>JAAAKM020721499.1:87454619-88864653 GCA_010016025.2 Alatinidae sp. Z8VKAUB7J3
AAAAATTATTACAGGATGACGAATGGCAAAGGCAAAGAAGAAATCTTGGAAAAACTAAATTGTTTCTTACCTGCTATAGATAAGCTGCCAGTACATCCAAGATATAAACTCCAAATCCTTAACTCATATGTTTACAGCAAACTACGTTGGGTCCTGAGCATTTATAATATGATTCGACGTGGCTTAAAGCATCGTGCAATAATCTGGTAGCCTATTATCTCCGTCGTTGGCTGCAGTATCATATCGGAGCTAATATTTCGCATTTAAAGCTTCCTACCAAATATCTTGGCCTCAAAATAAACATGCCTAGCCCCAGGGTGTAATAAAGGTTGTCAGGTGTCTGTCCTGAGGGTCAAGTGCAATGCTGTGGTAGCCGTTCCAGGCATCAAAAGTGCTTTTCCTTGTGTTCCGTGGGACCATGCGGGCTTGGCAGAATGGCGATTGGGTGTGGTGTGTCTCCCTTGTAGCATGGCGATTCAAAGCTTGGAAGTCAACAGTCCGCCAAGGTTTACCGGATTTCTTTGCACAGAAAACCATTCGATGACACCATGAAACTGGGGTGCCAATTGGAACTGGTTCTATGACACCAAGCTGAACATCCTGATCGAGATTCGATTAATGTTTGCACATTTAGCAACAGTGGAGGTGTGACCCGTTTGTGTGATGTTTCACAAATTTTTCTTCACCCCTTGGGTGGTGGTCCCAAGATTTCATTAGAAGTTTTAAGTATTGACAGCATTTGTGCTCCCTTACAGGTAAGTGGCACAGTTCCTTTATCTCATTATGAGTGTCTGATAGACAGAATTTGATGAAGTATTTGGGTTATGTTACTTATGACAGTAGTAGAATGTGAGAGAGGGTGGATAGACACATTTTAGAATGTGAGAGAGGGGTGGAAAGAGACGTCTAACGTGAGATGCCAAATTGTAAACAATAAATGTTTGGTATATGGCACTAATATGTGAATAGAAGCTACATCGAGTCCCATGCAAGTGCTCACACAATGATTGCAGTACGCATGCTCGAGTCGGGTAAGATATCTACTAAGGTAAGCCTCGAGTGATATCATCAGTGTACTAAGCACCTTCGTTTCTCACTGTGGGAATAAAAGTGTTCGCTATCACCCGTACAATGTGAGCTCATTTTAAATTAGGCACTTTTACATACGTAAAACAAGAGGTTTTAGTGATTGATAGCTAGATACTGTCGGCAAAGTAAAGGATCCCGGGTTTTGATGAAAACCGCTTCTAAAACTTTCAGATGGAAAGCTGATCTAGCTTTTAGCGAATATACGAAAACTTTTCTTAAATTTACGTAGAAATTGATGGGATGGGAATGTTACTTCCTTTAAATACGTGCTTGGTCCCTTTAGATATTACGCCTGCTAATCAGCTCAGAGTCCATTGCAAACTAATGGTCTACCCCAGGTCTACACTTCACAAGAGCGAAAAAAGGAAGTCTCCAAACCTTGGAACCTCTCTTTGCTGCAATTTGCTTGTAAATAAACGTTTTTAAAATTTATACTTAAATGGTTTTAACAATGAACAAATAATTTTCTCACATCTGATAATTTTTGTAGTGATCATATTATTTATAGACAATATATGGATCATACGGAAAACATTCATAAAATTTAAGGCACGCGGATGTCAATAAGGTGAGTGAACACTAAAAGTGTACAATATACAGTATTAGGATAGTAGGTCCTACATCAGGTTTGCGGCAAGTTGCGTTACGAAGATGAACTTAAAAACTTTTAATTTTGTTAGTATAATCAAAAACTGTTTATTACGTATGTACCCTGAGCTAACGAGTTAATCTAAATCACTACGTGGAACGCCAGAATTTAAATAAAGGAATGAGCTTGGAAATATTTCGAACAATTCATTAGTGAAAGGATGAAAATGAGTACCCAGGACAATTATGTCAATATTTAAGTTTCCTTTAGTATTCACTTCATTAATGCTTTACAAAGCTCCTACTCCTTTATTTCCACTATATCAGAAAGGAAGACCTAAAAACCCAGTTACCAGCACTATCTCCTCAGCGCCACTCCCCAATAAATTTTACACAAATCACAAGCAATAAACGCTTGTGAATATATAATACTCAAAGAGAAAAACTCCATTTTTACGTTTCGAGATAATTCTTCCTCAGAAATTTACTTTACATATCATATTATTATTGAATAAAACTTTTACACACAAAAAAATTCTCAAATTCCATAATACAGCTCAAGGGACTAATTGACAGTACAAAGGGTTACAGTTATACAATAATAATGTATTGAGTTGCCTGTTAGTGTTTGTGTCTTCTTTTATCTAGTGTTACCGTTTGTGTTGGAGTTGTTGTTTACCTGGTGTTGTCTTTTGTCTAAACAGGTGGTATGGTTAAGTAGACACATTGCAATTACATATAATTCTCAAAGAGTGGAGCGTTACCACAATAGCTTGCAATTTAACGGCGCTGACCGATTTCGAACCCGGTACTTCTTGATTACTAAACCAACACCATAACCATTGAGCCATCAAGGCTTGAGTTTTTTGATCCAGAAGTCTTCTCTGGTTAGGAGGCGGGTTCTAGCCGTTTCTTTATCTGTTGGGATGTGTTGTAGTTTTTCAATGATCGTAAATCTCGCATGTAAGTTAAAATTGTGGTTTGGTTCCTGGAAATGTTTGGCCGCTGATATAGAATCCTCTATGGCTAAACCAAACGCTGCATAGCAACAACTGGGTACCAGGCCCATTTCGTGTATTCCAAATAGTAATGAAACAGTTTCGTCTCTTGAATTTCTCCTCCTATTCGGAGCAGCACCGTCTAGAAAACAAAAGCGATGACCAAGCAAATTTAGTTTTCTGTAGAGAACGTCTCTGTTAGTCTAACTAACTAGAGAACGTCTCTGTTAGTCTAACTAACTAGAGAACGTCTCTGTTAGTCTAACTAACTAGAGAACGTCTCTGTCAGTCTAACTAATAGAAAGGATCCAAACTTTACATAGTTTGGATACACTAGATGCGTACATTCCATGGTGAACAAAGCGTTCAAAATAGGCTCATGACGCATAATTGACATAGTTTGGATACACTGTATGCGTACTTTCCATGGTGCACAAAGCGTTCAAAATAGGCTAATGACGCATATTTAACATAGTTTGCATACACTAGTTGCGTCCATTCAATTGTGCACAAAGCGTTCAAAATAGGCTCATGACGAATATTTGACATAGTTTGCATGCACTAGTTGCGTACATTCAATTGTGCACAAAGCGTTCAAAATGGGCTAATGACGCAATTAAATAGGTATGTCACGAAGGAATGGTGCGATAAGCATGGCAACAAAGGTGCTTTTGAAGGACTATGAAGAGCAAGAGACCAAAGAGTACTTTAGTAGGAAGCCGGGGTTGGAAAATTTAGTATGTGAAGTATCAAAGATTAAACAGGTATGTCACGCAGAAAAGGTGTGATAAGGGTGGCAACAAAGGTGATTTTGAAGGACTATGAAGAGCAAGAGCCCAAAGAGTACTTTAGTAGGAAGCCAGGGTTGGAAAATTTAGTATGTGAAGTATCAAAGATTAAATAGGTATGTCACTTAATTTTGCTCAGTTCATAAAATTATGAACTGGGTTCATTTAACAAGGTTTTGATAGGCATGATTTAAAGTTTGAACGGGCATATCTCATCGATTACTCAAGATATTGTTGTCAGATTTGGACAGGGTGTCTATCTCAACAAGAAGAAAACAACGAGGAGAAAAAATTAGCAAATTTCTGATATTGATTAGATCGTGACGTCACACTTAAGTACTCTGTAGCGTATGCTGGAAACCACTGGGCCCTAAAAACTGGAAAGAATGGAGAACTCAACCCAGTTCCCGATTTAGATTTTCCTATCAAACACGTTTACCTCTTCAAATATTTACCCTTTAATGTACTGACCAATTTGCTAAGACACTGGTTCATTATCATTTTTATGATCTTTGATTGAGATAATGCCGGAGGGTCATTTAATTTTGATAATAGCTAAAAGCTAATAACAAGACAGTATGGGCATGCGTCGTTAATTGTATAAATTTCAACTCGCTGTAATTGTAGGTACACCAGGGATAAAGACATGCTGTGTCCAAATGAGGTTTAACGTATCCGTTGCTTTTGATCGTTACCCAGTGGCAATATTTCAAAACATCTGAGAAGGAAGTACTGTCCTCCTGCCCGTCTCTCTGCCCAAAGCCCATTGAAGTTAGAAATTATCACAGGTTCGTTGCCTGGCGGTGACATAATTTCTACTTCTCTAGTGTTCTTTTCAAAATTAATCCTTCAAATCCTCTCTTCTCGATGATATTTTGTATAATTTAAGAGGTAACTATCATCGCCCCTTAAAGTCTTCTTTTAAGTGCCTTATCCATCATAGACGTTGGCGGACATGACCTGCCATCTCTTCCTATCTCTTGCAAGGTGTATAATGCTGTTAATGTTAACATCCATCCATCATGTATAGCAAAAATAATCCGAAAACATTTTCACATAAATCACAGTTACTAGTTTTGGACTTTTTCTAAAAATTTTGTCAAATATGAAGTTTTATGTTTCGTTGGCCCACTTTTGGAGCAGATCTATCGACACACACAGAGAACAGCTGAATGATTGTAAACTGAATTATTTATAGCCAAAATAACCCAAAAATTTTCACATAAATAACAGTTACCAATTTTGGAGTTCTTCTAAAATTTTTGTCAAATACGAAGGTTTTATATTTTATTGGCTTAATGATTGTAAACTGAATTTTTTAACTTATTTCAATCCTTAATGGGTTCCAGACCCCTTTGCTGACCCAAGATTGGAGACCACTGCCATGGAGAATCTACTTGTTTGTATACCTTATCGGCCCTTTTTTTCGCCGGCCCTTAATGGTGTCAATTTTCGTTACGCGGCGTTAAAAGGGTCGGCGTAAAAAGGGCAGGTGTTAAAAGGGCCCAAATTTTGCAATTTTGGCCCAAAAAGCGGCGTTTTTTTCCAACCTTGTTGTTTGGAAGTACTGGCAAATCTTATAACGTCTATGGAAAGAGATAGATAATTCGAGGCCACCATGAAAGATCAAAATGGAAATTCATCTCCGTTACCCTAAAAGATAGAAGAAAAACTCAAACTAGCACACGATTGCTCTCTGCACTTTGCAACAAAACAAAGAGTGAACAAAAAAGCACTGTCATAGTAAGTGTTTGATAACAATTAGGTCGAATGCAGCGTATTCGGTTTTCAGTCAATTCTAATCTGATTCTTTTATTAAGTATAACCTCATTTGGGCAAATTTAACCTTATTCAGTTTTCAAACAAATTTAACCTTATTCAGTTTTCAAACAAATTTAACCTTATTCAGTTTTTTTTGTTGGCAAAGTAAAGGATCCCGGGTTTTGATGAAAACCGCTTCTAAAACTTTCAGATGGAAAGCTGATCTAGCGTTAGCTAATATACGAAAACAATCATTCGTATAAGCACACAAACAGTCGTGCTGATGTAGTAAATATGTACCGATGGCCGAATCACAATCTATCAGATTCACATTTGCTTTACACTTTCGTTCGGGTTGTTGACGCTAACGAACGGCCTTCATATTTCTTAACGCGGGTGGAATATGTTGCGACATACGGTCAGTAAGTCTTTGAGACGTCCTTCCAACATGATTTCTACGCTTTTATTTTTTCCTTTCTTTCTCAAATAATCTTTTTATATTTACATGCTAGAGTCCCTAATTGATATAGCGGTTAGACATATGTTTTCGAAAAATTTTTGGAGTGGGGGTTGTCATAATGTGAAGTCGAGATTTTTTTCTCAAAACGAAATTTACATCCCCTACAATTAGAAATGGACGAGTTTAAACATCTTGCGAACAATTTCTTATAAACTTGGAGTGTACGACCAGTTGGGATATGTTTCGCGTAATCTGGTATGTGCGAAATGTTCTTAATAAAATTGTAATAGCGTTCAAAATACACTTATAAGGCATATTTGACATGGTTTGTATACACTAGATGCGTACATTCCATGGTGCACAAAACGTTCAAAATAGGCTAGTAAGGCAAATTTGTTATAGATTACATACACTAGATGCGTAATTTCCATGGTGCACAAAGCGTTCAAAATACACTTATATGGCATATTTGACATGGTTTGTATACACTAGATGCGTACATTCCATGATGCACAAAGCGTTCAAAATACACTTATAAGGCATATTTGACATAGTTTGTATACACTAGATGCGTACATTCCATGGTAGTTTGTTATACCCTAAGGATGCAGTGATAAATACATCGAAAGCTTGGTTTACTTAATATATGTTTCATATGCACTTCCTTTCTTGGCGTTGCTCTTCATGACAAAATTATGACTTCCGCTTAGTGAGTCAATAGATTAATGTTGTAACTAATATTGAATGTCCTGGGATATGACACAAAATTGCACTCATATGCATTTGCATGTAGCATGCAGCTTCAGCGAGTTGAATGGAGTTACTACAACTGCCTACATTTTGTTCACTATTAAGTCAATAGATTAATGTTGTAACTAATATTGAGACTATCTTAGCAGCGGAGATCACCTAGCTCAGTTGGTAGAGCGGATGCCGCGAAAGCGTGGATCATGGGTTCGATCCCCGGTAGTGATATATTTTCTATTTCTATAGTGTTCTTTGAAAAACTAATTTTAGAACATTCCTTGATCTAATAATTTTACAGATGGATCAAAAGTTTGTATTTAAACAAAAACAACAATGGCAACAGGGAGTGCCGAGATGTTGTGTTCGCTTCTCGGCCTTTTGGCAAGGAATGGATGTAGTATCTGTTCTCATTGATGACAGATGCTTTCCATAATCAAGACTTCATCACTAATCTCTCGTACCTGGAACATAAACATCCAAGTATTTGCTTTCAAGAAATGTCCAATTGATATGCAAGGAAGTTAAAATGCTATATATAACTTTAATTTAGGTACAAACCTTGTCAGTGCCACACCTACACTTTCTGGGGCCCTTACTTGCTACAAAAGTCAACCTAGGGTGGCTTAAACACCAAAGCAGCTATGATATCTAAGAATGTTTAGTTATCAGTATGTGAAAAGATTCCTGGTACTACAAAATTTGTAGATAATATTTAATAATGGAATGATTAGTGAGGAATTTTAGATATTATTCGCCGCCACAAATCGGATAAAGAGCGAACAATCATTATCGGCGATAGTGAAAACGATATTTTGGGCGGCCAAAATGCGGATATACAAACCTGCGCCGTTACATTCGGTTTTCGGCCTGAGAAACTACTGAGATCGCTAAAACCGGATTTTGTGATCGATGACCTTGAAGCACTAAAGAAAACCATTTTAAAATGAAGAGATAATAGATGGAACATAATTCTGGCAAAATGAAGGAGATGTAAAATTGACACACACGCTGCAAAAAGAGCTACCGGCATTCGTAAACGTTAACGTTAACTTAAGGAGCTAACGTTTCCGTTTCGGTTACCGTTCTGCTTGCTTAAACTCCCTAATGACGAAACAAGTATCATCTCTATCTACAAGACACGAACAACCTTATTCTCCATGAGTTTAGCACTAAGTACTTTACAAAACATTGCCTGGGTTTGCGAAGTAAAACGTACTCTCGGAGAACAATGGTAAACACCACGGCGGCAATCTCCTATAACACCGAAACTTAAAATATAGTATATGTATGTAAGGTATCTCAAATGCCTTGTGCTTCACATAAAGAACTCTTTGATTTGAGTGCAAGGTGGAGGACGTCACCCTTTGTGTATCTAGTAAAAACATTATAACAAGTGAAAACATTATAAATGTATTTTGTTTTCAGTAAAGTGCAAATTATGTTCTGGTCTTGAGAAGGTATGGGGGTTGTCACAGACATTATTTCCTGAGCTTCCAATTATTCTAAGCAAAATGAATATCTAGAAACTTTGATTAGATCCGTTTTGAGAACTGATGAGCATGGGGAATTAAGTAGTAACAATGGAGTATTACCATTCACAATAGTTTTTTAAATACACTGTTTGCAGCAGGTCATGAGGAATGTCGGACATACATAGCGTCTTTTCAGTTAATCAGCTATCATTTTCAGGGCATTGCGGTAACAAAGTTTTGATATATCGGCCTATCGAACGATCCCTGAAAGTTCCTAGCTGAATAGGCGACCTAGAACATATAGGACCGCCTTTTCTGCTAATAAACAAAGAGTAACCTCTTAGCTATTAAACAAAGAGCGATCTGAAGTGGGAGGTCCACGTTACTAACATTCAATAGAGTCAGTCCAGAAGCAAGCATTAAGAATTATCTATGGTCAAGGTAAACTCCTATAGGTAACGTAAATCTAGTTTACTCTGAGGAAATTCTTGATGGCCGAAGAAAAAGATTTCAGAAATACACATTCAAATGAAGACCTTTGACTCCTTTTAGAATGTAGATAAATCGAACAATAGAAAAAACCTATGCTGAGTTGTCTGCTATAACTCAAAAAATTCCACACTGTATTTTTGGCCAAACAGGGATTCATGGTCCATCCTATAAAACTGAACATACTCGATCGATTGGTCTGATCAAGAATCTTATTTAGCTCTCGAGATAATTAGAAATTGAAGTTTTTATGGCACTCAATACTCTGTACCTCAGCTTATTAACGGTGGTTCTTTAGTGAATTCATTCGTTCCTATAATTCGTTCATTCACTCACTCATTCACTCACTCATTCATTTATTTTTCATTCATTCATTCATTCATTCATTCATTCAGTCATTCAGTCATTCATCAGCTCACTCACTTATTGAGATCACAGGGCAAAAATGAGAGTGATACAGACAAGGAAGGATGATTAAGAAGAGGAAAACAAGATATATTCAATCCATGTATTTGATCGCAATTAGACATCAGAAAAACATTGAGGAAACTATAGAGGAGAAATTCAAACTTAACTTCGAAAAAGTCGAACACTTTGCTAGCCAATCAAAATGAATGGAACGCCAAACAGAGCAACGGCTTACTTTCCGTCGATAATTTGGGCTTTTGATTTTCCTATATCAAGCTATCACAACCGAACAAGTACAACGAGAACCTTACTATCTGCTAGAGATAGAGAGTTAACACACTTTGAATGTTCTCCGATCAAGTATAGAGTTAGCAACGCCTTGAAATTGTTTTCGGATTCCGTTGTTTTGCTATTCTTCAATGTGCCTGGCTATCGTTATACTCCACAGAATTGAGTAATAATCGAAGGTCTACCCATCCTTCGATTAATCGAATAATCGGTATTCGTTGGACAGCCCTAGTCTTAACTGAACGTGTTTCATATCTTGCAATTAATTGATTCGAGGATGGTGATAGAAGTGAAGGAGGTAGCAACGGCATTCTTAATGCACTGTTTTCTAAATGCCATTGGCAAAATGACTACTTTATTGGAGGTAGCACTCAAATTGCGTCAAAGATTGTTGAAAAATTGAAAGAGCTTACAGGTATATGTGACAAATGGAGAACTTTTCATGCGAAAGCTGTATACTGGAAACAGTAAAACCAATTTGAATTATGTAATTGTCATTTGAATCATGAACCAGGAAACAGTAAAACCAATTTGAATGATGTAATTGTTATTTGAATCATGAACCAGGAAACAGTAAAACCAATTTGAATTATGTAATTGTTATTTATCTAATCATGTTATAGTTGTTTATGTAACCATGTAATAGTTGTTTATCTAATCATGTAATAGTTTTTTTATAATTCTTGGCTTGTCTTCTTTTAGGTCGACGACTGAAACAAGTTGATGAAGATTACTTAGAATTGGAAATTATAATAAACCCTGTCGCTAAAGGGGGGCACCAAGCAGGTTCAGGACGGGCCTTTTGCGGACACCAAAGAAACGCTTGGCGGCTATTTTGTCATTGACGTGCCAGATCTGGACGCGGCGATGGCC
Source organism: Alatinidae sp. Z8VKAUB7J3 (assembly GCA_010016025.2). NCBI lineage: Eukaryota > Metazoa > Cnidaria > Cubozoa > Carybdeida > Alatinidae > Alatinidae sp. Z8VKAUB7J3. Next base: position 87,464,581 of record JAAAKM020721499.1, read on the forward strand.
TGGGCCGAAAAATGCCCAGCGGCCAAAACCGGAAAGGTTGAGATCAGACCATCCGCCATGGGTGGCGAATGAGCGAGGCATCCCGCGCTGCGGAAGCAGCGTCGCGGGAATCCTATGGCCGACTGTTGGCGTTTTTGTCGGTGCGCACACATGACATTGCCATGGCCGAAGATGCGTTGGCAGCAAATAATGCTAGTCCAATATGATGACATCACTTGGTAAAATCTACCAAGAAGGGGTAAAGGTACTTAAAAATTACAATAGCCCACAACACCAACTAGAATACTACATTTATGTGATAGAATTTAGGATCACCTTCTTGATGTTTAAATAATTTGAACCAATATATACTGTTGCTAGCCTTGTCTTCAGAATCCCACAATAAGTCTTGGATGTGTAGGGCTCCTTGCAAAGTACAAAGAGGTGCCATCATGCGGTTCCTGTCCCTGTGCAGAAGGTGATAGAACGATCAAGGTGCTTCCATGAGATATTTTGAACCCTCATGAGAAGGCGTGTGTATGTGCCGTCCAGACGTTTCTGTAGATCTTTTGTCATAGTTCACGTTTCAGAGCCATATAGCATAACAAATGATATAATGGCAGGCTATAGAACTGATACAAAGTACATTTGCTGAATCTTTTTAGTTGATTTGTTAAGTTTGAGGGATTCAGGTGTTTTTGCAATTAACAGATACAAAGAACAGATCCTTCTAAATCCAAGTATAGTGGTCCATTGGATTGTGCTGTCAAACTGTACAAAGAACATGGATTTACTAAAGGCTACTGTATATCGCCACAATGAGCAATCCTTTCAATGATATTAAGCATTAACATATATATAAACCCTTCAGGTGCTTTTAGATATAGCCCTGTAATATATAAACTTATCTTGTCACAAGGCTGAAATTCTTCCCGTGATATTTTTAAAATTGCTTGGTCTTAAAGGCTACCTTACCTTTGTCTGCACGGCAACAGACATTGCAGTTCTTTACAAACTCCTCAAAATCTTTGCTTCATCCTCTCTACTATGCAGCACGCAACATGCCGTCAGGTTTACAAATAGTTTTTCCCGTTATTTGCTGCAGTCAAACAAGACTATTTGCGGCGAAGGAGACAAAATACAGAGGCAAATCAAAGGAGGAATACGAAGAGACAAGGACAGGAGTCACAACATAATTAGAGATCTATGGGTAGAAAATATATCAGTAAAGATAGGAAGTGGGGGATGGTCCTAGGATAACTCCCCTGTGGATAATTGCTACTTAGCTACTTTCAATGGATTGAAAACGAAACAAAGGATATGAGAGCAATTGGCAATTAAATGAGGAGGACTGTTACAAACGCGTTTTGTGGCTGAGGAAAATTCTTGGCCTTGCGTGAGTTATTTCTCGACACCTTGGTCTTACTGGAATATCAGTTGCGCTGCGATAGAGCGTTGTCCAGTATATAACAGTGACCTTCTCCACTCTTGAAGGGTTATCCCAGATGAGGGGCAATACCATTTCCCCTGGTATTGTGAATGTCCAGTTTCCTTGCTTTTCTCCTGTTGGCACATAGTACAAACATACTGGTAATTTTTTTTTGATACCTTTTCTTTGGTGGTTGTCCTTGCTCCTCACGCAGCTGGTCTTCTTGAACTGCTTTCCCTTCTCTCCACCTACCATGGCGTGATTTTGGCTAGAAGTGCGGCGCTTAATAGAGGGCGGCGTTTATTACAAATGTTTGGCTAGAAGTGCGGCGTTTAATAGAGGACGGCGTTTATTACAAATGTTTGGCTAGAAGTGCGGCGTTTATTACAAATGTTTGGCTAGAAGTGCGGCGTTTAATAGAGGACGGCGTTTATTGGAAGAAATACGGTAAACGTTTAATGACTCCCTTGTCGTCACAAGAACCCTTATTTTGAGTTTAAAACAACATACTTGTACCAGGAGACAGACCTGTCAATAACCTGAAAAATGTCTTCATCTACTTGGACTCCTTGTCCACAGACTGAAAGCATTTCATTTGCGTAGTCGGTCTCAAAACCTACGTGCCCTGTTAACAATAGGTTGGTTGCCATTCTGGTCATTTTCCTGTGTGGGAAACGCTTTGATAACGCGATGAGATAAAATGTTCCATGACGTGATTTCGTTGCAAAGTTGGCGTAACCACAAACTGTTGTATAGACCACTGAATAAATTTGTAATGCAGTAAAGTTTGCTAAGTAAAGATTTCTTTTTTTATAAAGATGTGAAGGACAGTAATTTTTATTGAATATTTGGAAGCGAGATACGAGTAACTGCTGCGACACCCGTTAAGCTTACCTTGGGAACCCAAAAAATCAGTGAAAGAAATCCTTTGGACGATAGACCAAATGATAAAAAGAGACAGAAGGTGAAAGAAATTAAACATAAATTGATTAGGCCTATTTAATTAAAGAAAAAATCTATCAAAGAACTGAATCACAAAAAAGATAATCATGCACAGCAATATTTTTTTCTAGTGTCACTTTCTCCATTTAGCACTCAAACTAGTGTTTTGCCGAAGACGGGGGTCACATCAACTGTAAAACCCCTTCCTGGTTTTGCTATCATTCCATGAATATGCAAACCGGTTTCCGAGATTTCCGCAAATTTTCAAGAATGATACGTTATCTGGTATTTTGAAATCATTCATGTTCTCACTGAAAAAATACAATGAATACAAGCGGGACCGTGTCCTGATGTACTATTGGAGCTGCTTACACCTTTTTTGGCTTTATTCCAAGAATATACAAGCCGGTTTCCGAGTATTTCGCGAATTTCAAGAATGATGCATTATCTTGTATTACATAATCATTAATGTTGTGGGTTAAACAATGCAATGAATGCAAGCGGGCCCAAATCCTAACTTTTCTAAGCAAAGATCAACATCTTCGACTCAGTTCTATGTAGTTGATCAGATACTTCCAATAAAGCTTTAGAATCTCACCAGTGTTCTTATCAAAACTCCTGTTGATACATTACCTCCATGAATCAATAACTGGTAATTCAGCAGTCAACAAACCTTTCCATATCCTTCCATTAGTCATTTAAATAAAATTAATAACCTTATCATAGATGCCGGACTAGAAGATCCTAATAACAGTCAAATTACATGCCATCCATGTGTCACAAGAAACTCCAAATGCTGCAAAACTTTTAACGAACCGCTTGTCACAAAATACGTAATCACAATTTCACTTACAATCTCATTAACTGCAACTATTGAAGGCTATTGAAACTTGTATGCTTTTATTCGTTTGTCTCTATCCAAGATACTGGAAATTGTTGGGAGCGGTTGATCATTTATCAAAATACCTAGAACTACTTTTCGTTCGTTCGGCCACGCGTGCTTTGGAAATCAACTATTACTTACAAACTGATCGAATAAAGTGTATATTTTAATGTCTAGAATACAGAAGCTTCTAGACAATCACGTGACTTCCACACTTGCTAATATCATCCCCTGAAAAGTATAGGGGCCTCTTTGTAGCCCCACGGTACCGGTTGTTTCACAGACTTGGTAGGAACGACTTCGCTTTAATCAAACAACTTTGAGTTCTTAGTATTAAATGGAGAAGTTTAGGGTAATAGTGTAAGTGGCATCGCCCAGCCCCTTTGCGACTGTGGTGTTAAAGCCACTCCAGTTATAGGTATGACACAATACGTCATCCTGTTCTTTCCAAAAGTTCACTCATGCGGACCGGCCGACCAGCCGACCAGCGGAACAAATATAGCTTTAGAATTTAATAGTCACGTTTATTTTTTTATCAAACACCAAAATACTTATTGTCTTGAGACTCAATTGTTTAGACAAAGTAACGCATTATCAAAGTAGTTTGTTAAAAGTAAAACATTAAAACTAAAATTAAGAAAATCAACTAATTTTTTTTAATTCAATATTTTAATCTAATTTTAAATAATAAAAACCAGTATATTCGATGCCTTTATACTTCATAACTCTAAAATATTAATTTTTTTTTCTAACTGACAACTTGATAAATACAAACACTATATCAAAATCAATCGATATGAAAATAAATGATAATAGCCTCAAAATGGACGGTCCATTCGAAAGTAGAAGGCTACACATGTTAAGAATTATTGTTAGACCTGTACAACTATCACTAACAAACCTATGGATTCTTTATCATTAAGGGAGATGTAGTTTTTAACGGGGCGTCCATTCTAACAAAGGCCCTTTGTGAAGCAGTTTTAGTAGTCGCAAAATGATAATACTCAGAATACACTTGTAATTGATTCAATTCACACTTGTAATCGAATACACTTGTAGTTGATTCAATTCACACTTGTACTCGAATACACGTGTAGTTAATGCAATTCACACCTGTACTCACACCTTTAAAGTCTATTATAAATCAAACTTTGAATCTGAGCCCATATTTAGGCATAGGCACATAATTATAGCTTGGTAAGGTACGCTTACATTTTACTTTAAATATACAGTATGTAGGAGATATCTGTGCTTCTAAACAGGAACCTAAAGCCAGGCACGGAGCTAGGGGGGCAAGGGGGTATCGCCCCTCTAAAGCAGATTTCTTGCCCCAAATTGCCCCCCCCGTACAATTTCTTGACATCCCCAGAAAATCCTCATATTTCTTGTCGTAATGAAATTTTCTTCAGAAATATTGATTAAACATAGCTTTTTTTCTGGAAGGAGATTCCCAAATTTGTATTTAGTTGGTTTGTTGGTAGTCATTTAGTCAGAACGTTTGATCTAGAAATTAAGTCACAAAGTCTTGGGTCCCAGTTCTTCTATTTTATTATTTACTACTATTATTTTCTTTATTCTATGCGGGCAGATGGGAGGGAAGGAGACCAAAGCCATTAAACATAACTCACAAGGTCTTGGGTCCAAGTCCATCTATTTTACCATTTACTATTACTTACGTTACAGTCCTTCTATTTTACTGATATTTTAAACTATATTGCGGGGTTGCCTCCTCCTCAATACCCTTCTCTTCATGCTAAGGTTTTTAAGCACTTTAGAAAAAGTTCTTTATTATAATTAAATGGAGTCAGGAGTCATTGTTTAAGAATTGGAACAAAAAGTCTAACTTTAGCATAAAACGTGGGGTATTGAGGAGGAGGTAGAATCCCTTATATACAGACTAATTTCTGTTTGTTTTAAGTATTAATATTGCTTCTTCCTTTCAGTTAAAGATTAATTTGTTAAAATTTAATTTCTGATCGCTTTTCAAATAATGCTAGAAAACCTGCCTTGCCTACCGTCAGAGCATTTCTCAGACTTGTTGAATACCGTGCTCCATATATTTTTTCCAAGATATCAAATCTGCACACCTAGATCTGTTCATGTCTTGTCCCTGGACGTTAGGCTCCCCAAAATAATTCTAAAATGATTAAAAAATGCAGAGATATACCGACAAATGTCACACCAAACTTAAAAGGGCTGACCGATTTTCCAGACGAGGTTACATAAAAATTACGTTCATTGGTAAACAGGCTGGCCCGTACGCCTTAAATTTATGAAGCATGCCCTAAAATATGCTCATAGGTAATAAGCATGCCCGGTTTCTATCACGATGCGTCGGTATGTCCCGGTTTCTATCACGATCCTTTGGTATGCGTCGGTATGCCCCGGTTTCTATCACGATCCTTTGGTATGCGTCGGTATGCCCCGGTTTGTATAACGTTGCGTCGGTATGTCACGGTTTCTATCACGATCCTTTGGTCAGAGTCGACTGTTTCTTTTCCCGGTTTTTATAACGATTCTTTGGTATGCGTCCTGTGAGTCGAGTCATCCTTGTCCCGGTTTTTATAACGATTCTTTGGTATTAGTCACATGAATCGACTCTTTTTGAGCTGTTGGTGGACAGAACCAATTTTCAGGCCACCGAACGTCGGGGTATAGGTACTAACATATTTCATTGCTGTACCCGGAGGCAGTGACCTGGACAATGTCAGGGAATAATTCAGTTATATTTTAGGCCTAACCTTATTAAACATTATCTATTGTGCAAACGGTTCAAAGGCTTTGAAAATGTGTTTAAGACATTCATTTGGTATGCATGATTCAAGAGGCAATAAGATTGTTCGAACACCGTTATTTTCTGTTTTCGACGACAAGCATAAATTTTTCGAACAGTTTAAAAGCTACGACGTCATGTCCTGTTCATAATTTATCACATTGAGCAGTGTTCACCTTACGAATATAGAATTTATTGTTTACCATTCTAAGTAAGGATTTTAGGCGGATTTTTTTTTTAGAATTAGGACAGGTGCTAACCTAGGACTGCAGTTGTCCTCTCTGTAAGACAAAAATTGTTAAAATAAGAAGTATTTGATGGCATTAGCGATTCTTGGAGTGCTAATACAAGATTTGCCTACCAATTTCTTGTTACTTCCATTTTCTACTTTTGTAGAAAATAAGGTCGAGGAGAGGAACAATAGATTTTTAGTCTTGGATTAACTTGTTATTATTATCGCAGAGCAAGTCTATAACAAGATCACAATGCATCCAAATAACGTCAACGCATCCAGTGGGCCTCCAGACCTGATCAAATGGAGGAGCTTGTCAGTTGTGGGCCGAGCCCAGGGGAGGCCCAGAGATATAGTTGAGGAATCCTAATTGGCAGGCTATACGTGACCCAAATTTGTAATATGCTTCTCCAGTTAACTTCTACAGTGTCTTTTCAATATCGACATTTCCGATACACTGTTCTCAATGACAAGATATAATCACTGACATCATTCAACGGTTTTGAAAGAATTAATGATACAGATAACCTTATTCTGCAACGGAGTAAGGGTACTGTAGACATGTTGATGCGCACCGCCTCTTGGTTTCGTTTCGTTCTGACTTTGTGTTGAGCAACTCACAGGCCACAGATTACTCATTACTCTTGTAAGACTATAGCAGAGCACGTGAAGTTGGACATGGCTGGACGCAGAGTTGATTCTAAGACAAATACGGTTGTGGAGGTCTCTTAACTAAGATCGGGTGTAGCATTTGTTCGCATTCATTAAAGTCACTCCGCGTGGTGTGTGAAAGATGGCCATTGAATAAATGCTCTACCATTCACGCATCTTTGCTCTTATCATTACCGACAATTGACATTTTAACTATGTGTGTCCTATGTTAATACCAGAATTACAGTAGACTGCAGTCGGTTGTTGAACTTAACGTTTGATTAAGATTTAAAGCCTGGTTCACATAGGGGTAAAATCCGTCGCTAGGTCTGAGAGGAGGATCAAACAAGGAGATCGTTTTACTTCACTTCTGCTGATTCACATGCCCAATCCAGTCATAGCAAGCGCAAATAACCAAAACGTAGCATTTCACGTCACAATTTTATGAAGTTAAAAGCCGAAGTTTGTGTACAAAGCAAGTTATTGAGAGTTTCAATTGTCTTTTTCTGCGCCTCGAAGTCAAAATACCGTCTAATGCATATACGAATTCAGACAGATTGAAAATCGAAGTAATAGATTCAGTCAATGGAAGCAGAGTTGTGCTTCGTTCATTTGGTAGTACACCACTTGTAACCTGGTTAAATTTTACCGTGGAGTCTGAAAAAATTCCTTTGAAACAGTATCAAGTAAGAGAAGTTGATGTAATTTTTTGATAATATTAAATAAAAAAAACTAGTTTCTCTAGAAAGCTGTTTCCTGTGTCACGTGCCAACATAAACATCTGTAGTTTTTACTGATTTTAAAGTCTTGTTATGTGTACGGTTTGATGGATAGTTTTGGAAGGTCAAGTAGGCCCAAAATTGAGAAGCCTTATTATTTTGACCCATGTACCTTGATGGCTAAATGCGTGATGTCGTATTCTTAGCTGCATTCAACCATCCCAGTATAAGAAGGATTGATTATGACCGTAAATACCATATGTCTACTGTAGTCACCGGAAACCCCGATGCACCACTTTCGTTATCTTTTAACACTACAGTGACGCATTAAATTAAGCCGCGCTTTAATTGTGCCGCACTTGCCAAAAATTAGCATTTTAGGGGTTTTTAATTAGGCCGCAGGAGTCAACTCCTTCTATTTTCTCCTCAAAGCCACTTTTAAAATCTATGCAAATACGTCCAATGACAGTTCCCCTTCCCTCCTTGCTTTCTTTACAATAAATTAAGCCGCGTTTTAATAAGCCGCATTTTTGAAGATGCGGCCTATTTAAGTACGCGGCTTAATTTGACGTATTAAGGTAAATGGTGAACCTATTCTCTCCGTGTTACTTGCTGCGGCTCTAAAAAGTTCCGTCTCTTTTTGTTTGTATTGTTTTCTTTTTTAACAATACAACACATCAATCGCAATCTTTGCAAAAGCAAAAAAGGAGAAACACAGATTACCTAGAAATGACTCGCTAGCTTCTGAGCAGAAATTGTTCGCCCAGGTAGAGCGGTTCCTTGAATATACGCTAAAAGTTTTTTAAAAGTTTTTGATTAAAGTCAGTCGTTTGTGCTGCGCTTCTGAAGGAGCAAGTACATCGGTGTCATTGATGCTACTGAAAGACAAAGATAGTTGAACTGTACAATGGAGCTGAGGGTTGCATCAGAGAGCCGTTTGCATCAGAGTGCCAGTTGCATCAGATAGTCGGTTGCATCAGAGTGCCAGTTGCATCACACAGCCGGTTGCATCAGAGACCAGGTTGCATCAAAGAGCCGGTTGCATCAAAGAGCCGTTTGCATCAGAGAGCCGTTTGAATCAGAGTGCCAGTTGCATCAGAGAACCAGTTGCATCACACAGCCAGTTGCATCACACAGCCGGTTGCATCAGAGAGCCGTTTGCATCAGAGTGCCAGTTGCATCAGATAGTCGGTTGCATCAGAGTGCCAGTTGCATCAGGACATTTGAAAGAATCCTCTTGGCCCTTGGCCACTAGTTGTGGCTCGCCCAAGAGGCAAATAATCGGCAATACCATAAGCCTGTGCAAAAGCTTTGAAACATGATAATAATAATGATAATGATAATAATAGTAATATGATACAGAGAACGGTGGAAACGAGGAGAGGTTTTAGAGAATGAACGAGGGAAGCTTGTTTGGGATTTTGAATTCCATTTACGAAAAAACCGCAACTGCAAGGAGACCCGACTTGATATTAGAAGATAAAGAAGAGAAGAAGATTTGGATTTGTGATTGGCGTAGTGACATAATTTCTATTTCTAAGTATGATTTCAAAAAGATTCATATTCCCTATGAGGATGCGGTTTAAGACCTTGCATTCCTACGTGACAGGTGCAAGAGTAGTGCCACGTATACGTGACTTGTATTAAAACTTAGATTCAAATTTTTTATACAGTGGTCAATGCGAGAAGTAATGTGACTCCACTGCGCTGGCCCATGAATGTCTTCATCATGATACTAAGAGAGAAGAGTACCATTTAAAGATAATAATTTTATCTATTGCTTTTATTTTCTAATATAAAGTCACATATGTAAAATTTAAGTACTTTTTGACCTAACCTTATTATAAATAATTTTGGCATTGAGAAAATATAGTATTATTTTGTCAAGAACGACCGATAGCTCATATTTTAATTGAAAATTCGTTATTTTTAAGAGCTCAAAAAGCGCTTAAATTTGAATTTGCAATAGAAGCGATTATTTTATTCCTAAAGAGCATAAAAAAAAGGCATCGAGCGGTATGTTCACTTTATTGGTATGTCAATAATATGTACAGTCATATATTTACCCAAAAAGCTACTCAAAGGTTCGGTCCTTGCTCTAACAAGGCGGCTTTTGTGGACAACACTAATCCCGCCTCACATTATCGCTTGCCGATTATTTTTGCAGTTTACTGATATCCTGATGCAACTTCCAGAAAATTGTCACCAAGTTTGAAATTTTATTGGGATATGTCTAACGACAATTCCTTTTTCATTGAAACTAAGGCAAGAGCATTTTTATCGCATTCGACTACCTCTTCTCTTTGATCAGGTTTTCAATTTCTCAATATACCTGCTGCTTTAACATACTGGCCAGCCTCAAGTAACAGGTTGTCCTGCCAAATTTTGGCCTCTACTAAATAACCTGCTCTGAAGACAACAAAAGTGACAGATAATGTGCAGAAGGCAAACGTACTACTTACCTTTCTTTCGCCAGATGTCGTAACATACGATTTAGAGACGTTACCAGAGGCAGACTAGGATACGTTCGAAGCAATTAAGAACTGCCTTCACCCACGCTACTTAGATTAATGGGATTGTGGAACTCTTAAAAGTTTTGGAAGCAAAACTTTCAGACAGTGATTTGCGTCGCTTTGGAAACATGCATTTGGATACGATATCCGAATTCTTCAAGGACAGAGAACATTCTCGCGATAATCTGGCTCAATGTGCAGCAAAATCTGCTTAAATATTTTGCCTTTTAAGTCCAATCAAATGCAACATTTCAAAAGATGTTGCATTGCAATAAAACAAAACTATACGGCGTTGCCTAAATATCAAAATTTTCATTGGAAAAGCATTGTTTTACGAAGATTTTGGTCAATTCTTGGAAGCACAAGGAAGGCCATAGACCCCTTGTCTTGCTAAAATTCAACGATGTTTCTATCAAGTAATTTCGTTTATTAATAGCATTCTTAGAAGATCTTAATAGCATTTGATTATAATATAAGCCCAAATATATCAAGATCGTTACAGATATAGAGGGTCTTCCGAAAGTCGCACGAAGCGCTTCATATTGAAAGTATAAAAAAAGCGATCTAGAGTTTTTCAAGCTGATTTTCAATCAGCACAATGATGTATCAAATTACATATAGAACAATATGTAAATCGTGCATCAGCACTGCATCATCAAGATTTCATTTGAAACAATCTGTTTCTACTTATAATCGCTCCTTACTACAGTTCGTTACCACGAACTGTTTGAAAGTTAAAAAAAAAGAATAAAGAAGCTTGTTAGACCATTTTTTCTTTGACAAACCTTAGGCCACGCTGCCCATCGTGGTCTGCGGTTTCCTGGCCAAGGACTGGGTGGAGGACGAGTTGCGCTCGGTGCCGGTGATTGCCGCCGCCACCATCGGCTTCGGCCTGCTGCTGGCGGTGGCCGACCGGCGTCATGGCGCCCGCAGCGACGTCACCTGGCGGGATGCCCTGTTCATTGGCGCCATGCAGGTGCTGGCGTTGATCCCGGGCACTTCCCGCTCCGGCATCACCATCACCGCCGCGTTGCTGCTGGGTCTGTCACGCACCCGCGCCGCCCGGTTCTCGTTTCTGCTGTCGATTCTTTCTTTTTAGTTTTTTTTATTTTTATTTTTTTTAGTTTTGTTTTTCTCCTTTATTTTTCATTTTTTTTCCTTTTTTATTTTTTCTTTTTTAGTTTTTTTTAGTTTTTTAGCTTTATTAGTTTTTTTTATTAGTTTTACTTTTTTTTCTTTTTAGCTTTTTTGTAGTTTTTACCTTTTTTTTAGATTTTTTTATTTTTTTTTTACTTATGTCCTGGTCGTCATTTATATTCCTTGTGTCCCGGTCGTCATTTGTGTCCCGGTGCTTTGTTGATGGTGATTGCTAATCGAACATTCCTTCTGGCCTCCATATCTGAAGGTCATTCACTATCCGCCACCTGTGACGCGCCGGGTAGGGGTCGGTCGCCCCGAGTCCCAACATGAACTAGGGGAGCTAAAAGATTAGGTTATAGTCAAACACTACTGTTGCTAACAGATAGATATGTCGCTTGGACTCAGCTTGTAGTTTTTTCTAGTGTTGTACTCTCTAATAAATAACATTGGTTTGGAAAGCGATGGCGGACTCTCATTCTCTTTTTTTATTCCAGGGTTACAAAGGTACTGTGGAAGTGCTCCCTCAAGTGATCATGAAACACCTATCATTTATATATTCTTTTTTCCTTGCAAGTAGCCTGTCAGCTGATTTAACCCCTTTCAGGACGCATAGTACATAGCACTGTTATTATACACAGATATAGTTTTCACTTCTTAAATACTTTGGCTTCTTAGACTACTACACTTAAAACGGGCATAGTCCACCCACGGATAATTTAGAGTTTGCCATAGCTTTCAAAACCTAGGTTAAAATGGCAGCAATTTAAAAAAGGATTCTTCTGACCATGCATTTCAAAGAAAAATACCAAAGATTTTAAAACTGGATAGTTTGAAAATCTGTCGCATTTAGCAGTGTGGTGTCAAGATGTCACAGTGAGTATCTTATGATGTAGAAGTGTAGCCCGCGTATATACTGAATAATACTAGTTAGTAACTCAGGATAGTAAACACACATCGATCTCCTAGTACTGCAATCTATTTTGTAATTTACAAAATCATCGAGTTATTGTTCAACTACGTCGTTCATTTGTCATCACTTCTCAAGTTATTAATCTGTCGACACTAAGTATCTGCTTGTATTTTATTCTGATTTTATTGTCTTGTTAGCACGAAAAGGCATAAATTCTTTCAAAATATATGCCTAACGAAGGTTTCCCTTCGACTTTTGTCATAATGTAGGCGTAAGCAGTGTACCTCAACGAAGGCAACCCAAATCACTGTAAGTACGATCATGTTTCCCTTCGACTTTTAGTCATAATGTAGGCGTAAGCAGTATACCTCAAAGAAGGCAACCCAAATCAATGTAAGTACAATCATGTTTCCCTTCGACTTTTAGTCATAATGAGGCGTAAGCAGTATACCCTAACGAAGGTTTCCCTTCGACTTTTGTCATAATGTAGGCGTAAGCAGTGTACCTCAACGAAGGCAACCCAAATCATGTCCAGATAAAGAATAAAGACAGTATGCCAATTGCCACAATTTTTGAGTACCTCTGCACAAAAGTTTTTGATGGTAGGTTGACGTCTGCTTTACTTTACCATTCTCCGCGACAATTGTCCACCATCGAGATCGTAAGCTTTCGGACTCTTTAAGACTCTTTGGTTTTATCCAGTGAGCAGAGTAAGAATACAGCTCAAACTTAAGTGGGTGAAACATATTATTCTTATCATATAATTTCCCAACGTGATGTCACATAAATCGCTAGTAAGAAAATGTGAAGTCTGTATTAATTTCAGTTGGGGAATCTGGAACGTGTTGTTACGACTGGATCGGCTGTCATTTGACTGTTAGTAGAAGTAGCCACTCAGACTACGATGAAAACTTTGATAAATTTAATTAAATGGCAAATCGATGGATATGGATAACATCAGTTGACTGCTAAATTATCAGTTATTATTATTTCATCAAAGCGAGCGATCAACAGGACTTTTGATAAGGACACAAACGAGTTTTTGATTAACGGCTTACAAGTCAGTTAAGAGCTTCTTGGACAACAATCGCGTTCTGTCAAGTGTCTTTAGTACATTGTAAAGAAGTGGGCATTGCAGCAAAGGAACTATAGAGCTATATAGTCTATAGAGTTGATGCATCTTTACTTTTCTTGATATGGGGATTGCTTTCCAAATAGCTTCATATATACTTCTTTTTAAGACCTTGCTATGCTCCAGATTGACATGCTAACTGCCTTTTGCTGGGCATTTGGTTAATCAGTATGGTTCATGGAAACCCTCTTAATGGCTTGGTAGATGCAGCTGCAATGAGGCTGTCGTTCTGGAGAGTTACGTTCGTATACTCGGTGAGGACTTCGCAGTTAATAAAGAGAACGTGATCTGCTCAAGCTCAGGATCCGGTGAAGAAACTTCGGATTCATAGTACGAATACCATTCATCATCTGAAATATCAGAGGCATAAGCAGAAAAAGCATTGACAAGCGTTTGTGAAACAATTCTGAAAAGATAATTCCGTTCTAAACTTGCCCTAGTAGAATTATTATTTATGAGATTTTCTTATAAATTGCGAGGGCTTTTGAAAACATTCTTTTTGTACAAAACCGCAAACATTTTTTGGAAGACCACAGTCTTTCCATAGCAAAAACCAATATTTTGCAGGGAGGCAAGAGGAAACAAGTTCAGTATGACTTCTTTAGGACACTGCAAAACATGAGAACAAGTGAAGGTGACCTACAAGCGCAAAACTAAGAATACTAATCGCTCCTACTGCTACCCTTCCCAATTTTTTATTTCTGAGACTATATATACCGTAAACTTTCAGCTGCAGCATTTCTTGATTTCGGATATATTTTGTTGCATTACCTGTAATCGTGTCAATGCAACTCTTAAAGTTTAATTTCAATTGTTCATGTGTCATATGGTATGTGCCACTAATCACTTTTTACCAGTTTCTATCAGCTAAATGTTTATACAGCCAAATACAGTATCTTGGTGTTAAAATAAATAATATTATATTTAATAAATAAATAAAATAAATAATATAATTATATTTAATAATATTATATTTAAATAATATAATAAGGAAAACAGGGTACCTTCTACAGGCTCAAAGGCTTGACCATCAGAAGCAATCGCTTGCAAAGTATGGCCATCAACGGAGACTTGGATAGGGCAGTTCATATTTCCATTGCTAATCATCCTAAAGCGATACCTGAACCCCTGGAATCAAAATGAATATAATATTTTTTGCAGTCTTTTTTTTTCCACCATTTTTGGCGTGCGCTCTACCAACTGAGCTAGGTGACCTCCGATGTTAACATACTTTTATTTCTCTAGTCGCCACATTAACTCCAAATCATCCACCGGTGAACATCGACATCCAACTCAATGCAATTCCATGATAACTTTGTAAATGTTAACTAGAGATTTGGACTACTTTATATAAATACTTTTGAGTCTATTTTTGACAAATTTCTTCTTCTTTCTACAACGTACTCAGGACGTAGATATCGCCACGAAAACAACGTGTTTTACTGACCAATTTTAGCTGATACGGATTACTACCCCCCTCGAATTATTATTATTACTATCATTATCATTACATGTGCTTGAAGTTACTGTGGGATTCGAAACTAATTTCGCAACAAACTTTTAAAGAAAATTTAAAAAATTATTCGTTTTTTTTGTTACGATTTGGAAAGAACCTATAATGTGCTTCACATTAGCTTATCTAGGAGTGCCATCTGAGGCATTGCGACGGAGGGCAAGTCGTTTATGGAAATGATGAACGATTAAAAACAAGGACTGCTTGTTGAGAAAAAATTTAGTGGTTGCATAATACGTTGCATTTATTACGTATTCTGCAGACGTGACGTTATTCACGTTTTTGTTACCACACTGCGACATATCAACTATTTCGTCATTCAAAAATTTGTGCAGCTTTATTTCGGAGGTTTTTTCTATCTCCGTCATGACAATAGTCCGTTTTAATTGTATCTGCCTGTAATTTGGTTAGTTTCTAGTCGTATTTTAGTCATTCATTTTTAGTATATACTGATTTTTCCATTCACTTTTTTAACCTTTACCGTCCTTCTTCTCTTTCTTTCTTTCTTTCTTTCTTTCTTTCTTTCTTTCTTTCTTTCTTTCTTTCTTTCTTTCTTTCTTTCTTTAACGCTCTGTGCAGCATGGAATGTACGCATCTAGTGTATGCAAACTATGTCAAATATGCCTTATTAGCCTATTTTGATAGCTTTGTGAACCATGGAATTTACGCATCTAGTGTATGCAAACTATGTCAAGTATGCCTCATCAGCTTACTTTGAACGCCTTGTGCACCATGGAATGAACGCATCTAGTGTATGCAAACTATGTCAAATATGCCTATTTAGCATATTTTGAACGCTTTGTGCACCATGGAATGTACGCATCTAGTGTCTGCAAACTATGTCAAATATGCTTTATTAGCCTTCGCATATAGAGCGGGGCTGGATGGCAGTCCTTCCGTGGTCACGTCATATGGCGCAGAGAGATTGGTCTCGAACTGCCTTAAGCTGGATGTCGATGTCCACCGGCGGATGATTAGTAGTTAATGTGTCGACTAGAGAAATAGAGTATGTTAACATCGGAGGTCACCTAGCTAAGTTGGTAGAGTACACGCCGTGATAGCGCGGGTCACGTGTTCGGGTCCTGTTGGATACATGTTTTCTATTGCTCTAGTGTCTTTACTAAGATATTAAACATAAATTAAACATATTATTGGTATTTAGGATCAAATGAATGTGTGGACTGTCACTGCTTTGTGTCATGACCTTACATGTCATTATTGCCATTGTCATTATTCACTTTCATTGTTCGCACACACCGGGTATGATCCATCTCAAGAGATAAGATACCCCCAACCCAATATTCCTGGATTGTTTTGTTCTTAGACCATTTCTTTGTAAACCCCTCCACACCGAAAGGGATTTGCTATCGCCATATCAACATCATCAAAACTAGTTTATCCAGATTTGGCTTGTTTACTCACAGCCCTGTTTTGGCTCTTGCTTGCTGCCTTATTTGTTTCAGTTTGTTTTGGTCGATTCATGCGAGCTCAACCTCGTTTTGAGACTGGATTGCGCAATTGTGATAAAGGTCCATTACTTCCCAAGAAGGACTTTTAGAATGTCTATTCAAACATACTCGTTAGTTGCATTATTGCCACCCTATACAAACTTGTTAACATGAGTTTCTAAACTAAATTGCCTTACTTTGTATCTCTGCTAAACAAGCCCTGATGAGCTGGAATGTCTTTTGAAAAGTTTGCAGATAGTCCACAGTACTCGTGTACTTTATGTTTTTTAATTTAAATGCTGTCTAACCCCAAAAAAGCTACAACAACTGCTTCACACCGTCGTAGAAGAAAGTGAGGCAAGAGGTCTACATATCAATCGCCGGAAGACTTTTTGTATGGTGGTTAGCTAAACGAACGAGAACTTGAGATGTAAAATAACAATAGATGGAGAAGACATTCACCAAGTAAATAAATTTAACTATCTCGGCAGTATGATTACATCATTAAGATGTGTGATAGAAATACGGAAAAGAATTGCAACAGCAAAGGAGGTATTCCAGCGAAAGTCTAAGATTTTGAAAAACCGAACTCTTTCCCTGAACACCACTCCGTATATCTTGTCAGGTCCAAATTCTATTACGTATTGAAAACCAACAATAGCAGAAATAGCTTTAAGCAGGTCCACACAAAAGCCTTCATAACGTGCGTTACCAGTTAAGTTGGCCGCATTATGGCGAAGCATAACGTAAGGTGTTTCCTTGAGGGAAATCAAATTGGTCAAAAAGGGAAACACAACTAAGTATACTGGTTAAAATTAAAGGGTTAAAATAAAGGAATTAGCGTCTACAGTTAAAGTATGGTAGCTTGTTATAGTATGTTTATACTATACAGAGAAACTAGGAAGGTGAATATTTTCTAAATGAAGCATGTATTAATTACTTAAAAATCTTCACGGGACAGGGAAAACCTTAAGAGCCTGCTGTTGGGGACCTTACAGATACTGAACCCTAAATAGCAATTCCATTAGGTTCTAACAAGCAATTCCAACAGGTCCCTTTGCAACCAATTTCACTGGGGAGGGGGACTTAGCATCCAATTCCATTGGTTCTTTAGAATATAATTTCATCGGGGACCCCAACTTAGCCACCGGGGGCCCCTAGGAACCACCTCCAATGGAGAGCTTATCCTCAAAATTTCATCGGCTAGTGAGAAGCTCCTCGCAATCTGCTGCCCTTGCTCTTGTCAATTGGTCAGATACTAACTTACTATTGTATCCCCTTGCCAACAACCATCCCTGTAATTCCTGTAAGGGCAGCATTCCTTGGTGATTTTCGCAGTCAAAGTGCTCAAAGATGCCTTTTGGGAGTGCAAGTCTGTTATCTCCAGACTGGTGCCTGATAAAATTTCAGTACTGTGATTTATGATTATTAAACCTCGTCCGAAAAGGTGTAACAGTACTTCCTACATATTGGAGTCTACAAACTTTACACTGTAATAAGTAATCCGAAAAGAGGAATAAACGCGGCAAGTTGATGGTCAAAGATAACTTTGACCGAATCAAATGCAGTTTTAACTGTGACTGGCGGATGATTCTCAAAGAATTTTCTGAAAAGATGATCTTCACATTAAAGAATTTCATAGTCCAAACCGTTTGTGTCCTGTCTGGATCAAAGAGTCCTATTAACCCTATCTTACATGGGGGGGGGGTCTAGTAGGCCCGCGGCTACACATTTCAGCTCATAACCTTTTAAAGCCTGGCCCGATTGACACGAAATTTGGTGACTTATCCTGAAATTTACTTTTAGGTAGTGAGAGTTAAAGTGAATTGAGTCATGCTACAAAACCATAAATACATATAGTATCTGATGGAAGTTTAAGTGTATACACCCTTGTTTGTCAGATTTGTTATTCCCTTTGGTTGGAAGGTATGGCATTTATTCGTATTCTATAGTACACAGAGATTACAGCCCTCATTAGTTATTTTATGTATTGTGGTAGACTTTTTATATACTGTGCGAACATCATGATCAGATTTAGCAAGAAATAGAAGGTAGTTTTTGCTCCATAAAAGCTTTGAAAATCCTATAGTAGCATGGCAGAAATTGGACTGCCTGAATGGCTTGTGTTTTTGGACCAATCAGCGTCCATTACAACAAGGTTAATTGAATATGCCCAGTGAGAAAACGAACTCTTTTTGTCTGCATAGTAAAGGTTTTCTTGCTCTTATGTGGACTGACTCCAGAAAGGCCAAATGAAATGCCGACCCTGCGTTTCCTGTGATATGGAAGCAATTGTCCGTGTACACTTTGCCACAGTCTGGGTTCTCAAGCAAGTGCTGCCCTATAGCAGAGTCACATTGCTTAGTGGCATTTTTGGTCTTTGAAACTCGAGGTGATGTAAAGAATGTGCATCAGATGTTGTGTTGATGGTTTCGATGTTGTCTTTGATATAGTGAAGGCATACGTATTTCAAAGACTCTGTTTGTGTTTCTTGGGGCGTGTATTTCTTTTCCGCAAGGCCACTCTCATGTCTTTATCTGTTGGATAAGAGGATATCTTTGAGATGTTTCTCTTCTTCCTTCTGGATGGTTATCTCTGTTCAGATTTTCCTGGCTGTTCCAAAGAGGGTTGTGATGACGCTGTTGCGGGCTGAGGATTGATTTTTCAGATATTGGTCGGTGTGGGTCGGTTTTTTTCAAACTTTAAATCATGCCTATCAAAACCTTGTTAAATGAACCCAGTTCATAATTTTATGAACTGAGCAAAATTAGCAGTGTTTCCTTAAGGCCTTTTGCAAATTCAGACAGCGTTTCTCGCAGGTGATGTGCGATTTAAAGGCGATATTTTGCATACGGGCATTAAATGGAAGGGTTAACACTGTGATTTAGTTATAATTGCGATTCCACGAAAACAGTTTTTGACGTCATCACTTTAGTTTTCTATTAGATTATTTTGGATTACTACTGTTACTATTGGCTTTTTTTCGTTTCTGGCTACTGCAAAATTATTCAGCAAATATCAGCCAACAATTTCGAAATATTATTTTGGTGTGCTCTCAGCAAGGTCATCACTGTGTCACTCAGCAATGAAATGACTGCTAAGATCAAAGCGTCGATAACTCAGCTATTGGAGCTAGAGATCAAACGACGCCTAATGGAGGTCACCCTTTACATATGAAAGGTATTAAGCAGGGTTTGTCGAGAACAGACAATAGAGCCAAATATACGCACGAGTGGGTGAGGTGGTACAAAGGCATTGGCAAAGAGATAAAATAGTTACTTACCAGAGCTGCCTGATTGACTGATTGACTGATTGACTGATTGACTGATTGACTGATTGATTGACTGGCAGGCTGACTCACTGACTGACTGGTTGACAGCCGGAATGATCGACTGACTCATTGACTGACTGACTGACTGACTGACAGACTGACTGCTGACTGACAGACTGACTGACTGACTGACAGACTGACTGACTGACTGACTGACTGACTCATTGACTGACTGACTGACTGACTGACTGACTGACTGACTGACTGACTTACAGACTGACTGACTGACTGACTGACTGACTGACTGACTGACTGACAAATGACGACCGGGACACCGGGACATAGGGAATAAAAATGACGAAAGGGACACTCAAAGAGAAAGCGACCAGGAGAAAAGGAATGTTCGATTAGCAATCACCATCAACAAAGCAGGGAAGATATATAAATGACGACCGGGACACAGGGATTGTTCGAAGAGAAATTACAGACCGGGGCACCGGGACACAAATGACGACCGGGACGCTGGGACACAGGGAATATAAATAACGACCGGGACAAAGGGACACATCGTTAAAATAATGAGGTATAGATCTGAATACGAATTGAAAATTTGTGTCTGGAATTCAATTTGTCAAACTAAGGATTTTAATTTGACTGAAAACTTTCCAATTTTTCGCATTACTTGGTCGTTTTCGCTCTAAAAACTTCATCATTTTTAAAAACTCATCATTTTTAAAACATTTTAAAAACTTCAACAAAAAAATTTTTTGTCAGAACTTGATTTAACTTCCTAGGCATATGCTCCTGAAGTCCGTAGATAGTTCCTCACTTTCAGTCGTTTTACCATAACTCTATTTACCATTAGAAATAAACAGAGAATTTTAGGAATTAAATAAGGCTATGTAATTTCCTAGTGTTATTCCAAAGGATTGATTGCAAGTATTGGAATACGTATTTGAAATATTGCTGGAGTTTTGACCGGCGTCTACCTTTGCAGGAGTAACATGTTCGCCGTGGTTAACGATTAAATATATTGCACGCTGACAACATCGTGGGTAAACAGTCCTTACAAATTTAGACAAGATTTTATCTGTTCAATTTTGTTGTTTTGGTCGCTGTTAGAGATGAAAAGAAAAGACAAAAGGTCCAGACAAGATGTGTCACGTGATGATGATTTTTGTTTATAGTCATCATCTAGTAAATCAAATATCTGTTACATTCACTTTACACTGTTTATTTATCATTCATCATTCATATTCTTAGTGATACAACAGAAGAATAGTCACCAATTGTAACAAGACATTTTAGTATACTTTCTTTTGATTTATTATACAACAACAACAACTTTATAGTTACCTGTTACATTACTTTAATATACTCTTTGATTATTATGCATTGTGTTTATTATTAGTATTAAGACAGTTGATGATACCTGATTACAACATCATTCTTTACTTTACTGTCTTTTGATTTACTTTACAACAGCAACATCTTTATAGTTACCTGTTAATATCCGCCTAGGAGAAAATCCCTAAAGAAAAAATCCATGATGGAAAAGATCCCTAAGGAAAATATCCCCCTAGGACAAAAACCCTAAGGACAAAATCCACTAGTGTCATCGTTAGATAATAATCCTTCTAAACCTGAACATCTTTTAAAGGCACGAGAAGCCTTCGTTTGTAAACATACTTCATATTATGTTGGGTTGTGCAACATAATAACCGTTTTTAAGGTCGCTAAGTTAAGAATAACTGACAAGATTGCTTGCGTGAGATGCTTCTCTAGGGTTGGCTCGGTCCCTAATAACTTTGATTTGAAGTGCAAAAATGTTTGTAGAGAACTACTATCAACATATCTTGAAGGTAGAAAGGAAGAATCTACTTCGCTACGTACACCAGTACAAGACAAAAAAGGAAGATGAGATGCAGTGAGACAGAAGAAGAGGAGAACAGTACAACGGTTAATGAGGTGGCAAAAAAGGGTGGAATAATAATTGGCTGTTGTGGCTTTTAAAGGTATGCGTATGCTTTTGTAGGAAACAGCACCATTGTAACAAAAACAAGACTTTAACCATTTTAATTCGCACAAAAATGACAGATGGCTTAAAAGCCATTGAATGAAGATATCTGCCAAAATAATAATCGGATTCTCCGCTTTTGCTGCACACATGATAAGCCATGTTATACTCATTTTATCGAATTGTAATAAGCCATTGAATAGATATATATACCAAAATAATAATCGGATTCTCGGCTTTTGCATCACACATGATAAGCCATGTGATACTCTTTTTATTGATTTGTAATTAGCCATTGAATGAAGATATATTCCAGAACAATAATCGGATTCTCCGCTCTTGCTGCACACATGATAAACCATGTAATACACATTTTATCGATTTGAGGGAAGCCAGTGAGCAGCTTGGTATTGTAAAGCTTATAGGAAATATCGCCTCTGATCCTATTAACTCTGAAGCATTCTCTTCCCTTTTTCGCGGACTGGGTAGATTTGAAGTTGAATATCATATTACTCTAGATTCTAAAGCTGAACCTTACAGCATAAAAACGCCAAGAATGGTGCCAATCCCATTGTTACCCAAAGTCAAAGAAGAACTTTATAGGCTGACTAAATTAGGGGTAATAGAGGAGACAAAGGGACCTACTGACTGGTGTGCCCCCATGGTAGTGGTTCCAAAAGATAAATTTGGTCTGCCTGAATGACTTCTATTTTTGAACCAAGCAGCAATCACTACTACAAGATTAATTGAATAGGCCTAGTGAGAAAACGAATTCGGCCATTCTGACGTTAGTACTCTGAGGAGTGTCAGACGAAAAAAGGTTTAAAGTACACAATGTTTTCGCTATGTCGTGAAATATGCTTTTTACTTTATACCTCTGGAACACACCCTTAACCAGATTTCATTGGACACTTAAATTGAATTTTGATATGATGTGGAGACAAATGGCCAAATACTTTGCTTAATGTAAGGGTTTGCAACATTATTGCAAAACTTCTTGTAATTCTCTTTGGTATGAAAATATTGTCTTCGAAAACCCATAATAAATTCAAATCACTTGGGGAAAAAAATCGAAATTCACTCAGACATGTGACCAGGCTCAGATATTAATTATAAATCACGCCCCTCTATATCGTATATCGTAAGACAAGTTACCTGACTTTGTGTATGCTTACCTCATGATCCAGCATGCACATCATGTGGGTGCTAGTACACTTTTGCACGTCCCCCTTTATTTCCTATATTTTCAGCTTTTCAGGCCAGAAAACATCATGGATGACAAATGTCACCCTTAGGGACACAAAAATCAAAGCCATGAGATAACACATATTTCTCAATGTCAGAAAGTCCATAGCTCGACAAGTTTAAAATGTTGGCATCTGAGAGTTCAAGTTGACGACCAAATCCCTGTTAGCTTAGGGGTTCCATTTCATCGCCATGCTTTCTAGACAGGGCAACTTCTGTCTTTTCATCAGTGCTCGCAATATATCGACATAAGCGAATTATGAATGAAAGGTGAATAGACCACCGACAAGTTATCAAAAGTAAAACGCCAAATATAGAAACTTTATTGACAAAGTTCATAAGCTTATGAATTGGGTTCATTTAACAAGGGTTTAAAGGGCAAGGGTTTATCTCGACGATTGCTCAAGGTGAGGTTCTCAAAATTTGGACAGGTTATCAGTATCAATAACAAAAATGCAACAAGTGCAAAACAGAACCAAACTTCTGAAATTCGCGGTACTTCAACAGGAATAAGAACTATCTTGAAACGATCAGTTATAACTGGCTTCCGCTACGGCGCTTCTCTAGAATACGTAGAGAGCAGGAGTGACTTCATTACCAGTGTCTTAATGAATCGCCTAATTACGATCGTGAAATTGGATTATAGCAGACCGTTGATGAAAGAACGTGTTTTGATGACAATGTTAAGCCTTGGGTACACCATAAGCTAGAAGGTACTAAAAGTTATGTTTTGCATGTTTGATTGTCTAAAAAGCTTGATCAGCTGGGATCCACTTTGATTAAATAAATTTGACAAGGATTGTCTTTACCTTTGTTTTTGCTACCACCATGTAATATAATTTATCACCTAACAAATATAAAAATCGCCTATATATCTGACATATACATACTATTCACTTATATCCAACATTTATAATACAATATCCTTGAGGAGTGTCAGACGAAAAAAGCTTTAAAGTACACAATGTTTTCGCTATTTCGTGCAATATTCTTGTTTTGTACCACCAACAAACCTTTTGATTTAACTTAGTGAAGTTGAACCACAACTGAGAGATGATCTGGCGGACTTGCAGGAAGATGCTTCCGCAGTGGCGATCAACAAGACCAAAGGTCAGCTCATGTGGCTTCATGAGGAAATTATTGAACTTAATCCTAATCTAAGCACCCTAGCTCAGAAACTGTTATTACCATTCCCAACTACATATCTGGTAGAGTGTGCCTTCAGTTTGTTAGTGGTATGAAACCCAAACAAATCCCGAAGCAAACTAGTCTGTGTTGTAGCAGGAAACCATTTTTTCTATGATTACACCAGAACCTTACGTCATAAATACAATGGGAAAGAACTGGTGATCAAATACTTTGTTTGTGGTACAAAACAAGAATATTGAACGAAATAGCGAAAACATTGTGTACTAAAAAGCATTTTTCGTTTGACACTCCTCAGAGGAAACGTCAGAATGACAGAAATGGAATGTGTGAAAGAGTATACCCAACTGATTGGTCAAAAAGCACAAGCCATTCAGGTTATGTTTTCACGTTAGTTAGCATACAGTTATGTTTTCACGTTAGTCAGCATACATTTATGTTTTCACGTTAGTTAGAATACAGTTATGTTTTCACGTTAGATAGAATACAGTTATGTTTTCACGTTAGTTAGAATACAGTTATGTTTTCACGTTAGATAGAATACATTTCTGTTTTCACGATAGTTAGCATACAGTTATGTTTTCACGTTAGTTAGAATACATTTATACTTCCACGTTAGTTAGAATACATTTATACTTCCACGTTAGTTAGCATACATTTATACCTTTACGTTAGTGCTTCCGTGGTGTTAAAAGTTTGAAGGGAGGATATTTTAGTTTATGTGAGTTTTCTGAATTAGCATATAGCATATATATGCTATATAGCATATATAGTATATAGCATATATACTGCATAAAGCTTGATTCTAATGATTGCATATTGTTTTTATGTCATTATCTATTCATATTGCTTTAACAGCCTGCCCACTTTACACATTTTTAGTTTTGTTGTAGGAGGATTTTAGAAAGCTAAAGAATCTATGCACTTCTCTAATAATGACAAAGAAACAATAGCCTATGTGATCATGTGAATCTTACCATAAGGTCTGCTGTAGTCACCATAGTGGAGCTTTGTATTTCTGAACACTCAAGCGTTCGCTCTTAGATGTTTGAAACGCCTTCACGTACTTTCAACTCACTCAACTTGTATGCGAATTAGTGTATCTTGATAAATTGCTAATTTTTTTTCTTGTTTTAGTGCGATGTTGGACTTATTTGGGATCAAGACAGTAAGTTCAATCTTTTTAGTGTTGTTTTCTATTGTTGTTGGGGTTTTTTGTTATTTCGTTTTTATTTATATTCGCCGCTACGAAGTAATGTTTTGTACTTGCATTAAAATTCATGACGAAAAGAAGGAGATTTCGAATATTCTACCTATTTAACAAAATAGAATGTATAGTGTAGAATATTCAAAGTATTTATTTCTGTATTTCTATTGAACTTTCTTAGAAAGTTCAATTCTTTCTTTCTCCGTGAATTTAATTTCCCTTTGGCTGATCAATTTTACAAGTTGGCAGAACTTTCCTGGGGGAAATGTAAAGGGGATGGTCAGAAAAGAATTTTCCTAGGAGAATTTCCCAGGAGGCAACTTTCCGTGTGGGGGAAATTTTCCGTGGGAGAAATTTTCCATGCTTCAAAGGCGGGGGACCATCAATATACTTTTGCTAGGTCACCACAAAACAATTTATTGTATACTAGTGAGCAATAAACTTGTTAATTTTAAGGAGTTCAACTCTCCAATCCTTCTAACTGTTGATTCCGATAATGATCTAGTTTATGGATGATTACGTGATGACAAGTTAACAAGTCTTGTGTTTGCCTTCGATTTGCATAGTTACTGGTATTTTCACAGAATCAACCCTAAACTTAATAACCGTTCTCCCTTGCAATGCTCCCCTTTGTGTTCTTGTTGACACTGCTTACCATCCTACCAATTCAAGAAGGCGGTCTATTTTGAGGGAAATTTCGCCATCAAACTCATTACAAGAAAAATATATCACAGACACTTCAAGTCCTTATCCACGAAAATGCCACAAGGATGACGAAAAAGCCGTCAAGTGAGAACTCTGAGATAACAAATACATATTAATTGATCGAAAACTTGAGTATTGAGCGCTCGAGAACACAAAAAGAAAGAAAATATTATTTGCTACATGTGTATGTAATACGTAAAAATTATAGAAAATGGAAACTTCAGTAAAATGGTCATATTCATGATCTTGAGGGGGAAGTACATACTAGAGAAAGTATTCACTAGCTAGTACAAAGTACGCTAAAGAAGTTACTTTTTATGCATACCACCCATTGTCTCATATCTCTATTGTTTTACATGGAACAAGACTAGACCCACAATTCTTTTCTGCCATGTGGCACCTATTCCCTTTTTTCACAAAGACCCCCGGAAGAGAAGTGTGGAGAAATATATAAGGTGAGTTCATTTTTCAGCACCAAGCATTCTTTTCTTGAAAATGGAGCAGTTTTGTAAATTAGAGCAATAGTAAAAGCTCATCTTTGGATGTAAAAAGAATTGTACTAAACATTTCGAAAAACAGCAAGTTTATTACCCAGAAGCAGGCCTGCATAGCAGCTACAACATGTCGTATGTACGCCAACAAACCCAACTATGCAATATTTTAGCCTCTATAGTGACCAAACTCCAGCTTTTACAGTGCATTTGAAAATGGTTCTGCTTTTTTTGTTGAAACATTAATCTCGCAGGGAAATTATTAGAATGAATGCGGTATGTATGCCTTCGACTCAAAGAGGGTTTAAAACAAAGTTACATGACTAGTGATCAGAACTTCTGATCCTGAACATTGGTGTGTTAACGAAGAACATGATACTGGATGCAATGCTACTGAACTTCATATTAAAACTTTTAGTGAAGGAATAGAAATAGCTAAGGACGTTGAAAAAGGATGTAATTATATTGATAAGTCTGAAGCAGAAGGTAGTCAAACCACATCTGGCACCAAAAGACGTAAACATCGTGCCAACAGTAACCGAGGCGCTAAGAAAGCGAAGTTGTAATTTTACAAAAGGGCTACTTGTAATTTAAGGTCTATTTCCTTAATCAAAGTACAAACAAAATGACTTAACTAACAACGGTTGAAAATCATACGTAAGAGTCCATGCTTATTCCTGAAAATTAACAATATTCAATAAGTGTAAAGGAATCGTTATAAATCGAATTACATGTTGATGAATAGTGGTGTTGATGTAATAGGGCTCAAAGCATTCTTTTATTATTATTCATATTTATATTATTCATTCATATATTATTCACGATAATATTGGAAAACTCAAGGTGTCTGCAAGAATTGTAAACAAATCTGAAACATGATAAACATTTTCAAAGCACTTGTGCATCCTTTAATGCATGCCGCATATGCGCATGCGTGAGTGCCTCGAATAAACAGTTTCATAGGTAGTGATACCTATGCAACTACTTTAGCAACTCCAGGCCTGATTTTGGAAAATTGCTAAGCAACTCGAGAACTCAGAACCGCACAAACATTTGTTAACTTCGTCGGAAGGAACTTAAGAAAATACTACTTTTGCGAGGCAAATCGTTACCCAAACGATTTTAACTGAGACATTTGCAAGCCAACAAAGAGAGTCGTAAGTCATTTAGCTGCTAATTGGATATCCCATGAGACCAAAGACGGAAACTAACTGATTTTAGTCGAGTTTTAAAATGTTTAGTTGTCTGGGATGTCACCAGGCAGCTTTTCGAAGGGAGATCAGCCCAGAAAAAAGGGAAAAGTCTCATTTGCAAAAGAAATAAAAGTAAGTTAATATATAAAGACCTTGTAATCGGTGCTCCTGTAAATTTCATATGCAAATGTCATATCTCACAGGGAAAGGCCAAGCCTCTCTTTCCCATAGAGACCGACATAGTTGTAGGCTTATTGCTCTCCAGATTTCCTTAGCAGTTTGTCTTAAGGCATTATCAGTAATATCTAAGAGCTTGATTTTCCCAGTCAGATTTTGAATACTTTGCTTTCATATTCTCGGCATACTTGACATAGTTTGCATACACTAGATGCGTACATTCCATGGTGCACAAAGCGTTCAAAATAGGCCAACAAGCCATATTTGACATAGTTCGCATACACTAGATGCGTACATACCATGGTGTACAAAACCTTCAAAATAGGCTGATAAGGCATATTTGACATAGTTTGCATACAGTATATGCGTCCATTACATGGTGCACAAAGCGTTCAAAATAGACTAATAAGGCATATTTGACATACTTTGCATACACTAGATGCGTACATTTCATGGTGCACAAAGCGTTCAAAATAGGCGAGTGCCTCCTCAGATGGAGTAGAAAATGGAAATGTTGCATCAGTCTCAGCTGTAGATGGTAAGTTTTACTAATTTTCATTTCATCAAATCTGTTCTGGTTAAATTTTCATTTGGAAACAATAAATTTTTATGCTTACATTTCAATGTTTTGAGGGTGCTGGTATTAGGTGCTCAGTGGTGACAAGAGAAAACGTTTTTGCTTATAAAATGTAATTTATGCACTGTCTGACTGACTGACTGACTGACTGACTGACTGACTGACTGACTGACTGACTGACTGACTGACTGACTGACTGACACGGAGACTGTGGGGGAGTAAGTCGTCCCCAAAGACAGAGTTATTAGGTTTTACGACTATGCTAAATAAAATGACCTTCTCAGAAATTTGATCCGGTGACTTTGGAAAAAAATTGAGCGTGAGAAGGGGCCTAGGTGCCCTCCAAATTTTTCGGTCACTTAAAAAAGGCACTAGAATTTTTAATTTCCCATAAAATGAGCCCTCACATGACATTCTAGGACCACTGGGTCGATACGATCACCTCTGAAAAAAAAAACACTAAAAACAAAATAAAAAACAAACAAATAAACACGCATCCTATAAGACACCACTTTCCTAAGAACACAGACATTAGAAAGATCTGTCGCCTCCTCTAGGGTGTGACCATAAAGATACCGTATTTCCTTTAGTAAATGCCGCGGCGTTTATTAGATATTGCAGCTTTTGGAAGCGGAGTTTATTAGAAATTCCAGCTTTTGAAAGCAGTGTTTATTACAAATTCCAGCTTTTGGAAGCGGCGTTTATTAGAAATTCCAGTATTTGGAAGCGGCGTTTAATAGTGGGCGGCGTTAAAAACAAAATGAAAAATATTACAAAAAGAGAGTAAAAGATCTTTAAAGCTGTTTTTAGTGACACTTCCAAACTTGGAATGAGTACATTCCATCGGGCGCAATGCGTTTAGAATAGCACCAATTGCTTATTTTAGTGACGCTTGCATACTTGGAATGCGTATATTCCATGATGCACAATGCCTTAGAAATAGCACCAAATGCTGTTTTTAATGACACTTGCAGGCTTTCAATGCGTACATTCCATGGGGTTCATTGCGTTTAGAACAGCACCAAAAGCCTTTTCTAGTGACGCTTGCATACTTGGAATGCGTATATTCCGTGGTGCACAATGCGTTTAGAATAAAAGTTTGTAACTTACATTTTTGTCGTTAGGAGCTTGAAACTTCTACTCTAGGGTTCTCTGATATGCTGAATCTGATGGTGTGGTCTTTATTAAGATCGTAGGACTTTTAGGGAGTGTTTTTCCCTATTTTCTAAAATGAGGCAAATTTTTTTAGACTCGTAACTTTTGATGAGTAATTCTAAACTTAATTAAACTTACATATTTACAATCAGCATTAAAATGCAATCCTTTTGATGTAACTACTGTCGTAAAAATTCCGTTTTTTAGAGTTTCGTTTACTATTGAGCCGGATCTCTCCAGTCAAGAGCCTTAGTAACAGTGTTGTGGAATAACACAAGCTAGGGTACAAGAGTTTCCTGGGTCATGTCCATGCTATGGATGGCTCTTGATTTACATAAAATACAGTTTACAGTAAATTGTCAACTTAAATAGCCTTTATATAAATTAAATGCTCTGTATTTTGGATCAGTCTACTAAATCTGATATTTCGTGCTTTATGACAAAATTGGATTCTGACTTGGATTATGTTGAAACTTGTCAAGTCTACTAAATCTTACCTTCTGTGACCCATGACAAATTGGGGAAATGATGATGCCAATCATCAGCTGCCTTGCATTGTTGTTATGGGGAGGTTTAAATGAACTTTATTTCATCAGTAATTTATCGAAAAACTGCTTAACAATATGTTCGTGGGCAGGACTCATTCGTCCGTGAGCAGTACTTATTCGTTCGTGAGCAGCACTCATTCATTCGTGTGTAGTACTCATTCGTTCGTGAGCAGTACTCATTCATTCGTGAGCAGTACTTATGCGTTCATGAGCAGTACTCATTCGTTCGTGAGCAGTACTCATTCGTTCGTGAGCAGTACTCATTCGTTCGTGAGCAGTACTCATTAGTGACACTTGCATACTTGGAATGCGTACATTCAAAGGTGCACAATGTGTTAAGAATAGCACCAAAAGCGGTTTTTCAAGACACTTGCATACTTGGAATGCGTATATTCCATGGTGCACAATGCATTTTGTCTAGCACCAAAAGCTGTTTTTAGTGACAATTGCATACTTGGAATACGTACATTCCATGGTGCACAATGCGTTTAGAATAGCACCAAAATCTGGTTTTAGTGACACTTGCATACTTGTAATGCGTACATTCCATGGTGCACAATGCGTTTAGAATAGCACCAAAAGCATATGTTCAAATAGTGTAACTACGCTCAGTGGCACTATTGAAATGCTCACAATCCAGCGTGCAGAACGCATTCCAAATATGTTGAAGCAGTGTAACCACGCTCAATGGCACTATTGAAATGCTCACATTCCAGCGTGCAGAACGCATTCCAAATCTGTTCAAATAGTTTAACTACGCTCAATGGCACTATTGAAATGCTCACATTCCAGCGTGCAGAACGAAATCCAAATATGTTCAAATAGTGTAACTACGCTCAATGGCACTATTGAATTGAAATGCTCACAATCCAGCGTGCAGAGTTTTTAGTGACACTTGCATGCTTGGAATGCGTACATTCCATGGTTCACAATGCGTTTAGGATAGCACCAAAAGCTGTTTTTAGTGACACTTGCATGCTTAGAATGCGTACATTCCATGGTACACAATGCGTTTAGAATGGCACCAAAAGCTGTTTTTAGAGACACTTGTATGCTTGGAATGCGTACATTCCATAGCGAACAATGCGTTTAGAGTAGCACCAAAAGCTGTTTTTAGTGACACTAGGATGCTTGGAATGCGTACATTCCATGGTGCACAATGCGTTTAGAGTAGCACCAGCATCTAGTGTATGCAAACTAGGTCAAATATGCCTTATTAGCCTATTTGGAACGCTTTGTGCAGCATCGAATGTACGTATCTAGTGTTCGCAAACTATGTCAAATATGCGTTATTAGCCTATTTTGAACGCTTTGTGCACCATGGAATATAGGCATCTAGTGTATGCAAACTATGTCAAATATGCGTTATCAGCCTATTTTAAACACTTTGTGCACCATGAAATGTACGCATCTGGTGTATGCAAACTATGTCAAATTTGGCTTATTATCCTATTTGGAACGCTTTGTGCACCTTAGATGCAGAGGAGAGCAATATCCTAGGTCTTAAGATGGTAAGAATATAGAGGTAGGAAAGAAAGCAAAGAAATTTGAAGAAAATCAATTTCAGGTATAGTTAGGGAAGTGTGTGCCGGGCACACAGGCACACAGGCACACAGGCACACTACCCACAGCCGCCCCTGTATGTATGTATTTATGTATGTATGTATGCATATTTTGCCATATAGAAGAAAAATAATTACAAAACAAAATAATAAGTCAAAATTACAATTTTTAAGATTTAAATTATTTTACAAAATTAAACAAAAATATTTAAGCACTTTCTAATGATGGACATAATGCTTTACAGTCTCTTCAACGCAACCAAGATATTGTTATATGTAGGGCAGATAAGAGAGACAGCACTGTCATAATGATCAAAACTGACTACATTAAAAACCTTAGGACATTGGTAAACGATCCCAGCAAATTTTTAGTGCAAGCCTAATCAAGGTAAATTGATCAAAGAAAAAATAAATAAAATCATCACATCAACAAGACTTTGTTCAAACGACTTAAGCGGGTAGGCCAATTTACTAACGGATAACTGTACGGCCTCCCTAAGATTCATAAATGGCAAAACATTTGGTCTAATGCAATAGATCAATTTTAATTAAAATCTTTTTAACCAAAGAGTTGAAAAACTATATGCCTCACCATTCGCCTGCGAGTCCAGGGGACTTGTTGGTCATGTGTCAATCCTATGACACAGTATTCCATCTTTAGACTACAAACGACAAAGCCTATTGAGCTAAGGTCATTTGCTCGCCAGTGAGTTTAAACAAATTCAGTTCCCCGTTTTGCATACAAGTGCAGAAGACAGTGACCGTCACCCATCAACCCAAAATCAATCGGATCTTTTATCTATTAGTTCGGTGTGGTATCTGTAGCTGATGTAGAGACTGATAGAACCTAGTATAATATATAAAAACTAAAAGTAAACAAATTTTTGGTCTTATTGCGCAAGACTTTCTGTAAAAATCAATGACAGAAGATTAGCTGGTAATTTTACTCCCTCCCTTGGTCAGAATAAGGTATAAAGAATTAAATCTTTTAACGCCCTTTAAAATATTGATGATGTTTAATACAATTTCGTGTCCTGTGGAACTCTTGATTTAACCGTAAACATCATACTATCATACCTTGATCAGGGTAAACATCCAAATGATATAGCATTTCAATAGTGTCATTGAGCGTAGTTACACTATTTGAACATATTGGGAATGCATTCTGCACGCTGGAATGTGAGTATTTCAATAGTGCCGTTGAGTGTAGTTACACTATTTGAACATATTGGTAATGCGTTCTACAATCTGGAATGTAAGCATTTTAATAGTGCCATTGAGCGTAGTTACACTATTTAAACATGTTTGGAATGCGTTCTGCACGCTGGAATGTGAGAATTTCAATAGTGTCATTGAGCGTAGTTACACTATTTGAACATATTGGGAATGCGTTCTGCACGCTGGAGGTGGCTGACATTTCATCAGAGGGAAAAGTTTTGGGGGCTGAGGGTCAGGTGGTGGCTTCTGCCCAAATCAATGCCTTTGTTGAAGCCTTTAAAACTCAATATTACCGCAGTCAACAAGATTTTTTGGAGATTAGCAATGATTCCAATGGGGTTGTATCTGTGGGTCCTGAAATTAATCCTGGTGAAACAGATAGTCCTACTAACATTTATGGAACTATGGATATTAATTACTATCCTCATAAGTATTTGGGAATGGTGGGTCTTCAGGATTTTGCGTCTACGGCCAGGCCAAAGGTGTAATACTTTCATCATGGCAATTCGTTCTTGCTCCACGATGCCCGTCTTCATAATACATTTATCATGACAACTCGTTCTTGCTCCAAGATGCCCCTCTTCATAGTACTGTTATCATGACAATTCGTTCTGTCTCCAAGATGCCCCTCTTCATAATGCTTTTATCATGACAATTCATTCTTTCTCCAAGATGCCCCTCTTCATAATGCTTTTATCACGACAACTCGTTGTTGCTCCAAGATGCCCCTCTTATTAGTACTGTTACCAGGACAATACGTTCTGTCTCCAGGATGCCCCTCTTTGGATTCACTTGAAACTACACACTGGACATGTCTTGCATATGCAAGTGAATTAGCATTTATGATCAAACCTCTGCCTAGCTGTAATATGGTATAAAGTCATGAATGTTTCTTTTCCTGCTTTTAATGCCCTGAGACAACTAATGTGTAGCTACTTAATTAAGGCTACATAAAAACTATAATTACATCTCCTAAATATTACACCCCACATATGACCAAAATAACTTCCTATTCATGTAAATTGCTAGAAATAAACATTGCACAGTCAACTTACTATGATAAATTTAGGGATTAGCAAGCAGCTCGAACCAAACAACGAAGTATCCTGTGTGAACACTGCGATGTGCTTACTGATACATTGCACAGGACCATTATAGCTCAAACCAAACAACGAAGTATCCTGTGTGAACACTGCTATGTGCTTACTGATACATTGCACAGGACCATTATAGTTCGAACCTTACAACGAAGTATCCTGGGTGAACACTGCGATGCGCTTACTGATATATTGCGCAGGACCTTTATATTTCGAACCTTCCAACGAAGTATCTTGTGTGAACACTGCGATGCGCTTACTGATATATTGCACAGGACCAGTTAAATTCAAAATGTGAGTAGTTTAGGTAATAACTGCCTTATATACTGACGGCAAAATTACCGAAAACGACATGTATCTGTTGATCGTTGACAAATTCCGTGAACTGTATTTTCCAATGTGTTGATCTCACTAAAGTTGTACCTGAGTATGTTCGTCACAAATTGAACTGGAGAGCGTTCATTTTCTAAGCTTAGGCTAATATTGAAGTACTTGAGAAACTTAATGGGGCAGACGAGGCTGACATCCTTGGCAGTTCTTTCAATTGAAAGTCAGTTGTTGAGAACCATTGATTTCTCCTGCCATTTGGCCTTTGCTGGAGTATACCTTCTGACCTGCAAACTGTAGTCAGTCCTGCGATCTGTAGTCCTGCGATCTGTAGTCCTGCGGTCCTGCGATCTGTAGTCCTGCGATCTCAAGTCCTGCGATCTGCAGTCCTACGATCTGCAGTCCAAGGATCTGCAGTCCTACGATCTGCAGTCCTGCGATCTGCAGTCCTACAATCTGCAGTCCCCTACAAGTGGCTCTTATATTTTTTGATTGCAGTCACGAGATAGGATGTCCTTATAGTGCGCAGAGTGGATTAATAGTTTGAAAAGATGAAAACATACAAATCAAAACCGTTTAAACGTGCCCTACTTTTATGGCGTCGACACAAAGGGCGCCGGGGCGGGGATAGTGCTCTATTTCTATGGAACAACACCAACAATAGCCGTGTTCACTCTGGCAACGGTTGTGAAACCGATTTAGTTAAAACGGTTGTCAAATCGGTTTTGGCTGAACCCGAATTGAAATCTGTCCACACTGGGCCTTGCCTTAAATCGGTTCAAAATGGCGGGTGCTAGCCGCGAAGTTTTGATGCTTTTGTTAATCATTGTTTTAGCATGTTGTTTATTGAAAATAATAAGAAAAGAAATCCATTTAAATGGCGTATCCATTTTGAAATCAAAGATGTCATAAGTAAGAGTCCCGTCTATAGCTATGTAAACGAAAGGCAAAATAAGAAGCGCGATTATTTTTTTCCATCGCCTTTTTTTTGGTTTTCGAACAAGATCGTTTAAATTGGGCGAGATCTTTGGTTCCGAATGGTTTTGCCTGTCTTCCATCACTAATTCCTAAATTAAAAACAGATTATCGTTGACGGGTGTCTTACTTGCCCAATATAATTATAAATCAATCGGATACCTGTTTTAGGTGTTATCCTTCAAAAAAGGTAACAATAAAGCACATTGTGTTATTTACGTTTCAGCCCCTATACACAGTGAGTTGGTTATGCCCAAGTGTGCGTTGAGTCGTTGTGCTTAAGTCTGCGGTGAGTTGGTTGTGCTAAATAGGTGCACTGTACACTGGCAGCAAATTTAACAATGAATGACAATGTCAAAGTTAAAATTTTTGAGGACATGCTCTGTCTTTTTTAATTTT
Organism: Alatinidae sp. Z8VKAUB7J3; assembly: GCA_010016025.2. NCBI lineage: Eukaryota > Metazoa > Cnidaria > Cubozoa > Carybdeida > Alatinidae > Alatinidae sp. Z8VKAUB7J3. The sequence continues at coordinate 87,500,155 of JAAAKM020721499.1, forward strand.
TGAGTCCTCTTCAATTCTCATGAGGACAGTGTCCACACGATTTGTTAATTTAGTGGGTGTCGATGTCTTTCACTATCTATAAAGTTAGTTGTCGTCATGTTAGTTATGACGATGACGTTCTTACCTTCTCAGTATTAGGTGGTGCCGTTGAGGTAACAGATATTTCAGATAATTCTCCATGTTTGACTACGAAAAAGAACCCAGCATCAAATACTAGCCCAATCAATGCTTAGAATCAATTGTGTAAGATTGCTATTGCAACTACTACGATTGATCACACTTTCAAATCAGACAGGCAGCTCAATATAATACGGGCTAGTAAGATGGCCACCGCAAGTGTATGACAAGAAAACCTCTAAATAATAAAGAAAAAACCGCCGACCACAGAGCTCTACCCTTTTCCCGGAATAAGCTGACATCGGGTTGCTAAAAAAAAAACAAAAAAAAACGCAATGATTGTTTTTGTAAGAGTCCCAGGTAAGAGTTCTACGAAGCTTTCCGAAATTCAAAGTCATATTCATCAATCGGTCCACACTTTCCGTAAAAACTGCAGAGGCTAGACCTTTACCATTTTCTAGGAATAAGCTGACATCGGGGTGCTAAAAAAAAAACAAAAAAAAACGCAATGATTGTTTTTGTAATTTTATCAGCAATATCTCTATGAAAGCGGATTGATTGGACAATATCTTTTATCAGACGATTCTTTTCTTTGAAGCCTTTGCGAATGGAAAGAGAAATTTGAAGACTTTTCTTTGTTATGGAAACTATTGCTTAACTTTCTCCCGGTCTTTCCACAAACACTTGCTCGTTATCAAAATCGCGAGTTTTAATGAAGCGAGGAGAAAGAAAGTTTGTTTTCAATGTTATTGACATGTTGAATCCACATCTTTGGATTTTAAAATTGTTTCAGGAGCAGTATCAACATAAGTTAAGGATAACGTTAAAAGTTTTGCAGCATTTGGAGTAAGCACGAAGAAAAAGCATTCAATTACCTTCACTACTACCTTAGTGACGAGTGGTTTGACACATAACATGGAGTAAAACTTGTGTGAAGTAAGAAACTTTCCTATGGCTAGTGACAAAACTTGTATTTGAAACGTTAACTAATTAACTCCCAAAGAATGAGGTGCTTCATGTGAAATCAGTAAAAGATCACAGAGGGTCTAGAAATTCGTTTTCTGCTGCGAAACATATCAGCTGCCTAAAACATGGCAAAATAGACATGGCAGATTTCAACCTCCCCCTTTGCCTTGAAGTTTCCAGTTTTATATCAGCTATTATGTTGGAGGGGTCCCTCCTACATAGTAGCTCACACCACCTCTCAGGGATGGTGGATCATTGAGCAGGCAGGGGGTGGCATATGCCTAATTTTTGTTTTTTTGTTCTAGACGGTAGAACCTTACGACAGGCTAAGTAAACAAGCTCAAAATCACAAAATTGACACAGAAGAGGCAGAGAGGTATAATTTTGACATTCCAGAAGAGATATTGTCGGATGACGATGATCCAGGTTTCCTGTCTACAGAAGATCTTATCAATGATCCTGATGGAGACTTATTATTACGAACCATTCTGATGAGGGTGCAACGAAACCGGTCAATGGCATTTCACTAATGATTCCGTTATTAAATATTATCTAGATATTTTTGATTCTATGATAAGTTGAAAACCTGAAATCTATTACAGGACATCAAATGCGAGACATTATCAACAAAAGAAACAGTAAAACTTCATTTGTATCAAAGCCGTTTCATTTTACCCACATCAATAAATGAAACGTCTGGACACATCCGTATCGCTTTAATAATCTGACTCAAGCACATATGTCGCTAATTAACTACCACCTAGCATGTATTCTCGCTGAATTATTTCATCACCTGGTATAGTGTGAATACAAAAAGCAACAATAAAAAGGCTGAAACAGTTTGTTTATGGTATCTCCATTTATTGGAACACTAAAAAATTTTAAAGATGTTTAGTCACTACGACAGTTTACATTATGGAGGGTTTCTTCAGTCCTATTAAGACTTGTGATGATTTTGAGAGTCTGCTGGAGTTTGTTAAGCTTGGTGGTTTCGTTGAGCGTACTGCATAGTTCATTTTAGCTTCGTCTATGTAGATCGGTTGGCTACTTTAGTTTAGTCTTGGTAGCTGTTGGTTTGTTGTTTTCTTTGCTGGTTTTGCTTCTGCTTTCTTTGTTGTTTTCTTTGCTGGTTTTGCTTCTGCTTTCTTTGTAGAATCTAATTCCTTCTTTTTCTTTTTGAGTTTATCAAGATCAGCTTTAATTTTTTCTGCTTCTTCAATTAGAGTATCTTTTTTCTTTACCATCAAATCACCATTCTTTTTAAATTTAATTTCTTATTTATGAACAAGATTCCATTCCTATTTAACAGTAAATGTTCCTTTTGTAGAAATAGTCTTTAGTTGCTTTGAGACCATTTGAGCTTCAATATCATCAACGGAGTTACTGAACAATCGAAAGCTCATTTGACTGCGCCAGAGTCTATCGATCGATACATAGTCACCTTAAATCACATCACCACGCAAGGGGTGTCGTACTTTCTTGTGCTAGCCCTTAGCATTGCGATCAACAAAGCACAGTTGTAAATAAAAGCAAGTGTAAGCATCGCTACTGGTAACCTGGACGACGTTTCTCTTCCTAATTCGCAGGCCCTCACAAAGACCCTGTTTACACGGGTACGGATCCAAACTGGTACGGATCGGCCTCGCGTTTACACGGGACCTGGTGGATCCTAAGCCATAAACACATTAAACACAAATTATTGCTTTAAATATGAAAGGAATAAATTAAAGGAATTAACCCTATCTTACATGGGGGGGGGGCTAGTAGCCCCGCGGCTACACATTGCAGCTCATAGCTTTTTAAAGCCTCGCCCGATTAACACAAAATTTGGTGACTTTTCCTAATATTATTGGGAAGTCTTCGGATGAAAATTTTTTTTTTTAATTTTTTTAAATTTTGCGATATTGGCGTTTTGTTGACCTATAGTGGAGTTTTTTGCCTTTCTGTTTTGTTACTTTTCTTTGAAAACGTCGGCAACGGCGTCTTCCTCCAGCTCACCGACCCGTGCGCCTTCCTCGATCGCGACGAATTCCTTCAGGGTGTCGAGGACTACGTGGCGTACCTCAAGGCCTCGGACACCCGCCAGGGAGCTGAAATCCTGCTGCCGGGTGAACCCGAAGCCCGGACCGCGAAGGCCCGCGCGGAGGCGATCGAGCTCGACGATGTCACGTGGGAACAGCTCAGCGGAGTTGCGAAGTCCCTAGATGTCGCACTAAGCTAATAGAGGGAAACGCCGTAACGATTTACGGACTGTCGCCGCGACCCTTGCAGACATCTAACTGAAAGCAAAACCTAAAAGCCAAAAATAGGCAAAAAACACCAAAAAACTACAAGAAACCTCCCAATAAATGCAGAACAAAAGTAAAAGAATACAAACAATTTTAATATGCATTTCAGGTATATAATTAAGTAACTCCTATCAAATACGGATATTGTTTGACGTTTAAAGTCTTTTTCCCCGGGTTCTGTCCTGTTTAATCTATTTGGCTTTAGAATACAGTAGTTTAGATTGTTTACTTTAAGCAGTAAAGACATAATTTAATTCTGCGAATTTTATCATTATCTGACGTCGGCGCCGTGCTTCGCTTCCTGTCGGCGATCAAGGCCGGCATGGCTTCCGTACGTGCCCCGATCTACTCGCATCTGACCTACGACGTGATCGAAAACGAGTTCGTCACGATAGACCGGCCGGACATCCTGATCTTCGAGGGCATCAACGTATTGCAGACGCGCGACCTGCCCAGCGACGGCAAGGCGGTGCCGGTGGTGTCCGATTTCTTCGATTTCTCGATCTACATCGATGCCGACGAACGGCTGATCCACAAATGGTATGTCGATCGATTCATGCGGCTGCGCGAAACCGATCTTCGTTGATCAGGCTTTCGACGTCTTCCGGGTTTGGAGTTTTTAAAACATGCCCGCGATCAAGCGACTTGATCAGGCCATCCGCCATATAAAGATCAGTCGGGAAGTTGCCGTTGTCCGATACAATCACCTTACGATCCGGTCGCATTTCAAGTGCGCTTGCCAAGGCCTGATAAACCTTGATCGATAGTGTATCGCCCATGACCACAGTACCGGGTGCCGCCCCGATCAAGCGTCCGACAAGATTTCCGACACGTTCGGGTTGCGCCATCCATTTGGCGTCATTCCAGCCCCGAATTGAAGTGGATAATTACAATAATAACGATAATAACAATAATAACAACACCAACAAGATAATAATAATAATAATAACAATAATAATAGAGGGGTATCCCTCAGGTTGTTCAAAGCAACCTATAGGGTACGACAATACTAAACATATAACATAACCCAGCCCTCTTTTACTTTCACTGTTACATTATTCAAAAGGCCCATGGCAAAATCTTTCTGTCCTAAAGGATTGTTGGACCAACATTAAGGATGGCACTGCCGAATGCCAATCTTATTTTCAAGGGCCGCATAACCTAGACTGTCGCGGCATAATGAGCGGCAAAGTCGACTTTGAGCCTGTAAAGAAACTGCAGCACGGTCATGAATTTGTTCGATTCCTCGCCGGCGCAATGGAGAAGAGCCGCGAGGGACGCTATGCGGACTGCTCGGTAATGAGTGAAGCCTTTGACCTGTTTCTCGAAGAGGCCGGGCTTGCCGAAACAGTGAGCCTCAACGGCTCAAGTCACAGCACCATCGATTTCCTGTTGCGTCGCATGCAGCGAACGGGCGATTTCCCGTCGATATCGCGCACACTCTCGGACATCAATCGCCTGACCGGCGTCGTCGGGTCGACCGAAGACGTCGCCGTCCCCGCCACGTTCGCCGAGGCCGCCGCCGAGCAGATCGCCGGCGCCCGCCTCGCGCTCTTCGAGGGCGGGCATCTCTCTCCCATCGAGCAGCACGACGGGTTCGCCGCCGCGCTGAACCGCTTCCTCGAGTCGCATTGGAAGACCCCGTGAGCGACGCCCCCGTCTTGATCGCCGTCGAAGGCCACGTCGCCACGATCACGCTCAACCAACCGGCGTCGCGCAACGCCATGTCTCCCGAGATCCTGGAGGCCTTCCCGCAGGCCCTGGCCGTTTAGTTTACTTGGCATCACAATATCTTATAATTCAATTTGAGATATTCGTTTTAAAGATATTATCCATAGAGCTAATGTGTCTATGTTCATCCTTAAGCTCATCGATAAATTTTGTACCCTCTCCCTTCCCATTCTTTTTAAATTTATACTTCCTTTGTCCGCCGCATCTTGAAAATACATGTTCAGTTTGGCACCCTGGTATCTACCGCGAAGAGCCAGAAAAAATTGAATCTATCCAAGAAAGAGCACAGCAAATAATTTTCAAAGAAGCTAACTGCTAAGGTCCCGTACTCTCTAGATATTGTATCGGCGCTCATATCAAGCTGAACCTAATTGAATTCTTGCTATAAACTATGACAGCGTCTTTGAATATGGATAAGGTACTGATTGACGGGATGTAGATCTCTCTACAATGTGATCTTTGATAACACTATCTTTACAAACTGCCATGTACTGGCCGCCATACCATACTGGTTACTTAAAGCCAAAACGTCTGCATAATTTATGGTATGTATATTAAATGCATATGGGAAAATTAGAACTTTGACAAGTTTTCAAGTCCTATCCTTATTATAGTACATTGAATATGACGTATCAGTGATATTACACCAATTAAAAGAGCAATGTGAGATCCCTCCTGCACTAAAGTGGGCCATTTTGGTTCTCAGCGCATTATAACAGGATAATTGTTTAGTCCCCTCCTCCTCAGAGGGAATGGCATTCAGTTGTTCACGTTGTGTGTTTGTTTGCTATTTATGTGTCCCTTTCTCCCATAAGCAGAGCTTCTTTGGGGGATGCCAGTTTTTTGAGAATAATGACTGTGATCTTTATTTGTAACCAGAATTATCAAACCTGCTATATGGCTTATTTGGGTAAGCAGTAGATGGGCACCTCGCTGTTTCTCGGACTCGACGGATTCTGCGAATGGGTTCAGAAGAAATCCGCACCGGGATTTTCTGTTAGTATATTTACTTTTTTCGGGACTAAAAAAATGACTTTGCGTTTTGCAGGCCGGACAGCAATCGTCACGGGCGGCGCTTCCGGGATCGGAGAAGCAATCACCCGGCGTTTTGCGAGCGATGGCGGCAATGTCATTGTTGTCGACATCGATGAAGGCAGGGGTCGAGCGCTCGCGGACGAAATAGACACTGTGGTCTTCCTCGGATTGGATGTAGGGGAATCACGCAATACTTGGTTAGTAAGCGTCAAATACGTTTATGAAAAAATTCTTCGTTAGCTTTAAACTGCCCATGACTTCTTTAGATGTACAAATCTTTGAAAGCTTTCTTGACATATGTTTCCTCAACGTACATACTCGACGTCTCTGAAATTTACTTGGCATCTACTCTTTAGAACTAAAGATAGGCGCAAATATTCTAAAAGCAAAATAGGTTTAAATATAAAATTTTAAGACCATGCCTTATGCTGAGTCAAGCGAAGCTCTGTAGGTTGCTTTTTTAAGTAAACTAATTTTGTGACCGTGGCGTTCATTTCATTCCAATAAGGAAATGCACAATGTGAAGGCAGACGTGGCTTATAGCCTCTTCTGATCTTTGTCCTGATTTCTTCAGGGCAATCGAAGCAGGTAATGAATATGATGAAATAGTGATGACCCTATTTCAACTTGTATGATGAACAAGTATGATGATCAAAGGTCATATGCTGAAAGAGGTAAAGGATGAAGTATGGCACTTAGCCGCTGTGTCTACTCCATCTACAGACAGCTGCTGTGCCTAGTCAGAAAGTTAGAATTGGTACAGAAGTCCCAAAGCAGTATGAAAATCCTATATTTTCAGCCTAAGGTTTTTCTTATTCTGTTTCTTACTTTCGTTTTCGAATTTCCTGAGCATAGTAGTGTCAAGTCATAGCACCTACTCGATAAAGTAATAAAGCCCCTGCTTACGTTTCATATCGGACGTTGCACTTGTTGTATAGGATGTTCTACCTGAAGTTTTATTTTCAGCAAAAAGCTTGAAGAATACAAAGTTACATTTACAGATACCAGAATAGATTACATAAAAAAAACTGATATCGATGGTGTTGAACTAATTCTCTTACAATAAGTTTGCTTAGTCGCTGTTTAGGGGTTGGGATTTGACCTCCCTTGAAATGTTTGTCTGAGTTGTAAAAATGTAACAAAAACAAATATAAACCTATTTTATGTATTTTTTTTAAGTTTTTTGTAACCCTCCCTCCCCCACTGCCCTGAAAAATTCTAGATACGTTCTTGGGTCCCAGACTGGGTGGTATAGATTACTGACGCAATATCTCATGGGCAGCCCACCTCATATACAGAATAATTTCTGTTTGTTTTTAAGTTTTAATGTTGTGCCTTAGTTCTAGTTGAAAAAATTGTTTTTATTTAGTTTGTAACTGTTTTGTTTCAGCGTCACTATGAAGTACATATCACCGAACCTTTGTTTTTTAACTTAAATCTGGTAGGCATTGATGACCTTATTTAAGTCAAAATCCCAAACCCAATCATCATCGCTATCATTTTCAGTTTTGATATATTTTGTCTCTCGCTTTCCAGGTGGATTTTCATCTAACTGCGCGGTTTTGCGTTCTTTAGCCGCGAGCCTGTTTTCTTGCTGTTCTTGTGATTCCTCGGCACGCTTTCTTTTCTTACTTTCTCTATCAGCAGCAAGGTTTTTGGCATAGACTCTTTGAGCAGCTTCCGCTAATAAGGCATATTTGACATAGTTTGCATACACTAGATGCGTACATTCCATGGTGCACAAAGCGCTCAAAGTAGGGTAAGAAGGCATATTTGACATAGTTTGCATACACTAAATACTTATATTCCATGGTCCCCAAATCGTTCAAAATTGGCTAATAAGGCATCTTTGACATAGTTTGCATGCACTATCTGCGTACATCCCATGGTGCACAAAGCGTCCAAAATAGGCTAATAAGGCATATTTGACATAGTTTGCATACACTACATGCGTACATTCCATGGTGCACAAAGCTTTCAGCCCAATAATTAAGGTGAGAAATTTTCAAGTCAATCTTGCCATGTTTTCGACTCCACTCAGTGGGTAAGGGGAAATTTGTTAATTATTATTATTATTATTATTATTATTATTATTATTATTATTATTGGAAAACTCGGAATGTACCGGAAATTTGGAAGCGTGCTGTAGCTGTGCTCATCCACAAGAAAGGCTCGACTGATTTACCTGAAAATTTTCATCTGATAAGCTTAGAATCGACTCCTTTAAAGATATTTACTTCAGTTTTAAGGAATCGTTTATACATGTTCCTTAAACAAAACACTAGAGAAATAGAAAATATGTCACCACCGAGGATGGAACCCGTGACCCACGCTTTCGCGGCGTGCGCTCTACCAGCTAAGCTAGGTGACCCCAGATGTTAAAATACTCTCTAGTCGCCACATTAGCTGCCAATCATCCACCGGTGGACATTGACATTCAGCTCAACGCAATCGGAGACCAGCCTCTCTGCGCCATGCGACTTGACCAAGGTAGGACTACATCAACTTAGGTTATGTAATTTCGTCTACGTCCGGATTTTGTTGTAACATTTATTTGATTGTATTCATTGGATATAGCAATATAAATGATAGGTTATATTTGCAATTGATACTCCAGGTGAAATTGAATATGAATTAGGAAAATAAATATTTAGGAAATGTCACGTAATTTAAAAGCCATCTCCGTTTTACATTCGTGTTATCTTTCGATGTTATCTTGTATCATCTACGGAGAAAATTTAACAATTACACAGAAACAACGTCTTCAAAAAGATAGAAATTACACATTGGTACAGAATGCGTCTAATGAGAATAATTTACGAAACAAAGAGAACAAAATTACAATAACGGTGTGACGTAGTTAAGGAGATGTTGCATAGACTTATTATTGTACAAAATAGTGAAACATAATGAACTGCCTAAATGGCTTTTGTCTTTGGTTCTATTCTAGCTGTAAAGTTTATCAAATTTTCTGCCTGTACGAGGTTTGCTATGTTGCTCGAGAACCCAAACTGTGCCAAAGTGTACACGGACGATTGCTTCGGTATCATAGGAAAAAGGCAGGTCTGCATTTCATTTGGCCGTTATGGAGTCAATCCACATAAAAGGAAGAAAACCTTTGCTACGCAGATAAAAAGAATTCTTTTTATTTTTAGATCTATTCCAGCAATCATACGTTGCCGAAATGTTGTTAGCTGCTCCCTAAAAACATGATTTCGAGAATGGAAACATAAAAAGTAAGCGATAATAAGGTTATCAGGCCTTGCACAATTGCCAAGAAGTTTCAATCAACATTAGTTGAGACGAAAATTAAATTCATGATGATTATGATTATGATGATGATGATGATGATGATTATTATTATTATTATTATGATGCTGATGATGATGATTGTGGTGGTGGTGGTGACGACGATGATGGTGATGCTGCTGCTGACGATGCTGACGATGATGTCGAAGGTGATGATGATGTGGCACACGCAGTTGGAAGTTACGATATGCCCTCGTCTCCACGAAATGAAAAACAGTGACAGCTGAATCCATATACCGTCGTGTCCGGAATAAACGGAGTTGCTGGAATAAACGGGGTGACTGGAATAAACGGCGTGGCTGGAATAAACAGGGTGGATGGAAATTTTGCTCAAAGTAAAAAAACGGAGTGGGTGGAAATTCTGCTTGAAATAAACGAGGTATGTGTAAAATTTTATCTCGAAATATTTATAAAGTATGTGGAACTCCATGTAACAGTAGTGTTTCTAAGGGCTTTGTTGTATGTCATGCTCTATGCTGTCTACTTTATTCCATGCTTTATGCTGTCTTCTTTATGCCATACTTTATGCTGTCTACCTTACTCAGTAAGGTTACTGCTGCCACTGATCACTAAAACTATTCTATTTAGAAAATGGTTTTCAAAGGATTTTCACAAGGGAATACTCAAGGATAGGGGAAAAGAACGAAGATGTCTTAAAAATCCTATAGGTTAAAAGTTGGAGCTGCACGTGTAACTCCTCTCCTAAATTATTATTTGTTACACAAACACTTTAAAGGATATTTGACTACCACTTGGCGGCTCCCCGTCCAATTCATCACAAAAGGCAGGGCCAGGACCGTCAAGAGAGGCTCAAATTCCAAAATTTCCGGAAAAGGGATCGCAAATAGCTGGTATGTACCATTTAACACCTTGCCTGGATTTTTATAATTTTATTGTGAAGTTCAATAGGCAGTCACAACATTTGGCTGATACTTTAAAGTAGGGATAATTAGTAAGTTTGTCTCAAAAGGGCAGTCAATAACCAGTGATTTAAATATTTTGAATATTGTAGCTTCAGGCTATAAGATTGAATTTGAGAAAACACTATAAAAGCTCTTAAACTAAAAAAAGCTACAGATGGAAAAAAACTGTTCACCGGTTAGTATACTCTCTTTAAACTTGAAGAGTGTAAGCTTTATTCTCTTTAAACTTATTCTCCTTAAGTCACTCCTTTGTCTGGTTTCTAGCTGGATGAGTAAAGTATACTCTCTTGCAACTTGATAATCATCACGGTAGTGACTACCCATAGCAGCGACTGGCACAGAAAAACGTCCTCCTTAAACTAAAAAAAGCTACAGATGGAAAAAAACTGTTCACCGGTTAGTATACTCTCTTTAAACTTGAAGAGTGTAACCCCCTAACGTACAAATATATAGCTCAAATTATATATTTCCCATATATTGTATCACTTCTCTTTGTCTTGTCTCACGCTAAGCTGAAAGAAACTAACGAAGAAGACGGTCCTACAGTGCGTCAATTGGTGAAGAACTTAGCATTAGCGCTATAACAGATAAATACCAATATTGCAACCTTCATATTAAGAATGAACCTCATTTTCAAATGAAGCATTCAGTTATTGTTTTAGAGGCCATTTGAAATGTCCACCGACTAGCTCCATCAACCCTTGCTGCTTTATGCATACTTACGTCCATTTACGACTTACACAACAAGCTGTTGGTAGTGATTTTTGTTGCTCACTAATTTAGCTGCCCGGATAATTACAGCATGTCGCTATCGTTGAGTGTACAAGTCAAATATATAGGTTACAACACATATACACATAACCTATAATTGGTGACCCGACGTTCTTTCTCTTGCTGCCTTCAATTCAAAATCGGACAACTTGACGTTCATGATCGCTGCCTTCCTTCGACTCAAATGTTTGCCGTTCTCGTTTGCATCTCACAATTGCTGATCACCCCCCTTTGACTGGATTCAATGTTCCTGTTTTCACATAAACTGTTTTAAGAGGGGTCCTGACGCCAGACATTCCCACTATCGTGATGTGACCTGTTATCACAACATACACACGCATACCAAACGTCGACTTCAGAAAACATAGGTCAATTCGCTTGTTACGTGATAGTTGTGACGACGTCGTTCCGATTTATCACTAGTATTGTCCTCTTCATCACTGCTCAACCCACATTCATCGTCATAGCATTCCTCGTCCAGGTCATCTTACCCGACATATCTCCGTTTCTGTGCAAATATCATATTGGCTAAATTGAAAACTATTCTACTAATCGTGCACTCCTATTTGGCAGGAGTTACGGCTGTGCCCACGTACACTGAACTTTTATTGAATGAACAGAGCACCTTATGACCGGATACGCTTCCTGATGTCGCATCGAAGGCTGTGGATCTATCCGCTGAACCACGGTGGCTCCGTAGTGTATAATGTCTGATGAATTATTATAAGATCGGGATGATCCTACGTATATAGTTACTTGTGCTCTTTCCAAGATTTTACAGATAAAGGTAAATATCACGTCTTCAACCGTAATCAATTCATCTTCAGCACCACTATTGCCATCGTATGATTCTCTGTGCTTTCCTCACACCCAACTGTCCCTTCAATTCTCTTTCCAGCAAATTCGCATCCTGTCGTAATTTCTTTATATCACCTTCAATTCTCCTTTTCCACCTAGGTTCATTTCTTCTTCGGGAGCTACCAATTTTCAATCCTAGTTCTTCAGCAACACACACACTTCCTGCAAGGATCAATTGATTTGTTTCTGAGATGGTTCTGGTTCTGCATCTCTAGAACAAATCTAATACCAGCTTATGTTTTTCCTGTCTAAACCCCCAAACTCTTCAACACGTAGTATCTGGCTGCCTTTTTTAATCCAAACATTGTTCTCCAAAAGTTACTCAGAGAGAATGCGATACATTCAAAAATAGCACTTCATCAATCTTTTCCTCATCAACTTCAGAGAATGAGAGAATCCCCTGTTAGCGAAGATGATGCCCAGTAAAACAATAAAATAACCAAATTAGATGTTGCACCTGGGAAATCAATCAGTTGTCTAAATCTTGTCTCCAGTGGAAGTGAGTCTAAGTCAAAGTTTGAAACCATGACTGAGTCAGAGTCTGAGTCAAAGTTTGAATCCATGACTGAGTCAGAGTCTGAGTATAGGATATTACCCTCGAAAACTAAAACTTTTGAAATAGGAAAAGAGCCTTTAATCACATTCTTTTCCATGTGCAATCATAAATAGTCTAATATCTTCATTTTTTCAACATACGTAGCTGTTACCCTCGAAAGCTAAAACTTGTGACATAGGAAAAGACCCTTTAAGCACATTCTTTACCATGTGCAATCATAAAATAGTCTAATATCTTAATTTTTCCAACATAATTAGCTATTAACCTCGAAAACTAAAACTTTTGAAATAGGAAAAGAGCTTTTAATCACATTCTTTACCATTTGCAATCAGTGCTGCCTAAGTAAGGAGCGATGTGAGCACAACTTATTATTATTTTTTTTTTTTTTTAGACCAGGGCACTTCGTATCGAAGGAGTTGTCGTAGAAACTTTGAAAAGGGCTCAATCGATTGGAAATTGAAAGGACTAGTGCCCTTTTTATGGCACTTGGTATTTACCAAAGGACATTTAGCGATCGCACATTCCGTCGGTCTGTCGGTCCCGGTTTTACTAGTTTAGGCACTTCCAGATAAGCTAAGACGATGAAATTTAACAGGCATATCAGGGACCAGACCAGATTAAATTAGAAAAACAAGTGTTCGTTGATACCAAGCTTCTATGCAAGCCCCAGCCCTATATTCTCGGATTAAATTTAAGGGCATAGGAATGAAACATATATGTCTGCTGCAATATATCTCCAATTGTTCCAGTCAAAATATTGGAGGACAAATTTGGAGCCCCACCCTTAGGTAAGTCATATAAATCGTGGAAGGAGGGAAATTTCACATTTTATCCTCACCCCCCCACCATATATTTTTCATAGTACCTTTTTGTATATTTTTTTTGCAAAATATGAAGTGCGACTAAACATTAGTTTCTTTGAGAAGCATCAAACACAATGCGAGTAGAAGTTGCTGCAAACAATAGTTTGGCTACTGTCTCTTCCCTAACTGTAAAAGTATAAAGCCTACATTTGCGTTTTATTGAAAACTATGTGTGTCTCCAAAAGCCCTTGTAGTAAAATCAAAATTAAACTGGTAAAGTAAAGAACTTGTAAAATTTCTAATAAAATTAGTAAAACATCTGGAAGAACTAGTAAAACTAGTAAAAATAGGAACTAGTAAAGAACTAGTAAAATTAAACTGAATATTTCATATATAATGATATTATTTGCTGAAAGCTCAGCGAAGAATTTGAGGAATGTTTGACGTATATCCACAACATTCCTTATGGGCGACTCATTTTCATCATTGAGCATGTTGTGATGTTCTTTAATATCTTCAAAGTCACTTAGATGGTAAGCATGCTGTGCTAGATTTGCCAATGAGTTTATTCCTGAAAAACAAATTGCCAGTTACACTTGAAAAAAAATCGTTTTTTTTTTAATAAACGTTCTACGAAAATATTTTCCAGGCCACACCCCTAATTTGCTAGTGGTTTTGGGTATCAAAACTTCATTGTAGGTAATTCCTTAATGAGAATAGTAATTGTATTTAACACCTTACAAGTCTTAGTGCGTGCATGTTGTTCTCGTAACTCGCATAAATATTCGTTACTCCAACTACGCCAAAAGTGAACAACACGTGAATGAACGTATTTACTTCGCTTACTTAATTCACTGGCATCAACAATTTCTACTTCCATGTCATCACAAGGATCCGGTCTGGTTAACAGTCTTTTACCCGTAATTAAATGTGATGGTGTAAGTGCTTCTCCTATCTCGTCAGAAAGATAAGTCAGGGGCCTAGAATTAAGAATACCCTCTACTTCGGTAAGAACTGTATTGCTAACATCTGTAGTGTGCGTCTTCACACTTCTTTGAGCCGCATAAAAGGCCACCTTCATCTTTTTAATGTGTGGTTTTCATATTTTAATAAAGACATTTTCTACTTGCCCACCCAAAAATTGTCATGGGTGGGAGACTACTTAAAAAAATTGATAGGTGGGGGGGTGGGGTGGAATAAGAATGTCCTGGGTAGAAAATTTCCGAAAAATTAATTAGCGGGGGGGGGGCGACGTCTATTAGGCACCCAAGAGTACATATGCATATCAATTATTGATACATCTGCAAAATGTATTTTATTAGCCTATTTTGAACGCTTTGTGCACCATAGAATGTACGCATCTAGTGTATGCAAACTATTTCAAATATGCCTAATCAGCCTATTTTGAACGCTTTGTGCACCATAGAATGTACGCATCTAGTGTATGCAAACTTTGTCAAATATGGCTTATTAGCCTATTTTGAACGCTTTGTGCACCATAGGATGTACGGATCTAGTGTATGCAAACTATATCAATTATGCCTTTTTAGCCTATTTTGAACGCTTTGTGCACCATAGAATGTACGCATCTAGTGTATGCAAACTATGTCAAATTACCTCTGGAATATTCTCTTTTTTTTCCAGTGTTTTTGTTTACCTTAAAAAACCCGCTCTCGATCTTTATTTCTTCAAATTTGCTTCAAAAGAAGCGAAGTGGTTGCATCTCTGAAATATTCTCGTTTTTGTCTTGTGTTTTTGTTTGCCTTAAAAAACCCTGCTCCCGATCTTTATTTCTTCAAATTTACTTCAAAAGAAGCAAAGTGGTTGCACCCCTGAAGTATATTTTCTTTTAGTCCAGTGTTTTCGTTTGCCTTAAATAACCCTGCTGTCGACCTTTATTTCTTCAAATTTGCTAAAAATACACTAGAAAAATAATTAAGACGACAGAAAGATTAAGCTCATTTTAACTGTAGATTTATGTCTAAAATGTTCTTTTTTTAACACATAGGCTGGCTAAGTTTGTTAAAGGTCATTGGCGCATAAAAGGGGAAGGGGTGGAGTTAGAAATTTCAAAAAACCTTCCCTGGACACAATTTATCTAAGACAGCAAAATAATCACCATTCAAAACTTTACTACGCCCTACTTTTCTCATATTTTACTTATTTGACATTTTTTGAAGAAGGCATGAAGCCATAAGTATATTTTTTCTACCCGAAGCCCGGATTCGAGATTGGTAACACAGGGAATTAAACCTGCGTCATGTAACGCCAAGGATTACAATTCTAGTGTGCCATTCATTCAGCTGAGGTGGGTAAAGTGTGACATTAAAATCAGCAAAGAACATGGATTATTCATTAATCTTGGTTATTTTTTTTTAAATATACATCTACTATGCAGATCAGGCTTAAATAATTAGAGATATGATTTCCACGTTTTATTTTAAATAATAATTACGTGACTCATTATTCTTGCAGTCTGCCATCGTAGAATTTTAAAGCTACTATTCTACTCCTGAGCCGCCGTAAGGCATAAAAGTATCTACTTGCTATAATTTCCAACATGTTTGCTAGAAACAACTTTAAAAAACTATATCTGTGTCGATTTTACTGCTAAAAAGTCCTAAAATAGATATATTTGGAAAACGAACACTTTTTACCGACCAAAACGTGAATGTGTTTCTTCTTATTTATTTCTCCTTTAACATTAGGAATGTTTAAAAAACTCATTTCTTAACCCTTTATTTACCATCATAGCTAAAGTGAATGAGATTTTTGTAATATTTTGCATGAGGACCTGATTTGGTCTTTGGCATTATGCCTAATTGGACTATTTTTTAGGGGGGGTTTAACGCCTAGGCTTAATTTTGTAAAATTACTCACTTTGAGATATTTTGAGATATCCATGTGATTTGCTCTAAAATTTGTAAAAAAAGACTCGATGATAATTCTCTGAATTGATCAAAAATGTTGTTTGTGGATGCAAATGTCTCATTAATTGATGATTCATTAATTTGAAGTGTAGAAAATTTCATGATTTTTTTGTGTTAAATTCTGTTTTTACCCTATGTGTGCATTATTGAACACACATTTTATCTCAAATAAGGTAAATTTAAGATTCTAGCAAAATAAAATACACTCTAGCCTTAATAAGCCTTGTAATACAAGTAGATTTCAATTACTTCAATATAAGTATGTGAAAAAAAACATGATTGAATGCTGAAATAAGTAAAAACGCTCATTCCTTCTTAGAACACAAAAGAAACTTTCAAGCAACCACTGTTATTATTAAATTTGGAACACTATTACAAAGTCTTTATTTGTCTTCAAAGAAGGCATCACTTCGCGGTGACGCATTTATGTTTTGATGAAGCCATCTCTCCTTGCAGTCTGTCAATCAAAGACACATTCCATGGTGCACAAAGCCTTCAAAATAGGCTAATAAGGCATATTTGACATACTTTGCATACACTAGATCCGTATATTCAATGGTGCCCAAAGCGTTCAAAATAGGCTAATAAGGCATATTTGACATAGTTTGCGTACACTAGATGCGTACATTCGATGGTGCACAAAGCGTTTAAAATAGACCAATAAGACATATATGACATAGTTTGCATACACACGATGCGTACATTCCATGGTGCACAAAGCGTTCAAAGTAGGCTAATAAGGCATATTCGACATAGTTTGCATACACTAGCAACACTTGTTTTGTCATGTATATGAAACCCATCAGACAATTGTGTTGATGATTGTGTTGATATACCATAGTACTTTAAGATAATGCCCCCATCAAACATCACTTTGGCTGAAACATAGCCCCTTCTAGTAAACCCAACTCCCTTACATAGATGCCTCATAAATAATGGTTTCGTTTAACTTAGAAGCGTACATAAGAGACAGTCAAGTATAGAGGAAATTGCCAGGACCGCGTCGAGCGTGGCCCGGGTGAGCAGTCGGCCCTGGCGGACGACCGCCCGGACGTCGCGCACCGCCTCATGTACGTTATAAAATTGTTCTTTTGAGTGCGGCAAGGGGAACACTGCACACCATTAAGGGGAACACTGCACACCATAAAGAGAAAGGCAATCTCCAGATGAGAAGTGGACCCAATACTAAAATACTATAAAATATAATAAGACCACCGGCTGGCTAACTAGTATATAAATTCCAAAATTAGCACATATGACTCAGAATAAACGGCGGCCAGGGTTCACTATATGCACATAATAAAATTGTTCATTGAGTGCGGTAAGGGGAACACTGCACACCATAAAGAGAAAGGCAATCTCATAAGGTGCTATTCTAAATGAAATCTACACCATGGAATGTACGCACTCCAAGCATGCAAGTGTCACTAAAAAGAGCTTTTGTTGCTATTCTAAACGCATTGTGCACCATCAAATGTACGCATTCCAAGCATGCAAGTGTCACTAAAAACAGGCTTTGGTGCTATTCTAAACGCATTGTGCACCATGAAATGTACGCATTCCGGGCATGCAAGTGTCACTAAAAACAGCTTTTGCTGCTATTCTAAATCAACTCTACACCATGGAATGTACGCATTCCAAGCATGCAAGTGTCACTAAAAAGAATCTAGTAAATTTTCATCTGCTTTTCGGAGTGCCCATGCTTCAGAGCCATACTTGACCACTGTCATCACTGTAGCTTCCAATATTCTAATCTTGGTTTGTAGACTTATCTTTCTATTCTTGCAAACTTTTTTTAACTGTGAAAAAACACCCTGAGCCTTAGCTATTCTACTCTTAACATCTTCACTGCTCCCACCATCTTTACTAATAATACTACCAAGGAAACTGAAGCTCCTAACCTGATCAATCTTTTCGTTACCTAATGTCACCTGTTCATCTTCACTTATTCCTAGCCTTAGTTCTTGTTGTTTGTTGTTTGAAGACGAAATACTGAGAAAACAGTAGTGCATATCTTGTATTCATAAAGGCTTATCCAAGTATGAGCTCTCATGTTTTGTCAACTTCAAGGAATCATTCTTTTGGTTAAAGCGTAGACTTAGTTTGTCTTCTTTGAGCATTTGAGTATCTTGATCCCTGTATGAACCTCTTGTTGTTTGAAAGAACTTCTTGTTGTATGAACCTCTTGTTGTTTGTTGTTTGAAGACGAAATACTGAGAAAACAGTAGTGCATATCTTGTATTCATAAAGGCTTATCCAAGAAGCTACTACCTAGCTGCTCTCCTACATCATTTTGCTTGAACCCCTGGTGGCTGGGGATATGCTGAAAATTGACTTCAATAAGGTTATTTTGGAGCTTGATTAATTGATCTCTGATTGTCCTAAGGTCTGTACGCATGGCACCTCAACGGATATTTTCAATGAGCTGAAGGGCACCTTTGGAGTCTGAGAGCAATACCACTCTTTTGGAAGCCAGTGGATTAATATTAATGACCTTTAAAGCCTCTTTAATTGCCGATAGCTCTGCCGTAAGGATGGAGGTATTATCAACAAGTCTGGTCCCGGTTTTGCTAATTTGGGCACTTCAAGATAAACTATAACGATTAAATTTGGCAGGCGTATCAGGGATCAGACCAAATTAAACTAAAAATGGTCTTGTCCCCGATTCGAACATCTGGGGGGAGTGGGGGAACGGTTAATCGGAAAAATTTGAAAAATGAGGTATTTTTAACTTACGAATGGGTAATCAGATCTTAATGAAACTTGATATTTAGAAGGATATCGTTTCTCAGGGCTCTTATTTTAAATCCCAACTAGATCCGGTGACATTGGGTGAAGTTGGAGGGGGAAAGCTGATCTTGGGACTGATGACGGGCCGCAGGGCAGGTCTCTCTTGGTCAAGTTACATGGCACAGAGAGGCTGGTCTCCAACTGCGTTGAGCTGGATGTCGATGTACACGAAAGAGTGGGTCACAGGTTTGATCCTCGGCGGTGACATATTTTCTATTTCTCTAGTGTTCTTTCAGGACAGTATTTAGTTATATATTCCATAGTATGGTAATTATACAAGAGCTGTTACAAACGTCCTTGGGCAACATAAAAAATTGCTAAACGTATGAGAATATCAATAAAGCAATATTCTACAGGGCCTCATGCCCCAGCCGTGTTTGAAGCCTACAGTGTTTCTGAAAAACTACAACGTTTTTTTTCTAAATACAGTTTTATCTAGAATCCCGTTGTCCTTGTCGAATTGGATGCCAAGCCTGGAAAATTAAAGCTATGAGCTTGCAGCCCACCCCACACTGCCCCAGCCGTGTTTGAAGCCTACAGTGTTTCTGAAAAACTACAAAGTTTTTTTCCAAATACAGTTTTATGTAGAACCCCGTTGTCCTAGTCGAATTGGATGCCAAGCCTGAAAAATAAAAGCTATGAGCTTGCAGCCCACCCCACACTAGATTTTCCATTTTTGCTTAAAGCTAATATGTTCTGCTTACATTGGCGTACATAAGTGGGTCCATGGTGCCTCCCCCACCTTTGGAAAGTTTGACCGACAAAGAGATATTAACAGTTATAAGCAGATGGGTAATTTTATTTTAATCGCACATTGGGATGAATGAAAGCAAGCATATTTCTACTCTATCCAATGCAGAAAGAGTATTTGAAGCTGTCAGTGACATGCTCTCGTCCCTTGTGAAAATCTTGTGTACGCCACTGTGTGCTCTCTGTGCGCCTTTTTCTTTCATTATTTTATAATGCTAGAAAATCCTGCGCTCCGTTCATGGAAATTTTCCTCCCCCATGACAAATTCCTCGATGGAAAATTCCCCCAACATATCTCCCTCTTCTCAACCCCTCCTCCAAAACCAAAAAATTCCCCTGAAAACGTCTGTACACTTCCCAATAACCAAATACTATAAGTAAGCACTGGTCAAAGTTTGTAACTTGTTGCCCCTCCCACGGGGAACGTGGGGGAATAAGTCGTCCCCAAAGACATAGTTATAAGGTTTTTCGACTATGCTGAATAAAATGGCTATCTCAGAATTCTGATCGGGGGCCAGCCATCCTGTGCTTTCGCACACCCTTCCTTCCATTCATACAAGAAATGTTTAACTCAACTCAAGAATAGAACCTTATGTAAAAATGACTAATGTTATGCCATTACAATGCCAAACAAATAGGATTTCGGATTAAAAATTGGGATTCAAGGATATCGAGAAATAAAATAGACAGTGTTTATGATATGGCAACATTTGCACTAAACCAAATTAAAAATTGCTCCTCAACTACCTAATTGTTCTCAAAAAAAGGCAAGACACTACTTTATCTGGTACCATTAATCAATGCCATGGCCCATCCGGCGCACCGGGCCGCCGGGGGCGATGCGCGGCGCCACATAGCCCGACAGGTCGCAGACATTGAGCAACCGGCGCGGATCGGTCGCGGCCCCCAGATGCAGCAGCGCGGCGGTTGCGATGTCGGAGCCCCAGGTATCCTCGATGCACATCCTCGCGCCCAGATGGAGACACAGATCCCGCGCCGCGCGGGTTGCGGACAGCCCGCCGAATTTCGAGAGCTTGAGCGCGACGGCGTCCATGCAGCCGCGCCCATGGGCCTCCAGCAAGGTGTTCATGTCATGCGCGGACTCTTTTGTTTCTTTTAATTGTTCAGGTGGTGGGACAGAAACCTATTTATCTTCCAGCGATTTATCTAATCCAGGTTTTCGGTTTTCATAGGTATGGTAAGCATTGATGACTAAATCAATGCCAAAATCCCATATCCAGTCATCATCACTATCATTTTCCATTTTGACACGTTTTGATTCCCGCTGTTTTTCATTGACTCGCTCACATGTTTAGTGTTGCATGTCTTCTAGTCCCGTGTTTCTTTATTTTTCATTTTCATTTTTGGCTTGCTCACATGGTTGGTGTCTCATGTCTTCTAACTGGATGTTGACTTACTAACCCTGATTATAACTGGCAATTTTGTTAGAAACCAGGGTTATTTGGGAGAATCTGTGTATTATACTTTTATTAATTTGCACCAAGGCCGAGTACATAAAAAGGATTTTTGCAACCTATTAAAAAGTCTTAAATTTCTTAAACCGGATGTGCTTGTTTATGGCTTTATGCGGTTCCATAACCTTATAGGGACATTCTTCTGTAGATTTCAGGATTGTAGTTGTTAATCAGAATGAAATCGAGGTAAAAATAGTTTGAAAGATATTGATCTCTTTACTGAGCCACAAGGTAAATTCGAACCACAAAGCTGTTTGGAGACCGTACTGAAATTTGTTGCATATTGTGTTGTATAAACGTTGACAATTATCTACTGTTGTATAAACATATATTGTGGAGATTTAGTTTGTCTATCAGCAACTGGCTCATCTTTTTTCCTCCAAAATACTTTCAGCTAATTACTAGAGAAACTTTATAATGTGTGCTGCTTACCTTAGATGTATAATTTGCTACCGAAATATTTTTTCAAGTGATCGTTTACTCAATATTCACTCATATACTAAGAATAAAAATTCTTTGTTTTAAGAGGGGAGCGACAGGTGACAGCCCTGGGATTCGAAATGGGGCGGGGCATCCAAATTTTGAGGGAATAAGAATCGTCGCTAAAAAGTCTTTACTTTTTTCATCTACTTAACATCAGAAAGTGTTCAAAACTACTGGTCACTAGAACTTTCAAAAGACAGTCCGACAAAAGATGGAGTTCTCACCATGATGCAGTACAAATATGAGACAAAGTTATTGTGGATGTATTACTAGATGAAAAAAGTTTCAATTGAAGCTTTCAAGTTTCAAAATGCAGGATATTTGCTGAATTGTTTTATCTAAATAAACGGGGTGGATGGAATAAACGGGGTGGGTGGAAATTCTGCTTGAAATAAATAAACGAGGTGTGTGGAAAATTTTATCTCAAAATTTTTATAAAGTATGTGGAACTCCAGATAACAGTAGTGTTTCTAAGGGCTTTTGTTTTAAGGGCTCGTGTATAAACGAATCAAAAATAGGAAAGAGGTATAAAATTGCATCTAAGAAATATACTAGAATATTTAAAGGTATGTGATTAAAGAGAATTTTTTTATTTCTTCATGATTTTATGTTCCAGAAGAGAAAAAAAGCGTCTAAAGATATATATACGAAATAAGGAGCAAATGTAAAAACTGTAATGGTTCAGTGGATTGGATTTTCAATAGCCTGTTAATGTTTTTCTCTTGGGTTCACATCTCTCCGATATCTTAATAGATGTAAAGGTTGGGTGCTATGGGTCAAATCCCACAAAAGATATTGATTAAGCTCAAATCATCCCTATTTTGGGATATCTTTTGGGGAATTGCGACATTTTGTGGTGAATTACCCCAGACCTTCCAACAAAACACAATATGCCTTGATATGCTTTTATCTTATTCTCATGACTTTCAGTTCACCTTTTACCTCTTCATCCAAAAAATAAACTGCTAGTTTATCAAAGATATCTCCTTCCTAAGATCTCGTGGCATCTCACTATATGTGATTTGAATATAACTTGGGTAAAATCTGCATTTAACATGAAGTGCCACAGTCCCTTTCGTAGATGGTTACAAATCCCATTGTGCGCTACTTTGGACATTGCTTTGCTCTCTAAAAGCAAATATGGCCTGAACATTACTGACATCTCCACAAAGTTCAAGCAATTTCAGGTAATAATGAGAAAAAAGTTATCCTCTGCCCATGATTCGGACATACCTCAAGTCATTGCTCTTCACGAGAGAGCAGGTCACGTACATAAACGATGATTCCCAAAAGGGGATTTCTCGACAATATTTCGTCATTCCAAGTCATTGAGACTTCACCGGTAAGTCGCAATTTTTTGAATTACCTTAACTTCATTCTAGGAACGTTGCAAACAGAAGTATTTTAATTCTTTTTTTATACTATGGTGACAAGCACACCGACAAACTATAGAGGAACGCCAAGAAGGAAACTACAATTGTGACAACGTTTCGTCTTTTCTTAAAGACTTCGTCAGGTCCTTGTACATTGGAAAAAATACGAAGTTCCACATTTTTCTAGATAGGAGCTTGAAACTTTTACAGAAGGGTTTTCTGATACGCTGAATGCGATGGTGTGATTATAAGATTCTATGACTTTTAGGGGGTATTTTCCCCTATTTTCGAAAATAAGCCAAATTCTCTCAGGCTCGTAACTTTGATGACAATGACTAAATTTGATTAAACTTATATATTTAAAATCAGCGTAAAAATTCGATTTTTTTTATGTATTTTTAGTATCAAAATTCCGTTTTTTAGAGTTTCTTTGACTATTGAGCCGGGTCGCTCCTTGAAATATTTTCAGATCAATTGCTGGCAATTGGCAATAGAAAGCTCCCAGCTGACTCAATTGCAGGACGCACACAACTGCCTCCTAAATTCTGTAATTTAATGACTTCAAAAAATGATTTGGTTGAAAACGTATTTCCAAATATTATAACCAATTATAAAAATCATAAATGGCTAAGTGAACGAGTGATTCTGGGAGCCAATAACAAAGACGTCCACGAAATCAACAATATTATTCTGACCAAGATTCTAAACAAGGCAGTCATTTACAAGTCAGTCGACACAGTTCTGGAATCAAATGAAGTCCGTCAATAAACTTGAATCAAACTACGCTACTTGTGTATTTCTCCTGATTTCGTGGGAAGGTGGAGCAAAGGTATAACGATTAGTCATTTGTTTGGGCTCTTAAAATCTTTAGTCTCGCGATAACCATCCATAGCCGGTATAATAAGGCCTATCATTCCCTAACTTTGTCCGTGATATCTTAGGAATGGTAGTGAAGTGACTCTCGTGAAATTTCCAAGTAACGAACATCCAGTAATCACCAGTAAAAACAATGAGTGGGACACATTTCTTCACAGGCAGATAACCCGATATGCCCAGAAGAATTATCCATCAATTAAAATTCCGTCCAAATGCTGTGTCACGGTTCTTGTTAGGGAAACTCGTGAATGGTCCAACCTGACTCCACTAAAATTGAATATGTATAATGTTGAATCATAAATATTTTTTTGTGGTTTATTGAATTATGATGAGACATTATTTGCGACTAATTGTTAGTTCAGATCTGTTTTTTTACCTAAACCTTACGCTTCCGTATCTCAAAGTTTTTTTTTTACCCTTTCTTTTAGTTTTCCATTAACCTCCCCTTTTCTGGTGTATTTTTGAATTTGTCCCTGGATAGGAGGGCTTGTACATAAGTGAAAATAACATCCAAAAGTCAGGATTTGAAATATCGGTCTTAAATAATTGCTAAAGAAACTGAGGCATGCTAACGCCAGGGCTCGAACCCATGACGGTTGCAATCGGGGTGTATGCTCTACCAACTGAGCTAGGTGACCTCCGATGTTAACATACTTTATTTCTCTAGTCGCTACATTAGCTCCCAATCATCCAAAGGTGGACATCGACATCCAGCTTCTACGCAGTTTAAGACCAGCCTCTCTGCGCCATGTCACTTGACCAAAGAAGGACTCAATGTGCAGGTAAAATCTAATAACCTGACAACGGGTACTCATTCAAATGGAAGCAAACGTATGAATTTTTCGGTTCCTTGTACATAGATTCTTATATTTATAAACACTAATTTGTAAATTATCGTCGAGAAGAGAGGATTTGCATATAACTTTCAATGGGCTTTGGACAGAGATAGACGGCAGTCCTTCCTTAGTCAAGTCGCATGGCGCAGAGAAGCTGGTCTACAATGGCAATCAGCTGGGTGTTGATCTTCCCCGGTGGATGATTGGGAGCTAATGTGGTGACTAGAGAAATAGTTCCTTTTTCTATCCCTAACCTATTGCATACTAATTTAAAACTGTGAAAGCCTTTTCAGTCATTACCTGTTTGAATGTAGTTCTGTGTTTCCGTTCGTTATGTCCCTAACCTATTGCCTTTGCCTTTTATTTACTATCTTCCTTTTTCTATCAATAAACTATTGCATACTAATTTATAACTGTCAAAGCCTTTTCAGTCATTGCCTGTTTGAATGTAGTATTGTGTTTCCGTCTGTTATGTCCCTAACCTATGCCTTTGCCTTTTATTTCCTATCTTCCTTTTTCTATCCCTAAACTACAGTGCCAAAGGCGCCCAATGCCAACATGGGTTGGGCATAATTAACAAGTTCCAATTTGAAACCAATGAGAGTGACGATCCAACCAGTGAACGTCGTTCCCAGATTACTTCCTAATATGATCCCAAGCGCGTTTCTCAACTCCAGAATGCCCGCACCGACAAAGGCGAGCACAATAAGACCTACCAGTGAACTGCTTTGTAAAAAAGTTGTGACGAGTGTGCCAGTGAATACGCCGCGTAAAGGCGAACTTGTTTTGTTGCGAAGAAACCGTTTCATCGGGCTGGAACCCAGGCCTTTGAGAGAGAACCACCTACAAACATACAGAGTCAGACGTACGAACACACAAAGAGAAACAAGAAAAAACGCGCTCAGACACACAGACAAAGTGAGTAAAAGAGATAAAATCACATACAAACACACAGATTCAGGCACACAAAGATATACATGGGGAAAAGCAAACACCCCCTCAAACACATAGTCACAGAGAGAGACTTCTGTTGGCGGTGATTTCTGTTCGTTTCAAGTTTGAATTATGATTCTTCTTTGCGTCTGAAGCTTGCTCATAGTTTGGGATACCTTTATAGATTAAAGCACGTTTACTATAGGCAACACTATAGCTTTGCCTCTTTTTTTTTTTTTTTTTTTTTGGAGAGATAATAAAGCCCTAGAGATTAGACAATTCTTTTTTGGGTTGCTAATCATACATGAATCTACTTATTAAAGAAATGACTCACCTGTAACCAGGATTCAGTTTTCGTATCAAATTCTCTGACATCATTCAAGAAACCTCTCGTTAGAGATTGACCCCCAAATAGCCACAAATTTCCTTTATGATCAGGCACTAGTGAGTGACCAAAACGTGGTAAGACATAACGCCAATGGGACATCTTTGGCATTCAGGATGGCAACGTGACGTGCTAGCCATTACACCATGGTCGCATAACATTGAGGAAGAGAAATTTGGGATGCCATTTGTTTCTGTCGACATCACTACAGGCTCTGTTCTAGGAAATGATAAAACCCTATGGCGGTAAACTAAGTTTTTATCCATTCTCTCTCTTGGAAAAAGGATATGACACAGTTTCTGTGAAATTTTAGTAAAAAATGCGGCTGTACTCGTACGACACAGTCCAAGGACATTTTGGAAAACCCCAACAGACAGCTCCAGTATTGATCAGCTATTACGCTGTTAACCTGAACCGGCTCCGGTTCCGGGTCGGCGGGTGCATCGACAACCTCCGGCGGCGCCGTACTAACGCTGCCGTCGACCGGCGCTGCTTCGGTCGTGGTCGGCGTTGGGGAAACAATCACGCGCGCCGGGGCCGGTGTTTCCTCCGCCGTCTCAGGAGCTTCTTCAGTGGTGCCTTCGCTCGGATTCACCGGCAACAGGCGGGTCTCGAAGCGCTGGTCGGGCGGATTCGGAATTTGAATGCTGTTTTCAACGCGACCCGCGGGCGGCCCGTCCAGCAGCATCGGGATGAAGGTCACACCAGCCTGAAGAATTAAAACTTTGAGTGAGGAGTGCCCTTCTGGCTGAATTGGAGGAAATTTTTCGAATATCCGCTGTTTGAAAATAAAGTTAAAGCTATCCAGGTCTTGTGTAATTTTCAAATGATGTAACCAAATGCTGTGAAGTAGCTCAGCACAATTAATTTGAAATATGAGAAGTAACTGCATGGTTATCTCGCATAGAAAATAAATTGAAAAGTGAGACACACTAAAATATGTGCGAAATCTCATGAAACAAATGTATAATATTGCAGCTTTTGCTAATTAAAAATCACCGAGTTGAAAGGGACAAAGTTTACCTGATCTCGTGGTATTACGAAAACTAATGATGACCCTAAGGCATTAACGTTGCGTATACGTAGAGTATGCAATGTAATAAATGAAGTATGCAATGTGATAAACGAAGTATGCAATGTAATACACGAAGTATGCAATGTAATACACGAAGTATGCAATGTAAAACATGACGTATGCCATGTAATACACGAAGTATGCAATGTAAAACATGACGTATGCAATGTAATACACGAAGTATGAAATGTAATTTATGCATCTAGTTCGTTGTATTGCACGGTTCTTATTTAAAACCCAGATCAGTTCTGGTAACATTGGGTGAGAGTTGGAGGGGGAAACCGGTAATCTTCGAAAACGTTTAGAATGAGAGATCAGGATGAAACTTGATGGGTAGAATAAGCAAATGTCAGATACGTTATTGACGAAACCGGACTGGATCCACTCTCTTTGGGGTAGTTATGGGGGTCAAGTGCTTTGGGGAGTTCGGTGCTTCTGGGCGTGCTAGGACAATGAAAATTGGTAGGCGTGTCAGGAACCTGCACAAATTGACTTGATAAAGTTGATTTCCCGATTCAACCATTTATTGCTATTGTATTGTTAAAAATACTAATTAAACACTCCTGTACATCAATCCTGCTGTCCCATGTACCATGCCAGCAGAAAACAGCAGGAAATGTTGTTGTATTATAAAGATTAGCAATAAAGGCATTAAGTTTTGAAAAAAAATTATTATTATTATTATTATTATTATTATTATACGAAGAGCTCTGTTCTACATTAAATAAAAGCTTTACGGTAAATTTTTATTGATCTAAGCATGAGTGCCATTGGAGGCCTTTACAAAGACAGTAAATCTTTCTTGGAAATGTTAAACAAATATACTGTCAGCAATATACTATTTTAATCTGAAGTGTCCTAAAGCTTACCGGTTAAAAACGCAATTTTGATAGTTTTTACTTCCGACATGATTGATCGAAGGCACTAAAACACAGAGATGTGACTTATAAAGGTACAACATGATATGGGTTACATCTTGGAACCCCTACTTACATCTACTGCACCATACTGTCAGCTATTTTAATCTTAAGATACTATTTTAATCTTAAGAGTCCTAAAGCTTGCTGGTTAAAAATGCAATTTTGATTACTTTCCACGTGTACACATCTGTTCTCTCTACCTAATAAGAGACATTGCCAAGGAATGATTGGGTTCGGGGGTGCCCTTAATGGCACGTTCCTAAAAATGGTACATTTTTTAAAAGGATCATGTTAAAAGTGTGCGACGTTAACAACCGGAGGAGAGCTTTTGATAGGTTTGACTTGGTAAAAATATCTCACTCGCGGTGCTTCTGGAAAGGCTTCTCACTAATTTGTTCTTTCTCATGACGAAAACTCAGTTGTGTCGTTAACCCAAATGCGATAACTATTCAAGGGGCAAATTGGCACAAAATACTGGGGTGATATTACTTCAAATTACTCGGACTATATGTTATAAACAGTGACAGTAATACTCTAATGCACTACATCAGACTTCTAATGGCAAAAGAGGTACGCTCATCGTGTCATCAGCCGTAATTGTCTGGTTAAGTACTTTCGATGCTTTCCTTTTTACTTGCTTCTAGTACACGGACTACTTAATATAAACAATGACACTAATGCTATCCTGCTCTTCATCACACTTCCAATAGCCAAGTAGGTACGCTCATGGTGTCATAAGCCATATTGTCCGGTTAATTATATCAGATACTTTCTTTTTTACTTGTTTCTAGTACTCATCATCATCATCATCATCATCATCATCATCATCATCATCATCATCATCAGCAGCAGCAGCAGCAGCAGCAGCAGCAATGCAGTAGAATTTGCGGACTACAGCACTGACTACACTGCCAATACTTTCCAGATAGACAGTATGGCAATGGTATTCACTATAAACCAGTGCTTTGGTAAGTCTCGTTGGCATGCTTCGTGAACGCTCAGTTTTCCCGAAAGAAAAATTCATATTTATGCTCCCAGATCACGTCAGTTAGTTATTCTTCTCTCTGTTAAATAGCCTTTAAAGTAGAAAAAGGGAATGATACTGCCAGCAGAGAAGTTAGATAATACAGCCGATGGGGAAGTTTTCTGCAAACTCATTTTCACTAACAAACAAGCTTACTGTAAATTCTTTAATAAAAGAATAAATTCTAACCCCTTAAGTACATTCACCCCTAGCACTTCCAAGATTTGCGATTCGTGATGCGACTGTGTTGTGTTTGAGTTGCGATTGTAATCTATGTACAATATGAAGATTACTTTAGCACTAGTATTATGATTAATAACAAAGAAAGACGATTAACTTGACAAAAGTATAATGAGATCTTACCAATCAGTTCGTTGCCACGCACTGTTTGATAATAAAAATTGAAATTCCTTTAGTAAGCCGGCTCAAACAAGGCGAAATTTGCCTTCCGTTCTGATAAAAATTTGGCATTGCAAGGGGCTGTTGAAGTAACTAAAAACCCACATTTCGCCTCTTTGAATTCATAACTCTTGCAGAATCCTGCTTGAAAAAAGGTGCAAAATACCGTCCAGTAAATAAATTTGGCATTCTGAAGGCTGGAGCAGGGATCATGGAAGAGAAACTTGCCCACTTTGGCTCTTCAATTGCATAGATTAACAATTCTTTTCACCCATAACTAAAGTCCAGTGATAAATTTCTGTTGTAAAGTCCAAGATCATATCTGACCTCTCTAGCCGTATTCGGTGGAGTATATCCTCGGCCATTTGGGATTTGTATTTCTCCCATTACTCTGTAGGAGATGAAGGAGAGCAAGTTGCCAATACGATTCCAAACAATGAACGAATTTGACTTGGAGTTGAGGTTTCACATGCGTCATTGATGCAATTATCCCAGTGTTGGTCGTTCTCCAATAGATTCAGAGCTTGGCATGCACTACGATAAGTGTCATGTATAGTCCCGTTTTAAGTTTGAAAAAGAGTATTTGGTTCACATTCCCAGGGGGTGGGAATTATCTTTTAGATTAGGCAAGAGAACCAACTGAAAAATCAGGATACAAAATTGATTTCAATAGATTTTCTTCTGTTTTGAAAAAAACCTGATACCCTTCTTCCATCTCAAGGTTGTCCCTGTATGTCTATACATTTATGAAGCATGTGTATGCTACTCTGTTGAGGTATGCTCACCTAATGAATTTTGTTATTTTGGTACTACTTGACTTGTAAAGGGACCATAATTTATTGTTTTTTTTTTTTCAGATATGAGAGGCAAATTCGTGTTAATTATGTGGCCCTCTGTAGTGGTAGTAGAAGTAGTAGTAGTAATGGTGGTGGTGGTGGTAGTGGTAGTGGTAGTAGTGGTAGAGGTGGTCGTGGTGGCAGTAGTAGTGGTAGTGGTCGTGGTCGTGGTCGTGGTAGAAGTAGTAGTATTGGTGGTGGTGGTAGTAGTAGCAGTAGTAGTAGTAGTAGTAGTAGCAGCAGCAGCAGCAGTAGTAGTAGTAGCAGCAGCAGCAGCAGCAGCAGCAGTAGTAGTAGTAGTAGTAGTAGTAGTAGTAGTAGTAGAAACAACTAGGCCTTTTGAAATGTGACCAGTTGATACCTAATTTTATGATGCAATTTAAGGTTTTCGCTGTGATGATATGGCGCCCACGCTACACTTCCAAGGTTTAGTCTTAAACATAGATATCCCTATTTTTACCCATTTTAAATAAAAAATCCCACCCCTTCTTTGATCGCTAATCTAGTTAAAGAAGTTGACTGTTTTATTCTCTCTAAAAAGAATGTCTCTTGGCAGTTTCTAATTTTCTTGAAGATATTTTTTAGTTTCCATTTACACTAATAAGAAAAGAATTTGTTGTCTCTAGAAGCCAAATGATGTTGTCCGAGCTATACATGTGGTCCGATCTAAAGGACCTATACATGTGGTCCGAGCTAAAGCACCTATGCATGTGGTCCGATCTAAAGCACCTATGCATGTGGTCCGATCTAAAGCACCTATACATGTGGTCCGAGCTAAAGCACCTATGCATGTGGTCCGAGCTAAAGGACCTATACATGTGGTCGGAGGTAAAGGACCTATTCTCCACTAGTTTCTACAATGATGTTGCATGATAGGAAGATGTACCGCCATTAGTAGAATTAGATCAGAAGTTTTTACGTTTTGCCTAGGTGGGGGTTGGCTCAAATCCCATTTACAGGTGGGGGTTGGCCACTAAGGTGGGGGTTGAAGTTTGCACGTGGGGGTTGTAAACCAGTCTAAATTAAATTGGCACACGGTGGTATCCACTTCAAATTAAAAGTTGCATAAGCGATTCTGGTTCACCTAACTTAAGAAAAATTTTTCTCTCAAGAAGGTGGGTGTTTGGGTGCTTTTCCTCACGGAAGTGGCATTGTGAAACCTTTCAAGTGATGAAATGAAGTGGCATTGTGTAACCTTTCAAGTGATGAAATATTTCATACTTTTGAATCAAAAATTGTTTTCTAATTATTTCTCAAACACCGCTTCTATTTATGTTTATTCAGGGATTCTCCTGGGCTCTATTCTACGTCGGCTTCTATTCAAAGAAAATACCGTAGACCAACAAACCAACGTTCCCATTGCAACCAAGAAAGTTTCAAATTTGTATCACATGAGGGCACTTTTCTGACAAGAATGAGAAGCAGTTTCTGTTTTTCAATTTCAAAAAGCGCTCAAACAGTTATCAAAGTTGTGAGGCCATACCGTCGACACTGTAAAGTATATAACAAGATAAATGGTGTTTTTTTCTTGTACCCAGTCGGTAACTAAAAAATCGAAATTTACCAACTAGCTGAGTTTTTTTTACTTAAAAGTGCTTTGATTAAATTTTCGGTACTTAGGCTGCAAGTAAAAATCACAAAATTTATCAATTAGTTGAATTTTTTGTGCTCAAAAGTTCTTTCATTTTTTTTATTCAATCAGCAGCTAAAACACACGGAATTTGCTATCTAGCTGAGTTTGTTTTACTCAAATCTGCTTTTATAATTTTTTTATATTCAGTCGGCAACTGAAATATTCGGAATGTATCAACTAGATGGAGTACAGCCTTTCTTTGGAATCATAAATTTTGGGAGTATTTGACTGCTCTGCCCTGTTCTTCTAACACACTTGGTACCAAGGCAAAGCCTCTGGTTGATCTTCCAATACCACAGATTACCAGCCACATTTTTCCTTGGGTAATAGTGGATCCTGTGATTGATTGTAGGGGGTATTATGAAGGGGCTAGTTTTATTCCTCAAGTCTGATTGAATTCCTTTCGCTATACTCATATTTATGAACATCTGTTATCAATGAGAACAAATTATACAACCAAACCCTGCCAAATAGAAAAGTATTATTGCATATCCCCACCCATTATCCTCTTCCTTCTATGATACCTCCTAGTCAAATATGACATGGTGAAATATAGATTGTTGAGGGTGAGGGTGTATTCCAAACTTATACCAAAATTTTACCAATTGCTCCCCTTCTGTTGTTGATTCATTGTCAAATTGGTATGTATTGATTGCATTGCTTATCCCCACCCATTATCCTTTTCCCTGTATGATACCTGCTAGTCGAGCATGACATGGTGAAATATAGTTTGTTGAGGGTGAGGGTGTATTCCAAACTTATACCATAATTTTTCCAGATTAGTGAATTCTCTGTATGAATGCAAGTGCAAAAATAACTAGAGATCTTTTTTATGGCACTTGCTATTTACCAAGTGACATATAGCGATCGCAAAGTCTGTCGATCTGTCTGTCTGTCCTGGTTTTGCTAATTTGGGCACTTCCAGATAAGCTAGGACGATGCAATTTGGCAGGGGTATCAGGGACTAGACCAGATTAAATTAAAAATAGTTGTTTCCTCGATTCGATCATCTGGGGGTGGGGGACGGTTAATTCGGAAAAATTAGGGATTTTTAACTTACGAACGGGTGATCGGAAGTATTTATCAATGGCAGTCACTTTAAAGTCATACACTGCCATCTGTCAATGCTTTTATAATACGTCAGAAGTCCCCGTGGGGTTTCATATTGAGATTATTTGCTTTGGCTAAATGTTAGCCGGTCTCTCCTGTACCAATTTTGATATTTAGCAATGCCCAACTTTAAATTTTTGAATTGAATTCCTAGAACAAGAAGCTGTTATCTAACCGTAATGTGATTTATGTCAAATCGCTCTTATGGTGTATATGTTTTCTGGGAATCGGAAGTAGGATAGTGGGTTTATTATATTATAGTAAGGAGAAAGTTTCTCACTACGGTCCATCAGGATCTGCCGTCTTCCCATAGCTGCGGAGAGAAGGAGGGAGGAAAAAAGGGGAGACGATATTAGTATCAATAAACAAAAATTGAGCCAGCAGATCATGGACACAAAATAAAAGAAGGAAAAAGTTTCTCACCATGGTCCATGAGGTTCCGTTGTGTTCCTCTAGCTGCAGAGAGAAGGAGGGAGGAAAAAAAGGGAGACGATATTAGTATCAATAAACAGAAATAGAGCGAGCAGATCATGGACACAAAATAAAAGAAGGAAAAAGTTTGTTTTGTTGTATCTTCTTATATTTAGTATCAAATCAAGTATATAAACAAGTATATGAACAAGTATATGAACAAGTATATGAACAAGTATGGACAAAACAGTATACAAGGTCGTTCTTAATGATTGTCTACTGGGGGGACAAAGGGGTCACGCCGCAGTAGAATTCATATGTCATGTTTTATTTCATTTGGTTTCTTAAGGTTTATATTTGCATTTGCATACTAAAAACGGCACCTATGGGTACTTGGCTACATTTTTGCTCAGCCCATACGCACCCACCCCTTAGTACCAAGGAGACGATTCAAAAGCGAGGCAAGGACCCCACGTCATGTGTAAATTATCGTCCCATTACAGTATCGTGTTTTTTAAGTAAGTTCCTTGAACGTTTGCTACTACCAGAAATTGAGTCGAATTGTGATTTTACACCTTTTCAATTTGGTTTTTGGAAAAGTTTCGGTTGCTCCCATGTACATCATGTTTTAAGCCGATTCATGAAAGATGCCGTAAGAACTAAAATGTTTTTATACTGTCTTACTGTTGATATTTCTGGAGCTTTCAACAATATTGTGCACTCTCAGGCTCTATTTTCCCTTGCATCCTCGATCGAGCTGTGCGATTGATAAGAGCCACCGCTCTTTGGCCAGCGGGAGATCGGGGCGACCTCGTTCCCTTCCGGGGACGAGGCGAACTCGAGGTCGATTCGACCACCGACCCGTGAAGCCGAAGCTCCTGCACCACGCTGCCCGACGATGATCGACGCCGTCGACCGCGTCGCGTTCTCGTAGACCTCCGAGACCTGATTCGAATTGACGATGACGAGATCGAGATCGAGATCCAGATCGAGATCCGCGATGGCCATGCCTCTCGAAACCCGCACGAGATCCAGACCGGTGTCGTCATTCAAGCTTCTGCCTTTTAAACAAATCCTAGTGCGAACTCGGACACGTTTTACATATCAAATGTGGAACGTCTCATTTAATCATCATGTCAGCGATGGTCACCCATAAACACAGCTTTGGATGCTTGTTATGACAGAGCTGTTACAGCTGGTGATGAGAAAGGGCTTGGTTTAAGAGTGGTTTTGACTTTTGCCTTGAAACATTTATATAGAATATGTTTTTTGAACTTTGTGCGTCCATTGGAGAGTTTGCGTATAGCAGTAAATTTGAACACGACTTTTCGGCACTCGCTTTGTGAGAGTAAGGTAGCGCAGGGTCTTGACCAATTGGTGCAAGCCTATGAACAACATCATGGGAACTTGAGCGAAGAGTTTGATGAACAGTGGCGCTCACCCTGTGAGATCGGCGAACCGTTTATGCAGGACGGCGAACAACGTATCGCCTGGAAACCCGTTCGGCGCCACGGCGCTGAGGATTTCGCGGGGCTAGAACGTGCCCTGGAAGTGGAAATCGTACAGAGCATCAAAGACTACTACGGTCGGTACTGGTCCGCAGGGCTAGAAACCGAAAGCGAAGAAGGTCACGTCGGTTTGGGGAGCTGTCCCTTGTTCAAGCTCTTTCTGCTAAAATCTTGAAGTTCCGTAAAAATACTTCTCATTCAATTTCAACGGGCCAAGTGTTTCAGCAGTCTTTCCCAAAGAAACTTGACAAAGAATTCAGATTTTAGTGTACAAAGCAAGGGTTGAAGAAGGGCAAGTCACCCTCAAGAAAAATAAGGAAAATTTCTTTAGACGGAATCGTCCGCAAGAAATTTTCCAGAGTGAATTTTAAACCAGGATGGGACTGTCCGGGGAGAATTTTTCACGGAGAGATTTCGTGTTCGAGGAACTACCAAACTGGAACGAAAATGTTCAAATTTGGTTTGGCACGTGGACAAGGTATCTACTCCGGCACTTTCACCCGGTAAAGAGTGGCATATAACACCGGGACGAGCAACATGGTTAATACTGTACCGAAGGTGAGTCCGGCCATGATTGTGACTCCCATTCCTATCCAGAAGATGTCCTGGAGTAAAGGAATGACACCAAGTACTGTAGTCGCTGCGGCCAGGCCCACCGGACGCAAGCGTGATAAGGTAGCCATCATCACTGCATCGTATTGTGACCTTCCTTCAGCCAACTCGATGTTCGTCGCTTGATGTGAACATGCCTACGCCGCCACGTGGTGCGACGTGGGCCGCGAAGCCTCGGGTCATCACGCGCGTCCGCCATGAGGCCGATGGAGCAGGTTATCTAGAGCCCGGCTTTCGACACCTCTTCG
Source organism: Alatinidae sp. Z8VKAUB7J3 (assembly GCA_010016025.2). NCBI lineage: Eukaryota > Metazoa > Cnidaria > Cubozoa > Carybdeida > Alatinidae > Alatinidae sp. Z8VKAUB7J3. The sequence goes on from JAAAKM020721499.1 coordinate 87,536,118, forward strand.
TCGTCCCTGCCGAGGGCGGCACGCCGCGCCAAGTGACCAGCGGCGACTATCAGCATAGCAGCGCGCCTTCATGGCTCCCCGACGGTAGCGGCATGGTTTTCTCAGCGAACCGGATTGCAGATTGGGCCTATGACTACCGCGAGAGTGAACTGCACCACGTTAGCCTTACATCCCCGACTGCACGTCCCAATGTCCCAGCTTCAGTGGCAAGGAAACCGACGTTGAACATACCATTCCTCCAAGAGCGTGGAATAATTTTGGACAGCAAACTCATTGTGGGTCCCTCCAAAGCATTCGTGCTAAGAAATATCACAATTGCGGCGGGTATGTACTGACCAGGTAGGTAGAAACCAGTGAAATTCAAGACACTCAAACATCCAGCCAGCATTAAGGTCTCAGTTCCAATGATCAGTTCGCGGTCATCGTAGCTACGCGCAAGGTAGGCGACCACAAGATTTGCCGGCAAATATATTTAAAAATATGAAAAGGAATAAGGACTAAAGTAGACAGCTTTATAAACATCTGGAGCAAAGAAGATAAATATACTTTTGATGATAACTAAAGATAACTAAAGTAGAAACAACGATAGATGATGTACGCGAATTTTCAAAGCCTCTGACTTTAAATTCGTTTAAATATGAGCTGTTGATTTTATATTGACGAGCAAACTCTGGCAAGTAATGATTAGATAGAAATCAATAAGAGAAACAATATACTCTTTAATTGTGCGAGTGACTCGATGCTCACAGAGTTAAAATAATATATAAGGATTTTTTATCCTTGTGATGCTCCAGTGATGAAAAAAACTCGTTTGGTGTAGATTGTGGCTGTTTGATCTAGACTCTTGTGGAGGGCTCTGCAGCTTCCCAATTGTAAAGGAACTCCTGGCAGAGCCATTCCTTATCAAGGTGGGACTTTGGTGTGTTGGTTGAAGTTGTAGAAACTGTTTCCTCAGACAGTTAATTCCACAGATTGATGATTCTTTGGCTGAAGAAATAACTTCTATGTCTACTCGTGGAATGCTGCATGGGGAGCTTCATGGAATGTCTTCTAGTACCAGCCCGGGCTTCACAACCACATCCACAATTTAGAGAAATCCAGAAAAGAGTAACAAACAGTAAAAGGCATGAGTAAAATGAAATAAGAGGTGAATAAAAAATTGTATAATCATATAAATGTGCCCAAAATATACCAATTGATATCTTATCTGAGTATTAAAACCAATCCCCTTGAGTAAAAATAAAATAGGTAACTAGGAAAATCCTATAAATAGATCTATTTGTCATCGATGTCACCGAATACTGGAAAAAATACTTTCATTTATTAAACTATTATCTTACCTGTCTTTGATACATCCTTTCGTGAGATATATTATAATGCCGGATTATCCATCATTCTATTAGACGAAATGGTATTGCCAAATTATCGCCAAAAGTACCAAGATTTTTAAAAAAGTTGTCGAATATGCGACAGCCATTGTCCCCAAAATTGTATTGAGAACGGATACAAATAGGTAACTAATTATTCCATAAAGTTTTTTACCTATTTTTTTCTTTAATTTGGGGAGCGGGGACGGAGATCTCTTTTATCTCTTCTTGTTTTCCATCTGCGGCTCTTAGAGCTGCCAACTGTGACAAAAATGTCCTGATGAGCGATGGCGATGATCTCTCCACGTGTGACAATGTGTTGGCTGCCTCTCACCTCAGCGGCCTGGTTAAGGACTGCGCTCCTGCTCTGCGCCGACTTGTTGCGTATGCCGCCGAGCGCGGTGTGCCGCTGCCAGCCATGTCCGCGACGCTGGCTTATCTGGATTCCTTCAGCTCTCCGCGTTTGCCGACGCGATTGATTCAAGCCCAACGAGACTTTTTTGGGGCGCATACGTTTGAGCGCATCGATCGACCTGGTTCGTTTCACGTCAATTGGTCGAGTGAGCAGGAATGAACGTTATTCTGTGCTCGTAATGATATTTTTCAAAACTATTTAAACCGTATTTTAATAGAAGTTACAAAGCCCTGGGAAATTTACCTAAAACCTAAAAATTATCATCTCAAGATTTCTAATGTATACTTTAAATAATCTTCCTCTTACCTGTTTGAGGTTCTCTGCAGTATTTATGGCGTCAATTCTATCATCCAATTCTTCTTCTTGAGTATTTTGATATTTTTGAATTTCTTTATCCCCGAAATCTTCTAATGAGTCTAATGACAAACCTATCTTTGTCCTTGAGCATAGTGACAATTTCTGGTTTTCTTTGTTTAAATTAAGGAGTGAAAGGAAAAGTAAAGTGCGTGCTGTATAACATTGCTATGTAAACAATTTCATGTAAATAACTTACATAAATTTAAGCAAAATATAACATCTTTATACATATTAACATTATTATTACAATATCAAACAACACCATTCTAATTCGTGGCTTATACTAAGTAAGGCTAAAATTGGCAGGGGCTTTATTATAAACGTTTTAAGAGGAAATACAAGGATATCTCTGCTTCGTATTTTACTATAGGCCTATCCATGTTCTTTTCTACTTTGACTTCAAACATCCAGATAAATTGTATAGATTAGTGGAAAGCACATCTAGCTGATTTACTTTTTACAGAAACCCTATTCGAGGCAGAATCAGCTTCCTCACGGTTATCCATGCTTATTGACTGCAAGATGTGATCCTGTCACCTTCTCATTATCTCTGTAAGTTATATTAATGGTTAACCTCCCTGTTGGACTTCTTGTCTAATATTTTTTATGTCAACAATGTATCCAGGTCTCCATTGAAATAGCTAAAAAAAAAATTTATTAAATTGGAAGAATGGGAAAACGTTAAAACATTCATTTTGTTTTCTTGTAGCCTACAAGGTTATATCAGATTTTTAGCCTGGAAGCAATTTTTAGGAAGCTACTAAGGACTCCGACAGCTTTAACGGCGTCGGTCAGTGTTTTGGCCTTGGCAAAAAGGCTTGATTCACCTCTATGCAACAGGAAATCATTTTAGCAGATTTAAGCCAACTTTTATCGGGTTGTATGCCATCAGACATAGTGAAATGTCACCATCGTCGATACAAGTGCCGTTTCTTACATTCCGTCCTTTACCTTGCGTGACATTTTCTATTGCAGAGAACCCTACTTGCTTTCCCTGGACAATGTCAGTCGACATGGCCACTTTAAGTGGTCGCTAATTGAGTGGACGCCAATATAGTGGTTGCCTATCAAGTGGTCCCCAATCAAGTTGTCACCAATTAAATAGTTGCCAATTGAGTGGTTGCCAATTGAGTGGTCACCAATTGAGTGATGTAAATTCTGTAAACAAAAGTAATGTGGAAATGACTTTGAAAGCTTATGCTTTAAAATAATAGACAAAATAAAATAATGTCAGATCAGGCTTGTTCCTATGAAATAGTGCTCATTGTCTTACCTGATCTGAGCCTTTAGTCCTCCACCTTACAGTACCATTACTAATAAATAAATGAAGAAATGAAGTAGGATAAATAGTATACGCTATAATGATCTAAATGTTTTTGACAATAATAATTTTGCAAGTAAGAAATTTGTGCATGCATTTTACGGCCTATACTCGATCTCCAAACCATTTCATGCTTTTGTACTCCTTGAAGTTTTAAAAAATTTCTCCATAGCACATCTTTTAAAGGTTGCAAAAGCAAATGACATTTTTTATAAGTGAAATCAAGCACGTTGTAATGAATATCATACAATGGGTTATATACACGAAAATACTGAATGCAAACGAAATTTACGACAAACAAGACGTTCTGTGTTCTCTCGATCCCCCTCTCCTATGTGTAAGAGTTCTAAATCGTATTGTCATTTGTGCTTTACTGAAAATAAATTATATTAAAAATACATTTTCTATATTTCTATGAAAATATAAAAATTGCAGCAAAATCAACTCTTGGATTGCTTAGTTTCCAAGAATTAATATCATTAAAGTCAAATATTTAATCGATTTTCATCAGTTCTTTCCAATCATCTTGATTATTATAGCAATTTGTTTTTTAGTTGTCGCTGGTTTTAAAAACCCAAAACGAATGTTGACTGTGGTTTTAGAAAACTGACTGAGTTCACTATTGATCGAGATGCAAGGGTAGGTTTTCTGCTTTATTGACGCCAATGTGTAAAATGGTGTCAAAGTGTCAATGGTGTAAAAAGAGCAGGTGTCAAAACATAAGCAAAAACTGTATCTTCAAGCAATATTAGCACTTGGAACTAGTACCCTCTACACGGTTCACAAGCCTTGAGACATTTTGTTATGCTTTGGGATGATTCCGGCTAGAATAACACCTATAAGTATAGGATGGTACACCGCGACGGCTGTAGTTGAGTTTTTCGTTTATATTGCAATTTTGTCCGGGTCAAACCCTAAAAGTCCTGGACTAATATGTTTATACCGAATAATGTCATCATAAGCAGCGCGATAGCACTACCTAATTAAAGAGTGTTAAGGGTACAATGTATTATTTTTTCTTTCGCTCATTTGATTGGAAATCAAAAGGGCTAGTGCTCTTTTTAATAGTCAAAAGTGATGGGAGGGAAACTAACCCCCCTCCCACGTCCGTCATTTCCCCAAACACATCCAATCAAAATTTTGATAAATCCATTTTGTTCAACATAGCTGAAAAGTAAAGCTGTTTTTAGTGACACTTGCATACTTGGAATGCGTACATTCCATGGTGCCCAATGCGTTTAGAATAGCACCAATAGCAGTTTTTAGTGACACTTGCATAGTTGGAATGCGTACATTCCATGGTGCAGAATGTGTTTAGAATAGCACCAAAAGCTGTTTTTAGTGACACTTGCATACTTGGAATGCTACATTCCATGGTGCACAATGCGTTTACAATAGCACCAAAAGCTGTCTTTAGTGGCACTTGCATACTTGGAATGCGTACATTCCATGGTGCACAATGCGTTTACAATAGCAGACATTGCTTGCTAGAATAAAGGCTGAAGGTGTTGTAGTTCAAAACTATTACTAAACTAAATACCTACGGTCATTACTAAAACTATTACTAAACTAAATACCTACGGTCATGTCGCTCGTCGCTCGTCGAGTTCGGACGTGTGTTATAGAGCTCGTAGAGTTAATCTTATTTCTTAGCATTTTAACAGCAATATAGGTTTTTATACATTCATTTTACCGTATAGATGGTTTATAGATTAAGTTTAGCTTTGATAGAGGTGTTTTTCTTTATCATAACAAAGTTTTTAAAGATGATTAGCCGGGTCGCTCCTTACTACAGTTCGTTACCACGAACTGTTTGATATTTAATGTTACATACTAGAATGAAGCTTGAATCAAGGAATATAGCCTGAGATCTCTTCCTTGATTTTGAACTTTGTTGAACTTATCTTGAACTTGATCTTGTTAATATTAACAAGTTCATATTTGTATTGGACATGATATAGGCTACTAGTAGCGGGGTGAAAATACGCAATTGAAATGATTTACACGTAAATGTGACGGATTATTTGAAAGAGGTTCTGTCAAGTGAATAGTTTTTAGAAGCTTATGGCACAATCTCTCTTTTTCTCTTTGGTTCAATTACAATCTCCTAAGGCCATTTTTACCTTTCATATATCTCCAAAGTTTGATACCATACATCTCTGGGCTGCTTCAATCTATCACATACAGCGCAAATGAGCTTAGAAAGATCGTCAGTATTGTCAAAACGTAATTGGCTTTTCTGCTGTTCGTCAGAGATTTGCTTCCATAAGGATACAATCCAGTCGTCAATGTAATCACCTAAATGATTGCTCAGGACAATAATGGATACTAATCACAAGCCTAGGTGAACAAAGCATAAATATTATTTAAGTTAAGAATCCATTATTGGCATGTTACCTCAGTCTGCATAGATTTACAACTACTCTTTCTTCAGAATTTAATTTAACTTTTGTTAATGGAGAGAATGGTATTCAGATTCTATTTGGGGCCCGAATTCCAACATTTTAACATTTCCACATTTTATTTAGTTAATATTTGATGTCAACGTTTGAAAACATTTTAGTGGGGTCTTTATTTAAAGTCTGATAAAATAGATTTGTGGCTCCATAAAATGACCGTAAACAGCCAGGAGATTTTGATGTAGCTGTCTTACTGCAAACTTGATCACCAATTACTTGTTGACTGCTCAGGTAATATTTTAAATCGAACGTTAAGTAGACGTCAATCCCATCACGTGTAACTTGAATATATACTTAATGGATATACCACAGTAGCATTGCAGTAGGAATTTTTTAACCCAAAATGGTATAAATTCATATGAAGAGTTCATTTGCAAAAACCGATAAGCGCCATCCCGATCAAAATTGATCTACCACTGTCATGTTACTTGTTTATCTGCCCGCTTTAGGATCCTGAAATCATTTTTCGACAAAACCCGATAACTACCACTATAAATCCACTTTAATTTATTTGATTCTCGAAATAAAAATAGGCGTCTTGAAGAGGGTGTTCTTCTTGGAAATACAATTTTAAAACGTGGATTATATATAAAAGAAAGATCTAGATGTTTAAAATTGAATTGTAGTTTCTATCATTTTTTCCTATAAATCAGGTTTTTTCACTCCTAAGGTTAGGAGTGAGTTTTCTTGTAGAGAAAGCTTCAGACTGTAAGAATATACTGTGAGGGATATAGCTTGTTCTATATACTGCCCAGCTAAGGAGAAAGAACATATCAAGACCATATTTTAAGCACAAGGGTTCCATATCTAGAGCTTTCTTTCTTCTTTCCTCAAGTCTTGATTGTTGTTTATACTGAGCAACCTGTGTGTAAGATATATTGGGAAAGTTTAACGTTTCTGAGCATCTTATTAGAATAATAAATTTATTAAACACTTATGCATAACAGTCCAAAATATTATATTTGAAAATATAATATAGATATTTGAGATGGCAGCCCAATGACCAAATGCAAAATCAAATTACAAATGGTTACCAGCATTTAGAAAAACTTGGTTGTAAATGACCTACTAATCAACCTTTTTTATTGATGTAAATATCAAGAAAGTTTATGCTGCAATTTGGGAGCAGGTGTTCTTGTAAGAGAATAACATCATGATTAGCTAGTTTCTCATCAAGGCTTAACATTTTATCATTTTTCCCATTGGTGTTGAAATAGCACACTGAGACTTTATACTCATTCATGATTGCAAGCGAGAAGGTCACAAAACTTTAGAATTAGCAAGAGCCTTTAGTCTGGAGCAACAAAAACTGTAAGCAACACGATCTCCACTAAAATCTGCACACTTGGGGGTTTTACTGCAAGGTGAGTCACTGGAGTTCATATTGCAACCAGATCACCCTCCCCCCCACACACCAGAAAAAATCCCCTGAAAACATCTGTATACTTACCAATAACAAATACTATATGCAAACAATGGGCAAAGTCCATAGCTTATAGCCCTTCCCCGCGGACTTTGGGGGATTAAGTAGTCCTCAAAGACATGGTTATTATATATTTCCACTATGTTGAACAAAATAGCAATCTTAAAATTTTTATCCGGTGACTTTGGGAAAAAATGAGCGTGGGAGAATGCCTAGTTGCCCTCCAATTTTTTGGTCACTTAAAAAGGACACTAGAACTTATAATTTCCCTTCGGGTTTGGTTAGGTTAGCCTAACCGAGTAGCATGTAAGAAAACTGATGAATCCTTGGGAACGTTTGCTGAACCTAAATGAACTGAGCTTGAAATCAGTTAACATAATGCATCCTAGGTAAGGCATTAGGTTGGCGGCAGGTACGCAAGTTGTGATACTTTAACTGCAGGTACCCTGGTCAGCTGTAAATTGGCTGCAGATACATTGGGCATTCGTAGCTCAGTTGCAGGTGATTGAGATGTAGTGGGTTGGATGCAGGTATCCGGGATAGGTTTCATAGAAGTATTTTGTATTTACGGCAGAGATTTATCATAGAAATAATTTTTAGAATTTTGGGTTTGAAAATGCCATATGGAAGTGTTTATTACTCGTATATCATTTAAATCGAACAAAGTTAAGAAAAGGAATAACGTTTTAGTTTCCGAAGCATTTTCAAGTTTTGAAGGTCGATGTAAAAAAATTTCCAAGTATTCTTATTTCCCTATTTTGTAGTACCTGTAAGGGTTTTATATGCTTCCGTTTAAATGTATTAAGATATACAACTGAGCAGTAATTCAAATAAAAAGAATTAGAGAGTGGTAAATTATTTTTAAATGGTAGGAGAACAAAAAGCATAGAAAATGCCTTCATTAGCCCACTAACCCAAGCACCACTCATTTATGCATCTATTAAAAATAATCAATAAAAATAGCTGAAAAAAGCTTACCAAGCCCTGAGAAGCAAATGGTTATTGGTAGTATGGGCGAAATTTTTGCTTTCGATCTATCGAAATCGATATTTTCCATCATATTTTTGATCTGATGAATTCTTGTTTTCTTAAAGTTGAATAATAAACATTGTAATTAAAGGGTATTTTGAATAGCTTTTTTTTTACTTTCAATAACATATTAGGAAACTCCACCATGGGTAACTTGAACATCAACGTCCGGCACTTCACCAGCACAAGAGTGTCGATTGGATGCGTAACAAACTATCGATTTTTTTTCAGGGTGATAGCCTATGAGAATGCAATCCGCTTCATAGAGAAGCTTCGTCTGGGCGATAGAATACGGCTCACTGAGTTCATCAATCCAAAGCTTTTCTAACTCGGCTAAAAGCGAAGGAAACCTTTTGATCGCATTCTCAGAAGAATGGCGATCTTTAAACAAAGGAATCCAGCGTATCTCCGGTCTTACCCTGGAAATCCACCAATGGTCCAATTGCGTTGAGCTGGGTGTTGATGTCCACCGATGGATGATTGGGAGATAATGTAGCGACTAGAGAAATAGAGTATATTGGCATCAGAGGTCACCTAGCTCAGTTGGTAGAGCGCACACCGCGAAAGCGTGGGTCACGGGTTCGATACCCGGTGGTGACATATTTTCTATTTCTCTAGTGTTCTTTTCAAAATTAAAATTATTCATAGGACCCTCCACATCGTCTAACATGTGGTTAGGGCAAATTAGCCTTGAGATGATAACGCACAATTGCTTGTATTTCACCTTCCAGTTATGCACTGAAAGTAAAGAGCAACATTGAAACTCAAACCGAATATAAATTATTCTATAGGTAGGGGTTGCCACCTCTTCAATACTTCGCTTTTTACAATAAGCTTTTAGCACTTTTAAAAAAGTTTCCTACTCTAATTAAATAAGTATTTCAGGACTCGTTCTTAAAAATTGGAACAAACAATCAAACAAATTTGTTAGTGATTTTTCACCGGCGTTTCTTTTCTTTATTGGGAAAAAAACCGGCTTTTCTTTATTAGCAAAATATGTATGACTACACCTGGAGTTCCTTTTCATTAAAATGTATATTCACCCAAGTCACTATTTAGGAATGTATTATTATTTAGGTTTTGTTTGATTTCAGTTGCCTCGCGGACAGTTTGTTTGGTTCCTAGGTCAATGCTAATTAGAAATGTATCGTCAAATATAACATAATGGTTTGGATTTCCAAATTTATGATTGCTGAAAGCTAAATCGAAAGATATGGAGCTATTTCAGATTTTAATGCTTTTTCAATAATTTATTTGTGTTGCTGTAATCTTGTTCCTAAATTTTGGTGGGTTCGACTAATGTAATAATTTCCACAACTACGTGGTATTCGGATTCAAGCCTTCTGGCTGGCTATTAAACTTTTGTCTTGTTGCAAGTATGAATGATAAACCAAGGTTTGAACAGGCAATAGCTTGGCAAATCCTCGACTAAAGTGTGTTTCAAGCCTGTAATTTTGAAAATCTCTGATTTTTAAGGTTTAAAAAAGGCATGCAAAACAGGCCAGTAGCTTGGCAAATCTTTGACTTAAGTTTGTTTCAAGCCTGAAATTTTGTAAATCTCTGATTCAAGCATATAAATCAGTAAATATACTTGAAACAAGCCAGTAGTTAGATACATCCTTGGCTCTACTATCTATCTATCTATCTATCTATCTATCTATCTATCTATCTATCTATCTATCTATCTATCTATCTATCTATCTTTCAAGTGTACAGTTGAAGGAACCGAATTATTGAATCTTGTCTATGAAAACAAAATTTGAATACAGTTCATAGTTTGTTCTTTCCTTATAGCCTTTAACAAATTCAACCTGACTTTTCTTGCAGTTGGTATGAGACTTGAACATAGAGCTCTATCTATCTATCTATCTATCTATCTATCTATCTATCTATCTATCTATCTATCTATCTATCTATCTATCTATCTCAATCCAGCAAACCGTTGATTTGCTAAGTGGATTAGCATGCAGAGTTCTGGATCTAAATGTATCTGATTCCCTTTCTCGGGTGTTAAAACGGGATCGATTTGGATCCGTACCAGTTTGGATCCGTACCAGTTTGGATCCGTACCCGTGTAAACAGGGTCTTAGTGCTACTTAACAAAACCGTTCCAATATTTTTAGCCTTTGTAAGCAGCTCGTCATTTGTTACAGACGAATAGGCTGCTGAGTGGGTGGAACGTATGGATATTATCAATGAAACTAGCAATCGCAGTATTGTGGTATGTCATATAGATTTCACTTCCTCCTATTTGGACGCCTCACCTTAAGTCTTCCTTCAATTAATGTTTTCAAGAGACGCTTATGTCTTCAGAAGTATCCTACCTAATATGTCTGGTATCTGTAATTCGTTTATCACTGAGTGTTTTGTTTCCTGGGAAATTCGGACTGATCGAAAGATCCTGAGGAACAATTCAAATATTGTCTAATATTGTCTATTCAAGTCTAATTCAAATATTGTTAAAGAGAATAATATGCGGGTTCAATGTTATAAGTAACGGAAATGATAGAAGGAGCGGTGCCAGGATGCCGATAGCACAGTGACGGCGGAGCATGTCTTTGTGATAGGCGGTGAAGCACTGAGTGTGCGGGATGCCAGACAGTTACAGGCGCGTTTTCCCGGGAGTCAGATATACAATCACTACGGTCCGACGGAAACAGTGGTGGGCTGTAGCCTGTTTGACTTCAGTGCACAGGCAGACAGTCTTGATGAAAGCGCAGTTTCAGTACCGATAGGTCGGGCGATGGACAATACCCGTTTGTACGTGCTGGACAGTGAGCGTCAGGTGTGCGCCGAAGGCATGGTGGGCGAGCTGTATGTGATGTGCTCTCTGCCACCAACCTCAATAGCTATTACCATTCCACTTATTTGGATATTTTCAGCCTTCTTGTACACCCCCGAGCTTGCTTTGCGGAAACTGGGAAAGAGGCTATCATCTTTATAGACGACGAAACCCAGGCGACTGCTGTTGGAACCTGGATTTCAGAAAAGCGGAGAAAAGAGTGAACTACGGTAGTGACCAGAAGACTTGGCTAAGAGTGGAAATGCTTCACAAAAGTTGACACGGAACATACGCTCTGACTGTTCTAATTTCTCTGTGCCTTCCCCCTTCCTTTGGGGCAACATGGAATGTACGCATCTAGTGTATGCTAACTATGTCAAATATGCCTTATTAGCGTATTTTGAACGCTTTGTGTACCATGGAATGTACTCATCTTGTGTATGCAAACTATGTCAAATATTCCTTATAAACGTATTTTGAACGCTTTGTGCACCATGGAATATACGCATCTAGTGCATGCCAACTATGTCAGATATGCCTTATTAGCATATTTTGAAGGCTTTGTGCAACATGGAATGAACGCATCTAGTGGATGCAAACTATGTCAAATATGCCTTATTAGCGTATTTTGAACTTATGAATATACATACCACAGTGATTGAGATGCGCACTGGAAAGACATATTCTTCTGATGGTCGATATCAATTGTTTTGACCCCAAAAATTATAAGGACTGCAACCGACCAGATATCTTTTCTGTAACGTAATAGCCCTGAGCACACTGTATTTCCAGTACCACTCTTGTGCATTACTTTAGATCCCCAATTCCTCTCCAGATCAGGCTTGTGCATGAATTTAGATCCCTACGTGTCCAGTGCCCCATGTCCCCCTTCAGGGGCCCTAATACCCCCACACAATTTCCCCCCCCCCCTCTTGCAAAACGAGTTTACGTGGAGGTCCATACGGAGGTCGCACATGCACAAAGTGTGGGCCAAACGCAATTGGTAAGACCGCTAAAAGAGATCCTATCCTATCCTACGAAAATTTGTTTCAGTAAACCTACTATCTTAAATTGGCAAGCGTTACTTGATAGAATATTGTACAATACATCCCCATTTAACCGAACTTCGTTTATACGAACCTCGTTTATCCGACCACCTCAAACCGAGAAAAATTTTAATATTGAAATTTCGCTTTCCCCTTTCAATCAACCAGAATAAGACCAAATTACTGAACTGGCTGACATTCATTTTCTCTTGAAAGATAGTTACAGATTACTTATCTTCAACGCATTGGTGGTTCAGTGGTAGAATTCTCGCCTTCCACGCGGGAGACCGGGGTTCGATTCCCCCGCCAATGCATACACTTTAGAAACCTTTTGTCCATCACAATAGTAAAATAGCCATACACTTTTTACTAGAGTGTCTTTTTTAACAAAGTATGCTTTCACTTTTATTTGACCTTCATTTACTATATTTTGCAAAAGTACTGCCAAGATATTTTGAAGACATTTATAACTTCCGATGCCATCAAATTCCCATAAAGCTGGGAACTGAACGTGAGAGCAGGAGTGTATCGGCTATGAGTGTTCACCAAGCGGAACGTCAGTTTGTCCATCAGAATACGCGAAAATACAACCCAGGTTCGTGTTGCCGGCTTTAACGTCACTGTAATTGGTGCTTCTTTAGAAATCTTCAGGAGTTGTATTGCAAATATCATTTTCCTCCTGGTCAAAATTGGAACTGTGACGAAACAGGAGTACCCACAGTTGTCCAGACACCAATGGTGATTGCTTAAAGGGGGTTAAAATAAGTGGCACAGACTGTGTCGCGACGGCTTGTTCAGCAGCGTGCAGATTTCCAGACGGTTCGGATCGCGTGTTTTCAGCAGACGAACCACTTCCGAAAGCGTATAGCCGGTATCAATGATGTCTTCGACCAGCAGCACATCCTTGCCACGGATCTGACCATCAAGGTCTTTGACTATGCGCACATTGCGCGAGCTTTCAGTGGAATCGCCATACGAAGAGGCGACCATGAAATCGACTTCGACCGGAACGGTCAGTTTGCGGGCCAAGTCGGCAATGAAGACGAAAGAGCCGCGGAGCAATCCGACGACAATCAGCTGTAAAAGTCTCTCAAAAGGAAAGTCTGGTACAATTTTTTTTAATGTTAAATTCAAATCTGATCCTCTTTTCTTTATTCAAAATTATTTAGTGCCACTGTAAATGCAACTCGGCCGTGCCTCTATTTTTGCCTAAGGCATGATCTCTTCACTTCCTTATATAAATAGATAAGGCAGTCCTCACCTTATAGAGTCATCTATCAATTGAGAATAAAATAAAAAAATACAATCGACTGCTGAGCTTTTTCCAGCATCTAACCAGAAATTTTATCAGGCAGCACTACGGCTCTTCCAGCTTTCATAGTTGACGGTGTGATCGGCTGCACCAATGATGACTGTCCTTCGAATGAAGCCTGTATTAATGGTGTATGTCAAAATCCATGTGACTGTGGTCCCAACTCCGATTGTAAGGTAGTTGATCATCGACCGATTTGTCTCTGTAAAGACGGCTACGCTGGAGACCCTAACGTTGGATGCTATCAAGGTATAGTCCCTTTTTTGTCAAATTTTACTTTATTATTGATTGTTAGTGAACAATAGTAGCTTGTTTTATATATTTATATATTTATTTATATACTAGCTGTTGGGGTGGCGCTTCCACAGTTTCCTCCACGCCTTCCGATCTTGTGCTCTCTGCATCCACGTTCTACCAGCCTTCTCTTCAATCTCATCACGTCATCTCCTTTTTGGTCTTCCTTTACCTCTGCTTCTTTCTCTTGGCCGCCACTCAGTTGTTTTCTTGGCCCGTCTCTTGTTCTCCATTCGGACGAGATGTCCTGTCCACTGGCCCTTTCTGTATTCTATTTTCTCGATGATGTTTGTCACTTTAGTTCTTGATCTTATAATTTCAATCTTGATCTTGTCCTTCCGAGTGATGTTCAGCATTGCTATTGTATAAGATTGGTCGTATAAACTCTTGAAAGAGCTCATTGAGCTTGAAATCAGATGTTTTAATATCTTTTTTGAGAATCAAAGTGATCGGGGGCATCCAGCCACCCCCACGTCGTATTTTCCACAAATATATCCGATGTAAATTTTGAGATAGCCATATAGTCCAAAGATCATATAGTAATGCCTTTGGGGTCGACAGAATCCCCCAGAGTCTCGGGGTAAGGGTTTTAAGGTGTGCCCCAGGGGCATATAAGGTTTTTATTGAAGGGGTGGTCGTGTGAACTTTAGAAGAAGCTCATTTGATGGTCTAGTCATTGTTATATGCTGCAAACTGTTTCATATCAACAACGAAAAGGGGAAAAGGAAATGCATTGTTACCCAAAATAAGCAAGTATGTAAGTGATACAATTACATCTTGTTTGGAAAATTTACTGAAGGCAGTGCCTCTAATGTAAGAAAAAAACCCACAAAAAATTGAATGGACAGCTTGAGTTGGGCAAGTTGGTAAATAATTCACATACTGATAGCCGCCGTGGTCCAGTGGATAGTTCACTTGCCTTCTATGCTAGAGGGTACGGGTTCGAATCCCAGAGGGGCCATTTTGTTTGTCTCCTGAATAAATTTAACCACTAAACAAATCATATTTTGCTAGGTGTTTTTCTGTTTTCTCTGTTGCATCTCTGTTACTAATTTTTCCTTTATTGACGTTTCTGAATATGTCTGTTATTAACTCTGCTACTGAATACTTCTCTATTACTCTGTTACTGATTCGGTTTGTAGTCAGTTACCTTTTAATTTCACGTCTGTTTTCTGAACATATTCTCAATTTCATAATCACCCTACATCCATCATTCACATTTTTTGTTGGAAATCCGTCCGACTTCAAGAATAGGTTCCAGAGTCATGCTGGAACTAGTGCCTGCGTAACATGGTTAAAGATGGATGGAAGAGGGTGAGTCCTGATGAGGAAAGAAATCACCGCTTTATATATTCAAACGAAGACATCATTAAAATAATTAAAACAATATCTTCGCTATATTGGGCATGCGTGCAGATCATCTAACATTGCAATAACAAAGAAGCTGATGTTTGCAAAACCCTCTAAGCCATACTATCACGATCCTTGGATCAAGATCGCAGAACTGCTCGGTGTTGATGAATAACAGGCAAAGAAGGTCACCCAGAATAGAGTGGAATGGGGTGACATAGTTTCTATTTCTCTACTATCTTTTCAAGATGCGTAAAATTCAAACTCTCGTCAGATCTCTTAATTTTTTCACTCTTTTCCTTTGGTAAAACTGCTGAAGACATACAACTCACCAGCAATTTCATATTTTAGACATATCACCAAGCTAGAATCTTTATGACAACTATAAACCATTTTCTCTTGATCAGAGAGCGAAGAAACACAATGTTTTCAGCGCAAGTGACGGATCTCAAGAAATCCCCACTTTAATTACTAAGTAAGTTTCGTATTTCCTGCTTCGAGTTTTTTCTAACAACGCATTTTTACCAGGTTATTAAAACAAAAACGGCAGTCTCGTGACCCAGAGGTAAAGGGCGCATCGCCCCTCTTCCCCCTACAACATTGATCACTGAACATCGCCACAACCGCCCAAACTATAACAGACAAAATTTCCTCGTCAAACTACTCCAAATATGTCGCCATCACCATCGTCGTCTTCGTCGTCGTCGTCATCATTACACTTTTTTATCATAAGAAACTACCTCAGCGTCTAGCCCGCGAAGTTTCTTAAAATATTGACCTTCTGAGCCCTCAGAGTTTCTTAGCAAACCTGTCTCTCAACGGTATTGTAGATTTCATCCCTGGATGGGAGCTATCATTCTTGTTCCATCGCTAAATAATTTATAGAGACTGCCTCGGAAAAGAGCGAATCAAAGAATTATTGCACAAGAGGCGTCTGAGTTAATATTGGGTGGGAACGCCCCCACCATGCGTACAAAATGGGCGTACTAAGGGGGCCTGAGTCTTTTCAAAGAAACATTTAAATATATGAATGTTTCAAAATGTACCTTTCCGATATTTACGACATTGTAAGACCGCAATGCAATGTACATAGTGGGATACTGACCCCAACAGTTCTCACAAACAAGTGCATGACCTTTTCTGGAAATCTTGACAATTATGCCTCTAATCCAATCACTGGAGACTTTTTCAGATTACCAAACTGATACGATAACTGTCGTCCAAACGGAGAGACAATCCCCGCCGGGCGATCTTTCATTCTACAGCCTCTTCACTGCCATAGGTGCATAAGACGATGTGGGAGGACTCTCATTAGATTCAGGTTCAGGTGGTCCAATAAGAGAGGCACCCGCATACTTCCGCCGTTTACCCAAGCCAAATTAATCAAACACTTGGAAAACTGTCCCTTCTGTATTTTCACTACTGTTGCATTGCATACCATACGTCCCTACCTCACCCGCCGGGTGCTTATTTTAATTAGCGGCATTACTACAGTCAAATGCGAAAGAGCTCAAGCACGAGGACAAGCAAATAACGAAGATAATGTTTTGCTGCTTCGAGTAGGCCTAGTGCAACACATACGTTGTCAGATGAGACTTGGGGAAAACTGGATAATTACATACACGAAATCGGGAATGTTTGAATTTCTGTCACATTGGCGGATGAGGAGTTCTGCCATTAGATGCTACGAGTTTTATATCCATTGAAATGAATTTGAATGTAAGCAGTCTCTAAAGAAAATAAAGCTGATTTTGTTTGTTTACTAATCAGAGGGATGTTGTATCAGCTTAAGAATGATTGACAGGATGGTACCTTGTACCTCTATGTAAAAACCATCTAACAAATACATGGATGGCATAACATCAACTTGACTTCAAATGTAGCCTTGATCAAGGATGTCTTGTACCAGTAGAAATTATTATAGAAATCAGTGCTTTTGACGACACTGAGAGTGAGGTAGACGACATTGAAGGTCTCTCAACAGAGGAGGGAGTCATGTCCCATCGTTGTGTTCCTTCGCATGGGGTGTCTACCTGAGCATAAGAGGTCGATAGACCTAAAAAAATAAATGAGGTCAATAAAATGAGGCGCTTTTTAAAAGTACATTCAAGCAAATTGAATAGCGACTGACACGGGTAAATAGTATTGTTTTCCATAATGATATTTTTTAATAACATCACTAGGTCCCATCATGAGGATATAGAGCAATTCAATCATTTAATACATGATGATCAAACTAAAAAACTGGTACTATTTAAATAGGGAGGAGTCGTTTAATAGCAATTAATCATTCATGTGATGCTAATCCTAAATCACCCTGGATTACCAAATTTCTAAACAAATCCCCTTGTCCCAACATCCTCTTATAATATCTCATCATAACCACTTCAAGTTTTGGACTTTTCTGATAGCCCCAGACCTCTGCTCCATAATGCATCACTGGTACTATCTTACTTGTCCAAATCCTCTTATTTTCTCTAATATCTCTAACCCATCTAAGACTACTCCTCATTATTTCACTACTAATATACCTCCCCCTTGCATTCGCTAGATCCAGATGCCCACTGAATTTCCCATTACTAGTAAACTTTACCCAAGAAATTATTTATGAGTCCAAAAAGTCTTTCACTACTTATACATCCCTTATTGCGGGAAATACCCAAAATCTCTTCATTTCTAAAAAAAAACAACAAGGACAAGAAAGAGGGGAGTACTTAGACGAAATGCCACACTGACGTATGTGGCAGAATTTACGAACGTTTTGCATTTGTGTGAACCAGCATTAGCTTGTTGTTATGATACAATAACACTGATGAGGGAATTTTAACATAACGTCGTGTAACGAAATACAAAAAAGAAACTTTTTTCTATCCAGTCTACTGAAGTGACCTACCTTTGCTCCACCTTCCCACGAAATCAGGAGAAATACACAAGTGGCGTAGTTTGATTCAAGTTTATTGACGGAGTTGACGAAGCGTCTCAACCATTAGAAAGGCTTTCACTCGGCGAAGGGAACGATAACATTTAAAAGAAGTGTCGAGGACGAGTGCTTGCAGAGTAAATGGTGGAAAGAAAAGCTTACTCGCAAGAGCTATTTCTCTTCCCAATAACTAAAAAGTTTAATTGTAGATAAGGTACTCATCAGGAAACTATATATTATATGTTACCCAGGAAAATTGAAGGCGACGCGGCTTGCAGCGCCGCCATGTTCGGATCGGCGTTGAGCGCATGCACCCCACCGGCCGCATGCCAGGACGACCCGGCGGTCAGCACCGAGCGTTCGACGATCGCGCAGTCGGTCCAGCCCATTTTCGCGAGGTGATAGAGCAGGGAGGCGCCGACCACGCCGCCCCCGATGATGACGACCCGATAGCTCGATTTCATGGCTGCGCGCTCCGACGTGACTCCGGTGACCGGCCCACGCAAGCAGCTTTGGGCCGCGCGGGATCGCCCGCGCGCGGCGTTTTCCGGGGCCGGGACGACGCGGCTGTTTTTGTTTAAACGTACGTTTAAGGTTTCAGTTCCGCGTCTCGTCCGTGTCTTTTCTGCTATTGTTTAATATCTAATTTTTTTTATCTTTCAGTGTTCACTCTGGTTACCTGTATGTTACGATTATCTACAATATATCCATCACACTAGCTCTCTATGCATTGTTTCTCTTTTATTTTGCCACCAAAGAAATGCTTAGTCCTTTTGAACCGGTGCTCAAGTTTGCTACAATCAAGGCGCTTATCTTTCTTTCATTCTGGCAAGGTAAGGCGTCCTGTCACGAAATCTTTTTTCATTTTTAGAATTGATCCTGAACTACTGCGATGGATCGATAACAAAAAAGTAGGATTTAAAAACAGGAGTGATATTATAAATGAGCTTCTACATCAAGCTAAATCTTTCGATATCTCTTGCCCTCAAGATAAAAGTGTTAATCGCACTCTTTCTGAGCATGGCTCAAAATCATCTATTCTTACTCTAAAGATGATTGAACAGTTAATTAGAAGCTTAGGTGGCTCACATCTTGATGCTATTCAACAAGCCAGGACAGCATACAAAAATGAGCTTTTAAAACTTGAAATAGAAAACGCTTAGTAAACATAATACTGTGATAATGTGTTCAGAATATCCAGTTAAAGATTTTTATACCTGTTTACTATCGATTAAAAGGTTTCATACCTATTTTGAACTATTATACTTTCGACATACAAATTAACAGTTTTTGTTTATTTAATGTTTTAAGTATTTCAGTCAATATGCCTAGAACAAAACTGCTTACAATACTAAAAACGTTTAGCTGACTTATTTCACTTTCCAAGAAAAGCAATATATTTCAATGGGCTACGTATTAAGGATTCATGAAGTTCCACATGGCTCAAAATGGCCATTCAGTCCCGGCGGGCGATTTCGGCTCGATGTCGGCTATCCGGTTCGTCGATGGCGGACAGCGCTTTGTCGGCGTGACCGATACCGGTTTCTGGTATGGCGGGACCATCGTGCGGGATCCGGCCGGCAAGCCGCTCGGGATGTCGGACTTCCGCATGGCCCCCATTCGCGATGCCCGCGGTCGTGAGACCGACGAAAAAACCGACACCGACGCGGAAGGTCTTGCTCTGCGCGGATCGACCGCAACAGCGAGCTTCGAGCGTGCGCATCGGGTCACCGACTACCGGATCGAGGGTGACGGATTGTTTTTTTTTTTTTTTTTTTTTTTTTTTTTTTTTTTTTTTTTTTTTTTTTTTTTTTTTTTTTTTTTTTTTAACGAGTGCTTGTTTCACAAAGATTGTTTTTGTCGTGCTGCTCTGGCGCTAAAACACTGGGCGATAAACATTCTACAGACGCAACAGCAGTCCATCAGAGATGTGACCATAAAATCAATTTTAATTGACATTAACGTTAATTAATTACTGAACAAAGAAAAAATCTTTATATTATGGCTGAGATACAAAAGACAAGTTAAATTTAATAGTTCATAACATTTTTTTTACTGACCAACTTTAGAGTGCTGCCGTGTCCGGACATCCCAAGCCGTCGCCCAAGGGCCATCTCGAGTACTACGTGGAGCACGCCATCTCTCCCGTGCGCTACGAAACGAGTGATTTCGACGCCCACCTGGACCGGCGCGATTCGCTCTATCGCTCGTTGGGTCTGCCGCCCATCGCCTTCAAGGGGGCCCATGTCCTCGAAGTCGCGCCGGGGTCGGGACAGAACAGCCTCTATGTGGCGAGCTGCCTGCCGTCGTCCCTGACGCTGGTTGAACCCAATCCCGCCGGCCAGGCGGATATCGTGGCTGTTGACCGACGAGATGATGTAGATGAAGTCCGCCCCGCTATCCACGGCCCGCGAGTAAACCGGCGAGAAATCAACCGTCGCGGTGTCGTAAACAATGGTATCGACAACTTCGATGCCGGCCTCGGGCGCCAGAAGCTGAGTTACAAGCCCGTTGATGGCACCGCCGAACGCGGTGTCTTCTTGCAGGATGACGACCTTGTTCCATCCCATCTGTTTCTTGAGGATGTCCTTGCCGAAGTCGACATAGAGTGTCGCCAGCGCTTCGTCCGATGCAACGTTCATGAAATACATCTTCGCGACCTTGTTCCCGAACAAGTGCGAGCGTTACGGCCTCTATTCCTACGACCGAACTGCCGGCCTCGACGTTGTCCCGATGCCCGGTCCACAGCGCTCGTACCTCAGGCTCCGAGCTCGCTGCATGGGTTTCCTCCGAACGCTCTGGGAGAGCGTCGAGTTCCGGGACGGAGAGCTAGTCGTTCTCAACGATCAAGAGCCTCGTGCTGCCCACGACCACCGACAATACCGGCGCGCATGGCGCCGGCTGATGGGACCCGACTGGGAATCGGGAATGGTCGCGGAACTCGCCGCATTTACTGATTGTGTTATTATATTTTTAATATAATTTCTCATTGCATTAAAGTTTTATTTATATACACAAGGTAATTAGACCATAGGAAATTTATATTATTATATGCAGTATTGTCTATTATATACTGAGATTTAAAAGGAGTAAGCTAACGTGAGACAACAAATCTTTAAAAATCGTCTTTAAAAGGGCTGAAACGTAAAGAACGATTTTCTTTCTCAAGAAATCATAAATATAAATGAAATGGATTACGACTGTAACCTGGAGGAGACCAGGAGGGACCTCGATTTAACCTTACCACATGTAAACTTTGTGTGACTTTATCACATTCACTTTTAAGACAATTAGTTGTCCAGGCATATAATCCACAATTTTTTAGGCATAGCCTATGTTTTGCCAGACATTATTTAAGGTTTTGCTCAGCAACGTTTTCTGATATAGTAAACAGATGCATGCGAAGTGAAGCTATAAGATGCCATTTGTAGATTAGCGGGGGCAGGCTCTGACTGTAATACCCAAATGTAGTTATACTTATTTAACAATGTTGCTAAATAAATGCTTTCGTTAGTGGGTGAAAATTTCTAATAAGAAAAAATTTCTTCTCCGCTGGCCATGGCGCCGAACAGGGCGTACCGGCGGATCTCTTCCGTCGAGCCCGAATAGTTGATCTCGTAGAGCTCGTGGCGGCCGCCAAACTCGGTCCCGATGGCGTCCCAAAGAAGCTTCATTAGCTTGACCCGCTCCTCGGCGGAATACCCGTTCGAGCCGCGCAGATACTGGTCGAGATAGGGGCGCAGCTCCGGGTTCTGAAAATCGCTGGCATGGGAGTTCAGGAAGATCAGGCCCGAGGCGGCCGTCTGCTCGATGATGTACTTGATCTTCGAATAGGCGAAGCTCATGCAGGCGTATCAGGGACCAGACCAGATTAAATTAGAAATAGTTGTTTCCCCAATTCGACCATCTTGGGGGGGATTAGAGGACCGGTTAATTCGGAAAAATTAGAAAAATGAGGTTTTTTAACTTATGAACGAGTGATCGGATATTAATGAAACTTGATATTTAGAAGGATATCGTGTTTCAGAGCTCTTATTTTAAATCCCGATGGGATCCGATGACATTGGGGGTAGTTGGAGGAGGAAACCTAAAATCATGGAAAACGCTTAAAGTGGGATTGGGATGAAACTTGGTGGGAAAAATACCAAAAGCTGTTTTTAGTGACACTTGCATACTTGGAATGCGTACATTCCATGGTGCACAATGCGTTTGGAATAGCATCAAATACGGTTTTTAAAGACACTTGCATACTTGGAATGCGTACAGTCCATGGTGCACAATGCGTTTAGAATAGCAATAAAATCTGTTTTTAGTGACACTTGCATGCTTGGAATGCGTACATTCCATGGTGCACAATGCGTTTTGAATAGCACTAAAATCTGTTTTTAGTGACACTTGCATACTTGGAATGCGTACATTCCATGGTGCACAATGCGTTTAGTATTAGTATGTTTTTATTGTGTATAAGAGGGATTCACCCCCTCGTCAATACCTCGCTCTTTACGCTAAGCTTTTGTCCCTATTCCTTAAGAATGACACCTGAATCACAAAGGCCGTAAAATAAATAGTTGAAACTAATAAAAATACTTTAGCGTAAAGAGGAGGTATTTCGAGGAGGTGAACACCTCATATTCATAAAATTTCTGTTCGTTTTAAGTTTTAATGCTGCTCCTTGCTTCACAAAAAGTTTTGAAAAAACTTTTCATATTTATTTTTTCATTGTTTTATTATATAATGCTGGAACAAATACGTGTTGATTTTTGTTCATTTACGACAAATATTTCTAAATTAGCAGCAGCAAAAGCAGTTGAAATGCCTTTCCAACCAGTGAGATTCCTAACGGATCCCTTGAAAATGCATATCATGCGGACATGCACATTTTGTATGATAGTTTGCTAAGGGGTCCACAAGTAATATTTCTTTCATAGGCAGGGGTCCACAAGTAATATTTCTTTCATAGGAAGGAATCCATAAGTAATATTTTCTTTCATAGGATGGGGTCCACAAGTAATATTTCTCTCATAGGAAAGGATCCACTTTGTCTTTAAGTCTTTGCTTTCAGGACCAGTCCGTTTGTCTTTGCTTGCCTGACTTGTCGTAAAGGCATTATTCCTACCCTGTCGTCATCCCTTCGCTTGTCAGGCTTGTGGTTAAAGTTACACTTTCCTATCCTGCTTTCAAGCCATTGCTTACCTAGTATGTCTTTATTTCTTTGCTTCCCGAACCAGTTCTTTAGTCTTGGATGGCGTGGATAGTTTTTAAAAGCTTCACTTTCCTGTCCTGCTTTCAAGCCATTGCTTACCTAGTATGTCTTTATTTCTTTGCTTCCCGAACTAAATATGCTGATTATCGCCGCGATAATCTACGTGGGGTTTGCACTATTTGCCGGGGAATTAGCCTGGATGTATATCGAAATTATTGGTGTTGTCCTGTTTTTTCTGATGGCATTGATCGGGCTTAAGGTCTCTTATTGGTTTCTCGCAATTGGCTGGGCAGCGCATGTTTTATGGGATGTTGGGTTGCATTCCGTGGAAAAAACGCCATTTGTTCCCGGTTGGTATCCAGCGGCTTGCGTTGGATTTGACCTGGTAATTGCCGGGTATTTGCTGTTTTTAATTGTGAATAAAGGAGAAGAGAGATCGGGATGAAACTTGATGGGAAGAATAAGTACAAGTTCTAGATGCATGATTGACATAATTGGAACATATCCGTTCTCTTTGGAGGGGCTGGGGCGTGTTAATTCGGAAAATCTAGAAAATTGGAGGTATTTTTAACTTAATTACGGGTGACCGGATCTTAATGAAATTTGATATTTAGAAGCAGTTCATGTCTCAGAGCTCTTATTTTAATTCCCGACCAGATCTGTTGACATTGGGGGGCTTGGAGGGGGAAATCGGAAATCTTGGAAAACGCTTAGCGTGGAGGAATCGGATTTTTGGCCCCTCCATGTTTTTTCGTATTTCTGGTTTTTGTCCTCTATCATCTTTGAACAGATCTTTGATATATTCCGACCAGCATTCTAATATTGCCTCTTTTTCCATTAAGATACATCTGTCCTTAGATTTTATACACCCTGCAGATGAATGAACTTTCTCTCCAGCAATGTTCTATTGTATATCTATTGATGGTTCTTTGTAGATATCTTTTTCTCATTCTGAGCACATTTTCTCTAGCCATTCCTCTTTTGCCTTTCTGCATTTAAGTTGTATTGTTTTGTGTATCTGATTGTCTGTACATGGGTCGTCAACTCTCTACATCTCTATACAACTCTCGTCAACTCTCTGCTTCTCTATACAAGGCTCGTCAGCTCTCTACTTCTCTATACAACTCTCGTCAACTCTCTACTTCTCTATGCAAGGCTTGTCAAATCTCTACTTCTCTATACAAGGCTCGTCAACTCTCTACTTTTCTATACAACTCTAGTCAACTCTTAACTTCTCTATACAAGGCTCGTCAACTCTCTATTTCTCTACACAAGGCTCGTCAACTCTCTACTTCTCTATACAAGGCTCGTCAACTCTCTACTTGAAACTTTCAGGCATATTGAGGGGTATATTCGAACTTTCAAGCATATTAATATTTGTCTGTGTTTTATGATTTATTATTATTTTTTTAACGGGGTTCTTTTTTTTGTCACTCTCAACAAAATACCTTGAAACGAATTAACTTTTAAATCGTTAATAAATCAAAGATTGCTGCGACTTTCAAGAATGAATGTTGTGATGACCATCGTTTTCTTTGACTTAGATGTTATGACAAACAAAAGCATAGAGTACGAAATAAAAAAGAACAATTCTGTGAAGTGAAAATGACTTTCGAGTCCTTTTCGCGAATTTGTGTGCTCGATTCAGGCCGCGTTGCGCTGGAAGGCCGCGAGCATGTCGAACCGCTCTTACAGGGTGGTATTTTAGATGATAAATAAATACATTATTATTATCAAGAAATTACAAACTAATTATTTTTATTATTTTTATTATTATCATTATTGTTATTTCTATGGTTTTTGTTATATGTTTATGCAGTGCACAGTGTACCCTTTACCGTTATACATTTCCCCAAATCAGCCCTTCCTTAATTTCAAAGAAGATTAAATTCAAACTATTGCTGTATTACAGTAACATTTGAAAACTGTTTTCAAATTCGTACACGTCAGCCTTATAATGTAATGTCCCTAATTCCACTCTATAAATTTACTATGTATGATATCTTACGCTTTTAATGCAATCAAAACAGTCGCTAATACTGTATTTGCCGTTGCTTTTTTATGTTGAAATCGGTTTGTTTGCCCTCCATCTGGAAAGCGGAAATGAGATTTCATTTCCGGAAGGCTCAGACCGCAAACGACCTATTGCTTACAAGAGTTTTTAGGAGATTTCACGTCATTCTTTTCCATTTCCTATAGGAAATGTCTTCGGTAAGATCTGGCAAAAAATATAAAATTCCACATTTTTATAGATAGGAGCTTGAAACTTCTACAGTAGGGTTTTCCGATACGCTGAATCTGATGGTATGATTTTTGTTAAGATTCTATGACTTTTATGGGGTATTTCCCCGTATTTTCTAAAATAAGGCAAATTTTCTCAGGATCATAACTTTTGATGAGTAAGATTAAACTTGGTGAAACTTATATCTTTAAAATCAGTATTAAAATGCAATTCTTTTGATGTAACTATTGGTATCAAAATTCTGTTTTTTAGTTTCGGTTACTAGCCACTAAAATAGGTATGGTATACATCTCTTACCATCTCTTACAAAAGTTCTGGATCAGACCATTCCTTGTTTCTGGTACAGAATATGTAATATGTAGCTCTTATTGTACAAAGAAGTATTTAAATAATAATAATAATAATAATAATAATAATAATAATAATAATAATAATAATAATAATAAATAATTTACACTTAAATTGCGCCAGGTTTCATAATAAGATGCTCGCCTTCGCATAAACACGAATTCCTTCCATTAATCCAGATCCATCTTTCCTGGCAAATCTCTTACGCATCTAATAAGCATTGGGTCGACTTATTTCCGATAGACAGAGAAGCCCTCATTGAACCCTCGAAGAAAACGACAATTTCAAGCAAACGGCTAGTTTGTGATGTGTTTTTTTTCTCTCAAAACATCTTAACATTTTCCTTATAACAGGGACGGGGGAACAGGGGGCAGGGGAGGCTATGGCCCCTCCAAAGATTTGCCAAATCTCAATCTTTTCCGTGATCACTTTTCCGCTTTGTCAAAATTGAAATTGATTGCGACAGACATTGTGTCACATTCACAGCAAGATATGCATATCGACACGAAATACCCCTTTCCAGCGAACTGCTTAAAAATTAAAGGTTTCGGAGCAAAAAGTTGCGAAAGATGCGAGAAGATTTTCGCAACTTTTATTTCCAACAACATTTTGTTCCCGAAACGTTTTGTGCCTTTAAGGTACGCCCAGTGCTTGGAGTAAGAGATGAAGTATCAGTACAAAATAAAGCACAATTTTGAAGGTTTGTGACACTCCAACGTCTCCATTTCATAATAACGATCACGTTATTTACCTTGAAGTGGAACAAAAGGCTCCCCGATCGAAACCCAAACATCTACTGGTATTCTCACGTCCATTTTTTCCAGGGTGGTTATTGGCAAGGGTGGTAATTGTCCGGGGGGATATTGCCCGGAGGGTTAATGCCCAGGGGGATATTTTAACGGGGGTTAATATCCGGGGGGATATTGTCCGGGGGGTTAATGTCCTAGAACCCTTTTAAAGGCATGTTTATCTAAGCATTTCAGCTCAAGTTTCAAATGTAAAAACGTGACTGTTGCATTTCCTTTTGCTATTTCCTCCTCTGTTCTACATTACCTGACGTAACAGTTTTATACTTCATGTACACTTAACTGTAACACCTTTATTAGCTCTACGTTGCCATTTCCCCTTGTTTCACATCCCTATCACTAATTTTCCGTCTTAGGGGCAATTAGTGTTTTTCTATTGTTTGTAATATCTATTATTGTCTTAGTCGTGCTTTATTAACTCGTTTCATCGCGCTTGTAATCTACCTTTGAAATTGACGTGTGAAACGTCGAAAGCTCAGGACCTTATAATTGTTTTTATTTTATTGCGTTAGCATGTTTCATTAGCATGTTTTTATGTATATATATATATATATATATATATATATATATATAAGTACTCAGCAGACACATAGCATTTATTATATATTTATACTTTTTAGCAATTTAAAAAAACTATTCCTGAGATGAAGAATCAATTCATAATTTGTTATTTACTATATTATCCTAAACTGGGCCTATTTAATTAGTAGCCGGCGTGGATATGCGGCTCAGTACCACCTGGCCCTAGTGGTCCGATTCGTACTTCAGTCAGATGAGCAGATAAAGGAAACTTCTCGCTCTATTGTATAATTGGATGAAGCTTACAAATGAAATTTTGTTGATGAGACTCAATATTTACCCCATAACGAGCCTTTTTTCTAGTTCGATCTTCATTTAGCAATAAAGTTGGTATTAGCAAATTACTAGTCGTTGTGTTTTCTCTGATATTCATATTCTTATAGGAATACAGTTCCTTCCAACACTCATTATCATTTGGTATCACTGATTATTGCAGAGATTCCGATCCCAGTGTTAAGGATCTCGATTTATCTTTCTAAAGAAAAACCCAGCTCAATTGACAGGCAAGCAAACATGATGCAACATAAACCATTCGATCAACCCCAATGTTGCTTAACTATTTCCAAAGGTTACAATCCAAACACACGTGTATATGTACCTATAAGAATGATACACCCATTTTAGAAGGGTTGATTATCAAGCTTATCCCCATTTATAATGGGGAACTTGAGAAAATGAGTGTCTTATCTTTCTAGATTTTATCGGGAAATTTTCCGTGAAGATGATGAGGGTACAAATGCAACCGACTGTCTAAATTCAGAATATGCGTTTACAGCCGATTTTTTTATATAAGATAAGCGTGGCTCTCCTTCAGTTATAAATATGCATGTCTGATCACTTTGGAATTATGTGAACAGTGAATGGTTTCTTCAGAAATAACACCCTTCAAGGTGATGAAATAAATCAAAAGCCAAGCATAAATGAATCACAGAAAATTATTGAGTACCGTCCACTAGGTGCACATTAACGGTTTTCCGTTCTTATGTGCCTTTACGGGGTTCAGTTTGGGATTTATTTATTTATTTCAGCATCATAGAGTGAAACCCAAGGTCACAATCAATAAAATTTGAAATTGACAGAACTTGTTTCAAATAATCAAGCAGTAGTTCAAGCAAAGAAAATTCTTAAAAAATCATCAAACCCTGTTCACAGAAAATTATTGAGTACCGTCCACTAGGTGCACATTAACGGTTTTCCGTTCTTATGTGCCTTTACGGGGTTCAATACAGTTGCCGGTATCAGAAGTAAATCAGTATATCTGATGATATTATGATTTGATCTGATGATTTGATATGATCTGATGATTTATCTCTATTTCAACTGTTGTTTGTGGGTCATGGAAAGGCAGCGTGGTCTTCGAAAATACCTATTTCCAAGAAAATTATTTGTGCAAAGTGTGAGCAATATTGATGCTTTATTCTTGTATGCATTAACCCTCTCCCGCTATCAAACTGTTTATGATGAGAGATTGTGTATCTCTATATAATCCCTATGTGTGTAAGTATCTAGAGAAAACTAACGTATGATTAGCCCCGAGGAATTTCCTTGGAGGGAAAAGGCAAGTGCTACCAGGAGCTTTGTTTTACCAAGTTTTCAACGTTATATTTTCATTTTCTCATTTTATGCATTTTCTTAATGTCTTCTTGTTGTTCGGGGGTAAAAAAAACCTCCTTATCCTTCCCCCTGCTTGCTAGAGTCTATGAAGGACAAACTTAGAAAGATATAGTTTTCAAACTTACATGTCCTTTTTTCCTCCCGTTTTCCCTGAACAAATAATATTCCAGCTCGAATAAGGAAGATGTAAATGGAGTTTATTTACAATATTACTTTCAATTATTAGAAAATTAATTTTTACGGTTAAATATATAATCGTGGAACACCAACATGATAAGTTATGTAAAAAATAGCTAGATCTGGATCCCCTTAACTAACGCTCCATATATATCCCATTTCATTCCCTGAAGGCATTTCTCCTTACAATTATGTCTAGTTCAATAATCCATTATCTATTGAGATCTTATTTCCCTCAGAAAATACCTAGCTTGTCCCTGAAGTAGCTTTAAAGAAGATTTGACAAGAGAATAGAATCACATACCTTGAAATTGCTTGATGACAATAATAGTAGCAGTAGTAATGGTAGTAGTAGTAATAGTAGTAACAGTAGTAGTAGTAGTAGTAGTAGTAGTAGTAGTAGAAGTAGTAGTAGTAGTAGTAGTGGTAGTAGTAGTACTAATAGTAGCAGTAATAGTAATAGTAGTAACAGTAGTAGTAGTAGTAGTAGTAGTAGTAGTAGTAGTAGCAGTAGTAGAAGAAATAGTAGTAGTAGTAGTAGTAGTACTAGTACTAAAAGTAGCAGTAGTAATAGTAGCAGTAGTAATGGTAGTAGTAGTAGTAGTAGTAGTAGTAGTAGTAGTAGAAAGTATAACAGTTCAAAATAGGGATGAAATCTTTTAATTGACAGTGAACAGATATAAAAAAAATTTTTTACTGGATATTTCGAACACATATACAGTGTTCATCATCAGCACTGCCAGTTTTACTGCTGATGATGAACACTGTATATGTGTTCGAAATATCCAGTTAAATAATTTTATATCTGTTCACTGTCGATTAAAAGGTTTCATCCCTATTTTGAACTGTTATACTTTCGTCATGGAAAGGCACTGTGGTCTTTGAAGTTATCTAATTGTCAATTAAATTGACTGAAATGTCATCAAATTTAAGCACATTTTCCATGATGTTATGGAATTATCAGTGTTTGTAAGTCCAAATCTTTAAGTGAGATGTAAAGAAGGCTTTTCAGTGAAGCTGAATTCTATTCACTCAACATACGAAGTTCTGTAAGAAGGGAGGGGCTTAGGATGACTTTCAAGATTTTACGGACATGCATTGTTACTGCTAGCTCAGAATTCTCTTACAATGTTTCCTCCTCTCCTTAAGTAGGTACAGTTTTGGTCTTGAACTACAGCATAAGCTCTAGGGCCATGATCTTTCACTGGATATTTGAGTTTCCCTACGGATCGACTAGCCTGGAGAGGAGCTCTACGTAAGCTCATCCCCCGTCCAACTCCCAGAGAGGAAAATGTGATGTAAAACATGGATAGTAAGTAAGTAAGTAAGTAAGTAAGTAAGTAAGGCTTATGAACTACAAATAAAAGTTTGCATGGCCTCTTGTGAGAAAAAATCCACTCCATACCTTTAATTATCCGGCAAGTCATATAATTGAAATAGCTTGTCTTCTGACAATGAATTAATTCACCAATCACAAGTGCTAGTACACTTGCTATGAAGCAATCATTTGACTCTAAGGTGCGTGCAATTACGACTCAATTTACAGATACATTAAATCGATTTCACTGCCTTCAGTAGATGCCGCGGCATCATAGACAGGAGAAAAATACAGAAAAGCTTAGCTTAAAGAAATCTTCTCTTTTATGCATATCCGAGAATATTTAAACGATAGGGAAAGGGTAATTCACCTCACGAAAAATGCAGCTTATTTTGATAACATAAGACTCCGTCATTATGATTAGTCTTAACAATCTTTATACAAATTGTGTTGTGCTTCTTAAAACAGTTAATATTTCCCTAATTGTCAAATTTTATGTTGTCACTATAAATCCTGCTATTGCCTTTTATTGTGGGCGTAATAACTTAAAAATAATCACAAAACATGCAAGGTATATAACTGACGTCATCTCTTGCGTCAATTTTATCAGAAAATACGATTTTCTCATATTTTATTTTCGGAAAAAAATAATTTCATCATGAGAATTTTGGCGGAAAAGGTATGAATAGCCTTGAAACTTCATAACCATACTTTAAGTCGTTATAAAAAGATATAAGTCAAAGTATGTTGCCGTGGGTCTTCCAGAATCCCCTACCCACCGCAATGTCAGGTAGGGATAAAAATATCATAAGGTGACTAGATTATATCCGCACGGTATGGATCACTCCCCTGCCCTTCGAGTTTTGGGGGTTTACTTTTAAGCCCTCAGCCTAGTATAATGACAGTTGACTTGGTGATCGCAGTAGTTTTTTTTCGTTGCCGAATTCACCG
Organism: Alatinidae sp. Z8VKAUB7J3; assembly: GCA_010016025.2. Taxonomy (NCBI): domain Eukaryota; kingdom Metazoa; phylum Cnidaria; class Cubozoa; order Carybdeida; family Alatinidae; species Alatinidae sp. Z8VKAUB7J3. The sequence goes on from JAAAKM020721499.1 coordinate 87,567,431, forward strand.
TTGCAGGAATAATGAGTTACGCAGGGACCGCGAAGCGACATTATTATTGGTGTAGCAGACGCACGTGATCCCGGTGTCGCGCGAAATTTGTGCCCTTGCGAAATTTGTGCCTATGATGGTAATGCGCATGTCCACATATTCGTCTTGAACATGCAACATAAAATTGTCCATGGGAAAAGCAATTCGTATTCAGATCTATACCTGATTATTCTAATGATTGTGGGACACCGGGGACACCGGGGGGCAGAGGGGGATATATAAATGAAGACGGGGACACAGGGAAAGTTCTATTAGCAATCACAATCAACAAAGCACCGGGACACAAATGACGACCGGGACACTCAAAGAGAAATTATAGACCGGTACACCGGAATACAAATGACGACCGGGACAAAAATAACAACCGGGACAGCGGGACACAGGGAGCAACGTCAAAACTATTTTGAGTCCCCAATTATTTGCTCATTAAAATATCTAGGATTTGTCCTCCAACATCAGGGATGATTTGTGTAACACCATTTCCCCGAATTCCTTTGTACGGAGGTTTATCAGGAGCTATTTCAAAACCACATCTGGGATTTTGTTTTAGATATGAAACTATTTTAGAAGATTTTTGTGAAGCACAATATAATTTCCCTTCAATTTGTTCAAACCAAAGTGAAATGACATTTGGTGAACCATCGGGTTTAATGAAGGCAATGCGGATTGGAATTTTTGCATCGCTAATCAACTTTTCAAAGAAGAGGTGTTTAGGTATTTATTGATAGAAAGGTAGGAATAGGTTGGTAGGGATGTGTAGTTTGACGTAGATGTGGGGACGAGTAGTTCGAGAAAAACGAGTTGCTAGGTAAATATGGTTAGTAGATTGGTAGGAAGGAGTTGTTAGCGGTAGACAGGTAGGATAGTTAGTCGTAGTTAGATATGGGTAGGGTTAATTTTTTGGTAGATAGATAGAAGTAGGGTAGTTAGTGGTAGATAGATAGGCAGGAGTAGTTAGGGGTAGTGTAGTTAGTGGTAGATAGTGTAGGCGTAGGTTACCATCTGTTGAACAAATGCATTCCCCCACCATCTGCCTTTCCCCCACCATTTCAGCTCCAAATTCACGGTCCCCCCTCAGCTGATAATTTTATTTCCCCCCCCCCAACTTCCTGGCGGGGGGGAGGACGGTATGAAAATCAGGTTGGCCTCGGGCAGCTCGACTTAATCTCCCAGGGGATCATACTTGCTCTGGCGTACATGTTTCAAAAGGATTTTGTTACTGGGGGTTGTTAGCTATGTCGAGATGGAGCGGCCAGAGGCGGATCTCCTTTGATACATGAACAGACGTTCCTGAGGTAAACGTGGGTGGGGTGAAATAATTTCTAGGAAGGTTTTGCATGAAAGCGAACGGGAATTTTTTGACGGATGGTTGTTATGCATATAGGGGGGTACATTGGCCAGGATAGTATTCTTTTATATTGGTGAATACATTATTTCGATTTAGTTATCTTTATAATTTTGGCTGTTATTTTCTTTTGTATATATTTACCAGGTGACACTACACAAGGGAATGGCAGAAGTTCTTATAGCAGGCGTACTCAGTTGCTAGGGTCAGGAATTTAATGCGCCGAAACCCATGTTGGCAAGTTATTATGTGAAGGAAAACGTGTCTCTCTCTTTGATCAACGACGAAATTTCTAGGAAGGGTTGAAAACAAACGCTCTATACCGGGTTCCGCAAACGTTTGTACTCCTCAGCGAATTTTATTATAGGTAAAGCGCATGTGCGCGTGATAAGCATTGCTAAGAGTTTTGATTAGGTAGTTCATCCATACGAGTAGCACTTTCATTGCTTTTCTTGCTTCTGTTTTGGGAATCGTATCCTGAATGTTAAGGATTATCATTAAATCGTTCTAATAGTTAATCGGCGGCGGACCCGTAACATATCATCAGACAGTGCTAAAGCGAAGGGGAAAGGTTGTCTCTACATGTTACCCCTTTTTTTGAGATAGAGAGCATTGACCAGAAAACTCTTTGACTCGATATGTAATGTAATATTTTTTCCAAACAAAATGAATTACTTAACGATATACATATACGATACATATAAGATATACTTAACCCGCTGTGTTTATATTTCGTACTTTATTCTTTATTCCCAATCACGTGACTTTAGACACAAACAATACAGTTATCCGCCATGTTGGAGTACAACCTAGTCACAGTTATAGGAGCCTCGCAAACACAACATATTTATTCCCTCTAAAACTTTCATACACGAGTACAGCTCAAATTGAGATTTTCTTCATCTTATTTTTAAGCCAGGGTATCCAAAACCCTTTTTTATCTCCGCTTCCAAACCTCTTCTATAAGCGACACTTATTAAACTGCTTTTTAAGGCAACTCTGGCCTATGAAATGCACAGTCTATTTTAAAAAAATTAATATGTTTCTGAGCTTTGGAATGAAGATAGAACACGAGTTCTGGAAGCTGAAATTATAGCTGAAATTACATATTTACTATTGATTCTGCCAATCTATCCCTCAACCTGTAGCTGCGTAGATGGCTAACACATCGTTACCATCAACACGGATAGTTTTAATACCGTAACCTAAGCCACGAGAAGCAATGCCGTCACCCGCGAATTGCTCTTCTGCTGGTGTTGAAATGGCGTAGCCATTATTACGGCAAAAGAAGATAACTGGGCAGTTTAAAACAGCGGCCATATTTAACCCTGCGTGGAAGTCTCCTTCAGACGCTGCACCTTCACCGAAGTAACAGATAGTAACCACATCTTTACCCGACATTTTTTGACCATAGGCGTAACCAGATGCTTGGGGGATCTGTCCCCAGTGGAAAGTATCCCCCAGGTCCCCCTGGATAATATTGGATTTTCATTAGAAGGAAAATTAAATTTTTAAATCACATGTTTAAGTCAGAGGCAATGCTATAGCGTCGCCTATAGTAGAACGATAAGGGTTCAATGTATTATATTTTTTTTTTCCCAGAGGCACTTCATATGGAAAGAGTGGTTGTATGAACTTTGGAAGGGGCTCATTCAATTGAAAATTAAAAGTTCCAGTGCCCGTCTCAAGAGTCGTAAATGATTGGAGGGAACAAGTCACTCTTTGGATTTGACAACCCTTCAATTTCGTGAAATCAACACTGAGTCTATGGAGAAGATTTTCCCATGTTATTACGCAATCTAGCTTGGCCGGAAACGGCGAATTATGATCGTATTTATATATATTGTTTCAGTCACATATAGTTCTGTTAGGTCATGGTAAACAGTGGGTATGAAGGAATTTTTTAAACGCCCAAGAGTTACGAGCAGGTTACAGGGTTACTAGCCTCCGGTGCAAACCTTTTTTTACTTCACATTATTGCCATTTTTGGCGTTCTAGAAAAAACACAACAATTTCATTTCACCGTCGGACTTAAATTAACGTGTTTCTCGTAGCTAGGTCCTCCACTTAACTTACTTGTCTCATCGATGCCCTCCTTTCAAGTTAACTGTTCGGTTAATTGACACTCCTTATTGTACTATTTTTCAACAGTAGTTAAGATTTATTTTCTTTTAAACCGGCGGCATGAGGTTGTACCGGTGAAGATACACAAGTTTCTCCACCCGATTTTTTTCACGTGAGAACTGAATGATCTGGTCTCAAAATCTGAAAAGCCTTAACTCTTAAAATTTCTCAAAATTGGTGATTACAGTCGCATGTATTCCGTGAAATTTCCTTTTTAAATTGAGATATGGAGTGGTATCGTATTTAAATAGGTACAGTTTACTACATGAACGTATGCCGTTGCAAATCCAGTTTATCGTCTTTTATTCAAGGAGATGAAAGGGAGTTACATTTTTGACAGAGGCCTTTTCCTTAAAGTTGCTACGGAAGGCACCATGCACACCCGGATTCACCTGTAAGAAGGAACACGAAAGAAAATTACAAGAAGTTTAAGAAGAATAAGGAACCCAAGCCCTCTTTTATCAACCAACAATGCGTTGTGTATAAATTCAAATGTGACCTGTGCGATGATATTAAAAGTAGAATAGCCAAGGCTGAGGTTACTTTTTCACAGTTAAAAAAAGTTTGGAGATAAGTCTGCAAACCAAGGTTAAAATATTGGAAGCTACAGTGATGACAGTGGTAAAAATGGCTCTGAGGCATGGGTGCTCCGAAAAGCAGATGAAAAACTAGATGTTTTCCAGAGAAATTGCCTACGGATTGTTCTGCGTACCCGGCTGACTTACTGTATTTCAAACAGTAGATTGTACGAAAAATGTGGTTCAATCCTTTTTCTAGGGCTAAAATGAAAGAAAGGTTGAGATGGCTCTCCCACAGTTGGCTAGGGAGCAACCTAATGTTTCAGAGTTCAATTGATTCAATTGAACTCTTTCAATCAAACATTGCAACCAATGTTTCAATTGATTCAGGGTTCAAGGTTTGAGGACATCTTTTTGGATTGAACCTATTACTAATATTTGGTAAAGGATTATCATCACTACCTGACCCATAGCCAATATTTTCATAGTAATTAATTCAGTGCCCAAAGAATAAAAAATAAGCGGATTATTTTCAGACTTGAGTGAAAATTCCCTTGGGAACTGTGAATTCTCTTACTGATATTTTCAGCACGAGAATTACTATTTTGTGCTCGAGAAAGTAAGCCCGTTGATTGCCTACTTCCTTATATGGAATATAAGTCATCTCTACAACAGAAATATGAGGGAGGAAGACAGACTGATAAGGCATTCGTCGGCCATTGACTGTCAGGAAATAGCAATGGCGGCCATTCAGTTAGAAAGCCTGTTGTCTATGATCTGTTAAGCACAAGAAGGCTGGGATTAGCGAAATCATTTTATACTTGAAGGAAATAAATTTAGCAAAACATCAATTTTATGTGTTAGGAGATAAATTAATGTTTTGCTAACTCTTGCTGTTTTCATTTAACTCAACTTAACGCTGGCTTCCTCTTCCTCAGACAACTTTTTTCTGACTAAGACTCCCACCGTTCATCCATGCTACTAATTATAGGTTCTACGACTATCTGCCTTAGTTCTACAGGCCTAGGAATGGCATATGAACGGATAATAGATAGACCTATCTATTAACAATGAACTAACATCATTTTTATTCAATCCTAATAAGGGGGTTTAATGCCAAAAATAAGTCTCACTCAATTGTGCTATCTGCATTGGCTTTTTCTATAGTTAACCATGGCTTGATTGGAATGTACGCATCTAGTGTATGCAAACTATGTCAAATATGCCTTATTAGCCTAATTTGAACGCATTGTGCACCATTGAATTTACCCATCTAGTGTATGCAAGCTCTGTCAAATATGCGTTATAAGCCTATTTTTAACGCTTTGTGCACCATGGAATGTACGCATCCAGTGTATACAAACTATGTCAAATATACCTTATTACCCTATTTTGAACGCTTTTTGCACCATGGAATGTACGCATCTAGTGTATGCAAACTATGTCAAATATGTGTTATAAGCCTATTTTGAACGCTTTGTCTTCTCCTAAGGTTCAAATATATAGCCCAAATTATGTATTTTCCATAGACCTTCTTAAGGTGCAAACAAATAGCCTAGGCTAACCTAAATCTCTACTGGGGCTTCTTCTTCCATAGGTATGGTTAAAGTATAAGGTAAAATTCTAGTTGATTGATAAAACTCCAGTTGATTCTTGCTATCTCAGAAAGGGGTTAGGTTAGGGAAATGAAACTTTCAGGGATAGGTCTACAGGCTAAATTATGTCCCAGGAAGGTATTTTGAAGGGTCAATGTCCCTATTACCCAAACAATTTTTTAGGCATATATAACCATATATTTAACCTCACTATATATAACCATATCAAGGCCATTCCTGGCTCAATTAGCTTACCTGTTTGTTACAATATCAGCTAGAGAAGCTCACTGCAATAAGAGTGAATTACAATAAAGAAATTGTAATAAAAATAAATTATATAAATAAGTAAATTATTACAATTTGCCGTTTTCAGCCGAAGTTGACGAACTACCATCAATACCGATGACCAATCAACTCACACCTTGGCGGGTGTGATCAGATCCACCCTATTTGGGTGTAGGCTACTCTGATTTGTTACCAATTTGTTTTAGTGGATGCTGATTGGTTCAAAAACACAAGCCATTCAGGCAGTCCAAATTCTGATTGGCTCCTTCAAAAATAAAGTTGGGTACACTCTTTCACACACTTCATTTCGGTCATTCTGACGTTAGTACTCTGAGGAGTTCCAGACGAAAAAAGCTTTTCAGTACACAATGTTTTCGCTATTTCGTGCAATATTCTTGTCTTGTACCACAAAGAAACCATTTAAAAAGTATGAGTGGAAATAATAATTTTCCTGCAACAGTTCATATATATTACCTTTAAAACACACAACAATATAAAGATTCACTAGGGTTTGATGGATTTCAGAGGGGAAATGACAATTTATTTTGTAGAATGAGTCACTCCAACAAGATTTATTTCTTTTCTAGTTTTATGTTTGTTAAGACATGTGTGGATAATTATTGTTTAAATCAGTCATCCAGATCGGGTGAAGCGTTTCTAATTTGTCTATGCCATTCTGGACTCTATCCCCTATCAGTTAGCAGTAGTAGCCCTGTTTTGCTCAATTCTTACTTTCATTTTATTAGGAAACTTGTTTGAAGTGATCACCCCAATAAGAAAAAAATTGGGAAAGAAACTGAAAGAAAATGTATGGGCAAACAAATCACTTTTAAATAATTTAAAAACTCGTCTATACTTGGCACTAATCTTGGCAATGGAAACATATGCATGCGCCACTTGCCACCTCGACAAAAGAAGACGAGAGAAAGCTCCAAGTTTTTCAAACAATTTATAAATAAAAACAAAATGCAGTCATCAAGAAACAGCGACTGTTAAGGTATGGACAAGTCTGTCGACTTCCAAAAGAAAGTCTTGTGAAAACCGTCTATTAAAGATGATTTTAAGAAGAAACGGAGACCCGGACGACCAATGTAGTACCTGCTCAGGGTTGCTAAAATAGTGCTAAAACAGCAGGACAGTGCAATTTTAGCACTATTTTACCGCTATTTCAGTCAATTTTTTGACTATAGCACCGAAAATTGCTGTGTAGCACAATTGCCCGAAATTCGGGCAATTGTAGCACTTTAAAAACTGACCATGGTGGTAACCCTGAGTGAGTCCAGTTTATTCATTTACCAAATTAATCTGTTCCCCATCATCTCGTCAAGAAATTTATACCGTCTCTTTGTCGGTAGATTTTTGGAACTAATAACATTATCATTTGTCTCTCTCGTCATAGACACGCAACATATTTGATAATCTGAATCCTATGCAACCTGATTCTTACAACCAGATTCTTAAATAATTTCTAAGGTTCGATCGAGTTAAATCCAGGCGGGTTCAGGATGATGTTGATCCTTGAAGCCTCAAAAGAAGCTTTAAATGACTAGCTTCTAATATTAAGAAGGCTAATTATAAAAGACACAATGTTAAAGGGTCGATAGTCAAACAGTTCGTGGTAACGAACTGTAGTAAGGAGCGACCCGGCTCAATAGTAAACGAAAATCTAAAAAAAGGGAATTTTGATGTAAATCACGACTTTGTTCATGCAGCGGTAGCCCTTAGAAGCAAATTTTTAACGTCAGCCTTTAAGTGCGGTGTAAAATTGTTTACTGGCTCTAAACAACAATTTAAAATTCTTAATTTCATTATATGAAAAGAAAGAGGAAGTCATAATAAGGTTATGTTGGTAGAAGAATATATTACAATGATTTGGGAGCACAATTAAATCTGATTGTAATTAGGCAACCTGCTCACCACTAATGGGAAGCCAAGAACAACAAGGAAAGCCAACACTACTCTTCATGCGCGTGCAGCAGTGATGCGTGTCAAAGAAGAAAAAACGTAGCATAATAAGTAAATATCATCAATCGACCCTGCACCTCACGACAAACATCTTTAGCAAATTTAAGTTTTCAATTTATTTAACTGTTTTGTGCAAAAGAGTACTTTTTGCTTTACTATTGTGTGTATAATTTGTAATGAGTCTTTGCCAATTGTCAAAATTGAATCTATATCATGCTGATTTTCTTGGTACTAATCTCTAGTAAAATAACTGTAAGTTATCTTTAGATCCCAAAAAACCGGGGTTTTACCTCCTATCATCGTTTTTCAATGGGTACTGTTGGCTTGAAGTTTCAGCTTCCGATCGCCCGTCGCAGCTTCGTCGGTGGTGGGCGGCAAGTTCTTAGGGTCGCCCACTCGCTGGTTATCCAAGTCAGGCAGACCTGGATCTTCTTCTGCGGCACGACGATCGTTCAACCATTCTGGTCCAAAGATACCAATGTCATCTTTCCCATCGCCGTCCCAATCTCCAACCACTGGAATCGCGTTTGGACCACCAAGTTCCGCCCACAAATCATCCTTGTCCCACTTTCGATTCCCATTGAAATCGACGTACCAAAATCCGTCAGAGTAGACCGTGACCAGGCGCATCACGGACATGGCGAATTTGGGATCTTCGTACTGCAACCGCGTAAAGCGTTTCTCATTGAGTTCGTAGACCACGGTATCCTCCACACACTGAACCGTTGCCATGCGCACGGCACTGCTGTTGAAGAACGCCATCTCGCCAAAGATATTTCCCGCAGGCACAGTCACACCCTGCCCCTCGATTTCAACAAGTCCCTCAGCCAGGTAATACAGGCTGTCAACCGGGTCGCCCTTTTCGAACAGAACATCGCCCGACGCGATGTCCCGCCTTTTTCCATAGGCCATGGTACATCAGAATAGATATTTGTCGTTGTAAGTGTTTTAAAATGAATTAAAAACAGATAAACTTTGGAACCTGCTTAGACTGACTGCACAAAGTAAAATTGTAAATATTTTTAAATGAATGAATTTTCAAAATGAATGAGAAAGTGAACTTTGAAACCTGTTTTAACTGACTACACAAGTCAAATTTCATAGCGAAGGTGGATGATCCGCATAGACTCCCCAAATGATGCCGTATTTAAGGATTTTCATAATTATAAGTGAAAAGTTTGTTCTTAGTTATTTAATCTGCAGATATGTCATGGTTCTGCGATGCCGCATCTGGTCCGCGCCATGGGTGCTGGAGTGGAGCGGAGCAGCGTCGTCACCATCACCTCCCTCGCCAGCGTTGCAGCAGCGGTCATCTTCTGGTTTCTGCGCGACGGGCCGCATGCCTTCGCCCGCACCCGTGTCGACATTCGGCAGATCGGCAGCATTCTGCGCAACCGCCCGGTGATGCTCGCCAACACTGGCTATTTCGGCCACATGTGGGAACTCTATGCCATGTGGGGCTGGTTTCTGGCTTATGCCAACGCCTCCTTCGAGACGGGTAACGCCGTATGAGCATTGGATAGCTTGGTGTGACCAGCACAGCGATGGTAGCCGTCGTGGCAAGGATATCGACCGTGTAGTGTGCTGCGTCTGCGCGAATGGCAAGAGATCCCGATAGGCGCACGACATAATACTGAAAAAGGTTTAGCGCGATTGTGATAACCAGCGAACTTACCATCACGAGGAGCGCAAATTCAGTTTGGACGAGTTCTTGTGGACTGAGCACGCGATTTACGCCAGTAACGATCAGATAAATCGCAGATCCACTGATGATTAATGCCTGTAAAAAACCGGCTAGTGCTTCAGCTGAAACTATATCTTTGTATATAAAAATGAGTTGTATATATGCGTGTTTGTTCGTTTGTGGGTTTGCATGTGACATCATTATAAGTATGTAAGGCTTTGTAAGTTATTATAAGATGACACTACAGACCGGGACGCCGGGACACAAATGACGACCGGGACACAGGGAATATAAACGACGACAGAGACACTCAAAGAGAAATTACAGACAGGGACAGCGGGACACAAATGACAACCAGGACACCGGGACAAAGGGGTTGCCACCATAGAAGCCGCACTCGTTAAAGCAAAGCTCTGTTAACAGTATTAGTACTTGTATGAGTAGAAGCCGTTGCAGGATGCATATATTTCCTTTGGTTAGTTCAACATACGCCGCAGCAAGTCCTGTCGGGGCTGCTAGCTGCCTTCTGATATATTTTGACTCTTAAAAAGTGAACTAGGACTTTCAACTTCTTATGAAATGAGCCCCTTTGAGGTTTATACGAGCATCCCTTTCATAAAGCCATGTATGTCCCCAGGGTGTAACTTACAGGGTATAACCTGCCCTGGGCTCTGGGGAGTTGTGCCGGTCTCAGAGTTGTGCTATCTGATCTTTGAATATCAAGTAAGGAGCGACATTTAAAGTTAAAACGAATAGAAATTATTTCGTATATGAAAGGGGTTGTCCCCTCCTCAACGCCCTGGTCTTTGCGCTAAAGTTTTATTGTTTAAAAAAGTAGAGTTGTAAGAAAGAGTCAAACTTTAGCGTAAAGAGCGGGGCCTTGAGGAGGGGACAACCCCTTTGACATTCAGAAAATTTCTGTTCGTTTTAAGTTTTAATATCGCTCCTTACTTGCAGTTAAAAAAACTTGTTTTTTTATTTAATTATTAAAGAATTGGGACAAAGTTTCAACTTTAGCCGCCACCAGAGGCCTGCCTGATCAACTTCTATGCGGACACCGCGAAAATGGGCCTGCACCAGGACCGCGACGAGGAAGAATTCGAGGCGCCCGTGCTTTCAGTCTCGCTGGGCGATGATTGCCTGTTTCGCATCGGCGGGACCAGCCGAGGTGGCAAAACCCGGTCGATACGGCTTGCCAGCGGTGACGTTGTGCTCCTCGGTGGCCCGTCACGGCTGCGCTATCACGGTGTCGATCGGATCTATCCGCAAAGCTCGACGCTGCTGAAGGACGGCGGACGCATCAATCTGACATTGCGCTACGCTCAATGGCACTATTGAAATGCTCACATTCCAGCGTGCAGGACGCATTCCCAATATGTTCAAATAGTGTAACAACGCTCAATGGCACTATTGAAATGTTCACATTCGAGCGTGCAGAACACATTCTCAATATGTTCAAATAGTGTAACTACGCTGAATGGCACTATCTAAATGCTCACATTCCAGCGTGCAGAACGCATTCCCAATATGTTCAAATAGTGTAACAACGCTCAATGCAACAATTCAAATGCTCACATTCCAGCGTGCAGAACGCATTCCCAATATGTTCAAATATAGTAGAAAAAAAATATTATTTGAAGAAAGCTACTTTTCAATTAAATTCTAATTAAGAAAACCGTTTTCCTTTATTTGCCAAAAATTCATTTATTTGATTATATTATTTATTTAAAGAAACAGAGACATTTTAACTACAACAGATTGTCTTCTTCGAGAACTCAAAGACGGATCTTTATAACTTTTTCTTCCAGAAGAAAGCGATATATTAGTCTGAGATTTTTCTTTGGCGAAGAAACCCCTTATTTCAGTCTTTTTAGGAAAGAAAAATTGTGAAAGTTAGTTTTGTGTCAAAGCCTGTAAAAGCGATTAATGTGTCAGTATTATATTATGCAGATGACTTGCTAAACTTGAGTTGGTCAGTGTCTAGTCTAGAGGAGAGTTTTAATGTGACTTCGAGTGATTTTAGAAAGATTTGTTTGAATCTTAACGCTTGGAAATCCCAAGTTCTTCTGTTTTATTACCCGTCTGAGCTAGCTTCAACTTCAGTTAATCTTGGTGGACCATCCGTTACCCCGTCTCAAGAGCTTATTTAGCAAGATCTACCTATTGGAGATTCAATATCTTCAACAATAAAGTTATTGGTGGCTAGAACTATTTACACTGAGGGAATTTCCCAGAATTCACATACGAATTTCTTTTTATTAGTCTTATTCCCTCTTTGTTGACTCAATTTTATACGTGGTGATGTTAAGGGGACTTTTCCGGGGGGAAATTTGCTGAGTGGTTACTCCCTTCCACGCCCATTCTTTCACCAAAGTCTTTCTGTAAATTCAATTCAGATAACCAATTTTGGCTCAAAATTTTCAAAAGATTTAGCAACTACTTTTTGAAGCCTCTCACTCAACGCTACTTTTAACCCCTCAACATCCACTGGGAAATGGCGAAAAGCTTGTGACTAAATGAAGAAGATATCTCAAGAAGTATTTGTTTTGCTCCTTTTTAGGGGGAGGGAGGGGGCTGAGCCCTGTATAGCAGGAAAATAAAATTGTTTTGGAGATCTCTTGCACTGTTCATGAGCTAACTATTATTGTACTAACTTTTAATTGTGCTTCGAAAATTTGGATGGAAGTTTAGTAATTTCCTTGAGCCTTACACTAGAGACAGTCTTGTTCAAGTTCTCCAAACACAAAATTATAGGTGTTCCTATCCCCCTCACCTCCCAAAAGAAAATTATGAAAGTTTCATCTCGCCCCAAGGGATACCCGGTTGCGTCACGCTTGTCAGCGTCGTTCGCGGGCGATAGCGATTTGCGATAATATGGAGGCGGGTTTCGCTGCCTCTCGCCTTCGGCTCGAACGCGAGACCCGCCAGAATGGTTCAGGATTATCGCAATTTGCTTCTGACGCGCGATCGGCGCGCAAATGCGCCCGGCCCGCTCCGGGTTGGGCGAAAATCGCCCCTGAATGCGTCAGAAATCCTCGACGATAAACCATATCGACTGCGGTTTCTTCCTGTTCAGAGACGATTTTCGACGCCAACGCAGGCTCGGTGAAAGACACCAGCTGAAACTTACTTCGGGCCACAAAAAAAATAAAAATGTCCCTTAACAGCGGACCCACATGGAAGGATAGGGGTTATCACTCTCCCTTTAAGGGAGGACTGAACGGCACATTCAATTCAATACTATGTAACAATGTGCCGCATTGTCATGGTTGCAGTGACAGCTGCCTAGTAAAGAGAAAACCGTGACCCATAGTAGCCCAAAGTTTTATATGTGTTCTAAAAAATACCGCTTTGTTTGAAAAAATGTAAGTTCTAGCAGATTTAGAAATAGTAACTATTATTAAACCTCTAAAAATCAAGACCAATCCAAAGAAATCAGGACAGCAGGTAAAAATCAAGACCAACACATACGAATCATGACCAAGCCCTAGAAAGCCCGTCAATTTCCCAAAACTTAAATCAGACTGAAGAAATCAAGGCCAGCCTCTAAAAATCAAGGCCAAAACGAAGAAATAAAGTGGTCCATACGTAGAAGTCTAGAGCAGCCCCATAGAAATGGTGACCTACTCATAGAAATCCAAATGAACTTACGAAAATAAAGAGATCAATATGTAGAAATCCAGAGCAATCCTTAGAAATCAGTGGGGAACCTCCCAGCCCGGAGAAGTTGCCCTTGTCCCCTCCCCTGAACGACTCAGTCTGTGGGCTGGGCTGACATGGCCAGAAATATGTTGGAGTTGTTCGTCTTATTATTCTCTATAATCTGCCACAGGAGTGCTACAGGTAATTTACATATTTGTACGCATGTACGTGAAGATGAATTCCTTCGAGAAGATTTGTTGAGGCATAGCATAAAGTTGTCTACTACTTCCTTACAAAACAATGACAAAAATTTCTCATATCTGCCATGCTGGTTTCATTGAGTCTGATCAAGAACGTATAAAATAATTTATTTTTTTTTTTGTATTGTAATAGAAATAGGAAACTATGCAGATGCTGTAGCTTAATTGATATAAGAAAAATCTTGGTTTGAAGCACCAGTTTCATAGAACAACATGACAAAGAGATGTATTTTTGTTTTATGTATTATGTATTTTAAACACATAATACATAACACAAAATAGATTTCCTAAACGTGTAGTTGTTGAAAATCTCTATCTTCTTCTTATCTACTGCATAATCTTTTTACAAATGTGACCCAATTTCCTTCCTTCTCAAAACTAACGAAAACATCGAAAAAAATCCTATCTACTTAAAAAATTTTACCTATAAATTATTAACAGCCAAATATAAAATGAAAAAAATTATTTGGAATTGTTCCAAGAACATAACAGTTGGCTTTCAAAAATCAAAAGTGAGTTAGAAATTAAAATACGTATTTAAAACTGTCCGTTTCCACTGTATTCAGAGAAATTTACCAAATAATATCCTACTATGCTTATCTGGGGGGAGGGGGTTGGGTTCACGGTAACAACTTACGGGTCCAATAATATGGGTGCCAAGCAGTCTATCTGTGTTTTTGTCGCTAAGTACTTTAATATAGACAAAAAAACAGTAGCACTTCTTTAATCTACAGAATAGTAGTCATGCAAAGACGCAAAGACTTCCATTTTTTGCATGACCAATAGAGCAATGTATCTGGTAAAAACTTCAGCTTTATGTTGCCTTTAATAATCTTCACTATTTTGATACAATAAGAATTTAGATAGTTCTTAGTCATGCAAAGACGCTCTTTCCAAAGACCTATATACCACGCAATCACGTAAGCTTCACGGGAACCAATATTGAAATAGGAATTGGAATGAGCTGACAAAATATTAATTTTTAGCATGCCTCCGGCAGCACCTGGTTGCCGTTGAAGCGGCCGCCCTGCAGGATCATCTGGCCGAACCGCGCGGCGTCGCGCGCCGTGATGTTGAGTCCACCCCCGGCCATCGCCGCGCCGTCGGCGCCGAGCCACAGATAGCCGTCACGCTCTACGCCCAGCGGCTGCCAGATGCGCCGCGACATCATGTCGCTCAGGTCCTCGCCGGTGACCCGGCTGTTCAACCAGGCCAGCACGTCGGTGTTGGGGGTGACGTAGTGGAAAGCCTCCCCATGAGGTAGGTCCGATTTCTGCAGGGTCGGCAGCTTTAATTGAATATTCGTCATTTTTAAAAGCTTAAAAAGTGCTTAAATTTGAATTTGTGATAGAAGAAATTATTGTATTCGTAAAGAACGTAAATAAAGGCATCAAGTGGTATGTTCACTTAGATGAAGGGAGTACTGCAGCTAAGGTGTTGTCTACTCTGATTAAACTTTTAAACCGTGATTTGGTTTTTTATACTTATATTTGAGTTTGATTAGAAGCGCTGTGAATATTTATCCTGGGACTGCACCAACCCTATGAACAGCTTTGTGTACAGTTACAATTAAGCTAAATTACCTTTCTCGTATTGAATTCGAAGCTAAGAGGATGAATGGGGGCGTGACCACAACATGTTGCTGTTGGCCCGTCGCCAAGAATCTTCATGGCTTCGTGGACTTCGTATCTCCACTCAAGAAAGGGAACAGCAGATTCGGAGATCTCCACTTCGATTTTGTTAAAACATTTCCCGTAGATTTTAACACATTTTTTTCAATGATAAGACAAATGGACGTAATAACAATACTACGTAATAATTAATCATGGTAGAATTAATCACGGCTAGTTAGGGGGCAAGAGTAAAACTCTTTCTAAGAAGACCCTGGTCAATAATACGAAACTCCACATTTTTGTAGATAGGAGATTGAAAATTCTACAGTGGGGTTCTCTGATACGCTGAATGTGATGGTGTGATTTTCGTTAAGATTCTATGACTGTTACTGGACTGTTGGGGGTGTTTCGCCCTATTTTCCAAAATAAGACAAATTTTCTCAGGCTCGTAACTATTGATAAGTAAGACTAAATTTGATGAAACTTTTATATTTTAATTCAAGATAAAAATTTGATTCTTTTGATGTATCTATAAGTATCAAAATTAAATTTTTTAAAGTTTCGTTTAGAAAGGAAAGCTAAACCTTCTTAAACTTTTTGGTGCCATGTATTTTACCTTAAATTTAATTATTTTTTGCCTGCATTTTTTTCTTCTTTTTTTTTTAATTTGGCACCCGCTACTGCCAAAAATTGCAGACATTCATAAGGAAGTCTTTTCAACTAAAAAGGATTTGCGGTTTTTATTTTAAGTTTTTAAGATACTTATGATGCGTAAATTCCTCTATATCCCTTTCTATAGCACTTCTGAACGAAACTAAAAAAAAAACTCAACTAAAATTCTCAAATTTAGAAAATCTTATTTCCATGCTCCAAACAAGATTTTCTTAAAAGATATTTTTTTTTTGGCTGCAAGATAGGCTATGTGTTTTAGTCAATAGTGGATCAAAAATGCATGCAATCAGTTGTTAATCATGGCAGAGCATTATTTTCATGAAATAGGCTAGTTAGCCTACACCAAATTGGCAATGCTGTTTAGGTATCTATCTAAGCCAGAAATCAGCTCTATTTCAAATGTAGTCGTGATTACCATGATAATTAGCCTTGGGCACATCACAGCTCAGTCCTTAATGCCTAGATGTTGCTCTAAGTTATATGAAATTGTTTAGTAAGTTACAAATTTGCCCATTGTTCACATTTAAACTCATATTTGCTATTGGGAAGTATGTTAACAGTATGTTATTGGGAAGACATTTTTGCGGGAGAGGAGATTTTATGCTTGGGGTGAATTTCCATGGGGAGGATTTTGGATTTCCTTGGATTTTCCAAGGGAAAATTGGATTCCTATACGAAATTCATTTTAATTGTCTTACATTGTCTTTGTCTACTCAATTTCGCATTTGGAGATGTTCAAGGAGGATCACTCTGGGAATTATTTTTCCCGTATTTTGATTTCCGAATTTAAGTTGTCATCAATGTCAATTTAATACACACCACAAGGCTTGATCTGTCACCCTCGTCTCTAGATTTATTTGCAAAAGTCTTCATTTTATGCAGTTCCAAGCTTTGGCAACAAAGCTGTATCCAGAGGGGGTTAAAGGGCTTAAAAACCTTCCCCACTCCTGAATTTTTTGTCTCACAAAAACCCAACAAAAATGCGTATTAACAAATTGTTGATACCTTTTTCAGGTTTTTTAACCCCCTCTCCCCTGACACACGAAAAAAAAAATCTAGGATGTACTTTTGCTTGGTAAGTATTCAGTATAGCTCAATCTCCTTGTCTTCGAACACTTTTGTTATACAAGAGGAAGAAAATATGATTTTTTTCGATTTTGAGGTACTACAAAGTGAATCCAATTACCTGACAAACCAGGTCCAGTTGATTTCCAATTTTTTTCATGTCATTTAAAGTGGTGTAAATTCTATTCCATAGCTCGGATTGTGACTTCAAGCACTCTATATTACCAATCATATACAGTCCATGTTTGGCATGAGATAGGCCAGAAAATACTCTCTTTACATAACTGTTTACTGTTGATAAAAAATCTATAGTGGAGTCTTTATTTTTTTTTACAATTATTGTTTTACATTGTGCACAGGTCAACATTACTATTTCTAAAAGTTTCTCCAACTGGCTATTATAGTGGTATTTGTTAAAAGATGCAGATAACTGATAACTATGTTACTTTGCGTCTAGGTTATACATTTTTGAATCCACAGGTATCGTATTTTAAAATGTTTCATTTACTAAGTCTTGAATTTTGCACAATGGATTGAACATTTTTCGGTAATTTATTTTGTTGCTCAGTTGAATCAGCAACTTTTCGTTTAATAATTTGAAATTTTGTGGCAACACCGTTCCGTTTTTCAAGACTGAGAGTGTCTGAAAACTTCCTGTTTAGGCCTTCGGACTATTAAAACTTTATCAACCATCTTAAAATTTCCTGGCCTTTTGAAACTTATTTAATCTGGCAAAAATTGGTGCTTTTTGTGCCAAGTGTTAGAAGACGCCACTTTGTTGTGGTGTGATCTCTTTTGTTACTTAAAACTGTCATCATCTGCTGATCATTCACCGAAAACTTTAGTAATCACTGCAGTATTGATGTCATAATCAGTTGACGATTTATGAATATGCACGGAGCTTAGGGCAGCTTTAACCTTGATATTCACGATAATGTCAGTAGCATTTGCTCCTTCAGTGTTATACAGAAATGCAGTTTTTCTCTTTTGTTCTCTTTTGATAACGTCTTTTAATTAGAAGAGAAGAGAAAAAACAGAAGCAAGATTCGATTCATGCAGAATATGGTTCTTGAAGCCACTTTTCTTGTATTTAAGCCAAACAAATTTTCTTTTTTTTTCAAGCCAAGGGACACATAATTTCCTATGTAGGGTTATTGGACAAGTTTGGAGACGATGGTTTAAAATGTATTTTTTTATCTGATTCTAGTTTTAGAAGGTACAAACCTTTTTAATTATCTTTATATCAAATATAACTAATTTAATCAAACAACACTGATCATATTAACCAGACCATTACACTGCATAATGACGTAGAGGAAGGTTCATTGGTTGACTCTATTAAATGTTCGGATCTATCCATTGCAGTACAATCATTTTTCACCATCTATACAGTAACTCAAGCTCAAACTCAGTAAGTAAATCAAGCAAAAGACACTAATAACATTCACCATTCCGTCTTACTGCATAATGACGTGGAGGTACGCTCATTGGTTGGCTGTGTTGACTGTTCCGTTACTTTGTCTTTAGGGACGACTTACTCCTTCTCAGTCCCCGTGGGAGGGGCTGCAAGTTACAAACTTTGACCATTGTTTGCAGATAAATGGCCATTGGGAAGGGTACAGACGTTTTCAGCAAAAAATTTCGGTTTGGGGGAGGGAGAAGGTGAGAGGAGGAGGGGGTTATGTGGGACTATCTTTCTATGGAGGAATTTGTCATGGGAGAAGAAAATTTAAATGAAGGGGGCGAAGGACTTTCTAACATTATTTTAAAAAAAAATGAAAAAATAAATATGAAGAGTATTTTCAACTGAAATGGTGTCCTGAATTAACAGGGGGGGGGGTCATCATTACTGTCTAAAGTTAACAAACGGGGGGTCTAAACTGCAGTCTCAATTTCGTGAAAATTTTAAATAAGGATGACACACATGAAGACAAAATCGCACTAATTGACTAATTAGCAACTGTTTCAGGGTCAAATGTTGCTTGGGGAGTTATTCAAGTGTTTTCACATATCATTTACATTTTAAGTACTGGGAAAATTTCTTGAAATTAATAAATGGGGGGTCCTAATAAGGAGCGGGGGATTATAAGTTTTAAAAAATTAATAAACGGTATCTCAGGATTATTCAATTTCTCATCATATACTTTGTTGTACTCATTTCGATGTTTTGTTCTGATTCACTACTTTAACGAAGAAAAGATTGTTCAGACTAATTTTTAACAATTAGAGAATACAATACATTTAAGTCAAGTTTAAAAACATTTGGCAACGTTGGAGGCTTTTCCAGCGGTTTCGATCTAGAAGGAGAGGGAAAGGAGGGGGGGGGGGGGGGGGGGTATATCCTGTTTGAGATTTAAGAAAAGTCCTTTCCTTGGTGATGCGCATGGTTATTGTGTTGTATGAGTTTTCACTTATTTTTCTCTTTTTTTTTTGTGGGAATCTACTTTTTCCCAATATCATACCAAACCTGAAGACCTGGAGCTTCTTGAAGAAAATAGTCAAAAATAACCCAACACTATCTACTTTAGTTTGATGATAACTCAATTTAAAACCTTCAAAAACACCCGTAAAATACGGGGAATCATGTCATTAAAATACATCGGAAATAACTTGTAGAAAAATAGTCCTCGAATATTTTTTGGCAAAACTTCGGTGTTTTAGAAAAAAAAGAAAAAAAAGGCAAAATCAGATGGTAATGTCGCTGAGAATTTTGTTTGTTTTTATATTTTTTAGTCTTTTTTTTAGGTTTTTTTTAGTAGTTATGTCCCTGTGCCCAGGTCGTCATTTATATTCCCTGTGTCCCGGTCGTCATTTATATTCCCTGTGTCCCGGTCCTCATTTGTGTCCCGGTGTCCCAGTCTGTAATTTCTCTTTGAGTGTTCCGGTCGTCATTTATATTCCGTGTCCCAATGTCTCGGTCGTCATTTGTGTCCCGCTGTCCCGGTCTCTAATTTCGTCAGTCAACAAACAACTTCATGGCAAGGGACTCCCTTTGTCCCTTTCTTTCTTAAGTTGTTACTTGGTCCAAAGTGCTTTTCTATCATTTAAAAAATAAAACATTCTTTGACATCCCCTGAATCCATCCCTGTTACTATCCTCGAATGTCTCGGGATTCCTTGACTTGGGAGTTTCACTAATCATGACTCAAGACTGTCCTATTATCCTCGAGTTTTTCAATAATTTTGCACGTCTTTTGAAATTGTCGGTGGACAATTTTGAATTGTCGAATCCCAATCTGGATTCGGAAATTTCCCCGATCGGGAGTCGAGACTTCCCACTATCCTCGAATGTGTCTGGATCTCGGTAATGTGTTAGGTAATCTTGTTAAGTAAATTTAGCTCTCAAATCTATTGGTAAAATTCCTACTAACGCTGTTGGTACTTCAGTTTGAGCGGTGCGAAAAGATATTGTGATTATAATTAGAGAAAGCCTTTGAAGTGAGCTTAGCATTCGGACAATACGTTTTTTGTTTAATGCTGCAATCCATACTGGGACTGCATGTAAAATCGTGCTCTCTATAACCGACAGGTACATATTTTTAAGAGCACAAGTACGACTTTTAAATCACAATTTATATGTGTCAGAACTAGCAGTTAAAGGTATTTTTTATTCAAAAGACGGACACATCAATCCGATTTTCAGGGCTTTTTACTAAAGTCTGAAATATATGAACCGAATTCTTGCTATTCAGAATGTATCGTATCTTGAAATAAGATGGAAATAAGCAATTGCATTAGTCAAAGTGTCAAATATTTTCGTCAAAAAGTTTTGTTGCTTGAGATAAAATAAGGAAAGGTGTGATGGCCTTGCTCAAAATATATTGTTTCTTGAAATAAGAATCCAAAAATTCAATTTTTGGGTTTTTGAAAAATAAAAAAATTGGACTTTCAAAAATTCCCAATCAACAGTGAACAGACTTGGAGTTTGCAGTTTTGGCCTAATTTTTTCTGTGAAAATGGTAGGTTTGTGTTGGTGTTGATGGGTGCTACTGTATTCTGTAAAATTGAATAAGTGAATTGGAGTTGTATTATCAGTGTTCCTAACAATGCAGAATGTATTTATTAGGTCAACTGCATCACATTGGAACTGAGAACTAGGCAATTGTAGTCTCTACATTCTCTGGTGGTATGGTAGATGTCTCAGATAAGGTATGAGTTCGGTGGCCCAATGTTGAACATTCTCAAGTCTTTCTCTCAAGGGTTTAAAGGAAAGACAAATTCTGGGAGGAAGGATTTCAGATCTGCCATCGTCAGAACCTACGAAGATAAATGGAGGAAAAGTCAACATCCGTAAGCTAACCGTCTATTTGGACCTCACAGGGGAGTGTTGGGGTTTAGAAAATAATTCTTGAATCATGAAGTCAGGTATCTTACCATCGATACTGTAGATAGTTGAAAAGTTGTGCAAAAAAATTACCTTGAACCAGGTATTTCTAACACACGAGTGCATGGTGCTGACTTTAAAAAGAAGCTTCGGAGTAATTAAATCATTTTCGAATGGGTGATCGGATCTTAATTAAATCTGATTTTTAGAAGGATGTTGTGTCTCAGAGCTCTAATTTTAAATCCCGACTGGATCTGGTGACAAAGGGGGGAGTTGGAGGGGGGAAACCTAAAATCTTGGAAAACGCTTAAAGTGGAGGGATTGGGATGAAACTTGGCGTGACAAACATGCACAAGTCCTAGATACATGACTGACATAACCAGAACGGATCCACTCTCTTTCGGGGAGTTGGGAGAAGGGATAATTCTGAAAAATTAAAAAACGAGATATTTTTAACTTACGAACGGGTCGATGAAATCTAAGAAAAAGCCCGAGAGGTTGGACTGTCAGTCAACGTCAACAAATCAAAAAGTATGTCCACATCTGATTCCCCCCTAGCTCTTCAATGGTCTGATAAAACTGTTGAACACGTCCAAGAATTTAAATACTTAGGAAGCTGGATAGAAAAAAGGTCAATGTAACATTTGAAATCAAGAGAAGGATTAGACAAGCATCAGGCACCTTCAACAGACTAACACCAACTTGGAGAAGTAACAAATACTCAAGGGTGGTGCTTATATGGTGAAAAAAAATTTTGTTTTAATTTTATGGCATTTACGAAGTTTCTTTGAATGGCCTCTTGCATGGGATTGGTAGGACATATTTAGGTTGATGAGAGTAGATGTGTCATTAGAGAGTTTATGGGTAAGCAGCATGTCACCTCGTCTGTGGCGGTACACCAGAGTGGATAATTTGAGTAATCGTAGGGGAGGTCTTTCAGCCCATTTTTAACCTTGGTGGCAGGCCTCTGCACGCCCTAATGAAGCAGTGTGTCGTCTTTATACTGGGGAGCAGCTATGCAGTTTCCGAAGTCAAGGTTCAGTCTTATGATGACCTTATAAAGTCCCCCTACCCTTTTCAATATTTTATTAATGATGTCCCTAGTGTAGTACACAATTATTTAAGTTTATATGCAGATGATTCCAAACTTATTGGTGGTATCAGAAACCAACTTGATGCAGATGTTTGTCAATGTGATGTAAATGAGCTTAATAATTGGACAAATACATGGTTATTGATTTTCAACACATCTAAATACCATGTCTTTCATTTTGGAGAAAATAGCTTATGTTTTGAGTAAACTCTCAATAACCAACCACCTGAGGCTGTTCCCAAGGATAGAGATCTGGGTGTCTTGGTTGATGCAGAGTGTAAGAGGGCAGTGTGTAAGAGGGCAGAGTGTAAGGGGGCAGTGTGTAAGAAGGCAGTGTTTAAGAAGGCAGTGTGTAAGAGGGCAGAGTGTAAGAAGGCAGTGTGTAAGAAGGCAGTCTGTAGGAAGGGATTCTGTAAGAAAGCAGTGTGTAAGAAGGCAGTGTGTAAGGGGGCAGTGCGTAAGAAGGCAATGTGAAGGAAGGTAGTCTCTAAGAAGGCATTCTGTAAGAAGGCAATGATTTTCAAGTACAAGATTGATTTTTCGAACTTTAAAGATATTTCAAAGTGTCGATACAAATACCTCATTTTTTCCAATTTTTCAAATTACCCCACCAACCAACTCCCCCAAAGAGAGTGGATCTGGTCAGGTTATGTCAGTCATGTATTTTGGACTTGTGCTTATTCTTCCCACCAAGTTTCATCCTGATATCTCCACTCTAAGCCTTTTCCAAGATTTTCGGTCCCCCAACTCTCCCCAATGACGCTGGATCCGGTTAGGATTTAAATTGAGAGATCCGAGTTACAAGGTCCTTCTAAATATGAAATTTCATTAAGATCTGATTACTCCTTTGTAAGTTAAAAATACTCCCCCTAATTTTGGGAGCTTTCATTTATAAATAGACGAAGTGAAAAACATGAGAAACAAAGAATAGAAAAAAAAAATCAGGGTATTTTCAAGGCCAATCTTCCGGCTAACTAATTAATGCATGAAAATTTTAGGACTAATTTTGTTTAGCCCACCTGAGGCTCCTACCGATCTGCTCATGCTTCTCTTTCACCTCATTCCGTTACTCTTCGCTCCTTCTTCCGATTTCTTTTAAATCCTTTCTCATGATTTTCCTTCACCTCATTCGAAGGAATCCTGCACTCCATTTAGCCTCCGACGATAAAGTTTAAAAGGTAAGGTTCGCACCAAAAGATAGAAGATTTTCCAGGCTTTTGTTAAAGCAGAAAACAACTTAATTAAATCCAGCGTATCAGACAACACTGCTGCAGAGGTTTTGGACACTTATCTGTAAAGTTCTAAAAGTGGGTTAGAGTTCTAAAAGGAAAGAAAGATCGTGTTTAAAGCTAAATAAATTATTTTTGGGGTGAGTTGGATAGAAGTTTTATCCTTACACTACCATTTTTGAAGCAAAGATAATAGCGTTTAAAGTAGCTAGTTACGCTATTCTCATGCAATTCTAGGAGGAAAAATAAGGGAAGCGTCGGATGATTTACCCCTAACCACACATTGTACTCCCGGCCGAAGGCAGCAAATCAGGAGATCGGTACCTACGATGTGTAGACCATTGGCCAGCATGCAAAAAAGTTGGGGATCTTTTAGATTTCTATCTCCATCTAGTTCTAAAAGTTCTGACTTGTGAAACAAATCTCGCTCTCTTTAATACAAATTGAAACAAATATTATCATTTTTAAAATTAACACTTTTTGCTTTTAATTCGAATTACTGAAACATACACGGAATATATGGTTGACTCAATCGTCGAAATTTAATTCAAGCTACAAAAGGAAAACCAACATTGCAGCCTAAGCATTTATAAAGCAATAAAAAATGATCCTAATCTTCTTCTGATCTACACTAAACTTTAGAAAGAATATTCCTGTAATAGCTTGGAATTTAATTGGGAATTGACTAAACTCAAAGAGACCACTAGAAATTATAGATAGCTCGCTTTTCTATCAAGACTTTAGGATGCTTTAAGCTTTTGAATATCGGGAATTTCGTAAAGTATGGAACTTTAAAGCCTGTTAGCGCCTGGATCCTAAAGGTTTATCGATGAACAGAAATGAAGTCAAATAATCTTCCAAAAGTAAAACTACCGCAATCATAACATGGGATTTTACCACTTTCAAACAATTCGTGGTAACGAACGATCGGCTCAATAGTAAGGAGCGAGCCGGATCAATAGTAAATGAAACTCTAAAAAACGGAATTTTGATACTAATAGATATATCAAGAGAATCAATTTTTTATGCTGATTTTAAATATATAAGTTTCATTAAATTTAGTCTTACTCAACAAAAGTTATAAGCCTGAGAAAATTTATTTTGTTTTGGAAAATAGGGGTAAGAAGGTGCAACTATAAGCAGTGAAATTCCTATCCAACATGTAGTGGAAATTTTTACTCAAGGATTCCTTAGAAGGCTTCCCTAGAAAAATTTTTGTAGGGTCGCTAGCGGCTTAGAAATGAATACATTGCATTGTGTGCCATGTATTAAAACGTTCTTAAGGTATAATATACTTAAAAGATCTTCAATTGAAAAACATAAGCTAAGGAGGAAAGTGAATTACAATAAGCTTATATAAAATATACTATTAGCCCCTCCCCCTTGCTTTAAAAAAGATCCTGTTAAAGGTTTGATGAAAGCATAAGAGCCAAGTTCAAAACATGCATAAATTCAAAAACGTTCAGAAATTAAATTAAAAAAAGCAAGTTTTCTTAACTGCAAGTAAGGAGCGACATTAAAACTTAAAATGACCAGATATTATTCTGTATATGAAAGGGGTTGTCCCCTTCTCAATGCCTTGCTCTTTATGCTGAAATTTTTTATTGTTTTAAAAAGTAGAGTTGTGAAAAAGAGTTAAACTTTAGCGTAAAGAGTGGGGCATTGAGGAGGGGACAAGCCCTTTCATATATGGAGTATTTTCTGTTCGTTTTAATCTTTAATGCCTAGAAAATGTATCGATGGTTGCTATTGCAAAATTGTACGAAGAAGCAATGGAAAAGTAGTTAGGGAAAATTAGAACATGTTGTATTATAACCTATGCTGCATTAAGTATCAGCCCCAATATATATAGGGTCACGTACGTGTAAAGGGCCCCACTGCTTATCAGGGTGTTGTACTGAGAGATTGCGTCTCGGCCTTGTGGCAAGGAATAGATATAGTAGGCCTATATGTTTTCATCGATGGCAGATGCTTTCTGTAATCCTACAGGGCTGTCGAGCTTGCCTCATGGCCGTCTTCACTTTTATTATAGAAGGTAAAATAGCTAATAGAAGCTTTATATTTATATAGTTTATAACCAATATCTATGACCATTGTCCCCATTGTCCACGGAGCCATGGAGTCATTCAGGTAACTTCTACTGGTGGAAAATTAAATCATTATGGGGTCATCGGTGCTATTTTATGTCAGTTTGGAGGCTTGGAACATAAGGTCCTTACTCTGTGTCTAAAGTTGAACCATGATCATTTTTGTTGCTTTTTTGTGTTTTTTTCTTCTTTTTTTAGGCATGGAATAGTTCATCGAGATCTGAAACCTGACCAGTGCTTAGAAACTTACTATAGCCAGAAGAGCTTTGGAAGGTGATAGGAGCAGAAACTAAAGCATATCTTTATGAAAAAGTAATTAACGCCATCTATCACTAGCCAGAAAAAACACAAAAGCTGGTTATAAGAACATTAAAAAAAAAAATGTAAATTGTATTGAATTTCCATATCTGTTTTAAAATTTTGCTTTACACTAGGCCGCATTCCAAATTCTTACAATTTATATAAGCTGGTTTTGAACCTGTATCAGTAGCTCTGCGGTGTATTTCGACATAACTGAGGGACGTTTAGAGACAGATGAATATTGAAACAAACCGAAAAAAATTATTATTCACGCTTTAATGAGAACAAATTACATGTTAAACATTTTATTTCTTATAATTAAAACACTGAAAAGATCTTCTGTATTCTTTGGGTTTCGTTTATTTATTGATAGTAATTACTATTTCTTTTAGGTTTGAATTATTATGCTGCTTTATTTTTTATCGTCTTGGGTTTTATTTCGGCTTTTCACTTTTCTTTCAAAATTTCTTTTTTGTAAAATAGTTTTTACGTTTTAAATTGATACAATCTAGTAGCGGATGCTTCATGCAGTACATAACATCTTCTTCAGTTTAGGATAAGATTAACTAATATGTAATTGCAAAAGAACTATCACAAGCTCTAATTTAAGTTTTAGATTAAGCTGTTGATGGTAGACTTTATCAAATGTTTTAGCAAAGTCTAATAGAACCATATCTACTGAGAAGCCTTGGTTAAGGAGCTTGTGTATGTAATTGTGTTTTTTAGTCAGATTTGTTTCATCTGCCTGGTCTGAATCCATGCTGGTGTTTTCAGTAGGTTACTTGTGACCAGATGTCTGATAATGGATGTATTTACAATACCTTATGTTTTTTCTTCGTCGAGGGAAATACAGTGCTGAGGAAGTAGGTATTGCAGTAACTCCAGCAATTTTCCGTGACTAGGGAATCGCTGATGCAGCTACTGCAGAAAGTAGTCCATAAATGGAATAAACACAGAAAGTTGGAAATACATTTCAGGATCCTCTTACACTGCTCCGTAATTATCCCTACACATTTGTTTTGGAGCTCATTTGGGCACTCTAATGCTGATTTCAGGATCTTGGCACAGCTCAGTTGCTTCAGTATAAATTGGATGAAGCGTAGCTTTACTCGTCTCTCTCACTACTTTCAGTTAATTTTTTTTTTTAATTTAATTCCTGAACGTTTTTGAGTTAATACTGGTTTTTTGTTTTGACTCACCGTGCATGAACACTTAATTTTCAAATTAATTCGCGGACAATACGAATTCGCGGATACGCGAACTAATACGAAATTTGCGGATTAATTTTTTCTTTTCTTTTTTTATGCTAAATGGATTTATCGAAACTCTGATCGGACGATTTTGAGAAGAAAAGGTGGACGGGGAAATGGCCTACTTCCCCACTAATTTTTTAGGTGACTTAAAAAGGACAATATTTTGTTTTAGAAGCTTCTGATGTGCCACAAGGCTCAGTTCTTGGGCCATCCCTTTTCCTCATATATTTCAACGACCTCTATCGACTATTTAGCAACCCACGATCTGATTTCTGAACTCTTTTGAAGAACTCTTTGCATTCGCCGACGACACCACCCTGGGGGCTGCAGCAGCTGATGAATCATCTGTTATCCTCAAGCTAAAATGGATGACAGAAAACATATATCGTTGGTTTGATGCAAATTTGTTAGCTTTGAAATCGTTTCTTCTTATATTCTCCCGCATAGGCAAAAGCTGCCCTACAGTGCTGTTGTTTTTTTTTCGCACTCTTTAAGGAACAGAATCGGTTTGCATCGCATAGCTGAAATTCTGCGGCTTAGAGTTAGATCGTTGTTGCAAACGATCTTCATATTAATCGATGTCTTTGTTCAAACTAGAATACAACTCGCTTCGTTCTTATTTCTTATACGCTAATTTAATAATTATTATTTTGTCTTTGATTGTGCGTCTTTAAGAACGCTTTATCACCCTAGGAATGTGTAAAGTATGGCTGTAATGAGGAAACGACAATAGAATACTTCACTGAATATTAAATATAAAAAACTTACGGAGTTATTTCTGTTCGTTTTAAGTTTTAATGTCGCTCCTTACTTTCAGCTAAAAAAATTGTTTTTTTTTATTTAATCCTCTAAACAGACTAAGTTAAATAACTGCGCTTGAAAAATCCGAGAGATCGGCAGTAGAAATGAATAGCTCCGAAGACTTTTGAGCTAGTAACCACGCAAAAATCTATACAAATATTGTTAGACCCTATTCAGAGGATTTCGAATACCAAAGACCGGAAAATAATGAAATAATGGAAATCGTAAAAGAGCTAAATGACATATATTCTTCACTTTCTGGCTGTATTTGTATTATGGAAAGGCAGTGTGATCTTGGTCATTATTTTAAGTCTTAAAAAGTTGAGACACAATTTAAGCTTTAGGGTTAGGAGCAAATTAACAACGAGAGGTCGATACCCCTCATATACTTAATAAAAATATACAAATATGTTCGTTGCGTAAGTTAATTCGTAAGTTACATATGTTTATTACGCATAAAAACGTTCGTAAAAAAAGTAAGGAGTGACATTAAAACATCAAACAAACAGAAATTATTCCGCATATGAAAGGGACAGTCCCCTTCTCAACGTCCCACTCTTAGTTAGTGCTGGTTTGTAAAAAACATACGAACGTGTACAGCCGTCATAAGTGCTGATTTGTAGCAGTGCCAGTAGAAGGCTCGTTTGTGAAATATGCTTTTGAGTAGTTATAATTAAGTTTTCATCTATGTTATAACTAGTTATTTGCCAAAGAACTTGTCCTAGCATACTAGTTAGTGCTGGTTTGTAAAAAACATACGAACGTGTACAGCCGTCATAAGTGCTGGTTTGTAGTAGGGACAGTAGAGAGCAGGGAAGGGAAGTAGGCCTTGGAGGAGTTAGAATTAAGATTTCATCTAGCAAATTCTTTTTGGAGAATAAGAAAGAAAGAAGAGAAAGAAGGATAAAGAGAGAAAGAGAGAGCGAAAAAGGGAGGAAGAGAGAGGGAGGAAAATTTATTCAAGAATAAATTAAAACAATAAAGCAAAGGCACTTTAACATATTCCCCCTTGTCCCCTTGTCTTTGTGGCTGGGAATGGACGACATAATGCCCGACCATTAAAAAAATAACAGCAGCTTGCTGCCCTGTAGGTTGCAAAGGATTTTTGGTAAATTAACGTTATTTTAGGCACGTTTAACTGATTACTGGATGAGTGCTCCTTGGAGGAATATATCATGGGGGAAGAGAAATTCAATGAAAAGGGCGGAGGATTTTCTAGCATAACTATAAAAAAAACAATGAAAAAATGAACATGAAAAAGTCTTTTCAATTGAAAGTAAGGAGTAGTACTAAAACTTAAAACTAAAAGAGATTATTACGCATATGACGGGTTCTTCTCCTCCTAAACACCTCGCTCTTTATGCTAAAGTATCTTTAGTAATTTCAATTATTTATTCTACGGATTTTCTGTCAATATTATTCTTCCAGTTTTCGATTTTCGCTACGCCGATAATGCATACAGAGGTGTATTTAAATTCAGTTCTCCTTCCCCCTTAAAAACTACTTGAGAATTTCACCTTCATATCCCTAGGCATATTTGTAATAGTAGCCATAGTAGTATTTTTTTGTATTAATAGTACTAGTAGTAGTATTAATAGTAGCAATTCTAGAAGTAGTAGCAGCAGTAGTATTAAAATATGGCCTTTTGATCAGTTGAACATCCCTCACATCTAGTCCTAGAAGTTTTAAAGATACAACTAGCCATTGCTATGACATTGCCGATATGTCTTTTTGATAACCTGTATATTCATATCCATCCCAATCTATTAAAAGTCTCTCTCTTTATACCCTCCCAGGAAGTTTCCATTTCCATTGAATCTTTCCTTACGACATCTTCCCAACCGAGGATGACCTGCTCTCCGTTTAGCCCTAGACGATTGGCCGAAAAAGACAATCTTTGACAAACAGTCATCCTTTATCCGCAGAACATGCCCTGATAACACCTAGCAAATCTTCCTCCGTTATTCGGGGCGCCCGTGCTTCAGAACAATATTTGACCACTGTCATCACTGGCTTCCAATATTCTAATCTTGGTTGGCAGACTTATTTTGTGAATAAGAACTAGTTGGCTTAACGTTAATGCTTTTAAGATATGATTGATAATTCTAAATTCTCAAGAGAAAGCGAGCTCAGAAAAATATTTTAAAATACTCCCAAGACTTTTTAACTTCGTAAAAGGCTCTTTAAGAAAAAGCAAGTACAGAAAAAAAAATTGAGGAGATGAGATATATATTTTTGAGCTGGAATCACCTGCTTGTATTTTGAAATAAAAGAAATAATTTCAGTGATATTTTTCCAGGAAACACGTTAGATGACCTAGACCATGCCGTCTTGGCTGTTGGCTACGGTAATATTTAACATAAAATATTTGTTTTAACAAAAAAATGTAGTTTCGTAAACAAGGAAAAAACATCACAACCTTTACCAAAACAATTAATAAAGATTGCCTATTAAACACTGAACAACTGTCACATGCATACAACTTTAAACATCACTGTATAAGAGGTGACTACCATGGAGGAAAACATATTTTGCCTCAATTCGTATATAGAGAGAAGTTTCCACTCAGCCAATTCAAACAATCAGATGTCATTTCCATTGTTCTTTCTACTTAAAGATTCCTCTTGCCCTGTCAATCGGTTGAACAGCAAAATTTCATGATGTGTAGTGTTAGCTTTAACCTTGTAAAAAGTGAGCCATTTCTATGATACAAAAAAAAAAACTTAAATTGGTTTTGAGGAAATCAACGCATAAACGAAATTATCAGTGGACACTTATTCGGAAACGATAACGTTGATATAGTCTAATATATTTCATCTTCAGAAGAAGAAATTTTCGATCATTTCAAAAGAATCTTAATACTCCATGAAATCGTTACAAATAATAAACAAAAAAAAAGCAAAAAAAAAACACACGACTGGAATCGTGAGGGTCAAAAACCTTTCTGCAAGAAACTTAAAAACTTCGCGCTTTTGCCTAGCTTTTTCAGCAGCAGTAATAGTCTATTAGACGGGCTTTTTTTAGGCATTAGTGCCAAAGAACATGATTACCTTTTAATTTTGTAAATTTTCTACTAAATTCTTTTAAGATCAGTAATAAATCACTAAACTATTACTTACCATCGACACTTCCAAATAATTTTCAATAGTTAGTTTAAGTAATTCCATATAATAGTGTACTCTGGTGTATTCGATATTCTTAAGTACATTAGCAAACAACAGAAACTCTGTGACATTTCTCCCCTCTCCTACTTGAGACAAAATCATCATGTTTTTCACTCTCTCCTACTTGAGACAAAATCATCATGTTTTTCAGTCTCTCCTACTTGAGACAAAATCATCATGTTTGTCACTCTCTCCTACTTGAGACAAAATCATCATGTTTGTCACTCTCTCCTACTTGAGACAAAATCATCATGTTTTTCACTCTCTCCTACTTGAGACAAACTCATCATGTTTTTCAGTCTCTCCTACTTGAGACAAAATCATCATGTTTTTCAGTCTCTCGTACTTGAGACAAAATCATCATGTTTTTCACTCTAACTCTGTAATATTTACTTCCTTATCTTACGTAACACCTTGTATAAGTTTTGCAAACTGCAAGACTACTAGAGCAAGCATTGCATTTCACAACCAATTCCATTTGTTTCTGTAAATGCAAATTTAAATATATTTACATGAGTTCAGATGCAATTATTTTCAATCTCTAATAACCCTAACTTATCTACGGCGTAATAACTTTTTTCTGTTCTGTCAAATGTTTTGAAATTTTTGGAGAATTCACCAAACTTCATGTCTCAGATTTTCTAAAAATTTGAACAACCGCGATTTTATACTTTGTTCAACGGCGCCCAGAAACCCAGCTCGGCTAATCGATAGCCGATAAAGGCCGGGGTCGAGGTTGGAGATCTCGGTGCGCCCGTCTGCATTTGTCGTGGTCCGATAGGCCTCACCATCTCTGGCCTCTAGCACCACACTGCTGTCAGCCAGGGGGCGGTTCTGGTCACTGGTGACTGTGACTCGCACCGTTCCGGTAGCCGCCGCTGCCACTAACGGGCAAACCAAACACAAAAACAAGCCGTACTCGTACGCCTTGTTGGGGATGCAAATTAGTCTCATGCCGCTCACTCCACCGTTTTGTGTTAAAAGAACGAGCTGTAGTACGAGCAACTCAATCTGTTGTAACTCGACTTAAAGTAGATACAACCCCTGTTGAAATCAAACGACCTATTAGAATTTCTGATGAAAGTGGTGAATCTGCCCCTGATGGATTTGCAAGATGGCTCAAGACAAACACTGTCAAACAAAAACAATCTGATTATCATTCTG
This sequence comes from Alatinidae sp. Z8VKAUB7J3, assembly GCA_010016025.2. Lineage (NCBI taxonomy): Eukaryota > Metazoa > Cnidaria > Cubozoa > Carybdeida > Alatinidae > Alatinidae sp. Z8VKAUB7J3. The sequence continues at coordinate 87,599,652 of JAAAKM020721499.1, forward strand.
TGTTTATTACACTTGAAGCAGGTGATATTACTTCAAATCAATTAATTGCAATTGCAGATATCATTCGTGACTTTTCAGCAGAAGGTAAAGCAAGAACTGGATTTGTAAAGTAAGGAGTAGCATTGAAACTTAAAACGAACAGAGATTATTAGGCATATGAGGGGTTCTTCTCCTCCTAAATACCTCACTCTCTACGCTAAAGTATTTTTAGTAATATCAACTATTTATTCTAAGGCCTTGCTGATTCAGGGGTCATTCTTAAAGAATTGGGACAAAATTTAAGCTTTAGTGTAAAGAGCGAGTTATTAACAAGGGGACAAACCCGCTCATATACATAAAAAAAGTATACGAATATACAAGTTCGTTATGTAAGTTAATTCTTAAGTTACTTATATTTTTTACTAGGTACAAACATTAGAATGCATTATGCTAGTGGAACATTACATTAGCATTGATTTCAACAACGTGTTAGCAACTGTTTATAGTTTGTTCATACATTCGTCACGTGTTTTAAGCTCCTGTGTATAATCGGCCTTGATTTTCACGATATTGTCGTGATTGGTATACAGTTTATGATGTTTCAGGGAGATCTAAAGGTTGAAGTACCCGTTTAAATTGCAAATTTGAAATGCTATATAACAATAGAGCTTTTTTCTGGTACTTTTTTAGTTCCCGGTGCTCTGGTAGGCCAACCTCTCGTATACAGGCATAGAGCCTTAAAAATTCTATAAGAAGTACAAACATTTTTGGTATCTACACTTCTAGATAATCCAAGGTATTCCCATCCGCTCAAGCGTTATTAACGATAATTTTGGATCAATATGCCGAAGCCATCTTTCAGTTTTCCTGCTTCTGGTTCCAATAATTCCAGTTAGCCAACAATATTCCAATAATCGAAAATTAACCAAGTTTTATAGATTATGAGCATGCGTTCGATTCAGCTGATAGAAGAGCTTTAAACAAAAATTATTTTGCCATTACGCGTCGAGGCCATCTTCCAAATTCATGAGCTATTTAATTCTGAGTTCGTCACACGATAATGGTACGATCATCTAAAACCATACAGGGTAGCGAATTCAAAATTGGGCAATGTTACCTACCTGTATTGATCGAAGATGGTTTTGTTTCTGACGCAGCACTGGTAGACCGTCCCAAATTTGACATGGCGCTCCTAAATGAAGAAAAACAATAGTTTAAATGAAATCTAAATTACTATGTTAATAAAAAAAAGATGCGCATGACAAAACGTAGTTGTGTTTTCTCTCACTTTATCTTATAGTATTTATTTCATCGAAGAGTGAAGACCGGGTTGGCGGCACCTGGAAGGGGCGGTCCGCACGGGACATTCTGACGGAGAACGATGTACGGGCGCTGGAATTGCGCTGCGAAGCTTTGCAGGAAGGGCCGCAGCGTCGCATGACCTGGGAGGTCACCGGCGGCAATGGCATCCCCTATGAGATCAGCCTGGAATATGTGCAGCCCGACAATGATGAGCCGCGATTTATTGCGGTGTACCGTGACATCACGGACCGCAAAGTGGCTGAAAAAGCCAAGAATGAATTTGTTGCCACGGTCAGCCATGAATTGCGCACGCCGGTCGAGAAATTATAAGAAATTTGGGTAGTGGCACCACCATTTTAAACTCCCCAAAAGACCAGAATTTCGCTTTTGCTTACAATAAAATGTAAGATGGAAAGAGAATTTGGGGGACCCTTAGGCCCAAGGACCTTACATTGAGCCACAACCACATAATTTGTATATTCTTCAAAAAACTAATATATGTAATATATTACTCACAGCTCTCTAAAAAGACGTTACATTGTTGCCTGTCGAATGGATATTTCAGCAAATATAGGCTGCAATATGTCTCTGAACGAATTCTGAAAAAAAAGTCTCACTCAGCGCTTTGACCAGGCATTGGATCAGCGCGGTCAGTGCACAGACCTGATCCAGATTGCCTGGCATGTCACAAACGCGAACCTCGACCGTCCCAAAATTATGGTGTGGACGAACGTCCCACCAGATTTCGCGAATCGTGTTGATGAACCCGGTTTCAACCATGTGGTTGACCAACCATACGTACTCGCTCCAATTCCGCATCAACGTCGGCAGCCCCGCGGTCGGCAATCCTTCCATTAATTTCGAGCGATGCGAATGCAAACCCGTATCTCGCGTTTGCCAGTAAGGACTGCTTTTTAGACTATAAAATAAAAGATAAGAATAACACAAGCAAGCCCTGCTGTACTCTGCTAAAACCTAACATGCAAACTAATCATTAACTAATTAACAGTTGTAATAAATTGTAACCTTCTTTTTAATTTATACCCTAAAATAAAGAAAAAAAACAAAATAAAAAGCTCTATTGTTCTCTACCAAAACCTAGAATTTTAACTAATAATGAACTAACTAATTCAATTCATGAATAGTTGCAGAAAATTGCAAGTTTCCTTTTAATTTAGATTGTACCACATCATCAACTTATTCAAAATGCAGAAGAATAATTATTTTGGAACTCAATTTCATCCCGAAAAATCAGGTGATGTTGGTGCATTAATGCTAAAGAATTTTCTGCGAGAGTGTTCAAAATGAAAATAATTCCTGCAATTGATTTGATGGATGGGCAAGTAGTTCGTCTATACAAAGGAGATCCTACACAAAAAACCGTATACAGTTATGATCCTGTATCCGTTGCCAAAAAATGGCAAAACGCAGGTGCTGACATGTTACACATTGTTGATTTGGATGCTACAATTGGGACTGGTAGCAATTTGGACTTGATTGAAAAAATCCGGATGAAGAACGGAATAAGGCCATAGAAATGGCACTTCATACACTGGAGCAAATGGCACGCGGTGGCATCTATGATCATATTGGAGGTGGATTTGCCCGCTACTCTGTTGATCAATACTGGATGATCCCGCATTTCGAAAAAATGCTGTATGACAACGGGCCGTTACTGACCTTGTATTGCCAGGCCTGGTCCTTAAGCAAGCAAGGATTATTTAAACAAATCGCCAAGGAAACTGCCGATTGGGCCATTCGTGAAATGCAGTCTCCTGAAGGAGGATATTATTCCTCTTATGATGGGTCTTTATGCAAGACAAGGTAAAATTCTAGTTGATTGACTTCCTGCTATCTCGGAAAGGGTTTAGGTTAGGAAAATGAAACTTTCAGGGACGGTTCTACAGGCTAAAGTATGTACCGGGAAGGTATTTTAAAGTACCAACCTCCACTCCTTCTCCCTCTAGAAGGCCCAGAAATTTGTCTCTTGAAATTTTGACAAAACAACATGCGACCTTAATTTTCAGGTACTTGTTGCTTTTTCTCTTCCTTTAGTTCTGAAAATGGAATTCTTGTTATTTGAGTGGAATTTTGTGCCATAGCAGTCAACTTGTTTTCCGAAATCAACATTTCCTACCACTCTCCAATCCTCTCTCCCCTTAATGCTTGGATATTGCCCTAGGCTAAATGCAAAATTTTGTTGACTTTGCGTTTTTTCTGATTTTCATGACGTCAAATATCGCCAACTTGAAAAAAGCGGAATTTTGTGCACAATCTAGGGCCACATTCAAACATTTGGAGATGGGTGCAGGGACATTTTTGTCATGGTAGTGACATCACATTTGGAAAGGGTGTTGGATGGAAAATTAAATGGTACTACTCTGTTGCTGTTACAGTTTTTTCTGAAGGCGGTCGATTAATTTACTATTCCGAGTAGCTTGGAGACACATCTTATTTACTTGGAGACGTTCCAATTTCATCAAGTATGTTGTTGACATTTTATTTGACACGCTGGATTGGAAACACGTTTTTATTTTATTCTTTACTTAACTATAATCCTTTTAAAATTCATATTTACTTAAAAAAGTATTGTGTTCCTCCTGCAAGATTGTAATTTCCGCTCTTGTTTCCTTTTCGAACTTAACTATTTACTTAGAAAACCACTAAAATATTTATTTTCTAGTGTCTTGGTGATGGCTGTTGGTTTAATTTGATTTCACCTAAGGACATCAGTTTAATTATTCGTTTCAGGCGGCAAGCTTATCATCACATTACTTTGCCGCATTTTCCAAAGAATACAGCATGTGGTATTGTGCATAGCGTTTTCGATAAAGTAATATATTAGCAGTCATTCTTTGGATGCAAAAATGGGGCTACGTTGGCAGACCAAATTTGTCATTGCCATTCGGTCCTGATAGCTAGCTGGAACGACAGGGAACACGTGTTAGAAAAAGAAAGAAAAATTGGAAAAATTCCTGAGAAAAGCCAAACTGTTCGCGATCACCTATTCGTAAGATAAAAATACCCAATTTTCACGTTTTCTAAGAATTCCGGTTTCCCCCTCCAACTCCACCCAATGTCATAGGATCAGGTTGGAATTTAAAACAAGAGCTTTAAAGCACAATATCCTTCTAAATATCAGATTTCATTAAGATCTGATCACCCATTCGCAAGTTACAAATACCTCATTTTTTCTAATTCTTCCGAATTACTCCCTCCTCCTCCCCCCCAACTCCACCAAAGAGAGGGAATCCATTCCAGTTATGTCAATCACGCATCTTGGACTTGTTTTTATTTCTGTACACGTATCTCATACAATCAATGTACATACACTATTCTACGTTGGTCGTGACTTCCAAGGGCTTGATCGTCTCTCTCCCTTGCAATACTGACGTGGAGAAAGCAAAGTTTTCTATTTTCAGCGTAATGATCCCCAGAGCGCACGTGCAAATGTTTTAAACTATTACCTGGGGGCATGTAAGGATTTTAAGGAAAAGGGTCGCCATGTAAACTTAAGAGGGTCCTTATTTGATTAGAAAGTCAAAGTTCTGACTCCATCTAAAGAATCAAAAGTAATAGGAAGGCCACAAACCCTCACTGCAGCACAAAGCCGTCTGAGACCGACAAAGCTACACACGCTCCTCTTCATCGCAATCTTTTCGCTTCCTGTTTACCTCCTTCAAAGAAGTTCTAATTTCCTTAAATCCTTCCTTACGACCCCATTCGGGACGACATGCTTTTCGCTCTACCTACATGAAGGGTCAAAAAGGATGATCCTTTGCTACCTGCTATCCCTCATCTTCAAAATGTGTTCAAACCATCTAAAACTTTCTCTCATTATAGCCCTAGAAAGCAGAATAGGACCATATTTTCCGTATAGCTTGTGGCTTGGCGAGCACAATCTTTCCCTGGATTCTAAGAATTATCCTTTTTAGTATTTGCATTGAAGAAAAAAAAAAATCCTTCAAAAAAACCGAAGCCAGGCTTTGAGGCCTCATAGGGTAGATTTTAAGGTCAAATTTTTGTGCCTGTTCGTTTTTGATTAACGAAACCAATGAGAACATTTAAACTATAAAATCGATTGATTTATAGCCCCATTTTTCAATTCGAGAAAAAAATTTCAAATGATTCGGCAAAAAAAAAAGTTCAAAACTGCAAAGTTTCCAGTGCGAATTTTTACAATCCTATTTACTAATGTAGGAAAACAGTCTTCCTTTTCTCCTTCTTTTTTTTTTTTTAATTTGTTTGTGCTGTTGCATTGGTGATTCCATAAGAGAGGTAAAACCCTTAAAACAGTATTGTGCTTTTCCCTAAGGTAGGTTGATTTAACCCAGGCCAGGATATACGCATAGGTCCAATAAGGCCCTGGCCTAGGAGCGCACAATGCTGAGGGGTGCACAAAACACTGAGCGTTTTTTTCTTAACAAAAAACTGGACTGATATGATTTTCCGTCAAAGTGCCAAGTGCACTTTGCTGCTGCGCCACCGGTCACTCCGATCGGGCCCATGCCCGGGCCGCCGCCGCCGTGCGGGATGCAGAAGGTCTTGTGCAGGTTGAGGTGGCAGACGTCGGCGCCGAACTCGCCCGGTCGGCACAGGCCGACCATGGCGTTCATGTTCGCGCCGTCGAGGTAGACCTTGCCGCCGTTCTCGTGCACGACGTCACAGATCTCGGCGATCGTCTCCTCGAACACGCCGTGCGTTGACGGATAGGTCACCATCAGCGCGGCGAGCTTGTCCTTGTGTTGCTGCGCCTTGCTGCGCAGATCCGCCATGTCGATGTTGGAGTCATCCTAAAGAAAATGCTTGACTGAATTGGATGCAGGGTAAGAGAATGATCATTCTTATTGTAAGGGTGCTTTAAAGTTATTGCTAAATAGCCATATAGACCTATTATAAACTATAAAAATAAAAATCCTTCTCTATTATACAGAAACATTAATTACAGGGCACAAATTATAGGTAGTTTTTCCCACAATGTTGAAATAAATGTTTTGTATTTTAACAAAATCTCAACTGACTTTCTGTATGAATTATTTGACAATGATAATACACATCTTCGTAACCAACACTTGTTCAATATTGTGTAGAAAGTTTGGGTTCCCGACCAGAACTGAACCACATCGTCGTAGAGATCGGCCAAAGGAATGGCGTGCTCAATACCGGTATGACCGTCGGCAACCTGGTTCATGTTGTGCTGGTAGAGCGACCCGCCTTCGGGAACAACCATCAGCCCCAATTCACGCGCAGCCTTTACAACCTGCTGGCGCTGGTTCCTGCGCGGTTGGTTGTAACTTTTCACGGTAATGGCACCGACAGCCTGAAGGCGACGGAGGTGAAACTTGGCATCCTCGAAACTGTCAATTTTTGCAGTAAACCCGGAAAAATTTGCACGACACAAAAATACTATCTAATCTCCTTAAAGACTCTTCCATTATAATAACCAAAGCAGACAAAAGCAATTCACTTGTTGTCATGGATACGACAGACTATGACAATAAAATTATTTCACATTTAAATGACACAACTACATATAAAAGAATAACTCTTGATCCTACTGATCAGTTTGTTAATAATATTATAAATGAATTAAAGTAGCTAAAACAAAATGGTAAAATCGTCCCACAATTATACAATAAATTTTTCCCCATGGTAGTTTCTGTCCCAAACTCTACGGTTGCGAAGTGGACTGGTGAAAAAAAAATACATGAAGCAATATCAATGTTCACTTAGGCATTACTATTGCACTGCCTATGATATGAGATAAGTTCAAGTGATTGGTCTTATAAATAAGAATATTGCTAGGGCTAAGGTAGGAAGTAAGGTCCGAAGTTGATTTGGTGTGGAATCAGGGTTTAATCAGGAATATGTCCTATCCCCATATATCTTGATTTTATACGCACACTCCCCATTCAATGTATTGCCCTTCATTCAACAGATCGATTCGGCTCTTTTTGTCATTCACCTGGGGTCACAGGTGGACAGCATTATTTACCTTGGTAGTATTATTAGTAAATACTATTAGCAAATACTATCAAGGTAATTGAGTTCCTTTTCGATTTAATTGATTAACAACAGAGTCCTACTGGTCAACTTGCTCTTCTAGTCGAAATTTCTTATTTTGATATCCGACTTCATCAAACAGTCCGTGGTAACGAACTGCAGTAAGGAGCGACTCGGCTCAAAATTGCCAAAACACTAAAAAACGGAATTTCGATACTAATAGGTACATCACAAGAATTGGATTCTTTGCTGATTTTAAATATATAAGTTTCTGAGATAAAACTTTCAAAAATACAAGCTGAGCAAGAGTCGTGCTTTAGCTACGGTGCTTACGCTCAGCTTCCATTTCTTCAAAAAACGGCATCGAAGATTGATCTTAGAGAGAAAATCAAGCGCAATCAGACAAGCAAGAGTGATGAGGGTTCAAGAAAGCAAGAAACTCATGTGAAGACTATTCAAGAAATCAGAACTGATAAAATAAAAAAGGAAAAAGGTGCTTTGGTCAAAAATGAGGATGATTTGATCTCTGAAGGACTAAAACGAACGAGTGATTTAGTCGAAAGTCAAAATATGCAGTAGAAAAGACTCACATTAAAGAACCTGATTTTTAAATTTCTAAATATCTTAAAAAATGAATTTTCTTACACGAAAATTGTTTTATGTTCTTAGAATTCAAAAAGTAAAAATTATTTTTAAGCATGAACTATACGAAGTAGAGTATCTTTTACTGGTAAAAATTTGTCTTTAGAAATTTAGAGGTAGTAGCCTACTCACCCCTCTACAAGAATTAGCTTATTTCTTAATGTATTGTCCACTTCTGGTCTTATTATTCTCTCTTTATTAACCTCATATCCAGAGGTTGTTATATCCACCAAGTTTCATCCCGATCTACACTCTAAACGCCAATCTGGTCTGGTTATGTCAATCATGTATTTAGGACTTTTGATTATTCTTCCCACAAAGTATCATCACGATCCTTCCACACCAAGCGTCTTCCAAGACTTCCAGTTTCCTCCTCCAACTCCCCCCAATGTCACTAGATCTGGTCAGGATTTAAAATGAGAGCTCTGAGACACGAGGTTCTTCTAAATATTAAACTTCATTAAGATCCAATCACCTGTTCATAAGTTAAAAATACCTCATTTTTCTGAATTAACCGTCCCCCTGAAGGGCTCCACAGGCCGCCCAGTAATAGACCCGAGCTATCGCAGCCTGCCTCGAAGTGTTTCTCCCGCATGAAGTCGTAATGGCCGGAAACGTCTGTCAACGAGGGGTAATCTTCCCTAAGGATACGATGTTGCCTTTCATTTAATTGACTGAGTAAATTAAGGGCTACGTTTCTGGAAAGCTGGTCTTCTTCGCCCGCTTGAAAATTTTCCACGACAAGGCAAGTTTTATTTTTTTCCAGACAGTCTATAGCTAAAAGCGTATTTGATTCCGGCGTTTGGACAGAATCTGATTTGAGTGTAAATCGTTGCTTTGTTCTATATGTTGAATTATTTTTGCGATTTTCATTTATTTATTTTACATAGTCTACGATTTTGAGGAAAATAAACAAATTGATGATGAAAGTGAGAATTAATGAACCCTTTTTTTTTAGCAGCACAAAGTTTTAGGGACTTTTCGATGACTCAATCGTATTTACGTCCAGCTACCATCAACGCCCAATTTTAAATCAAGTCACACTTTTCAAATATAGAACTACTTTCAGATCAATTAAATGCAAATGCACCATACCTTTTGAATGAAAAAGATTAACACCGGATCAGGGTGTTCTTCAACGCATGTCCGAAATTGATTGCCCGCCTGGATAGCCCGCGGGCACGGGCGAACTTGATGTAGTCGGTCCGCATGACTTCCAGCATTTCGGAGCGCACCAGACGCATGATCAGGGTCATCTGGAACAGGCCCAGCGTGATTGAAGGGAGTATCAGCGCCTTCAATCCGGTCGCAGTCAGAAGGCCGGTCGACCAGAAACCGAGTTGAATGACCTCTCCTCGGCCGAACGAGGGCAACACCTGGAGCTGTACGGCGAACACGAATATCAGCAGAATACCTATTCATCTAATACCCTTAGCCTTACAAATAGTTACCATAAAAGAAGCAGTTATAGTAGTATTAATGGTAGGATATTAGTAATAGTAGTAATAAAAGTAGCAGTTGTAGCAGTATTAGCTACAGCATGCATATATTGCCATTTGGTCAATTGATCTTCCCCTTTAAACTTTCTCTGAAAGTTCAAACTTAATGCACAAATAAATTCTTAAGCTGATCCCTTTTGACAATCAGCATGCATATAGCATGTTTTGATTTACTTCATGTTTCCCCTCAATATTTTGTCAAATTTTCACCTTCATACTCAGGCTGAAGTGCATCCAGGTATGGAGATGGCGATCAATTCAGGGCAGGTGTTTGGAGAGCTGGAAGGGATTGCCAGTAAAGATCCAGCCTTCGACCTGGATACGGTTTGGATTAATCCGCCACAGAAAGAAGAAGCGCAATCCAAGGGCTATACCGTTGTTGATTGCAGCACAGTAATTGGCACACATCTAAGTCATTTATTGCGTTCTTATGCACATGAGTTTATCGGACACGATGAAGTGCAGAAGTTATTGGACTCCCTTTCTGAGTACTCGCCGAAACAGGTTAAAAACCTTTCAAATTTCGGTAACCGGTTATGCTACTATCCTGGGTCAGCTTCATCTACATTGATACTGAGAGTATCCCGCCAGGAGATATCACTCTCAGTCCCATATAAAGCAAAACTTCAAAATTGTAACAATATTCTACTGTATAAACCGAAAGCGAAATGCTAGATGGATAAACTATTTTGAGAGGTGACACTATTTATGAAGCTAAGAAGTGATTACAAAAGAGTAAAATATGGAACAATAGTAAGTGGTAGAGGAAAAAAGAATAAAGAACAGTTGTAAAATAGAAAAAAAGATTGTACTGAGAAAGAGTCAAACTTAAGCGTAAAGAGCGGGGCGTTGAGGAGGAAAAGCCCCTTTCATATACGGAGTAATTTTTTTTCGTTTTAATTCCTTACTTTCATTTAAAAAAAAACTTGTTTTTTTTTGTTTAATCATGTGTGAAAACGAAGCTTAACAGACCTGAATGCAGTGTTCAAGACCTCGTAGGTAAACATTGACGGTGCTCGCCCAATAACTACACAATTCGGTTGTCCTTCCTTAGTAGGTATGCCCTTAAAATCTTCGAGAGCTTCATTTTCCAGAAGTAAAATTGGATTGCTTTTTACAGAATTGGCTTGCAATTTCCTCGTTTGAAATTTTGTTCCAAGTTCTATAGGTATTATTTCTAGATCACAGAATATGTTTGTTCGGTTTCTAGGAGTCTTTCTCCGTTATTTTAACCTTCTCCGACTAAAAGTGGCAAGAAACTTAGGTATGATACGTAAGCTAAGGTATATTTTTCCTGGATTCTCTCGTACGGCCGTACATAAATTACTATTCTATTGTTTGGATGAGTACTTTCTCTTCCCTATTAAAACCACTTTCTCTTCTTCATGAAAAGGCCCGTCAGTTAGTTTCTATCAAGATACCTTCTTTGGCTAAATTAAACCTATGCAAACTTTGAGCTTTTGAGACCTACTGGTCTACATTTTCAAATTAGTTAATAATTTCAACATCATGTACATTTGAATATCAACAAGTAGTCATAAAACGCATAACAAACAATACAATGCATTTTAACATAAAATGTTTCGATCAGATTTTGTTATTTTGTAATAACGTATAATGAAGAAGTTGATATTGGGGTTGGGATCGACCCTTGTTTTGATGTGGGGGTTGGTGCCAAAGGTGGGGGTGCTGCTATCAAATTTTGATATTTTGTATTTTTTGCCAGAAGACAAATCACGGATGCGTGTTTATTTGTTTGTTGTTTTTTTCCCAGGGGTGATCGTATCGACCCAGTGGTCCTAGTTTTTTGCGAGAGGGCTCGTTCGAACGGAAATGAAACGTTCTAGTGCCCTTTTTAAGTGACCAAAAAAATTGGAGGGCACCTAGGCCCCCTCCCACGCTTATTTTTTCCCAAAGTCGTCGGATCAAAATTCTGAGATAGCCATTTTATTCAGCATAGCTGAAAAACATTGTAACTATGTCTTTGGGGACGACTTACTCCCCCCCTGAACTCTACGACCTGCTCGACAATTGAATCACACTTTATACTCAGAGGGGAATTAGTTGTTGCCATGCTCTTTGTCTTCTCTGTGTTGATCTTGAGGCCAGTTCGACAGCATTTTCTTGGATAGTATTGAGGAGATCCTTGAGTTTGGTCTTATTACTTTTCATCAAGGCAATATCGTCAGCAAATCCAGATCGGCTAGCTGCTTTCTTTTCCCAATTTGGATGCCAAACCCTGTACAATCAAAGAGTATGTAGTCGACAACGAGGAAAAAGAGGAACGAAGAAAGAATACAGCCTTTGAGCAATACCGAGGGAAAGATGCTGAAATCCAACGGCCTTGCCACGTAGACGGTCGTCAGCAGCACAATCACGCCCACTGTGATGTTTCCCGCCAACAGCAGGTCCATCAACAACGGCGGTAGCGGGACCAGGATCACTACCAAACAACCAATGATCCCAATGGGCAGGATCAAGTCTCGGTAGCGCATCAAAAACTGCATCTGCGAATCCTTCGCGACGTCTTTCACATTCCATGCTGGATGGCGGTCGGTGACGTTACTCGAAACCCGGTTGGTCGGTCCAGAGAAATACGCGTCAGGTTGACCGGCGTGGAAGAGCGAAAAGTGATTCAAGAAATCTTGACTTGATGAGAAATCAATTACAAGCACGAAGCGCAAGCGAGTGAACTTGTCTTGGAGTTTCGTTCTCTCGCTTGCGCTTCGTGCTTGTATTCAACGCCGCCTGGGCGTTCCTCCCAAATCTCAGGCGCTACCGAGTTTTAATCTCGACGATGTCGCGGTCTTCCAGTTCAAAATTTCCGGTGACGGTGGTGGCGTCATGCTTGCCTGCTCTCCACAAACGAGCACTATGAAAATTGTCGGCTAACTCTTCGGTTTGAAATTCCTGGTCAGAGTCGGCTTAAAGCGCATAGGATTCCTTTGGTATTAAGTATTAAAGTCGATGGAAAATTAAAAAGGAAAATTTGGCTTAATTCTAAAGCTAAGTTTTATAAAGAAGTTGTGAAAACTAAACGCCAACTACAAAGAGGAACGGTTATTACTTTAGAAGACATAGAATTAACCCAAGTTGACGCTTTACGAGAAGGTAAGAGGGCCTTTATTAATCCTGAAGAAGTTGTAGGGTTAATGACGGTTAGAGATGTCGGAGGGGGTAATGTCTTGAAGCTTAACCATCAACAACAAAACATTCTTACAAGGCAAATCAAAATTTATAGATAATAAGAGGTAGGTCTATCGCAAATAGGAGTCGGACAACTGCCCCCTCCCTCAAATCATTCAAGGGGCTTATGTGTCATTTAAACTTCACTGAAAGTTATGAAAATATGTATTTTGAACAGTGGGGTTTTCGTTTAAACATTCTGCTTTTTGTTTTTTACAACAAAAAAAAGAAAACTTCAAGAATAATCAAGAATTACAAGAGGAATTAGACTGTTTGTCAAAAATATGATGACATTAAATTCCGTGTTCTGAAATTGATATGTATCCTCGCCCTTTTTTCTATAGCTTTTATTAATTTAAATATGTCCATCGTGTTTCTAAGAGAGAAATGTTTTATGATTTGTGTCTCCTAATTGGATGATGATGTGTTTTGAAGGAGGGAGTACTCTCACAGAAAGAAGGTGATGCTAATTCTACTCCTTCCATCTCTCATTAAATTAAAGTGCTTGAAGTATTGGCCGATAATATTTCTTGAAAAGATATCAAGAATCAGGTGATACCTTTTATAAGTGTTCAACTTTGAATAGATACCATGCCCAGCTGTTATTATTTAAATATTTAAAATAAGCATGAAAATTCGACTCTTTTGATGTATGTTTTAGGATCAAAATTCCGTTTTTTAGAGTCTCGTTTACTATTGAGCCGGGTCGCTCCTAACTACAGTTCGTTACCACGAACTGTTTGATTTGAGGACAACTCAAGGTAAGATTTAAGGGAAATGGGAACTTTCTGGGAGTGTGTAAAGAGGGATGCTCTGAATAGATTGAGATGGAGGAGAAGCATACGTACCGGTGTTGGCCTCAGGTGACTTGATGATGAAGTGAGTTATTAGTAGTGAGTTATTAGACATTCGGTCCAGTTCGTCGCGGCTAAAAAACAGTGCCGTAGGCCGGCCATGCGGACAATGGTGGGTGTCCTGATAAAGATCTTTTTGTTCCAGCAAACTCGTGATTTCTTCGGGCGACAGCGGATCGCCTGCCTTGACGGCCGCTTTGCAAGCGATCGTCGAAAGTAAATGGTTCAGCAGGTCTTTGGCGTCGGGCTGTTTGCCGGCCGAAAGAAGCGATTCCAAAACCAACCGCAACATTTCACCGGGCGTCGTGTTTTTTAGAATCGCCGGATAGGCTTGGATCACGATCGTTTCATTATTATTATTACTTCCCTTGATTTTGTAGCACCAAGAAAAAAAAAAATCCAAACCCATAAAATATCCACAGAAAAGCCAAGGTGGGCAAGGCTGTGATTAATTATATAAATTTTAAACAAGAGAAATATACCGTATCCATGCAAAATTATTACATCAGGAAAAGAAAGAAAGAAAGATGGTATTCTATTAATCGGTCCTCGTCAGAGAATATTTTCACACTTTGCAATTTGACAACATGGCTACGAAAAATACATAATCCCAGCAATTAAATTGTCTAGCCATTACACGTATAGAGAAAGTTATCCGTTGCATTTTATCACGTGTAGTTCTTGGTTTTGTAAATGCACAGGAATTGTATACAGAAGCAAAATTTAAATATAAAACTTAGCTTTCATGGCAGAAGCTATGCGGCGGAGGATTCTTCGAAGACCGTTCGATCAACATATTCTATTCAAACGAATGTGATAACAGCGTTCTCTTTCGATTTCCTGTAAAAGTTGTTGAGTGAACTCCGTTTTTAATGTCAACTGATGAATTTGGCATGACTTCAAGCTTTAAGTCAAATATTTCTTTACCAATTCTGAAGTGATAAAGTAAAAAGGTAATTATCTTGTCATTCAAGACTTTTCTTTTGGATCCGACACCGTTTTAGGTTATTTTTAAAAATCACCTTAATTTGTTTCGGCAATAAATTTTATACTTAAGATCATTCAGATTCGTAGTTACCATTCCAGAATGAACATCGAATGGCAATCCTTTTTCGCTTGGCTAACTAAATTACCAAATAGTAAATTTTTAAGCGTTAACAATAATCTTATTTTGAACTTATCTGTACTTTCTACATCAGAAGAATTACATTTTGGTACTATTTGATTCCTAAATACAAGAAATCAAAATTGCAATCGGATTCATTCAGGGAAGAGACTGCATCTGGGGGAGGGGTGGGTGGTGACAAGCATATTTGCCCTCCGTGTGCTTTTGACTCCTTAAAAGGGAAATAAAACTAGAAATTTCCAAAGAAATTAGTATCTTTCTAAATTTACACGGACACCTTTTTAATATGAACCTTGCATGTTCCCGAACCTAACTTGAAGCCCTTGCCCGTGGGCTCGGAAGATTGCATTGGCCCCAAAGGTATTTTTTGTAATCTTTGGACTATTTTGAACAGATTGGTTATTTTCAAATTTTGGAAGGGTTAATTCCGAAAAATTAGAAAAATAAGGTATTTTTAACTTACGAATGAGCAATCAGATCTTAATGAAATTTGATGTTTGGAAAGAAATCGTGTCTCAAAGCTCTTATTTCAAATCCCAACCGGATCTGGTGAAATTGAGGGGAGTTGGGGGGACCTAAAATTTTGGAAAACGCTTAGAGCGGAGGGATCGGGATGAAACTTGGTGGGAAATCTAAGCACGTGTCCTAGATGCTTGATTAAAATAACCGGAACGGATCCGCTCTCTTTGGGGGAGTTAGGGGGAAGAATTTATGATGAGAGTCGCAGAAGCTGAAATGCTGTCTTATAGGCATCTGTATCGGAAATCAGACTTCCAAAAGCCATGATATATGTTTCTCTGAACTAGAGAAAAGAGTGTCAATTGAGATCATAGCAGATGTAACATCAACAAACAAAGCGAAAAGTCTAGAACTATCTCTTTTTTAAGACATTTCCCTCCGATTTGGTTTTTGTTCTCTTATTTCGCTCCTATACTTCAAACCAAAACTTTTCCTTTCACGGAATTCGTTCTTACATAAGTAAATGTGAAAATTTTACTGCTCAAATTAAAGCACGCCGGCCGCCATTGCACAACCGATCGACACAGCCATTGTCGACGAGCTCGTCGACTGGATGGTCGAGGGCGCGCCACCGAGTGCCAACGCGAAAGAGATCATCGAGGGGATCTGCACGCGCCTGTCTGCGGCAGGTGTCCCGATCGCGCGGTTCGTGCTGTTCATCTACACGCTGCACCCCAATATCAGCGGCCGGCGGTTTGTCTGGACGCCCGAGGACGGGGTCGAGATGTCCCAGGCCAAAATGAGTCTGTTCTCGACCGAAGAGTACACCAACAATCCGCTGCCGAACGTGGTAAGGAGCGACCCGGCTCCATAGCAAACAAAACTCTAAAAAATGGAATTTTTATACCAATAGCTATATCAAAAGAATCACGTTTTAATGTTGATTTTAAATATATAAGTTTCAAGTTTAGTTTTACCCATCAAAAGTTACTAGTCTGAGAAAATTTGCCTTATTTTTGAAAAAGCGGGAAACACCCCCTAATAGTCATAGAATCTTAACTAAAATCACACCATCGCATTCATCGTATCAGAATACCTTGCTATAGAAGATTCAAGCTCCCATCTACAAAAATGTGTAATTTCGTATTGTATATTTTACTTTATTTTCTATGTTTATTAGATATAATCCACAATTTTATTATAGTAGACTGATTCTTCTGTTTCCAAACTCTAGTGATCATATACACTATACTAGGCTAGTTTACACACCATTGGCTAGTTTTTTAGTTAGTTCGCTAGTTTTTTGGCTAGTTAGTTTGGTTTGTTTGTTTGTTTGTTTGTTTTATTTTAATGCACCCGAAAATACGAATTCCATCATTTTGGGAAAATTGCTCTTTTGTCTTTGGCCTAATTGCAAAGAAAAACATATCAAAAGAAAAAAACTCTATACCACAAGTCTGCGAGACTCATCTTAACGAATGGTTTGCAACATCCATTGTTCATGATGGCAAAAAATTCATGGGTCTTACTGCAATTGAATTAGGTTCTGGAACATTTTACACAATCAAAGGAAAAGCTCTCATCATTGCAACCGGTGGTGCTGGAAGATTGTACAGTTTTTCAACTTATGCATTATCTTCTACTCCTGATGGTTTGGATATGGGATTACGTGCAGGTATGGCACTCAAAGATATGGAGTTTGTACAATTTCACCCTACTGGCATTTTACCTTCTGGCATTTTGATGGTTAAGTTTTCACTTAACCAATTCAAGCAATCAGATTAAATTTTCGTTGTCCTTGGTTCTTTTAGGTTTTTTTAGCACAGTACATTTACTTAGACGTTGCCACATAAATTTCTCCCCGTTTTGATCAAACTGTTTTCAGAGGCTGTATGACAGCATACGCTTTTTAATAGATAATCATTATTCTGGCATAATTTGTGATCAGACTTTTGAGCTGTGGAGTTCCACTTTCCTCCTCATTGTGCTTCTCAATAATTGTCCGTCCATTTCAAATTTTCGAACCGCCGTGGCTCTCCAACAACAGTATATTAAACACAGTTTACTGTTGGCAAACAATAAATGAATAGGTATGTTGACAAAATCTACAAAACATCAACAATATTTTACTTACAGTTTACTGTTGGCAAACAATAAATGAATAGGTATGTTGACAAAATCTACAAAACAGCAACAATATTTTACTTACAGTTTACCGTTCGCAAACAACAAATGAATTGGTATGTTGACAAAATCTACCAAATGGCGACAGTATTTTAATTACAGTTTTACTGTTCGCTAACTATAAATGAATTGCTATGTTGACAAAATCTACAAAACTAGCAACGAATATTTCGAAAGAACACCTGCCTCTCCTCTTCAGCGCAAACAAAATAATATAAAAAAAAGCAAAACCAAAAATAAACACGGAATGTACAACAAAACCAATTAGAAACCAATGAAAGGAACCACAAAAAATGAAAGATTAATAAAATTCAATAAAAGACCAAAAATTATAAGAATTAAATTAAAATAGCTAACAAATATAAATTGAGTTATTCGCCAATATCTGCAATTTGTACAAAATCCAAACAAATATGAACTGCCATCGGCAGAGTTGTTCGTTCAGTTGCTGCATAGTCGTTTTCCCAGATTCGACCATCTGGGGGGCTGAAGGGTGAGGAAAAATTAGAAAACATGAGGTATTTATAACTTACGTGTGGGTGATTGGATCTTAATGAATTTTAATATTTAGAAGGACATCATGACTCAGAGCTCTTATTCTAAATCCTGACCGGCATTAAGCCTCTGATTTTCCTTTTAAATCAATCTATTGACTCTTAGAATTTTGTCAGAACTCATACCATATGAGTTCTTGGCTCTTAGCTCTTCTTGCCTCATCACAAGTGCCATATGAGCTCTTAGCTCTTGTTTTGGTGGCATTAAACAAATCTAAAAGTACTCTGTGTATGCTGATTACGAACAAGACGTTTCAGTAATACCTTAAGAAAAACTAAGGGTATTAAGTTGATATTTTCAGGGCTACTAATAATACTGCTTTTGTTCTTACAATGAAACTACTTTATAAGAGTGTAAGTTCATCCAGGTTACAGAAAGAGGAAAGAGCATCCAGGTTAAAGAGTATAAGTGGAATGTTTTGGGAACAGTAGGAAAAAAAAAGAAATGAAAATAAAATATGTAAAACACAAAATTTGGTGCTTACTTACTAAATGAATAATTAGTTCTAAGGATGGGGCGGGAGGGGGGAGAAGAAATTGATGTTTTATCCCTTATGATTTCTGGAAATGTTTCTGGAGTACGATGTTATTATGAAAGTAAAGAGTAACCTTGAATCCAAATTGAGCAGAATTTATTCCGTGTAGGAGGAAGACTGCCCCTCGCTTATCCTCACCTCCGCCTCATGGTCGTAAACACTTCGAATGATGCATATTTGATCAGAAATTGAGAGTTTTAGTCCTTTTTCATATGTTAAAAGTACTTGGAGACCAATCAGCACCAGTCTTAAAGCAGTGTGAAGTCAAATCTTAAGGGGGGGGGACTAATTCAATGGGGAAACTTTCGAGGGTGGTAACAGAGCACAAAATTTCAGATTAAAATATCAAAGAACAGAAAAATTTAATTATTTTGTCTTATATAGCTAAATAGCACATTTTTCTAAGGTGTTACCCAGGGTCTGGGTTCAGCTATCATTAATTTTCAAACTCAAGAGTAGCATAAGAAAAAAGTCTATTTTAGTACATAAAAGATGTTCAAGTGGCCACTACGAGCCATATATACGGTCGCTTTTACACTGTCCAAGGTGGAAAATGTTCAATCTGGATCTGCAGACGCAGCTGCCGCTGAAATCCTGGGTGGGGGTCTGGGCTTACCATGACGAACAAGGGCGGGTAATCGGATTTACCCAAGGGCTCCCTCTGATTGGCGGCGATGACTTCGAAGTGATCGATGCCCCGGAAAACGTCGAGGAGGTACGCGGCAGGTTGTACGGCCTGATTGATTATGCTGCGTCTCGCGGTTGGGTGCTGCGGAACGGCGATACCATCGGCGTTGATGAAGTTGAAAAAATTGCTGTGCACAAACATCCCTCAGAATTGGGTCGTTCCGGCTCACCGGCTGCAATCACCTGGCTGATCGTGACCATCTTTCTGGATGCCCCGGGGCAGCGCTGGCCCTGGCTTGGCGCCGCCTTGGCCACCTCGGTTGCCTTTTACATCCATCAAACCTTCCCAGTGGCCTTTTCCCCCTTCTTTCCAATGTCTTTGATCCTCTATGGGGCGCTTTTTACCCTTTCGCTCTGGTCCAATCGGGATGATCTGGTGGAATGCCGCTGCCGGGCCCGCCCCGGATTTGCCGCAGCCATTGCAGGTCTGGCCTTGTTCCTCACCGCGGGGCAGGCGATGGGGCTTTAGGATCAATTTTCATTTGTTTCCAATCGATCCTCCCTGATCTCGATGCCGATGAATGTAAAATGCATCAGTTTCTATAGCACTTGGTATCTACCAAGTGACATATAGCGATCGCAAATTCTATCGGTCGCTCTTTCGGTCTGTCGGTCTGTCTGTCTATCCCGGTTTTGCTACTTTAGGCACTTTCAGGTAAGCTAGGACGATGAAAGCTAGCTAGGACGTAAGCTAGGACGATTTGGCAGGCGTATCAAGAACCAGATCAGATTAAATTAGAAATTATCGTTTCCCCGATTCGACGATCCTCTCCTGTCTCCCATAAAATTTTCAGACCGGATTTTAACAAAATATTGGTTTATTGACAAGATCACTTTTAATCTATTAATTAATTAATAATTTATTCATGATTATTTTTAATTTTTTATTTTAATAATTATCAATTCATCATTTTTATGTTTTGATGTTATTTTTAATTAATTGATTAATAATTAATTAACTATTATCATTTATCTATTGTGCTCTCTGTTTAATTTGGATAAAAAATAAAAATTTAAAAATTACAAAATGATTATAACCGTTAGATCATTCATTTGAAATTGGTAATTTTTCTTAGGCTCGTAATTTTAAATGAGTAGGACTAAACTTAATGACTTTTATGTTTAAAGTCAGCATAAAAATCCGATTCTTTTGATATATCTATTTGTATCAAAATTGCGTTTTTTAGAGTTTTGATTACTATTGAGCCGGATCGCTCCTTAGTCGACAGTAAAAAATTGTGGCATTTGTAGTTTGACGACTGTGATGTTGGGTTAAAGTCTTAGCAGAACCACCTGAGCAATTAATACAAAACAGTATGCAACAAAAAATGATGCAAACAGTGAACATAAAACACTGTGAGGCCACTAAATTTATCCCTCTTTACAACCTGGATGCAATCAGTCTGGATTCATTGTCTGTGTACAATTACAACTAACCTTAACCACCATTCTTTTTCATATGAAATAAAGCAGTCAAATGGAGAAGTTGCCAATAGCCCATTTTGCAGGTACTAAAAGAACACAGCAGAAACCCCTGAGAACATATTATTTAATTGTAAAAAATATTGGAAAGAAAACTAGTCAATCACTTTAGTTTGTGAACTGAACTAGGACTGAAATTAAACTTCCTGACTGATGTAAAAACTTAAAACTTAACATCTGATCCGCTTTCAAGATAGTTTATCTTGGTATGCCCATTGGAAGAAGTTTGAAAGAAACTATTAAGCTTATAATTCAAAACCACGCAAAATAGATTCGAATTGTATATACTTCACTTGTATCTTATATCACAAATCTCAGTCGGTTTCACCTTTTCAGACTTTACAACAGTCTAACTATGCCCCATCTTCTTGCTATGTCCCCCATTTGGCAATTTTTTCTGCTTCAAATAAAAAAAATATTAACCAAATCTATTTTAAATTTGCCAAGTATCTGCTGCATGTGCCTCCTTGGACAGGCAAAAAATTTAAAATTCCTCATTTTTAGAGATAGGAGCTTGATACCTCTACAGTAGGATTTTCTAATACGCTGAATCGCATGGTGTAATTTTCATTAAGATTCTATAACTTTTAGGGGGTTATCCCTCCTCTTTTCAAAAATCGGGCACATTTTCTCAGGCTCGTAATATCTGATGAGTAAGACCAAATCTAATGAAACTTGCATATTTAAAACTAGCATAAAAATTCCGTTCTTCTGGTACATCTATTGGTATCAAAACTTCATTTTTAGAGTTTCGATTACTATTGAGCCGGGCTTGGCGAGTTGCCAGTGAAACTTTTGTGTGAATACGCTATATTTCTTGCGAAACCCCTAACTTTGGTCATTAATCGGTGCTTGAATGACCAGCCGTTCCCCAAGCCTTGGAAACAAGCTTATGTACGTGGAGTTCCGAAGGTGAAGCATCACCAATTGTGATCAGTTAAGGCCCATTTCAATCTCGCCGAACCTTGCCAAAGTCACTGAGTCGTTTATTTACCGTAGACTTATGTTGCAAGTCGCAGATTCACTTGACCCGTACCAATATGGTTGTTTAGAAGGGTGTAGTACCATATTCTACTTCTTTAATTTTCCCTACACTACAATGATATGATACATTGTTATTACTGTATGCAGTTCAAGACCATTTCAGTTCACAGAATTTGTCACTGAACTGCTAAGATCAGAATGTCTAGCCTTCCTTAGATTCCATAACATTAGTGTGAGTAAATTACATTCAATTCACCCTTATTGAACATTAAGTTTGTTAGTGGTACAAAACAAGAATATTGCACGAAATAGCGAAAACATTGTGTACTTAAAAGTTGAATCGAAACTCAATTTTCTCAAGCAAAATTTTCTTTCTAATGGCTCAAGATCGTTGGTCCCCCCATAAAATAAGAGATTTCAAAAAGTTAGGTCCCCCCAGATTCGTGAAATAATGTATAAATGGGTACGTACTAAAGCTTATTTGACTTAATCAGACACTTTTTGGATGTTATAAGTTAAAAATGAAACGTCAGGAAAAACGACTTCGAAACCTAATTTACAATTTAACATGCAATGTTTTGTCGCGTTTTTACCTTGGTGTTGATATTCTCATAAAAAATACGTTTCCCCTCGAAACATTGAATATTTAAGAATATTTCAAAATTACTCCTCCCCTGTGACAAAAAAAAACTCCCTTCTTCTTTGTCCAAAAACCTCAAAGTAAGTTCATTTCACATTAAAAATATTTGAAAATAAACCGGAAAGGAATACCGTGATTTGGCCCGAAAAAAGGAAATTTCAATCAAAAGTCTATCAGAGCTCTGTCACATCGGAATATATACTTTTCTCAAAGAATTATAGCTATTCAGTCATAATACATGTACCTATCAAACTCGAGATTTTTACCAGATTCCCAAAAGCTATGATTTGCAAATAGACAATTAGTTTCTTGACAGTAAGTGCCAAGTAAGTGACCATCTATTGGAATTTACTTCGATGTTAAGGATTGGTTTTAATTTTGTATTCAAATTTTGACGAAAGTACGCCTCGAATGCGAGGTCTTTCTTTTCCGAATATTTTTTTTGTCTTAGTTCCGAAGCGAGAATGCGGAAACGCCAAATTTAAGCTTAGCCCCCGCTGGCTAGTTCATAAGGCAAACACTGTGCCCCGGAACAATAGCTTCTCGTATGTCCCAGACCTTCTTCTAGTGACGATCTGAAAAGAGCAGACTTTGAAAAACATTGCTTGATCGTTTTTATTTTTTTATCCGTTGTGTCATCGCCTTCCAGATTTGCTGGCGGCTCTGGTCCGCCCGCTGGAGCGCGAAGGGCCTGAACCGCCGCCCGAAGATCCTTTTCCTCGCCGACCGCAATGTCTTGGTCGACGACCCGATGGCCAAGGATTTCGCCCCGTTCGGCGATGCGCGCTGGAAGATCTCGGGCGAGGCGGTGAAGAGCCGCGACATGTATTTCGCGATCTATCAGGCGATCGCCGAGGATGAGATCCGGCCGGGCCTTTACAAGGAATACTCGCGCGATTTCTTCGATCTCGTCATCATCGACGAATGCCATCGTGGCTTTTCTCAGCATCTATCAAAGCCGAAACAAGAGCAGAAAGAGCGTGGCCACAACCAAGACTAGGCTGAAAACTCAGTTGATGGTCTGGAACTGTGCATTTTGACCGCAGTTATTCGACAATAAGTGCCTCAAATAACTTACAAAAAACTGTAGCTATAGTTATAGGTTGGAAAGACGAGCACTGGCTAATTGGTTTTCCGTTTCCAGGCACAGGTGTTAATATTACTATTGAAAAAGAATCAGGCACTATACCCAGGTTAAAAAGTATTTGAAAAAGCAGGACAAGGTGCTCAAGGGATCAGATTTCACAATATAACTTTTAAACGCTTTACTATATCATAATGAGTGTCTCTTCGTTTGAAGCAGTGATGTTTTTGGTCGAGAACGCTGTTCAGTGATTGATTTACGTCACCATAAGACGAAACTGAACCTTTGTGAAAAGTTTTTTGCTTAAGTACTATTGGACTGGTGTTCCTGGATACCCTGGGACACTTTTTGTACATTATATTCCAGGTTACCCTTGTATATACATCAGGCTACTCCACCCAAAGGTCCAGCTGCGAGATTGAACTAGGTGATATGCAGATTGTATATCATAAGAAATTACATGTTTTATTACACAGTGGCTGCACCCTAAAAGGGCGGCACCATTCATTTTAGGCTGCACCATAAAATGAATAGAAATAGGCTGAAGTTAAATTATTCTAATCGATCATACTGATAAAATATATTGATCACAACTAGAAAATAAAAGGAGAACCCCTGGTATTCCCTATTGGAAAGAACCTTATACCTTCAATGTATTTTCTTTTCGGACACTTCTTACGGAGTGGGTAGTCTTACAAGCTCGAGGGATGGCTCATTCAATTGGAAATGGTTTGAAACTGAAAGTTATCAGCACATTTATTGTGAAACTCCTAATGCGGCCCAGCCTCAGCCACACTTTTCCACCAGCGGCCCCCAGATAAATTGAGTCTGAGGCCCCTGTCATAGTCATTGAACTTTAATTGATTCACATTAAAAACACAATAAGGCTATGGAGTTATCTTCGACGTTGTCTGTGGATGGATTGAAGCATGTAAAAACACTTGAGTAAAATGAGCATCCAACATCTCATATCAATTATAAAAGAACGATCAACACGTTCATCGTTTTTTCACTATTTACGATGAGAGCTGGCACGTTCTAGTCCAGTCACTTCAACCAAACCTTTATCCAGTAACTTAATTCACGGTTTTAACTCTTCATGGGAATCAACAGTTATTTCCTGCAGGCCTTATTCATTGAGCGACGCATTCAAATTTCATCTTCAGTTGGCATCGAAGAGTGTTCTTCACTTGACTATCCCAGGGGAGGGGACCCAGAATGAACTGATCAATGATTCCCTCAAACTTTCAGCTGTTTTTCTTGTATCCCTATTGCTTTCAAACGCCTTTGTATTTTCGGCAAGGAAATTTTCAAATTATGCCAAGCGGTAAGTCATGTTTTAATTACTGAAAACTGCTTTCACTTTCTATTTCAAAACATTGTTCTTCAGTGGTGTCGGGAGGTACTATATGTTTACGAAAAATTGCTTTCACTTTCTACTTCAAAACATTGTTCTTCAGTGGCGTCGGGAGGTACTACATGTTCACCAATAATTGCTTTCACTTTTTATTTCAAAACCTTGTTCTTCAGTGGCATCGGGAGGTAACACATGCTTACTGAAAATTGCTTTTACTTTCTTTTTGCAAGCGTCGTTCGTCAGTGGCGACGCAAGGGAGTTTAGATTGGAAAGTTTAAGTATCGCTCCTTACTTTCATTTCAGAAAACTTGTTTTTTTATATTTGATATATTTAAAACCAGCATGGAAATTCGATTCTTTTGATGTATCTTTTAGAATCAAAATTCCGTTTTTTAGAGTTTCGTTTACTATTGAGACGGGTCGCTCCTTACTACAGTTTGTTACCTCGAACTTTTGATTATATCTTAATATATAAGTTAGTTTTCGATTTGGAAATTTGTTTAATAAAATTATTTACTAATAAATGGAGAAACTTTTAAGCGAAATGAAAATGGAAAATAAATATAGTAGAACTTTTAGGACCTTTTTTGTTAGCGGCGTGAATGCAGGTGACCAAACTGCAGAGTTCTGTCGGATTGAACTCAACAGCAGCGCACCTGGCACAACCTTATCGTTTCAGCAAACCGACGTTAATAATATGCCGATCGGTGAGGTGAATGGAGCTTTTGGTATTCCGGTTGGAGGAGCTACCTCGTTAGTTGTATCCCTCACTGAAACAGCTGACGTCACATCCAGAGATTTATCGATCACCCTCGAGTGTGGCAATAGCAACCCAGCACCATGTTCTGGCGCAAATGGGTTCACATTTGCAGCCACGTATCCTCTGTTTCATTACCACGAATTGTTTGGCTTTATTTTAGCTTGTTTTTGGTTATAATATCGCTCTTAATTTTTCCTTGAAAACATTCTCAAATTAATTTAGACCAAAAAAATGTTAAAAAGCGGTGGCAAAATGAGTTAACGCCAGTTTGTTCAACATGACGATTAATTTAAAGTTCATCTACGTGTTTAATTCAGACATTTGCGACCACTGACCCCGGACTATGAGGCGTCCCAGGGAAAGTGAAAAATTAATGTGCGACCAGAAAGATTTGGTCAGTTATTTCAGTTCAATCTTCATCCCTCGGGCTTTTTTATTGAATAAATAAAAAAACTAGTTTTTTTAACTGAAAGTAAGGAGCGATATTAAAATTTAGAACGAACAGAAATTACTCCGTGTATGAAAAGGGCTGTTCCCACCTCAACGCCCCGCTGTTTACGCTAAAGTTTGACTCTTTCTCTCAATTCTACTTTATTAAACAGTAAAAGACTTTAGCGTAATGAGTGGGACGTTGAGAAGGGAACATCCCCTTTCTTACACGGAGTAATTTCTGTTCTTTTTATGTCTGTATGTAATTTCACTTAATTCCCGATATGGACCGGGTCCGCTCGCGTTGGTGGGGTGGGGGGGGGGGTAATTCGGAAAAATTAGGTATTTGTAACTTACGAACGGTGATCAGATCTTAATGAAATTTAATATTTAGAAGGATCTTGTACTTCAAAGCTCTTATTTTAAATTCTGACAAGATCCTGTGACATTGGGGGGAGTTGGAGGGAGAGACTGGTTTGGAAAACGTGAAAATTGGGGTATTTTTATCTTACGAACATGTGATCGGATCTCAATGAAACTTGATATATAGAAGGATCATGTCTCAGATACTCCATTTTCGACTGAAAAATCCCACCAATAACACGGGGAAGTAAAATAGCAAGGTTCCGCCATGGCCTTCCATGGGATTTGCGAAACGTCCCGTCGTGTTCGCATGAGCGGCAGCGGCGTAGTCTGCGCCGTGGATTACAAACATGGCGATGTACCAGGGCGTCGCGATCATGAGAAACAGCACCCAGCCGACAATGGGGTGGCCTTGGGAAAAATAGGACTTCCACTGACGGGTCAGCGTGAGATAGGGGATGACGGCAAGCAAGGGGATAATGAGGCCAACCGGGCCTTTCGCGAGCATCGCCATGGCCCTGCGCCATCTGACTGGACCAAGGAAGGACTGCGCCATGTGACTTGACCAAGGAGAAGTTCGATCCCCAGTGGTGACATATTTTCCATTTCTCTAGTGTTCTTTTCAAAACTAACATTTCAAACTGTCGCTGATTAAATCTCCAACTATCTGTTCGACGGTAGCAAATCATTGCCAGTAAAACGAATTATACTTTCGGGAGTAAATCAAATTGTCAAGGCTTTGATGTATTGGCCAGTGTTAATCACAGCATAACGATTATTTACAACTTTTGTATACAATATACAAATAAATAATCCCATTTACCAATTTGAACAAGCTATAATTGGACAGGTTGAACAAATGAACATGCTGAACTTATATCTTCAGTCAAAATCCCCAGTCAATGAATAAATTGCAGCCAAGAAAGCCATGAATATGATGTGGAGGTTGAGATGGCAAAAAGGAGGTACTGAGACAATAAGGGAAAATAAAAGAGTGATAACAACAAAATAGAATCTCATAAATAAGAAAAATGACTGATTAAAAAAAAGTTAATCGTGAGTCCCCAAGATCAACAAAACCAATCAACTCCCCGGTATGCTTGTTCCATACAAGGTGGATGTTTATCAGCCGCCGCAGCGCCTGAAGGCCGATGAGGTGCGCCTCGACCGGGAAAGTAATGTCGCCACCGCCAGCGGCGACGTCACCTTTGCCAGTCCTGACCTGAGTTTTGAGGCCGCCAACGCCACGATTGACCTGGATGACGATACGGCCGAGCTCAACAACTTGAGCTACCGCCTGGGGGCCGGTCAGGGGCGCGGTGAGGCGGTGACCGCCGTGCGTCAGGGCAACGACCGCACCGAATTGGAAGCGGTGACGTTCACCACCTGTCCCGCTGGCAACAGCGACTGGCCTAGTCCCCTAGGTCTGACACCACTTACGCAATAGTTAATGACACTAGATCAATAGTATGCTCCGAATTGCTCACTTACATAAGATACCAAAGTTTTTTTTCCTCTCCTGGCATCTGAAATTAAGATGTTATGTGTAAATTTATATAAAACTCGGCTCCCAAGACTCGTGGTGGCTGAGCTTGTGGAGTCAAGAAACAGATCCCCATCCCAAGCTAATGGAAGGTGACATTAGGACTCAAACCAACGTCCTGAAGGATATAGGATTGGAAGTCTAGCGTGCCATCCACTTGCCTAGAGTAACTTTCCGCAAAGAGTCCATTTTTTTTTTACCTTCGAAACTTTAGTAAAATCCATCTTCTACATGGACTCAGTTTACTGGGACAGTTTTAATAGGAAGGTCATTTTGTCTGTAACGGCAGTGTTTGAGTTTTGAGGGATCGAAGATTTAGAGAAAAATTATGTCCTTAATCTGAATATCCAAAATTCTAACTTAAAAATCTAGAAAATAAATTCTTTATCATTGATAAGATGCAACAGTACCATGTATAATATTCCGAATTTTTCCCTCCTCTATAAAATCCGGTCACCCTAATATGTGGTACCTCAAAAAGACACTATAGACTTGAAGGCCCTTAGGACCTTAACTATTGTACAATTCAACTTAAACTTTGCTCACCTACACTTTCTGTATCAAAAATCGTCAGAGTATAATCTACTGGAATCCATCAAGGTTTTTTAGTACTTGAGCGAGGTTTGAGGAGGAGACAGCCCCTCATACACGTAATAATTTCTGATTGTTTTAAATTTTAATGTTGTTCCTTACTTTCAGTTGAAAAAACTTTCTTTTTGTCGATCTTTTTTTAAATAATGTCCAGAAATCCAGCTGATCCTCCGCAATCGCTTCGTCGCTGCTGGCAGAAGGAACCTGAGCGATCAGCTCTTCTGTTGCAGGGTTGTACACGGCGATCATTGCGCCGTTACTGGAATCAACAAATTGGTTGTTTACAAAATTCTTATCAACGCGCATCGGATTTATACCTTAGTTGTTATTGGCCGCATCCTAGGAAGGGGGAGAAATACTGTCAAAAGTATTCTGTATACAAAAAAATAATTCCATATACGGAATATTTGTTTGTTATGCTGTGAGCATTGTGTCGTGGATAGTTCCAGCTTAGTCGCTGTGGGCAGTGTCTTTATAGCAACTCGCTTGACTTGTCTAAAAGGGCACTTGTCGCGTAAGAGTTTTAAAACCATTAATGAGAAGAAGGGTATAGAGTAACACTTTATTACAGTTGCGCAGAACGCTTCATCATAAATAAATCAATTGTTCATCAAAAATCACAGTCATCATAATCATCATAATTCATTATCATCATAATTTTCAAAGTCCTTATCATCAGGTACTGTTATCACCATTGTTATTGCAATGGTTATCATCATCATCGTCATCATCATAATTATTGTTAACTTGATTTTAATGCACTGATTCTAAATAATTTGAATAGAATATCGCTAGTCCAATCACTTGAAACCTTTTCCATGCTCCAAAGTGCTACTGGGAGAGCAGTTCATGCATTTAAGCAGACTCGAAGGGATGTCTTTAGCGTCTCTGCTATTATCCCATCGACTCCCGGTGCACAGCCATTTTTAAGCTTTTTGACCGCTGCTTCTACCTCTACAGTAATTGGAGGATTCGCACTTACGTGATTTTGCAATAACGGGATATCAAGTACAGTTTCTGGGTCATGGAATGGGGACGATTAAGTATATTTTCGAAATGTGATGTCAGACACACAAACATACAGAGTCAGACACACCAAAGCTCAAAGACAGACACTCCACCTTTTTTTTTCTTGCATATCAGTATGTTAGGTTAACCTAGCCTACTGAACGTGCGTTTGCATGTCTTTCTGTCTGTCTTGGTGTTTTCCGTATATCTGACTATGCTTTTCTAGTCTCTCATTTCGTATTTTTGTGTGTGTGACTCTGTGTTAGCCTAACCTTTAAGCAAGCAAGAAAAAAGGGCGAGTTTCTGTCGTTTTGTTTTTGTGTGTCTGACTCTGTGTGTTTGTATGGATGACTTTGGGCGTGTCAGTTGCTGCTGGCCGCTCGCATAGCCGGCCAATGGCGATGACCAGGTGAAGATCGCGGCGTTGCAACTGAGAAAGCGCAGCGTAAAAGTTCCCCAGGTTTCGGCGTTGAATTCGGCAGAATCAAAATCGGGCCCAAAACGTGGACCCGATGGATCAAAGATCACCTCCAATTGGGCGGTGGCGCCGGAGTAGGTCCCGTCACCCAACAGCCACAGCGGTTGGCCGTTGGGATCATAGGTAAACCAGAACACCAGCATCCGATCCTCCGAGAGCACCGACACCAGTAGCCCATTTAGTATGACTGCTGTCCCTTTCTCGAAAGCGGTAACTAAATCATAGGGCGTCGCAACGTGCATAAATAAACACTTTTTTGTTTAAATGACTTAACTATTTTCGCAGATTGAACATTTTACAATTGCTCTAAATCAAGTTTTCGGTTTTGCATGTTTTCGGTTTTGCATGTTTTCGGTTTTGCATGTTATCGGTTTTACATGTTTTCGGTTTATCGGTTTTCGGTTTATCGGTTTTCGGTTTTTCGGTTTTCGGCTCTAAATTTCGTTTTCGGTTTTGCATGATTTTGTGCTTTACCTTTTCGCTAAAGTTTGACTCTTTGCCACAATTCTACTTTTTAAAACAATTAAAAGCGTTTTTTAGAGTTTCGTTTATTATTGAGCCGGGTCGCTCCTTATTACAGTTCGTTACCACGAACTGTTTGATAAGCTCCCATGTCTGCTTTTGTATTTTTAGTGACACGGATAGTTGTTGTATATGTTATAACTTAGCACCTATTGCCGTAGAAGAACTTATGCATTTGTTATAACAACAGACTATTTCAGTTTTTTTTTCCAGGAAAAAGTTAAAATCAGACATTGAAAAAAACTTCGCACAAACACACACACACATACATACACACATAGTATATTCCCGAAGTGCATCTGATAGAAATTTTGAGATGGCCATTTAATGTCTTTCAAACTTCGAAAAGAGCTCATTCGATTTTCGCTATTTTTTCTCCCATTCGCTGCGTTACTTCCAGATATGAAAAAAAAATTGTCTCCTTCATCACAGATAAATCGAATAAAATATCCCACTAGTTTCTCTCTTTTTTCCTCGTTTTATTAGCTTATGATGCCTAGGTCCTTGCACTTATTTGCTTGTTTCCCTCCCCTACTCTTGTTTTTAGCATACTAAACTTTTTTTTTTAGTGGGACTGAGACTAGATCCTCGTGCGAATGCCCTTTTCATTCAATATGTCTGTATTTTTGTTTTTTTAATTCCCTCTGTAATATCTCAAATTAACTATTAAAACCATAAAGTATGTGCAAATCTTTGATTTTTTAAATTCTTCCTCTGTGCACAGGCATTAAAAGCTCACTTTGTCACACAATGCTGCTGAAATTGCGAATTGACTTGTATTAGTACTGGAGAGTTTTTAATTGATTGCCTTTCTCAGTATATTCAGTAATGTCGATTTAGTCCTTTTCACTTCAGTTTTCATGCCTTTCTATTCTAATTGCTTTATAATCAATTTTCCATGATAGCAACTGTTTTGGTGTGTGCTTTATTTTGTGAATGCTGAAATTACTTCAGTAAGGAAATACCTTAAATTCACAATGAGGCTTACATCTGGAATTCCAGATAAGTCTATATCGGTATTGATACCGGGGCAATCAATACCATAAGAACCACCATCGTCTCCCAATTTATTTGAATCGTCTATAAGAGGATTTGCTGAAAATTCTTCTGAAATTTTAGATACATTTGAAAAATTATCTTTATCGGCATTGCAATATTTTGGTGGGTCATGGGTAGGACGTTCACTCTTCGGCTGACTGTACATTACAGTATTAATTGTGAAAAAATATTTTTCGTGTGAATGATGTCACATTCATATGCATTTAAAAAGCAAAAAAGATACATAATAGTATTGCAATGACCGCATACATTGTATAAGACGTGTCGTATTCAGAAAACATTTTCCAATAGCATAAAGTATGCCTAGAGGACGACCCGAAAAAAGATACCAAGTTAAAGGAAAATTAAGCCTCCTTCAGGTGAATGTACGTAATAGTTTGAATCAAAGTTTTGTCATTTGATCGTTGGAATATTTCAAACAAAATTCTAGTCGGTTGCATTTGGGGAAAAAAGGGTGGGGGAGTCGATATATTAGCTCCCATCACTTTTGATAACTCTTAAAAAGGTAAATAGAAAACCAAACGGTAATGAAAGGTAAATGAAAAGTTAAAAAGTGTAGAAATTCCTATTTACAATCGAATGAACCCATCCAAAGTTTATACTACCATCCTTCCACAAAACCTTATATCCCCCCGGGGCATAATTTACAACACTTTCCCTCAGGTTCTGGTGCGCTTTGTTGTGCCGCTTTGGTTTCGATGTCAAAAGTCTCCTCCGTGCTTATCTTTGTTTTATGCGACCAGTCTTGGAGTATGCCTGCCCTGTGCGGGGCCCTTCAGTACTACACACTGCTCACCTGATGCACGACCTAGAGTAAGTGCAAAAAAGGCAGTTAGGATTATCCTGGGTTCTAGAGATATTCCTTACCAAGAAGCACTCATTATACTAAACATTCAGTGCCTAGGACAAAGACTGTGTGATCTCATCAAGAGGTTTGGCAAATCATTGCTTTTAGACACGGCCCATCGACACATCTTACTGGTATTTTGGTAAGAATTTTTTTAATCTTTTTTTATCAAGATTGTGAATTGATGAAAATGTATCAGCTACAACTACATCTGCATTTTTAGATGCAGTAAATGGATCAGTTGTCAATTCAATATTGGTTAATTTTTTAGCTTGTGTTACAGTATTTTTGTCAGGTTCAAACCCTTTAGGAGTTGCAATTGACATATGAATTCCGGTTAACGCAGCACCATGAATCATTGAATTACATACGTTATTACCATCACCAATCCAAGCAATCTTTAATCCTTTGAATTTTTTCTTTTTTTCTTTTACTACAGTTCGTTACCACGAACTGTTTGAGTGTGACGAAAACCTACTTAAATTAACGGTTAACGGTGGAATCAGACGCTAGCTAATGCTGCAAACTTGTCTAACAGGTTTTTCTTTGGATGACTGACCAAGTTGGAAGGTCTTATTCTAGCAATATTTATTTTCATCAATAAACAGGTTAACATTTCCACAGCATTTAATTTAGCTAAATCTTTTCGTTCTGATTATCTGAACAGATTAAGAAATATTGACACATAACATACATGTACTTCTAATTTATAAGTTATGTAGCATTTCCTTCGCTGTGATTGTTATTTACTCCTATAAAGATATATCCACTCACTCATTTTATGTGGTGATCTTAGCGCATGTGGCTGCTAATTTAGCGGGGTTGATCATGGCAGCTCAAGAGCACACGATGCGCCGCGCATTATTTGTAAGAAATACACAGCTTGCCCAGCTTGCTCATGAAATGAAAACCCAAGCCCTTAAAGATGCACTTACTCAACTGCCCAATCGCCGTGCTTTTGATAATGCCTATGAAGAATATCAGCGGTTGGCTAAGCAACAGCAAGGTGAGGCAAAACAAGTGTGTCGACGAATAAAAAAATAAATATTGAGATAGCTTTAGTGAATCTTCAATCTTTAGTTAATCTGTTTTTTTAATTATTTACTATGTTTATTTAAAGTAGAAATACACAGTTTAAAGTATGATGAAAAATAATGCTGTTAAAATTCTGAACGTTAAGGTAAAAATTATTCAAAAGTCAACATGTCATTTTGACTTTATGACTTATTTTGTTATTGACTCGTTTTATTCAGTCATTTGACTAATTTTGGTTTAATAAAATGACTAGCTGGATTTGGGAAACTATGAAGAATTATGTCCTGATGTTTTATTTTTCATTGCTAAATGGGATCATGGGAATAAACAAACCTGCACCAGCTGCCAGCAGTTGTGGGCCAAAACTTGCCTCTCCGCTTCTCTGTTCCCCAGACGACGAGGAATGTGAAGAAACTGAATCTTCTTTCGTCCCGTATCCAGGGCTCTTTTGATCTTCAATGTCAGTTGAATTCATTTTTGACTCTAAAAGATTACAAATTTAGATATTGTGATTTTACCAGCATATAGAAAAAGAATGCTACCTTTTAAAAAAAGAATACTTACGAATCTTATATCACAAAAAAAGTAATTAAATTAATCCATAGTGTAGCATAAGACAATAACTTTAAAGAGGAGCCACGAATGGCGTTGTCCTCAGAGCTTATATCATACCGAAATGAGGTTACGCGGTTCTTGCAGACCTGTACGATCAAGAATTTGTTCATTGTTGATCAGGTCAATGCACTGGTAATCTCTAAGGGGTATGCTGTTGACGAATCTGATCCCACTACTTGGAAATATTACTTAAACCTGATCGGTGAATATCACCCTTCGGACACGGTAATGCAGGTACTGTCCCTTGAACAGGGCATTGAAGTCGACTTTCTTTTAACTCTTGTACTAACACTAAAATAAGAATGCTGAGAAGATGTTCTAAAAAAAAGTGAGGGATGGGGATGTTAAATTAAGTTGATGTATAATTCTTTGCCAAAAATATAGCATTTGGTTGAACCCACGTCAAAAAGTCAGTTATGTCTAAAGGTAGCTTTATTATTGAATTATATTGTTTTTGCAACATGGGAACGAAACCATGATTGCCACATAACGGCACAAACAGACTCCTCTGGTATGCATAGCATACTTGTCTGTCAAATTTATGAATACTGTCGGGATTGGCGTCCCTTCTATGTCGGAGCTAGGTGGCTCTGATATTTGCGATTGTGAATGTCTGCTATCTGTGTCAGGATCTTCAATTTCGTTTTCATTGAAGTCGTAAGCCTGACAAAACTGTCTGTAGTCATTTTCTACTTCTGAAAAAACAGAGAATCGAATTCTAAATAACTTGATAAAAATAGTTAGCAGTTTATAAATAATTCTATTATAAATTTCTAGACGTAAATGATTAAGATAAATAATAGCCAGAAAAAAAAGGTGGAAATCTGTTATTTCTGGAATTCTGTAAAAGGAGTTTTACTGTTATTGAGGACAATTCCCGGCTAAACTACAAGACTTAAGCCTGAATGGTTGGAACGCGGTGTTACATAACAATTTGACCAGTTATTTCCTGGTTGCGCGTGAAGTGTATTTGCAGTCGATGTGCCATCATGGCGGTGCGATCGTCAATATCGGGGCTAATTGGGAAAACGGTATGCCGGGCATGGGCCACAATGGTGCTGCTCGGGCGGGCCTGTCGAATTTTACAGCTACCGCAGCAAGCGAATGGGGTCGTGACGGTGTACGGGTAAATTGTGTGATTCCGGGTTTTATTGCTACTACCGGCATGACACAGCAGAAGTCGTGTATCAGCTAGAGGATTATTTTTACAAGATTAACTGCAGTTTTATCAAAGGAGTGTTTTTAATATAATGGAAAGGTGTATATAATTAGAATTTTACTAGGATCTAATGTCTATTTATCTCCGCCCATATTATCACCAAAATTGGCAACCGGAAGAATGGAAGGGCATGCTCGTAAACTGGTTGTTGGTTCAGAAAGGTTAAAAAACTCGACAAAAATAAAATATGGCCGAATGCCAAATGTATCAGAGCATAGATGTCATAAAAATGCAACTATTTTGCATTCACCAATATCCCCGATTTGCACAAAATCCAACAATTTGAACTGTAATCGACGAATACTAGCGAACAACTGACAAATAAAAGAAAAATTCATTTACTCAAACCAACGAGCTAGCCTTTAGATAAGTTAGAGAACTTTGTCATCTGAATTCTAATTTTAATAATTGCATTCCTTGCAGATATCCTTTGAGACTTAAGTGGTTGATGATGGAGAACTATGCCATCTGATTTCTGATTTTAATAATTGCATTTTCGCAGACACCCTTTGAGATCTAAGTAGTTGACGACGCGTTTGATCTGGCAAAAAATACGAAATTCCACATTTTTGTAGATAGGAGCTTGAAAATTTTGCTACAGGGTTCTCTGATGCGCCAAATACGATGGTGTGATTTTCGTTAAGATTCTGTGGCTTTTAAGGGGTGTTTTCCCCTGTTTTCTAAAATAAGGCAAATTTTTGCAGGCTCGTAACTTCTGATGACAAAGACTAAATTTGATGAAACATGTATATTTAAAATCAATATGAAAATCTGATTATTTTGATGTATACTTTAGCATCAAAATTCCGTTTTTTAGAGTTTCGTTTACTATTGAGCCGGGGGCAGTCTGCTCTTATATGTGATAATTTTTTCCGTTTTAAGTATAATGTCGCTCTTTACTTTTATTTGAAAAAAATTCATTTGTGTCTTTTTTTAGTTTAAGGTGTATATGAAACTGCTTAGTGCTTCGATCCTTTCGTCTAATTTTATGGACTAAATGTGAAAACCACCAAGCCAAGAGTCTGATACAAATATGGAAACAAATATGTGAATAAGCAAGTTGAAAGAGAATTACTAAATAGTCATGCATCGGCCACAATTTCGTATTCAAGAATTGAATCTCTTAGTGAATTTGAGAAACTTTGCAATTAATTCTTTTAAACTTAGATTATTTTTTGCTTTAAATTTGTAAATTATTACAAATTTAGTCTAACAAGTTTTTCGGCTAGTTAATTTATATATGACTTGATTTTTTCTTGGAAAATTTTCTCGCTAATATGGCTTAGTCTGGTTAATTTGCTAGATTTGCTGACTTAGGTTTATTAGGTAATCGCTAAAAACAGCAATTATAATGACGCCATTCTTGCCAAACCTGAGATGGCTGTTTGTCTAATACACCAGCCATTACTATAATGGTACCATTCTTTCTAAATACCTATTGGACTTTGTCGACCGGATATGGGCCGGATTGGTATCGCGCAATGGACCTGCAGGTTCGCCCCAGCTTTCCCGATCGGCACCCGATATTCGCGGGAGAATCGGAATTCGGGGTTCGCGCCATAAGGAACTTTTGATCAACCGCGACAACCCCGAACCTCGATTTCGCAAGCAGCGGCGCGCTTCAAAGGCAGGAGGAAAAACATGTTCATCGTTGTCACGCATGATGAAAGCATTCGCAAATGGGCCGAGTCTGACGAATCGGGGGCAAGCGCCTGGCAAAACGTCAGCATGTTTTTGTTATTTAGAGAACAACCAGAAATTGATGATTCTTCTGTTCCTCAAATAATTTCAAAATCTTCTGAAATCAAAATTAGAAACAAATTCTCTACATCTATTGGAGTAAGAATTGGAAGACCTGAGAAATCTGCCCCCAGACAAATGAAACCTCCTACACATGTATTGTTTCCAATTAGTGACAAGGGAGGACCTACACGAGATCTTCTAAAAGCATCTAGAAATGAGCACTTTTTCACTAGTATTTACAATAGACATTGTACCCAATGTAATATCCCGTCAATTGGAATAAAATGTGTTTACCGTCAGGAATTTAGTGGTTTGTCCAAAAATACATAATTTTTAAGAATTCTAAATATTGACTGGTTATGAGAATCCTGCCAACAGACTTCATGATGTCAATCAAAATGTGACCTTTGTTAAATTTTAGACGCTAGGTTTGTCGATTAATGTTAATAACGTTAAAAGACGATAAATGGACAGGCTGGCACCTTATTTTCTTTTAGCATATCCCACATTTAATCATTTTTGTCGGTACTTGAGAGGACAAGACGATGACATTTAACGCAAAGTATGCCTAAATGCTAAACCAGATCCTTGATGATTTCCATTTGATGGTCGGGCGACATGGCGCCAAAGAAAGCAAGGGTCATGTGAACATCCTCGCTCTGAAAGCCTCGGCATTCCTCAGGCAAAGTCTTGAGAACGCCTGGTAACCAATGTTTGGCTGCTATGGGAAATGCGACAAACCAGTTCGGTTTCACTGATGCTCTCCTTTTCCCTTGCATTATGCCAGATGATGGAAAAAACCGGGATTGATCCGCCGTCCAAATTTACGCCCTTTTTCGGGGAGGCCTGCATCGGGTAGAATGGTTTCAAGGCCAAGGTTGCTTTGATTGAGCACCGATGACCCGCCGACGCATTTACCTCGCAAGATGAACAGGCGGCCGTCAGCTGTGAACTCCATGCCTTGGTTCCAAAATAGCTGACCCTGTTCGAGGGGTGGGATCGGAAATTCTGACGTGTCGAACCGCTTGCCCGCTTCCAGCATAAGGCAGTGCTGGCCGGCGGCAGTAAGCCGGTCAGCGACAATTCCGCCGCTAAGGCCCGCGCCGATGATTATCGTGTCATAGTTGTCGTGGACGATTTGGCTTCCGCTCATCCCAGGGTTGGCACCACGACATCTTCGATGGACCTGGGTTAGCCGTCGTCGCGACGGTCGAAGGGCTTTTGGTCCGGTTCTTCCAGTTCCACCTCTACGATTTTCCCGGTGTCGGGAGCGATTTCAATCTCGAAACGGCCCTCCGCGGAGGACGCCTCGACCCCGATTTCACCGTCCTCCCTTTCGATTTCATGGACCGTGAAACCGGCGGCCTTCAGCTTGTCGCGGATCTCCCGGTCGGTCACTCCCAGCGAATCTCCGACCGAAAGTCCAGCGATTGCCAGCGAGGGCGCCAGCACGGCCGCGGCTGCAAAGGCGGCGATTTTGGACTTGATACACGTCTTCGCGAGGAAGATCGAATTCCTTGGCCACGTTGCGGAGACTGCTGCCGCGGAGGGTTTGTTCGTGTTGGTAGTCGCTATAGCGATCTTCTCCTAGGACGCTTTCGTAGCTGGCGCGAAGGTCTTTTTCCGCTTCGGAGCGCTCCCGGTAGTAGTCTTACGCTTCCTCACCTTGTAGGTCGGAGAAACCAAAGGGGCTGTAGTCCTCATCGAACGCTTCGCGCAGGGCATACATCTCGCGAAACTCATCTTCGCTCACATCGAAGCCGCCCAGTTCGCTCCCGGGAAAATAAAAAAGGCTAGTTTGTCTCCACAGCTCAAACAAAGATGGTGTATGTAGCTTGAATCTCTATACAATAAACCTCCCCCTGGCTGTTATCTTTTGAAATTCTTATTTTATAAGACCAGTTTTGATCTTAAGGCCACAGAAGGGAAATTGACAAATGTCGGATTTTTTCTTTAACGATAATACTTCAATTGAAAGGGGGGTTAATTGATTGGCTATGGTCTATAACCCTTATTCACATTGTGAAAAGTATAAACACTTAACCAAATTTGATCTCCATGGACCTGAAGGTCCATTCTTGTACCCCCCCCCCCCCCAAAAAAAAAAATGGAAACAACACTGTAATGATGTCTCTGCAGGTGTTTTTTTTTTAATGATCACGTGATTTTAATCCTTTTAAAATTAAAATGTCGAGAGGTTTGTCAGATCTTTACAATAAGAAAATCATCTCCGCAGGAAAATTGCACAATAATTATCATCGTGTAATTTTACATTAACATATTCTCTATTACACTAATAGTGTCGTAGATTAATATAGTCAGGCACTAATGTCTAGAGAAGGACCTTATCAAGGATTTTTGTTCGGGAGGGGGGCTCTGACATCGACACGAAGCGAAGTGTTTTGCCAGCCGAGAAAATTGAATTAGGAAAATTTCTTGCTGTTAGAAACTTACCATCTTTACCATTGTTTGACTCGCTGGACTGACTAAACATTTCTGAATTACCGAAAATTCAACTCTGATTGTTAATAAGAAAAAAGCCAAAGGCTTTTAACTAGGAAATTAGGGGCAATGATTTTCTTAGAGTTTCCAGGTTCATACTTTTGTATTATCACTTTCGTCGATACAACTTCTGTTTTGCATAGGGTTCAAACCCCGTGAGATAGTGCTTGGTGAGAGGAGAGAAAAGGCGAAAACACATGTCTCGAACAACTACGTATACAAATAAATGAGTGTCCATACAGTTTGAATGGGAGACACAACATGTCTTTATACTTTGAAAATTTGAAATCTTGTAGATTACATTTCTCTCTCTGTTGTATAGGCTTTCCCACGCTCGTGGCAGCCACCCTTACCTTTCGACGCGAAATAAAGCTTTATTTTGAATATAACGTCAAGTTCAGATGCTGTGAATAAGGAGAAAACAGACTGTCTACGCCCTTTTATATGAGTGTAGATGCTCGTTTTTTTGATGAAAAGTCTGTAACACCCAAATCAATTAAAGTTTATCAAAAAACTATATATTGAGATTTCCCGCTTCAGAGGCAGTAATGCCGTTCAGTGGCCTATTTGTTCCAAGAGAATTACGTTGTCCAAACAAAATAAATATAGACATTTATTTTAAAGCTACTTATTGATCTATTTCATGTTTGATAAGACTATGTACAGAGATGCATAATTATGCATCAGAAATTATGGAAGGAAGCCGATGGGTCAATATGTGGATTGGGAGGAGGTGTACCTGATGCCTTAATAATTGACTCTGTATAGTTTACCAAGATGCACATAACAACCGAGAACATTTTTACGAAAACGCTACCTGTTGCCTAAGGAACATCATTGTTCCTTGTACCTTTTGATCAAGGAATTTCGGTGGTCACTGAGTATTAAATGGCATAGTCTTCCGAGCCAGGAAGCATGGATTACAAGGTATCACCATTTCGAAAAGGAGAATGGACGCGAGGATAGGTTTCACATCAATACCAGGCCTCAGCTACCAATATAGGTCTGAACAGGCGTTTCAGGTATAAAACATTTTATGCTATGTTTAGTTAGTATGGCCCGTTTTTACGGGCACAAAATCTAGCTGAAAATATCAGATAATGTTGCTTCTTTCAAGGTTTCAAATGCAAGATACATAACAAAGGAGTCTTTATGTAGCCAGGATGGAAGATCTTAATATTTCAATAAATATTATTTTGATGAAAAGTTCGAAAGTCATTTCGAATTCAGTTCAGAAACGAAACATAATTGATTTGATCGTAGACAATTAACTTAAAAAGAATGTTTTGAATAATATCGATTATTATCATACAAAAATTTTATAGCTAACATAGAATTAGCATATGATGTTCACGGAAGAGATCTTCCTGCAGCTCTCGCCTTGCCGCATCTATGAAACTTTCGCCGCGCTCAAGCGCGCCGCCTGGTGTTGCCCAGTATCTCTGTCCAGCCAGTGCGCCATCGTCAAACACGAAGTGAAAGAGTAGAACGCGGTTCTCGGGATCAAGAACCAGGAGGCGGGATGAAGGTCGTCTTCGCATCGCGTAGGACTACCATGGATCGGAGGGAGAGTGGCTTTCAGTCTCTCAAAGCGATGATAGGGTCTTTTTCCGGCCAAGAGCGGGCGGTCGATTCGGCGACTAGGGGGCCGGCTTGGATCCACAAGGTCTTATGCCTTGAAAAGTCCAATTGTTTCAATTATTGATCAGTATCAGGTAAGGCCACAGTCCCTAAATAAGTTAAACTTCCCTTTTGAATATTTTGGTTTGACTAGATGTTACTGTGTGGAGCTCAAACGTCTATGCCTTGACGATCTAAACTCCTTGTATACAACCTCATGAATTTAGAGGTTGAAACCTGGGGCTTTAGGACATAACGTGTTGAATCTATTTTG
This sequence comes from Alatinidae sp. Z8VKAUB7J3, assembly GCA_010016025.2. NCBI lineage: Eukaryota > Metazoa > Cnidaria > Cubozoa > Carybdeida > Alatinidae > Alatinidae sp. Z8VKAUB7J3. The sequence continues at coordinate 87,640,818 of JAAAKM020721499.1, forward strand.
TTTAAATCTAGAATAGAAGAAACGAAGAGACGGGAAGGCTTGTAAAGTACACTCTTTTTCGATTTAATAATAATGATAAAGAACGTTAGACTCCTCTCTTCACTCAGAGTTCCTGGTGCAGCCACTGGAACAGTGTCATCTTCTTATCTTTGTTTCCTTATTACTTTTATTACCTTGATCAGTTGGAATCAACGGTTAATCGTTGTTGATGCGTGGGGTAAACAGGGACATGAAATTGTCGCCAATCTTGCATGGAGACTGTTATCGAATCGAACGAAAGCAACAGTCCGCAAAATCCTTCACAACATCGACAATTTTGACGAAGGAAACATCGTCGGCAATGAACGATTCTTTGTAACATCGTCTTTGTTATTGAGTGTTTCCAAATACTCACCCCGGGGAGCTTGAATGGAAAAGAAATCTTCTTCGTCCGATGAAGAATGAGACAGTCTGTTGTTTTCATCATTTTGAAAATCTTTTGTCTGGAATGGATTTCGGAAAAATTCCTTTTCTTCTACAGCCTCTGTGGATGGCTTTACATCTTCATTAGTTGCCTAGAAAAGGGACATTTGTTTATTTGTTCTTTTTGCATATTAGATTCTGGTTTAGAAATATCTTTGGAAATTAGTGGTAATTCTAAATGTAGGAACAAAGTTAGAGGCCGCCCACGAGGTCGAGGTGCGCTACGACGGAAAGCTGACCGCGCCGGTGACCCTGGAGCTCGCCCAGTGGGGCCTGGGGACCGAGGCCGGTGACCTCCCCATCAAGCGCACGGCGCCGAAGGTCGTCCAGCTCGGCGACCTCGTCGAGGTGAGCCTCGAGGTGCAGCTGCCCGAGCGCGTCCCCTTCCTCGAGGTCGTCGAGGGGATCCCCGCCAACCTGGAGGCCGACCGCGCGTCCCTCGACGCGCTGGTGATGGCCGGCAAGGTGAACGCCTACCGGCTCGACGACGGCCGGGGATGGACTGATACTATATATAATAGATACTACTGAACTACTGAATTGTAATTTGGCTCTTTTATCAATTAACATTAGTGACAGGGAATCGGCAGCTCAGGTCCACGGACTCGCAACCAGACTTCAGACACTTGAATTTATATATATACTCTATGTAGCAGAGCATTTTGTTGTGCCACAAACTCTCTGAGCAGCTGCAAGAGGTAGATCTAGTTTTCTCTAGAGCTACTGGTCTTATTGCAGGTACGTGATATAAAACTACGGATATGCGAGCTGATGATGGTTTTGATGAAATCTTTGGTTTTTTGGTGTAGTTCCTTAATCTACTTTATCGCTTTTCCAAATAACTTAGCTTTAGATGCTTTGGATGTATGCTTTGAAAGCGCAAAATCAAAGAAATTCATATTTTGAGAAGGAAGATTTTTCGTTTTATCTTAAGGACCAAAAACACTGAGAATTAAGAAATGCTGCCAATTTAAGGTCGCCTAACATTTTTGAAATGTGCACATGCAATTTGAAAACGAGTCCTAGTTAACCGGGCGGCAAGCTAAAGGAAAGAAAGAAGATAAATATCGGGATGTGATTCCAGTTCGAAGCGCAAGTCCTTAGCTAAGGAGGGAACAAGGGGAGGCTCAGGGGGCATGTCCCGTCTGATAAACTTTGGATTATTAAATTCTTTTTCGCTTTAATTTTCATTATCAGTTCATGCCTAGATGATGCCGGTTATTGTAAATGAATCTTTAAAATATCAATGCCCTCTTACACTATCATACGCTATCCACAATAACAGCCATTACTAGGTAATTGAAGCCCCAAAACTTCATCAACTAATTATTTTCCCCTCCCTCCTCCTCCAAATAGCTCTTGTTATCCAGGACGTTAAGTAGGAGTGTGTGCGGCCGCTCGATCCCCTTGTCGAGCTGGCGCCGGGTGAAGGCCTGAAAGTCCGAGCACTGCCGGCCCGACACATCGATCACCTGGATATACTCGCCGGCCTTGACCTCGTAGCCCTCGGCGGTGGCGCGGTGAACGCGGATGTCGAGCCGCGGATCGGCCAGCGGGTCCGGCAGCTTGGGCTCCGCACCCGGGATGATCCGGGCCCGGCGCACCAGCACGACGAGGTCGGTGGGCGGGTCCTGCCGGTCGACCTGCATCGGCCCGCCGGGCGCGACGATGATGCAGAGGGCGCTGTCGTGTTGTTAAAGGCACCACGATACGCTTTACCAATGGGTGTACGCGCTGTCGATACAATCACCGCTTCTCTCATGTCTTGAATACTCCTGATTAGTTTGAGCCGAATTTTCGGTTAAAAAAAACGACGGGGAGGTTAACATATCGCGGCAATTTTGGAGTACAAGGAACGCCTGTGAATGTCAGCGATGCCGTTGCGGCACGAAAGTCTATTCGTCGATTTCTCGACACCCCTGTTTCAACAGAGCTATTGAGCGAGCTTCTATCCAAAGCCGCCCGCGCTCCGTCCGGTGGAAACCTGCAACTTCTTCGCGCAGCGACGACTCCGGCCGGTGCTCGAGGGGTTGGCTCGACTCGCGCCGGAGCGCCGCGACCGCGTCACCGTGCACTGCTTCTGCAGTGCGATCGATTCGATCCGTCTGCTGTCCGAGGATCGGATCGCGGTGCCCGCGGTCGCGGACCGCGTCCTGCGCCACGACCTCCTGAGCTACGGACCCGCTCTGCGCGCGATGCAGGCGATGGACGCCCTGGTGCTGATCAACGGGACCCGGCCGCGCGACGAGATCTTCATTCCGGGCAAGCTCTTCGACTACCTGATCATATAGCAAGGGAAACTCTTAAGTGTAAGTTTTATATGCTTTGGCAACGGCTATCTCCAGTGCGTTGTCGTCACAATATGTAGCTATGGTTTTGGCAATTTCTATTAGCCAATCTATTTTTATTTATTTTGTTTTAAAAAAGTTAACGATCAAGTAGGAATACTTTTTAAAAGTGCGATTCAGCTTTCAGTTGCCACTATTCTATTTATAACACTATAGTTTTTCAATAGTTTTTCCAAGACATTGATTTTTTATGATTATAGCCTACTATTACTGGTATCTGAAGCGCTATACTATGGGTCGCCGCGCTACCGCGGCGACGTCTGTCAGGAGGTCGTGTTGGCTTCGCGGTGGCGGCGCTCGGCGCCGCTGATCCGCATGTCCAGTGAGCCGGCCGCGTCGAGTGCCGCCTGGGCCACCGTTGCGGCCTGCTCGGCAAGCGCGCCGGCCGCCAGACCATCGGAGTTGCGGGCCATTTCCAGGTCCATGTCCAGGATGATCGCGCTCAGCCGCTCGGCCTCGGACGCCAGCAGCATCGCCACATCGCTGTCCGCGGCACCGCTGTCGTCGATCTCCGTGATCGCGACGTCCAATGGCATTCAAGTTTTTCGTGTTGAACCTTGCTGAGCCCTGCGCAGTGATGCACTGCGTGTATTCAGCGGAAGTGCGTTGTAGTACGAGTAGCGACTGGTTCACATTTTTACCAACTCACTACAAACGCGTTAAGTCTGTCACGAAGTAAAAAACAGACATCTCTAGACTGGTACAGGCAGTAGCGTACAGCTGGGGAGTCGTAGCTATTTGCTTTTGTTGACCCATTGTTAAAGAGCCCCGGTGCTCACGTGATTTACAGAGAGAGGTTGAACTGGTGATTGCAGCCATCCTAAAGAGATGGTCACCGAGCGCCAGCAGGCTCTTGGGAGCGGCGCGGCGCGGCGAGGTGGGGACGTCGAGCAGAGCGCGGGCGGTGCTGAGGACGTGGGTTCGAGGGCCGCTCTCGATCAGGTAGCCGCCTTCGTCGTCGGGCAACGCTCCGAAATGGACCTGGTGGAGGCTCCCGTCCGGCACCACGAACGCGGTCGCGACCTCCCCGAGCTCGGCCGCGATCGGGTCCCACACCCGCTGCCGGATGCGCGCGCCCGAGGCGGTCAGGGCCTCGAGCGCCGGGCGCGAGGCGTCGCCGGTCGCGGTCCCTAAAAGCACACAAGCCTAAAAGCTATAAATTACAGGTCTTTGAAAGGTTTATACTGTAAAAAAAATTAAGTGATATCTACATATATTGGACTACTTGATCCATGAAGCTCTTTAGAAAAAAGAAAAATTGACCATCCATCAAGAATTTCTTAAAAAATCGATTCTGAATTTTACGTCTTAGAATAAGGGTTCTAAGTCTCGGCCAGCAGTTATAACTTTCAGTCTTGGGAGTTCTGCTACAGTGTCTTCTTGGAGAGATGTTTCATTCAAATTCAGTAAATGTTTTGGGAGTCATAATTAGCGGGCCCCGAAGATATAACTCTCGGAGAAATCTTGAAGGGTATTTAAACATTTGCTTAAGTTAAGATTGACATCCCCTATGGTATTACATAACACCTACATATATAAAATCAATGATACCGATGTTTAGAGGGATTAGCAACTTCAGGTATACCCCCTTTGGCTGTCGTCGGAGCATTGCCCCTGTCACTATTAACGCCCAAAGGCCAGCATAAAATAAAAGAATATTAATTTATGAGTCAAAAGTGAGTACATAACCTTACAGCAACACACTAAGCTATTACGTTTTTCTTAGGGTGTTTCAGGGGGAATACGTCGGGCCGCATATTCTTAACATGCTCAAGTACACTAGCCATTTCAATTTTAAACGCTTCACATGCTTAAGAATAATGCGCCAGTTTATGCAGTAAGCTATTTTATAACTGAATCAAACAATTCGTGGTAACGAACTGTGGTAAGGAGCGACTCGGCTCAATAGATACTGAAATTTCGTTGTAAATCTAAAAAATGAAATTCTAATACCAATAAGTATTCAAAGTATTAATCTTTTGACTAATACCAATCAAAAGAATCGCATTTTTTATGCTGATTGATCCGGTCGAAGGAATACCGCTCTCCGGTCGGCGGCATTTTCAGCTTTCCGCTGGCGATGAGCCCCCACAATTCCTCGACATAGGCGCGTTTGTCTTCGTCGCTGGTCAGGCGCAGCCAGTTCTCCTGCGACGACCAGCCCTTGATCGCGTTGTTCTTCATGACGATGTCTGCCACCGTGTTGACGGTCATCATGACATCGCCGGTCATGACGCCGTAGATGTAGATTTCGCCGTTGGGGCCGAGGAGATCGAGGCAGAAATGGGCGGTGTCGCCGCCGACCGCTTCGATGCAGTAGGGGGCTGGAAGAAGCAGGCTGGGAAACAGGGATTTCCTGGCATGAATAAAAAAATGGTCAATTTTTTTCAACTGAAAATAAGGAGCAAGAGTAAAACTTACAATGAACAGAAATTAGGCTATATTTTAGATTAACTGCCCTTCCTTTACCTTCGGTCTGTTTATTTTGAATGAGAAGCATTAAAAAAAATATTTAAGACTTTAACGTAAAGTGTGAGGGTCGAGGAAGGGTCAGCCTCACTCATATATAAAATCATTTCTGTTCGTTTGAACTTTAATCTAGCTCCTTACTTTCAGCTGTCGATTAAAAGGTTTCAATCCTATTTTGAACTGTTGTGCAGCAGTATCCTGGATATCCTGTTTTGAACAAGGCCCTACTGATGTATCGGCCGACCGATATTATTGGGCCAATACAAGGGTCAGTGTCAATAGGAAATTGGGAAAGAAATATCAGTTATTGACCGGTATGTTCTTTTTTTATTCAAAAGCTGGCCAGAAGATGGTACTAGATTTTCCTCAGGTAATTTTCCTTGCCCAGTCATCGGGAGTGGAGCCACCAGCTAAGTCTGCCTATGGCGGAGAGAGCAGCAGAGATGGCAGAAAGCCGTGTGAAGCCAAGGTTTTCTTCCTCGGGCGGTTTAGTCTTTACCTTGTTTTTTATAGTAGACTACCACCAGAAGCATTAGTAGCAGCAGTTAAAACCAAAAAGATTCCTATGTACTTAAGCATTTCAAATTTTGAAATGAAGTGAATCATAATCGATAAATTTAGGTACAAAATAAATACTTTGTATTATATATTTTCGAAATTAATATTTTTCTTTACACCACATTCATTTGATTAATACATGTGTTATGAATGTATTATGGGTTATAAATATGCCTAATTATTTACTAGAAAATTTGAACATTTGAATCACAAATATGTGAAATACTTAAGAAAAACTTTCTAGGAAGGTATGTTCAGTTCGGTTCACCTATTGAACCTAATATATTTTTATGTTTAGTTTAGATAAGGGTCAATTTAGATTTGTTTCCTGAATTCAGAGAAAGCAGTAACAAAAAAGAGTGCAATGTAACTACAAATATGCTAATAAATAAAGTAATAAAAATTTAACAACACTTGTCATTTCTCTTGTGTGATTTAATCCTATGTCTAATGATCCTGAAAAATATAAGTTAGAAACAATATGTGACTAGGTTGGAATTTTGAATTATGTTGCCTCCATGGCATAATTGTGCACTTGGGGGTGTTTTAACGCAAGACTTAATTATAATGCTCAGGAAATAATACGTTACCTTATTTACACTTTCTAGTTTCTATACAGTATTTTGTTTAATTTCTATAATAAATAATCAAGACCGTATCCAGGGGGGGTATGGGGTTTGACCCCCCTCCACTGAAATTTTTGTCCGACTCGTAAAAAGGTAGCAAAAATGTATATAAACAAATATTTGATGTGTTTCTTAAAGTTTTTTTCTACGCCTCCCCCATTTTGGCGTTCAAAAAAAAAGTCGGAGCGTGTTTGCCGCTGTCACAGGTAGGCGTGGCAAAGATTATTATTTGCCATACTCAGCCATAAATGATCGTAATTCGATGAAAAGCATGGTTTACTATGATCTATCATAGCGATAAGGAAGCAGTATTCAATAAGAAAGCATTTCACATTAGATTCATTACAAATTTTCATTTGTTTGTAGACACAGTCCTTAAATAGGTACCCTCTGTTATGTTCCTAAATGTTAAAAAATGCCCGGAGCATAAATTGAAAATGATACGTCATTTCAATCAGTTACACACATTATATATACATATAGATTTATTTTTAATGTATAACAACAGTAATTCGTCTTTTAGAATTTCTTATTACCTGTAGTAGATAATGTATGTGTATTATATTTAAGTGAGCAAATCCATGCATGATGAAATACTCAATGTTAAGCTAATTTAGTCTCTTTATATTTGTAACTGGACAACTCCCCCCCTGGACAATTCCCCCCCTCCTGGAAAATCCCCTCTGGACAATTTTCCTCCACTAAATTTTGACTACAGCCTAGGCACTTCAGAATAAAATTTCAAAACCATCGCTGAAAATTTCTTTTATTTGTTACTTCCTTTGTTATTTTGTTTGTTTCCAAGCCTTTGTAGCCTTTTCTTTCAGTAGCGTAAACAAAAAAAACAAGTTTTTTTTTCCAACTGAAAGTAAGGAGTGACGTTAAGACTTAAAACGAACAGAAATTATTCCGTAAATGAAAGCGGATAACGCCTTCTTAGCGCCTCTCTCTTTACGCTCAAGCTTTTTATTGTTTAAAAAGTTAAGTTTTAACAAAGAGTCAAACTTTAGCATGAAGAGCGAGGCGTTGGGGAGGGACAACCCCTTTCATACCAAAAAAATACAAAATTCTCCATTTTTGCAGATAGGAGCTTGAAACATCTACAGCAGGGTTCTCTGATATGCTGAATCTGATGATGAGATTTTCATTAAGATTCTATTACTTTTAAGGGGGCGTTTCCCCTTTTTTCGAAAATAAGGTAACTTTTCTCAGGCTTGTAACTTTGATTGGTGGGACTAAACTTGATGAAACTTATATATTTAGAATCAGCATAAAAATCTAATTTGTTTGATGTATATATTGGTATCAAAATTCCATTTTTAAGAGTTTTGGTTACTATTGAGCCTGGTTAGGCGATCATCGGTGCGGCCGCGCAAAACGAGAAAATCGAAACCAGCACGAAAGCGCTTGTGTGTGAGGGTTCGTGTTATGTTGCGTGGTTGTCGCTGCTCAAGCCGATTCTGCAGCAGCCATACCTCGCGCGCAAAGCCAGTAAAGCGCCGGGGCATTGAGATGTGATGCTGCTGTACCGCAAACGTATCCATGGCCAGGTCGTACATTAAGTTGGGTTTTTTTTGCGGGTTTCTTTCTTCGACGCGGGCGCAAAAATCATCCCACAGAAGGACCGCCAGTAAGAAACCCGGTGTCAGGGGGCAGGAATACTTAAGGGCCATTACCTACATTTTGGTGTTTTATGCTGCTTCACTGATAAATTTCTAGATTTCTTTTTAAGACTACATTTTTCTAAATTTATGGGAATGGCCCTAGATTGAAATATTGCAATATTGCTTCATTTCTATATTTTTATTTTTAAATGTTTGCGAGAAATTCAAGCCGATAAAAAGAAAATTAAATCAAAAGGTGTTTCCACAAATATGCTTTGATGGATAACGTATACGGGTGTGGTTTTGATTCTAATAGTTTATGGTCATTTATGTATATATTGGGCGAGCGGCGAGGCCACGGTCGCCGGCTTCACGGCGTCCCGTAACTTCCCGACGACGCGGGGCGCCCTCCAGACACGCCCGCTCGGCGGTTTCGGTGAAGTGTTCGTCACGCGGCTCGACCCATCGGGCGCCGCGCTCCGGTTCTCGACCTACCTCGGCGGACGCGACTACGACTATCCGGGCGACGTCGCGGTCGCCGGCAGCGACACGATCGTCGTGGGATGGACCAAGTCGACGGCGTTCCCGACGACGGCCGGCGCACTGTCGCGCACGTACAAGAACAAGGGCGACGGCTTCTCCTTGCGCTCTTCTTTACGGCTTTGTCTGCTTTGGGGTAGCATTTGTTTTTCAAGATTCAACGGCTGGTGTTTGGCTTTGAAGCAGGGCTTCTTTTGTGTGTTTCTTCTCCCTTATGAGATTTCAAGTTCGGTCAGAGAGCCATTGTTCTTTACGGCGTTTCTTTTACCCCAGTATTTCTGTCGCCGCCGTATGGAAGGAGTTGTTTGCGGCTTCCCACAGTTCTTTTTGGTTTGGATTTCTGGCACGGAAAGTGATTCGAATTTGTAAAAAATTCGATCACAAAAATTCTTTTTACGAAAATTCTGTACTAAAACACAGTGACAAAACGTACGAGATTTCTGCCCCCTTTCTTTATTTTGCACCTACTCTGGAGTGCCGAATAAACGGGGGGCTAAATAAATGGGGATCTAAAGTTAATAAACCGGAGGGTCCAAATAAATAGGGAGGTCTGAACTTCAGTCTGAATTTTGTAAAAGTTTTAAATAAGGATTACACACATGAGGACAAAATCGTACTGACTAATTGGCAACTGTTTCAGGGTCAAATGTTGCATGGGAAGTTTTTCAAGTGTTTTCAGACAACATTTACATTTTTTTTGGTCAAAACTATGTCTAGATACAAGACTCCTGATTTGATCAATCTGAACTCCTAGACCTAGTGTCCCAGACTCTGGATGCTTGGCTGTAACGTTCTCTACCAATACCTGAATTTTGATTTAGAACGGGATCCGCCTTGCTACTGACATCCACCTAGAAACGTGTCTAGGCAGTGAAGTCTAGTCGGGCGGTGAGCCATATAAATGAAAACCTTTAATTTTTGGTCAAAACTATGTCTAGATACAAGACTCCTGATTTGATCAATCTGAACTCCTAGACCTAGTGTCCCAGACTCACCGTCTTAAAAAATACTTGAGGCTTCAACTCTTTTCTATAAAACAGCCACTAGATCAGATAAGTAATGATATTGGCCATTTCTATAATACTATAAATATCACCATGGATATTAACCGAAAGTGTCAGAATTAATAGTGACACGATGCTGTACCCCCCCCCACTGTTAAAATGATAGCTACAAAAGTGTATTCAATTTTTAAGGTGTTTCTGATGAAGTTTCACTTGTTAAATACTGCTTCGAGAGTAATGAAAGATATAACCGTCTAAAAATACTTGAGGCTTCAACTCTTTTCTATCTGGCCTTGGGCCGACTAAACTCATTTCCCCTTTAAGAATGTTGAACAACTGAGGCAATTCGTCCAAACTGGTTTTCCTCAGGATATTTCCCACACGCGTTTTCCTATCGTCGTTTTCGCTAGCCCAAACAGGTCCAGATTTATGTTCTGCGCCTTCGAACATAGATCTAAATTTCATCATGGAAAAAACCTGGCCATCCAAACCTACCCTCTCCTGGCTATAAATTATTTTGCCTTTCGATTCCAAGCGTATTAACAACGCGATGAGCGCCATAAAAGGCCCCAGCACAACTAACCCAAAGCTTTTACTGGGCTGCGGCCCAGTGAAAAAAACTAGATTCTTGAAAAAAAAATCACTAATTCAGCACATAAATCAGTAAATCAACCAACCAATCACTAGAATTGTGATACTATTTATCAGAGTGGTGAATAGTTATTTTGCTTCTTTACAAGTTAAATACAGGCGTTTTGAGGTTGTTTCAGTGCATTTTAAGTTCGGATCTCTTCCTTTACTTGTTTAAACGGGTTTTTTTTCGTATTATACGTCAAAGGAACTCAAAAATGTGTTTTTTTTTTGCTTTCTTTTTGTATTTTTGATATAGGGTGAAAGTTTTGTCTTGGGTTTCCGATTGGATCGAAGCTTTCAGGCATCACCACGCACACCAAGAGGAACACATATTTTGTTGGGAGGGTATTAGGGGGAGGGTTGGCAATGGTTCAGCAATTTTTTAGCCATCGATCACACCAAACTCTTATCCGCAACCCCCTTAGACCAAGATTAACTTTAAGTACGAAAATGGGGGTAGGGAATGAGTCTCCAAAAAATGAGGCCTGAAAAAGGGACGAGTATTTTTTTTATACGACTGGATCAAAACTTATGTCGCTGATTTCGTATAAAATGATACACAAAGTCTTTTGATCTGCTTTGCTCTGTTTAAAGCAGTATGGGGTAGATCTCAGCTTCATGAACTATGTTCTGCAATATCTTTTGAAATATTACAGCCAAGCATTATTTATCCCAATTTTCCGGTTCCGGTTTGCTCTAGCTTTCTCAACCCTGAATGGCTCCTCGAATGATCTTTTGTTGGGAGTATGTCTAAGCCGTATTCAGTGGAGGGATTAGGGGGTTTGACCCCCTCCCTCATTTGAAATGTTCGTCCGCACCGTAAAAACGTAATAAAAATACATGAGAATATGAGCTGATTCAAAGCCAATTGGCTATAGCATATGAGCCAATTTAAGACTTATAGTAGATTGTGTCCTAATATGTTTAAGAATGATAAGTGAATTGATATATGAGCTAATGCAAAGCCATTTGGCTATAGCATATGAGCCAATTTAAGACTTGTATATTTTGTCCTAATATGTTTAAGAATGATAAGTGAATTTATATATGAGCTAATTCAAAGCCAATTGGCTATAGTATATGAGCCAATTTAAGACTTATAGTAGATTATGTCCTAATATGGTTAGAATAATTAGACCTTTAGAACAGAAACCACAGGATTTAATACATATTTTTATACTGAAAATATCTGGAAAATATTTTAGGAATGAAGAGGGACTCCAGGCGGTAGTTATAGTGAAGTATAGCGGTGTGAATTTAGATGGTGTTTCAAACTGAGGATGACTTGAAAAAACATGAGCCAATAGTTTTAATATATAATTTTTAGCAGGATAATATCTGGAAAATGTCTTCGGAATGATAAGGGGGCAGTCATAGTGTGGCATGGTAGCAAGAACCGAGATGGCGTTTCACATTGAGGGTGGCTTGTCATAAAACATGAACCCCCACCACTGCCGGCACCTGTTTAGTGGCTTAGTGGTCTTGACACAATTTTGCTTCAGTTTTCCACTAGTGTTGATCTCCAGTTGATTATTGCCCAGCTAGCAACTTTAAAATGTGTCATCGTATAAATGATTTTGGCACATATCAAGCTTTTAGTTTTATAAAGAATCTTAAAGCAAGAAAACTGCAATCAATAGAAAATTACAGACAGATTATTGGGGTGTTTGACAATGCGATTAATGAAGTGTCAGTTTAAAGTGGTGTCACATATTTAACAGTGGATAGACAAATGTTCATTCGCGGTGTGTGCTGTATCAATGGTGAAACATTTCTATTTCCCTAGTATCTTATCCAAAATGAAACTTCAAATGCTCTCATCTCGATGTCCTATGTGCACATGGTACTTCTGCGAAAAAATCTACAAAAAGCAGCAGTAGTTATTGCACTGAAAATGCAATGAAATGGTAACAAAGCAAAACTTTCTCTCGCTGACCAAGTACAGCAAATTACCCTTGGGAAAAGATCTCGTTATAAAACTGAGGGAAACTAGTTTCAATTCTCTCTCTACTGTTTACTATTTTTCCTTCCTATGGCTCATATGATAGCTTTTGATAACAGATATGCGTCTCAGGTCCGTGTTACCCTACTATCCTCGGATTCCTTTGAAAAACTCACTAGAGGGCCGATGAATTTTAACAAACACACTGAAATATAATTCAATCTGTTATTGATAGAAAGCTTCATTTCAGAGAGGTCTGATAGTTTTAGTATCATACAGGTTTGCTAGTTTGATTCTAATCTTTGATTTTAATTTCCTCCAGATTTTTTTGCGATTGCTACTATGTTTTATTCAGGTTCAGATTCGTTTGAAAACCCACAAGAGAGCTGATGACAGAAAATACAAAATTCTACAGTTTTGTTGATAGGTGCTTGAAACTTCTACAATAGGGTTCTCTGATACGCTGAATCTGATTATGTGATTTTCGTTAAGATTCTACGACTTTCAGGGGTTGTTTCTCCCTATTTTCAAAAATAAGGCAAATTTTCTCAGGCTCCGAAATTTTGATGGGTAAGATTAAACTTGATTAAACTTATATATTTACAATCAGCATTAAAATGCGATTCTTTTGATGTAGCTATTGATATCAAAATTCTATTTTTTGGAGTTTTGGTTACTGTTGAGCCGGGTCGCGACCCATTCATGCAGCTTATGGATTACGTAACTTTGTTCAAGTCCGGAAAAACGGTGAGGGACAAAAAGGGTGGTGTTATTTCAGGTATAGGTCAACACACATCTTTTCATTGCTACATCGTTGCGGACTTGACCGACGGACTGCGAAAGCGTCTTCGCGGGCGATTGATTGAAACACCTGATGGAAGGGGGCTGTTTGGATATACGCAGAACCCCGATACTTACACAGAGGTCATCCCGTACGATAAATTGCTCTACGACGCTCAAGCTAGAAATACCATATTTTTTGAAAAGCTTATACGTCAGTTTATTAATGCTTATATTTTGAGCAAATGAAAGTATTGTTTCATTTTTTTAACTAAATGTCTGTATGAAATTCGATTAAATTTGGTAAAAATAAAAAAAAATTATAAAAAAAAGTTTTTAATCGTCTTATATGAAAAAAAAGTAAGGCAATTTTTTTCCGTTACCCAAAAAAATAAAAATATTAATAATTAGAAACAAAAACAAGGGTGGTCATGACATAGGTAGTTGCTCTTGAATCGTTCTAAATTCTTTCATTGTGAGTTGTTGAAAATTAAAACTATCTGACCATGCACCAAATGAGCGTAAGAACATAGCACTTTTTCAGTCTTCAAAAACGACTTGCAGACAACGCTATCACTTAATATCGTGAGTAATAGCTGCTCGCTCTAAAGCCTTCAGCCATAGGGAATGATGAAGCTTGCGCTAAATTTGGACTAGACCTGATAAAAATTTGTTGCGTTTTTGCTGGAATTTGTAACTGTGAATCTTACGAACAATAAATTTATAAATTTCCTTTTTAATGCAATGTTGTCACCAAATGTATTAAAAACTGGTTCCCAGTACTTGAATTTGTTTAGACTAAAAATCTAAACTTCCTGAGATGTTGCTGATACGCCCTTTTAGTAGCATGCATGCACAAAGTGTGTTTTAATTTAGTTTAACTTCCCCTAAACATTCCCTGAAACTTCCATCTTAATACCCTTAGGCCTGGTAGTAGCCGCACTAGAAGAAGTAGTAGTAGCAGTGGTTTTGCTGCGTGTCACTCCCTCATCACTCCCTGAAAGTTCCAAATTAATACCCGAAGCCATTCCTGAGTTACGTCCTTTTGAAAACCTGTATACACATAACGTGTTTCGATTTAGGTTAAATCGTCTCTCACCATTCAAGGTAATTTGTTGTTTTTGCATTCTGTTGGACAAGTTTTTTTTCTTTTTATGCACAAAATAATATTCGTGGTTTGACATCGGACGCTTGGGGCTTTTTGTTGTTATCCTCTGATGCTGAAAACAATTAAAAAAAAAAAAAAAACGTCCCAAAAATCTTGGGCTTTTATCTGTTGATCACTTTCCTTCAGTAGCTCCTGATCGTATACCGTATATACTGAGTGGGAAATGTTTCTGTCAGAAATGTCTTCTGTGCCAGAGAGTAAAGAGCAAAGTACATACCGTAAACTATCCTCGTCGTAGTATTAGTAACTTATGAAATATTATACGTAAAGAGCTTCTATATTCTATATTTTTATTACGTGTATGAGAGGGTTCGCCCCCTCTTCAATACGTAGCTCTTTAAACTAAGGCTTAAATTTTTGTCCAAATTCTTTAAGAATGACCCCTGAATCAGAAAGGTCGTAGAATAAATATTTGAAATTACAAACAATACTTTAGCATAAAGAGCGAGGCGTTTAAGAGAAGATGAACCTCCTAATATGTGTAATAATTTCTGTTCGTTTTAAGTTTTAATGCTGCTCCTTACATCCACTTAAACTTTGGAGGGGGCTTTTTGGATTTGTAATCAAAAGTTCTAGTGCCCTTTTCTTAGATTCAGGGTGATTGAAGGGTGGATATTCCTCCCCCACACCTTGAATTTTCCTGAAATACATTTAATAGAAATTTTGAGTTGGCCATTTGTTGTCGTAGAAACTTCGAAAATAGCTCATTCGATTAGAAATTAAAATGGTTAATGTTCTTTTGAATAGTCAAAAGGGGTTGGAGGGTAACTAATCCCCCTCCCACACACACCATTTCCCCAAACACAACCAATCAAAATTTTGAGATAGCCAATTCTTGGTCAACCTGCCTAAAATTCTAGGCAGGTATGATTTGCTAAAAGATAACAAACAAATATTGGTCCAATGAGAGAGGCACAGTTACCCGTGCCATTTAACCAAACACTTGGAAAACTTTAGGTTATATCACTATCTTAGCTCTATGACTATCTACCTTGGTTCTACTGCCCTAGGAATAACGCATGTACAGATAAAAGATAGACATATCTATTAACTAATGAACTAACATCATTTTTATGCAATCCTAATAAGGGGGGGGGGTTAATGCCAGAATTGCCTCTCACTCTATTGGTCGGTATTTCATAAGGCGACGTTGGGCGATGTTGCTAAATCATCACGTTCATCTTTGTGTATATAATGAAGTTATGTGCTACCTAATGCCATGAATGTCCAACTGAAACCATCCTTTTATTCACTCGCGTTTTTAGTCTCTCAAAGGTTGCAGGTGGCATACCTCTGGCGCAGATTATTTAATCTCTTCTGCATTCAAAAATAGGAGTGGAAATATCGTGAAGTGGATTTTGTGAAAAAATTAAAGTTTTTGGTTTTTTAAATGAGCTGTCAGTCAAAATTGTCACTTACCATGTGGAAGACGGCGCCGCTCTCCGTGCGGACGATCACGATCCCCTGGCCGGCGAAGGTCGTGGCCAGGGTCTTCCCGCGCTTGACGGAGCGCGCGCGCGCCACGGGATACCAGTGGCTGGGATCGATGCCGGTCCGGCGCAGGTCGGGGAGGGGAGCGTCCATGGGTGCTCGTCCTATCAGTTTCCCGCAGCGGGAGCCAGACCTTATGCTGCGCGGAGTGGAGGCCACCCCATGAAACTCGGCAAGGTGTTGAAGATCGGCGCGGGCGTCCTGGTCACGGTCGTCCTCGCGCTCGGCGCGGTTGTGTGCGTTCAAACTGAAACCGTACTCAGACAAGCTATTGCTGAGCGAATTAAGCCAGTTCTGTTCATGAATAAAATGGACCGTGCCCTTCTCGAACTGCAGTTAGAACAGGAAGAATTGTACCAAACTTTTTCTAGAATTGTTGAAAACGTTAACGTGATTATTGCCACTTATGCTGATGATGAAGGTCCAATGGGCTCCATTAGTGTAGATCCCAGCAAAGGATCTGTTGGCTTCGGCTCAGGTAACTTTTTATTATTGTTGTTATTGCTGACATAACATTTAAAACGTGGAATAACTCATTAATTCATTCATTTATTCCATTCATTCATTTCATTCATTCATTCGTTTCATTTATTCATCTCATTTACTCATTTTACTCATTTCATTTATTCATTTCATTCATTCATTCATTCATTCATTCATTCATTCATTCATTTTATTCATTCATTCATCCATTCATTCATTTTATTCATTCATTTATTCATTTATTCATTCATTCATCAATTCATCCATTTACTCATTAATTCATTCATTTATTCCATTCATTCATTTCATTCATTCATTCGTTTCATTTATTCATCTCATTTACTCAGGAATGAATTATGTGTTTAATTGTTTCAATGAGGTGTTCTCTCTATATACTAGTTCCCCAATGAATTAGATCTCCTGTAAGTGAAACCAAAGTTTTGCTCATAAATAGGTTAGGTCAGCGCTATGCCAATGGCCTTCTAAGACCTCGGAGAGCCAATACTTAGTCCCGGTGACAAATTGCTTCGTGCCTATTCCCCGAGTTCCCCATATCTTCATATCAATGCAGCTAAAAGTGGTTGATCATAACAGGGGGTCTGATTGTAAGAGGCAAAGGACGGCACGTGAAAAACCCCTGGCATGAAAGAATGAAATGGCTTGGACACATTCTGTGGATTAAGGATAACAGATTCCAATGATTGCCCTTGTCGGTCAACCATCTAGGACCAAAAACAGGGGTCGTCCCCGAATGAGGTGGGAGGATGTTGTAAAGAAAGATTTAAGGGAAATGGGAACTTCTTTGGAGGGTGTAAAAATTGAGGCTTTGAATAGATTGGCATGGAGAAGGAGCGTGCGTAATATTGCAGGCCTCAAGCGGCTTGGTGCTGAAGTGAGCTGTTAGCAGTAGCAGTATTTCATGTCAAAATCAAATCTTCGCTACATTTTTTTAAATATATTATTCAATTAATGTTATCTTAGGAATCTTTTAACTTAATATACGTCAGACATTATTTGTGTCATCGATTGATTGATTGACTATCATAGGAAGATATGTTGAAATGCTCAACCACTTCTTGTATCTTGGTTGCCTACTTTCTTCTGATAACTGCCATAGCTCTGACGTGAAACATTGACTTGCACTTGCTAGCTCTAGCTTCCGAAGACTACCAAACATCTGGAAAAGTAATCATGTATCCAACAAACTCAATGTGCCTTTTCACAGTTTAGTAATTCCCATAATTAATCTATAGTAATTTAACAAGGACCTCCGCCAAGTCGTTCTCAGTGCTCAAAAAAATAAGAAAGAGGAAAAAAAAAAGGAACAACAAAATCTAACCTTCTTAAGTGAACTCTACGAGAAGAAAAAAGACACTTAATCAAACAACAAAAAGCAACTTGAAATCAATGAAAGAGAAGTTACCATTTAGATTGAATAAGTATCCTTTGCCTTGCAACAGATTTCGCCTGTCTGTAATTTCGGTTTTCATTAGATATGCGGAAAGGATGTCTTAATCTAGACTGGGTGAAAATATTCATTTTTTAAGATTTTGGAGGAACAGTTGTTTATTTGATAATTCAAGTGAGAAACAATCTTAAAAAAGTAAAGAATGTGCTCAAAACAAAAGGGGGTATCTGACACGCTTACACTTCTATAGAAAATGAAATATAGAGTTTCTAAATATATTTACGAAAGGAAACATAGGTTTTGCACGAAAAGCTGTTCTTTGCAGGAAAAGCTGTTCTTTGCAAATCTAGTTTTTTTAAGATTTTGGAGGAACAGTTGTTTATTTGATAATTCAAGTGAGAAACAATCTTAAAAAAGTAAAGAATGTGGATGCTTGAATTACAAATGCTTATGGTGGTTTTGATAAGATTTTTTTTTGCAAAAACTAAATTTCAGTGGGGGAGGGGCAAACTGAGGTGGGGGGCAACCCGGGGCCAGGGGGGGGGGCAGTTTCCCTCTGCCTCATCGCAAATTTTGCCCCTGCTTATACCATACTTCCTTTCTATTTAAAAATAAAATGCAAATTTTAAACTAAATGGTAAAACCTTTTATCAAGAGGGTGGAAAACAAGATAAAAATAATTCCTGAATATTTCGTCTTCACATCTGGGAACATTTATCAATGGACAGTACAACTTATAGGTTCATCGTCTACCACACTGCTCTGCTGTTTCGCAACCTGAAACGCAGTTTTTCACCTTATCGGCATCATATGTAGTCGGAATGTTTTTGATCACGCCTATAAACACTGGGGATTTCACCCTAGCTTCTGTATTTTGCGACTACCGGTTGATAGAAGAGGCAAAGCTGGTTGCCTTGACCTTCATTTGAACTACAAGCCGCCATTCAGATCGACTTCTTTTCAATTCAACATCATCGACTGACAGGTCTTTTCCACACATATTCATCAAAAATTTTTTTCCTTCACCCAGTCCGAATAAGCGCCCACCCAAAAACGTTTGTTTTTGAATAAGCGCCCAGGGCGCTTAATCGGTCATTTACGGTATAAACAATAACAAAAGTAACCTTAAGAACAAGTATTTATGATAATCTCTTATCTAATCTGAATTTATACAATCGAGGACTTTTATTTATGTAAACAGAGGCCCAACCTCGTTAAGCCCAACCGCACTTTTCGAAATTTTGAAAACAGAACTTTTCGAAAGGTATATACCATAGCACTGTGCTGCTCCAAGATTGGTGGTAGAAACCAAGTAAAAGCTGGATCTGTCTTCTGGCAAAAATACAAAATTCCACATTTTGTAGATAGGAGGTTGAAACTTCTACAGTAGGGTTCTCTGATACGCTGAATCTGATGGTGTTATTTTCGTAAAGATTCTTTGACTTTTAGGTTTTTTTCCTAAATTAGGCAAACTTTCTCAGGCTTGTAACTTTAGATGGGTACGACTAAAGTTGATGAAACTTATATATTTAAAATCAGCATTAAAATGCAATCCTTCTGATGTAACTATTGGTATCAAAATTCCGTTTTTTAGAGTTTCGGTTACTATTGAGCCGGGTCTGCTCCCAAGATTGAATATCCAATTTTGTGTCTGTTTTATGTTTTCAGGAAAGTGCTATTTTTGTTGAATCTTACAAATAGCATATAGGGAAATATCAAGAGTCGGTTTATTTGAGCTAGTTTTGTAGATGGCCCTATGTTTTGTGTGATCTTCTAAATAATAATTTTTGTTCGTTTTAAGTTCCAAATTCGCTCTTTAATTCTGTAACAAAATTATAATTTAAATTGATTAACCACTGCAACCAGTTCAAGGACTCAACTATCAGGGACCTATCCATCCAGTCTTCTAAATACCGCCAACACTACTGGATAATATAGGAATCTACAAAAAAACAACATCTAGTCTAAAACTCAGATTTATAAGTAACGTTGAACTTGACCAAACAAGTAGTTTAGCAGAAGCCCTCAAAATATCCCAAGTACAAAACTGTCTTTTTTTTTCTTTTTTTTTTTAATCAGACATATTCAAATGAAGTTACAAAAATATAAGAAAGTTCGCACGTTAGAATGAATACAACACATTATATTGGTCTTGGCATTCACCCCCCCCCCCATGGAAATACTCCCGGAAAATATCCCCCCCCTCGGCTGCCTGGTCCAGAAACCACGCATAGCCACTTATTGTTCATGTTCTCCTTTTTTTTTTCGGCCCCTACAGGTCACAGCCGACATCGGATCTGGGTGTACGAAGACTCATTCGACGCGGGATTCTCCGATTAAGTGCCCTGGAAAGTTTCGTCGGAAAATCTTAACCCCCCGATTTTCTAGCTTAGAAAAACCCATTTTCCCATAAAAGCCCATGTTAATTTTTGAAATTCTTAAAAGTTATTTAGACTTATTCGACGCGGAATTCTCCGAGTAAATACCCTGGAAAGTTTCGTCGGAAAATCTTAAGTCTGGAGATCAAACCTTATAATTTTAAGTAAATTCAGTCTAAGCATACAAAAATAAATATTTTGGAGTAATTTTCAAGTATATTTTTGCTGACTGATTTCCCGAAAGCAGCAATTCAGGGTTCTAGCCCCTACATCCCTCGAAGTTTTCACTTATGGTTGACATGTCTCATCATCCAAACAAAGTGACCGTGTGTTTTTAGTGGCCGAATATGGTAGTTTCTGTCGATAAAAGATTTGCCAGTATCACAGTCCATTTTTTCTAGACTTCGAAGGACAATATATTTGACAATGATGAGGAAGATGGTCTGCATCCATCCCGACCAGGTGAAGGGGACCCCGGACGCCAAACCCGCGCGCACGCTCTATTCCGTCATCGACGCGCTGGGGCAGCGTCTGGCCTGGGTCGCGCTGCGGCCGGTGACCGGTCGGACCCATCAGCTGCGGGCCCATATGGCCGAGATCGGGCATCCGATCATCGGCGACGGCAAGTATGGCGGCAACGAGACCATGAAGGACGAGGGCGGCTTCGGCGCCCAGCTTGGCGGGGGGCTGGACCGGCCGCGCCATCTGCACGCCCCCCGCCCCGAGTTCGCCAAACTGGATTCAACAGCTTATATAGAACGCATGGACGGATAATAGATAGACATATCTATTAACAAATAAACTACCATCATTTTTATACAATCCTAATAAAGAGGGGGGGGAGTAATGCCAGAATTAACGGTGGTCACAACAGAAATTTCTGTTTTCACTCCTGGAATATGACCAAGATCTTTCCGCGCTGATTGGCTGTGGGAGCACTGGAGGTTAACGACTAGTCTAAAGATGCGTGTTGAATCCTTCTATGGGCGAGATACAAATCTACACAACTGGTGTCTATATGCTGTGAGGACAATAACTTCTAAAATAGTTTGTTTACAATTAAAAACAGTTTGAATGCCGTCTTTCTAACTCATGTATTTATTATTTCAATTATAAATTAATAAAGCAGCTTATGTAGCAATTTAATTGCTGACACTCACAGCATATGAAAAAACTGAAGTTGACTTAACCAAAATGACAAACTGGGAAGAAAGGCTCATTTTCCAACGCCACTACGGAGCCCATCCGTTTTGATGTCCAATGACTTTTAAAGCACTAAAAATGCAAGTTACTGCCATCTGGAGCCTCAGAATAACCCATTTTTTACCCCTTGAGCTCCTCCCAATGCCAACAGATCTGGTCGGGATTTGAAATAAGAGCTCTGAGACATGAGTTCATTCTAAATATCAAATTTCATTGAGGTCCGGTCACTCGTTCTTAAGTGAAAAAATACCTCAATTTTTCTAATTTTTCCAAATTAACAACCCCCAGCTCCCCCAAAGAGAACTGATCCATACCAATTATGCCAATCTCGTATCTATAACTTGTAGTTATTCTTCCCATCAAGTTTCATCCCGATCTATCCACTCTAAGCGTTTTCCAAGATTTCCGGTTTCCAAGATTTCTGTTCATATTAAACAATTCAGAAAATAGCCAACTCAATAATAAAAAGTATCTTTAGATATAGTGTTAAAATTTGCTCTGAAGATGTAGGAAGTTCCATATCCTCAAAAGTATAAAAATTAGACACCAAAAATAGGCTAAGTCTTTAGAAATCATGCTTATTGGCTATCAGTTTAATCTAATTTCTGCTTATTTCCTTTCAAATTAAAACAACAGTTATGTTTAAATTATCAATCAGTAGAAGCAGAATCCATACCGTCTTCTTGTCCATGATTATGAATAACTTTCAAGAATTTGTAAAAAACAAAATTCTATCGTGTGACACTGTGTACCCTTTTTCATATCGTTCAGAAACAAATCCAGGGGTCGCCCACGCTCCACTACCTGTTGCGCATCTGAGAGTGGTAATTTTGCTATGCGTACCATGTTTCTGATCGTGCGACTGCACCATGCATGACACACTTGCCAATGTGTGTGACCCACTTCTGCGCCACGTGGCTTCTTGCACCTGATATGCACTAATTTCATAAGTGTGCAGGCCCTACTGACAATTTGACCAGGTCTAGTCAAGGACCTGGTCAAGTTCCGATTGAAAATTTTTTGAGGTATTTTATGGAGGACCATGGCGTGTGCCCCACCTCTCACTAATTATAAGCTGGCCTTATCAAGTGAAAAATCAAAAAGAGCAGGAAAAGTGGCTCTTGTATATGGAAGACAAGCCTTTTGTTGATGGTAACCAGATGTGACGGAGGTCTATAATATCCTTGTCTGATCTTTTTTGTTGTTGTTAGCAATTCAATCGCTCTTCTTATCAAGGTCAAAATATTTGCCTTAAAGTGCCAACAGTAAAAATGAAATGTGAATGTCTGATTTCGTTAAGAATAGACTTACATAGCCTGCTACCTCTTCTACTACTTCTGCCACTAAAGCTAAGGCTACTGAAGTTAATCCTACTGCTACTACTATTGCTGCTGTACTTCTACTGCTGCTACTAAAACTTATGGTATTACGGTGAACAGTTTGAGAAATATTGAAACAGTATTGAGCTAAATTGAAACACATTATGCCCACACAGGATGTCAAGAGGACGTATCAGAAATGCTGTAGGAACGGTTGATGGTATTAAGTTGAAACTTTCAGCTTGTAATGAAGGGTATGTTGAAGAAATCAGAGGTGCTATGCGGTTACTGCAACTGACGAGATAACAAATCATACGTTCCCCCTTCCCACTTGTAGGTTTATCTGAAGGCTCATGGAGAGTTAGATAATTTGAGCATCAAAATGCGCTATTTCAGGCATCTATTCCTTCCTCCACTCGCACAATGAACTCCCCCCCCATAGTAGTTGACGAACAATTATACACCACTAAACACACCTTTCATGACAAATCAAGTGAACCATTTTAGTTCAATCAATCATAAGGATACATGTCCATATTGGCCATTGATCTTGTATGGACTATGTGACTTTTCAGGAACGTATGCATTACCATTAACTGGTGGAACCTTACCAAGTCAGACATTGAACAAATCGGGGGTTTCAGAAAATTAGGTCACAGATGGTCAACACCGTGGCTCGCTTTTGAAGAGCAGCTGGCACAAGATCGAACAAGATGGTCAAAGAAGGTCCCTATGATCATCGATGCCGGGCGAGGTGGAAACGCCTGATTCCCACCACAAGTACAAGTAAGTACGTAAGTATTAGAATATATGGAATTTAAGGAAGGAGTGGTCGTATGAACTTCAGAGGATGCTTATTGGATTGAAGATCAGAAATTCTAGTGGCCTTTCTACGTCTCTCGACTTCCGTAGTTCTCTCAGCAGCGTATGAATAATAGCCTGCTTTTCACTCGCCTTTATTAGTTCCTTTCTCCCGTCCGCCCATTGCAAGAATCGGCTTGGGTTTTTCAATATAGTATGGAGAAATCGCATGATGTTAGCAGACCAATTCGCCCGTTCTTTCCGATGTAAGGAATCGCGTATTACAAAATCCCAAAACAACAAGCGCCGCATTTCCTGATTGCGATAAGTATTCTTCGGCAAGCGGAGGGCGGCGCTTGTTTCAGCAAGATAAACAGGCGTCAAACGAGACTTAAAACGAACTGAAACTACTCCGTATATGAAAGGGGCTGTTCCCTCCTCAACGCCCCACTCTATACGCTAAAATTTTTTACTGTTTAAAAAGTAGAGTTGAGAGAAAGAGTCAAACTTTAGTGCAAAGAGCGGGGCGTTAAGGAGGGAACTGTCCCTTTCATATACGGAATAATTTCTGTTCGTTTTAAGTTTTAGTTTTGCTCCTTACTTTCAGTTAAAAAATCTTGTTTTTTTTTTTAATCTTTCAAATGAGCCATTAAACATCTCTGTAAGAAGTTCTGAATGCCTACTAGCGATTATAGAAGGATGCCTCCAATTTCATCGTATCGATCAAGTGGTCCTAGAATGTTGCAAGAGGGCTCATTCTAATGGGAATGAAAAGTTCTAGTTCTCTTTTAAGTGACCAAAAAAATTGGATTGCACCCAGGCCCTCTCCCACGCTCATTTTTTTTCTCAAAGTCAACAGATCAAAATTTTGAGATAGCCATTTTGTTCAACATAGTTGAAAACCATAATAACTATGTCTTTGGGAATGCCTTACTCCTCCACAGTTCCTGTGGGAGGGACTGCAAGTTACAAACTTTGAACAGTGAATACAGTTGGTCCACATTTAGCAAGGAGTGCAGGCTCACGTCTTCGGAAACTGTCCAGTCAAACTCCTGTGAGATAGTACGTTCGCGGACCTGTTCTATGTGCCCTACGAGGACGCCGCGATGCTGATGCGGTACTCGCAGAACTTCGCTGAGGGCCACGGCATCACATGGAACCCGGGCGAGACGCCGGTGGACGGAGCGACCGACTTCCTGTTCATGCTGGCGATCGGCGTCGTAGCGAAGAGCGGCTTCTCGATCGAGCACGTCACCCAGTTCCTGGGCGTCAGCGCCCACGTCCTAATTTTTTTAGCTTTTCTGTGAAGAATGCCTTGTACATTATTCCTTAATTCTTTTTTTCAGATAGTCATGACAGTAATCGTGAAAACATCTCATTTCTGCAATTGAAGCACATGTATCAGGATTGACTAGTTTAAGATGACTGAACAGGCCCGCCAAAGCAATCATCGTGAGCAAGGTAGAATGGAGGCTGAGTGTTTCCCCGGTTTTATGTGTGTCCATGTTTGTCAGATTTTTCCAGGTTTGTCCCATTTTACGCGCGTCAATTTTTTTGCAATTTTTGGCAGTAGTAGAAGTATTCAGTTTCACTGCTTCGTCAATGTGTATTCTTCAAATTCAAACTCGTCAAATTCGCCAAACTGCTTCGCCAAAATTCAAGATATATTTCTTCCAGATGTTTAGAAAAGAATTCGCTAATCAAAACTTCCAAATTAAGAACGTTCAGTCCATATATAGCATTTTGTGCGTCTCAGCGTCGGCAGACAGTCTCAAAGATAAAGGGTCCAATAGCAAATTTTTCCAGCGCCACAGAGAACTACAGAAGCAACTGAGATATAACTTATAAGGGTATCTTGAATATAACAGTAGTTTGCAAACATGGGAAGGGAAATTATTTTTGATTGGAGAGATCTTGGTCATTTTTGGGAGCTCCTTGATAGGACCTGTTGAAAATTAGTTTCATTTTCATCATGGATAGTGACATACACCCCCACTTCCACCATTTGGTTATTTATTGACCCATCATATGAGCTTTGGAAAAGTGAGCTTGACCAACAAAGAGGTTAAACGTTTCCGGCAGTACTTGGGGTAGGGTCCAGAGGGAGATTTTGAGGGGTGCTCTATGCATTACCTTTTAAAAAAGCTTTAATACTGGCAAAAAGAAAAAAATTGATATATACATTTTTACTTCTTCATATTTGATTAAGTGACGGGTTCATAAGGAGACCCTATGACCTCCGTATGCAGTTTCACACTTACTGAGCCTCCGTATGTATCATACAGTCTCATTAGGTAATGAGTTTAACGAACCTATTAATTATTTCCTTCTTCATGTTTCATTCAGCGACTTGCTCATACAGAGATCATATAATCTCCGTATACAGCTACGCAGTTATTGAGCCTCCTAATGTATCGTACAGGCTCATATAGTCTCTTAATGAGCTTAAAGAGCCTTATACTTTTTTATTTCTTCGTACCTATCCTTCGACCACTCAGAATCTTAAAAGCGGCACTAAAAATTCTAATTAACATTCCTATGAGCTCCTGTAAAGTTTTTACGATCAAGCTTTCGATACATACTTATTTGCCCTTTGGGACTAACCTACAACCATTGTCCTGGGGGCTGTGGGGGAGTTGTCATCCCGAAAGACATTATTTCCGAACCTTTCAATTACATTGAGCAAAATGGATACCTCAAAATTTTGACTGGATGCGTTTGGGGAAATAGTAAGAGTAGAGGGGGGTTAGTTGCCCTCCAGTTCCTTTCGACTTGCGAAATTCCACATTTTTGTAGATATGGGCTTGAAACTTCTACAGTAGGGTTCTCTGATACGCTGAATCTGATGGTGTGATTTTTGTTAAGATCGTATGCCTTTTAAAGGGTATTTCCCCCTATTTTCTAAAATGAGGCAAATTTTCTCAGGCTCGTAACTTTTGACTGGTAAGACTAATCTTGATGAAACTTATATATTTAAAATCAGCATTAAAATGCTATTCTTTTGTTGTAACTATTGGCATCAAAGTTCCATTTTTTAGAGTTTTGGTTACTATTTAGCCGGGTCGCTCCTTATGAAGTAAAAATTATGTCAGCTTAAAAAAAGTTTAGTTAAGAACAAAACATAATCCCTTGCCACCCTGACTAGGGCAAGATAAAGGACGATTGGAGTGTTGAGTCCAATCAGGCCCTGCATTTAAAGGGCCACGCGTTAACATTAAAATGAACAAAAAAAGATTTTGAAATTTAAAACAAATTCTTCTTGACGATAAGGGATAAATTATGAGTTATTCAAATAATTAAAGATACAATTATTTTAAGTTTGCACCGCTGAATGAGACCTATTAGTGTCTTTATTATGATAAATTATATTTCTACTTTAGGAGTACTAAAATCGACGTCTTTTTTCTGTGTACCTAGTCAAGAAAATGACACTTCATAGTTACGACATCTTAAAAAGGTGAGTGGAGCCTGGTGTCTTAAGAAAGCAAGCTTGTGGCGTGGGGCCATTGGGTTGCCCCTCCCCAGAATCTCGATGTTAAATCCTGTACGTAAACAATGAGAAAATTGCATAATTTGCAAGCCTCCCTTCGGGGCATTCCTGGTAGTATAAATATTAGACCTTTTGACTAGTTTGACAAAATGACAATTCCAAAATTTTCAATCAGTGGTTTCGAGTTATCAGATGTACTAGCATCCATGGTTGCCACCACAGAGAGGCCAATGGCAGCAATGACTCCCCAGTAAAAGGGAAGATAACAAGAATTTCATTTTGGGAACTAGGCCCCCAAGTTTTTGCTCCCTTCCCCTTTGTCTTCATATTGTCATTTTCTTTTTAATAAAGATAAAACTATTTAACATATTTAAATTGCTTAAGTTTACAAAAATCACATATGTTCATTGGAAAATACCCATCCCTGTTACAAAACTTTTTTTTGCCATCTTTGCATCTTTTGACCAATCTGTTTGAAGAACCTCATAACTCAGATCTTTTGTTTTAAATTACAACTTTATCCAGCTTCATTGGCGGGGGGAGAGTTGGGGGGAATCTTAGAAAATACTTAAAGCGTAGAGATCAGGATGAAACTGGATGGGAAGAATAAAGACACTTCTAAGATATGTGACTGACATAACTGGACCAGATTCACCCTCTTCTGTGGAGTTGGGGGGTGGAGGTGGGGGTAATTCGGAAAAATGAGGTATTTGTAACTTACGAACGGGTGATTAAATCTTAATGAAAGTTTATGTTTAGAAGGATCTTGTGCTTTGAATTTTGTTGAGGAGAGTTTGATAAAAGGATATAGTAGATGGCACAGCATAGAGAGGGCTAGGTGAGGTAGTGTGACGTGAGAGGCCCCTGATAGTGAGGGTTATTTGAGTGTCAATGAATTTTTTGGTGACGTGAGATCCACTTTCAGGCCAAAATTTGACAGAGAGTCTGCACCAAGAAGAGGAGTGGGCACGTCAGCAATTATAAAGATCCATGAGAAGGACCGGTGAAGACCACGATCATGAGTAAGTGATCGTTGACCTTATGTGGGGATGGATGATTGGTTGACAGCTCCTTAAACTTTAAAAGTTCTCTCATTGCTAAAGAAATTAGAGTTTATCCTTTGCTACTTTATAAATGATGACGTTAGAAACTTGGCGTACGGCAAAAAAGTCAACTTTGAACTAAGACAGATAGATTTTTTTTCAACGGCAGCCGATAGCTCTTAATGAGCTGATCAAAGTATATGTCATTCATTTTTTGGTAGAAAAATTCCTTATGAGATATACCAGTTTGAAAGTTTAAAGGGTTGACAACTTCAGTAGTAAGGTACACACTGAAACCAAAAATAGGTCGATAAGTTTTAAGGGGAGTCAATTTTGATTAAAGGTGCAATCAATTCAGATACCCGCTTATTTTTTTAGTCATTGTCACTACTAATCGTCTTAAAACCGCTATTACATTCAAAAACGTTCAGAAATTAAATAAAAAAACAAGTTTTTTTAACTGAAAGTAAGGAGCAATATTAAAACTCAAAACGAATAGAAATTATTCCGTATATGGAAGGGGCTGCTCCCTCTTCCCTCGCTTTTTACGCTAAAGTTCGAGTCTGTCTCACGACTCTGCTTTTTTTAAAATAAAAAACTTTAGCGTAAAGAGCGAGCCGTTGATTGTTCTCGAGGCCGTTGGCAAAGGCCGCGCGGATACCAGCCAAAACATAATCATCGGCTTCGGCAAAGCCGGCAAGCGGACCGGTGCGCGGGCTGACATGCCCCACCTTGATGACCGGGTTTTGCGCATAGGCCCGGCTGAAACGCATCACGGCCGGGGCCGCTGTAAGTGCTGCCGCCCCCGTCAGGACGGTTCTGCGGGTCACTCCCTTGGTTCTCATCGTCATGGTTTTCCTCCCATTTCTGCCAGCGATTTCAAGGCATCGTCGCCTCGTTCAAAACGGTTTCCTGTTTTCTCCCTTCGCGTACCCCCTGACCTGAAGGGGGATCCTGACTTGGTACCCTGTCTTGGTCTTGGTCTGTTCGCGTGGAGTTGGACTCGGGGTTGAGCTTCGGGCTCAACGGTTCGTTCAACTTGCTGTTCGCTGCATCGTTCAACTCGGAGTTCAACTCCGGGTTCGTGGAGCGAGCTCGGCGAGCCGCTCCAGACGCTCTTCCGGCGCGTGCGGCACGCTCCTTGGTGGCCTCGGACTTCTCAATCGCGAGCTGCCGCTCCTCGTGCATTCGCGGGTTCCGGCGGACCCCGTCTTCGGCGAATCAAAATCGTCCGATCAAAATTATGAAAAAAACATTTAGCAAAAAAAAAAAATAAAAATAATAATAATATGCAAATTTCATTTTAATTATTCGTGTGTGGAGAGCCAAAATCAAAACAGTTATTAATTCAAAAAGGTTCAGAAATTAAATTAAAAAAAAAATTGTTTTTACTGAAAGTAAAGAGCGACATTAAAACTTAAAACTTACAGAAATGAATCCGTATATGAAAGGGGCTGTTCCCTCCTCACCGCCCCGCTTTTTAGGCTAAAGTATGTTGTTTTGTTTTAAAAAGTAGAGTATTAGATTTCATCAAATAGCAGCTGTAATCGATCTTTGGTGTCTTCTAGCAGTACTATATCATCTGCAAAGTCAAGAGCTGGAAGTTGCTTGCTGCTGAGGTTTACTCCATAGCCTGTAGACTCTCTGAGTACGTAGTCCATTACTATTATGGTGATAATACACAATGTGATAATAAAAGTGCTGATATTACACATCCTTGTTTGACATGAGTCATTATTTTGAAGTATCTTGTAACTCCGTTTTCTGTTCGTACACAGCATTCTGTTTCTTTGTACAGGGTGATAATCAGTTCTACAGCAATAAATACGCTTGGTGCATTAGAATCATTTATTTTGAATTTAATTTTGAATTACTTGAACGTAGAGTTTGCTTCATAACTAAAATTTTTTTACTTTGCAATCTATAGGAGAGTCAAAATTTTCATTTTGACGGGCTGAATTTCTTTATACATTTTCTTTTTTTCTAATATTTAGAAACAAATCTTCAATGCCTATTGGTTTGTTACCCCCTCCCCTCCGAATTAGAGGTTTTAAAGATTGCTCCTATAATATCATGTATTGCCTGTATAATTCGCCTTTTTTTTTCTCTTTTTTGAGGAATTTCTATGGGGGAAGAGAATTTTCCATGAAGGGAGCACCGGATTTCCTAACATTATTTAGAAAACGATCAAATATAAAATAAACAGTTTTTTTTTTCAGGTGAAAGTAAGGAGCAACATTAAAACTCAAAACGAACAGAAAATATTTCGTAAAAGAGGGGGATTGCCCCCTCGTTATTACCTTGCTATTTACGGTAAAGTTTTTAGTACTTTCAAAAGAGATACATATTATAATTAAAAGGCTTTTGTGATTCGGGTGTCACTGTTAATTAGTGGGATCAAAATCTTAAATTAAAAGACTTGAATCATTTGAAAGTCATTTGAATAAATTTTAAAAGTCATCTAACTTCCCAAAAAGCCTTATTGGGAATAAATACGTTTTAAAACGACTAAAGGAATTTGGAGAAATATCAAAAGATATGTCGTTTTCGGATAGCACACCAAGTGGGCGTGAGGATTTAAAAGGCATTAAACGAAAGTGTCTTTCCACCATATTTAGTATGCAAAAGGGTAGCGGACGCTTCACACTACGTTTACGTTCAAAATACCACAATTTTTCGAAGGCATTTATGAAAATATTAGCGATGAGGGTTCATTTTACCCCACATTACATTTTTCATATATTTTCTTAATTTCCATGTTACTAATATATTTCATTTTTATACCACCAATTTAAAGAATTGTACTTAACCTCTTTTGATCTGGGATGTAAAACAACGTAAATTAGCCCCATTTAGCAGCTGTTGCAGCATTATATCGGATATATTAGACACAATACTATTTATACCGTTGTTGTTGTTTTTTTCCTTCTCATCTCGTCTCGGTGGTACCCACAACTTTAAATTCCTAAACTAAAAAATATATTTATGTACTACCTACACTGAAAATATAAAAGCTAATAAGCAATGGAAGCAAAGCAAGGCAAGGGAAAGCAAATTACTGCTGTTACCCTTGACATTCTATTGGACTGAGGTAAGCAATAGATAAACTTTTCAAAAATTCCAAATTTATAGCCTACATGCTTTCCAGAAATAGCCTTGATATTGGAGAAATAATCTTCACTTAAATTTCATGGACATGTAAGTCCTTTTCAGTCTTATCAAAACATCTACTTGCTGTCGTATTGAAAATAGCAAACGTGAAGTGGGTAACTGACAGTTTATTATGGTTGGCCACCTCCGATGACAAATGGACAGAAAAACTTATAAAATAGACCAATCGACGCAGAAAAAAAAATTCTCGATGGCATTCTTAAACGCAAAAAAGTGGACTTAACACGTTTTTGTATAACGGTACGGGAATTGTACATCCAGTGCATCGACGGGTGGGGTTACTAAATATCGATTAATTCCGGTCTGTCTCGTTAAAACCACAGTCTTGTCTTTAAATCGATGCTGATCGAAAATGTCGTTAAGCATCAGTATAAATGGCATTAAGACATGAAGTGTATGCATCCTCTACAATTTCCCGACTAGAAATTCTTATCCATTTCATATACGGAGTAATTTCTGTTCGTTTTAAGTTTTAATGTCGCTCCTTACTTTCAGTTAAAAAAACTGTTTTTTTATTTAATTTACTAGAATGAACGATTGTAGTTTATAATCGTCAGTTTGATCGGCGGATTTTGGCCCATCTGTACAATGCAATGGTCCCTTTTGGAGGATATTCCAAAAGGAAGATAAGAAAGAATTGTGGTCTGCATATTGTAAATATGCAAAGTACCTCTTACGGCTTCCACCATGGACAAGTAACCGTATTGTGACAAGTCGGTATGGGATTATCGCACCTGAATGATACCTTGGTTACTGTCTCTTAGTTCCAGCCAAATGATGATTTTCAGATAGTGGGCAGAAAACAGAAGCCTTAAATGAGTCCCCCTGATATAATTGGAATCTCAAACTCAGTCCCAGCTATGGAGATAAATGACAAAAATTCTAGTTGATTGACTTTTTGCTATCTCAGAAAGGGGCTAGGTTAGGAATTCGAAACTTTCAAGGATTGGTCTACAGGCTAAAGTATGTCCTAGGAAGGTATTTTGAAGTACAAACCTCCACTCCTTCTCCCTCTAGAGAGCCCTGACCGCTGCGAGAAACTGGCGGCTACCCTAACCTTCTGCCCGCCGCAGGAATGGAAACGCATCGCGCCACCAAGCCCAGAGGTTGCAGCGCAGTTTATGCAAGATGCAACCCATTACTACCAGTTCGTTTCCGAACAATTGGGCAGCGCACATGGGTTGGATTTGGACCGTTTGACCGATCTGGTCCTAAAGGGCACCGCTGGCAGACTTGGCAAATCCGTTGAGGATATTCCCGTCTTTTCTGCCAAAGAGGCAGCCGTTTCGGGCAAACCCGGGCGCACCATCTCTTATGGCGTCAAATTTACAATAGTCTCATTTGCGCTTCAATATAAATACCTCGTTGTAACTGAATTGTTTATTAAATTTATTTTTTGTTTGTTTGAAAGAAATGGGCTTAGAGGGGAAATAACATCGATCAAAGTTTATTACATATTAAGCAAATAAAACCAAATTATTTATTAAAATTGTCAAATATTTTTTTTCAAATGAAAGCAAAGACTAACATTTCAACTTAAAATGGTCAGAAATTATTCTGCATTTGTGGAAAGTTATCCCTCTTCAATACCCTATTCTTTATGCTCTGAGAATTGTCAGTGCATGCTTTATAGGTGTGCTCGTCATTTTAATAGTTTAATTTCTTGAATGTGTATAAAGAGTACCACTTCGAGTGAATCTTTGGCAGCAGTCATATTGAAACGTTTGGCTTGCTCTCTAGTCTTTTTTCTGAAGCATGAATAAGAGTTGAGTGGCTATTTTCAATCTGGATTTTGATTGATCTTGGCACTAGCTAAATTCTGTATCCATTTAGATGTTTTGACAACAAATGTTCTTTCTAATGCCATTAATTGCAAAAATATCAACCAAGAATTTTCCTTTGCCTTTTTAACCATTCTAGAGCGTGCATACCTGTGTTGGCTTCAGGTGGCTTGGTACTCTGGGTAGTAGTAGCGGCATAATAGTTTACTGATAATTATAGTAATAATCTGCCAATGGCTCAGTCATCGAGCATTAACTTCTACCAAAAAAGTGGATTAAATCTTGTAAGTGTTTAATCTTACAAAAAGAAATTTGAACTTCTTGGGAGGCTGTAAAGAGGGAGGCTTTAAGCATATTGAGATGAAGGAGTGTACGTAGTTGTCTTGGCCTCATGTGGCTTGGTACTTAGTGGTAGTAGTAGTAGTAGTATAACAATGTACACAGATGGTTAACTTTATGGAACGTGTTATTCCAACTTAAAAAGGAAAGGCAATTTGATAAGAGTTACGAGTAGGGAAAAGAGTAGAGAAAAACTATGTCAAAATACAAATAAGAAAAAGAGAACAATTCGGTGTTGTACAAGCAAAAGCTGCCATCTATGTAAAACAAAGTGTCCCTACCTTTGAAGCTGGTTGCACTCAAAAACCTCCAAAACAGCCATTTTTCTGTCCAAACTACTCAGATATATTCAATCCATATTAACCAAGCATTAAAAGGGCCCATTCGCTCCAAGGTATGAGCCTTAGCTATTCTACTTTTAACATCTTCACTTCTCCCACCGTCTTCACTAATAATACTACCAAGGTAAGTGAAGCTGGCAACCTGATCAATCTTTTCGTTACCCAACATCAGCTTTTCATCTTCACTTATTCCGAGCCTTAGTGACTTAGTGTACTTGACATTAATTTTCAAGTCTATTCTAGCACCCTGAACCCGCAAAACCACTAAAAATTCATTCATTTTGTTCACACTTTCATCTAATATGCTTAAATCATCAGAATAATCTAAGTCCAGGAGCGTTTTCCCTCCCCATTTGGCTGCCCCAGTCGAGCCGCGCCATCTGGCAGGGATGGTGAACAAAATCTCCCGTGATGAGCGCCTCCTCGCCGCGCGAGGTGATATGCACGCTGACATGGCCCGGGGTGTGCCCCGGTGTTGGCTCAAGCCGGACTTCTTCGCAAACACGATGGTTGGCGTCAACCAGGTCGGCGAGGCCCGCATCAAATATTGGACGCACCGAGTCTTCCAGCACCGGGCCGTACTCGCCGTCGCCGGCCTCGTCCCAGTAGGCCCACTCGTCGCGCGCAATCAGGTAGCGGGCGTTGTGAAACGTTCCCATCAAAAGTTATGAAACCTGAGAAAATTTGCCTTATTTTAGAAAATAGAGGGAACAGCCCTTAAAAGTCATAGAATCTTAACGAAAATCACACCATCAGATTCAGTGCATCAGAGAACCTTACAGTTGACGTTTCAAGCTCCTATCTATAAAAATGAGGAATTTTGTATTTTTGCCACAAGACAGATCACGGATGCGTGTTTATTTGTTTGTTTATTTTTTTTCCAGGGGTGATCGTATCAACCCAGAGGTCCTGAAATGTCGCGAGAGGGCTCATTCTAACGGAAATTAAAAGTTCGTAGATAGATGTTTAATTGCTTAATCAAAAGCTATTGCTTATATTTACTAGGTTTTTAAAAATTCTACCATTTATTAGATATCATAGATTTCAATATTCACTAGTTTCTGGGAAGAATTTGCAATGAAATCTTTGTCATGGTTGAAGCATTAGCTATAATCGAGTAACAGCCCATAGTAAATAAAAGTTAAAAAATGTTAAAATGGTCTTCTTTTTTTTAAGAACATCATAGAGATTTTTAAGAGCTCATTCAAAAGCTATTTCTCATATGTACGTGGTTTATATAAATTCCGCCGGAACACATGCTGTGAGCTTTGGGATGTGATTCTGATTTTAAGAGTCGAACAGATCAGTTAACTAAAATAATGAAAAGCATGTTAAGTGACACAGTGGAAGGTTGAATAACTCTTTAAATGGGTGCTATTGTTCTCACTTTACAAGAAGGGCCCTAATTGTAAACGAAATTTTTTGAGAGAGCCGTCAATCATCTCTCTAAGGCATCCAGTGACCAGCGGTGTTTGGGAAAAAAAGAAAAAGCATCAAATCAAATAGCTCATAATGACGATCTGTAAATAAGGAGTGACGCGGGTCAATACAGTGGGTAGACGTCGTCGCGGTTTGGGTTGCGCGAGATGACCGAGCCGTCTGGCGCATATTCCCAGCACTCGTTCAGGCCAGGCGTAATGACAAAGAATTCGCAGCTCAGGAAAGCCTCGCGCACGGCTGCGAGGTGCTTCTCGTAGTTCGCTTCGTAATGCTCATAGGAGTAGAAGAACACGTTTTCCCGGAACGGGTCCTTTAGGACCTGGATCGTCCGGCCCTCCTTCGTCGTCTTCTCACGCGGCACCAAGAGGCGGGGTAGCTGGCGCTCGCCGAAAGCTTTCTCGGCAAGAGCTATGCCCCGGGACATATGAGGTTTTTATGGAACGGGTGGTCGTATAAGCTTTGGATCGGATGGAGCTCATTTTGTTGAGCTTAGTCCTAAGTCTTAGTGCCCTTTTTAAGAGTAAAAAATGAATGGAGGGCAGTCAGCCCCCTCAGGCCTATCATTCTGAAAAACATATTAGATCAAAATTTTAAGGGATCTATTTTTTTTAGCCTTGTTGAAAGGTCCAGTAGTTATGTCTCAGGGAGTATCAACCTCCTCACAATCCTCAGGACAAGGGTTGTTATCAAGGCAAATCGTTCATTTGCCAGACGTTCCCACCACCGTATTGAATTGACGGCCAAATAAAAATGACAAATAATAACTTAAAACTCGTAATTAGAATACAATTTTTCCTTAACTTTATTTCTAAATCCTTCAAATTTTGTTATGTCATCAATTGTCTTGTCATTACTATTGCATAATTTTATTCCTCGATAAATAAAGGAGAACGTAGACCTAGTAGTAAGGGCAATTGGAGCATACAGCGTCTTGCTTTTTCGAGTATTATAATTGTGACGATCAGACCTAACCTGAATCATGCATGAGAAGCATATAAGTAAAGATATAAAGGGCAATTTTCCGAGGAAAATTTTTATTGGGTTTGGACTGCCTAGAGGATCTTTCTGTGGTCGGGGGATTTTCTACTGGAGAAATTCTTCACTGGGGAATCTTTTGCATTAGCAACTTTCCACTTGGGGGTGAGATTTTAGGGAAAGATTTTCTACTAAGGGGGACTGGAGCCGAATTTTCCAAAATAATTTAAAAAACAATCAAAAACTATAATATAAATAATTTTTTCAGTTGAAAGTAAGGAGGAACAATGAAACTTAAAAAAACTATAAGGCCTACGTATATGAGGACCCTGGTATAGGTATATATGGGTATACCTTGAAATTTTCAATTGTTCAGTTAATGAAATAAAAGGAAAAGGCAGGAGTTAGAAACATTTGGCTTTCGCTGATTGAAATGCAGCTGGGATTACGGGACTAGAATACTTGTGTCTGCATTTTCAATCGTTATTACCGTCATGTATCGTGACTTATCCTCATTATAGTCAACTTAAAGTCTGTTAAAACCCTTAAAAGGAGTTAATAATTTAAATCTATGAAAATTCATATAAGCCATCTTGATTCCATCTGGAGGAATCAATTTGCAGTCTTTTCTTCATTTTAGTTATATGTTTGATTTTCCTTCTATATCTCCTATATGATAAATATCCTTGTCTTGTTTTAGTTTTTTTTATAAGTGTTTGATTTTATTTTGTTGGCTCATTACAAACTAAGCTTCTTGGGCTTCGAAATTACTTTACGTTTTGTAATTTTCTTTTACTATTAATAAATTGATTGATTGATTGATTGATTTGAAAAACAATTAAAAATTAAATGAAAAACAAATTATTATAACTGAAAGTAAGGAGCAACATTAAAACTCGAAACAAACAAAACCATTTTGTATCGGGCATTTGTGCGAGGCGCAGGACTTCGTAGGTGTCAAAATTGTCTTCAACAACGCGGCCGTCGTCGAGCGTGATGGCGCTGCCGAAAACGGTGGCAAGCGCATAACCGATCCCGCTTTCAATCTGTGCCCGGACGATATCGGGATTCACTGCGATGCCGCAGTCAACGGCGGCAATGACGCGGTCGACGGTAAAGTCGCCGCTGGCGTCAACACTGACTTCCGCCACCTCCGCGACCCAGGTTTTGAACGAGTAATGGACCGCGATGCCGCGTCCACGCCCGGCCGGCAGCGGCGGTGTTTGGAATCACGAGGGAGCGTCGATTGACCTGTGGGTGCAGCCAATGTTCTATCAAACGGGCTGGTTTGTCGGGTTGGTTCTACTGGGACTGTTTGTGGCGTCCTATGGTTGGCATCGCAACCGTCTGGCAATCCAACGTGAACGTTCGACCTTGGAAATGGCCATTGGCGTTGAACGGGAGCGAGCGCGGATAGCCGGCGAGATGCATGATGATTTGGGGAACCAATTGGCGCGGATCACTTACCTCAGTTCGGAAGAGAATGGGCGTGGGCGAGATGAACGTATGGCCAAGATTTCGGCTCCGACATCGGTGTCCTCCATCGCAGCTGTAGCAAGTGATTCTTCCAGTTCATCCAGTTCCGGAATTTCTTCGGCGTGGGTATCCGGCGTCACTGGAGACTTGAACAATTTGCTATGCGGTTGGAAATCGTCTGCTTCCGCAGCCGGGCCGGCATCTTCTTCGATCTCTGGTTCTTCTGCGTTCAGCGCAGCTGCACGCGCCGCTGCCTCCCGGCGATTTTGCTCTTCTGCCTGCTGAATTTTTTCGGCAATCACATCGCGTGATTGCGCCGCCGGTTGGGTTTCAACAACCGAAGAGGCCAATTGTACCTCCCAAGATTGCTATGACGCTTGCCTCCAGATATTTCGTCGATTTGGCTGGCGTGTTCTTCGGCTTGAGCTAGCAAAATCGCCCTCGGTCGTGCGTGTCATGATTCCCCAACTAGCGCGACTCCGGCCAAGCTTCGCGAACGCGAGAACGGTCCGCGAAGGAAGTGTTCTCCGAAGCCAATGTGAGTCGATGGGTGAGGAAAACCTCGAACGAATACCTTTGGTCCTTTAATCGATTAGAGGCGATAAGATCAGAATCCACCGGCTATTGAGTAATGTTTCATGCACTTTCTTTTTATCAAGAGGTCGATTGAAATCAATCAAAGAGTGTGCTTTTTTCACACCATCTTGCATCTGTGATACCTCTTTAAAATGCAAAGACCCAACAACAGCACTGCCTAAATATTGATTGATTCGATCAAGAATCATCGCCTGCTGGTGCATAAGATCAACACCATAACCAGGTTGCGAAGCAATCGTCAGCACGTAATAACTTTGCATTTCATGAAATTGTTGTTGGCGATAACGCAATTTAAGTGGTGATGTGATAAGCCCTAATTCTTCGCCAACAATATCTGTTTGATCGAACGCAGGAATTAAATGGGAACGAATGAAATTTACTTTAAAAAATGAAGATGGTGCTGCGCGGCGTGGCCAGTTGATTTTTCCTCGCGGTACGATTGAAACCCCGGTCTTCATGCCAGTTGGCACCTATGGCACAGTCAAGGCGATGACCCCTGAGGAACTGGAAGGCTTGGGTGCCGAGATCATTCTCGGTAATACCTTTCATTTAATGTTAAGGCCGGGAACCGAGATCATCCAACAACATGGCG
Organism: Alatinidae sp. Z8VKAUB7J3; assembly: GCA_010016025.2. Lineage (NCBI taxonomy): Eukaryota > Metazoa > Cnidaria > Cubozoa > Carybdeida > Alatinidae > Alatinidae sp. Z8VKAUB7J3. The sequence goes on from JAAAKM020721499.1 coordinate 87,679,280, forward strand.
ACCTGCATGACTTCATGCATTGGCAAAAACCCATTCTCACCGACATTATTATTACCATCATCGTTTTTATCATTATCATTGTACAATTTCAGCATGAGGAATAAATATATAAATGGCTTTGAAGTTTAAAAAAATGTTCAACATCATCATCTTCGTTATCATCATCATTGCCATCATCATTTTCGTCATCATTATCATCATCATCATCTTTACTATAATCATTATTATTATTGGCGTCATCATCATCACGATTATCATCATCATTATTATTATCATCATCATTATTTCTACCATTATCATCATCATTATCATCTTTACTATAATCATCATTATTAATGGCATGTAAGACTTGGCATTTCTTTGTCAGATTTTTTACTTCTGCATGTAAATTTATAAATTTAGAAGACAAATCTACGAAATAATCTTCACTGGAATAAATTTGAAAATGGATATATTTCGTAAGAGGTTGTTATGGGTAGAATTGTCCGTAGTAACCATGTTTTACACTTTTATCAACGTTTTCTGCGTTGAAAAGATTGCAAGCTTAAATGATTAATGGATAAGATTCCTTGTGTGATAGATAAGCTATTTTAGTATAGGAAAAGAAATCTTTTTTTGATCTAGTAAATGTTTTCACTGGTTTATGTGCGCACGGTGGGATCGAAACTACTGGAGCAGGAACGAGCATGACCAAGCCATTGACCGAGCGCCTGCTGTTAATCGTTGGCATTGTCTCTGCCGTTTTCGGCAGCTTGTTGCCTTTTCTTTGGTTTGTGCTGACTTCATTGAAAACACAAATTCAAGTCGAAGCGATTCCCCCAACCTGGTGGCCTGATGGAAGTCTGGAATTTTATTATTCGGCTCTGATCGATCATGACCTCTTCAACTACATCTGGAACAGCGTGATCGTGGCGAGTGCCACCACGGTCATTGCGCTCGGCCCTCGGGGCGGCAGCCCACCTCGCCCTCGAGGCGGTACGCGCGTCGGCCTTCGGCCGTGCCCGACGTGTCCCCGGGCTCGAGGTTGCCGAAGCAGACGAGGCGCTGCTCGTTGTCACCCTCGCCGCGCACCACGCGGTACTCGCGCAGCGAGTTCACCACCGTGTCGAAGTCGCTCTCGCTGTCGACGGTGCCGCGCAGCGTGAAGCGCCCGGTCTCCTCGCCGTCGCCGAGATCGATCTGCAGCTGGCGGACGTCGTGCGTCACCGACTCGGGGATCGCGGCGCTGATCGCGGCGTCACACCACCCGCGTTGGCAAACATATCAGGAATGATGACTGTGCCCTTCTTGCGCAGGATTTCATCAGCCCCCGCAGTGATGGGACCGTTCGCTGCTTCGACAATGAACGGAGCTTTGATCCGATCGGCATTTTCGAGATTGATAACCCCTTCCAGCGCCGCCGGGATCAGCACGTCACATTCATTTTCCAACAACACGGTGCCGTCTTCCACGAACGTGCCCCCGTCAAACCCCTTGAAGGAACCGTTCTCCATCATGTGTTGTTTGGCAGATTCAACATCGATTCCGTTTTCGTGGTGGAATTTTGGATTTTTGCCACAAGACAAATCACGGATGCGTGTTTATGTGTTTTTTTCCCCGGGGGTGATAATATCAACTCAGTGGTCCTAGAATATCGCAAGAGGGCTCATTCTAACGGAAATTAAAAATGCTAGTGCCCTTTTTAAGTGACAAAAAATTGGAGGGCAACTAGGCCCCCTCCCAAGCTCTTTTTTCCCAAGGCACCGGATCAAATGAGATAGCCATTTTGTTCAACATAGTCGAAAAACCTAATAACTATGTCTTTGGGGACGACTTACTCCCCCACAGTCCCCGGGAGATTCTTCAACCTCAGTATTTAGTTGTACATATATTGATAATTTAAATCTATATTTAAGTAAATAATAAATTAGGTTTGAACAACTATAGTTTATGTTGGTTTTCGATGTTAATTTCGATCTTTACGAAAAAGTATTGTTGAATATGTCCTATGATGAGATTCTGAACTGTCCATCACCCTAATAAGAGCGTAGTCATTGGTTTTGATTGGTTTTCTTTTGAGTTGCAATCATCCTTTTATGAAAATTACATATCAGTTTAACTATCATTTATGATGGATGGGAATACTCAGCTTATATGAGGAGCCCTACCCCTCCCAAAAAAAGAGTAATCAAAAACTTGATAATGAACTTTTGTCTTTTGTTTTCTCAAAGGTATTGCAAATAACTTTGAATTTATGTAACGCCTGAATATTTCAATATTTAAATTCTCTAAAGTGTAGTAGATTCGAGATATATAAAAGCAGGCATAACCAGAAGCTTATATCTGGAGCCTTCCGTTTCAAACAGTTCACGGTACCGAACTGTAAGTAAGGAGTGACCCGGATCAATAGTAACCAAAACTCTAAAAACGGAATTTTACCAATTGATATGGTCTCGTCGGCGGGCCGGTAGCCTTCGGTCGCGGCCATGGACTGCGAGGTCGTTGCGGGTGTGGTCATAGGGGCATCCTCCGTGGTACGGGCGGCACCTGTTTCGGAGGGGCCGCGTCGTTGCGTCCGCCCAAATATCGGTGCCGGTGCCCGGCTGCACTATGGGGTCTATCCCCCAATTGGGGCGGATGTGCGGTGGAGAGATGGTGATTTGAGATTGCACAGACTTCGGCGCAAACCGACCTCAATCAGGTCGCGAGGTCGGTTGGGCATCCCACGCCGCGTGCTGTAGCATCGCTATGCCCCCAGGGCATAACTTACAACTCTTGCCGTGAGGGTTGTGGGGGTTGTCCTCCTCAAAGACACAATTTCCAGACCTTTCAATTTCGTTGAACAAAATGACTATCTCAAAATTCTTATTGGAAGCGTTAGGGGATATGGTAGGTCTGGGAGGAAGTTTAGTTGCCTTCCAATCACTTTTGACAATTTAAAAGGGGACTGGCTCTTTCAATTTCCAATCGAATGAGCTGTTTTCGAAATTTCATCAACAATAAACGGCCATCTCAAAATTTCTATCAGATGCATTTCGGAAAAATTGCAAAAGAAATCGAATTCTTCCTCCTTCTTTAAAAATTCTATCAATATTATCGCCCAGACTAATTTAAGACAGCCTGTCCGCATATCTAACGAAAACCGAAATTGTAGACAGGCAAAATCTGTTGCAAGGCAAATAATATGTATTCAATCCAATTGGTAACTTCTGTTTCATTGATCTCAAAATGGTTTTTGTCTTTTGATTCAGAGTCCTTTCTCCTCTCGTAGAGTTCACTTAATAAGGTTAAATTTTGTTGTTGTTTTTTTCCTCTTTCTTATATATTTTTTTTTGAGCACTGAATGGAAAACACACATGTATAGAGAATACACAGTATAGAGAAAAGAAAAATATTGACAGTTTGGGGAGAGGAGTTTTTACGAAGGACCAGCCGCCTTTCTTATGTCGTATGCGCGTTTCGTAGTAAGTTCGACCTTCTTGCTTAGTGCATTTTGGTTAAAATTGTAACTTAGGTCACGATTTTCTTTAAAATACTAACGAGCTGAAGCAGTTATGAATAAGCATTTACAATATCCTATTGATTTCACATGTGATTAAACTTTTTATGCCCAACTTCATTGTTAAGAGCTTGTTGTAGCTTGGTGTGATTTTTGCTAAGATCCTATAACTTTTAGGGGATGTTTTTGCCTATTTTCCAAAACAAGGCACATTTTCTCAGGCTCTTAACTTTGATGAGTAAGGCTAAATTTAATGAAACTTATATATTTAAAATCAGCATAAAAATCTGATTCTTTTGGTACATTTATTAGTATCAAAATTCCGTTTTTTAGAGTTTCTCTTACTATTGAGCCGGGTCGCTCCTTACTACAGTTCGTTACCACGAACTGTTTGATTTGGGGATTCACCGCATGTTAATAAATTTCACTGTACTTAAATTTCTCAGATACGGCTGCAACGAACGTTCGGCTCCTCAGCATATCAGCGCTGCGGATCGCTGAGAATTCCTGGGCCGGAGGATGAGGTTCGCCAGTGATTTGGCACAGGGAGCATGAGGCCGTTAAGATACGAGAGCCGAGACCTGCGCAAGGAGTGATTCCATGCGACGATCCTTAGGCTTTACGCTCGTGGAGCTGTTGGTTGTCATTGCGATCCTGGCCATTCTGGTAGCGCTCTTGCTACCCGCCGTGCAGTATGCCCGCGAAGCAGCTCGGGCAACCATCTGCCAAAATCACTTGGAGTGGACATCGATGTCGACCGGGCGCGGTGGCGCTCGACGCTGAATTACCGGCTGCATCCGCGGGTTCAGATCGGCGTGGAGTTCAACCCGGAGGTCGACGAAGTCAATCCGCTGCTGACCGTGTTCCTCCTCACCGAGGATGCACGCCGCCCCGCTCTCTTCGTCGGCACCAGTTCCGACCGCATCGGTTCACCGGAGGGTACCCAGTCCTACTATCTGACGGCGTCGAAGCGGTTCGGCGCCAGTCGGCTGTCCGCCTATGCCAGTCTCAACTACTCGGAGTGGGATCGTGAGTTTATTTACCAGAAATTACATTTTGCGAGAAAAGAAACCTCGAATTTATGAAGTATAAAGACTTGATAGTGCTATTATTCGATCGAATGTCAAATAACCGTATTCAAATTTTCGTGTACATAATATGCAAAGTTATGTTAAACATACGTATTCTATAAGAATATATATGATATTAGAATCATACAAGCTACTGATTGTGCTACTAAAATGCATATTTCTACGCATAGCCATCATAATTTGAACTTGTTTTCATGAAAAGATATTGATCGGGAAATTTTTCTACAATGCGAAGAAGACGATTGGATTAAGTAAATGCAAAGAGAAAAGCCTTCTTCACACAATCTTCAGATAAAAGAAAATTTGGCAACAGTGAGTATCATACTTTATTTGTATCCCCTAGACTAGTCTGATTCAGTAACCGATAAATTTCACATTCATTTAAAATCTAGTTTTTAACTTCAAATCGCTTCCCACTGGTGTCTATTAGCCAAATTGCATGTCTGTCCGACTTTTAGGACAGGGGATCAGATCATGTTTCTAAAGGGGGAGGGGTTCATCCAAGCAAAAAGTTTATTGGGTCAAATATTCTATTGAGATCTAACAAAATTTGTATTCCTTGGAGCCGTGATTAAATGATGAATTGTTAAAAAAAATCATTTTATTGGAATTACCGAAATAATGAAGAACTAGCATAAATTCTGTTAAGGCAAATAATTCATTTTGAAAACAAATAATAATTCTACTATGAATTTTAATCCAATTTCTACTGCTGTATTTGGAAGAGCCCCAGTAAACTACAAAACTCTTCCGATTATTGAAGATTATCAGATTGGACCTAATGTTTTAGGCTTTGGGATAAGTGGCAAAGTGGTTGAATGCTTCTCCAGGGCTACTGGGACGCGATCCTCCAGCACGGCACGGGATGTCAGTCGGCGCGAAGCAAAATGCGGAACCGGCTCGTAGCCAAGCCTCCGTAGTCGCGTTGCCGCCGCTACAAGCGTGTCGTTGGTGTCGGTGCCGATATCGGTGACATAGACATGGGTTCCCCGCGGAAACAGGCCGTCCAGATCCGCCGATTCGATGGCCTGACGCGGCGCCACCTCGATCGAAGCGGCGATGTGGGTCGGACCCTGCTTATTCATTTCCACCACTGTCATTCTGGCCTGTCCTTCCCTGCGCCTGAATCAACTGTTTGAAGCGCCGCGCCACCTCGAGGCCGCCATCCAGATACAAGGCGCCGAGTATCGCCTCCATGACATCGGCAAGGATACTTTCGCTCTCCCGCGCGCCGACTTCTTCCTCGCCCTTGGAAAGCACGAGATACGAGCCGATATCGAGCCCCCGCGCGACCTCGGCCAAGGTTTCCTTGCGAACCAATTGCACATGGCGGCGAGCGATCTCGCCCTCGCGTTCCCGGGGGAAGCGCTCCAGCAACTGGTCGGCGACGATCAAGCCGAGGACCCTGTCGCCCAGGAACTCGAGCCGCTCATAGTGATGCAAGTGATACCTTTAAGCAGACGCATGAAAATGACCGACGAGTGTATGCCATAAAAGGATCAAGAAAAAACTAGGTGACGAAGCAGCAGAAAATATTATCGTTTGTCACGCAATGTCTGGATGCGATACAATATCTAGACTTTACGGCGTGAGAAAACCAGAAGTGGTTTCCTTGTCACTTAAAGATGGTATTTTAAGAATGCTTGCAAGATCTTCATGACACCAGGATTCCACTAACAAAAGATCACCGAAGCTGGAGAGGAAGCTTTGCTCCGCATATTCAAAAAGAAAAGTTTGCACGTCGGGGGTCGGACGTTGAGAAAGACCCCTCATTTACACGTCTTCAGTCACGAATGAAGACGTTGCGGGAGCAGCAGGGAAATGTTGGAAAATACCCCAAATTGCCTTGGTCTAATCCTCACAAATCAGCGAAATCCGGTTACGAATTTCAGGAATGCGATGTTTGTCCGAAGATGGTCGTTGTACCGGGTAGGTCATTCGTGATGGGGGCGCGCGTGAACGGAAACGGGCGCCAATCGGACGAAAGGCCTGAGCGCAGGGTTTCTTTCGCCATGCCGTTCGCGGTTGGGACTAGCGAGACATTGACAAAATCAACCAAGCCTTCAGCCTTCAGCGCTTCCGTGACAGCAATATTTTCTGCAGGCCCAATGCCTCCAACCGTTGCATCTGCCGCCAAACGAACACCCACAGCAAAGCCGTCTTCAGCGTAGGCCCGGCAAGCACGCATAATTTCCAATAGAAAACGCATTCGGTTTTCTAAAGTACCACCGTATTCGTCGTCCCGCTTGTTTGTATTGGTTGATAAAAATTGTTGAGGCAGGTAGCCATGCGCGCCATGAATTTCGACGCCATGCAAACCAGCGTCTTTTGCCGGCCAGAAAATCCAGGTACAGGGATGACTGGTTAAATCGCCATTTTTTTCCGACACCAAGTTTAAAAATGTTTCTGAACAGTTGTTTACTTTCCTTGCGTTGTAAGAACACATCCTGTCGAGGTGCGCGCTCGTAGTTATAGCCCGGTGAAATTGTGACACCTTCCACGCCCAGCTGCATTGCATGATCCATAAATTCGGCAACTTCTTCCGCTGTTTCATTCTGGAACAAGGTGCAGTTAATCGTTACCCGAAAGCCTCTGTCTCTTGCTTTCTTGATGACTTCGATACATTTTGACGATGCGCCGATGATGCGGGGCCGCATGGTTCGTGGCCGGATGTTGCGCGGGCGCATGCTGCGCGGTCGGATGTTGCGGGGGCGGATGTTGCGGGGGCGGATGTTACGGGGCCGCATGCTGCGTGGTCGGATGTTACGCGGCCGAATGCTGCGCGGGCGCATGTTGCGCGGCCGGATGATCACATCGGATCACGACGACAACGATTGAACCTGGTCGCGGCGCGGCGGCGCTCAACGCTCAGAAATCCGTCTATGCTCCGTTGCCTTTGGGCAGCGGCGGCAGTCTGTTCTCGACGCGGCGAATTTCAGCAGACTTTCCGTCTTCCCCTGCTGCCAGGCGATTTCCATGAGGGTACCGCCCGTGCAGGCCCGAACGCCCGAGGCGCGCAGTTCCGCAACTTTGACGCGCACGTTCGGGTCAATATAGGAAAGGCCCCAACCGAACTTCCAGATGTCGATGAGACCGGATGCCTGATCCAGCGTATCCCGCGTCGCCGACAGCGATACGCCGTTATCTATCACATGCGTCAAACCCGCCTGCCTAGGCTTGATGGAGCGGCTCGGCAGACTCAAAAACGAAGGGCGCGGGTCGGGTCAAACGGGAAGCTGCGAAGGTAGCTCAGCGACGAATAGCCGGTTCCGAAATCGTCCATGGCGATGCGCACGCCCATATCCCGAAGCGAATGGAGTGTGGCCAGCGTGCTGTCGCTGTCCTGCAGCAGGACCCGTTCCGTGATCTCCAGTTCCAGCCGCTGCGGACGCAGGCGCGACTTGGCAAGCGCGTGGAACACGGTTTGAACGAGGTTGCCGCTGCGGAATTGGACGGGAGACAGGTTGACCGCAACGCGGGTAGCAGAAGGCCACGAGGCGGCATCGAGACATGCCCGCTCGGACAAACAAACAAACCAAACAAATTAAATAATAATAAATAAATAAACAAATAATACATTGTGCAAACATCGTTCTTTGCCTTGGCAGCGCTATTGCGCTGCCTATGATACGCAACATTTGCCTATAAAATTAACCCAAAAAAACTTACTCATCATTTTTTTTCTATATGTGCAGACTTTCGGAACTTTCTTGAAAACAAAAACATTCTATTATATATGTTGAATAGCAACATAAATGGCTCTAGATATCTTTTACAGTAGATGAAACAAGGTGTTTTAGGATGTTTTTATATGATTTGTTAGATTGTTTAATTTTGATTCTTAACAAACGTTCAGTATAGATATAAAAGATGTAGATGTAGGATCATTCAGTTTAACACAAATACACGAGGGCAAAAAACACGGTACGACCGGTTATTTCAGGAGCTATTTGGTTGTTTTTTTATTTGTTTATAAATATTCATATATTTTATCGGTGATACCAAGCACGGGCATACCATAGGGAGCTAATTTTAGGCACGCCAATTTGCCCAGGTACGGAATTTAAAGCTCCGAAACCCTGTAGGCATGTTTGTATTCTTGTGATGGGTCCTTGTGGACGTAGTCGGTCTTTTCTTCCCATCCAGAAAAATCGGGATTGAAATGCTTTAAGCGGACGGCCCAGCCTGATTCGCTTTCGCTTATCTCCATATATTCAGAAAAGACTAACGCCCCATCATTGGTTTGCGTGAAGATTCCAAACATCCGGCCGTTCGATGGCGGCATCCACATCTCTTCTGATTGGCCACCAAATCCTTCCCCCTGCCAATACCCAGCAAGGAAGGCGAAGTCATCGATTGAGACATCATTTGCGTAAGTGATTGAACTAAACGAGAAGGCTGCTGTGCAGAGGATTCTGCTTGAAAAGAAATATTATAGTGATTCAACTTCAAAAGGTTACTTGTCCAGCTAACTTTAATTTCTCAGGAGTAACCTGTAGAAAATAACAAAATAGCCTATCTGGTCATGTCTTATGCTTGGGTCGAACTAGTCGTATATTTAAAGAAAAAAAGATTCATGAATGATTTGCATTTCTTGATAATTCTATCTCCACATCTGTACGACAAAACTGGAACAGTGAAATGACTAGACATTGATTTGGAAAGCCTACATCAACACTAGTTTGTTCCAAGGTATTGTTAACTAATACTGTGCATAGCCGAATCTTACTTCTATTCGCTAATTCGTCTCCTTAAAAAAGGCAAAGCTCCTGGTTCTGATGGACTCTAACCTGAACATTTGATTTATGATACTGCGAAATTAGTTGAGCATATGTTGTTACTTTTCCAAGCTTGTATTGCGCAGCAATTCGTACCGACTGCACTATGCGAGGGCTTTGCGACGTGCATCCCAAAAAAAAGGACCCTCAATCTTGTGACTTATCGTCCAATTACAGTTTGGTCAGTTATTGCAAAATTATTTGAAAAGATTCTTCTTTTAAAAATTTTGAATCATGGTATGCTATTAAAAAAAGGGATAAAATAAGACATCTTATCCTAACATGACTCAACTAATTAGATATTGAAAACTTCTTTGATTAGAAGAAGGCAATAAGCCGATGAGATAAGTACTTATAATTCTTTCTCTTGGGTTTCGAATAAAGACTACAAATGAAAGAACATCCAGGGTGACTTGGTTGACGGTTGCTATGAAAAAAAGCTCTTTTTAAGCCAGAATAAGGACAATTATATAAAAAAAACACAAACACACACAAAAAAAGAAAGATTGGGGACCAACTTTCGATATAATCATCGCGACGCGCTGGCGCGGCTGCATCGCGCCTATGTCGAGCACGGTTACGACGCGCGCGACGACGAGTCGGAACTGCGCCGTCACTGGCCGGACTGGCGATTCGCCCGGCCGCGATTCTGAGCGCGACGGTCGGTCGCCTATGCGTTTGAACCGGTGGAGCGTGAATTCGAAACGGTTTAGGACACTGGAATCAACGGGATGATCGTGTGGCTTCGGTTTCGGAAACACGGTACGCGACACAAAAGCCCGAGCGCCGCAAGCATCCTTCGAGACGCCGCTACGCGGCTCCTCAGGATGACAATTATGAAGTATAAAAAGGAATTAAACAGTTTGATACAACTACAAAGAAATATGGTACTTCCCCTCCTCTTGTCTCTTACTGCTGCTGTTAGTAACCCCTCAGTGCAACATTTAGCTGCCAACACAGCTGTGTACACCTCTCATCCCTCCCAACTTAATCTTTTTAAATCTTTTCCCTTTTTAATCTTTTTAATCTAATTTAATCTTTTCCCTCTCAATTTAATTTTTATTCTATGATCTCTCCCTTCCCAATTTGGGGTGGGGGGGGGGTACTTTTCGTTTGACACCAGGTGGGCGCTGCTGGACGGTGCGTTTCGCTACGTCATGCAGGGAAAGCTCGCCGGCAAGCGAAAAAGCCGCGGGGAAATCGCCGCTGTGTTCCGCCACCTGCTGCAGCGGTTGCTGTGAGTTGGGTTGCTGCGAGTTGGGCGATCGAACTGCCGGACCACCGGCGCTTGTGGTGCCGCGCCGGAATAAACCTGCAATTGCATCGCGGGCGCGGATGTGATTTCTGCGCTGATACGGACGGCAAGTCCGGGAGAATTTTTGGTCTCGCGCGGCTATTTGATCGCCGCAATTGAAGGGTACGGCGTTTCGGTAATTCGAATGAGGTGCAGGCTTTGTGATTCTCCATTCACCTCTGTCAATGCTAAAAGATATTGCAGCGAAACCTGTAGAAAGAATTCAAACACGTTGATGCTGAGACCATACGAAAGGAAAACGCCCACGATATTTAACTGCAAGGAGTGCGGTAAAGAGCACAAGGCGCATTATCGAGATAAGAGGAGAGCATTCTGCAGCGAGACCTGCTTACAAAGACAGCAAAAGCGCATTAAGGGATGTTCTAGCAAGGCGAGGAAACGAGCGCCCGACTCGCTGATTGAGGCTGTAGTGGTAATTACGTTGAAATTTACCTTAATAACGGTCAAATGATATTGCACCGCGAAAGCCTATCGGTAATGGAAGAAAAATTGAGTCATGAAGATTTTGTCAGAATTCATCGTTCTTCTCTTATTCGGCAGAGTGTTATTAAAGAGTTGTTATGCAATAAACGCGGTGATTACACCGTTGTATTACATAATGACACTCAACTACCGGTTGCAAGAAACAACAAAGCTGAACTTCTTTCAATTTTCAAATAGCGATTTGACCGGGAAAATGCGGCTCTGACGAATTTGTCACGGCTTTGACCCGCCCCTGGGCGTCGAACCGCTTCACGCCGACCACGTCGAGATGGGTGGCGCGATGCACCGTCGAGCGCCGGTTGGCCTTGACGATCAGCAACGGGGAGCTTTGCTCGAAAAACGCGCCCACATCCGACGACCAATCCTGCGGCGCGCCATCCGCGCCCCGGAACACCGTAAAGGACGGGTCGCGCAGCACGCCGATGCCCGACCCCTCTTCGGGTTCGATCCCGTCGCCCTCCGGCGTCTTGCGGAAATCCCGCGCGCCCAGAAAGGTGAAATGGTTGTCGCCGAGCCAGTCGGTTGGAGGGGGAAACCAGAATTCTTGTAAAACGTGAAAACTGAGGTATCTTTGTCTTACGAATGGGTGATCGGATCTTAATTAAACTTGATATACGGAAGAATCTTATGTCTCAGATGCTCCATTTTCAATTCGAATCAGATCCGAGGACATTGGGAGCTGGAGGGGGAAATAGAAATCTAGGAAAACGCTTAGAGTGGAGAGATTGGGATGAAACTTGATGGGAAAAATAAGCACAAGTTATAGATACGTGATTGACACAATTGGAACGGATATGTTCACTTTGAAGGAGCTGGGGGGAAAGTATAGGGCCAAGTTTCAGTTGTCGATGTAATGCATACTTTGCCAGTAGCTTAATCAAACAGTTCGTGGTAACGAACCCGGTTCAATAGTAAATGAAACTCTAAAAAACGGAACTTCGATGCTAAAAGATATATCAAAAGAATCGGATTTTTATGCTGATTTTAAATATAAAAGCTTCATCAAAGTTAGTCTTTGTCATCCAAAGTTATGAGCCTGAGAAAATTTGCCTTATTTTGGAAAATAGGCGGAAACACCCCCTAAAAGTCATAGAATCATAACAAAAATCACAACATCGCGCAACCTTGCCAAGGTTGAAGTCGTGAGTTCGAATCTCATCGCCCGCTCCAAATTCCTTTCCCGAGAACCGAAACACCAGAGCGCGTTTGCCAGGTGCGTGGCGTCCGTGGCATGACTACACTCGGTCTCCATGGACTGGCACCCCGTCGTCAAAACCATCCACGTTCCGAGGTCCACCATACTTTTCGCCGGGCTTGGCTGGTGAGGAACGGTGGATACGACCGGGCCGAGCCTTGGTTGCTCGCACCCTACGTTATCCATGTTCTGGCGGGCCTTTGTTGGCTGCCGGTGGTTTTCACACCGCCGTCGGCGGTTGTCAGCAATCGTCCCTTTCCGTTCAGTCCGCCCGAAAAGCGTGTTCCCACGACCTCAATGGCGCCGGCGACACTGTCGACTGCGCCGGCAATTTCGGCCATCGTGTAAGGTTCGGCGCGCCAGGGGATATCCCGACCGATGCGAAATGCGAACTCTCCTTCTACTGTGGGCATCTGTTCGGGAACGATCTCAAGCCGCCCAGGGCTCTGATGAACGAATGGCGCCAGCAAAACACCCGCACCGGGCTCATCCGTCATAAGAAGCCGCTGGGCCTCTTTGAAAAATTATATAGTTTGCTAGGTAGCAGAGCTGCTGGAAATGCATCGGATTGAAGAGAGAAATGAAGCTATTCACCTGCTCGATTCATTATTAAAAAATAAAATTATTAAGAAAAATGATTATAGTACTATTTACAACAACTATCTCAAAATTCGAATTTTTTGAACAAAAAAAAACTTTTCTAACAAATGGTTTCGATTATTATAGTTGTAACAAAGCTGAAATCGAACAGTCTTATGCAATTAATCTAATCATGTTAGATCCAAACTATGACTATGAAATAGCTTTAACTCAAAGAAAGCTCTTGATGTGATTGCGGTTACAAATGTTGGTTTTGATTCACCAATTACAAATCCTAGACTCAACCTAATACCTCACGTGAACCGATCTCATTACTTAGACCTAACAAACTAACCATTTTTGCAAGTTCTTTATCAGATATTTTACAGTTATTGTGTGCAAGCTTTAGTGCATATGGATATCCACCAATACTTGTTTTGTATAATTTGTTCATAACTGACTTTACCTCATTTTCATCATGGTGTTCTCCAAGAAATTCTAATTTGATGATTGGTGTTGAATCACTTAATCTTACGAACGTCAGAAAGAATCAAAAATCAAATGATGCCCTTGACAAATATTAAAAAACTGAATGAATTAGGTCACCTACGAACAATTTTTTACTTTGATCCTGTTCTATATGGCAGAAAACGTCAAAAATGTCGTTCCCCAACCAGATGGAAGGACACAGTAGATGCCATCTTAGCCATGGAAAATATTCAGTTTGATTTCCGCATCCTTGCAAGAGACGGAAATAAATAGAGGTACCATTTAGCATCATTCTCAACACCTAAAGCTTTTCGGCAGGTACACACAAAATTGTTGTGATCTGGATGGACAATTTAGAATTCTTGTATCTTGGGAACCTGAAAACTTAGAATCTAACTCTAATGCAAAAATATTATTTGATGTAACTGATGTTTTCTTGAAAAACAAACCTGTTTCAACAAATTATGACTTTTCTGTAACACAAAATAACAAAGTTATCTACCAACAAAGTGGAATTAGTACTGACTCAAGAGAAGAACATAATGTAGCAGAATTTATGATTCCACAAGATGCTAAAGGAATTGTTCATTTGAATTTTAATAATTTAGATAATAATGATCTTGCAAGAACAACCATTCCAATAACAGCCCTCCCAAAGCCCATAATTCCAAAAAAACATTCTATTAAAACTTTGAAAGAACTTTCTTGTTTCGCACTGTTGAATTATTCAGTGCTTATTACCAATCAAACTGAACTTATGAACTAACCAAAAAAATCTCAAAAGAAGAGAAGTTGAAATCTGTATCGTGCATATAATACCCAGTGAGAAGTGAGCCAAGCAGCTTCTCTTGAGTATGTGTTAAATCAATGCCCTAAGAGGAATTCTCTAGTTTTGTTTTGTGTCCATACAAAGTGAAGAGAAGCATTCTAGCACCTTCTCCAACATTTAAACTCAAAGTGAGCAGAAATTATTCTGTATATGAAAGGGTTGCCGTCCTCATCAATGCCTTGCTCTTTACGCTAAAGTTTGACCGTTTGTCCCAATTTTTTAAGGACGACTCCTGAGACGAAAGGGTCGTTTAATTAGAATAGGAAGCTTTATTAACAGCGCTAAAAACTTTAGCGGGAAGAGCAAGGTATTAAGGAGGGCAACCCTTTCATATACACAATAATTTCTGTTCGTTTTCTGCAGTTCGACCAATCTTCTGCCATTTTCCCCAATTTCTATAAAAGCTTTTATTACGACTAAAAGATATCCTCAAAACATCAAAATATAACTCTTAATTTACTGTTGGTACAATATTCATCCAAAGATGTGATTTTCTTCTAATCGTTTTGCATATATTGTCATATAAGGTTCTCTAGCGAACTTCACCTTATTGCACAACATATTTTTTCATATTTTGCAAAATTTAAAAAAAAATTGCATTTGCCAATTCCAATTTTGAGAATACGAAATTGTCAGTACAAATTCAGGAAAGAAAATCTAAGTTTAAAGATATAATAATCATGTTTTTCAAAGAAAAGTAACAAAACGGACACATAAAAAAAATTTCACCCGAAGAGACGTATCTGGAAAATGATGCCTCTCTGTGTGAGCAAAAACAAAAATTATAATGTCCTAAAAAATACCTGTTAAATTGAAAAATTTTGGATGTCTCCTGGCTAATACGTAAACTATTATGAATATTAAGAATCACATTAACACAGAAATTTCAAACTAGTCATATGAAGCTCGTAAATAGTTTCTGCGTGCATTTGCAGCCCCTAAATCACTTTTTAATATTTAAATGACACATGAGCCGGTATTAGCATGATATGTGCTAATTAGTCAGGTCATGTGAACTTTAGAAGAGGCTCATTTGATTTAAAATGTATAATTCTAGTTCTCTTTTAAGAGTCAAACATGATGGCGAGCAACTAGCCCCCCTCCGTGGCATCTTTTTTTCCCAAAACGCGTTCAATTGAAATTGTGAGATAGCCATTTTGCTGCCAATGGTCCAAAAATCATATAACACTGTCTTTAAGGTGGATACAATCCCTCAGAGTCTATGGGCAAGGATTGTAAGTTATGTCCGGGGCATATTAGGTTTTTATGGAACGGGTACTCACAGTTTAGACAGTTGGATAGTCCCTCCATTACAGTTCTTGGTTAAAGGGCCATAAAATAGAAATCAGCACCGCCGGTAAGGACTTTAAAATCTATTGCCGTATTCTTTACTATTATTTATTTACTTATTTATTAATACATCAAACGGTAAGCAATAATGCTTGACGTTATAAAAACAAATCAAGAAAGAATGTACTTAGCAACACTCATAAATGTTAGAAGGAGAAAGAAAGAAAAAAAAACAACTCATGTCCAAAACTCATAACTCATAAACTCCAACAAAACTCATAACCGAAAAAATGACTTATAACTAATAGCTAGGATTCCAGTCGTTTCCGCATTTTTATGCATTATTGCGATGCGGGCCGTACAAAATACCCACATTAAAAACTAAAATCAAACGCTAAAAGTATAAGCTTTATAGTGAATTAGTATAAATATAATTAAGTCGATATTAATCAGTTGTTTACGTGTAATCATTTATGTTTGTAACAAAAATGTTATCAGTATTGCAAAGTTAATAACTCATCCCTTATAAATGATATTACTTCTCATTTGTGTTTTATTAATGAATAAATATGCTTTGAAATTGATGTTTTATGTTGTCAATAGCGGTTTTGACCGGCCCGGTCGGTTAAAGGGACGCGGGTTATTTTTGTGTTTTTAATCTTGCCAGGCTCCTGTAATCTTTCTCGTTCGACGGCCATCCTTTGCGGCGGTCGCATACGATTTAGACGATCTTCGGGATAGCGATCCTCGATGATACATACTAATTTTTGTTCTTCCTGCATGATATGGATCGCTAAGTGACCAAAACTTTTGTTTGGTTTAAATCCGTGCCAGATAGCATCCTCGATTTTAGACTGTAAAAGCATTGCAGGTACTTTGATTAATTTGGGGTTAAGCCCGGGCGACGATGCAGTTTTGAATCTATTTTCAGTACAACTATTATTAAAATTTGTCTCAAAATTAATTCAAAATATAAATAGCAAGCCAAAAGCCTGATTTAAAAAAAAAACCGAAAAAATCTTTACAAACCTTAGCTTGACAAAAGCTCTACGCTTTACAAAAGCATTGCAAACTTATTTCCCACTGTAACATGAGACCAGATAGAAACGACTTTGAGTTAATGACTACAGAAAAAGTGGTAAATCATGTAAAAAGCCACTATATAGCCTTATAGATAAGTAACTATATCAATCTTTAATGTATCATCATATGAAATCACGGGTCTCACGTTCGATTCATACATCAGACATAAATTTCATAAAATCAATGGAAAACTGCTTAGAAGGTAAAAAAGATCTGTCGTTACAAAACAAAACATGTCACCATCTATAACTGTATTTAATAATAACGTCATCTATGACTTCAGCTATGTAGGTTTCAGAATTTGTGGAATCGCCGTTAACCCACCTCCGTGTTCTTAAACCACTTAGGAAGAAAATAATAGGGGGAACCTGGGCACTTAAAAGCAGAGTAGATTATCTACTCTTTTTAATGCTTAGTTATTTTCAAAATCTATGCTTATTAATACTTTCAGAAACAAATATCAGTATGTAGGCTATATTATATAGGTACTTTTGAAGAAAACACTGCCTTTGCATGACGCACAAATAACAGTTCAAGCGAGACAAATCTTTTATTTGACATAGAAACAACAAAGTATCTCTGGATATGTCGGTCACACATACAGTGGCTGTCTTCAGAGATATCTTATAATTTATCTGCTGAAGATAGTCACTGTTTATGTGATCGAAATATTCAGAAATTTCGTTGTTGTTTCACTGTCACAAAAAGGATTTGCTCCTTTGAAACCAAGTCAACTCGAAGCCAAATTATTGTTCAGTAGCCGAAACGATCTAAAGATTAACACCTTCATGATTCATGAAAAAATACTATCAAGAGCAATTTGCATACAAGAAAAAAAAGTTTTCCCACCAAAGGATAGGTAATTCATAACATGAAGGAACGGTGCATTTTTTCGTCACTTTTGACAGCTATTCGTTCTATAGTATTAATCGATTTGGCTTCCAAATTGGTCGTGTACTCTCAATTAAAAAAAAACAACAAAACAACAGAGAAGCCCTTCAAAAGCACTTTTATTTAGTGCTTTGGCGTGTTTGGTGCTTCTGGACATGCTAGGACGATGAAAATTGGTATGCGTGTCAGGGTGCTGCACACATTGACTTGATAAAGTCGTTTTCCCCGATTACACCATCTGGGGGGCTAAAGGGAGAGGAAACATTAGAAAAAATTAGGTATTTATAACTTACGAGTGAGTGATTTATTAGAGTGGGAGATATTTAGAAGGACATCGTGACTCAGACCTCATATTTTAAATTCCGACCGGCTTTAAGCCTCTGACTTTCTTTTTAATCAATCTATTGATTCTTAGAATTTTACCGGTAAAATATATAAAAGGTCAAGAAGACTCAATAAATCTTTAAAAAAAGAAAACGGCACTTGGAGCAAAAAAAGGTTGGTCATACAACCCCTACAACCCTTTATACCTAAAAACTACCCTTTCTCAATTTATCGCAGATTGAAATTACATGCAAATTCAGTTTTCCTAAATTTGGTGTACGTTCCTCATTATACATTAGTTGAGCATTCACCTAATTGTTTTAGCTAATACGTGACCAGATAAGTCTTTGTTTTTATTAAATAAAAAAACTTGTTTTTTTATTTAATTGTAGAAAAACAGTCAGAGCGATTTCCATTTTTTTAAATAAAGAAGGTAGATTTTCACATGCAACAAAAAGAAGTGTGTCGTCTGCAAATATTATGATATTAGCTTCAGATGAATAATATTTTGAATAGTCAATATAAATGAGAAAAAGCAGTGGTCCCACTATTGAACCTTGTGGCACTCCACACGGTAAAAGATGACACTCTGATGTTGTACTTGTATTTTGTACAACTTGAGCTCTATTAATAAGATGCGAACGAAACCATTGCAAAGCCACATTACGTACACCAAATGATTCAAGAATTTGGAGAGATATGTCACCAAATTAAGGTCAATTCCTTTTCTTAATGAACGTCGAAGACGGGGTTTTGATTGTCGCCACTACTTCTGCGACTGATCCCACTTGATGCCTCATCTGACACACATCAACCTATGTAGGAGTATGACCCCCCAGGACCCTACATACCTGCGAAGCTGCTCACACCGTTGTAGGTGTGGCTAAAGGGGATGGCAAATTGAGGCACTGGATGCCCTGATCCTTCGCACCCATGATTGATGCATGAAAGCTCCTACCACAGGATGATGGAAGTAGTTGCTTTCTAAATAAGGGAAGTATTCTCCACTGTCTACTTTCCGGGGTCTTGGATTGTAACTAATGCATGATTGGGATCAGCATTGTTTATTCCATGATTATGAAAAGTCGGACAATTAACTCGACTGAGGTGTTATTAGCCAAAGGTCTCGGACATTAAATAAAACAGATACCACTTGAAGACGCATAATACGGGAATTACAATTCTGATTTTAATATTTAAATTTGTTCGATTAAGAGCGTTGAAGAAAATTCACACCCTAAAGGTGTAGGACATTTCCAGAAATTAATGTTGGAGAGAGAGGGGATAAGCCATCCGACCGCGAGCGATACGAACGGCATTCGCGGCCATTCTGTTTCTCGCCCTTGCGTGCATTACTCTTAATATATTTTCAATATGACAGAGTTTACTATTATTTTTGCCTTTTTGAACTTTATATTCATATAAACTACAGAAAGTCGCTTCACATTTGGTGTCTCATACACGATGTGTTACGGGTCTAATGACCGGGATTTGTGAAACGTTAAAAAGCTCAGTGAACCATAAGTGATTAACCTTTTCAAAAATATAAGTAGCTCTATTAATTCGAAAGGCATGACCAACATTGAATTGAGGGGCCGTGTCATCCCCTAATGTATAGTTTTTTTGAACTTCCAACTATGCTGAATCAATTGGCTGTCTTACAATTTTTATCGGATTTCTTATGGGGGAAATGCAGCGAGGGGGTTAGTTGTTCTCTAGTCTTTTAAGTAACTTGAAAAGAATTCTAAATCTTTAATTATTGTTTTTCTTCTGGCAAAAAATATAAAATTCCAGGTTTCTGTTGATAGGAGCTTAAAACCTGTATAGTAGGATTCCATGATACGATGAATCTGATGGTGAGATTTTCATTTATATGACTTGACTTTTATAGAGATCATTGTAAAGACTAAGACGCCAATCAAAATGGCTATTAGAAAGTGTAACGAGTTTTAGTAATATAAATTTTATACCAAAAACACCACAGAAATGATAAACAAAACAAAGTTTGAAATGTGAAATTATTAATAAGGGATGACGAGTTATTATGTAGCATATGGACAATACTTAAACTGTGGAATTAGGGTGCTGAAAATATCACGAAGGGGATCGTGTTGATAAGTAGAATTGTAAGTTAGCAGTATAACATAGACCAATTTTCAACTTTTATAGATTCCTACTGTGATTTTGTAGTAACTGCAACTACAAATCTTCGCTTTTGGGAATTCGAACTGACATTATTTTATATAAATAATCTATGAGTTGGAAACTCAATAATGTGATTTATTCTATGCATGAAATCATATAAGAAAATGCTTATATGATGTCATAAGAAATTCTTATATGATGTACTATCATAGTACATGACGTTATTTTCAAAATCCAAAATTAAGGCTCATAACGAATTTTCTACGACTTCTGACTTATCTAGACTGTTCTATTATGCAAGAATATCCCAAGATACCTACTTTCCCGAAAAAATCTGAGTCACTCTTTTGTTTGACTGATTTGTCATAACTGTTTGACTGAGTACCAAGGACAGTGACAATACAGTCTGATTCCTTGCATTGGCAAATTCTGGCAAATCAAAAAATTCATTTAAAAACAATAAGTAGGCCTCTCAGGTTTGGACGCACCAAGACCGTATTCTCTTCTGGCCTATGTAGCAGTTTGACCTTAGGCAGGGTATCAATATCAGTTGAAAAAATAACGCAATTTGATTTATCACGCCTACCTTTTACTTTTTTTTTTTTTAGATATTTTCTTCTCAAAAACATCACTCTTAAGCTCAGCAGGCAGGAGTGGTCCCCGATTGGCTACCGTTATCTGGATGTATTCCGGATAACAATCAAGTTGCACGCGGACCGGTGTATCGCTGCGGTGAAAATCCACCGCGTTGTCGACAATCTTGTCCATCAGCTGCTCGATGCGGAAGTCGGATACCATCGCCTTAGCAGGGTGACCGGGGCCGTGATACTCGAAGCTGCACGCTGTATGCGCCAGAGTGCAGTTAGCGACGTAGGCACTTAACAGTTCGTTGAGATCTATCAGTTCCATTTCCTCTGCTTCGAGGGAATCTTCCGTCGCTAAATCTATATAAAAAACTACAGTACTTTAAAACAAATTGTTTCCCACTACTTAAGTACTATTGAAGCCATTATTATTTGCAATGAAACTTAGAAGTTTCTTGGCAAGCATGCAGACAAAAATGTTCAGAGGGCTGAATTGACGTTTTGACGTTTAATTTGATGTTTTTCGCAAGTTAGAAAAACATCAAAAATTGTCGCAATAGATGGAAATTATGCGAAGGGGGAACGGATCAGAAAACTCTTCCCGCTGCACGACTTCCAAGGAGTTCCCTGTCTTCGAATATCAATCTAAAATTTGTTTTTCCCTCCTGTACCCCATAATTTTTTTCATAAATTGTCTGCTGACTGAAATTAGAGATCCTTGAAGGTTGAAAGCCTTGATCACAAGTAGAAGCAGCTTCAAACAGAATTCAGTTGTTGACAAATCGACTAGCTTCTAGATTTTATAGAAAGACATTCCCGTTTGATAGCTGTGAATTGAGTCTCAAGTTTTTACTTGCTCGCATTGAATGCCAAGCATTGCGGTTGAAAAATTGCAATAATAATTTGTATGTCCGATAGATCTTCGCTCGGTGAATATTTTTTCACTCCTGGGGCTGAATTTAAGTTGCATCTTTCAATAGCTGTCTGTAACTCAGATAACGAAAAAAGTAACATTAACGACGTCTTATGTTGTGCTACAGAAGGGAGGACACATACAGGTGAATTTGGCAAAACAGTGTCTAGAGTTTTTTTCATGAATGTGTTAGCAAAAATATCAGCTTTTAGAAAATCAGAAGTTATTAGTTAACCCTGGTGTTTTATTTCATATTTGTAATCATCAAGTGTCATTCTCTTGTCGTTCATCTTGCTTACATATTGGTGAATCTTAGATACTGCAGTTTAATCTAGGCCCTAATAATATAAAGCAAGTTGATATAGTAGCTTTATAACATTTTCCCAGGGTTTACATTAGGCCCTGAAATCCTTACCAAAAGTCTTATTCACTTAATATACCAGAGCTAGTACCAGATAATTTTAAAATCATGGTCACAGGACCATAATTAAGCTACATTAAATCATATATCCATTTAGATAAGGCGGCACTAAACATTCTATAGAAAATATTGCTGGTGACATTTTGAGGCTATGATCTGACATCCTAGTCTAGCCTCCATACAGCTTAGATCCAATCTTCATCAACTTTTTAATAACACAGTACTTTTTCATAGAGGTCAATCACAAGCAGAAGAAAAAACCAGCAAAATAACACCTTAGGTGAAATATTTTAAAATCTACAAGAATCACAAGCACGTAATGAGTTAAAACTCAAAAACAATAAAATAAAAAAATAAAAAAACAATTGATAATAGAAAAGAGTTAAAAAAAAAAAACAACAATATAGAATCCATAACGTCAAAAAACCCAGAGAGATCAAAGAACTCTATCAAACAATTCGTGGTAATGAACTTTAAGTAAGGATCAACCCGGCTCAACAGTAACCCCAACGTTTATACTATCACCCTTTCTATATACCTTATATACCCCCAGAGCATAACTTACAACCTTTGCCCCGATGGCTCTGGGGGGGGGTTATCATCCTCAAAAAATAATTTTCGAACCTTTCGATTACGTTGACCAGAATGGCTGTCAGAAAATGGCTGTCAAAATTTGATTGAATGTGTTTGGGGAAATGGTGGGTGTGGGAGGGGGGTTAGTTGCCCTCCAATCTCTTTCGACTATTAAAAAGGGCAATACCCCTCTCAATTTCCTGAATGAGCCCTTTTTGAAGTTTCCATGACATGTAAAGAAAACATATTAGCTTTAAACTAAAAAAGGAAATCAATCTGCCCAAAATAATAAATGTATTCATACAACTGTCATTGGATTTAGCTTGTAAACCATACCCAGATAGGAATATGTAAATGATGTGCCGACTGGATTATTCTAGTGATTTATCTCTCTTGCATTATGGCTATGCAAGTAAGTCTATGACCCAAATATAGGCGACCCTATTGCTGCAGTTATGCAACTTCGCTGGCGACTATAGCAATTAGTTCAAGAAATCAATAACACTTTTGAAAACTTTTTAACATAATTATTTAATTTTACCTCAAAGATTAATAGCTTTCTCATTTAGTTTGTCGATGAGTTAGTTTGTCGTTTTTGAATCAATACATGTTTTGATTTTGGCTCTCCGCAGAGGAATTTGCATATTTATTTATTTTTTTTTTGCTAAATGGCTTTCTCATAATTTTGATCGAATGATTTTGAGAAAAAAAGAGCGGAGCTGAAGCCTAGTTGCCCTCCAATTTTTTGGTTAATTAAGAAGGCAACTAGAACTTCTAATTTTTTACGAATCTTTTTATTAGTAAAAGATATACGTAACTTATAAATTTAAAAAAACTTGTTTTTTTTATTTAATTTCTGGACGTTTTCGAATTAATGCATGCTTTGATCTTGGCTCTCTGCACATAAATAATTAAAACGAAATTTGCATAGTAATTAATTGCAATTAATCGGAAGATTTTGAGAAAAAAGGAGCGAGGGAGGAGGCCTAGTTGCCCTCCAAGTTTTTAATTACTTAAAAAAGCAACTAGAACTTTTAATTTTATACAAAAGTTTTCATTGGTAAAAATATACGTAACTTACTAAATTAACTTACGTAGCAAACTTCTATATTCGTATGTTTTTATATCGACGGTTTGAGTATGGTGAAGCCAGGATGCACACAGAGAGGAATAGAAATCTATGAACATCTGATGACTTTTGATTTTGACTATCGTGAATCTTCTTCTGTCGAATAAAATGAACCTAAACCAGTTCTCTAGTACTTCAAAACCTTGTTAATTTATCTGCTGGATCTCCAGTATCTCTGTCTTGCACGACGTGCCTGATATGGCACACGGAACTAATTAAGTAACTAGAAAGGGATGGACCGGATGGGAATTGGTACTGTGATGTCTCTTTTTTGTGTTCCATTATGCCTGAATTCCTAAAATATCTCGATAAGGCTCATTCTAACCGAAATTAAAAGTTCTAGTGCCGTTTTGTTCAGCATAGTCAACAAATTTAATAACTATGTCTTTGAGGACGACTTAATCCCCCACAGTCCCCGGGCAAAGGGCTTCAAGTTTTGAACTTAGCCAGTTGTTTACATATAGTATTGATTATTTGGAAGTATACAGACGTTTTCAGGGGGGATTTTTTCTGATGGTCGGGAAGGAGCTACGTGAGAGGATCTTTCCATGGAGGAATTTATTATGGGGGAAGAAAATTTCCATGAAGGGGGTCTTTACTTTCAGTTGAATTTTATATATATATATATATATATAATTTCAGAATTTTTTTATATAATGCCAAGAAATCTGGCTACACTTTCACGGAAAAATCCCTCCTCCCATAGGTTTATTCTCTAGACAACTCAATTCTGGTGAAATTTATCCCCGAAAATTACCCTTAACATCTCGACGCGTAAGATTGAGTCAACAAAGAGAAAACAAGACATAAGAAGAATTTCGTAAAGCAATTCTGACAAATGCCCCGAGTGTAAAATTTTTCCTGAAAAATTCGACCCCGGAAAACTTCTCTATTGCTCCGAGTTCTAATGTGACTTTTGCCCGTAGCCAGTGTACTAGCAATCTGTACTAAGAACGAAACAAACGATGGATGCATAAATTAGCATACAGCAGCACTGAAGTCATAGGCTGACCTTAATTCTGTCATAGTGAATTATAAAGGTACTTTTTGAAAGAAAAGTAACGAGAACCAAACGATATTTCTGTCTTCATTTGTGCAGAGAAGTATGTTTTATTGCTCCGAGTTCTAATGTGACTTTTGCCCGTAGCCAGTGTACTAGCAATCTGTACTAAGAACGAAACAAACGATGGCCCACTATTACAATTGCCTGTTCCTGTTCACTGTATTGCTTCCATATACCTGTTCTCAAGACGCTGTACATGTAAAATCCCCCTATGGCTTGGGACTGACATCTAGCACTCTCCGATGGACATCTGCGTTTATTGATACTGACAGGTAGGCAAATAACTCTCTTTGATTGCTTCATGCCTACTGCTCTTCTGACAGGTGATACTGCATTCATGACAGATACGACTTCTATATTTAAGAAACCTTTTTACCGGATCTGTTTGTAGTTGCCCTATAAATGCCTGTCTCTATTGATTACTTTTATTTCGTGTTCTAGAATAACTCATTTATTAATTTAAATGTAAGACAATTAGAATACTGGATCTATTACCTTGCAAACAGTGCTCTTGCTAAAGCCAGTCTCATACGCCAGCCACCAGAGAATTCTCGTGTGGGCTTTAACTGAGCTGGTGCTGGGAAACCCAAACCGGCAAGAATAACACTAGCACGTGCGGGAGCTTTATCAGATTCAATGGCTTGCATTTCTTGATATACTGAAGCTAGTCTTGCGTTTAAACTAGCATCTGTATTTCTGCAAAAGAAACAAAAAGCAATGACAGCCGTTCCTGAGATATGCTGACGGGGACAAAGTTTCAGGTGTGTGTTTATTTACTTTTAAATCCCTTCGACATGCCCTTATTAGAGTTTCAACTTAACACACTTAGCCCTTCCCGACATATTGCAGCTATGGCCTTTCAGATAACTGGATACACGTGTTGTCTTTTGGCTAGTTCAACATCCCCTGAAATTTTAGAATTGATATCCTCAGCCGTCCTGCACCTTCTGCGTATAGCTGATACGCCTTCTGAACAGCCTGAATGCACATTGTGTTTTTACAAAATTCTCAATATCCTCGTGTATCGTGGTAAGTCGATACCCGGTGTAGCAATTTATAGGAGAAGATGATGGAACAGTATATGACCAAGGCTCAGCGTCCGTTGGAGCTGGTCGGGCGGGGACTATTGGGGTTGTATTTCTTACCTTTTGGTATCCAAAAAATATTTGCCTGGGCGCAAATGTCAGCCTATATGGCGTCGCATGATATTCCCCTCATACCGCTATTGTTGGGGCTGACCATAGTGATTCAAATTGTTGCGGGTGCCAGTCTTATTATCGGTTACAAAACGCAGTTGATGGGCTTTCTTTTGGCTGGTGCCCTCTGATCACTTTCAACCAATAAAAAAGGCAACGGAATTTTCAATTCCAATCGAATTAGCAGCCTCCCAAGTTTCTCTGGCCACACCTTTCATATGAGTCAATAATAATTAAAACAATAAGAATTGTACGTGGGAGGTACATGACTGCTTAAGTAAGGCTAGAATACTGTTAATTGGACGATTTAATAATGAAACTCCATTGGTTTAATATCTCATTATTAAGGTTGACGTTAAAGCAACGAAAAGTTCAGAACTACTTTAATCCAGTTTTTTTTTGCTATGAAGCCGATCTATTTGCTACGACTGCAAATTCAGATTTAAGCACTTTTTAACCTAACCTTATTATAAGTAATTTTAGCACTGAGAAAATGTAGTATTATTTTCTTGAAAACAGCACAGAGAAAACATAGTATTATTTTGTCAGAAATGATAAATAACTTGTACTTTAATTGAAAATTTGTCATTGTTAAGAGTTTAAAAAGTGCTTAAGTTTGAACTTGTGGTAGAAGTGATTATTATATTTGTAAAGAACATAAAAAAAGGCATCAAGTGGTATGTTTGCTTTATTGGTAAGTCAGTTATACAAACTGTCAGAGTTTGGCTCCTGCTTGTTTTCCCCAACTGTAAAAGAATAAGGCCTAATGTGTATTTGGTACTTTAGTAAAACGAATTTTATTACAAACGTTATCTGTTTTACTCATTAAAAAATTGAAAACAAAATGAAAATTAGAGTGAAACCAGGCCAAGATTTTAAAATCAGGCCCCTTAGGCCACCCGGTTTTCGCTATTCCCCGATACCCCCCAAAAAATTTGCAAAAAAAGAGTGGCAACAATGCTTGGACCTAGAAGCGTCAAAGCTTTAAATCTGGCCCTGGCAGAAAAAGTATCTTAATGTCAGCACTGCTTGAATGGCAATATACACTCCATTAAACTGATACTGTTCAAACATAACCTGTCATAATAGTATATTAAAATGATAGTGTCAATCAAAGCAATATCTGGGAATAACATCAATTGACAATTAGTGCTACTGGAACGACACTTTTATAAATTTTTCCAACAAAGGAAAAACCTTTCCCCTCACCCTATTCCTCCTCCTCCCCCTCCTCATCGTCATGACCCCGCATCATTCATCACGTGCAGCTTACCTGGATGGCAACAATCATACACACCAGTCACACTGCCCTGTTTTGGAGTCAACCTTGCTTAATCAATGGTTGGGCCATCGGGTATTATTTAAAGCAGAGTGCCTGCAAAAAACCGGGGCATTTAAGTTTCGCGGAGCCACCAATGTGCTGGCCAGACTGCACAAAAACAACGAATTGCCAAAGCAGATAGTGGCAAACAGCTCGGGAAACCACGCTCAGGCCATAGCCTATGCCGCAGCGTCCTTCAATGTTCCCGCCAGCATTTTCACCATTGAGACAGTATCAAAAGTGAAAGCAGCAGCCACCCAGGCCTATGGCGCGAAACTACATAAATTTGCTGTTTTTGGTGTTTATAAGGGGGGGAGATGCTTATTGAAATAAGTCAGACATACCAAAATTCTCCTTAGGTTTTGAAAACCTTAAAACATTTCTTTTAGAAAAATAGTTACTCTTTCCTAACTGCCAAGGTTGCCCACCTTCAAAAATCGTTTACACCATTTTGTGTAGCATGGATCTCTCCTTGTTATTTGAATAACAATTTGAAATTAATTTTTTTTCAACTGAGAGTAAGGAGCGACATTAAAACTTAAAATGAACAGAAATTGTTCAGTATATGAGGGTACTGCCCCCTCCTTAATATTTATTAAGTTTTTCGACTTTGCTGAACAAAATGGCTACCTCAGAGTTTTAACCCGTTGACTTTGGGAAAAAATGAGCGTGGGAGGGGGTCTAGGTGTCCTCCAATATTTTTGGTCGCTTAAAAAGGGCACTAGAACTTTTAATTTCCGTTAGAATGAGCTCTCTTGCAACATTCTAGGACTACTGGGTCGATACGATTACCCACCACTGGGGAAAAGAAGAAAAACAAAAACAAACAAACAAATAAACACGCACGCGTGATCGGTCTTCTGGCAAAAATACGAAATTCGACATTAGGTCACTCTGTTTTATTGCATCCTCTTCCCTTGCATCAACGGATCGCATGTCTGCTCTGATAGTGTCCATTCATCGTTGTTTTGGGCGATCTCTTCCTCTCTCTCTAGTTGGATCCATGTTCATCAACCTTCGTTCCACGTAGTTCCTTTCTCTCCCCTTTATGTGGTAAAACCATCTAGTCTTGCTTCTCGGTACCTCACTCCGATGTTCGTCACTGCCATTCTCTCTCAGATTTATCATTTCTCGCTCTGTCTCTTATCACACCACACGCCCATCTGCACATCTTCATCTCAGCCTGATGCATTCTGATTTTTGTTCCTGAAACTTATTGTATATGGATTATTTCTTCGAAAAAACTTAGTATATGTTGATTAAAGTCTTAGAGAAACTGGTTATATTTTGTTTCTTCTTCGTGTTACTTCTTCCATGAATAAAATCAGTTTCGTTAGGAGAAAAATCAATGTTCAAGTTTCACGAAGGGAAAAATCAACATGCAACAAGTTTCACAAAAAAATCAGCACGCAACAAGTCCCACGAACAAATTCATCACGTAACAAGTTCTATGAACAAAATCAGTTTCACGCGGAGAAAAATCAGACAGACAACTTATTTTTATATATATAGATAACCTAACTTCACTTCTAGAGCTGTCAGCGCTATAACAGACAAGTACCAAACTTATATATGTAACACCATCTACACAGTGAAAAAACGAGTTGGGCAGTTTTCCCCCAAATATTAGTCAGAAAGATCCCTCGTCTATCTCTCTCTGCTAGCACATTTCAAAAAAAGTTAGCAAGTCACTAAAAGACGACTGACCTGGGATCGAAGATCTCGAGGGATAGATCGCTGCTTTAAATTGTTTTCACCATCCAGATTTCTGGTTTCGATGTCACTTTGAGAGGTCATAATGGAATTTGTGGAGGAAGCGATTAGTATGTTTCAAAAGAGCATAAAAAGACGCACAGAATTGTGTGTTCAGTTTCTACCCATCAAAGGAATGTAAAAAAAAACCATCAAATTACCCGCACATCTTATTATCAATTTTTTTCCTTCTCCCCTGAAAAATTTCCAACATTTTTGCACATTACTGGCTCAGAGTATTTTTGTTCCATGTTTGGAAGGGAAGCCAAATTGATTAGAACGTAATTTTATCATATTAATCTATCATCCATTCTCCTTCCCTTCCTGAAAAATGGCAAGTGCATTGACCTTGGGGTTGATGACGCAGCCAAATATTGATAATAGAAATAAATTCGGGAGTATGGAAATATGGAAATATGAATTTATGAGGCTCGAAAATATTATGAAATGATAATCAGACGTGTTGTGTGTGAGAGATTTGCATAATTTAACGAATACTCCGGGATCGAAGATGTAAGCATATAGATAATAAATTCAAGTTGTTTGGATGGCCATTCCAATATACTTAATTTTATAATTGTTTACAAAGGAGGGGTGTGGTCCACATAACAGACACATAAGCAGTTGAGAAGCCCGTGAGTTTTCAACTCCTTTGGTCCTCGATTTTATAGATTATGAGTAAGTGTTCGATCCCGTTGATAAGAGAGCTTTAGCAAAGGTCTTATCCTTGTATGGTATATCAGACAAATATCTTAAAGTCATTAGTGCTATGTATGAGAACAACATTGCTACGGTTAAGGTTAAGTTAAACAGGATTGTGTTTTATTGCCCTTGTTATGGATCATTGTGATCGATTTTGTCTTAAGAAGCACAAGAAAGGCAATGGGAGACCACGGAACCAAATGGGGTGGAGAACCCTCCTTGAGGATCTTCTTCTCTTATATGAATATTCTCAGCGCCGCCACTTGGTGTGTCAATAGACGGTGCATTAGCATAAATGTACTAAGTTATGAACTCTACTATCACTCTTATCAGCATTTTCTTTTATTTCTTTTATTTTCTTTTTCTTTTATTTATCTTTTCTTTTATACTGATATCACTCTTATCAGTATTTTTTCTATTTGTTGTTTTATAATATTTGCAGCCCCACCACAAAAAAACGCAAATAGTAGAATAGTGTAATACGCTTTTGCCCTTTTTTAGAATTACCGTCAATTTTTGAGGGGGAAATCTAAAATCTCGGAAAACGCTCAGAGTTGAGGGATCGGGATGAAACTTGGTGGATAAAATAAGCACAAGTCCTAGATACGTGATTGACATAACCGGAGCGGATTTTCTCTCTTTGAAGGAGTTGGGGGGGGGGAGGAGGATTAATTCTGAAAATTAGAAAAAATGAGGTATTTTTAACTTACGAAGGAGTGATCGGATCTTAATGAAATTTCATTTATGGAATGATATCGTGTTTCAGAGCTCTTATTTCAGATCCCGACCGGATCCTGTGAAATTGGGGGGAGTTGGATGATAAATTATTCAAGATGAATATTAAATTGTGTGTGACTCGATGAGTGAAAAATACAGGATTCTCATTATTTCATTCCGTAAAACGAATTTTAGTCAATGGTTGTAACCAAAGCCATGTGGTATTTTCAGTGATACATAAGATAGTGATTTTTAAAAGAAAGAGTAGAACCGATTGTTGCATTGAGATGGATATCCCTATCAACAGTCGAGTTCTGGATAAGAAGGTTGGGAATTACTATATAGGATATCTATATGCGCTACATTCATAAATAATAAGTTTTAATTAGGTTAGGAAAAAGAGCATTTTTGAACAATTTTTTAGAAATCATGAATTTTTGCCCTAGCTTACTTTATTTATGCATTCAATTCAACGTATATCAATAATGAATAAAAACTTATTTACGTTATCAAAAATCTTAACTCAAGAAAAGAAAAAAAATTACAAAGATATCTGAAAAGTGATTAATGCTCTGTAGGCTACTGATGCATTTGGGAGGACAGTCATTCACCTACAATTAACATCCTCTACCAAATAAAATGTTGAAATATCCGTCATTACTAGTACATTAAATAAAAAAAACAAGTTTTTTCAACCCTCGTCGATTCGCCTGTTGAAGCCAGTCAGGCCGGCCCTCGCCCCATGCTGGTGGAAGGCAGCGGTCCGGCACTCAGTGCAACGGTCAACACTCTGCTCCGCGACCGACTGAAGATTGCGTCGCTGCTGCTGTTTTCCGGCTTCACTATCTTTTTCGTCCGTAAACGGTTTGAACCGCCGGAGTTTGAAGGGTTCATTGGCGCACTGATGCTCTGGTCCCACCTGGGCATCATTGTTGTGTCCAGGCTGATGGCATTTCGCATGTGTCGAAACTGCCAGTATGCCCTGGCTCATCTGTAAAATTTTTGTCTCATCGGTAAGAAGCTTACAACTGTAATTCTATGAAGCAAGGTAATCTTAATGTACAAAATATTTATTAACTTTGGGTACGCCCCCTCCATAAAAAAGGGAGAACTTTTTGTTTGTTTACCTCCAAACTTAGATCCTTAAGCAAAAGATCCTTGAGTAAAAAGGACCCCAACAGGGATAAAAAAATATAAAAAAAAATCAGTTTCTTCAAAAGTAGGGCTTAAAATCGGACCAAAAATATATTGTTCATCAGATTAGCTTGACAATTTCATCTGTAGCCTACAGCGATGCACGCGATGGCCGGAAAGAACAACGCGGCACCGAGGACCCTGAGAGCGTGCTGCATCATGAGCCCGACTCGGCCTTGCGCGACATCAAGTAGAGCGTCCGCTCGGTCTCTTCGAGCGCAACGGCTTCCCGCACGTCGAAGTGCTTTCGAAACTCACCCTCGAACACGTCCTGGCGGTAGTCTTCGAAGACGTCCTCTCGCGTCGCGAGAAGTCGCTTCACCTGCGAGTCACTCTTCGGAACGAACTCGATAATGAGGTGCCGACAACTCGCCGCGAAGAACTCAGCGATCGACCTCGGCCCACTATTGTATTTAAATTATAAGTTCTTTTATAGACTTCCATTCCTGCTGGAATAAAAGCGCAGATTTGTAGGACATGGTCGTACAAAACGGCGCTTCCTTTTTCCTTTTCTTTTCTTATTACATGAGGTCTATGATGTATTTAAGCTCTAATAAAAACAAACAAATAGGGCAATTATTAATTGGTTTTATTAACCGGTATAAATTGGCTAAAAACGTGATAATTGCCAGCACTAGTTCCTATGAACTTATTGATGGTGCCATACGATTTGTTGTACAAATATTTCATTCCTCCCAGCACAAAAACTATTTTTGTGGATGTTTCAGTTTTAAGGAATAAAAATCATCTATTGGTCAGAATTGGTTGTGTATACAGAAGTGCACTGGCACCATTACTTGAGAATATACAAGGAAAACTAGCAGACATGTATATATACCAAGGCATTCTACAAATCCTAGGCGATTTCATCCTATTTGGCATCACCTGGAAAGACCATTTCCTCTATCTCACAATTGCTTTGTAGACCTAATCATTTATATTGTTCATGATTCACCAAATTACAATCAGCCAACATACTTTAGGGATAGACACAAATCTACTTTTTAAAACCATAAAAAAATTTTTGCGTAAAGAGCGAGGTGTTGAGGAGGGAACAACCACTTTATTATACGGAATAATTTCTGTTTGTTTAAATTTTAATGTCGCTCCTTACTT
The DNA here is from genome assembly GCA_010016025.2 of Alatinidae sp. Z8VKAUB7J3. Taxonomy (NCBI): domain Eukaryota; kingdom Metazoa; phylum Cnidaria; class Cubozoa; order Carybdeida; family Alatinidae; species Alatinidae sp. Z8VKAUB7J3. The sequence continues at coordinate 87,711,931 of JAAAKM020721499.1, forward strand.
TCAGTTATAAAAACTTGTTTTTTTTTTTATTTAATACGCACAAAAAGAATCATAATGGTTTAATTTCCATAATGGTTCCATATACACAAAATTTTTTAACTGTAAAGTTACCCTAAGAAGTAATTAGCATAAGGAAAATAGCATAATATTAGAGAAATAACAGAAAAATTCCCGACTAGTACTGTGTTATTAACGTGCAGGCAAGGAAGTATTTTGAGCACGGGGTATTTGAATCTTTAATAAGCAGTGCTACTGTTACCATTATGTTTACGTAAATCCATTAACATGGATTACAGTTGATTAGTTGTCAAATTGTTTAAAACTTAATGACTTTAAACGCGACGTCGCTATTGAAATAGTTAAAGTTTTGATTATCTCTCAATCCGATATACATCCAAGGGGCAAGGGGCAAGGAACACAAATTTTAGGTCATTTTGAATGATAGTAACATGGTATGTCATAGCTTTGTTACAAGCGGTTCTTTGTATAAATGTATTCCTTTGTAATGTCAATAAGTCCCTTGAGCTGTATTAAGGAATTTGAGAATTTTCTTGTGTATAATTTTAATTTAATTTAATTTTATATTTATCTCGAAACATAAAAAAGGAGTTTTTCTCTTTGAGTATTATATATATATATATATATATATATATACATATATACATATATATATATATATATATATATACTCAGCAGAAACATAGCAATTATTATATATTTATATATTTATGGGCATTGATGGTCCAATGGTTAAGGTGTTGGTTTTCAACAAAACGCATATGCATCGACCGCCTGAACCAGATGCAGATTGAAAATCATATCTTCGGCAAATGCGATATCGGGCCATCCAGTCCCAAGCAGCTCTCGCTGAAAGACCGGAAAGTAAGGCATCCGTACGCCGGCAATATCGGCAGGTGTCAATTGGTCTCCGCAATCCTCCGGACCGGCCGTCCGCTGTATCGTGCCACCTTCGCCGATCTCGACGGTCGGCCCCGTCGCGGCGCCATGCCGGTCAGCCAAGGCAGCCAATGGCACAAGACGGCCGTCTTCATATGCATCGTCGGCATGACAGGTCGTCGTGGCGAACCACTTTTGCTGCCTTATGCGCACTTAGGCTTGGGAGGACCTAAGTAAGTAAGTAAGCTGTGTAGATAACAGGGTGCATCCTATACAAAGTTAAACCCGTACTTAGGATAAAAATTATGTATTCAAACAAACTTTGGACATTTAAGTACGAAATGTAGATTTTCTCTTTGTAAATACATACCCCAAAGATTACAAAAGACATTTGAACTAACTCTAATGTATTTACACAAAATATTAAACGTTTAATTTCCCTCTTCAGGGTCATAAACTGCCAAGCACGGACAAACTATTTCATATACGTAGTAATTTCTGTTTGTTTTAAGTTTTAATGTCGCTCCTTACTTTCATTTAAAAATACTAGCTTTTTTTATTTAATATTAACGAAAAATCGATTTCATTTACAAACGTTATTTCGGTGGCAACAGATGGGGCTCCTGCCTTGGTCGGCGATATCGTGGGTTAATAAGCCATCTTAAAGCAAAATTATACCAGAGGTAATTGCAATTCACTGTGTCATCCGCCGACAACATCTAGCAGTGAAAAATTTGAGTGAAAAATTGCACCAACCACATCAATTAATGCTTAAATTGAATATGCAAATCAAGCTTACAACAAAAAAAAAAGATATTTTGCTATTGAAGTATAAACGAAACCCAAAAAGACTATAAATTAAATAAACAATCAATGCAAACAATTATACAATAGATACTATTATAAATGAATAAAGATATCTCAAAACGAGTAAAACTTAAATTGAACGTGCAAATCAAGCTTAAAACGAACAAAAATCACTAAAAACAAGAGTTTGTATATCGCCTCCTTTTCTCACTGTAAAAGTCTAAAACCTACTGCATCATTGACGCTTTACTGAAAACCAGAATATGCGATTTGGCAAAGGAAAAATGCAAAATACAGAGAGTTAGAGACGTCTTACAGCAATGTCAATTAGACCATTCGAAAGAAAATTATTTTTTACACAAGACAGCGTTTGTAACTCAGTTTCGACAAAAATGGTCATTTTTGGCAAAATCGCTTTCAGGCAACGCTGTTTCAGGATATTTTATGTTCTGATGAAAAATTCGCGGATACAGCTTTAATAAGTTCATCATAGAGTGGATTTGCAAAAAGTCATCTCTATTTAGTTTTCTATTATACTAGCCAATCACAATTGATATGTTATTATTAATGTTTTCATTGTTGTTTATGATATTGTTTTTTGTTGGGTTTTTTGCTAGTGATGTTATTGTTAATTATGTTGTTAGTGCTGATGAATCGTAGTGATTCTTATAGTCATGTTGTTGATGATAATGATGATGATGATGATGATGATGATGACGACGACGACAACGATGATGATAGTGACGATTATGGTGATGATGATGATGATGATGATGATGATGGTGGTGGTGGTGGTGGTGGTGATGATAGTCTCGGTGGTAGTGATGCTGCTGCTGCTGCTTATGGTGATAATAATAAACAAAAAAATAACAAAAAATTCATAAATACATCATAGGCTGTGCAATAGCACAGCCTTAGTAATGAAGGAAGTGGGCACAATGTATTTTTTTTCTCACCATGGGACTCCGTATAGAAAGAATTGTCGAAGAAACTTCGAATGGGGTTCATTTGAAAGGAAATTGAAATTCCTGGTGTCCTTTTTAAGAGTCAAAAGTGATTGGAAGGCAACCACTCCCCCTCTCTCATCAGTCAGTTCCCAAAATGCACAAAGGTTTTAGATAATCGTTTTGACCAGTATAGTGAAAAACTCCGCTTTTATGCTAAAAACTATAAGCGTATGGCACCATATAACTTAAAAGGGTGCAGTTTTCCTTTGAAGGTGTTTTTGGGAATCAACTTATTGTCAATATCTGAAGTTTTACGGACGAAAATGCTTTGTCAAGCTTAACTAATTAGTTTCTCATAATTAGTAACTAATTAGTTATTCATTTCATAATTCAGCCTGGCAACACTGACAAAAACGTTAAAACAACCAAAAGAAGAATCTTAGAAAAATCATCATTTCTTGGTATGAATAAACGTTAGATAAGTCTAGGGGCCAAAGAAGTAGGTATAGAAAACTATAAAAATAGAAATTACATTCATTAAAACTTTTAAATAGAACAACAGGAGAAAGAATGAGACAAATAGAAGCAAATCTTTACCACCTTGCAGCCCCAATCCTGGCAATTTCTAGCAAACATGACGGGGCTTGTTTCATAGTATGTGGTTCTGTCTTATGTGGTAATCTGTCTACTACTTTTTGATTTAATACAATATGATGAATTTTTTGGCAACGCTCTTCGTCCGTAAAAATTCAAAATTAACAAGTAATTGATTACCAAAGACAGAAATCTGCCGAAAAAACGCACGTTAGACCTATCTTTATTTGTGTTAGTTTCTGTTCATTTTGAGTTTGACTTGATTATCCGTTGTAATAGCTGTTCATTTTTGGCGTTTTCATTTATTGGATCGTTATTCGTTTTTGGCTGTTTTCATTTATTGGATAGCTAGTTGTTTTTGGCTGTTTTCATTTATTGGATAGTTATTTATGCTCTCTATACGTTTATATTGTTATTTAATAGTTGTTTACGCTCTTTTTACGCTTAAACTATTAGTTGACTTTATTTTTGCTTGTCTTTGGTAAAAAAAAAAAGTCTTAAATGAGAGCTCATGCCATATGAGCTTTTGGCTCTTCAGACCTCGTCACAAGTGCCATATGAACTCTTAGCTCTTGTTTAAAATAATGCCAGGAAATCTGGCTACTTCTCCACTGGAAAATCCCTCCTCCCCAAGGATTTATTCTCTAGACAATTCACTCCTATTAAAAATTTACCCTGGACAATTTCCCTTAACATGTCCATCCGTAGAATGGAGTATGTAATGAGAAAGCAAGACATCAGAAGAATTTTGTACAGAATTTTCGGTAAATTCCCCCAGTGTAAAATTTCCCCCGAAACTTCCGCGCCCCGCTCTTCACAGGCGCGGCTATGCCCGAGTCGACGGCGACGCCCCCGTCCAGCAGCATGGCGATCTCCGAGTCGGAGAGCCCGGCCTCGACCAGCACTTCGCGGGTGTGGGCGCCCAGGACCGGCGCCGGGCTGCGGTATTCGGGCGTTGTCTCGGAAAATCGTGTCGGCGGGCGGGTCTGGCGCACCCGGCCGGCCTGCGGGTGGTCGTGCTCCACCACGATGCCGCTGGCCTCGACCTGCGGATGGCGGATCACCTCGCGGCGGGTGAGGATCGGTGCGCAGGGCACGTCAAACCCTCCGAGGAAACGCCGCTCAGTGTTGGTCTGCTCGCAGAGATCCTGATGAACTCTGGATTGCCGAAAGGGGTCGTGAATATCCTGACTGGAACGGGTGCCGAAGCCGGGGAAGCCCTGGTCGCCCATCCCTTGGTCGATAAAGTATCCTTTACAGGTTCTACTGCGACCGGTAGCAGGGTCATGGCCTTGGCTGCAGCCACGCTCAAGAACCTCACCTTGGAATGTGGCGGTAAATCCGCCAATATCGTTCTGGACGACACTGATTTGGATTTTGCCATCAACGGTTCCATTTCGCGACGGTGTCGTCGCCTGCTTCGAGCTGAACGGACGACCCGTGTGGTTCTCGCGTCCCGGGACGGTCTGCGCGCCGTGGGTCACCGACAAGGGCGTGTTCATCACCGAGGGCTCGATCTACCGCAAGGGCCCTCCTGCGGTGCGCTGCCTCGATCCCGATACGGGCATGACCCGCTGGCGCACCGACACCGAGCTCGCCAACAAGGACGAGCGCGGCCATGTCGCGCGCTTCGGACGCGTGAACCGCATCGTGCGCCTCATGTCGCAGTACGGCTCGGACGGACCGCGCCCCGTGGAGTAAAAAAGTAAAAGCATCACTTGATCCCATTTATTATGCTTCTACCAAAAGTAATTATCGCTTTGGGGGAAAATTCTGTGTTGAACCCTTAAAGGGGCCCCAAATGATAGCTTAGTTTTGCCACCAAACCAAAAAGTAATCATCAGTAGTAAAGAGCTGAAAATAAGGTTAAAACATACCATTCATTTATAGATCCATTGTTTAAAAGCAATTTATTCCAAAGACGCTGATTCATAGAAATCTGATTACGAATAATGTTTAATTTATAAATATTTCTTTAAATGGAAAAGGTTTTCCATTAGCCCCCCTGAAACTACTTTTTTCACGGGTTACGAAAATGATAATAATAAAAGAAATAGGCGATTTAGTTAACAGATCTTGATATTTTAGGAAGGCTGAACGACCCTTCCATATTGGCCTTCCTTGTCCCTCCGTCCTAAATAAAATTTTAGTATGACTCTTGTCTTACTTTTCTCAAACTTTAGAAGTTCACAAGGAACATATAGCAATTTACAATAATTACTGCTTGTTTTTTTTTATCCCCAATTAAAAGATCTATCCCAAGCATAGATCGAATGGTGGGAGGGGGACCGACTACAAGATATTCTCAAAAGAAATGAATCTCATAATAGAAGCCAATATCTACATTTGAATTTGGCTGAAAGAATATTTTTAATTAGTCTGGCATTCCACTACATCAGACAAGAATTTTTGACACTTGGAACATAGTTTTGTTAATATAAGCTGCCATTTTAAATTAATTTTATCAATAAAAAGCCATTATGGCTACATTTTAGAGATCAGATGTATCTTGATGCATTGGTGCTGATCCCAACTTTTTTGCCAAATAAGTAATGACAGTTTGAACATTACATAGCTAACAGTTGTCAGGCCAAATTTTCGCTCTTAGGTTAAAAATTGAGAACTGCCCGAGTTACCAAACACCTTTAGCCATCAGTTTTATAGATTTTGAGCAAGCGTTCGATCTTGTTGATAGAAGAGAAATCGTAGAAATCGTAGTTAGAAACCGCACTTGCTGTATTAATCAAATATCTTTGAATAGATTTTAGTAACAATTGAAAAACCTTAGAAAACACAAACAAAAGTTTGAAGCTTAGTAGAAATCGTTGTTAGAAATTGGAATTGCTTTACTAATCAAATATCTTTAAAAAGATACAATATGAAAAGACATGTCAAATTTTATTAAGCTCCGATGACCCGTTCGTAAGTTAAAAATGCCTCTCTTTTCTAATTTTTCCGAATTAACTGTTACATTAAACAGAATTAACTGTTACATTAAGCGCTTCTGGCGAAAAAATGCAAAATTTGACGTTTTTGTATAGAAGCTTAAAACCTGTATATTACGGTCCTCTGGTATGATGAATCTGGTAGCATGATTTTCATTAACATCACTTGATTTTTTAGAGGTGTTTCACCCATTTTTCTAAAATTAGGCAAATTTTCTCAGGTTCATAAATTTTGATGGTTCTGTGTAAGGGTGATTTTTATCTGTCAGGTTGATCTCTGTGTTGGTTTATATCTGAGTATATTGATCTCTTTTTGGAACTAGTGTTTTGTCTCAGCTAAGGGAAGCTCTTTGACAGAATGCTTTTTGATGTTGCCATATATGCGTTTCAACTTTCCCTCCTCCTGCTCATTCTAACTCATATTCACAAAACCTAGGTTCCAGGCATACTGGACTTTACGGACTGCATACTGGACTCATGGTTGTTACCAAGGTGCGAGGCTGCAAATATTTTGTCATAGGCCAAGTTTAACATACACCAAATATCCTGATTGGTAGAATTTTTATTTCTTTAATATTCATATTAGCCTACAATCTAAATTCATGGTAGTGTTCCACTTAACCAATACGGAGTAGCTTAGTTAAAACACGAAGTTGATTCCAGTTAATTTACAAAAAAAAAAAAAAAATGTAAATGAAGACAAAGTAAATATTCTTAGTTGTAGATAGTTTGTTTACTTTGTTAAAATTATTTAATATCTTATGTTTATGGTAGTGTAACACTTAACCAATACGGAGTAGCTCAGTTGAATAAAAAGTAAACTAAACATAAAATGCTCAAAGGATTTTGTATAAGATTGCTCCTTTCTTAAACGTGCTCCTCAATTCGCCGACACGTTAGTGGGAATAGGTGAGATTTTTCCTCGAGTGAAAGCTTTTTTTCAAGTCAGAGCGTCTTGGAAGCCATTTTTAACATACAATATTGCCGTTTTATGTTTAATTAGCTTTTCTTTTCAAGTGTTGTCTTCTACCTACTTGAACTACCTAAATTTAATTAACTTCTCGTCAAAGCCTTTGACTGACTATTAAGTTTGTGTTGCTCATTTTAAGGAAACTTCTTAGAAAGATTCCTAGATTATACGGAGTAATTTATGTTCGTTTTAAGTTTTAATGTCGCTCCTTACTTTCATTTAAAAAAAACTTTTTTTTTGTTTAATGAAGATAAAAAAAGAGACACGCACCAGTTTTGTCAGAAAAGGATCATCTAGTGAAGCTACAACATGGGGGACCTGGCATTTGTCTGCTTTTTATAAAGGAAAAAGGAGACATACACCAAAAAATGATTAAAATTGAATTCACTTAGAATACTTTTAACAAAAGGAGATTACCTTATCAATAGGAAAAAGCGAAAAACACCATAAAATAGACTAATTTAAAATAAGGATTCTATTGAATCTGATTCATTATCAACGGGGATGAAGGGGCTGCAGCCCCCTCATTTCTCACTCTTTGCACTTAGCTCTGATCTTTTTGCAATATTTCAAGATTGAATGCTCTACCAAAAAGAGTTACTTGGCAAAGGGTTTTACTTTTTTCTTCTTCACTATATTTTTTTTAAAAAGGAGGGATTATGTTCATTCGTATTCGGGGTAAACAATGAAATTTTCAGTTGAGATGAATTGAAAAGAGAACCGGAAAACAAACTTTCGTTCATGCAAATTTCCAAAACTTTTTAACCAGTGTAACACCCCTACTAGTTTAGCCTACCCTTTTTTAAAATCCCTTTTCGTGGATTTGTTGTAGCCTCAGTCACGTCCTGGTCACGTTAAAGGCTCATTTGCGCTCTTGCAGTGGCGTTCTAGTATGGCTCGAAGATTGCTTCTCGACGCTGATTGCTTGATATTCATAATTCAGAAACTGAAGATGTTGCAGAAGCAACTCTTTTCGGATATGTCTAAGTGGTGGATTGATAATCTATTCGCTAAATAGATTCAGAATGTTGGCCCAAGTGGCGAAACGTGTGTCGTGACTGTGTTGTTTACTAGTGTTGTTTACTGTGTTGTTGTTTTGGTATAATGGTTTGAATTAATGTACAAGCTGAGTTATTATTATTATTATACGTAGAGAAAAAAAATTAATGACTTTATGGAGTGTGAATGAGCACAATTTATATGCAGAAAAACATTGCATGTATCCAATAATTTAGGTCGCAGCTTCAACAATTCCCACAAAAGATAAATGGCCACTACAACAGACCACTGGTCAGACAAACAGGTAACAAAAATACAAACTTCAAGATCTCCAATAGCTTTCTTGTTTTCTATCGCTAAGGGAGGGAGGGGGTTATGTGAGAGGATCTTTCCTTGCAAGAATTTATCATGGGGGAAGACAGTCAGTTCGTGGTAACGAACTGTAATAAGAAGCAACCTGGCTTAATAGTAACCAAAACTCTAACAAAAGGAGTTTTTACATCAAAAGAGTCGCATTTATTATACTGATTTTAAATATATAAGTTTCATCACGGTTAGTCTTACCCATCAAAAGTTACGAGCCTGAGGAAATTAGCCTTATTTTAGAATTATAAAGGATATCACCCCCTAAAAGTTACGGAATCATAACGGAAACCAGACATGTAATATTTTAAACTGGCTACTATTAGAAATTCTGAAGTCACCTTCCGTCTTTTCCAGAATGGGGGATGAATGCCTCCTAAAGATCGGACAATAAGGAAAGCTTTTTGGCCATCAACAATTTTTTTTCATTTTTTGTGTCTTCCGTATTTGATGACTTTTTGGCCGCCGTGGTCGAATTTTAGTGTCAATTTGCTTCAAACATTTGAAAGTTTGTAACCTTCGGAAGAAGCAATAAAATAAAAGCAAGTTTTTTTCAGCTCTAAAAATAACTTCTTTTTTCTTGTCAATGAGATGATCCTTTAAATTTTACAGATTCACTTTTAAATATTTTTATCTTTTGAAATGTTCAGAGGCCAAAGTGATTTGACCAAAGCGACTTAGAAAATAAAAGAATAAGACATTATTATATTAATCTTGATGAACCAAATGACGGGGTAAAAATAACTTCACGATATTTGTTTGTTTGAGTATCTGTTCCAATAGGGAGAAGGTATAACAGCACATTTAAGAAGGCAATTAGCACAAAATGGCTACTGAAAAATTAACAGTTACTATATTATTATTGTTATGTAAATTTTAATAGTAATATCATTGATTAACCTACTATATCCCATTGAAATGGAAATTTTAGGGTTAACAGTGCAATATGGGTGCTGTGGGGGGAGTTCTTCTATTGCGAAAACGTCGATTTTAATCGAAAACGATAATTTCCAAAACTGATCCATTAAAAGCTGTACTTTATCCTGAAAAGGGGGATAAACGCCCTAATATCAAGGATAATTATATTTTGCTGTGGAAAGCAAACTCTCTTTACGAAAAAAATAACAGTACAATCGCTAATTATTTCAAAGAGGGTAAAAAGTTAGACAGAAAATAAGTTAGTAATTGGTTCTCGAAGCTCTCCTCGGCGAAGCTCATCGGCACCTGCGAGAGCACCGTCATGTCGCCGGCGCGGATCTGCTTCCCCCGAAACACGAAGTCCCGGTCGGCGTGGAACGGCATGCCCTGCGACACCGGGTGGAACCGCAGCGTCTCGTGGTACACCGCGCGCAGCAGCGCCATGCGACGCACGTCCGCCGCATTCTCGACGCCACGGTCGAACGCCTCGTCGACCTCGGCGACCAGCTGCCGATGCAGCGCGGGGTGACGCAGGATCTCGTAGAGCATGAACGCGACCAGTCGCGCCAAACTGTCAAATTTTTTTTATCTTTTCTATATCATTTCCTTAAGCTTCATCACGGTTTAAAACGTTCTCAAAATGCTCTGATCTTCTCCATTTAACTCTTTCCTTTTTTCGTTAATTGAGATTCCGTTTTTATTCTTAAGGGGGACAAGTCTAGACCCACTGCTTCCTCTAAATTTCAAAACATGTTAATAAAATATATTACTGTTATATCAACTGGCTGCTTCTTCCATATCCTTGGCAATTTTATCGCTAGACTCCCTTTCACATCTCCTCAATTCACACTTTTATAGCTTCTCTTTAGGTATATGAGTGGCTCGCAACCTCGTCAATATCTCGCTCTTTATACTAAAGCTTGAATTTTGTTCAAATTCTTTAAGAATGACCCCTGAATCCCAAAGGCCGTAGAATAAATTGTTGAAATTACTAAAAATACTTTAGCGTAAAGAGCAAGGTATTGTGGATGAGACGAACCCCCTTATATACGTAATAAGTTCTGCTCGTTTTAAGTTTTAATGCTGATCCTTATTTCCAGTTGAAAAACTTGTTTTCTATTTATTTTCAACATTTTTTATTTTTAAATAATGCTAGAAAATCCTGCCTTCTGGCAAAAAATTCAAAATTCCACATTTTTGTGGATAGGAGCTTAAAACTTTTACAGTAGGGTTCTCTGATACTCTGGATCTTATGGTGTGATTTTTGTTAAGATTCTATGACTTTTAGGGGTTGTTCACCCCTATTTTCTAAAATTTTCTCAGGCTCGTAACTTTTGATGGGTAAAACTAAACTTGATGAAACTTATATATTTAACATCAGCATTAAAATGCGATTCTTTTGATGTAGCTATTAGTTTAAAAATTTTATTTTTTGAGTTTTGGTTACTATTGAGCCGGGTCTAACTTTTGTCTAGGAAATTACTTCAGGGAACAGTTACATCTAGAACAAACTCTTAGACTAATTTGTTTTATTCAGGCACTATGAGCAGAACAGACTTGTAGTGAATCAAGCTGTAATGTAACTATTGTTATTATTCTGATCTTCACTATACTTTAAATTGAGTTATAGTGCCTGTAACTCATATATTACACATAGAAAATTCATTTGGCTTTTTCTTTGCAGGACTAGTTAAGAACAAACTACCTTGCTATTGTTACCCAGGACACCCTTTTAGGTATCTTACTATGTTTGTACTACTGCGAATCAGTAGTTTTTTAAACAGATGAAACACGATTCCGAAATGGTGAGTGGGAGACATGGGCTGGCACGTACGCAGGGGATGCACCCCTCCCCTCTGAAACCCAACGATTTGTTTTATTTCCACATAATTTTCTAATACCTCTCAAATAATAAGGGATTTGTAGGATTTGTGACCCCCCAGAAACACATTCCTTCGAATGTGCCGGGACAGGGGCATTCAATCCCACCACCCCTTCACCGAAAAAAGCGTAGTTGTTATTGTTTGAATATAGACCACAAAGATTGTGTCGCAACGAAAACCAAAGAAGCCTTAGGGAACCAAGGATTCTACGAACCATTCCTTTGGTTACTTTGCTTTACGCTGTCGTTAGCGCGGTTGTATAATGAATTTATGTTCTGTTTGAGGTACATAATTAATTAAGGGTAGGCCTATATTGGTCAGAAATAGGAACTTTTTGTCAGAAAACAAAGCATTTTAGTGCGGAATAGGTAGAATGGATCGTTCCTCGTCAATAATGTCCCATTGACTAATAATTTTCACTTAATCTTACTCTCCAATTTTCTCCTTTATGTTTTTGTAAACTTCGCACGACCCCTCATATGGGTAATAATTTCTGTTTGTTTTAATTTTAATGCTGCTCCTTACTTCCCGCTGAAAAAAACCTTTTCATATTTATGTTTTCATTGTTTTTTTTTAAATAATGCTAGCAAATCCTACGCTCCCTTCATGGAAATTTTCTTCCCCCATGACAAATTATTCGATGGAAAGTTCCTCCAGCATATCCCTCTCTTCTCAATCCCTCCCCCAACCAAAAAATCCTCCTGAAAATGCCTCTACACTTCCCAATAACCATTACTATATGTAAGCACTGGTCAAAGTTTGTAACTTGTAATAGCAAAAATGATTTTATAGCACTATATTAAATTTTGGCAATGGCAGCGCCGTTTTGATTGTAGCTGGAAATATTTTGTTAATGCAATTTAAGATTTTGATAATAGCATGCAAGATTTTGTACAGAAATGTCCCATTGTTGTATCTCTGACCCATGATAAAATTTCCAAAATTCCCCCGGCCCTGGTTTCACCTCTTTTGTATTTCAAAAGTATCACAAAGGGATTTCTTTTGTTATAAATGTGTTTAGAGTCATTTTAAGACATGAAAATAAGTACAAACATTTCTGTCTTCCCCCCCTCCCCCAATGAAAACCAGGAAAACTCTTGATGATATCTCTGTTCTAAAGCTTTGAAGGTGTGCACTAAAGATCGTTTTTAATTGATCTCATCAAGTTACCAGTTTTTGATCCTTTTATTACCTAAAGTCCTTATTTGTTTATTTTTTTGTTGTGGAATTTGGTCATTCTTTTTATTTATTATTTTATTTCTAGATGTACCCATCGAAACAAAGGAAGTCCCCAGAGCAGTTTTTGGAAATCTCGGTTGAAGTAAGAGTTGTGCTGGAATTGGTTCTGACTTTTATATAAAAGAAACCGTCCTTGTCTAAATAACCTGCACCGTTCAGAATAATTCTTTTTGGTCCTTACCTGTTTGAAAATTACGGCAGAAATGGAATTTCCACTTCGGATTCACTTTCCACAGTCTGTCTAGATTCCCTTTCCGGAAAAGCAGAAAGCGTTTCCAGTTGCAGAAACATGAATGGAAAGTTATTTCCGTCTGTCTTCATTTGAAAAAAAAAAAAAACACATGAACATCATAGTCATGTTGTATAGATGCCGCTTTTTATTCCAAATTCAAATCGTAAAGACAATAAAGTTGATTCACCTTCAGCTTTCACTTCACCCCTGCTCTTTTCTTCAGGCGAGGGAGTGCCAGGGACAAAAACCCCTATTCAAAAAGTATACTCTCAAACCATCCTGACTCAGACATAGCATAATGAGCTCCTTTAGGGTCTCCTCAACTGTATGAACTAAACATGCCTTTAGCTTTATAACACACAAAAGGTGGAAGCACTTTGCCTTCTACATTGCCACATATCACCAGGGATATTGCTTTCTTTATTTCATTATTTTGAATGGGTATTTGACACCTCTTTTCAGTAAACAAACCTCTTTAGCAGTAAAGCAAACGGAGGGGACAACACCTTTCATATACGGAATAATTTCTGTTCGTTTTAAGTTTTAACGTCGCTCCTTACTTGCAGGTAAAAAAAACTTTTTTTATATTTCATTTCTGGACGTATTTGAATTAAACATGTTTAGATTTTGGCTCACCGCACACGAATAATTAAAATAAAATTTGTATATTATTTTTTTTTTTTGCTAAATGGCTTTCTCATTATTTTGATCAGACGATTTTAATATTTGAAAATGCAACCAGATTTTTTTTATTTTTTTTTGTACGAACGTTTTTGTTTGTAATAAACGGAACTAACCAAAAGACAATATTTGCATCCTAATACTGTTGCTTCTACACATATTACTGCTATAACTACTGCTACTAATTCTAAGGCTACTACTATCAATTCTACTGCTACTACTTCTGGTATTACTACTACCTATTATCACTGCTATTACTATTACCTATTACTACGGCTACTAAAGCTAAGCATATTACGGCGAAGAATGTGGGGATATTGAAACAGTATTGAACTAAATCGGAACACACTTTGCGCATACATTTTGTCAAGAGGACGAATGAGCAATGCTTTAGGAACGGCTTATGGTCAACGGCAGTGTTTTTGGTCTACTAGATGTTGCTAGTGTACATGTTTCTGTACTTGTAAATGAAATCAACATTCCCCGCCGTGAGGCCTTCATAAGCTTGCGTATGGCTTTGATCCAGCTAAGACCATGGGATCTTTGAACAAAGCTCTGCCACGCACCACCGTCACCGCGCACCAATCGCAACACCAACTGCCGGTCGTCGGCATGTGGCGCGTTGGGCGATTCGGACGATGCGTCATCGATTCGCGTCAAACCTAAAACCCCGTTTTCAACCGATCCCAAAAGCGACGGCTGACGTATCGCTTGATTTGAGGTCATTGAGACTCTCAGTATATTCTCTCTTGATCATTCTAAAAGCCGAAAACACAAAGCCGGCTATTGGTTTATCATAGTCGTGTCAAATATGATACCACAGCTTCATACGTCTTTTAGCTATGCCTGCATAGGGATCCCGACTCAAACCAAACCTGTGAGTACCATGTTTTTTAGCTACTGAGACGAAAGCTTTCTTCCAACACTTCATGGTGTGTACTATTTTGAAAGAATTAAATAAATAAAAAAAACAAGGTTTTTCAAGTGGAAGTAAGGAGCGTCATCTTTATGTTGACAACTCCAAGCTATTTGGCACAGACAGCAGTAGCCTACAAGCCAATCTTAACCAAATTCAAGCATGGGCAGATAAGTGGCTTCTGTCCTTCAACATCTCAAAGTGCGTCACTCTTCATTTAAACTGTGGTAATCTGCAGCACCAGTACGCTATGTACAATTGCTAAACATCATTGACAGTCTTGCTTCCTAGCTCTAGAAGTTGTTAAGTTTAAAATTCCATAAACACACTGCCTAAGCAGTTTTGGAAGCAAACACAAATTTGGGACTCCTGAAAAGACCTGTCATTGAGACATGACAAAATAAAAAGTTAATCAACCAATGAAAACGTAAAGAAAGTGTCTCAGCTTCCAATTTTTTGATTTATATTGCGTTCCGTACGCAAAATGACTAACGAAAACGCGGCATAAACTTATTGGAAATATAAGTAGCAGCTTCTGCCAAAGATTATTTGCGATACGATAAAAGTACCTGTGTCTCAGTAAAATAAGAAGATTAATATAAAACAAAAGAATAAAAAATAAAATAGAGACACAGAGAATGAATTCACAAATGTTCACAAATGATATTTTACTAATTACTTTAGATCCACACACAGACAACTTATTTTTATATATATAGATATATATTAATAATGGGAGTGGGTGATTCCATTTACAAGGGCTCTTAGTTTCATTGTATGCATATATTTCTGTAAATAATGTGAGTGGGTGATTCCATATACAAGGGCTCTTAGTTTCATTGTACCCATATATATCTATAAATAATGGGAGTGGGTGATTCCATATACATGAGCTCTTAGTTTCATTGTACCCACATATATATAAATAATGGGAGTGGGTGATTCCATATGCAAGGGCTCTCAGTTTCACTGTACCCATGTAACCACCGGTAGAAAAAAAAATATTTAGGGAAACCAGGGAACAAAAATGATTTGTACATACTTTGGCAGGAACAGGGCACTTCTTTTTTATCAGCCATTCTTCATGTAGATTATGAACACCTTGTAAATACTCTAGAGGAATTTTGTTTTCTTCATTACGAGATCTCCTTTGGATTCTTGCACTTGCAATTACCGGACTTGTACGTAAATATACTGAAATCAAAAATTAAGCATAAGACTCTAATCCCCGAATAAAGATTTACCATGGGTTTCCTAAAACTTTTCTAGCGAAGAGTGGGTCATAACTTATAAGGAACCAATGCAGCTTTTATATGAGTTTTTACTAACAATATAGGCAGCAAAATTAGCAGCATTTCAGATATGCGTTTCTATTTATATTACACAAATATATCAGTAATGCCAGGTTTTGTGACCTTTTTATATCGTAATTATCGTTGCGTGCTTGAGAATGATTAAAATTGAATGTAAATCACTCTGGCTGTTGGGCTTGTCTCAAAGTAATACTTCAAATGTGTGACCTACATTAAGACGTTATTTACAAACAGGACTTCAATTGTTTCAGTAGCACATGTTTGTGCATATAAATAGATTGTCAGGTTTACCGACTCTTGAACATGCAACATATAATTGGCCATGGGATTTGTGTCCCGGTCGTCATTTGTGTCCCGGTGTCCCAGTCTTTAATTTCTCTTTGAGTGTCCATATGATGAAATAAATTTTTTGCTTTTTTCCTTTTTTTTCTTTTTAATTTTTTTTTGTTTTTTACCCTTTTTTTTAGCTTTTTTAGTTTTTTCCTTTTTAGTTTTTTTTTGTAGTTTTTACCTTTTTTTTGCTTTTGTTTTATTTTTATCTTTATTTTTTTTTAGTTTTTTATGAATTTCATCTGGCTAGAAGTAATTAAAGCCCTTTCAGGACTATCCTGGCATTTTCGCAAACATTCCTTCCCCTTTCCTGGTAATTCTGACGAAAAGCAAATTTCTGTTTTTTTTTTTCCCTTGTAACATAGTCGTTAAACATACTGATCAATTGAAGGCTTAGCAGCTACAAATTTAACTGCAATTTGTCTCTTCTGATCAGCACGTAAAACAACACTATACAGTGATGACATCCTGTTTCGTATTATTACGCTGCATCCATGCTGCATCAAACATTGTCCTGTATAGGACAAAGAGAAAAATTTTCAGAAGTATCGAGAAAAAACAAAGAATGTGTTATTTTATGTATTTTTATGTATTCGATTGATCATACTAGTATTGAATTTGAATGTCACGGTACACACAAGAGATCCGATCATGAAAAAGAAATAAAATACTTGAGCTTTCTTAAAACTTTCCTGATTCGCTTATACTTTTAACGCATGTAACTATAATTGTATCGACCATGGCATACGGATAAACTAAAAGCAATGTCCTGATTCCGTTTTGGTAGAACCGACGAAATTTCAATTCCTGAAATTTTGGTTCTGAACTAATTCATGTATAAGCAACTAGAAGAGACCATGGCTCCCTCTCTTCTCAAGAAAAGAGCCCTTCTGAACCTGTAATCTTTAAATTTAAATTCCTTTTTAATTACATTTTTTTTTGACATTTTTGAAAATGGAAGCTTTAAAGAAGGTGGGTAAGGAGACGCGTTATCCAGTGCTCAGGCAGCTTAACGCTATAACGAGTTTGTTGGAATAGCAGAGAGAGAGAGGGAGAGAGGGAGAGAGAGAGAGAGAGAGAGAGAGAGAGAGAGAGAGAGAGAGGTTTTTGAAGATTAAATAGAAGGCATCCATTTTTGTTTGAGGGAGTCACATTTAGAACACAGTGCACTGTTTTTACAGTTCGCGGGGAGAAGACCGATCTCATGGTATTTGAAGCAGCGACCTTGTAGGAACATGAACACCTCAACCGGAAGGCGTTTATATCCAACGTTCATAGATGCTTTCAAAAATGTGTCAAGATCAGTTCGAGACGGAAAGTAGCCTTTAAATGCTCGAGACTTGCACACTTTAGTGTTTTAGTGTACTTGGTGATTAGCTGTTTCAGCGACAGTTCGTCTAAATCTTCTGGCACTCGCTTAATCACGCTTCCTTATGCTCCAATATACTAATAGTTGATAAAGTAGTTGTAGCTTTAAAGGAAAGAAATTATTATTCCAAAATTTCAATACCCAGCAACCAAACCTGACAAAATTCATTTGTGTAAAATGTAAGCAACAGATACTTTATATACACTTTGTTTTGTTATCCAGTCAAGAGCAGTAGATAAAATATTATCCAAATGTTGCTAAATTAAACAGTGGTTAAAAGCATTGGAGGTGACAATTGCACCATTATAGTGGATGGTAGATGCTGTTAGATAAAAATAAATGTTGTTTTTTACGGCTCAATAGTAACCGAAACTCCAAAAAATGGAATTTTGATACTAATAGTTACACCAAAAAAATCGCATTTTAATGCTGATTTTAATTATATAACTTTCATCAAGATTAGTCTTACTTCTCAAAAGTTACGAGCCTGAGAAAATTTGCCTCATTTTAGAAAATAGAGGAAAACACCCCCTAAAACTCATACAATCTTACCAAAAATCACACCATCAGATTCAGCATATAAGAGAACCTTATTGTAGAAGTTTCAAGCTCCTATCTACAAAAATATGGAATTTCGCTTTTTTTTTGCCAGGAGAATCTTTGGTGAAATGGTATAGTCTTATAAACTTAATGCTATTACTAGCATGGGATGAAAGGTCAGTAATTCAATAATCTATGTCTGGTTTTTGGTGTGTTGTAAATAATTGAGACAAAGACTTTGGAAATTGAAAAACTAACTGAAAGTGATGGTTACTAGGGGTTGATTGTTTCTTGTGATAAATCACTAGAGGTGTCAACCCTGAACGAAGGGGGATCTTGGGGAACCGATTTTTTTTCGAGAAGACGGATTTTTTGGGAAATCTCCGGAAATTCGGGGATAGTGGAAGCGTTGATGGTGATTGCTAATTGAACATTCCCTGTGTCCCGGTCGTCATTTATATTCCCAGTATTACGGTCGTCATTTGTGTCCCAGTGTTCCCCATATATATATATATATATAAAAATAAGTTGTCTGTCTGTCCGTGGGTCTGTGGATCTGTGGATCAGGTGACGTCATGTTTCGGCTGACGTCATGAAATTAGTTTCCGTCATTTTTGTTATGACGATGCTTAGTATATTGTAAAACACATTAATTTGGTTAATAATATACCATTGAAACACCAAAATGAACATGCTGGAGTAGTCAAACTAGTTTAGTTTATTTGTTTTCATGGTTCAATATTGCAACACTGGCGAATGTTGAAATTTCCGAAAAATTCTCAATTTTGAAACAACTTAAGAATTTTTTTAGCAAATAGCAGCTCTCAGATTTGAATAGGCATAAAATGGGCCCAGGGGCAAAGTGAGTTTTTATTTCGATGCTCCGGGAACTTCAATACACGGATTATCTTAAATACACCATTATATCGTGTTTGCCGTGAATGTCTTCTCCTAATCTTTGGCGTGGGGCTTCTTACTTTGTTTTAGGAAATCCTTATTATTTCCATGCAAAATATAACAAAATACAGTAAATTTTAAACGACAAGGATTCCTGGCAAAGGGATCAATTTATTTAATCAATAATATATTAAATTATTATGTATTTAATCTTAAAATAAAATCAAACTCAAAATTACAGAAAGAGTTATTATTTGGTAGATTATAACAGATGTAAACATGTCTTTATGCATTTTCCTACGCCTAAGAATAGTTACAGATGAAGTAGATACACAAAAATCATATTGCCTGCATAGATACCACTTTTTGATTCTATAACGGCCCTGTTAAAGGTACCTGTTTCATCTAGTTTTTGACATAACAAATTCAAGACTTTTTTGAAGTTAGAGCTTAGCAATCATCTTCCAAAAGCAAATATTTGGAATACTGCCATTGCTTTCATAAATTCTAAATACCTAATTAAAAGTATGAAATCATACTTACTCGTATAAAATCAAACGTTTTTGTTAGCATAACAATCCCAGATGCTTTTGTCTGCCAAATCATTTTCCAGAAGTCTATCAAAGTTCTTTCGTTTGGTCCCTGAGCAGCGATGTAGGCGTTTGGCTTTAGTAAACTCTAAAAAATAAAAATTAACATTTACCTTAGAGTTTCCCAAGAGACAAGTGTAACTTTATCACATGGATCAAGAGTCCAAGGGATACATTATCACCGGTTTTTTGAAGTGTTGTAGATATAGAATTCAAGTAATTTCTTGAAAATAGAATTATATAAATGAAAGTTTTTGTGCGTTAGTCAGTTCTTTTTTTCAAAACATGTTTTTTAGCTTTCATTTACAAGGGAGACTTGGGGGAGTAAACAAGAGCAGGGGATCGTAAATCATATCTAATTGGGGCATTATTCATCAAATTTAGAGCTCAACCATTGAAGATATCGATCGAATAACACTTTAAAAGGGGCCGAAGCCGGTACCTTGTGACAACTACCACCAGTGTTGTCATGTTAGGCAGTCTCCCTCCAATTGGTGTAGTGGAGCTTAAATTTAGCTATTAGAATTTATGACAAAGAGGGAACGGTACTACTATAATATAGCAAGTATTGGTAGAATTCTGCAGAATATAAGCAACATTTACTAAGAATTGCCAAATTGTGTTTCTGATTTTCATCACTTAGACTTGTTTAGTCAAAAAAGCATGGGGGCTAATTTTAAACACTTTGAAGCCGTAGAGGCACGATCACTTATCAAATTTGAGTATACAAAAATGTCGGTACAAATTCAGGAAAGAAAATCTAAGCTTAAAGATATAATAATCTTGTTTTTCAAAGAAAAGTAACAAGAGTGAAAGGTAAAAAACTAAAGTATAGGTCAACAAAACGCCAATATTGCAAGATTTAACAAATGTTTTAAAAAAAATATTCATCCTAAGTGTTCTCTGTACATTTTAGGAAAGGGTCACAAAATTTCATGTCAATCCGACCAGGCTTTAAAAAGTTATGAGCTGAAATATGTAGCCGCGGGCCTACTAGCGGCCCTCTCATCCTGAGCCAGAATAAAACGAGTTTCTTTAGCTACCATTGTCCGTACTCCCTAGGGAAAGATTTAAGAAGAATGTCTCTCCTCTTAATGAACCTTAACCATCAGGTCAAAGCCTAGATTTAATTGGTAGTATAATTAATGGCCGTGGTTAATCCAGACTGATGCTATGGACGTTTTATATTTATTTAAGGTGACTTTTATACCACTTGCCGTCCCTAATGCTCTAATTATGGATTGGAATGGTGTGATCTATAACATTATACTTCCCTTCAGTGGACACAAATAAATCTTGCGTATAGATCGCGAAGGTGACGTTCAGCGGGGTGAAGTTCATCGAGCTCGGCCGCCCCCTTTGTAACGCGGCCGCGCTCCGGCGGCTACGACCTCAACGCTCACAGATGCTGATGGCGCCGTTGGGCACGCACCGGAAGCCCGTGGGGCAGAGCGAGTCGCTCGTGCACAGGCGGGTGCAGTAGCCCGGCGAGCTCGCGCACAAGGCCGAGTCACACATCGCGTTGGCCGAGCACGAAGAGCCGAGCGCGCCGGTCCCGCCGCCCTGGCAGATGAGGATGGTGCCCCCCATCCCGTTGTCTGTCCCAATTTTCTTGGTCACTTAAAAAGGGCACTAGAACTTCTCATTTCCGTTAGAAAGAGCCCTTTCGCAACATTCTAGGACCACTGGGTCGATACGATCACCCCTGAAAAAACAAAACAAAAAATAACCCGAACAAATAAACACGCGTCCGTGTTCTGCCTTTGGCAAAATTTTTGTAGATAGGAGCTTGAAACTCCTACAATAGGGCTCTCTGATATGCTGAATCTGATGATGTGATTTTTGTTAAGATTCTATGACTTTTAGGGAGTGTTTCCCCCTATTTTCTAAAATGAGGCAAAAGCCCTGATCTTAGTCATCTTTGGTCTAGCTTTCATTTGGATCCGTTGCTCCATTTGCAAGTTATACTAAATTAAATCAAAAGCTTGACTTTTTTCAGCACTTAAAACCCACTCCCCCTCGTTCTATTTGAGCTAGAGTTTTCATCTCAAAACTTGATGCCTGTCACGGTCTTAGGCACGTTTGGTTCAATCTTCACTGAAATCTATCAATCTCTCGCAAGTTACACTGAATTAAATGAAAAACTCAACTTTTTTTTAGCACTTAAAGCCCCCTCCCCCCTAATTAAGCTAGGGTCTTTTGCTCGTGACTATCGCGTCGACGTGTGTGTGAGAGTGTTGACATAAACTCGGTACGAAGGGTTTCTTCGATTTTCTCAACGATCTCTTTTTGCACGGGCTCAATGGCCAACATCCGCTGCACGACTTCCATAGAAAGTTCTTCTGGCAAACTTGCCAAAACACGGGATGCGTGATCGGTGGCGAGTTTTGTCATCACTACAGCGATGGTTTGTGGATATTCATTTTTTAAGAAACTGGCGAGGATATCTTCCTGCACATTTGAAAGCTTTTCCCAAATGTTTCGACCGGCAGGTCCACATGCTTTCTCAGTCACTCACATTCATACTGTCATCCCTCTGCCAAAATGTGCAATTTTAAATTTTTGCCAGAAGAAAGACCACGGAGGTGTTTTTATTTATTTTTTTGTTATTTTTGTTCCCCAGGGGAGATTGTATCGACGCAGTGGTCTTAATATGCTGAGAGAAGGATCATTCGAACGGAAATTAAAAGTTCTAGCTCCCTATTTAAGAGACCAAAACAATTTTGGTCACAAAGGTCACTGCGACGCTCATTTTTGTCCATTGTTTACATATAGTATTGGTTATTGGGCAGCATTACTACAGTTCGTTACCACGAACTGTTTGATACATAAAATACTTTAAATCTCAATGACTTTATAGCAGTGGAAAAGGCCTTTGATTTGTTGTAAGTTATGTCACGCGATCAATTTCATCCAATCAAAGACCATTTCACAATATTTCTGGTTTGAATAACCCGTCGTACGTGAAAGTGCACAGGCGCACTGGTCCGAAATAATGATACTTCTGTGTTCCATTTCAAAAATGACCGTGACATATGGGGGCCACATTCGCCACCCTGAAACATAATTTCCTTTTTACTAAATCCAGGTCCTGACTACCTGTCTTGGTTTTTTCTACAATTAGCCGTGACTTGATGCCCACAACTATTCGATTTTAATTCAAAAAGCGAGAGAGAGACAAACACACTGATTCAGACACATAAAAACACAAGGACAGACACAGGGAAAGGCAAAATGACACTCAGACGCACAACCATGGTCAGGGAGAGACAAAAAAAAGTAAGATAAATAAATACCCAAAGACAAATGCCCACAACTATTCTATTTTAATTCAAAAATCAACGCACTCGGTCGAGGCCAAAATCCTGAGATAAAGAAGAACAATAAAACCGTCCGTCGCCGCGCGCTGTTCGCCGCGCTGACCGCGACCGAGCGCTTCGACCTGGCGCTGTTCGCCGACAACTACTTCATGAGCATCACGATGGTGTTCGGCTCGCTGATCGCCGGCTCGACCAGCGAGGGCGGCGGCGCGATCGCCTTCCCGGTCATGACCCTGGCGTTCGAGATCGCCCCCGCCGTCGCCCGCGACTTCAGCCTGATGATCCAGACCATCGGCATGGTCGCCGCGGGCTGGACCATCTGGCGCCTGCGCATCCCCATCGAGACCCGCGCGCTCCTGTGGAGCAGCGGTCCACACCACTATGGTCGGAGGACATTTAATAAGAGTGAAACCACTCATGTGACCACATGCCTGAATCCTATTACCATTTGGAACATTTTTCTTCAGCCTCGCATTGAAGTTTTTTTATTTGAATGAAAAGTGCCTGAATGTTAAAGAAAATCAAATATTTTGGAGAGAGGTGAAGGGGGTCGCAAGCAAAATAGACCTTGAAACAGAAACTAATGCCCTAATAAGTAAATATATATATTTACGAATTTTATCCGTATTTTTTGGGGAAAGGGGGGGGGGGTCTGCCAACACAATTTTTCCTTTGTTTTTTCAGTGAGTAATGTTTTACTTCATACCTGAATATCGTTCTTAAAAGTAAACAACAGCGGACAAATGGTGAAGAGCGAGAAAGGAAAATTACCACCATCAATAGAAAAATCGATATTGATATTTGTGCTACCGCTTCCAGAGCCACATGTTTCATTTCCCTTTAGTATAATTTTGAAATAAATAAGTGATGAACTCTCTAAGTTGAGTGGCTGAGTTTCAGCTAATCGCCGTTGTTTTCCAGAAAATATTAATGAAGGTGTTTCTAGGAATTCACATGGGGATGGGCGGACATAACCGGACCGGATCCGCTCTCTTTGGAGAAGTTGGGGGGGGAGTAATTCGGGAAAATTAGAAAAAATGTGGTATTGGTAACTTACGAACGGGTGATCAGATCTTAATGAAATTTGATATCTAGAAGAATCTTGTGCTTTAGAACTCTCATTTTAAATCTCGAATAGATCCGGTGATACTAAAGGGAGTTGGAGGGGGAAACTGGAATTCTTCGAAAACGAGAAATTCGAGGTATCTTACGAATGGGTGATCAAACCTTAATAAAACTTGATATATAGAAGAATCTTATGCCCAAATCCTTTTATTTGACAGAGACACAAAAACAAAAATTTCTGGATATTTCGGCCACATATACAGCGGCCGTCATTAGCAGAGTTTATCTGCTGGCGAAGGACACTGTACATGTGGCCAAAATATCTAAAAACTTTCTTGTTGTTTCACTATCAAATTGTCCCTAATGAATTGTCATTTGTTCGTCATGGAAAGGAAGCGTAGTCTCAAAAATACCTAATTCTAAACTGATATAAAAAGTTCGGTTGCAACATACTTCTGTAATTTTTTTCCTTTCCATCTCAGTTGTTCTTCTTTTCATTACCTGAAATTTCTGTTTTGGTTTGCATATAAATCTGACCATGTGAGAAGTTTGATGATATATGGGTAGGTGTCCTGAACTTTTTATAGGAATACAACCGAAGCTCTAGCTATTTCATTTGAAGCCCAGCCTGCTTAAAACTTCGAACAAACGATAGACCATTCTGATAATTTTCCACCCTTCTCCCTTTGAATTTCAGTGTTGTAGTCAGACTGAATTAATTAATCTTGATTTTATAAAAGAAACAAGACACATTTCCACGCCGTAAGGCAAACAAGTTTTCAAGATCTAAACATAAACGCCGAACTTCCCTCCTTTATTTAGCCGATCCATCCCACATTAAAAAAGCTTTCAGGAATTCTTCGAGCTGGCCGTCCAGGACGGCGTCGGTTCGGCTGGTTTGATAATTTGTACGATGATCTTTTACCCGTCTATCGTCCAGGACATAACTCCGGATTTGAGACCCCCATTCGTTTTTCATCTTACCCGACTCGACCTTTTCCTTTTCTGCTCGTTGTTTTTCCAATTCTCTTTCATACAGACGCGACTTTTGCATCTGAATCGATTTTTCCCGATTGAGATGTTGAGAACGCTATAAAAATATACAAATATAGAAGTTTGTTATGTAAGTTAATTCGCAAGTTACGTATATTTTCTACAAATAAAACCCTTCGTATAAAATTAAAAGTTCTAGTTGCCTTTTTAAGTAACTAAAAGATTGGAAGGCAACTAGGCGTTCTCCCCCACCCCTTTTTTTCTCAAAATCTTCCGATAAAAACTAAGAGAACGCTATTTAGCCGAAAAAAAAATTAATTTTCAAATTTCGTTTTAATTATTCATGTGCGGGCAGCCAAAATAAAAAAATATATTATTCAAAAACGTTCAGAAATTAGGTGTTAAATAAAAAGAAAGTTTTTTAACTAAAAGTAAGGAGCGACATTAAACTTAAAACGAACAGAAATTATTCCGTATATGAAAGGGTATGTACCCTCTTCAACGCCCTGCTCTTTACGCTAAAGTTTTTATTTGTTTTAAAAAATAGAACTGTGACACAGAGTCAAACTTTAGCGTAAAAGAGCGGGGCGTTGAGGAGGGGAGTTATATATTTAAAACCAGCATTAAAATCCGATTCTTTTGATGTATCTATTGGTATCAAAATTCCGTTTTTTAGAGTTTTGGTTATTATTGAGTTACAAATCGATAAAATGAGTATTACATGGCTTATCATGTGTGAAGCAAGAGCAAAGAATCCGATAATTATTCTGGCATATTCTTTCAATCAATGGCTTCTTACAAATCGATAAAATGAGATTTACATGGCTTATCATGTGTGCAACGAAAGCGGAGAATCCGATTATTATCCTGGCATATATCTTCATTCAATGGCTTATTAGAAATCTATAAAATGAGTATTATATGGCTTATCATGTGTGCAGCAAGAGCGGAGAATCCGATAATTATTCTGGCATATTCTTTCATTCAATGGCTTATAAAAAAAAACAGAAATTTTAAGAAAAACAGTAAAAGGGAGTCCGCGACTCCCCACCCCTTTTCAAGATAAATAAAAGTTACAGCACTACATGGCGGTCTAGAGGTTTGAGCTCTAAAACAGTTTTTTTTACTATTTTTGACTATTAATTTAAAAATCAAATTATTGATTTTGTTTTCTTAATTTATTAATTTAATCATTAATCTAATTTTTAAAAATTTCAGTGAACCCTAAAGGGTTAATATTAAATCAATAATTGAATTCACGATATTTTAATATTATTTACTAACTCATTTTATCCCTTTATTTTATCAAAATCGTCCGATCAAAACTATGAGAAAGCTACTTAACAAAAAAAAAATTAAAGTGCAAATTTTGTTTTAATTATTCATGTGCGATGAGCCAAAATCAAAACATGCATTAATTCAAAAACGTACAGAAATTAGTTAAAAAACAATTTTTTTAACTGCAATGTAAGGAGCGACATTAAAACTTAAAACGAACAGAAATTGTTCCTTATTTGAAAGGGGTTGTCCCCTCCTCAACGCCTCACTCTTTACGGCAAGTTTTTTATTGTTTTAGCAGGTAGAGTTTTTGGGATTGCAGTAGAAATATAACATCAGATGCACCTCTCAAACTTTAAAAGTTCTCTCATTGCTAAAGAAATTAGAGTTTATCCTTTGCTCTTTTCTAAGTGATGACGTTCGAAACGACAAAAAAGTCCAACTTTTGAACTAAAACATATAGCAAGGAAATAAAACCATAAGTATTGCTCTTGCAACACTTTGCACGGCGATGCTGAACATATGTTACCGCAGCACCTCACGTTGCCCATGCAACACAGATCTAGTTTCTGTTAAAATGAACCCTTTTTGATGTTCTAAGGCTATTGGAAAATCATTTATTTATATTGGTACCTATTGTATGTTGGTTTGCTATGATTGTTCTGTTCGTTTTGGATTTCATTTATTCTTCAATAGTAATTTATGGTCATTTGGAGTTTGAGTTATTATAGGTTTCTATTTCTTCTCATCTTAAGTTTAATGTGGCCTTCTTTAATATGGCCTTTTCTTTTTCGGAAAGTTTTTTTTTAATTAATAAACTGTTGTTTATTAATTAAGCTAAGTTGTTTATTAGTTACAATAAACAACAATTACTGTTGTTTATTAGTTAGGCCAAGTTGGGGCGGACGACTTTCATCTTCATAAAAATAGTTTCGAACTTTTTGGCTGTTCTGTTACTATGCCTTACAAAATTAGTTCTGCAAATATTGCTAATTTAAGTGATGTGAGATAATCTTTCCATTGAGACAATTCTCGTGGGGAAGAGAATTTTCCTTGGAGCGGGAGCTGGATTTCCCAAAATTATTTAAAAACGATCAGCAAATAAATAAAAAAGCAAAAAAACTTTTATTGTTTTAAAAAGTAGTGGTAAGAAGGAATCAAACTTTAGCGTAAAGAGCGAGGAGTTGAGGAGTGGATAGCCCTTTATGACGAAGGCCACACTGCCTTTCGATAATACAACTTCAGAAGAGAGAATAATGAGGACTTTTTTCCCAAGACAGTGAACCAACAAAACCAATTTGAATATTTCGGCCCTATATCTAAGGGCCGTCTTCAGCAAAGAAAATAATAAACAATAAAACACTTAAAATAAAAGTCTTCGGTTAAAAATCCATTCTTTTTTTTAAAATAACCTTGGCATCATTACTTCTTAACGAAAACTTCAGCCAAGACTGTGTGATAAAAGCTAACATTTTACAAGCTAAAAAGGTTCATTCATTGAACTGATTTTTCTCTTCGTAAAAGTTGTAAATTGATTTTTCTTTTCGTGAAACTGATTTTGTTGATGAAAATTATTCCGGGCTGATTTTTGTTCGTGGAACCTGTTTCTTACTGATTTTTGCTCGTGAAATTTGGATGTACGTTGATTTTTCTCTTTGTGAAACTTGTGCGTTTATTTTTCTTCACATGAAGCAGTTTCTGTTCAAGGAACTTGTTACGTGGTGATTTTATTTGTAGAACTTATTTTTTGCTGATTTTTGTTAGAAAAATTATTGCCTGTTGATTTTTCTCTTCATGAAACGTCATGGTTGAAGCATTAGCTACAACCTAGCAAAGAGTGAACTACGGCCCATAGTAACTAAAAGTTAAAAAATGTTAAACGGTATTTTTTTCTTCTTTTTTTTTTCCAGGCCTAGCGGGTTACTAGAATATCATAGAGAGACGCTTAAGAGCTCATTCAATAACTATTTCTCATATGTACGTTGTTTATATGAATTCTACCCTCTGTAAGTGCCATATGGCACGACACAAGTCACTTTTTATGCTGTTTCTCGAGGAGTGGAGCTAGCAGGCTACCAGAACAGCTTAGATAGATTTTTTCAAAGTTTGTAGCTTGCAGCCCCTCCCCCAGGGATTGTGGGGCAGTAAGTCATCCCCGAAGACATAGTTATTATGGTTTTCGACTATGTTGAACAAATGGCTATCTCAAAATTTTGATCCGTTGACTTTGGGAAAAAAAATGAGCGTGGGAGGGGGCCTAGATGCCCTCCAATTTTTTTGGCCACTTAAAAAGGAAACTAGAACTTTTCATTTCCGTTAGAAAGAGCCCTCTTGGGACATTCTAGAACCACTTGGTCGAGACGATGACCCCTGGGAAAAAAAAAAACAACAAATAAACAAATGCAGGCAGTTCCAAAGAGAATGGTCTCCAAGGTAATGGCTTTGCCATAGAAGCCAAGTCTCAGTGCATGTGGCTAGGTGCAAATATGAGGATTGAAGTTGAGGTCCACCAAGGATCTGCACTGCGCCCACTACTGTTCATCACAGTAATGGAGGAGGCAAGTAAGACATGCAGGAAAGGAGCCCCATGGGAAATGATGTATGCAGATGATCCCATATTGACATCAGAAAGCAAGAAGGAGGTGGCGAGGATGCTTAAAGATTGGATAGGAGTTTTCGAGTAATCAGGAGTGCCGTGTACCTTCCTAATGCAGTTGTCTACCCCTTGAAACTTTCAAACTGACCTCATGAAGGAATTTTTGTACCAAAAAATGGATGTCATATACTTTGATCAGCTTATCAAGAGCTATCGATTGCCTTCGAAAAAAAATTCTATCTGTCTTAGTTCAAAGTTGATTTTTTTTTTGCCGTAGGCCAACTTTCTAACCACTTGGAAAGGAGCAAAGGATAAGCTCCAATTTTTTTTTAGCAATGAGAGAACTTTTAAAGTTTATTAGGCACATCTGACGCCATTTCTTTGCCGCAATCCCAAGCCGTAACCATTCCTTGAAAAAAGTAACTAGACCAAATTAAATTAATTTTAATGTTTTTCGCGGAATTTTTATGTTCAAATTTTGTCAACATGAAAATTTTGTTAATAAATGGAAATATGATTAAAAATAGACCCTAAAATTTTGGGAGACAAGGGGGGCTAATCCAGATTTTGCCCCGGACACAAGAGAGGCCGAAACCTTCACTGAGTTCGATTCTGCTTTCTAGGGCTATAACGAAACAAATGTTAACAAAGCGAGGTCGTGTTTTACTGATGAAGGATGATCGACTGCCAAAAACTTCACCAATTATTCTCTTTCTTTGATTTCGAGTTGTTTTTATTTTTTTATTCAGTACCTTTTCTCTTTTTGACCAATTCCATTCGAAAGGTTAGGTATAGTTGCTGTTTTTTTTTTCTTCTTTTTTTGAAAACTGAGGACGAGTTGGCAGAGGTCCTTGTCGAAATATTTGCTTGTTTTTCGTCTTCATATTTTGCTACTGACTGACAAAATCCTCGTTTTTTCAACTATTCTTTCTTGGTTTTAGACGTCAAGTATAGCCAGTGTGTTCTTAGAATGTATTTATATTCATATCCAATCAGTATCTGTCTTGTGTTTGTAGGATTTAGATTAGCTAATTCTTAATATGAAGGTTGGTATTTTGAAGAATAAGGTTTTGTTGTAAAGTCACTTCAGTTGGCCTTGGTTCGCTAAGACTTGGCCTTCTGACTGATCATATTTCAGACAGTAAGCTGTACAAAAAAATGTGGTTACCACAAAAATGTGGTAACCAGCGTCCATCATTCTAGAGCTTTAATGAGTGGAAGGCTCAGACGGTTAAGACACTTTACGTGGATGACAGATTGCCAAAGATCGTCCTTTTTGGCCAACCATCCCCATGCAATAAGTTTCACGAACAAGATCAGTTTCATAAAGAGAAAAAATCAATGCACAATTTTCACAAAGAGCAGAATCAACATGCAAGAAGTTTTACGAACAAAAGCTAAAAGATCAACACCAGCTACAAAATCCGAACGGTACAGCATCAAATAAAAAGGGTGTCATCGGGGGTTGGTACATTGTGCTAGCCAGACCTCAACTGCTAGAAGTCTTCATAAGAAACGCTAATGGGGGTATTTTTATTAAGTTTAAACAATCGATCCTTGCGTAAACGAATATTTTTGCATGAAAATGACAAGATAAGACTCGAACCAACTCAAAGATACATCCGAAACTCCTAAACAAGGTAGACTGGTCAATAAGATCTTAAAAACAACAGTATCAGAAGCTTACTAAAATCTATGAAAATTAAAAACACTAACTCACCACGTTCATGTGCAGAGCTAACAAAATATGTGAGATGGTGGATTGCATGTATGGTTGAATAGCCTTTCCTGAATCCAAACTGTGTTTCCGAGACAAATTCATAAAGATTCAGATGGTTATACGATCTTCTATGCACAATCTTTTCATACCGCTTTGGAAACATAGACTCTTTTTTTCTTTTTTTGGCAGTTTTTTTTATTCTCTTTCTTAAGAGCCCATCGATTTAGGTTGCGGTTTCTGGGAGTCATTGATAGGGGTATGATAAGGATGGGTCAAGGCAAGGGAGACACAATATAAAGGGGGTTTTGGAAAATGCTTTAGACATTTGAGTTTGCCGAGTTGGATTTGGGAGACCTAAGTCGCATGATTACACGATGATTACACACATGATGAGGCAGCTCAATCTTATTGAGCTGCTTGACTGTAGTAAGATGCAGGGTAGAATACTGTCTTCCTAGGACGAAGTTATCAGTGTTTTGAATTTTCAAACTACGCGCTTAAACTTATAATGATTAAACACAGATAAACGTCGCGAGGGCCCACTTCTTATCATAATTAATTATAATTACTCGACACAGAATGCAACCTTACTCTAATCAATTGTTAAAATTACTCAAGAGACATAGCTAAGTATAAAATACCCAATGTAATTTGCCTTTTTGGAAATGGGGTATTCAGTAGTTTCATAATGACAAATGAATAACCTAGACCATGAAACAAAGAAATACAAAGTTAGATTACTTGCGACACTGGAAATTACAACGCTCAGACTGCAAACACCCTAGTGTATCAGGGGCCCTCCCTCATTAGCTGAAACTTGTAGTTAGAAGGACAGTTTAAGACATTTCTGAAAGGATAGATGAAGTCAGAGACACTTTGCCTGATTTGAAACAAAGTGAGAAGAAAACAACCCCAAAATGGTAAGTGATCATGATGAAAATAACGCCATCACATTCAACCAATCAGATAGCCCTAGCACTGAAGTTTAAAGCAACAATACTGTGTACAAAATGTTTTTGAATTTTTCCATGAAGATGATCACAGATGCATATTTAATTGTTGGGGAAGGGGGTTAATTCTGAAAATTATAAAAAAGTGAGGTATTTTTAACTCACGAAGGAGTTGTCGGATCTTAATGAAATTTGAAGTTTGGAAGAATATCGTGTCTCAGAGCTCTTATTTTAAATCCTGACTGGATTCAATGACATTGGGGGGAATTGAGGGGGGAACCTAAAATCTCGGAAAACGCTCAGAATTGAGGGATCAGTATGAAACCTGGTGGGAAAAATAAGCACATATCCTAGATACGTGATTGACATAACCAGAGCGGATCCGCTCTCTTTGAAAGAGTTAGGGGGGAAGCAATATCAGCTCGGGCACAATAATTTCAATGACTTCAAAGCAAATCAAAACTGAACCTGTGGTGGTAATCACAAAAGTTGGTACAGAGTTGCCACTCCTATCTCTAGCTATTAGGAGTGAAATAATGCCACTAAAGTGGCTTGAAATAGCATTAGAACCCTTTTTACCAGGCAGTCCTCATTGGGGGCACACATCTCCCAAAGTTTGGCTTTTGTATCCTTCACTTCATTTATATCAGCAAAAAAGTCTAATCCATATTTCTTAATCATTCTTTATCAATACCATTTAATAGATTCAATATCCTTAGCCTTAATAGTACCCGCTACAGAAGTAGTAGTTTTGGTGATAGTAGTTGTGGTAGCAGCAGCAGCAGTGGTAGTTGTAGTAGTAGTAACGTGCAAATGTTACTTTTTCTGGTCAATTGATTATCTTCAATATCATTTCCCCAGGAAATGATAAGGGAAATGGGGGGAAATGACTAGCGTGAAGAGGGGGAGCGTAAAAAGGGCACGAAACTTCCGATTTCAAATCAAATAAGCCCCAGCTGAAGTTTTTACGACCAGCCGTTCCATGACAACCTTACATGTTCCCAGGTTGTGAGAGTAGGGGCTAGCTGCCCTCCAATCAATTTCTACTATTAAAAAGGGCACCTGCTGTTTCAATTTCCAATCGAAACACCTCTCGAAGTTTCTACGACAACAAATGGTCATTTGTCCATGGTCGGGAAATCAACAAATGGTCGGGAAAATAGGGGGTGTATGTTTGTGGAAGGGGGGTATCCACCCTCCCTTCAATCTAAAAAAAGGCACTAAAACTTCTGATTACCAATCCAATGAGCCCCCACACCAAAGTTTCCCCGATCACTCTTTATATATACCTTATATTCCCCCACAAACAGAAATTATTACGTATATGAGGGGTTCACCTCCTCGTAATACCTCCCTCTTTACGCTAAAGTATTTTTAGTAGTTTCAACTATGTATTCTACCGCCATTGTGATTCAGGGGTCATTCTTAAGAAATTGGGGCAAAATTTAAGCTTTAGTGTAAAGAGTGAGGTATTGACGAGGGGGGAATCCCCTCATATATGTAATAAATACATACGAATATAGAAGTTTGTTACGTAGATTGATTCATAAGTCCTGTATTTTTTTTACAAATGAACATGTTTGTAAGAAATTAAAAGTCCTACTTTGCGCGAACCTTGTACTTTGATTTCTCTCAAAGTGAAACTAATGTTTTTACATAAAACTTTTTGCGTGCTGATTTTTGTTCCTGAAACTTGTTGCATGTGGATTTGTCTCTTTCAAAAGTTTGTACAATGTTTTTTCCCTTGTGAAACTGTTTTTTTTATGGATTTTACTGCATGCTGATTTTGTTCCAGGAACTTGTTACATCTTGATTTTTCTCTTCGTGAGATTTTTAAGTTGATTTTTCTCCTCTTGAAACTGATTTTGTTCAAGGAACTTGTTGCTTGTTGATTTTTATGAAAGATTTGCACCAGGTTTATATTGCTTATTTTAGACAATGTAAATTTTGTTGTACCTACCCACTTCATATCGCAATATGCTTATTATTGAGAAGTTTGCTGATACTAAAATTATTTAGTCGTTCGAATTGCTTAGTGCTAGAATTGAAAAGACGTTTTAAAGACGTTTAGATTAAAAAGAATCAAAAAGTGCTAGAATTTAAGTCCCTTGGTCCAAACTAGTAATATCCTTGTGTTCTTAGCTGACATAAAGGTTTAATTTGTCTTCGTATTTGTTTTTTTTTTCTCTTTTGTACTGTTCTTGTATCATCTCTCGATCCTTCTGGTACCTGATTAGAATTTTCACTTCTATGTTTGTGTCAGAATCATGGGGAAAAGTCGGCGGTGACGGTTCGTTATCTTTGGCGAAGTTGGTAGGCAGTGTCTCTGTAGCCGAATCTGTGTGAGAACTAGAGGTAACGGGTAACGGCAAACTTGAAGTTATTGTCAAAGTCTTTGAATTTGAATGAGCATCCTGAACTGAGGGAAACGACAGACTTGTGGCATCTGAAAGAAATTTACTTTAATTTTTTTCCTGTTAAAGAAAACCCTTTAAGTGAAGATGTTAAAAGTAGAATAGCTAAGGCTCATTTTGTTTTTTCACAGTTGAAAAAAGTTTGGAAGAATATAAAGATAAGCCTGCAAACCAAGATTAGAATATTGGAAGCTACAGTGATGACAGTTATCAAATATGGTTCTGAATCATGGGCGCTCCGAAAAGCAGACGAAAATTTACTAGATGTTTTCCAGAGTAATTGCCTACGGATTGTTCTGGGTACCCGGCTGACTGACCGTATTTTAAACAGTAGGTTGTACGAAAGGTGTGGTTCAATTCCGCTTTTTAGGGCTATATTGCACATTCTTCCTTACAAATGAAAAGCAATTCATGAAGACCGTCTCTCGACTTTTGATTTTGATATTGGGCAGCTTAATCGCCAGTTCAGCTTTCTCGAGTAACTTGATCGCGGACGACTCCTCACCACGGCCAAACATCGTTTTTATTCTTGCCGACGACATGGGATGGAACCAGCCAGGATTTAATGGTGGCAAAGCCGAGCGGACTCCCAACATCGACCGACTTGCGAAAGAGGGAATGCGGCTCAATGAGTTCTATACCCATAGTGTTTGTGCACCGACGCGAGCCGCTTTTCTTTTACGCATGGAGATGTTAAGGATAATTGTCCAGGGTAAATTTTCACCGGGATTAAATTGTCTAGAGTATTTCTCTGTGAGGAGCTTTTCTGTGAGGAATTTTACCGTTGAGAAACCAGTCAGATTTTCTGACAGTTTTTAAAAAACGACAAGTTCAAAAAAAATTTAATATGTAGAGTGAGGTGTTGAGGAGGGGGTAGTCCCCCTCATATGCGTGATAATATCTTTTTTCCTATGTGTTAATGTTGCTTCTTACTTTCAGTTGAAAAAAACTTGTCTTAATATAGCGAAAGAATGAGCACTTGAGTACTCTCCTGAGCTTGGTTAGCGCTCGCAGATGGCGGGCGCCGGCGGCTTTCTCACCGATGCCGAGAACTTCGGCAGCTTCTTTCTGGGACAACTGTTCAAAATGCCGCAAGATAAGTACTTCCCGGTCCGTGTCATTCATTTCATTGAGAGCTTGCTGCAGTTGAAGACGCATCTCGGCCTTCATGGCCGCTTGACTGGGCGACGTCAACTGGCCCAACAGTTGCGCGGCGATGGCGGCGGACGTAGCCGCCGGAAGCGGGCCTTGATAAATAGAAACCTCACGCGAGTACGCTTGGAAGATTGATTGACTTCATTTCTCACCATTCTTGGCTTAATGGAGCTCTTTACTTTTCTTTGAAAAACGTGTCTTGTGGAAAAAGTTTTTTTAAATTAATTAGTAAAAAAACTATCATTACTTTACTTTTCTTCTGGGAACATCCTATCATTATAACCCCCACAATAAATATACCAAACTCACATTTAAAAAAAAGCGGTTCCTTGATGGTTTTCTAAATATATGGGGGTCTTCAATAATCTCAATATCACTAGTAAAACTATTCCATTTCCGTTTACTATTAACAAAATCCAGATCGAGATCCTGGCCACTCGGGACGACCTACCTCACCCACGCGTTAATGCCATTCACCAAAGCGAGGACGGAGTGCTATGGTTCGGCACCAACAACGGCCTCGCCCAGTACGATGGTCAAGAATTCACCCACTACACCGACGCCGATGGGCTCGACTCGCCCACCATCTACGACATTGCTTCCTCTCGTAACGGCACGATTTGGATCGGAACGTCCAAATACGTGTGCCGCTTGGACTCAGGTATCATCCGGCCAGACAAAAGCGTCCCGAAACAACGCCTGACTCAAGGGTATGCACTTGCAAGAAAAAAGAGAAATATTTTTGTATTCGGTTATTTCTGAAAGGTTTTAATGGAAATGCTACGTTTCTTTGAGCCAAGGCTATGCATATTCCCACCACCGTCACAGTATGTGGCTAGCCGATCCCCTAGCAACCAATTTCGAAGAGGGGGAGCTGTTATAAGAGGCAAATTTTTGTTTACACTTTAGTTCACATTTTACAAAGCTGCTATAAGCAAAAATGAAACATTTTGCATTTTTGCTAGAAAATAGGTTTCGAATGCGTGTGTGCTGTCGGAGAGTCTTTTTGGCTCTATATGAAAGGTAGAAAGTATTTTCTATACCGAAATTTCAAATCCTCTCTTCTCGATGATACTTCTGGAATCGGCCATCCTTTTAACATGTCTCAAAAAAGTCACTTTTAACCGTATTCCTCAACATCAGTATCAGTGTTTTATAAGACAATTTAAGACTTACAAATACAGAAAAAGTTGCACATCTGTTCAACTTTATACTGGTTTTTTTTGAAGACACATAAACATGAACAGGAAGAAAATGGGCCTACTAGTGTGGGTAAGATTTAACAATCCAAAATCGTTGACGTAACTAATGATCGAGGCTGGCCGAGATGCTGGCGGCCAGCACGGCGGGCAGCGCTCGGCAGCCATAAAGGTCTGTGACGACCTCGACTATCCGATCGTCGATTTGCGCGCCGACGATTACGATGACCCGGCGGCCGAACTTCGGCGATTGTTCGATACCTACAAGCCGCGCATTCCCTATTACCGCGTGCGCGCCGCCGACCCTTCGATCGGGCCCTTCTATTTATGGAAAGAAAAGCAGGGTCTTTAGCCACGATGTCAGGATCGAAAATCCGCGTTGGCGATATCGAGATATTCCACCGCTGGGTCCTGTTCAACAAGCATGTATATTAACAGTCACTCTTCGTATGCTTTGTTTGATTCAGGAATGAAAAATATTTTTGAATATTGGCCCCCATTTGGACCCAAAATACTTGACAACTTTCTTTACCATGATTTTCCGTCATTTTCTTCCAACTGACGTCGCTCGAAATAATGTTAAACAATTTTGAGACAACTCAGAATCATGACAAAATTGGAAAGTTTTCTCCAAATCATTTTGTCAGGCTACAATTGCACACTAAGATTATGTTTCATTTACACTCTGTATTTAAGGGGTCAAAATTAGTATCGTTGGCAATAAGCATTTAAATGAATAAATCTGGATCTAGTGATCCAGAATAACGCTATCCGAGTTTTTTGAGGTGTGGGTAACCGGGAGTCCAAGAGGTCGGTCTAGAGTGAAATAAATATAATGCGTGTAGCCGGATTGCGTGATTTTATACTTTGGTTTTTTATATCTAAGTATCATAATGAGGGCCTTCCAGATGGTTTCCCAGGTATATTTTGTGAAAGGTCAGGTGTCCACCGACACGATACTCGGATAAGAGGAAATATTGAGGTTCCTCCACTTGCTCAGGTCTTTTGTAAACTGGCTGACCGGGTGCTGCATCTTGATCATCACGGATTGGTTGATCTAACGAAAGGCTCAGAAACGTAGTAGGTCTGTCGTAAGGGTGGTGAGATCTACAATGCCGATGGCGTTATAGCCTTGCATATGGCCCGCACATTCACCCGGATTGAAAAACAAAGTGTCGTCTTCCTGATCATGCCGGTAGCGGTGGGTATGTCCATGCAAAGCCAGTTCGTGATGTGGGGCAAGATGACCGTTAAATTCCAGCGGATCATGTACAACGATGAGTTTGCGCTGCGCCCATTCAACGATTCATTCGCGGTGTGATATCGACCAGCGTGAGTGACCGAAGCGCCGGTCCAAAGCGCACTTCGGCCGCAAGCGACGCCAATCCACCCAAGGAGGCCCCGACCGCCGATGGATCGGTCCGGTACATCGACCGAACCTGTTTGATGATTTCTGCGATATCTTCACTGAAGTGGCCGAACGAATAATTTCCGCTGGGGACCCATTCGCTATGGCCGTGCCCACGCAAATCGACCGTTATGGCAGTCATTCCGCGCTCGGCAATGCGCCGCGCCGTCGTGCTCCACGCATACCGGGTCTGTTCGGTACCCAGGAAGGCGTTAGTTATGCCGACCGTATTGATGCCGACGGAGATGCGGAAGAGAATAGCCCGGTAGTAACCACAACCATGATTTCCCAGGCCAGCATCGACCGCTGGGAGCGCTGGCCTCCCAATCCGGAGGAAGACGATCTTCAAGCCGGAATTATCCACCTGCTGACGGTTAGCGCGGATGACGAAGGCAGCGCTTTTGCCGACGGCATCGATAATAATGATAATGGCGAAGAAGGCAGCGATATCGTCACCCAGGCGATGATCGATATGGCAGCCAATGATTTTTGTAGCAGTATAATTAATAACAGGAGTAGCATGTACATGTAGTCATTTTGTCAGTCGAACTTCCCTTTCTTGATGACCTGGAACTTTCACCTTGATACGGTAACCCGTTCAAAAATATTGCTAATGCGCCCCTTTGACTCCCTTTTGACGACATTTTTATTTTAATACTCTTAGCCTTTGAAATTTTTGTAATTGAAGTAATAGTTGGAGTAATTTTGTTGCAGTAGTAGTAGTAATAGTACTAGCAATAAAAAAGTATCAATAGTAGCGTTAGCAGGGGTGTGCATGATTATCTTTTTAACTAAATTTCAGTATGGCTTATTTTCATAAATTATTTAAATTAAAATCTATCGTTTATCATTTCAATTAAAATTTACCAAGTATTTATTATGGTTAATGTTTCACATGGCTATGTTATATGGCTAGGGGCGTAGCTAAGGGGGAGGGAGAAGGACTCTCTTCCGCACAAAAAAGTTCATTGGAACTTTGGGCGTCTTTGGTGTATTAATTTAACTTATGTGTCTGCATTTTTGGCACATTCTTGAATACCTCCCAAACCCAAAACCCTAGCTTTGCTCCTGTACATGGCTGATGTTATAGCCGTTTTGTGTGCACCACACATGGCCGCGCTCATTCTGCGCAACGATCCTGAGCGACCCGATTTAAGTGAAGTGATCGCTGATTTGGCTCACTTACCCATGAATCGCAGCAATGGCTTACCGCAGATTTTTGCCAACTTCACCGAACGGGCATCAAAATCACTGCGCGCTGCACGAGCAAACATCTGGCTATACAACGAACAAGAAACTCAGATGCGCTGCATCGACATGTTCGAACTGCAAGGCGAGGGCAAAACTTACGCCTTTTTTGGACTTTTATATTATGGGCGAAAGAGGGCGGTGGAGAAACGGTTCGGCGGCCAGGTCAATCGGCTGCAGATCGACGAGACATGGTTTGACGGACTATCCGAGGACGAGATCGAAAAGCTAGTCTCCGGTCTAAAGAATATCTGACATGGCGGTGGCAACATGACCGACCAAGCGATGCGGACATCCCGGGACTTCGCGGCAGAGGAGTGGGCCCGGCTCCACGCCCGGGATCACGACGCGCTAGCGGTGGTGGAGCCGGACCGCGAGGTTACGGTTGGGGAACTGATCGCGCTGGCTCGGAACCGGGCGGGGCAACTCATCACTGTGATTTTTCTGGCAAAAAACAACAAAATTCCACATATTTGCAGATAGGAGCTTGAAAGTTCTACAGTAGGGTAATCTGATATTCCAAATTTGATTGTGTGCTTTCCATTAAGATTCTATGACTTTTAGGGCGTCTTTACTTGTTTTTCAAAAATAAGACAAATTTTCTCAGACTCTTAACTTTTGATGGGTAGGATTTAACTTGATGAATCATGTATATTTAAAATCAGCATAAAAGTCCGATTCAGGTGATGTATGTATTGGTATCAAAATTCCATTTTTTAGCAGCGTCACGTACCTGGTAAATAGAATAAGTCAGAAGCAACTCTAAAGCGTTGCCTAGAATAAAGGCCATCAGGCTTTAATGTTTTATTATTTTTTCCCCCAGAGGCAGTTAATATGGAAGAAATGATCGTAAAACTTCAGAGGGGGCTCATTTGATTGCATATCGGAAGTTTGAAAAAAGAGATCGAAGGGCCACTAGTTCCCTCCCACGTCTTCTTTTCTCCAAATGCATCTGATCAAAATTTTAGATAGCTATTTTGTTAAAAATTAAATAAAAAAACAATTTTTTTCAACTGAAAGTAAGGAGCGACGTTGTCATTAGCAGTAAATTTAAGCCATATTAAGAGATATATCTGAGAGGTTTTAATTAAATGCCTTGTTTCTTTGAGCCAAGACTCTGCACTCCTGATTCACAAGCATCAGTAACATTATAAAATCATGAACTCACAGAAAAAAGTAGTTGAATCTTAACAAACGGAAAAGATTCTTAGAATTTTCCCCCAAAAATACCAATACCAAAACGGAATAGCTCCTTTTTTCTCGGTCTTATGTTTCCAGTAGCGTTCTTGGACTTTTTCCCGGAAACAGCAATGCTAAAACGGAATAGCTGGGTCAGGGTCGTCTCCCCGCCAGACCATTCGGTGGGCGCGGCGACCATCGCCGCGCCCACCGTCCGGTCGTTTGGAACAGAGAGGGAGGAACTCGAGTGGGAGGGAGGGGCGGGGGTCAGGGCGCACACGCTCAGGGCGCACGCGAGGATCGCCAGCAGCCCCGCGGCCGTGTGCCTAGCGGACCACACCGTGGAACCTCCCCATCCAGTAGGGGAGCAGGAAGTCCACCCCCGAGCCCTGGCGCGTCCCGTCGCCGTTGCCGTCGAGGCGGAAGGGGTGCTTCTGCCAGATGAAGTTATGGGAATTAAAAGTAATGTAACTATGTTATATGGACATATAGAAAAACCTGAACACATTGTTGATCATCTTATTAAAATTCGTGACTTACAAAAAAAGACAAATGGATTCATCACACTTATTCCTCTCAAATTTAGCCTTGATAATACTGAACTAGAGCAAGAACATTTGGTAAATAATGAATGCTCTTCTGTATATGACTTGAGAGTAATTGCATTATCTCGTTTAATGCTTGCAAATTATTTGAACAACATTTCTGTTTATTGGGTAGCGTATGGTAAGAAACTTGCTCAAGTATTCACAGACAGCAGCCAGGCGGCTTGCCTGTTCGAAACACAGGCGGCCACCCCGGTTACACACGTTGCGCTGCAGGCCAATGGACGCGAGGCCTTAGTGACAGCCAACACCGAGCTGGGCCTTGCGCTGAGCGACGGTGAAATTGATTATCTTTGCGACAATTACGCGGACCTCGGTCGCGATCCAACCGACGCTGAACTCATGATGTTCGCGCAAGCCAATTCAGAGCACTGTCGCCACAAGATCTTTAACGCGAGTTGGGTCATTGATGGCGAACGCCAGGATCAGCGCCTGTTTGGATACCATGAGCACCGGGGCGCCAGAAGGGCTAGTTCGACTTTCTTGTTGTCTGGTGCTGTCCGATGTAACCGATCACCACCTTTCGATCTTCTTTATCAAAGAAGAATGCAAGGCGAATCGTGTGCCTGGGATCTGTACTTGTCCCGTAACCGATGTGCTCCTTGAGCTGTACCTTATGTCCTTTGTATGACAACTCATAATCGGCCGTGAACATTCCCATGGTGACCTTTGATTGGTGGGCGTTATAACTGAACTCGCAAGCCTCCCTACAAGATTTATTCAGGTCTTCGCATCTCTCTGTTCTAGGCTATCCCTTTTGTCAAAATTTTTGCAGTTGTTCTTTTTTGTAATCTGCTTTTTAACAATTTTGTATAGTGGCTGAACAATAAACTATTAGCAGATCATACTATTATTAACATTATTTTTATCTTTTATTACTACTTTTGTTAAATTACATATTTTTATAACTACAATGTTATTGTTATTATATTCTACTAACTGTTGGGGTGGCGCTTCGCGCCCCCCAAGCCTCCCGCGCGCGTAAGTCGTTACGCGCCATATTAGTTACGCGCCATTGTAGTTGTGTCCCTGTGTATGGAATCACTGACTGAGAATAGACCACTATTATACGCATTGTTTGGTTCATTAGCGTTCATTTTTTCCTTGGGACTGGGAATTATTCCAGACGTAGCTCAGGAATTCAGCATTGTGGATTTTGAACCAGAGGTAAGATGAAAAGGCTTTACACAAATAAAAACATGTTTAATATGCTCTTCGCTAGTATTTATTGTGTTTTTACGTGTAGTTGACTAATGGGCTTCTATTCCCAATGGAATCTTAAAGGGCTTGAGGTCGCAATTATACAGGTATTTCTTCTATCCAGCACATTTTTCAAAACAAAAATAATTCGGCGAAAAGAAGCGAGGTGTTAGATATTTTTTTCATCAAAAAAATTACAAAAATAACTGTAGTTATGAATGCATTTTTCAACAGTTAGGGGGGGAATACATTTCTAAAAAGTAAGGGGGCAAAATTTTTCATTTTCAATTTTTTAGTGAATTCACAAAAAAGAAATTTTTCAATAATGTGATCAAGATTGTAACGTGTGCATCAAAACACGGATTTTCATGCTTTATTTCAACCTGAAAAATCGTTTCACATTCTATACTTTTCAATAGAGAGGAAGGGCTGAACCGTGAATGGTTCATGCCTTGTTAAGGGTTTCAAATTTTTTAGTTCTATTATTTCAATTATTTGATGTAAAAATAGCGTAAAAGTGCAATACGGATATGACTTTTTAATTAAGCCTAATTGTCTCTCTTTTTGACTGTTTTAAGAACAGTCAATGCCCAATATAGAATAGACAAAAAATTTGATAATTATTTTTGTAAAATGTATCATCGAA
This sequence comes from Alatinidae sp. Z8VKAUB7J3, assembly GCA_010016025.2. Lineage (NCBI taxonomy): Eukaryota > Metazoa > Cnidaria > Cubozoa > Carybdeida > Alatinidae > Alatinidae sp. Z8VKAUB7J3. The sequence goes on from JAAAKM020721499.1 coordinate 87,754,337, forward strand.
GTGCAAATTTTGACTGGAAAATTGATACTACCAAATGGGTTCCTACCAGAATCCCCTTGGAGGTAGAATTCTTTGGCCCAACGGACAGTCACTTGTTTGGTCATGAAAAGGGCGCGTTCACAGGAGCACACCAAGCACAACCCGGGGTCATTCGCGCTGCCGAAGGTGGAACCCTTTTCTTAGATGAAATCGGCGACCTTCCGCTGGACATGCAGCCTAAACTGTTGCGTTTTTTGCAGGAAGGTGAAGTGTTTCCGTTGGGCGCCCGCCACCCGATCAAAGTGAATGTGCGCGTGGTGGCTGCCACGAATCAAGACCTTGAAGCACGTATCCGAGAGGGCCGCTTCCGCGAGGATTTGTACTACCGCCTGAATGTCATTCTAATCTTCATTGTAAAATCACGCTTTCTAAATTCTGCGCAAAAGTACATAATTAATTAATAATACAAATTGTTTTTGCCCTATTATTTTCTATTCAAGATTCTAGCAATAAAATATACTTCTGCAATTAGGAAAACCGCTATAGGAATTAGCAGCGAAATACTGTTGGTTTTTGACAGATTTTCGGTTGTAAAAATGGGATTGTAAAACACAATACAAAACGTAACTATTTTTAACACAAGCACTCCCAAATAAATAAAACCTAATTGTTCAAACAGTTTTTGCTTTAATGACATCACCAAGATGATTTTGATAACATTTGCTACTCCGGTGCTATAAAAGTTTAGTTTTTTTTAAATTGATTTTATTTAATTTGTTTTGTTATTTACGAAAGGTTTTTAAACACATTAGCTTACTTTTGAATGACCATAAACATTTCTCAATAAGTTCCAGTGTCGCGCTAGCTGTGGAGAAAAACAGAAGAGAAACAGATGGCGTCAATGCATCAGCCCTGCAGCCACCTTTTTTGTTTGTCAAGCCAATGGATTTTTCTCGTTATTCAAGCCAAGGACCTGTAAGTTTCCTGTATAGGGGTTTTGAGTTTTATCTACCCACCCAGTCGCAAGTGTTTTTTATACTAGAAGGAAGGCATATTCAATTTCAGGCCTGATGATAAAAATAAAGAATAAAGAAACTAAGTCGTTTTTTTGCCTTATGCAATAACCACAGGTTTATAGAACCAACTACAATTCATTCTAAGGCCAACCAGTATTTAATTTATCCAGGAGGGAAAAGGGGGCTCTTCAGGATAATCTGGACTGAGGATTCATAATATTTGTGGATATTAACCGGGATTGAGACATTTTTTTTTTTCAGTACTTCTAGGTTAAAGATTTGAAATGACTAGATCACTTTTTTTCAAAAGTTCTTTATTCGAAAATTCTGGATGTAACAGATTCACATTTGGTATCTCCATAATTTCATTATATTGAGAAATAGGCCTCCAGTTTCTTGTAACATTTGAAGGATTTTCTTTTGCGTAAATTGTATATCCTATAGGAATCGATTTTGCTATATTTCTTATTACTTCAATTTGATTAGTATAAAACGGTGAATCAATTAATAGATGTCTTTCTAGATCTGTAGCCATTGGAAAATAAATAAATGGTTTTTTCAACTCTATTTTTCTCGGTCCTGAAACCTTTAGTATTTTTCTTGAGCCTAGCAGTAATGAAGCAAAAGATCTTAAAAAAAGAGAACCCTCAGCAAAAATAGTGCAAGACATTAGTAAAATAATCAGAGAAGATTCCACCAAATTTTCTGCTAAAAATATCAAACATAGGCCTGAAGGCAAAATCTGTGTTGAATTTAACTCAAAACAAGATTTAAATAATGCGCTTTGTGCTCTCAATAGAAATTCAGCAGCACTAAAATATACCTAGAGGGAATTAAAAAACACCCGCCAAGAATGCTTGTGAACAGTGCTCCTATTATTCATTGCATTTATGGAGAACTTTTGTGTCAGATCTTCAGATTAAACAAGTTTTGTAAATTACTATATGCAATAAAAGACACCTTTTCTACAAAAATAAGAGGACAAGGTAGACAAATTGTAAGTTAAAAAAGATTATTCTATTTTTTGCAAAATAGCCAAAAAAAAGCTATTTTGGCAATGGGGCCTGTATTTCTGGGTCCTATAGCTCCAGAATGCCCATAGTATGATTTCTTTAGTTGAAAAGATTATTTTGTTAATTTTTTCAGTGCTAGATTGGAGGGCTGAGGGTGAATGGCGTGCATGGCACAATGCCCTCGGCGCCATTCCACAGCCGCCCGGTGTTGACGGCGTGGAACCCGTCCACGTCCTTGTCGGGAGAGATTGCGGCCAGCACCGCGGCGGAATCGATCTGCTCAGGCAGCGGCAACTGGACCAGGATGCCGTGAATGGTCTCGTCGTTGTTCATCGACTCGACCAGGGCGAGCAGTTCTTCCTGGGAGGTGTCTTCCGGCAGGCGGTGCTCGATGGAGGCCATGCCCGCCTCGGCGGTCTGCCGGTTCTTGTTGCGGACATAGACCTGGCTGGCCGGGTCTGAAACCTCTCGGCGGGGCCCGGCGTTAGTGGGCGGGAACCGCTGGAGGCCGAGGAACCTGGACGACTTCGAAGAGGCTGTTGCCCGACATCAGGACATGGTGTTCTCGTTCGCCTACTACTACCTCGGCAACCGGCAGGAGGCGGAGGACGTGACGCAGGACGTACTCATGCGATTCTGGCGTCACTTCCACGCTCTGGAAGAGGAGATCGTCCCGAAGTGGCTCAACCGCGTGACCAAGAATCGCAGCTTCGATTTCCTTCGCAGCCGGACCCGGCGCCGCAGGGTGGTGTCGGAGATCAGTCATAGTATTATATGTCCCTCTGAAGGAAATAGTGTGACTCAGATGAATTTTACTTACAGCCACAGGAGCAAATAGACAGTGTCTCAAGTAGATACTTAGTGTTTTATTAAGAAATTTTTACGCTCAGATCGTTAGAAGTAGAGATAGATGGTGTCATAGCTGTAGGTAAGTTTGGTGTAGGAAAAGAAAACAGTAATGGTTACAAACTGCTGCAATTTTGTAGGTATAACAATTTCGTTATAACCAATATAGTATTTCGTATAATAACAATCCACATGATGTTAAGGCAGCTGTCAGCTCGGCACCAGCCGGCCTGAATGGCAACGGCATTGGTGTGGATTTTTCCAAGCTGACAGTCGAAGGGGCAATCCCGCTACCGGCATCGGGCATTCTGCTGCTTTCCGCGTTTGGCGTGATGGCGATGCGCCGCAAAAAGAGCTGAATCAACGCACGAACCAAAGCAAAGTCTTGAGGTCGGCTGCCTGATGGGGTAGCCGACCCTTATCTTTTGCTGAAGGGGATTTTGGCGATGAAAGCACGTGTCCATGTCATGCTGAAAAACGGTGTTCTTGATCCGCAGGGCGAGGCGGCGCTGACCAGCTCGATCACTCAACATGCCCCGTCGGGAGACCATCATTCCAAGCATACCCATACCCAATCATGGTGCGACTGGATGTGCAAAGCCAGTCACGCCATACAAACTCAACAACTCTACACAGAGCAGATCTATCACAACATCACTCCTCTTCATGTCACACTCCCCAATCAAATTCGCCACATTCTTTCTATCCTAGCAGACTCCCGTAGTCCCCCTGCGACTCTCCTCACGTAACACGGAAACCATAGGGTTCATACCTTTCTATTCGCCGTACTTAGCAGAGTGCACATCCTTATTTTTACTGAACTATTTATCTCAAAAGTATACATATTAGATTTTTATTTTTTCGTCTCTTTTTATCTCAGATGTATGCATCTTATTTATCTATTTACTATGCCTCTGAGTTGGTATAAGGTTGACCAAGATTGCACCCATTTTTGAGTGTATTTTGACTTTTTCCGAATAAAGTTGACCTTAAATTCATAGTAGATAAAGCAGAGTATTTAATAGATCACCGTTAATCCAGAAAGGGTTTGAGCAACTCAGTATATCGTCATGAAATTGAGACTTAGATGATATGAACTTGATATCGTGAAGTAAATAATGAAACGATTCAATGAACGGTAATTTTTCCTCACGTAGCCTTGAGGTTGAGTTGTAGTATTCATATGGGTATATGCTCTTAATTGTTAATAAATCATACATATCATCTTCTGGAAAGCACTTTTTAAGTAGGTGGAAACTATTAAAATCGTCGCTTTTCTGTACTTGAATCAATCGACTGAGGGATTTGGGGGAAATACTATAGGAGTCTAAAAACAGATTTTATTTAAGCACATATTACCATTATCTATTATTTTCCAAAAGAGATCGAAGACTATCAGCTCACATTCAAACTTACATTTATTTGTTACAGGTAGCGCTACTGGTTTCTCTGATATGTATTTCTTCTGGTGCGATTGCTGAACCAAGAAGCTCTGAAGACATCCAAGAGTATCAGCAGAATTTATACAATCAGTTAATAAAAGAGGGCCCTGCTTCTTTTATCAGAAGAAGCTTAGAAATAGATCCTAATCAATTTGCGCCAAGAACCTCGGAAAAAGATCCTGAAAAACTGGCGAAGAAATATAGATACTATCAAAGGTAATGCTCTTGTCCCTATTAAACATATGTAGCAAGTTAATTGAAGTACAGTACCAGGTTTCACGCTCGGTGAAAAAACGATAGTTGTTTAAACATCTTTCGCAAAACAACTTCAAATATATTTGTTAAAATGTGCCGTTTTTAAGAAAAAATTTACTTATATAAATATATACCATATATAAAATTATTGCTCATTTTATAAGACATAGCAACTTCCTTTCAAATGAGTCCTCTAACAGCCCTAAGATGTTCCAGAACTCTGGTAGTGGCGAAGAAAAAAGTAAAAGGAAAAAAGAGGACAGATACATCGATGCTACCCATGCAAAAGGAGATTGACATTCCGACGCAAAAAGGTCGTAGCGGAACACCGCTCCGGCGACCGCCTCGTTCGGAGCGGAACTTTCGATGATCGGATCCAAGTTCTCCGCCAGCACGTCGATCTCGAATGACTCGATCGCGGCGGCACCGCCTTCGTCGATCACTCGAATCGTGACGGGAACTTTTCCCTCGGCACCACTTCCCGGCATCCACGAAATCAGACCCTCTGTGGTGATCGTCATCCCCGCCGGTCCCGTGGCGATCAAATAGCTGAGTTGCGTTTGTTCGGGATCCGTCGCAACGATCGGGTATCGGTAGGTTGGGCATTTTAAGTGTCTACATCGCAGGGCATCCATTTGGGTTCACTGTTATTATCGGGCTATTGGGTTTGATGGGGCTTGCTATTAATGCCGCCATCGTAATCCTTTCAGAGCTACGTGCAAACAATGCTGAAACCATCGATGATATTGTTATATCCGTCATGACCTGTGCAAGGCATATAAGTTCTACAACAATCACCACGGTTGGGGGCTTTTTGCCGTTGATTTTGGCTGGAGGAAGTTTTTGGCCACCTTTTGCTATTGCGATTGCTGGCGGAACCGTACTTACCACGGTTTGGCGGTGTCGGTCGGTCCGGCGTTCCACCAGGGGGTGCCTTCAAGTTGCGTGGCGAGTTGTTTCACCACGTCGAGGCCTCTCTTCGTATCGCCCGCCGCGAAGTAGTGGCGCGCAGAGTCCGCGAAGCGATTCGAGGAGAGAAGTCTCGCTGCGAGGCGAGAGTGCCCGGACTGGGCGTCCTTCTCGGTCAAGTCGCGGAGCACGGCGTCTCGAATCGCGCCTGCAACGATGCGCACGCCGTAGTCGTCGACGAGAACCCAGCCGGACTGGCTGAGCTCACGAAGGCAAGCTGGAAGCTGGACGGTGGACGTCGCGGTGATCTCCAACTCTTTGGCGCCGAGCGCGCGACCGCCTTTTCGACCGGTATAACTGAGTGTTCCGACTTGAAACAGATTTTCGTACGTGCTGCCATCTCGTCGCAGCACGTCGGTCAGCAAACTTCCGCTGTTGACGGTGGGGCCGTCCAGATCGATCAGCTTGTTGGCTGGGTTGGTCAGATCGGCGATTTCGGCGTCGCTGCGGTTGTCGGTATAGACCGTGCCTGGCGCAACGGTGTCGACCAGGTAAAAGTTGTTTTGGTCACCGGACAGGTTGCCATGCAAAGCGGAAATATATAATTGAGTGTTTTTTCCCGCTCCAAGCCTTAAACTATATGTGAAAATACAAGCCTGTACAGTGCATGTATGGAACTGTTTCTGAATGTATCCATGACTATAAAATACCTTCTTTGTATATCCCCCCTCTCCCCGTGAAAAAAAATCCCTGAAAGGAAATACAGGCTATGTCACTGTTTCTAGAATTTCCTTTATTTGTTGGTTAATTCATTATGATATTAATTCGCGTCAAGTGTGTGACTTGTTGCTACAAAAATGTGGTAATAATTTGATGTAAATGGGCAAGAAAGACTAGGCCGGTTTTTGTGCGGGACTGTGCGGCGCGCTGTGCAGGCCGGGACGCGCGGGCGGGCGGGTCGGCTCAGTCGAAAATGTCCTCGAGCAGGTCGAAGAACCCCTTTGCTGCCCTGCGCGCCGGCACCTTGCGTTTCTTCAACTGCTTTTTCAGGGCCTTGCGCGCGAACTTCTCGACCTTGCGCTGCACCTTCGAGGACTGGGACGCGGCCCCTGCCCAGGATCGCGCCGGGCCCGGACCGGTGGCCCCGCGCCCGGTCTCGGATTTCAGGTTCTTCAGCTGGTAGAAGTGTCTTTTTTTTTTCTTATAAATAAAAAAAAAGTTTTTTTTAACTCAAAGTAAGGAGCGACATTAAAACTTAAAATGAACAGAAATTACTTTGTATATGAAAGGGGCTGGTCCCTCCTCAACGCCCCGCTCTTTACGCTAAAGTTTGAAACTTTCTCTCAACTCTACTTTTTAAAACAGTAAAAAACTTTTTAAAACAGTAAATACTTCTTTTTTCCAAGCATTCGTCAAATAATTCATGGTACCGAAATATAAATAAAGAGTCAACCGTGCAATAATAATCCGTATTAATGGTCCTTCATAGAACTAAATTTTCCCTGCTTCGAATTTTGTTATTTAAATAGGTTGAGGATTTGTCGACCAAATTTTTACTCTTAGGATAGTAATTGAAAAGTGTCTGACTTATCAAACACTATTTGACCTCAGTTTTATGGATTGTGAAAAAGCGTTTGATTCTGTTGATAATTTGCATAAACTTCATTTTTCTATAGTATTGTAGTAGATTATGTTATTATAACATCAGGAATCATTGGATCCATCGGATCATCGGATATACATGAAACCTAGTAAAAAAATTTACGTAAAGGATTGTTTTTCCAACTGAAAGTAAGGAGCAACATTCAAACTTAAAATGAACAGAAATTATTACATGTATCAGGGGGTTTGTCCCCTCCTCAATACCTCGCTCTTTACGCTAAAGTATTTTTAATAATTTCAAGAGAGATGTTTATTCTAATTAAACAGCCTTTGTGATTCAAGGGTCATTATTAAAGAATTGGAACAAAATTCGAACTGTAGCGTAAAGAGCAAGGTATTGACGAAGGGTGAACCCCATCATATTAAGCTTGTTAACGTAAGTTAATTCATAAGTTACGTATATTTATTACTTCAGGAAGCCAAATATTTTTCTATGATGATGTGATTTTGAAACAAAATAAAAAAAAAGATGTAAATGGGAATAAGAGACTAAAATCACTTAAATTTTGTTATACTAAAGTTGAAATTTCTTTCTTAATAGTTTCTTAGGAATTCGTTCTTTCGCACTAAGTTCGGTACGGGTACCCTGCATTTTACACTAGATATGAAAAAAAGAGATTTTTTCCGCAAACAATTGTGTGGATTTGTCATGTAAGGGCTTTTTAACCAACCAAATCCCATAGATGGTGTCCCACAAAGATGTTTCGATTGTACTTAATAGTAAATGAAACTCTAAAAAACGCAATTTTGATACTAAAAGATACATCAAAACAATTGGATTTTCCTGCTGATTTTAAATATATAAGTTTCTTCAAATTTAGTCTTTGTCTCCAAAATTTACGAGCCTGAGAAAATTTGCCTTATTTTGAAACATAGGGGGAAAGACCACTTAAAAGTCATAGAATCTTGACAAAAATCACACCATCGCATTCAGTGTCTCAGAGAACCCTGTTGCGAAAATTTCAAGCTCCTATCTACAAAAATGCGGAATTTCGTATTTTTTTTGAAGGAAGTGGCTGTCCGGCAACTGCGGCAGGCCGAGCGCCTCGCCGGACACGCCGATGAAGCGCTCCACGTAGTCGTACCACGGTTCGACGTCCGCGTAGCGGATGGGCCAGTCGACGGCGATGCCTTCCCTGGCGTTGGCCTCGAAATCCATCTCGGACCAGCGGTAGCTCTGCCGGCCCCACGTCAACGAGCGGCCGCCGACGTGATAACCCCGGATCCAGTCGAAGCGGCGCGGCTCCTCGTACGGGTGTTCGGTGTCGTCCACGAACCAGTGCTGGGTGGCCTGGGTAACGGCGTCAGTAGCGCCGCTCTTGAACTTGCCATTGCCTTTGGCCTCAACAACCTCTACCGTGGCTCTTTCGACCGAACAACGCTGGCCCTGCTAGCCAAGCGCGCTGAGAATCGCTTCGTCGGCGTTCCAAGTGGACTCCTAGATCAAGGCGTGTCGGCGATGGGCAAAAAGGACCACCTTGTCCATCTGGACTGCCGAACCAACACCTTTGTCACCATTCCATTGCCACCAGACACCTCTTTCTGGACGTTCCATTCCCACCACAAACGCGCCCTGGTTACGTCCAAATACGCCGAGCGACATTGAAATTCAGATTGATAGTCAAATATACACTGACATTCACTTCTGAAAGACTCAGCAATTTTTGTTTCATTAACGCTATAAAAGAAAAAAACGTTTAAATACTTTTTGTTTAAAGTCAAATGCACAAATGAAGTTCTGATCGAAGACATAAGGGCGGTTAGCCTTGGTCTTGTTTGTGGTAATCTTTTGTCCGTTTTAAGTTTGACTTGAAAGCTTATTGTAATTCCTGTTTGTTTTGGGTTTCAATTATTTATTGATAGTGGTTTATGCTCATTTTACTCTAACTTTATTCTGATTCACAAGAGTTTCTCAATAAAGACTCTTTGAAAGACTGTGGTTGCACACTGTATAAGATTATGAACAGTCTTCAAATAACAAGGTTTTAAAAGGCATTGTTTACAGTTTAAAAGAGGGTATTTCAATGATTGCTCAAGATATTCTCAAATTTGGACAGGTGATCTATTTGAACAAAAAGAATGCAATGATTTTAAATTATTATCAAATTTATAATGTTCATTAAATCGTGACGTTATACCTTAGTACTCTATGAAACTATCTGGATTCAAAATTATTGGTGGAATTTTCCTTTGTATGTTTGCAATCCGGAGAATCCCTGTTTGTAACCGGCGCCACCGGCGGTGTCGGGCTTGCCATCCTGGACATGGGCCGGATGCTCGGAGCGCGCGTGATCGCCGGGGTCGGTGACGATGCCAAGGCGGAGGCAGCCAGGGCGGCTGGGGCACAAGAGGTGGTGAATTACCGCAGCGAAGACCTGCGGTCCCGGATCAAGGAACTCACCGACGGACGCGGCATCGACGTTTGCATTGACATGATCGGCGGCGAGACGTTTCTCAAGCTGGGGCGGCTGATGGCCTGGGGCGGGCGTCTCTCGCCAAGACCGATGTAAAAACATGTTTGTGCTAGGCTTTTTGTACTGGCGTTACAATCGGCAAATGGATTCCACTATTCGCTTTCTGGAAACCAAATTCCAGAAAAAACCAGCAATACTCGACGCCAATATCCGCGTACTTAAAGCTGGTTTTCACTTTGGCGATACGACCGAAACTTTTACGACTACTTATAAGATTAAGCCGGCGCCGATGGCCAAAGGGGCCTATCGAAATATCATGGGCAACCAGGCTTTGATTCTGGGTTTGATTACGGCTTCCCAAAAATCAAAATTACCTTTGTTTATGGTTATGTGCTATTATATGTTTATATATAGCTTTTGAATATCCAATTAACAGGAGTTTTACTATTCCTTAACCCTACTCTTCAAGCCACTTACCCCTCTATCCTAACTATGGAAGAAGAATAAGCTAAAACATCAACTTTTATTTAATCATTCAGTAAATATACAACATATAAGCGCGGTAAATAAGACAGAAGAACTGTCTTAAGCAACAATATAAGCCAATAAAACACACGAAAAATGCAAAGCTAAAACTGAATGCGCATAAAAAATATTTACGAAAATAAAATTTTGCTTTAGGAATGACAGTTATGGATGCCATACTTATGGCTGAAGGTTTGACGGACATCGCCAAAGCCAATGGCACCAAAGTTTATAGAAGGAATCGTTCGAAAGCCGGATCTGGAAGCAGTATTCAGAAAATAAATGTAGAACTTGATAAAGTGATTTTTGAGGGTGATTTGTCCAAAAACACGCCCTTAAAACCAGGAGACATCATCCACGTTCCACGCAGCTTTTTCTAGTATCACCCTCCCCCCTTTTTTTGACAGGATCTTACCTTTAACAGGGACACAAAGTTCCCGTCACCTAGTGGTCGTTGTGATGCAATTCACCTTCCCCCTAAAAATTGCTTGAAAATTTCACCTTCATGCTCTTAGGCATAGTTGTAATAGTAGTCACAGTAGTAGTATTGATATTACTAGCAATAGTATTGAATAGCGGTAGTACTACTTACAGCGGTAGTATTAACATATTGCCTTATAAAGTCCTGGAAGTTTTAACTTAATACTAATAGCCATTGCTATGACATTGCTGATAAGTCCTTTTGATAACCTGTATCTTCATATACTTCTTGAAATTTTCATCTCAATACTCTTAACCTTACAAGTAGTTAGAAGTACGAGGAGGAGGGGAACCCGTTCTATTCCACGGCGCGCCTGTGGGACGACGGGATCGTGGACCCGCGTCAGACTCGGCAAGTGCTCGGGCTGGCGTTCGCCGCGACCTTGAACCAGCCGATCCCCGACTACCGGGCACCGGTCTTTCGGATGTAGCCGTGGCACCCGACGACACGCGAGCCGACCAGCAGAAGATTGCCGAGACCCTCGGTATCGGCGTGGCGCGTCGCCACATCTTTCTCTGCTGCGATCAGACCAAGCCCAAGTGTTGCGACAAGGAGCGTTCGCTCGAGGTTTTTAGCTTAATTTTGATGATTTTTCACCCACATTTTTTTTGTATTTCCTTTTTTTATTTTTAAAAGTTTTTTTTTCAAGTTTTTAACATACTTATGGTGTGTAAATTCCTTTTTTTTTTCCATTTCTTAGCACTTCTCAACGAAACTAAAAAGTACAAAACTAAAGGCATACCAACGAAACTAAATAAAAAATTTTAATTTGGAAAATCCAATTTTCTGCGTGGGAGGGTGTATTTTATAGGAGGGTTGTTTGCCGGGAGGTGTGTTTTCTGCATGGGGTATTTTCAGCAGGGGTCCTATCTACAAAAATGTGGAATTTTGTTTTTTTTTTGCCCGAAGACAGATCACGGGCGTGTGTTTATTTTTTTTTTCAAGGGTTGATCGTAGTGACCCAGTGGTCCAAGAATGTTGCCAGGGGGCTCATTCTAACGGAAATTAAAAGTTCTAGTACCCTTTTTAAGTGACCAAAAGTTGGAGGGTGCCTAGGCCCCCTCCCCGCCCATTTTTCTCCAAAGTCATCGATTCAAAGTTTTGAGATAGCCATTTTGTTCAGCATAGTCGAAAACTTTATAACTATATCTTTGGGGATGACTAGAGGATCGACATGCACCCGATTGAAAAACGGGGCGTCCGGGTTTTCAATCTCGTACATGCAATTTTCCACCGGGCATTCGGTGATACAAATGGGGGCCCCACCGCAACCGGTGCAGGCATCGTTGATGACCGCCATTATTTTTGGTTTACGCTTTCTTTTATCTGATTTTTTTGCCTTTTCTTTGACTGCCATTGGGATATCCGAATCTCAGATTGCAAATAGGTTAATGAAGCAGATGACTACCCTTAATATTTTACCAGAATGCGAGAGATTAATACCAGATTATAAGGTCACTTGAATTATTCTTTGTCACTCTTTAAAGAAACAAGAAAAGTATGCCAACTCCTCATTAGCTGACTGAAGTTAAATATGCTTTTATTTTATTCAATCATTTTCAACATTTTATTATAACTACAACACTATTACAAACGTAAAATGGTTATCAAAGAGTTTGTGGCAACGAACTGTAAGTAAGGAGTGACCCGGCTCAATAGTAACCGAAACTCTAAAAACGGAATTTTGATACCAAAGATACATCAAAAGAATGGGATTTTTATGCTGATTTTAAATCCAAGTGTTATCGAGTTTATTCCTGTTATGTCAGATGGTCGCGCCCGATATGTTGGAAAAGGGGCGTGGCTCGATCATGATCACCTCCAGTACCGGTGCATTTGCCGGTTCAGAAACCATCGGTACGTACAACATTTCCAAGGTCGCGGATATCGGACTGGTACGTAACCTTGCCTTGGAGTGGGGACCAAAAGGTATTCGGGTGAATGCGATTTGCCCCGGTCTGATCCGCACCGACTTTGCGAAAGCTCTGTGGGACAACCCCGAAGCAGCACAACGTGTGACAGAGCAGACACCGCTGCGGCGATTTGGTGAAGCCGAGTATAACATTGTCCTGTTTTGTAAATACTGTTATTATTTCCAAGGGCATATTTTACTTAACATAAATTTTGCAACATGCGTACGATATGACTCAAGCTGGCCAGTCTGCAATCATTTGCAATCATTACTTGTCACTTGCACCCAGGGTTGCCGCTCCTAATGTTTCATAACTATCAATATTTATTTTTTATATTGCCTAAAGAAAAAGAATCACTAAATCAGTATATAAGTCTTGAAGAAAATCATTTACTAACCAAAACATCACTAGAATCTAGTGATTTTTCCACCAGCCGGCAACCTCCAACTATACACCGCTACAAGATGCAGTGGAACGTCGCCTTAAAGGGATCGTTGGCGATCAGCACTGGTCTCGCGCGAAGCTGTACCTAGATCAGTACTGCCAACAGAAGGGTTTGCACACGGTTACTGTTTCGCCTGTATAAATTTTTCTACGAACTCTTTTTTTTTGCTTGAAGAAGCTACTTATCCGGTTTTGGTTTTTCAAATTCAATCGGAACGCGTCGCATGGAATTGCGGTTGGAACTGAATCTCTTTAACCTGCGTCCCTCCGACGCCTCCATGTAAATTAATCACATGGTGAGGCAGCTGTTCTCCCAGTTTTTCTGACATTAAATTTCTTTTATTATATTTCTCTATACTCCTATTAAGGTACTTCAATTTACTAAAAAATTGTTGCAATTGTAATTTTTTCTACCTTATCTCCTCAGTCTATGAGACCTAAAACCAAAACTGTATCCTTTTGTATACAGTTTGAATTTCAATTCCGTAAATCCATTCACTCTGTAGATTGAACTTCTTTTTTCAATGGTATTAAAAGGAAATATAAGTTTGGAACTGTTTTGAAACATGTATTGCAAATTTATTTTTTACTGTGGATAAAATTTGCCTTAGTTTACGAAACAGGGGGAAACACCCCCTAAAAGTCATAGAATCTTAACAAAAATCACACCATCAGATTCAGCGTATCAGAGTACTACAGTAGAAGTTTCAAGCTCCTATATACAAAAATGTGGAATTTTGCATTTTTTGCCAAAAGACAGATCACGGATACGTGTTTATTTGTTTGTGTTTTTTGTTCTTTTGTTTTTTTGCCCGAAGGTGGATCGTATTGACCCAGCGGTCCTAGAATGTTTCGAGAGGGCTCATTCTAACGGAAATGAAAAGTTCTAGTGGTTACGAACCTGAGAAAATTTGCCTTATTTTAGAAAATAGGTGGAAACACACCCAAATAGTAACAGAATCTTAACCAAAATCACATCATCGCATTCAGCGTATCAGAGAACCCTACTGAAGAAGTTTGTCCCCTCCTCAACGCCTCGCTCTTTACGCTAAAGATTTTTTTTAAAAAGTAGATTTGTGAGAAAGAGTCAAACTTTAGCGTAAAGAGAAAGGCATTGAGGAGGGGACAATCCTTTTCGTATACGGAATAATTTCTGTTTGTTTTAAGTTTTGATGTCACTCCTTACTTACCAAGACCGAACGGATCGAAAACCGCCTCATTCGGCAGGAGATTCGATCGAAACTCTTTCAGGCTCTGAGGCAACTCCCCCCACGCGAGCGCTGGGCGATCGTCTGCCTTCACCTCCGTCACATGCCCGTCGAGGAGACCTTGGCACGAGTGGGCGTCAGTAATCGATCCAGCCTCTATCGAATCGTTCGCAGAGGTTTGAGTCGCCTCAAGACCAAGTTCGAAGAACGGCCGGAGTAGACTCATGGGCTTGGATCTGATCCCGAGGCCGAAAGGTCAATCACCAAGCGCCTGCCCTCTTACTAGGGTATATAGGAGTGCTGATATTGATGTTAAAAGTAAAGATCACCATCTAGTAGTGTCTAGGGTTAATTTAAAGCTGAAATATCGGAAGAGTAACCACTTCCCTGGAAGATGTCATGTTAGTAGACTCCAGGATCAAAATTTGCGAGAAACTTTCCAGGAACAGTTGAATACTAAACTTGAGAGTTTAAAATTGTACAATGTGGAAGATGGATGGAATAATTTTATAAAAACAATTTGTATAGTTGCTGATGGTGTCTTAGGGAAGACAATTAAAACTGCTGCTAGAAATATTACATTAATCAAATTCGTCTGAAGCTCATATCACAGAAAGTTTCAAAAAAGGGAGAGAGAAACATCCCCCTCCTGTTAAAATCACCCGCTGGCATCTACCCTCATAGCTTGTGCACAACTATGCAATATTCTACAACCATTAGTTTTTTCTATTGCATAAACGACCAATAATAAGGGTTATTCCTTTTGGAATGTACGTATAGTAGGGGAGGAATGGTTCCAGTATTGCCTCTGAATCCTAGAGGCTATACAAGTACCCTTTCATTTGTTCTCAGATTTTTAGTCGATTTCACCCCACCGTAGGTATGATGGTGACTATTTAACATTAAATCTTGCTGTTGAAGAAATAGTCTAATGAAGTCCATTATAGCTGCTGTACATTGCTTACGAAATGGCTTTAATATTTTTCAAGCAGTGACAACTGCTATTGTGGAATGATAAATTTCTTCAACTAATTTGTCACCCCTAAGATTGAAATGAACATAGCTTCAAATATGAATCTGTTTTCTTTAAACAGACTGAAGGGGTAAACCTCCAAGCTATGAGTAATTCAATCTCACTTTTGGTCTCTTTCCAAAGTAAAAACAGTAGGTTCCCCCGAAACTTTAAAAAACGGAGTATTTATAACAAAAGTTACATAAAAAAAATTGCATTTTAATGCTGACTTTAAATATATAAGTTTCATTAAGTTTAGACTTACCCATCAAAAATTACGAGCCTGAGAAAATTTGCCTTATTTTAGAAAATAGAGGGAAACACCGTTTAAAAGTCACAGAAGCTTGACAAAAATCACACCATCAGATTCAGTGTATCAGAGAACCATACAGGAGAAGTTTCAAGCTCCTATCTACAAAAATGTGGAATTTTGCATTTTTTTTTTTTGCCGCAAGACAGAGCCCTCCAATCTTTTGGTTACTTAAAAAGGCAACTAGAACTTTTAATTTTTACAAACGTTTTTATTAGTAAAAAAAACACGTAACTTACAAATTAACTTACGTAACGAACTTCTATATTCGTATATTTTTATTACGTATATGAGAGGTTTCCCCTTTGTTAATACCTCGCTCTTTACGCTAAAGATTAAATTTTGTCCCAATTCTTTAAGTATGACCCTGTAATAAAAAAAACAATACTTCAGCGTAAATTGCGAGGTATTTAGGAGGAGATGAACCCTTCATATGCTTAATAATTTCACGACTTTCAAGGCGCAACTTATCACCTAGGGCTCAATAGTAAACGAAACTCTAAATAACAGAATTTTGATGCTAAAATATACATCAAAAGAATCAGATTTTCATGCTGATTTTAAATATATAAGTTTTGGTCTTTTATATAAATTTGGTCTTTGTAATCAAAAGTTACGAGCCTAAGAAAATTTGTCTTATTTTAGAAAATAGGGGAAAACATCCCCTAAAAGTCGCGGAATTAACGAAAATCACATCATCGCATTCAGCGCATCAGAGAACCCTATAGCAAAATTTTCAAGCTCCTGCCCCCTCGTCAGTGCCGTGCTCTTCACACTAAAGCTTAAATTTTGTCGAATTCATTAAGAAGAACCCCTGAATCACAAAAGCCGTAGAATAAATAGTTGAAATTACTAAAAATACTTTAACGTAAAGAGCAGGGTATTAGGAGGAAGTGAGCCCCTAATATGGGTAGTAATTTCTGTTCGTTTTAAGTTTTTATTCTGCTCCTTACTTCCATCTGAAAAAAAAACTTTTTAATATTTATTTTTTCATTGTTTTTTTTTTTATAATGCTAGTAAATCCTGCGCTCCCTTCATGGAAATGGTGTAAACAGGTCAGCTTTGAATAGGTTGGGACGCAAGAGTAGTGGTCATTGGTGTGCTGCCCTCAGGCGGGTTGGTGGTGCAGTAAGTTTTTAGTAATAGTAATATTATTGTTGAGTTAGTTTAGTTGAAGTAGTCTTGTAGATATAGCTTGCGCAATCTGTGAAGCAATAATTCTTCTTGTTTGTACTTGGCTCTTTAATTCTGAAAGAATGTTTTTTTAGTATTCTGCTTTTTTAGCTTTAAGCATTCTGATAATTATTTTATCAAATACGGGCACGTTTTCCTCCTCCAATTCATTCCTCATTTATTGCCGGAGTGCGCATTCCTCGGAATCACACTGAGTTGTTTATCTTCTTCTTTGCTTCTTTGCACAGAAAACATCACCAACTCCATTTCATCGAACGAACAGAAACGATCCCAAGCTGTCTGTGGACGGATGTGATTCCTCTCAAGAATTCGATTCGTTTCTTTCTTCGTCTCCACAAAAATCAACCGCAACCACGGCGAAAGGAGCCGTCAGCTCTCCTAGGCAGGGGTCTCTTCTCCGACCGCTTGCGGAACTACCGACGGTTAGCATGATGGTTGTGGAGGTTTTAACCAATCCCACATTTTCCTAGTACAGCGACAACAGTTCAAAGTAGGTGAGCAGTATTAAAACTGTTTCTATGACAAGACGGCATGTTTCCAAACTTAAAATTTCCGAAAGAGGCGTAATTGTTGATCCTCTGTGGCTAAGAAATTTGTTTAACATAATTTAGAATTCCCTTGAAGCTAAATCTCAAATTTGCTGAAAATCAAACCCTGAATCTCTCTAACTCTGGAATGTGCATGTTTACCTTCAAAAATCTGTGACTTATTCATCATTTGATGGTAAAAATATGTGAGCCTCAGGTTCCCCTTTCGTCACCTGGGAACACGCTGAGTGGCCTTGGGAAGGTCCCCCAGGGGGGATAACCTCAACTTTTGATGGATAGCTTTAAACTTAAAGAATAAAGGGTACGATTCGTAATTGTAGTGATAAATGCAGTCTAGTAAAGAGTAAATCATGGCCCAATAGTAATTAACAGTTTCAAAATACGTTTAAAAAACTGTTTAGTGAAAATAAAATGGGTATTTGTGGTGATTTGGAAATGGTAATGATTATTTCCACTAATATTAAGAGTAAAATGATATTTTAAAAACAAATTTTGACCACCACTGGAAAAAAACAAAAAGCAAGACAACTAGTAAACACGCATCCGTGATCTTTCTTCTGGTAAAAACTACAAAATTCCATATCTGTACAGATAGGAGCTCGAAACCTGTACAGCAGAATTCTCTGATACGCTGAATCTGATAGTGTGATTTAAAATTAAGATTCTATGACTTTCAGGGGATTTTCCCCCTTTTGCCAAAATAAGGCAAATTTCCTCAGGCTCTTAACTTTTGGTGGGTAGGACTAAACTTGATGAAACTTATATGTTTTAAACCAGCATAAAGCTCAAATTCTTAAGAATGACCCCTCTATCACAAAGACTATAGAATAAATAGTTAAAATTACTAAAAATACTTTAGCGTAAAGAGCAAGGTATTGTGGAGGAGACAATCCGCCTTATGTACGTAATATTGTATGTTCGTTTTAAGTTTTAATGCAGCTAATTACTTCCAGTTGAAATATTTTTTTATTTTCTCAGTGTTTTTTTTAAATAACTCTAGAAAAACCTGTGCCTGCTTCAAGGAAACAAAATGGCTATCTCAAAATTTTGATACAGTGACTTTGGGGAAGAATGTGTGCGGAAGGGGGCCGGATATTTTCGGTGGGGGTATTTTCCACGGGGAGAATTTTACCTGGGGAGGAAACTTTCTTGGAAGAATTTTACATAAACCAGAAATGAGATAAAAAATATCTTTTCACCTGAAAATAGGAGGTAAAATTGAAATCGAAAAAGAATAGAAAATATAAGGTAATTTTTTGGGTGGGATCTATCCCTTCCTCATTCTCCTTTCTGTATGCTAAAATTTAACCTTTGCCCCAATGACTTCCTTAACAAAGGGCTGTTGAATTTGAACGAGAAGTTTTTTTTTCCAAACTTTAAGACTTTACTGTTGGTGGTCACATGATAGTAATAACTCATTCGATGAATATTTTTTTGTCTATTCTTACTATAAATACTTTCCTTAGCACCAGCACAAAGTGTCTTATGGTGCGTAGCTGCAACTTTTGGGGCCAACTCTGCTATTATTGGAGCTAAAGGGCCAGCTAGCCCCTGCTCTAAAGAAATTTTGTCAAAGATAATTTTTGATGAGAACATGAAATCGATGGGTTTATTAACTATCATCATGTCAGATGAACCGTTAATGCATAGAGATGAACTATATTTGTTGTGGACTAAATCTCAGATTGGAAACATCCTCCTACGTAACCCCCGTCCCCTCAACTCCTCCCCCTGAACCAAAAAATTCCCCTGAAAACCATTGTACACTTCCCAGTAACCATTACTATATGTAAACACAGGTCAAAGTTTGTAACCTGCAGCCCCTCCCACGGGAACTACGGGGGAGTAAGTCGTCCTTAAAGACATAGTTATTAGGTTTTTCGACTATGGTGAATAAAATGGTCATCTCAAAATTTTGATTTGGTGACTTTCGGGAAAAATGAGCGTGGGAGGGGGCCTAGGTGCCCTCCAATTTGTTTGGTCAACTTGTTTTTAAACTAAGTGGGTAAGCATGCTAAGACAGTCATTCAATCATGAAATAGTGAATATCAGTCAATCATGGAATATCACTCACTCATGATAATATTGGGCTCGTCTAGGAGCGTCAGAACATCCGAAGGATAAAAATTGTGAAACGGGGTATTTGACTGCTTTTCCTGTTACATTGTCAAGAATATCACCCACAAATTCAATCTTCGGCATCGTGACCCTGCGTTTATCACGAATGTCTGTTCTCAGCACATCTTTACAAATGTCAATGGCATCTTTACAAACCTCCTTACTAACCCCCGTTAACCCACGGCGGACCGACGTGAGACCATCCCATCGTCCGGAGGTGCTCGATGAGAGCTTCGATGTTCGCCGCCTGTCTCGTGCTGGCCGTTCTGTGCGCTGCCGTCGCGTGCGATGACGACCGACCGACCACCCTCGACACGCCGGACTGCCGGACGATGGAGTGCTACCGGCCCTACGAGTGCGCCGAGCGCTGCGACCGCCCGAGCACGAACAACGGATGTTGTAGCTGCCCGGCCGGACAGGTGGACGTGATCGCGGAGTGCCCTCGATGCGAGCCGGGGTGCTGACTCTAAAATCAAATCAACAATATACTGTAAGAACAGATTACCAATCAAATTTTCCAAACACCGAATATGTGATAATATATCAAATAACTAATGAAAAAAAACAAGTCGTGATGCTTAATTGGCTTGAGGGTTTTCAGCAAAAATTAACTGATCAGCCTGGAGCTTTTGTTTGTGGAGCGAAAATTTGTTATGATGAATGGTCCTATTCTGAACCCTATGTATGTGGAGATAAAATATGTGAAGGAAAGTTTTATGCTCCAAAGTTTATGAAGACTTCTTGGTTTCCAACAGAATCGGAGAATATCGATGATTTTAATCATAAATTGACCCGTCTTCCCTTTCCGCCAGATTTGTCTCCGGGTATGGAAATTGATGGTTTTAAAGTGGAAAAGGAGATATTTGCCAGTAGCCGTAGCCAGGTCTATTTAGTCACGGATATCGCGACAGGTCAGCAGTTGGTGATGAAAACCCCCTCCATTAACTTTGAAGATGACACTGGTTATATTGACCGTTTTATTCAGGAAGAGTGGATTGGGAAACGAATTGATAGTCCATATGTGGTTAAGATCATTAGCCAGAACAGGCAACGCAATTAATACTGTGACCTTATTGCTGACAGCCTTGGTAAAAGCTGAGTCCACTACTTAATTTATTTTCGTTTGATGCCTGTGATTTGTTTATTAGTGTACTTTGTAGTGTTTTGATTTTAACTGAGTAACATTGTTTTCAAAATAGTATCTTTTCTTGCTTGAAGAAAAATGTCCTATCGAAGACTTGGGAAAGTAACAGGCTCTCTTTGCTTTTTAACCGCTTGGTACACCCTCCCCCATAAGGTGGAAGGGCGCATGCACAAGTTGTCCCAGGATCAAGTTGGGCTGCTATATATTATGTACGCCGGTTTGCCAACACACGCCACAGATCTGTGTTTAGGATGGCGTGATCGACTGCGCCAACTGCGGTTTCCTTGCGAAATCGCAGTCGCTTTTTTTCGGGAAACCAACAACATGAATTTGCTCAGAATCCTCGTCGCAGCCGGGTTGTTTTTGCCGGTTTCCGCATCGGCCGATCCCACCTCCTTTTCGGGCTGGCAGGCGATTCGAGTGGTCGAACAACAGGGACGTCCTGGCGCGGTTCGATCGGCCGACCTTGACGGCGATGGCGCTTCGGAAATCATCGTCGTCAACTCACGTTATTGTATAATTGTGGGGGGGGGGTATGCCTAATGTACCTAAGGACATAGATGCTGGACCGTCTTACTATGCTAAACAAAAAGGCTGTCTCGAAATTGTGACTAGATGCGTTTGGAAAATGAATTGGTTTCAGACAAGGGCTGAATACCCACCAATCTCTTGTTACTCTCAAAAAGGGCACAAGGCACTTGCACTGTAAGTGGAGTGCAAGGGGGAGGACTTTCCCCTTCATATATCTATTAAAAACATTTTAAAGAAGTCAAAACAAAGTCAAAACATTTCAAGTGTATCTTGTTTTCGCGCGCGCAAAACTGTATTTCGGTGGGTAACGGCTCCGGAACAGGCTTTCTTAGCGCAAATACGAGTAGTCGTCGATTTCGGTTGGAAAACAACGTCGCGTACGACCACGCGACCAGTTGGGTCAACGGCACCGAGGTGTCTGGCGGATACAACGCAGCGAGTGATGGCAGCACGGTTACGCCGCCGGGTACAGATCCCCTCACCGTCGATATCGTCGCCACTGATTTCGTCGATGCCGCAAACGACGATTATCACTTGGCCGCCGGTTCGGCGCTGATTGCGGCCGGCCGGGATCTTCCTTTAATCACATCACCAATAGCATAGATATTTGAAGCCGAAGTCTGTAAATGATCGTTTACTTCAACTTGTCCTCTTTCGTTTATTTTAACTCCAGCTGCTTCAGCATTTAATCCATCAGTATAAGGACGACGTCCAACCGATACTAAACAGTAATCGCCTCTAAACTCTACTTCAACACCCTTTTTATTAAGTGCTTTAACAACTACTTCATCTCCTTCTCTTTCAACCGATGTTACTTGGTGTGAAGCATTGGTCTTAAACTTCTGCTTCTTAAGTACTTTGTTTAGCTCTTTTCCAAGTGCCATAAAAAGGGCCAAAAACTTTTTCCCACAACTTCAAATGGAAGAAGCTGTTTTATAAACTTGGAAGGGGGATCTTTCGATTGAAAATGGAATCCTCTTGTGTCCTCTTTAAAGCCCGAATGCTACTGGAAGACAATTAGCTTCTCTTTCAGTTCTTTTTCTTCTAACCGACCCTCCTCTAACCCCTTTGATATCGATCTAAAATTTTAGGTATGTATTTTATTCAAAAAATTTGACATGTCTTCGGAAATAAGTTTGCCTTCTGGGTTTATATCAACTATACATCCACACGAGAGTAGACATCAGTGAATGTGTAAATGCGTTTTCTATAGATATTGAATTAATTTGAGACAGGAAAGTTGCATAAGAGAATATGAAATAGTTTGTTGCCCAATGAATTAACAAAGATGCAACAAACCCAAACCTAAGATAGACCCACCCTAAGATGATTCCACCAGCAGTGGCTTGGGCAAATTTTCCTTCAGTCCAAGATTCTGCAAATGCTATATGTGCAAATCCGAACATAATTCCAACAAAGACAATCAAGAAAATCGCTTTTTTTGAATCATAGATGTCAAGATTTTGGGGTATTTCTCAATTCCCCCCCCCCAACTCCCCCAAAGAGAGCGAATCCGTTCCGGTTATATTAATCACGTATCTAGAACTTGTGCTTATTTTTCCCACCAAGTTTCATCCCAATCCCTAAACTCTAAGCGTTTTCCGAGATTTTAGGTTCCTTCCTCAATTCCCCCCAATGTCACCAGATCCAGTCGGGATTTAAAATAACAGCTCTGAGACACGATATTCTCCCAAACTTCAAATTTCATTAAGATCTGATCACTCCATCGTAAGTAAAAAATACCTATTTTTTCTAATTTTCTGAATTGTTCATGACCTCGCTCAATAAATGGACCCATGTGAAACGGGAATGGTACGAGGCCCGCAAATTGGCCTTCAAGCAGAAAATGGATCAATTAGATCTGCGTATGAATTATCTGGAACACAAAAGCCAATTGAAACTCCAACGGCGACAGTGGCGACTCCTCATGGCCCAACTGGCTGCAGGCGTACCTTCACCCCTCGAAAGTGGTGACCGTTAAAAACCATTTCTTTAACTTCAAATGATCGATCAGAAAGGCGCGGTTGTTCCGCGCCTTTTTTGCGTTTGCTCCCTAAGTCAGACTTAAAATGCAAAGACGTGACATGAGTTTGATAGGTTCCCTCTTAGCTTGCATTCTTACCCAAATAAACATGCATAACTGGTCAATTACATTTATATTAGTAAGACACTAAAGATAAGCCTCTTTTACCATTACAGAGTCTTATCAATCACTCATTGGCTGTGGAACATCGACTGTTCGACTTGTCTCCAGTGGTCGATTTTTCAACACAGCTCTTGTCGGAATCCGACCTGCTGATTTGGACTCGTTGCCGTTCTCTGATGTCATTTGCGAATAAGATTAACAAAAGATTATGTGAAGTGGCCCTCTTGCTCGAGAAGTCGGTAAGTCAAATAAAAAGTACTGACAAACCCCCCGACAGTCCTAAGGACAAGTCTTGTACGTTACATAAGTTGCTCTTCGTTTACATATAAGGGGGATAGTTTATCCTGAGTTTCCAAAAAAGCGAAGGATATTAAGGTAAAACATTTAGAAAATGTTGAGGGGATGTTAAACAAAATCAAGACACATTACATGCAGGACTGCCAAAGGGCACAGTAACAGTACCTAAGTAATGCCTAAGGGCATTAATTTGGAACTTCAAAATCGTATTGAGTGGGGCCTCGTGAAAACGTGGCACTGCGCGACGCGGCGCCGATCACGCCGGGTTCAGTTGAAATTTCGATCATCTGACACTACCTCTGCGGTGCTGCCGTCGGTTCATGACATGGCCGACGGTCAGCCGCCGTATCGAGGCGGAACCAACTCAAGCCTCGAGTTTACCGCGGGTATGTTTGATGAAACATTTCTTGAAATGTCTCCGAAACGGTTGCGTTCTCGGTTGCACGGTTTTTATTAGCCTGGTGATTGTCGCGGTGCCGGCGTCCGCGAGCTGCCAACAAAAGATTAGTACCGGCGGGGATGGGTCGAGGACCAGCGTCAGCAGATCCTCGGCCTGTTCGTGCTCGCCCTGCTCGACCAGGACCGCCGCCAGGAGCGATCGGATCCGGTCTGCCGCCAGGCTGCCATCTCCACGGATCCGGACGAATCGCTCCAGACCGTCCCGGTAGATGGAAGCGGCACGCTCGAGGTCCCCGTTGGCGGCGAGGGCGCTCGCCAGATTCATGCGCGCACCGACGAGGTTCGGATGGTCCGGGTCGAGCCCCTGGTCGAGCACGGTCACCGCGCGCTCGGCGGCGATCAGGGCCTCCTCCGCACTACTACTACTACTACTACCGCTACTACTACTATTACTATTTCTACCACCGCTACTACTACTACTACTACTACTACTACTATTTCTACCACTGCTACCACTACTACTACTACTACTACTACTACTACTACTACTACAAGTACTACTTCCGCCGCTACTACAAGTACTACTACTACAAGTACTACTACTGCTGTTACAACTACTACTACTACTACTACTACTACTACTACTACTACTTCTAGTAGTACTACTACTGCTGCTACTGCTACTACTACTACTATTTTTACCTCTGCTACTAGTAGCATCCTTCAACAAATCGGTTGGATTTCTGGCTAAGTCGTTTCCAACAAGAGCCATTTCGGACTTCTGTTAGATGTTATCATGATCCTTATCCAAAAAATACAGCCGAAAATGGAAGAAGGAAGCCGATATGATCTGTTACAAGTAGGCTCAACACAGATAGTCGTTTCTACTCTGGTATAACAGAAATACGCAGACCTGTTTATATACAAGGCATTTCAATGGAGCAGATGCTTTGCAAAGACATTCAATGACCAGAGGATATGAATCGAGCTTTCCTGGCAAAACACAAGTATGGTCAACCAAAGATGTGACAAATTTATACAAAAAAAAAATATATTAAGATGTTCCAGCTATAAATAAAGCTAACTTTTAATCATGTTTTGTCTAGGTATATATCCATCACCCCTTTCAATGGTATACCATTGAAATATATTAGTCCATATAATATCTATTTTGGATACCAGTTGATATTACATTTTGTTTTTCTCTTTTTCTTCTTTTTCTCTGTCTCTGTCTCCGATGTGTATGCTTCTAACGTACATTTTTCTTATATGTACAGCAGAGGTGATTTTAGGAAAGGGACAAAGGGGGAGTTTAATTTGTCTCAAAAAATTAGTTCATCGTTCTGTTTGCCTAGTTGCTGTCCATATGCATTGTTATGGAGATACCAAGCTGGGTTGTAAGTGGAGTGTGATGTATCATAGTTTGTAAGTATTTTGAATTTGTCTGACTCTGGTTCGGGTGAAATCTGCTCCTTCGGTGACCGAATACTTCATCTTCAAAATAACCTAATTGATGTTCTTAGTTTGATAGATAATTCGGTAGGTCAGTCTAATATATTACCACCGAATCCCTATTTTTCAGTTAGTAGTAAGTATGTATTGAATTATTTCGGTGAACCGTGATTCGTTGCGATAGCCGCCCCGCCGGCCATTCATGCCCCGCTGCTTGAGATGTACCCGGTCTCCAGGCAGCACCATGACCATCAGTTCCGATGGTTGAAGCCGCGTGCGCCGAAGACCGGCGACGAGGCCCTGATGCCGCGACGTTGGGGATGTATAGATACGGTTAGCCCGTTCTTGAAGCGCATGCGCGTCGGCATCCGACAGCCGGGAAGCGAACCGAAGATCCTCGTTAAAGTCGATAGCGACCTGGAGCATCGCCGGACGTTGTTCGCGTTGCAGATACTTAGTTCTCTAGAAAAAAAAAAGTAGGACCCTAGGCAAGTGAAGTTCAAAGGAGAACGTATTTGAAGTTCAACGAAGAAAAACGTATCACAAATATTTCTCGTATAAAAAAAAATCGTCGGTGACCATTTTTGCTTAATTTTTTCTCTTAAAAATTTAATTTTTTCTTATTATCTTTTATCTTGTTCTTTTTTCATATTACCATTGGCTTGTAGTTTTCAAACTCTTTCTTTAACTCTTTTTGCGAAAAAAGAAGAAAAATATATCACAAATATATCTTCTATAAAAACGAAAAATTCTCGGGGGTGTACTACTGGTTGCGCTATTTGGAAATTTTAAATAGAGTAAAGTGGAGGACAGGGCTATTAGATGTCTCACCTTCAGGTAGCTTAGAAGAATAATGAGCTTATAGCCGTACTTGTTTTAGCTGTGAAACATTTTGCTTAAAAATCTATCCAACTTCGCTTTAGGCCCTAACGTGATTCCATAGAATAAGGTTTTGTACCAGCTACCGTTGGATAGAAAAATGTTTTTGCCCTTAAATAAAAATCCTTTGAGTGGTACCCTACTGAAACTAAAAAAATATGCGTCACGCTGGGTTCAGATGGGGAAGATAATGCGGAAACGCGGGCCGCTCTGGTGGCTTGGTGGGCGGAGCTGTTCGAGCCGCCTGTTGTCGCGCTTGGTGTGAGCGAACCGGCTGACGCTTTGGCAATGAAGGCAGCGGGGGCTGATTTCGTAAGCCTTGATTTGGATGTGTTGGATAGCGGTGGGGTGCAAGCGCTGGTGGCCGCACTAGAGGCGGGACCACAGGCAGTGCCCGCCATTGAGGGAGGCCGGATATGAATGTTCGGATCATTGCACTTGGGCTCGGCCTCGCCGTGTGTGCTGGTGCCGCCTTCACCGAGTCATCATTCCCCGCGAATGTTTCGGGCTTCAATAGGAGTAGCAGTTGGTTCTTTTTCTCAGAGGCAAAACGAAATGGCTCGATAACGGAGTACTCCGCGTCCCCGCGAACGTGTTCAATGATGGAAGATACGGACGGCAATTCGCTCGACATAGATTTGATTCAACTTCGTGTTCTGATCCCTCCCCACTCGCTCAGAGGATTGAGGGCAGAGAACAACACCATCGACCGGGTCAGAAATCAATCATAATTCATCTCAATTCGGGGAGTGGGTGCGTCGGGGTTCTAAAGTAGCAAAACCGGGACCGACAGACAGACCGACAGAATTTGCGATTGGTATATGTCACTTGGTTAATACCAAGTGCCATAAAAAGACTTTTAATAGAAATATATCCATAAATAAATTCTATTTCTGTGGTGATTTGAAACGTGTCATGAAGCACTATGAAGAGCGTTGAGCCTGAAAGAAAATGCCCTGACTTTTGAGAAGGACCACACATCTCCAAAAGAGTGAATGGTCTTATTTAAAATTACATGATCAAATTTATCATGTTATGAAACACTATTGCATTGCTATTGAGCTGTCACCTCTCAACAATATCTCAAAACGACAGAGGGTTATTAGGTTGAAACTTTCAGGGCTACTACTATTACTACATCTGCTTACATACTTGAACTAAATTCAAAGAGTAAAAGTGCGTCCAGGTTGTGAAAATAGCAAAAATACAATTTTTTAGATAGGTATTAAGTTTTTTTCAGGAAACTTGAGGTGTAAAACTAAATCAAAAGACGCTATGTGTGTCCAGATTTTTTAAAGAGTGTATAGCTTATTAAGCTGTTGAAAAAATGTATCTATTATTTAAATGGTAAGACAGAATATGCATTAAGATATTTTTGAGGGCTCTTAATGAAAGTTCTTTGTTTCTTTGAGCCAAGACTATACATTCCCCGTTGACAAGCACACATTTGAATAATATTTTCTTTTCAAATTTCACATAATCTCGTTAGAGCTAAATTTAAGCCAAATTATGACATTTTTGAGGTCTTTTAATGAAAATACCTCGTTTCTTGGACTGAGCTTTAGATTTCACTCTTCTATGGTCGAAAACTTTCTTTTTACGACTCACAGATTAATTGTAAGCTATAGAAAATGTTGGCCCAAGCAATTCACGCCACTGAGGAATGCATTGGAACTATATAATTTAAGCTATATATTTTGAACATTAGGTAGGGGGGGGGGGTAAATATGGCAGGACTGAACACAAAATTTATTTGCTATGATTATTCTGCGTATTATGAAGCATTAGTTGTGAACTTGACATGTTTCCTCTTCAAGAGCCACTGAACTAGGCTTATACACTTTTATATATAATTTAGCTTGGACAAAGGTAAATATTGGGCAGTCCACATTTGTGAGCTGAGAATAAAGTGAAACATACCACACAATGTCTTCTTTTATACTCTTTCCAAATATAATGTGCGTAACATTTTTAGTAATGTGATAAGCGTTTTTGAGACTGTGCCAAGGGTGGCGGAACTGACTGTGCCAAGGGTGGCGGATCTCTGCGACGCATATGGCATTGAGAGTAATACAGCGGGTGGCGGGAAGTCAGCACCCCTCGCTTATTTGGTTTCTGCATGTCCTTTTAGAGCAGTCAGTAATTCGCTTTTTCACTTTTCTTGTGAATATCATTCAATCATATTTTCATTCCATTGTTCTATCTGATCTTACAGGCCTTTCTGTATTACTCTATATCTTATCCAAAATCTTCGATGCTAATTTCATTAATCGATTTTTGACCCAGAATGTCAGTTATTGCAATCATAAGGGAATACACAATTCATTTAATCATTATAGTAAATACTAACGGGTATTCTCCTTTCGTGCAAATTTTCACTTGATGCCAATGAATAGATGGAATTAGTAAAGACATGACTTAAAGAAATATTTTTGATGCTACACAATATTCATCTGATATTTTTTTTCTTTATCAAGTGCTTTGGTCTGACTTTCAAAAAGTAAATCTCACCGATGTTTCTGACCTTTCAAAAAATTTGTTTATATGTCTATGACCCCCGATCAGACAATATATATATTCCATCAGCTATTCAAGACGTCAAATCGGAAAAACAAATTGAAAAAAAAAACACATAAAATGTATAAGCTTAGAAAAGCTCAACTTGGTTTGGTATAAAAAGGAACAGCCTATTCTTCTAACTAAGCTTGACAGATAAAGCGCTGGCCTATGGAATCATAAATCCAGGAAAACTCTCGACCATAGAAGGTGTAACCATCACAAGCCATTTCTGTTGATATTTTATCTCATATTTCTCATTTTTCTCAGTCAAGGCTTTAAAGTCCTGTACACTATGTGAAGACTCAACCCAGACTTTTCAATCTAATGGCACCCAGTGCTGAGTCTATGAGAATCTGGGTAGATGTAATATTTACTGGTGCTGAAGCCTATGGTGAATACTAGCTGGTTCTAATCAATACAAAAGTGATTTGTGTAGCCTATTCCTTTGGAAATGTGCTTTAAGGGATGTATAAAGATATTATCTTGAATCCTACTAGGGATTCTTTTTGGCGTATTATATTAGCTAGAAGTTTTATTGAAGAAAAATGACGTAACAATTTATAAGTTTATTAAGAATTCCACTAAAATTTATCATTTCATCAACACCAACTGCAAACATGGACTCAAACTTCGGGTTGATACGTTCGGTAATCAATCCAGCCAGCATCAATTTGTTGACATAAAAAGTTGCCGTATGACCGTAATAGAAAATCAGCGGATGGCGCAATGAAATCGGTTTCTTGTAATACGCCTCATCATTACGCAACGTTTTGAAGAGCTGTTCATAACAATCAAGCGTACCGTGAAAATAGGCACGAATTTCTTCACGTTTTGCGTTAACATCCTTGCTGTCGAGTAAGGGCGTTCTTTGAATCAATTGTTCGTCGATCATCGTATCCAGATGATGCTTTTTTCTTCAGTTTTCTTACTATATCTTTAATCATACCAGAAGGGACAACAACCTTGCCCGTTTTCTGCTTTGCCTGTAAAATACTTTCGATCTCTTTATAAAATTAAAAAAAAACAGGTTTTTTTAAATGAAAGTAAGGAGTGACATTAAAACTTAAAACGAACAGAAATTACTCCGTATACGAAAGGGGCTTTTCCTCCTCAACACCTCGCTCTTTACGCTAAAAGTTTGACTCTTTCTCTTAACTCTATTTTTAAAACAGTGAGAAACTTTAGCGGCAACGTATAATTGTCCATGGGGAAAACAATCCGTATTCAGATCTATACCTCATTATTCTAATGATCGCCCCAGAACTTTGCTGATAGTGATTGCTAATCGAACATTCCCTGTGTCCCGGTCGTCATTTATATATCCCCCCTGTGCCCCCGGTTTCCCCGTTGCATTTGCGTCCCTGTGTCCCGGTCGTCATTTATATTCCCTGCGTTCCGGTCGTTATTTGCGTCCCGGTGTCCCAGTCTGTAATTTATCTTTGAGTGTCCCGTTCGTCATTTATATTTCCTGTGTCCTGGTGTCCCCCCCGGCGACACGATGCTTACTTCACCTGACTGGCAACGAAATCCTTGACGATGCCCACGATGCCGCGCGACAGCAGGCTGTCCAGATTGTCGACGAACGTATCGACATCTTCCTTGCTGCAGATCAGCGGCGGCTCGAGCCGGATGACGTTGCGGTTGTATTCGGTGAAGGCCACCAGCGTGTCGTAGTCCCGCAAGAGCAGCGCGCCGATGAAGCCGGAGAGCGAACCCTTGAGCTTCTCGTCCATCACCGAAAGCAGCGGCCGCACCACCATGGGCATGGTCTGACTGAAGTCCTAAGCATTTGCCAAATTATCCATTGAGGGGCAAATGTGTATAAAATTCAAAGTTGACACAGGAGCACAGGTGAACGTGCCACCAGTCCAGTATTACAATAAATTGCCAATAAAACCCAACCTGATGAAAGGCAGCCACAAACTGACAAGCTACTGTGATCAGCTATCCCCTATGCGGGAATCAGTCACCTGACCTGCCGATACAAAGATGGAAAGACACAGTCACATTCATTCTACATTTTCAGGTCGAACCCAACTCCAATCGTGGGTCTAAAAACCTGCAAAGATCTTGAGCTGATCGATTTTCTGTAATTTGTGTCTATATTGTCCCTATATTCTCTTTTCTCTTGCTTTTTCTTTATCTTTTCTCTTATCTCTTTTCTCCTATTCGTTTAAAGTATGCTAAAGAGTTGTTGAAGACGGGGCAGCCCCTTTCGTATACACAACAATTTCTTTTCGTTTTATGGTTTCGTCTAGCTCTTTACTTTTAATCGATAAAAGAGGTTATGAGAAAAGAAATCTAAAGTACATTAAATTGATATACCTCTAATAAAATATAGAGTTACCTCTAATAAAACTTTTTTTTCTACATATGAACATTGAGAAAGGTATGCATGTTTGACCTTTTTTTCCAAAAATACAAAGTGCGGTCAGGCGAGTCTTTCAGGGAGTGTTGAGTAGTGTTGAACTACTCAACAAGAAACAACATGTTACGTGTATATGGGTTATCAAAAGGGTTCACTCAGGAATGTCTGAGTATATTAATTTGGAACTTTTAGGAAATGATAAGGGAGATGATCAATTAGGTAATATGTGCACGCTACTACTACTACTACTGCTACAACTACCACTGCTTCTACTGCTACCACAACTACAACTTCTACTATTAATAGTACTAGAAAAAATGTTTCTTTTTAATATAATTTGATGTGTAAAGCCCCTAAAAACACAATTAATATCTTGACCAAATCCAAATAATCGTGATAATGGTAAATACATACTAACCACGTGGCTTTCTTTTATTTTATTAATTATTTTAAATAAACTAATGTTAAAAGCGTTATTTCGTTTTATTGTAATGGTCCCACCACTTGATGTAACAGGTGCAAAAGTAATTTCAAACTCATTTTCTACTTTAAAAGAATCAAAGAATTAGGTTTTAAATTTATACCAAAACATATTAGTAGCTGCGCTGTGGTTAAAATTTTAGAAGTTCTATAAAATGCAGCCAGACGAAATAATGGTAAAATTTTGTATTGGCATGTTAAGAAATTGAAATTGAATAGTAAATCTGATCTTGTCTGATTTAAAGAGGGGAACAAGGGTAAATGTTTAGTTTCGTCACAAGCAGTCTAAACCGGAAACTATGCTGCTTCGCAGAATAGTTTCCATACTATAAGTACTTAAAAATGTTAATTCAAGGAGCGCATCCATTTCTGGTTGACCATCCTCCTCCATGGGGCAAACTAAAAATGCATAAAGTGGGCTTGCTTAATCTTTATGTATCATCATTTACTAATTTAATTTTAAGCTTTAAAATAATTAAGTAGTAAGTAATTAAGCATAGTAAATAATATGCCAAAACTTGACTGAGGACTTGAACTGGCTCTGTAGTGGAAGCTCTCAGGGGAGTAGAGCCTGCAAGCTTGTTAAGGTAGTAAGCCAATGTAATTACTATGACGTTATGTTGAGACGAACCAACACTGATGTGATTGTAGCTACCCCAGGAACTTGTTTTTGTGGGGAGCCACGAGATGATGAGTGGGTATTGTCTCGAGGTCTTGGTGTATTGTGTACCACTTTTTCCTTTTCTTAAACTGGCCGATTATCTGCATATTATCCGAGCCCAAAGCACTTACTGTTCATTAATGACAATATCATAAAAAGAAAAGAGTCTCTCTAAATTTAGAAGACATTTACGTTAAATTCAAGTGCCCTTTGACGTTTACCTGATTGTAGATTTAATTAAAACTCAATTCAAATTGTGTAATCAAGTCATGAAAATTTGAAGATTCAGTACTAAAAACATTTATATATAGTTTTTTGAAACAATTGAAAATGTATCCTAAGGGAGGAGGGATTAAGATGAATGAATACTACTTTTTTCGTCATTCTGAGACATGTTCAGAGAAAAATTCTAGATGAAAATCTATCAACTGCTTATATTTTTTTTTGTGGTACGTATGGTTATACGGGTGTGTTAAAAGTAGATGTGGTTGTCGGTTTTTACATTTTTCTCTCTCTCAAAGCTATTCAAGAGTTGACTGAGTCCCGATTCAGGCGCCAGCTTTGAAGCATTTTTCAAGCTGGTTCGTCAAAATCGTTTTCAGGTTCTTTGTGTTCATCCAAGTGAAACTTCAAAGCGTTCTCATTTAAAGGTTACAATTTACATTTTCTGCAGTGAACGCAAATGACGGGGCCCCCAGGTGTTCTGTGCAAGAGTTACTAATCAATAAAAGGAGCTCAGCTTGCAGATCAAAATTTGCGTTTTAATTTTAACATTTTTGGATTTAACTTAAAAAAGAATCAAATTGTTAGTTACCTCTCAAAGCAGAAGCGTCCACTGGTGCCAGAGCAAAACTTTCTTCTTCATTTTGTAGCAACGTTGTCCCACCTTGGCGAGTAAACTCAGAAGCAAGAAATAACAAGTTCATCCAACCATGCTATACCGTCTCTTGAAATAAGTTTTTTGCCTTACGAAAGTGCTAGAACTCATCATTTACAATCAAAGAGCTTTCTCTCATTTTTTTTTGCAATAGTGTGTTCTACATGCTGACCTTAAAGTAAAAATCGCAATGTTACTCGTTACTAGGCCAGCGATAGATTATGCTTGGAACAAGAACAGCTCAATCTGGCACAATCTTTGCACGATCTGGCATCTTTGAACCTGAGGCTTTGCGCATCTTGCAACCCAAAGAGATGTAATTTGGGACTTTTCCAACGTTTTTATTAAAACGACTATCTGCAAGTTTCAATCGAATGCTTATACCGAAAACATTTATGTTTTCCTTAGATAAATTCTCCCTTGTGCTTCATAATAGCGAAATTGCCATAAGTGTTTCTCTTATAGAATGACGCCGGGGAGCTGATTTTTTACGATCGTCCTGATAGTTCTGGCCCTAAAATATCCACATACAGCAAAACAGATACCTCAGAGCCAGATATACTAGCGAAAACATTGGAAATGGCTCTTGGTATTCGTGGAAGGGTACAGAAGACTAGGAAATTGTATATGGTTGACCAAACAAGAGTGCACATTGATAAGGTTGAGAAATTGCCAGAAAAGGTAGTGGAAAGTGTTGGACCGAAACACAGACCAAGCCAACTAACTAAAGAAGAACATGACAGAATTGCAGTCCCAGCAACGAATGGAGCGACCGCGTAAGGGCTATTAAAACAAATAAACTTGCATTTAGACGCATTAACTGACAGTCCAATCTTAAATAGTTAGTTGGTTAATATAGTAAAATTAGAAAGCAATCCAAGGCGAGTCCGGCCAACAAGAAGAACGTCGTCTGCATATGCAACAGAAGACAAACCAATATTATCGTAAGAAACAGAACTTTTAAGGGGACGCAAACGTGAGGATGTTTGATTTGGAAATTTGGTGCTTTGTATTACTATTTCAGTTCTATAGTTTTATAAAGTTTTTTCTCAAACGGAAATCATATGGTTGGCCTGAATGGAGGCTCGCAGCCAAAATTTAGTCACTTCATTTTTTCACAATGTTTATTAATATTGGTTTGATTTTTATTGTCAAAGAGGTGATGCTGATGGAGGACTCCCAAAACACAAAAACTCAAATTTGGAGGCATTAACTGAAAGGCCTACTGTGGATAGTGTGGCTGAAAGCCGGTAAAAGTTGGTAATTAGACTCGATCCCAATATCGACTTTATGATTTTCAATATCGCTGGCATTCGGAAAACGCTGCACATAGTTACGAGCATTTTGCAACACGCCATCCCATAATCCAACTTGTTTATAAGTAGCGATTAAAGACGCCAGGGCAGCCTGCTCGGTTTTCGGATCGTTCGCGGTTTTTGAGGCATCAACCGCTTTACGAACTGCCTCTACTCCCAAATCGGTTTTCTCTGCCCGAAAGTGAATTTGGGCAATTGCCAGGTAAATATTGGCAGTTATATCACTATTGGGATAATCTTTTAACAATTTATCGTCTTCATATAAAACTTATGGTCGAATTCGAAGGCTCGAAGAATCTTTATGACGTTGAAACCGTTGGCCAGTATCCCCCGCAAAAGACTGTGGTGTATAACAAAATTCTGTTTCGAATGAAGGTCAGCAATAAGCTTTTGTTTTGAAGGTGTCCAGTGCATATCCCCATCCTCTACCAAAGATAAATTATAGGGTGACTCCCTAGGCACTGGTCTATTTATGCACGGGAAAACAAAGTGATTCACCGAGTCGTGAAGTTCCACTGGTATTTTACAACCAATTTAAAAAAACTATCACTGAGTAAGGGAGGTCAAGATTAATTAAAAGTTTCAGTAATGTATTGTGAACTACATTGCCATAGGCATCTGACCAGTCAAACAGAACAGCCATTGTGACATGTCTTATTTTAACATTAGAAACACCAATTTCTAGCTGGGTAATGTTCTCTCAAGAGCAATGTCCTTTTCTGAAACCTGTCTGGTCACTAGGAAAGAGATTATTGACTTCAGCAAACCACTGAATTCTTGATAGGAAAAATCTTTCCAGAACTTTACTGAAGGCAGGTAAAACCAATATAGGACAGCATGACTTGGAATGATGAAATGTGGGGGGGGGGGGATTAATTCTAACGATTCCAGTAG
Source organism: Alatinidae sp. Z8VKAUB7J3 (assembly GCA_010016025.2). Taxonomy (NCBI): domain Eukaryota; kingdom Metazoa; phylum Cnidaria; class Cubozoa; order Carybdeida; family Alatinidae; species Alatinidae sp. Z8VKAUB7J3. Next base: position 87,789,629 of record JAAAKM020721499.1, read on the forward strand.
TGTTGTACATTCCTTTGATTACACACTTAATAAGTGAGCTACTTTTTACTCTGAAAGGAAATATGAGGGTTTAAAAGCCCACATTGTTCCCTTTTCATCTATTTATTATTCTTTTTTCAGGAAATATTGAATATCAGTGTCCTTCGAGTGGTGAATGTGAAATAAATAAAAGAAGACGGAAAGCATGTCAGGCTTGTCGCTATCACAAATGTATACGTGTTGGAATGCTCAAAGAGGGAGTTAGACTGGACAGCCCGAAAATTATTGAATTTAGAAGAATATCGTATCTCAGAGCTCTTATTTTAAATCCCGACCGGATCTCGTGACATTAGGAGGAGTTGGAGGTGGATACCTAAAATCTTGGAAAACGCTTAGAGTGGAGGGATCGGGATGCAACTTGGTGGAAAAAATAAGCATCAGTCCTACATACGTGATTGACATAACCGAAACGGATTCGCTCTCTTTGGGGGAGTTGAGGGCGAGGTTTAATTCTGAAAAATTTGTAAAAATGAGGTATTTTTAACTTACGAATGAGTGATCGAATCTAAATGGCGCGGCTTCCCACAATCTGCTCATAATTGTAGCCCGAATTTTGCTGAATCACATGCGGCTAGGAGATTAGGATTATTCCGCCAGTTACACTTCCGTACCGTGTCGAATTTTGCGGACAGGAACTGCAGCTTTCTCAGCTGTATGGATAGTGTGCGTTATCTCAGAACAGTATATGTTTAGTAGGATAGTTTTTTCTGAGTTTACTGTCATGTTCGGACAACCCAGAAGTGCGAAAGGAGGAATTCGGATCTTCGACAGGATGGAGTCACATGAACTCTGGTACGAATCGATGTTAGCAGCAAAATTCTAAGAATCAATATATTGATTTAAAGGAATATCAGAGGCTTAATGCCGGCTGGGATTTAAAATAAGAGCCCTGAGACACGAGGTCCTTCTAAATATCAAAATTTATCGTTTTTATTTCATTTTTTCTAACTTTTCCTCTCCCTTCAGCCCCCCAGATAGTAGAATGGGGGAAAATGACTTTATCAAGTAAATCTGTGCAGGTCTCTGACACGCCTACCAATTTTCATTGTCCTAGCACGCCCAGAAGCACCAAACTCGCTAAAGCACTGGTGCCCCCCTAACTCACCCAAGGGTCTTACAGTTCACGTATCATTTTCATTTTCTGTGATCAAAGCACTAAGATCCTCCAGCTCACTACCAAATAGAACATTTAAGAGACAACTTTGATGGCAATCCCATCAAAGTCCATAGATCATTGATCAGAACAGAATGAAAAAGGATAGTGGCAAAAGAACGACCTAATCAGAGTCCCCAGATTTTCCGTTTCCTGTCAAAAGATACAGGATCTTAGCACTATGACTCAAAGAATGGGTACACTGTTTTGACATTAACATGGACAAACCTAATTGCTGTAATTTTGCTTTTCAGTATTAACTTTGTTTTGTTGTGCATAAAATAATAATTTGTTATCACTTTTTAAGTTTTATTCTAATCTGGAATTCCGAAAACTGATCAGGTAGTTACAGCATCCAAGAACAATTGGACATGAAATTGGAGAGTTCATTTCTAGCGTAATTTTATATTGAAAACACAAAAAAAAACAACAGATGGATTCATTTAAGGAAGTTAGTTCGCGAAGTAGCAGAAGAAGTCTAGGGGACGAAAGTGAAAAAAAGCGCTAGGACCTAGGAAAAAGGGCTAGGAAAGTTAAATTTTAAGTATGGTTGTGGAAAATAGGATGGGTGTCCATTCTTCCATAAGGAGTAGGTTTCTACTTGAGCAGAAATAGTTGCAAGCATGAGGGTCAGGATCTCAATGTTGTGGATCCTGTCATACCATTTGAAGCATTCAAATTAATGCAGGTATCTGGTTTGAACAGCATCAACCTTACTTATCTTGTCTGTGGCCCCCAAAAATATTCAGTTGCCGGCCTCTTCAAAAGGAAACCTGCTAATCGAATAAAAAAAAAACACCATTAAATTCATTATGTTATGCTTTTTTCAAATATCAGGGTTGCTTGTCTGGGCCTCTCTCCTCACGAGCTAATGTATTTGTCGCCTATACTGCTCTCTGTTTTGTGCCATTCTAAGATGACCAGGGAGGTTGCAGTCGGAGAAGTTCTCCTTCCAGCGCTTCGGAGGGCGACCACGAGGGTGAGAACCGTGGATGCCACCTTCGAAGGCAATTTTTGGTAGTTTTCGTTGCACATGCACTGGACCTGATCGAGCCCCCTGAATTGTTGGACATGGACCCTGTTCAGAATGGTAGTGTTATAAGGCAGTCTTTTTAGTAGGTCGGCATTTGAGACTCGATCTACTTATCTTTGATTTTGCGTGGTGGGGTTGTGCGGTCCACTTGGTGCTCCTAGATACATATCTGGTGACAAGAAGGGGGTGGCCCCTCGAATCTTGTAGTCTGGTGGAAGCATTAGCATTCTTTTTCCTTTTTTATCAGTAAGAAACTTTGATGATTTTTTTTGCAAAATTTTTCAAGTTCTTTTGGCAGAATTAAGCTTGCGCTTTAAGCGCTTTGGAAAATTAAGCGCTTGGCCAAAAAAGTATATCCTAATTTTTTCGTTCTTCTGTTTTTGCACCTTTTGTATTTTGAGGACCTGGTATATAATACATCATAAAATTCTTTTTTCAAATCTTCAACATACATGTTATATTTTTACACAAATTAGGTGTGGAAATTGATAGCTGATTCAATTTAACAGGCTTCAGATCTCCTATTTCATATGCACCTTGTGAACCAATTGACTATATGATATTTCACTTCTCACTTTATTTTTTTTAAATTGTTTGACAGTTCATTCCAATAAAAGTTAAATTATTTGAGAATTCCCGCTAATATTATTGTTCAGGTTGACATCTATAAAATATTAGAAGTTAATGTCCTAGGCCGTGGTACTTGGGAACACTTGTCTTTGTCTCGTCTCGTGTTAAGCTGAAAAAAAACTAACGAAGAAACCAGTTTGTTCTCAAGTTTTACACAGTTTAAACTTAAGCGAGTGGCGTAAAATACACGAAGTACCAAAATGCCTTCCCCCTTCGGAGATTAAAAAAGAAAAACTCAAATAAAATTCTCAAATTTGGAATACCTTATTTTTCAAGGGGAGGGGGGAGATTATTATCTGAGTGTTTACTGGGTGGGGGGTATTTACCGGGGTATTTTCCTCGGGGAGAGGGGTATTTTCCACTCTGAGGGGGTATTTTAATACTCTCTAGTCGATGATACATATTCAATTCGTTTGTTATAAACAAACTGTATTTCTCTTATAGAGCTTCTAAGTCTATATTTAGAGAAATTATATTCTACATCCCTGAAAGTGAATGGGAACCTCCACAATTACTGAAAAAGGAGCAAATAAGTTCATCACTTTACCCCTTCATGATTTTACCACTACAGTGCAGCATATATGCCGTTCTTCTGTTGTATAAAATGTTCATTGTTTTATAAACACGCAAATCTAGAGCCTTTGTTAACCACAGGGGCCACACCCTGACTAACAGCAACGAAGGCGTGTCCAGGAACTACCAGAGCAACACGAAACCAGACTTGCTGCTGAAAGAGAAAGTAAAAAAAGAAGGCTTGCCGAGGAATCACAAGAACAGCAAGAAATCAGGCTTGCGGCTGATAGAGAAAGTAAGAAAAGAAAGCGTGCCAAGGAATCACAAGAGCAGCCTGAAAATTATCGCCAGGCATTCAGGTACAGCTCAGTCGATGAATATAGTAGATTTGTTCAAATCGGGACTATATCTAAAGTTTGTCCCTATTGCAAGGCCTTGAAATTCAATGGTGAAACATGTTGCATACGAGAAATGCGTGAAACATTTTAAGCCATGCCCCCGACATCTCCTGACAACTTTGCCTTAAATGCCCCATTGTTGGAAATTAGACACTCGAGTACAAATTCAAGCACTTAAGGAGATTAGCACAAGTTTAAGTAAACGGAATATTGGAAATCGCATTTTAATGCTGATTTTAAATATATAAATATTTAAATATATAAAATTTAGAACTTCTATATTTAAATAAATATTTAAGCTTAGTCTTACCGATTAAAAGTTACGAGCCTGAGAAAATTTGCCTTATTTTAGAAAATGAGGGGTTTAGCGCAAAATGATTTGAAAGATCAAGATTTTCAGGCTGATAAATATCAGCGTAGGATTTGTCTCTACTCCATCGATTGGAGAAACTCGTGAAATATCCATATGTGCCTTTTTTTTCTCTGCCTGCGCTCAAAATTTTAAGTTTATCATCCTTTTCCCTTCAATGTCGTAGCTTCAAAGTAAACTATTTAAAAAAAATATTTTTCAAATGAAGTGTTTTGATCTGGGAGATCAAATCGTGCAGCTAGTAACCCTCAAAATATTTTCAGTTCATCATAATTCACTTAAAATTCATCAAAATCGACACAGTACTCAAGTATAATAGAACAGAGACAAATTACACAAGTAATATTTTGTGGTGGGTGTTAAAGCCCCAATGTAAAATTACGTCTGATTTTGACAACTTTCCTCTCGGGAATTCGAGGGACACTTCTGGGTACCCCGTAATTCAGAAATTTGGGGGATTATGCTTTGTACTAACAATGACAGAATTATTCAGGAAGTTTACTTTGACCATGATAACTCTTAGTGTTCTGAATAAGGGATATTTAAGCAAGTATATAGAATGTGGCCCTGAATTAAACAGCGACACCCAAGAGGTCGTCCCCCAACCAGATGGAAGGACACGACAGGTGCCTTCTTAGTCATGGCAAATATTCAGGAGGATATCCACATCCTTGCAAGAGACCGGTCCAAATGGAGGCACCATGTAGTATCACTCTCGACGCCGGAAGCATTTCGGCAGGAGCATTAAGTCAAGTAAGTCAATGGTTAAAGTGGTAGATTTGACGGAGTTGAGGAGAGAAGGAATGTTAACCAATGCCTCAGCCTCATCCAGCAATGCTGCGTGTCTCATTCAAAATTTTGCTATTATGTAATCTTCTCCTGAGGCATCGACGCGTTCCCGGCCCTCGCCGCCCGCGCGGCTGAGCTCGGCGTGGTCCTGATCGAGCAGCCTTTCCCGGTCGATCAGGATGGCGCCTTGACCCGCCGCCCTGGCCATGTCGCGATTTGCGCCGATGAAAGCGTGCATACGCGCGGCGATCTGCAAGCCCTGGCCAAGAAATATGATGCCGTGAACATCAAGCTCGACAAGGCCGGCGGCCTGACCGAAGCGATGCGGATGATGAAAGAGGCCAAACGCTGCGGCCTTGGCACAATGGTCGGCTGTATGGTCGCAGGATCGATCATGGAGAAGCGAATCAAATGCACGTCTTACATCATGGGCAGCTAAAGGAATACTTTCACCATGTTTTTCTGCATCAACTAAAGCAAATACCAGAAAAGGCGAGACTTAAAACCAAACTCGTGGGCGTGAACTGTATATTTAGTTCTCAATTCATCCATTATCAATTTCTCAGAAATTTTACAAAATAAAGTTGCAACTATTATTGGGCGAAAAGCAAACATTCAGAAGGAGGTTTATTCTTCTTAGGGATAGGAGTCAAACATCCAATCAAAACATAATCAGGGACAAATTCCAGATCGCCGGAAGAGGATTGTTCTCTTTCTTGTACAATTATTATTATGCAAATGTAGGAGTTACGGGCTATGACCCCATTCAAGGGGCTCTATCTCCACCACTACGTATCCAGATCCATGTGTCATGTTGGCTACTCTGGTGGGCGTTCATGGTAGCAGTCGTCAACGGCTCCGCCATGATGATGTACTCGGGGTTACTAGATGACAGTGACTATGTTGATAATGATACCAAAGTTTGTGTGGGTGGTGTCTTCCCCTTGTCGACAGGCCTTTGGACGGTGGGGGCAGTGGCAGCTGCGAGCTAAAAGAGACGATGTTACTGTCCTATCCTGCTGTGTTAAAAATAACAATTTCAATTGTTTTTTTTTATGACATATTTTTGCAAGCTAATAATATCACTTCTGGGGGCGAGGGTTAATCCAACTTTCTGTGGCTATAGTGAGAGAAAGATTGAGATGGCTAGGGCACATTCTGCAGACGAAAGGTGACAGATTGCCAAAGATTGTCCTTTTTCGCCAACTGTCTAGAGCTAAGCAGAAAGGAGGTCGTTCACGTTTGGGGTGGAAGGATGTTGCAAATTAAGACTTAATGAAAATGGAAAGAACGCCGCTCGATTCCCTCGACTTCGACTCGGTGGCGATTCAATTAACACAATTGCAGTGCTAATGCACAAAGTGCGACTAGAAGACAGACTCCGCACCGCTGCCGAAGAAGGACGATTGCGTTTTCTTGAGATTGAAAGCATAGATTCATCTGCCCCAGCTGCCGATGCTTCTACTCCAGCGGGAACCCATTCATCCGGTTCTGGTGCGGCTGGGGAGGGAGTTTGGGCTCCTTTGTCGGGAGCGGGGTTCACGTACTCCGTCGGGCTGCGACACGATGTCTCCCCTGGCGATGGAAGCTTACTCGCACTTGCTGCGAGACCAAACGCTGACACCTTGCCTGCTTCTAGAAGAGTCCATATGGGTGACTCCTATTTGCTGCGATCTTTTGCCTGCTCTTCAGGAAGAGCTCATAGTTCACCCACTTGCTGTCAAACTTTCTAAATCCACCAGTGGCGTTGAGGTCATTTTTGTCAGCTGCCCACCAATTCCTCAGTTGGCCATAAGGATGCCTATGGCAATCTGGCAAAGAGGCAGCTAGAAGCACTTGCTTGATTATGCTGTCATTGGGTCTTCTCAGGACATGACCAAGCCAGATTAAAAGACATATGGAAATGATCAAAGCCTTTTTAAAGGGAAAAATATAGTTATATAAGAAATATATAATCATATCATATATTATATCTAGTATTAAACTATATAAGAATTTTGTTTACATATTAGTTCCTGTAGCAAATTCCTGTAGAGTAACTCTATCTTTCGGAAAATGTATAATTAAATACATAATACCGTGATATTATGATTTATTAAATAAAATACCGTGATCAGTAAATGATCACGGCCCTTGTAAAGGGGTTAATTTAAAAAAAAAAACTTTCCCACATAATAACTGTCCGTGTGTAATGCACGTAGATAGGCCACACCATCAGTGGTGCAGCATGTGTTCATGCTGATGCTAAACCAGTTCTGCAACTTCGAACCCTACCGGCAACTGGTCAATAACGGGCGATGGCAAATCTGTAAACATTTTTGCCCGCTTGATTTCAGTATTCAGGAATTATCCGGAAAAGTACTGGGCATTATCGGATACGGCGAATTGGGACAAGCCGTCTCAGCAGTTGCCAAGGTCTTCGGAATGCAGGTGCTTGTTGCCGAACATAAAAACCAGCCGGCGCGCAAAGGTAGAACAGCCGCTGGTGAGTGCTTCGGGAGTGCCCCTCGCGAACCGGCGGTACTGGTTGCGCGACCCGAAGAACCTGATGTCCCTCGACGACAGCCTCGAGGCGTATGCAGCCGCCAAGCCGAACCGCTGGCACTACACGGGCCCCGAGGGCCAGTTCAAGATCGAGGGCCTGCTGCCGCGGGACTACCGCATCCGCGTCGAGGTCGCCGAGGACGACGTCCACTCGTTCGGGCCGTTCGCCGCAGGCTCGTGGAACCTGCGGCTCGTGGTGCCCGACTGACGCGCCGTCATCCCGCCAGATTGCGGGGTTGTTGGGAGGTGTACCGACGTTTTGGGGTTGGACTTTTTCACGTTGGGGGGGGGGGGGTCGGAGGAGGGGGTTACGTGGGAGGATCTTTCCATGGTGGAATTTATCATGAGGGAAGAAAATTTCCATGAAGGGGCCGCAGGATTTTCTAGCATTATTTAAATAGAAAACATTGACAAAATAAATGAAAAGAAAAGTTTTTTCAGCTGAAAGTAAGGAGCAGCATTAAAACCTAAAAAGAACAGAAATTATTGCGTATATAAGGGGGTTCGTCTCCTCCACAATACCTCACTCTTTTTGATGCTAAACTAACTAAAAAAAAAAATACATTGGTCAGCATAATTCGTTGGTCATCATCAATACTCCGTTGGTCAAGAATTGCATTGCCATATTTGTTGGGTCTAACAAGAAAATACGAACCTCAGCGAAAACTCAGCTCAGCACAGCTAGAAATAATGTATCGCTGTTTGGAGCACTTTATGTGGGCTGTTGCTCGAGGAGGCGACATAAACTCCTTCTTACAACACGAAAACAGCGGGTAACCACCGGCTTCGACATGTGATGGCCATATTCATTTTGGCAACAAGGCGGAACCATGGTGTTTTCCTAATTAGTTTTTTTTTGAATATATCAACAAGAAATCAAACAAAATTGGCTTGGTTTATGGGAAGTGCAATTAGAGCTCTACCTGCTCACTCTAGGTCTCTTCAGCATAAGGTAATGATGCAAATAAATAAAAACTAAAAATTTGTAAAAAAAAGAGAAAGAAAAACAGCATGAAAACCAATAGTAAAATTACATAAGCATCAATCAACACAAACAAAACATATCCTTTCTTCAGACTTGTCCTCTCTGTTTGGAGAAGACAAAATGCTTACTATTTTTTTTTTTTCCTGTTCGTTTTAAGTTTTAATGTCGCTCCTTACTATCATTTCAAAAAACTTGTTTTTTTATTTAATGAAATATAAGAGATGGATGCACTTTGACCATGATCTTTGTATGCCAGAGGATCGAATCCCATGTGAATTTTATGAGTGGCGTAATGAAGAAAGGCACAAAAGAGGTCGACCAAGACACACCTTGCAACAACAGTATGAACAAGCTCTAAGCAGAGGGGAGATGTCTCTTAATCCACGGTGGGAGGACGTTAGGGGGTGCAGCTCACTTCCGTGATGGCTGGAGGGGTTTTGTCCGACGATGCGGCAGACCCCCACGCCCAGCGCAAGCACCAGAGGTACGGTCACCGGACCGGTGGTGACGGCGCCGCAGTCCCAGGCCAGCGCGAGGATCGGTTGCATCACCGGGTTGTAGTGCATGAACAGGGTCAGGCTGACCAGGATCAGTACCCCGGGGATGATGAGTATTTTCAGCGACCAACCGTAGAAAAAGCGCAGCACGCCCAGCAGCACAGCCAGACCGACACCTACGCCCACCGCCGTCACTAATTGGCCGGAGAAGTCATTCAGCATGCTGTATAGGAGCTGTGCCTCTGATCAAAGTTACGAGCCTGAGAAAATGTGCCTTATTTTCGAAAAAAAGGGGAAACACCCCTTAAGAGTCATAGAATCTCAGTGAAAATCACACCATCAGATTCAGTGTATCATAGAACTCTATTATAGAGGTTTCAAGTTCATATCTACAAAAATTTGGAATTTGTATTTTTTTTTGCCAGGAGAAAGATCACGGATGCGTGTTTATTAGGGTTTTTTTTCCAGGGGTGACTGTATCAACCCATTGGTCCTAGAATATTGATAGAGAGGGCTTATTCGATCGGAAATTAAAAGTTCTATTTTCTAAAATAAGGCAATTTTTCTCAGGCTCGTAACGTTTTATGGGTAAGACTAATCTTTATGAAACTTATATATTTAAAATCAGCATTAAAATGCGATTTGTTTGATATAACTATTGTATTAAAATTCAATTTTTAGAGTTTCGGTTACTACTGAGCCGGTTCGCTCTTTACTACAGTTCTCTACCACGAACTGTTTGACTATGCAAATGAGAGATGTCATTTGGGTTTGGGGACCATTTTGTGTCTCGATTACGCTACCGAAACTAAATTATACATCGGTGGCAGGGGAGGGGAAAGTATTGTATTTTTATCTTTATTTTATTTTGTTTCATTAGCATTCACCTAAATTCACTTCCTCGAGTGTGTACCATATAGTATGGAACTGCCGTCTGATTTTATAGATCCAAATTCTCGAGTGTGCACAGGCCATCAAATAAGTGCCGTTTTTTATTTCCCCTATCTGCAGGTCTGTTTGAATTATATGTATTATTGCTATTGTACTTTCTCTAAATCATTTACAAACAGCTTCCGTTTTGGTATACACAAATCAAATTCATTATGGAAAATAAACAAAGACAAAAACGCAAAAACTTGTCTGTTATTCCAATTGGTATTATAATTCTGGTAATATTGTGGAGATTTCTATAGCTCCACTTCAATTCGCACACCAAAGTCTCTGGCTCGTGGACAAGCAAAAACCATCCTTTTTTTTCCCCAGGCAAGAGTTCTGCGGAGCTTTCCAAAATGTAATGCCATAGTCATCAATCCACAATTCTCGTAAAAACCGCCAAGGTTAGACCCTTACCAGTTTCCAGGAATAAGCCGAGATCGGCGGCATAGGAAAAAAAAACGGGACAAAACCCAAGTGCTGCTCTCACAACAAAATTCTACGTGATTACGTCACAAAAAACTTTTTTGAGGAATCGCAATTATCCCACTGTCAAAAATAGAAAACTATAATATTTAAGGAACTGCATTGAAGTATTTTAAAATACTTACTTTTATAACTCCTGTATACATATTTAAACTTTACCCCTCATTATCCCCCCTTTATCAATGGACAAATATAAAGCCTAAATTATGTAGGCTATCCTTGATGTCTATTGAATAGTGTGATTTTTTCTTCCTGCCTTCCATTTTCTGTTAAGCTCCTTGGATTCAATTGAGAGATAGGCCTAGCCTGTTGGGATTTAGCTTTCTCACAACACAGATGTTGAGAGAAGTTTTAGCTATCACTTGATATTTCCTTTTCTAATCAGGCATTCAAGAAGGGTGAGATTAAAAGCAACGAGACTATTAACCAGCTTAAGATATAGAAATTGATGAAGGGAGAGCGGAGAGTGGTGAAATTGACAACAGTACAAAATTGAACAGTAGAAAAATGATCACGAATATTACAAAGTGACATTACTATGCTATCCGCGTTTATTTAAGAAGTTAAATCGCTGTACATGACGCTTCAACTTAATCCATCTGTTTTGCTTACGAAAAATGGTTGCAATCGTCTTACAGGTATTGTCTTCTGCTAATGATAGTACCGATTTTGTTCTATAAGCAATATCCTTCATAGAGTACACTTGTGAAAAAGAGCGAGTCATTTTCTAAGATTTCTAATCAATTAGAGGAAATAGAGCAAAATCCTAGCAAACATTTTGTAGTATCTTCAAGAAGCTACGGCCTGATATCAAAAGCGGTATATTCCGCCAATGAATACTTGAGTACTTTTTAAATATAAATTTTCGATTTTAACATGGGATATTCGAGCTCCATCAGTTCACTTAATATTATGTGAAGTTTATTTACATTTTCTCTTTTTAAAACTTGCCGTTCTTGGAAAAATTTCACAAAAACGTGGGGAAAACTATTTTTTCCATAAGGGACTTTAATGCCTAGATTGGCCCAAATGGTGTAAATGGGATCCTATTTGACAGAGATTTTGTGTAGGGGAAGAAAAGCAATGGTAAATTGTTTATGATTGTTCAGTCTCAATGCTTTGGTAATTAATACAGTTTTAGTCATGAGATGGTCCATAAGTTTTGAAGCCATTCTTTGAGTTGATAATTTTAGCACTAAATACCTGGACAAGGGAGTCTCAGTTTAGCTTTCAAGGTGTGAAGACCTCTGTTACAGCAAGATTTGGAAAAAAACTAGATGTATCACTTAGCTCGCAGTGACTAGTGATGAAAGTTAAACTTCATTGTAGACAATAAAGTGCCGTGCAGGAGAGCACAAAATTTGTCACATTATGTGATCTAATCTGTGAATTAATTTCACAGATTAACCTCTGTTACAGCAAGATTTGGAAAAAAACTAGATGTATCACTTAGCTCGCAGTGACCAGTGATAAAAGTTAAACTACATTGTAGACAATAAAGTGCCGTGGTGAGTTCAATGTTATATCAAGACGTTTCCGCTTGTTCCTAACTCTCACTGCTATTTTCATCAAATTATTTATAGCGTCATTGTTCCTACTACTTGTGCTAGGCAGTTAGTATTTGTTGTTGTTGTTGTTTGGGGTTTGACATGTTTGACCAATAGGTCATATTCGTTAGTATCACTCGATTATTCTGTGCCTTCTGTAATCACTAGCTTGCTTGGGTGTCACTTCAGTCAATATTCGCTGAACCAGATCATCTATCACTTAACTTGCTACTAGTGGGGGGGTATTCACCCGCAGTGTCTTGAGTTTTTCATTGCACAAAATTTTTCTGCATGGGCTGATCGTTTTGCTTCTGATCGTTTTGATTAATCCAAACATGTTAGTGTGATATTATAAATCGATGTGTTATAACTGAACATGTCATGTCTGTTTTCCTTTTCTTGGCCTATGAAGTGATTAAATAAAAAAAAACTAGCTTCTTTAACTATAAGTAAGAAGCGACATTAAAACTTAAATCGAACAGAAATTACTCCGTATATAAATGGGTTGTCCCCTCCTCTACGCCTCGCTCTTTAAACTAAAGCTTTTAATTGTTGGAATGTATCTTAGGACAATTAAATTTGTTTAGCAGCTTAAAAATGGATAGTGAAACATTTGCTTATTTAACAATGTTGGAAACATGTGTGTCAAACAGTTCGTGGTAACGAACTGTAGTAAGGAGCGACCCGGCTCAATAGTAACAAAAACTAAAAAAAAAAATGGAATTTTTATACGAATAGCTACATCAAAAGAATCGCATTTTAATGACAGACAAACAGATTGACAGACCAGACAGACAGACAGAAGGATCAGTCTGTCTGTCTGGTCTGTTTTGTCTGTCTGTCTGGTCTGGCTATCGCGTTCTTCGGCTGGGATGCCGGGGCCGTCGTCGTCGACTTCAACGCGCACCCAGCTCCCCTCCGTTGCGGCCCGCACAATGATGTGGTTGCCAAAGCGGGCCGAATTGGAAACCAGGTTCATGACCGCCCGTTTGAAGGCTTGCCGCTTTAGCGGCAGAATCAGATCGCCTTGGCGCTTCTTACGCCGGATCTGAAGCTCAATCTCTTTGCCGTAAATCTCCGCGTCTTCGCAGATTTCCTCTAGAAGTTCGCGCAGGTTGGTATCTTCCGCTTCCTCACCGCCATCGCCTCTACACGACAGTAAACATTGTGTATGACTCAAAATGGATTAATGATTATTTTCCTGATTAGAAAATAAGAGAATAGAACAGATAAACTATTAAGAAAGAATATGATCAATTAATTTATGGAACAGATTCAAGTACTTTTTTACTTTAGCTACTATATCCAGATTCAAGCTCCTATCTACAAAAATGTGGAATTTCATATTTTTTCCCAGAAGACAGATCGAGGATGCGTGTTTATTTGTTTTTTTTGTTTGTTTTGTTTTTTTTCCCAGGGTGATCGTATGACTGAGTGATCCTAGAATGCAGCCACTTGAGCGCAAACCGCGGTGTCACATTGCCCTTTTCTTTCAAAAACTTATTTTGTGGGATTTTCTTTTACATTAATTTCTGTTCGTGTTTTATTGACCTCTTTTTCATGAAAAAAAATTAAAAATCTTGTATCTTTTCGGTTTTTCTATATAAAAATACATGTCTTGGCATGCTATTTGTACGTTGGAGAAACTTTTTCAACAGTTTTTAATCCTGACACAAATAGTAGTGTTTAATTTAGTTCTATAGCCTACTTCCTCAAGTTGAACTGTAAAATAAAACTTACTACCGTTATTATTTTATTTTTCATTTCGTTATCTTCTTTAAAGATATATAACAGAGGATATTAAAAAGACGAGTCTAACCTTTCCTGAGGTCGCCGAGGGATAGTCATTAAGCACAGGAGCTTCTAAAACTCTTTTCCTAGAGGGCGTCAATAAAGATCTCATCTTATCAATGCCTCGTTCTATAGATCCAAACATCTTTTTCCCAGACATAGGACCAGCTCCAGTTCTCTGTGGCGTTTGAGCTGCAGCTATCCAACTATCCACTGGGTCATTGGCAATCCTAAAATAAAACCAAAGTACAATACCAGGCCGCGGTCTTCATCACGAATGGCAACTTCATCCGGCCGCTCAAGCGCCAGATCTGCAGCAAACGACGGCATGTTCTGCCCTCCCCTGGAATTTTATAACATGTTACTCTAATCGACTCTGGGCTGTTCCACCACGCCAATTTCTACGCTATAACAGCGGGACTACACTTGAGGGGAAAAACGTTGAGTGACGAAATCTCAAAAGAGACACTGTTGGATTTGCACCGCCGCATGGTGCGTATCAGACGCTTTGAAGAAACTGCGGGCAAAATGATGGAGGACGGCAAAATACCACACACAGGTTACCAGGAAGACATCCAAGAAATCCAGGAAGAATATCTAATTAGTTACATAATCCCTCCAGCTATGTCTAAAGAGTAAATGAGCCAATCAAACCATATGTTAAATAAGGCACAAGTTAATCCCTCTTACCCTTGTGCTCGTACGTTTTGGTTATCTGTTTTACTAACACTAGCAACAGAAGCATACAAATGAAAACCGAAAGACTTTGCTGTCTACTGTTCTGCTGAAGAATACAGCTGAATTAATACGTTATCTCTTTGTAATTTTTTGCTAATCAAGCAAAATGCCCTTTTTAAGCGACAATAAAGGTTGGAGGGCAGATAATAGCAACCGAACTCAAAATTAACCAAACTAAAAAAAATAGATACATCAAAAGAATAGCCCTTTTATACTGATATTTTAAACAAAACAAAATTTTCTAATGGAAGTAAAGAGCAAAAGTTTGAACTTAAAACGAACAAAAAAGATTTTCATTTGGACTTCAAAGTTATTGCTAGCAACAATTTGGTCAGCTTGGGAAGCCTCTTTTTTTAGCAATATAAGAAGCCAAAATCCGTCAAAAATGTAGCAGCCAAGTAAGTTGTAGAAATCACAAGTTAAGCAGGGCTGTGTTATTACCCTATTTATATTGATCATTTCGATGGACCTTGTCTTAAGGAGCACAGTAATGGCAATGGGGGAACCCTGAATCAAATTTGGAAATAAAACTTTCTTGGTCTTAGATTCTGCTGATAATTTAAGCATGCTAGATGAAAATGAGTGCAAAATGAATGAATTTTTGGAGGTTTTGCGAGTCAGGGTGCTAGAATAGGTTTGAAAATAAATGTTAAGAAGACTAAGTCACTAAGGATAGGAATAAGTGAAGATGAAAAGGTAAACGTTGGGAAATTTCACATAAGGGCTTATTCAAACGAAAATTAAAAGTTCTAGTGCCATTTTAAATGTCGAAAAATACGGCCGACAACTAGGACCCCTCCCGGGCTCTTTTTTACCAAAGTCACCGGATCAATACTTTGACATAGCCATTTTGTTTAGCACAGTTGAAGTATCTAATAGCTATGTCTTTGAGGACAACTTAATCCTGTAAAGTGTTCGGGGGAAGGGCTGAAAATTATGATCTTAGCCCATTGACTTACTTGACTTAAGTCTCGTCCGGCCTTTGTGGCTGCATGGAATAAATCGATGCTGCGTTCTGAATCCAAATTGATCTGATCCCCTTTCTAGGGTGTTTAGACGGGATCGGATCCATTTCGATCCGTACCAGTCAGGATCCGTACCCGTGTAAACAGAGCCTTAGAGCCTGTTTACACGGGTACTAATCTCAACTGGTACGGATTTAAATGGATCAGATCCCGTCTAAACACCCCGTCTAGTCATCAGACAGAATCAGATCCACTTGGCTCCAAAGCTCAGCGAGGGATTACTTCTATTGGTATAGGAAATGCAGTGAAGTAAAATGTTGAAATACGAATAACAGGCAGTCGGGAGATTTATTCCAAGAGTTTGTTCCTCCTGAAGGAGGAAGTTTTTTTAGAGTTTTCTTCTTACCTGTTTAAGAGTCAGAGATTTTTTTGGAGGAGGGGGGATATTCTGGTACCCCTTCTCCTTGGATACGGGCCTGATTACTGGTAATAATTACCTCATAGACGGATAGCTAAATATTCGAATAAATTTTAAAGCATACAAGATAATAATTTTTGGTATATATAGTATACCAAAAAAATAATTTTTGGTTGGTATATATAGGATAACGAATAAGCCAACGTTTGTGGGAAGTACTTCCAGTTGAATAAACTTTTTCATATTTTTTTTTTCATTGTTTTTTTTTAAATAATGCTAGAAAATCCTGCGCTCCCTTCATGGAAATTTTCTTCCCGCATGACAAATTCCTCGATAGAAAGTTCCCCCAACATATCCCCCTCTTCTCAACCCCTCCCTTCAACCAAAAAATCCCCGTGAAAACGTCTGTACACTTACCAATAACCATTACTATACGTAAGCACTGCTCAAAGTTTATAACTTGTAGCCTCTCCCACGGGGACTGTGGGGGAGTAAGTCGTCCCCAAAGACATAGTTGGAGCACAGGATTTTCTAGCATTATTTAAAAAAATGAAAAAATAAATATGAAAAAAAATTTCAACTGGAAATTAGTAGCTGCATTAAAACTTAAAACGAACAGAAACTATTATGCTTATGATGGACTCACCTCCTCCTAATACCTCGCTCTTTACGCTAAAGTATTTTTAGTAATTTCAACTATTTATTGTACGGCTTTTGTGATTCAGGGGTCATTCTTAATGAATTGGGACAAAATTTAACCTTTAGTTTAAAAAGCGAGGTACTGACGAGGGGATGAACCACCTCATATATGTAAAATAAAACCAATATATTTGATACTTTTATACTTCATAACTGTGAAAAATTTATTATTTTTCAAAGTAACAACTAGATAAATACAATCCCTCCTAGAAGAAAAAAAATGATAATAGAACACAAAAAAAGTATCCGTTCAGGGGGAAAACACAGAAATTCTCACTATTCCGTTCAGGGAAAACATTTCTGATTATAATGGCTTCATTTATAAGCTCATGGGTACTTTTGCAATGCAAACAAAAGTTGGCGGCATATTTTTACCAAAATTGCCCCTTATTAAGTTGTTATCCTTGTATTTCACTAGAAATCCCTCCAACTCCCCCAAAGAGATCGGATCCGGTCCAGTTATGTCGATCACCTATCTAGAACTTGTGCTTATTCTCGAACTCGCCAAAGCACTAGAAATCCCTCCAACTCCCCCAAATAGATCAGATCCAGTCCAGTTATGTCAATCACGTATCTACAACTTGTGTTTATTCTCCCCATCAAGTTTTATCACGACCTCTCCACTCGAAGGGTTTCCCAAGATTTCCGGTTTCCTAGATTTGCGGTTCTCCCCTCCACCCCCCAGTGTCCCCAGATCTGATCTGAACTCAAAAAAAATAATTCAGGACCTACTCACAATATTGAACGCTTTTTGATAAGGCAGGCCAATTTTTCAATTTTTGATTAGGCAGACTTCCTGAAAAGTATTTTCTTTAGGGATATTTTATTACGGGGTGGTTTCTTAGCGAAACCAATTAACAATTAGCGAAAAAATGACTATTTTTTCTATTTTACTCCAGGCTGATAGATTGCTTATTAAAAATCTAATTTATCTGGTTTTTTGACAACTCGGCCAGATCGTGTTCTTACTCTTTCTTCCGTAGACTGAGTTTTTTTCTTTGGTTTCGCTGTCTTGATTGCTATTGGAATTTTTGCTTTCAATTATTATATTTTTAATTAAAAAGAAAATATGAAATGAATTTAGTTTTAATTTGTTATAACATTAACCACGATGCAACCAAAAAAAAATGACGTCCCAGGACGAATCAATTTTTACAGATAAATGGTGGTTTCTTTCGTTTCTCTTTCGTTTTACAGAATCTAAACTGTATGTCAATGAAAACAATAGGTATTGTGGACAGTTTAGTTTTTGTATGGCTATATCTTGGATTATTTTTGGGGAAAGTGCTAATGCCGGCGCAATACTGGGTTACGTGGTGGCAACGACATTCTCAATACAATGTTTTCTTAATGCCGCTTCAAAAACGTCAAGATTATGGAAGGTATCATGCACGATGTCATAAAGATTTTTTTATTGATCGAACTAAGCTACAACTGTATTTGATCGAGGGAATCTTTTTCTGGGTTATAACTCAAAACTAGTAGAAATATTATCAGCATCTCGTTGAAAATACTTTGCTGGGTATGTCGTTGTCACCACGTAACCAAGGACGTTCTAGCACTGGGTTTAGTAGCGTATACGGCCCGGAGCTATGGAGTGGTGGCCAACATTTTGAGATAGCCATTATTCAACGTAGTTGAAAGGTCCGGAAATTATTTCTTAGAGGAAGATCATCCCCCTCCCCTACAGCCCTTTGGGCAAGAGTTGTACGTTATGCTCTTGGGGCATGTAAGGTTTTTAAAAGAAAAGTGGTCATATAAACTTCAGAGGAGGCTCATTGGATTGGTAATCAGAAGTTTTAGTACATTCTTAAAAGTCTACTTGAGCGGAGGGCAACTACTTCCCCCCCCCACACACATTGTATTTCACCGAAATAAAAGACACTGTGTGCATGGTTGTCATATATCATTTAGTTAGTGGCGGTAACGCGACGTTTAAACTAAGCAAATTAACTTATCTGTTCAAACATATGAAGGTCGATGCGGTGGACGACGGAGATGAAAATGAATTCGAAAAGTAAAAGGGGCTCATTTTGAAGTAAAAATTTTGAGGTAAAATTGCTAATACCTAAAAAATTGAGTATCATTTAGTTAGAGGGGGAACGCGACGTTTAAACTAAGCAAATAAACTTATCTGTTCTAATATATGAAGATCGATGCGGTTGACGACGGAGAGTAAAATAAAATTTAAGAGGTAAAAGAGTAAAATCAAATAAAGCCAATAAGTATCGTTAAACAAATAGCAAAATTTACCTCAACATTCTGTGCTGATTCAACTAGCGTATCGACCATTTGCTTCCCAATAGTGCCATTCACGACATTTCCTGTAAGATAATAAGCATATACTTAAATTATTAATAAAATTGTATTTGGGAAGTGTGTCTTAATGAATTCTTACACATTTTAAGGACCATTGTTTGTTGCCTGAACACAATTATAGGTATTCAGATAGCCAAGTATACTGGGCTAGATAGCCACCCCCGATGATTTATCCCATATCAAGTCAGATTTGGAAAAAATTCTGGGCTCTGCTGGAGCTTGGAGAAAAGGGGGACAAGCAGAGCAAAAGGAGCCTGAGGTGAAAGTTAGTACCTTTCCTATGACTTTTATTTATTCGATAAGTTGTTGATTTGCTTAAAGTTTTCATGAGGTATACAGTTGTAAGCGGGAAATATGGATTTATGTGGGGATATATGTCGAGAAAAGGAAAAGGAAAATATATCCATCATGGGAGGGGGTAAAGAGTGAAACATTGAATAAATTGTACTGGAGGAAGAGCGTATATGCAGCTGTGTTGTCAGCTTCAAACATTCCCAGGATATCGATGAAATTAGACCCAGGGATCGGATCACCACCAATACCCACACAAGAAGACTGGCCAAATCCGTGGTCAGTGGTTTGTTTTACGGCTTCGTAAGTTAGTGTGCCAGAGCGCGATACGATTCCAACTTTGCCGGGTAGGTGAATGTGGCCTGGCATAATACCGATCTTGCACTCACCCGGGGTAATCACACCTGGGCAGTTTGGACCAATCAGTCTTACACCTGATTGATCGCATTTTTCTTTTGCCACCAGCATATCCAGCGTTGGTATGCTTTCTATCATAATGGTTTTGCGTTTTTTATTGCTTTATTTTCGATTCTCGAAGGCGCTAGGCCGGCTACAATTTGTAGAAGAAAAAAACATTCTGAAAATACTGGACAAGCTGAAAATCAAATCTGGATATCATAAAAAAGTTAAACTAAAGGCGTCCGATAAAATAGAAAGCCCGGTCGCTCTCCTCAACTCAACCATTATCTTACCTCAGTGGGTAATCCAACAATTTAATGAGGAAGGCGTCGAAAATATTTTAGCGCACGAATTATCTCATTTAATTAGAAAAGATCCTTTGTGAGTCTAGTACTATGGTTTGCTTCGAGAAATGCTCAAACCAGACAGGAAAGTTGTTCTGACTATAGTCAAGCCCAATGAGTCCCAGAGGAGGAGTTCCAATCGCCCTGTAGAACAATTCAATTTCAAAACTGATTGTTTATTTTGTTTGAGCAGAGTGGTTTTTGAGAAGACTCACAAGAAGGAAAACAGCTTTCTTGTCTGCATAACACAGTTCGGTGAGACACTGGTGGGACTTTGTCAAAAGCGAGATGATCATTGGTCTGAGAAAGTTCACGGCAGAATTCTAGCAGCCAATTGGTTCTTACGTAAAAGTTGGGGGCCCAAAATGGAGTTCATACCCACCCCAAGGTTTGGCCCAAATGTCACCTCTGAATTTAAACTCACCCTACATGGAAAATTAAAACGAAATTTGCATTTTAATTTGACAGATTTATTCTGTATATGAAGGGTTGCCCCATCCTTAATATATTGCTCTTTACGCTAAAGCTGTGGCTATTTTTAAAAAAGCTTCTTATTCTAATTAAACGTGTTTCAGTAGCCGCTCTTAAAAAATAGAAACAAACAGTCAAACTTTACCGTAAAGAGCGACAACCCTTAGCGATAAATAGAAAAATTTACAGAAGCAAAAATGTGGCATTTTCCCACAGGTCCAAAAGTGCTGCCATCTATTGTTTCTACCCATTTCTGTTCATGATTTCAGCTGAGTTTATCTTTCGGTTTTTCAGACTTGGAATTGCGGTAGAGAAATGGTATCAGATGTGCCTAATAAACTTTGAAAGTTCTCTCATTACTAAAGAAATTGGAGCTTATCCTTTGCTCCTTTCTAAGTGGTGATGTTAGAAAGTTGGCCTATGGCAAAAAAAAAAAAATCAACTTTTGAACTAAGACAGATAGGTGGTCAAACATGCATACTTTTTCTCAATAACTTATCTTATGAAACCAATGAATAAGTTGCCTAACATACAGCCTTTGCCCTAAGGACTCGTGTGGGGGGGGGGTTGACATCCTCAGACACATAATTGCTGAACCTTTCAACAATACTGACAAAATAGATATATCAAGACTTTGTTTGGATATTTGTTTTGGGAAATGGCGGGCGTGGGGGGTGGCTTGTTGCTCTTAAATCACTTTTGACTCTTAAAAAGGTCACTTTAACTTCCATTTTCAAATCAAATTAGCCCCATCTGAAGTTTTATTTCTCCGATAACGGTTCCGGTATTGATCAAGACGATAAAGAACGAATATTTAATATATATTTTACCAAAACAGCGGAGCAGGGGGGAGCTGGCATTGGATTGTTCATTGTAAAAACCCGCATTGAGGCTTTGAAAGGGTCTGTTGAAGTTGTTGAAAATGAACTGAAACCTACTGGTGCTACTTTTAAAATCAGCTTTCCGTTTAAAAGGGAAACTTAATATGAAAAAATCAAAGACGAAAATCATTATTATTGATGATTTATTAGAAAAAGAAGACCCGATTCTCATTAAACTAGGAGGTGGAGTTAAGAATCGAGAACTTCTTCCTGGACACTAGTTTGGGCTTTAGATCAATTCCTGCATGTTTCACTTACCCAACTCAACAACTGTCCAAATAACAGATTTGGTTAGAGCTGTTCTACTTAACTGTTACTAATGGTTTAGTTTTTAGTTTTATACATTTTTTCTTTTTTGTTCTTTCAGAGCTACTGCTCATATGGTTGAAAACGGCTGGTACAACTTCTTAAACTGGTTTGATGAAAGAGCCTGGTACCCACTAGGAAGAATTGTTGGTGGTACTGTATACCCAGGACTGGCATAAGCCTTTTTCAGAATTAAATTAAAAAAACAAGTTTTTTCAACTGAAAATAAGGAATGACATTAAAACTTAAAACGAACATAAATTAATGCGTATATGAAAGGGGCTGTTCCCTCCTAAACGTCCCGCTCTTTACGCTTAAGTTTTTTTTATTGTTTTGAAAGTAGAGTTGTGACAAAGGGACAAACTTTGAATTAATGCATGTTTTGATTTTGATTCACGGCACATGAATAATTGAAACAAAATTTGCATATTAATTTTTTTGGCTAAATGGCTTTCTTATAGTTTTGACGGGGATATTCATTAAATCAACATAATTTGTTTGGGTGAGAATTTTATATATCACTTTGTTTAAGCACATACCCCGTATACCTGTGTTTACCTTATTATATGCGTATTTTTGATCTCGTTTATATGCGTCTGCATGTGTTTGTTCATTATTATATAAGCACGGGGGCTTCCCCCTCTAAATGACAAAAAAAGAATTTTTTGACACTACGAAAGAAAAGTAGTGATTTCACAAAACCTTGGACTCTGGCCCGTAACCAGGATTATTCTTAGGGGGGGGATATAAAAGAATTTTTTCGACGAACTTGCAGATCAAACTACAAAGGTTACAGCCTGGAATCTCGCCTTCACTTTAGGATCCACTCAACGTTTAATGACCTCAAAAATGCAGGCGACTTGCCGCAGTAGTCCTCTGATTTACATTACAAGATTTGTGAAACATATCCTCACATCATCTCTTTGACCAGTGTGGTAACTGGTATTCCACGCAATTTTCGTGATATATTTTTGTAGTTTTGAGTGCTACGTTGTCATATTGTGCTAATTGTGTTCTTTTTATTTACAGATTATTTTTTGTGAACTGACTATATTTTTTGATCTATGAGTGACCTTTATTTTCATAAGCTATGTGATATGATCATGAGCTTAGTGATTCTATTTTGCCATTTATCTGGGATGTTTTTTGTAGCATAGTCAATGGAACAGGAAAGCAAAATGAATCATAATATTACCACAACTAAATCTAAAAGAAAAAAGGGGAATCATTTGTGGAAAAGGTATTTAGAGCATGCAATTTCTGAGTAGTGTTTCATTTAGTTTTTGGACATGATTGGTCTATAATTATAATCCTAGGTTAACTTAAAACTGCCAGTTCAACTTTACTCTTGCAAATGCAACCAGCGCGTTTTGCGGGTGCAGGACATTATCGGGCGCCGTCTGGCGCTCGAAAACGCCTCCTATTACTGCGCGCCGGGCGCCGAGATGTCGGAACTTGAGTTTATCTCGGCGGTACTCGAGCGGGCTGATTGCGATCTGCTGCTGGATATCAACAACATTTACGTTAACAGCGTCAACCATGGCTACGACGCGAGCGAGTTTCTGCGCGCGTTACCGGCCGAGCGGATCGCCTACGCGCACATTGCCGGGCACTACAACGAGGCGGACGATCTGATTGTTGATACCCACGGCGCCGACGTAGATGCTTGGGAAGATGATTGTAGGAGAAGAAAACGTTTTGTGCGGAATCCATTGGGAACCACTCACCCTGAGGCCATACTTATCCCTGAAATACGTGCCAATAGCCCACCTGAAGACGAAGAAAATGTAATAATTGTTGTTTTTCTATATATGAAAGCCTCAGGGCTTGTTCTTTTACTTGGAAGCTTTTCTCATATTCTCTGTCTTGTTTCCTTTTATAAGTTTAACAAATTAATTAGTTTCTGTTTATGAAGTTTAAAAGCCGAAACTTTTGTTAATCGGTAGTACACTTCAGGCACACGAAAATAAGTTTTTCTCAAATGTCATGCTTTCCAAAGTAGAATTAATCCCAGAGTGAATAAATTGACAAATTGAGAATAAAGGACAACCTTAATTCTCAATTTGTTTAAATTACTCAATTAACGTATTTTGATTGCACATGCAAAGAGTCGGAAAAGATATGCAAATCAAATTCATTTTAATATACCACCCTCCCCGACAGAATTTCCCATAGAAAACCCTCTCCACATTTAAAATAACGATAGTATTTATTAAATTAAGGCTCTTATTTGAAAAATTAGATGAAAGTGTTGAGAAGTCCCAATGACACAATAGACTTTAGACTTTCATGGTTAGGGAATTGCAGGGCTTCGCCCTCGCTTAGCAGCTCTCAGAAGAATTACGGAGTGTATTAACGAGTCGAAGGCACGTTTGACGTCATGACTAGCAAGAGCAAGACATTCTCCAG
Organism: Alatinidae sp. Z8VKAUB7J3; assembly: GCA_010016025.2. Classification (NCBI taxonomy): domain Eukaryota; kingdom Metazoa; phylum Cnidaria; class Cubozoa; order Carybdeida; family Alatinidae; species Alatinidae sp. Z8VKAUB7J3. Next base: position 87,813,577 of record JAAAKM020721499.1, read on the forward strand.
CAGGTTCTGCATCAATTAGAGGGTTTGGCACGGCTGTAAGTGCATCAGAAAATCCTGTTCCTTGTTTGAAACTGAAATGAAGTGGTGGGGCATAACATGTCTTTTCAAGACCGTCTCTGAAGAGAAGTTCAAAAAGTCTACAGAGTCTAGCTAAGCTTACAGAGTCACGTCACTGACCCCCGTCCCAAAATGAACAATTGGGTACACTGGGATTCGAACCCGCGTCCGCTCAGACGAAGGATCCTGAATCCACCGCACCAATCCACTCGGCCAGTACAGCCTATATTAAAAGGGGGACAATTAAATATTTTATGTCAAGAAAACATTATAATTGTGTGATGCTATTTCAAATCTGAAACACTTTTAATGTTGACTTGAATTTTTTAACATCTTGATTGGAAGTTTTTTTGTAAGAATTTTCGGTCTCAATAAAATTTGGCCGTATAAAATACTTACTTTTCGTGCAGCAATTTAAAAAAAATTCAAACATTACAAAATATTCACCTATAAATTTAGAAAATTATATTTTTTCTCAAAAACTAAAAAAGAAAATTTCAATAGAGCTTGCGTTCGACAAATGACAAAAAAAAATTTCAGCATAAGTTATCTGTATTGAACGACTGCTCTTAAGAGTTCGACTTTGATTTTTTCTAGCTTCGTATTCTTTATGTCTGGCTTCCCTACTTCCATTTATCTGATCGGGTAATTTGTGGAGAAGCTCTTGGTTGCTAGATTTCCAAGTTCTCTTTGTCCTATTTACATGGAATGTTTAAATGTGTTTAAACATATGTATGCAGTCAAAGGACATCGCAGTGGCTTCAGTCGCGTAGTAGATCAAAATACATGCTGAATTTTCATACATATTAACAATATTACCCCTTCCCGTCAACCCGAAAGTCTATAGTAAAAATATTATATAATAATATAGTTAAAATATAGTAAAAATATATATAAAAATATAATTCTATAGTCGAAAATTTTGGCCAAATATTATTTTTGTCCAAAATTTTAATTATAATCCAGCATTTTAATTCTTAAGACATTTTCATTGTCAGTCTGAAGTCGCCACATCGCTTTTCGGCATTCTCATCTCAAGTCCTATATAAAGCAACAAATTCTGAACGAGAGGTATTTGGTGACTCCAAGAATTTTACCCTCTTGATTGTGGTTATAAGTGAAAAGCAAAAAATTTCTTTTTAATTGAGTTTATTTTATTTTAAGCAATTATCTTTACGTAAAACTTTAGTGGCACGTCAAATTTACAGTTGAATTGTGTTAATAAAAGAAAAAAAGTACAGGTCTTTTTTCTATTGAATTATTGATAATTCAACTATTTTTTATCCTTTCTGTAACGTGTTGTCACAAGTTCGTTTCAGCTAAGCGTGAGTAAATAGGGAAACTTTTGATATATCTGTTTAAGAAAAGCACGAGTGTTGTACGCTGTGTTCTTTTAGTCTAGCTTTTCTACTTCTCTTCTGCACATCCAGATTGCAAGGTTACGTTTGCTTTAAATTTGAATTTCTACCAGGTCTCAAATTTATTATCAAAATACCTACATCACAGCCATTTTTATATTTTTATTACAGAGTGGAAGTCTTCGATGGTTCCGTAAATGGTGATCATAGGAAGTTAGCAAAAAGTGAATAGAGCAGAGACACTTGTACTAAAAAATTGATATCGTGTACAGTGTAAGCAAAAGATCCAGAAAATACTACAATAAATAAAAGAAGGGAGTTAAGGTTTCATGGGTTACCTAAAGCCAGAGGCTTAACAAGGCTATAACGAGGCTAAAAAGTACATAACAAACAAACGTAAACAGTATTTACCTCTTTCTGAGCTACAAGTATGAACAAAGTACGGGTTGGAAACGAGGTTATCAGCCTAGCATTTAGGAGTACTAAGGTTGGCAGGGAAACAAGTTCATTCCAAACTGATTTATTAGACTGGCCTAAATTGGCTTTTGGTGTCTTTCGCTTTTCATTAGATAGTTTGGATCTTAGTTTATCCCGTGCCGAATCTTGTAAATTAAGTTTGAAATTATTTTGCCTCCTTGAGTCATACCTTTTTTTTCACCGAACACTACGCTGTTTAACGTAATTTTGCCTGTTTGTTTAATCCATCTAGTGGTCCTTAAAAGGGCCGTTGGTTAAGATACAATTGCGGTGAACTAGAATACTTAAGCTCTCTCGCCAAGGATATGACAGGCAAGTTGAACATCTTTCGGCATGATGCCGAGATCAGAACCATTGAGACTTTATACCTCCCTGTTCCAAACATACGAGGGGAGTTGCCTCTTCTACAATAGCTCACTCTTTCCGCTAAAATTATTCTTTGAATATTAAAAAATAGCTTATTATTCTAATTAAATGACCCTTGTGTTTCAGGAGTCATTCTTAAGAAATTGGAGCAAAATGTTAAACCTTCTGTAAAGAGAGAGCTATAATTTCAGTTGAAAAAAAAAATATATTTTTTAGATTTAATTTATAGAAATAACCACACAGCAATAACCAAGTCCATCAATGCTAAAATAAAAGATCTATCTGTCTTAGTTCAAAAGTTGACTTTTTTGCTATAGGCCAAGTTTCTATCGTCATCACTTAGAAAGGAGCAAAGGATAAACTCCAATTTCTTTAGTAATGGGAAAACTTTAAAATTTTAAGAGGCATATTTGATACCATGTCTGTATCGGCCTATTTTTGGTTTCAGTGTGTACCTTACTATTGGAGTTGTCAACCCCTTTAAACTTTCTAACTGGTATATTTCGTGAAGGAACTTTTGTACCAAAAAATGGGTAACATATACTTTGATCAGCTCATCAAGAGCTATCTCAACCATAAAGAATAATCCATGGACAGGCAGTCATGTCGTCAGTAAGTATAAGTCTTCATTTACCAAACAATAGAAACAATAAAGACAAATAATTCAAAGGCAACAGCCCAACACAAGGGCTCATCAGGAGCATACACTTGCCTATAGGGTTTCGGCCTAGGGTTTGCCTATAGGGTCCATATATATATGGACTTACAGTCAAACTTCTAGCTGTTCAGAGGGAGATGGATCCATCCAAATTCACATGGAAAGATGAACACTTTGTTTGTTTGTGGAAATGTCAGTATTGTAAGCTTTGTATAAAAAGTCGAATAAGATCTTCAATTCAATTTTAGTAAAAAAAAAAAGATCGCCATATGCAGCTGTTAAATGTTAGCTAGTAGTGGCGCCAAATTTGAAAAGAAGACATGTGGGCGAATAATCAGCAATAAAAGCTAAGAGTATGTGGCACCAGACAAAAGGTACAGTTTTCCTTTGAGTTTTTAGTTGTGTTTGTGAATCAACAGGTCTTTAATTTTTGATTTTTTACGGACGAAAAGCGTCTTCAAATTTAACTAATTTTTTTTTTCACAGTTGAATTTGCATGGCGAAAATTCCCAGCGTGACCGTGGAAGGTGCCGCCACCGCCCGCGCCGCCCTGGCCCGCGCCAAAGACCTGAAGATTGACATGCCCATCACAGCCGCCGTTGTGGCGCTGCTGGATGGCGACTTGGATCTACGTGAAGTGATGGACAGGTTGCTGTCCCGACCCCTGAAGGAGGAATGAATGCTTATCGCCCTGATCGCCCGTGACAAAGCCGGTGCCATGGAAATCCGCAAAGAAAACCGCGCCAGCCATCTCGCCTATATTGAGGCCACCGGGGTGGTTGCCCAGGCCGGCCCGTTGCTGAATGTAGGGAGGGAAAGAGACTAGTAGAAGATCTTTTACAACTAGAACTACTACGTTGGCATGAACACCAAATTTACCAGGATAGTAACGTGCATAGAAGATATATTAAGGCCCATTCATTCCCCCTAAAAATCAAATTTTCTTCACAAGGTCTTTGATGGCCTTTTAATTAACCTTCTTATAATTTGTTTTCCCACTCCTCAAATCATGAATATCTCCGGTTTAAACTCTAATCTTTTTGAAAGACGAAGGGTCCCCAAAAAAGCTTGGGTAAGTTCTTCGGGTATCCTTAAAAGTAACTGATGGGTTAAAAATTAAAACAAGAATCAACGATTTTCCTGTAAATTGCTACGAATTTGTCAAAACAAAAACTAATTTATTCCAGATAGTAACAGGGTCTGAAAACCTAGTTTCAAGAAGTCTGTTAAAACCAAGAACTACTGGAATTTTAGCCCAAACATCCTTCCTCAAACCTTATGCTCGGAGCCAAAACAGTTACAATTTAAGTTGCTTTAAAGGACATAAATTAATATTTTCAATCCGAAACCTCTCAAAAGGCTTAAAACACTGTAAAGGTTTTGACCAAAAATATCCCTGCTAATGTGGACAACATGTTTTCGCTGCTCTTATGGAAGTCGGAGGTTGTCGACGAACAAGTCCTCATTTCTCTCACGGCCAAGTACACACCAGGAGTTGTAATTGTCGGAAGCGACGCTCGGTACCTTTTCAGCATAATCCGCATGCTACCAGGTTGGATTTTGAGTAACCTCACCGACCAAGATCCCGTCCCGGCGATTATGCAAAAGAAAAAACTAGCATGAAGATGGAATGAAGATGGTTGAATCCCAAACGATATTGCAACCCCGTCTCCGCGCGATCAAGTTCATAGAGTCCGGTACTCCCATCTGACAAGAGACCCATTTTCTTCACCAAGTCGGCGGCATAGGTAAGATTTGGGTCGGGATGGCCTTTCCCAAAATCGGGTCTCGGATCACAACGCATAAGAGAGCTCTGGACAGGGTAAGGCAAAGATATTTTTTTGGGCCGAGAGCCAGAAAATAGTGAGTCGGTACTGTATCTCAAAGTCCTCTCAAACTATATCCGCGCGAATGAATTGCAGAAAATTTGCTTACCTCGGGTAAGCCCAGTTCTTCAACGAGGACACGTCGAGCGAAGGGACCACCCGCTCCATGCATGAAAAAATTTGAAAAAATGAGATATTTTTAGCTTACGAACGGGTGAACAGATTTTAATGAAATTTGATAACTAGAAGGATCTTGTGCTTTAGAACTCTCATTTTAAATCCCGACCAGATCCGGTGACATTGAAGGTAGTTGGGGGGAAACTGGAATTCTTGGAAAACGTGAAAATCGAGATATCTTACGAATTGGTGATCGGATCTTAATGAAACTTGATATGTAGAAGTATCTTATGTCTCAGACGCTCCATTTTCAATTCGAATCGGATCCGGGGACATAGAGGGTTGGAGGGGGAGACTTTAGGAGCACCGTCTCAATAAACGGACCGCAAACTAACAGGCAAACGTTCTTCATGAATGACAGCGGTTGCTCCTTCTGCAAAGATGACAAACAAGCAGCTTCTTTTCTGATTTTGACTAGCTTTTCTCTAACTATTCTATTTAGACCAGTTTTGTTACGACCTGACATACGTACTTGTGACGTTAACAACGTTCTGCCTCTTCTCCAATGACCTGTTTCAGTGTTGTTATTTGAAAGAAAATAAATTGGCACAATTCTTTTCGTGGTTCCTGCTATTATATACCAGCTCGTGCATGTTTCTTGTTGTTTTTTTTTAATCTGTTATCCGCTACTATCAAAAAATCCATAAATTCAAATCGAGTCTTTTTCATTAAAATTTGAATTCCCAGTGTTTTCAACTACTAAGCCAAATTTTGAGAATCAACAGCTTTTTAATGTTTGACTTATGATGGACCAAAAGCGTTGTTAAATTTAGCAAGGAAGCCAAGCATTATCACTGGTCAGCGTTGCCAAGGCATAAAAATCTGCATATGCAATTAAAAAAAACGTGACAAAAAAATCAGTAAAAAGTAAGCTAAAAGCAGCATAAGACCGAGGAACAAGGCTCACTAATGTGTGAAGCTCGGTAGCGTTATGCTCTAACCACTTAAAGTAACTACCAGGAGTTTGGTCACCTTACATCGAGGCTATTTGAGCATAATTTCAATAGATAACAATATTAAGAGCAGATCGCTGCTCGCACATTTATAAAAACAATATAAAATGCATAAATTCATAAAACAATTTTATTACAGAATTTGTCATTTCCCTTCATGGAGATTTTATGCTTCTCGAAGTTGTAATTTTTTCTGTCATTGTTTCTTAAATTGGGGCCACTTGGTCCGAATGACAGGAAACATCTTTAGTTTTCATACTCAAAGAAATGAAAACAATTTTAACACTATTTTGAATGCAAAACATACCCAAGCCACTTGAGGCAAATCTGCCGCACACACTGGTTTTCTCGTCCATCATCTTCTGAGGTTTATTCGTTACTCCCAACTAAATATTTTTGCACAATCTCTGTCGATCCCGATTGAAGAAGTTTCACTTTGGATTTGGTCAGGCTATGTTGTGAAAAAGCACGATTTTCGACAACAAATCTTCCCTCACCGTTCGTGTTTGACTCAGATGTCTTAGCCTTTTTACCACATCAACAGCCAGTACCACTACAACATCAAAAACTACCACAACATCCAGAACTACCTCCACTTCAAGCACTACCAGTACGGCATCAACAATTATTACAACATCAAGGACGACTACAACGTCCACCACTACTACAACGACTTCAACAAGCACTATAACGTTTACAACTACCACGACATCAACAACCACCATCACTACAACTTCGACAACTACCACTATGAATCCAACAACAACTGCCACAACAACCAATATCAGTGCCACAATGATACTGGCGACAACATACCGTGGCCTTGATTGCCAAAGCACTGGAAATTCTCCCAAAGTGAGCGGATCCGTTCCAATTATGTCATCACGTATCTAGAACTTTTGCTTATTCTTCCCATCGATTTTCATCCCAATCTCTCCACTCTAAGTGTTTTCCAAGATTTTCGGTTTCCAAGATTTGTTTCCCCCCTCCAGTCCCTTATGTTCCCGGATCCGATTCGAACTGAAAATGAAAATACCCACTCAAACTCCCCCCAAAGTCACCGGATCTGGTCAGGATTTAAAATGAGAGCTCTGAAGCACAAGGTCCTTCTATAAATATGAAATTTCAATTAAAGAAGGAACGTCAAATCAAAGTGTTTCTTCACACTTAAAATTTTAGACCGATACCCGTTATCCTTTCCAAATGGTTCTTAAATAAGGGTGCGAAAGAAGGCTGGGGTTTTCATTGGATTATAACATTTGTTTTTTTTTGGGGGTTAGACCCAAATTTTTCACCATTTGAGTCTTTTTGCAAAGAAAGTTTTTTATTTAAGAGCCTTTCATACAAAGAAAAATAGATGCATAAAGAAAAAGAAAGAAATTATAAAGAAAAAGGAATATTAAAAAGTATGAAGATGCAGTATAAAAATTGCATAGCTTGCAGTCCTGGCCCTGAGGTCTCGGGAGGGGGGAGAGGTCCGTCAAATTACTTTGACTCTTAAAAAGGGCACTATAACTTTGAATTTAAAATCAAAGAAGATCCATCTGAAATTAATACCACCACCCATTCCATATGAACCTTATGTGGCTCCAGGGCAAAACTTAAAGCACTTGCCCCAGGGTTCTGGGGGGCTCTTCCAACCTTGGAAGCATTGTTATATTCTTTGGACTATTTTAAACAAAATTGCCGTCGCACAATTTCAATCAGACACATTTAGTGAAAACTTAGTGAAGGACCATCCAATACCCTGACAGTGACGCGAGATGAGGCCCTCAAATACTACAGAGATATGAAAGTTATTCGACGATTAGAAACGGCTGCTGGAAATATGTATAAAGAAAAGCTTATTCGAGGGTTCTGTCATCTATACTCAGGACAAGTGAGTGGTTTTGGGCTATATTTGGATTCTTAGATATGTTTTTTTTACTTCCAATTCAGATGTATTGAGATTGATGTCTCCAAGCTGTTCAAACAGTTCATGGTAACAAACTGTAAGTAAGGAGTGACCAGGCTCAATAGTAAATTCCATGACCAAACTACAACTACAATTTTTATCGTTCATATAATAAAGGGATAAAGAATTAACAATGAAGGTAGTCAGTGAACGCCGTAATATAGCTAAAATTGCTGTTGTTTTAAAGAAGTATGAATGAGATAAGATTTACACGCACAACAATAAGGTGGTATATCTTAACAACACTGATAGAATTGAAGTGACAGTAAATGGGTATAAGTATCCACAAGAGGACATAAAATGTAATTTCAGTAAGGCTAATAAAGATTATTCTAACGCTTATCAACGATTTTTGTAGTTAGGATACTTATTCCTCGCCTTCGCCACTTAGTCTTTTTAATATGAATTTTCAAAACCTAGTCTAGCACCCTGAACTCGTAAAACCTCTTGAAGTTCATCATTTTGCTCACACTTTCGTCTAGGATGCTTAAATCATCAGCATAACCTGAGTCCAGGGAAGTTTTATCCTCACAATTTGATTTCGTTGTCTCCCATTGCCTTTCCTGTGCTCCTCAGACGAAGTCCATCAAAACGATCCATATAAATAGGGATAGAACACGACTCTGCTTAATTCCTGATTTAATACCAAACCAGCTGCTAACCAGCAGATTTTGGAAGTAAGATACTTTAACACTAATATCATTATTCCCCTTAAGAATTGGCCACTTTTCGCTAGTAATCCAAGATCCAAACTGGAAAAGGCCTTCATTGGAGATTGGACGATAAGAGAATTGTGTAATAGAAAATCTATGATTAAAGCTGGAAAGGGACTTCATTAATAAACAAAAATGGTAACTTCCTCAAAAAAGGGGGCAAAGGAACAGGTGAGCTATAAAAAGTGTGCATATTCGTGCAAATAAAATCAAAAGTAGTATTTCCTTTGGCTGTTTGTATTTTTACTGCTGACATATTTAATTCGACGAATCAGATTAATTATTAGTTTTATTTCAATGTTTTCCACTATACAATTATTTTCTTAAGTAACAGACCCTAAAGAGAAACAGAATCAGCTTACAATTCTCATATTACCACTTCTTCGATTACATACAAAAATTACAAAATATAAGGCTCTCTAGGGCATTATGAATTTGCTTTCTGAGTCTATCGTATCTATACATTTAAAATTTTACGTTTGAAAAATAGTAAAATCAACCCAATCCCAAAAAAAGCGAATAACAATCCACATAAATTTTCACTTCTTGGAGGTCACGCATTCCCAAAGACATAGTTATTAGGCCTTCCAGTTATACTGACTACGCCCGATAAAATGGTTGTAGCAAAATTTTTAACCAGACAAATCTACAGAAAAAGCCATGGGAGGGGGGGAGACTTACCCTCCAATCCTTTTGGTATTTGGAAAGGGTCATTAAGAAATTTACTTTTTGCTCAAACGACTTTCAACATTCTAGGACGTTCTGGTCCGATACGATCACCCTTAGGAAGAACAAAGGGAATAAATAAATTAAAACGCACACATGACTTTTCTTCTGGCAAAATCAGTTTCTGTATGTTTTAAGTTCGACTTGGATAATCCTTTTTTTTCTTTTTAGGTTTTCCCAGCCTATTTGAGGCTGCCTCTTTTTTGTTGCTCCCTAACAGTAGGATTTTTAGCAACATTAGCTTGATTCTTCAGATTTTTGTTATGGAATCCCAACCGATTTGAGGCCCTCCTCCCTTTTTGTTGGTCTCTATCAGTAGGATTGTTACCAACAATAGCTTGATTCTTTAGCCGTAAAATGAAACCTAACTATCTTTCTCTTTGGGTCGCTGTAACCACAGACAGTGATATTGAATACCCGCCCCTTATTAGGACCCCCCCGTTTATTAATTTCAGGAATTTTTCCAGTACTCAAGATGTAAATGATGTATGAAAACACTTGAATAACTTCCCATGCAACATTTCACCCTGAAACAGTTGCTAATTAGTAAATTAGTACGATTTTATCCTCCTATGTGTCATCCTTATTTAAAACTTTCACAAAATTGAGACTGGAGTTCAGACCTCACCGTTTATTTGGACCCCCCCCCCCCTCGGACTTCTTCCTAGAGACACTCGTTACTCCGTTGGTCCTGGGGTCTCACTTTGGCTAACTCTAATCAATTAATAATTTATTAATTAACTTCATTTATTAATTGCGCCCCATACTTTAATTTTTTTTTAAGTGAAATTTCAATAATTACTTAATGATTATAACCGTTAGATTATTTATGTAGTTTTGCATCCCTAAAATTTCTGCACCCGGGGCAAGTGCTCCCCACCTCTCCCCTAAAAAATATCCTGATCCCACATAACTCCTAATATTTTACATGATGGCAAGATACTGTGGTTTTCATCGGTACTTACTTTCGAATTTACACTTTTGGCACTTTTTTTTTTACTTTTTACCGCTTGTTAAGGAGCACAAGTTAGCACTTTAGGAACACATGCCGAAAGTGTTTTAGGACATATTTTTATACATAAAAAAAAGTCTTGTTTTTGGTTCTTCAGAGAATATAAAGATTCCCCCAAAAAAATTCATTTTCATACCTCTTACACGCGCAACGCTCCTGCTTTTGAGTATAGGTAGAATGAGAAAGCTGACAAGAAGTTATCAAAAATAATGCACCGCCATCGTCACATACATACCTCAAATCTTTAGGGTAGGGCGTGATTAATGCTAGAAACACCATGTGGTCGCTCTTGTTGATAAAAAAAATCCATCTGTCTTAGTTCAAATGTTGACTTTTTTGCCGTAGGCCAAGTTTTTAACGTTATCACTTAGAAAGGAGCAAAGGATAAACTCCTATTTCTTTACCAATGTGAGAATTTTTAAGGTTTAAGAGGTACATCTGATACCATTTCTCTGTTGCAATCCCAATTGCAAAAAACCGAATGATAAATTCAGCTGAAATCACGAACAAAAATGGCTAGAAACAATAGATGGTAGTACTTTCGGTCCCCACTTTTTTATTTCTGTAATTTTTTTTATTTATAACTCAAAGAAGATTATCTCCTGCAAATATTACAAAATCAACATGATCTTTAATTGATGTATCAATTGCTTGGTTAAACACATCATAGACATCTTGTGCACGTTCTTCTGAACCGTACTGCACTAATCCTAAATGAGTATCTGAAATATGTGAAAATTGCATCAGTCTAACAACAAATCTTTTTGAACTAGTCCTTGGGTTGATTCTACTGCAACTTCTTTCATCTTTTCTGCATTGGCCCAAGCATTTACTGCACTTTGGTCTGCTCCCATAATCTTCTCTTTGACTTCTTCAACATGTACCAGTGATGGCATTTTATTCACTTATTATTTTATTACTTTATTTCTAATTTTATTACTTATTTTATTACTTACTTATTTTATTCCAACCCTCTGTCTTACTTAAATACTAACAAAAGCATTTAAGAAGTATTTTGAAACAATTTAGAGAAACATATTAGAGGCATTTTTAATACTTAAACAAGCATTTAAATTATAATTCAGTAATGACTCGAGACTATTTTTAAATAAATAGTTCAAGACTATAGACTAGTCACATCCATAAGACTTGTCCAAAAAACAAATTTGATTCATATTTTATGTCTAACTATGTAAAAGGAATCTTAACAAGGACTCGAATATACAAAAGATATATGATTTATATATTCTGTTGTATTTTTAGCGGATAGGGACCGTTTCTTATGCAGTTTTGGTTTATCAAATGACATTTACAGTCCACTTTTGTTACCAAACTGTATGTATATCTTGAGCTATTGAATTTAATCCGTTGAACATACACCTGAGCCTCCAGGGGGCGGTAAAGAGCAATATCAAATCCGAAAAAAGAGCATTAACTCAAATTTAGGTGTTGTACATCATAATTAATCATTTAGCTTTATCAAAAGACATGACAACGTACATAATTTCCCACCAGCGAGATGAGGGATTAAAGTATGTTGATAGGAACAAGTTCGAATTTAATTAAAAGACAGGATAAAAATATAAAGATCCTCCTGAGCCATTGCTGGCGCATAGGGCGTCGAATTGACGTTTCAGTTGCTGAGTGTTTTTTACAGGGACAAGTAGCAGGCTTGTCGCCCAACATTAAAAGACAGGGATTACTTAAAACAATACATTTTTAAAAACTAAGCACTATATTACTGTACACTGGACTTTATTTAAAATAGACAGGATTTTCTTAAATTCTTGTTCACATCAATTTCTAAAGTACTAGTTGATTCCACGTTGTCCTTCTGCAGGAAGATCAATGCTGAGACCAATGTTTTAAGCTTTGTTTATACCCCAAAACTAGAAATATTTTGATTTCAAGAGCTCAAATTGTGCTTAAATTTGAATTTGCGACAGAAGTGATTGTTATATTTGTAAAGAACATAAAAAAGGACATCGAGTGGAATGTTCACTTTATTTGTAAGTCAAAAATATGAACAACAAAAAAATTTACCAATTATAGTATAGAGGTTCATGATTTTCCCCTGGGTTGATTTCATGAGTTATCCCAAAGCCTGTCTCTGAGGGTTAAGAATTAATTTTACGCTAAAGAAAAGATGTCCTATTAACTATACATCTCACGTCTCCCTCTAGATATATTTTCGTCCCGATTTTGTCAAGTTTATTTTACAACGCCTTGTTTTGCCTCAGTTTGATATAACTACAACTAATTGAACTTCTTTTATATCCTTCAGGGATATATTCCCAATGTTCAAGCATGCTGGCTACCCTACTCTCTCGTCCGAAACTGTCAGACCTCAGTGACCTCGACTCTGGCCTTGAACTTAGTGCATCTTGCACCAGAACGTGCTAGATATGATTGTCGATATCTCTCTTGTTCCCTTTGTCTCTCTTTTAGTTGTTGATTGTTGGTAATTCTCTTGTTCCCTTTGTCTCTCTTTTAGTTGTTGATTATTGATAATTCTCTTGTTCTCTTTGTCTCTCTTTTAGTTGTTGATTTTTGATAATTCTCTTGTTCCCTGTGTCTCTTTTTTAGTTGTTGATTGATGAGAATTCTCTTGTTCCCTTTGTCTCTCTTTTAGTTGTTGAAAGTTGATAATTCTCTTGTTTCCTTCGTCTCTCTTTTAGTTGCGGGGCTGTCATCATCAAAGACATAATCTTTAGACCTTTCAATTACGCTGAGTAAAATAACTATCTCAAAATTTTGAATGGGTGTGTTTTGGGAAATGATGTGTTTTGGGGAGCTGGCTGCCCTCCAACTACTTTAGAATATTGAGAAGAGCACTAGCCCTTTTAATTCCCAATTGAATCAGGCCTTTTTGAAGTTTCTACGACGACAAATGGCTATCTCATAACTTCTATTGGGTGAATTTCGGGAAAATACGACGTTTTTTTTTTTGGGGGGGGGTGCACTTCCCTCCGATCACTTTATAACTCTTGAATATACACAGGACCATAGGAACCTACTATAATAATAACCTCATACTGTATTTCATGATATGATATATTTTTGTATTGATCAATTTTTATAATAGCTTCCACTTCAATCAATATGCTATAATCATTTTTCAAATATGGCAATATATTTACCTTAAATTTACCTAACAATTCCCATTATTTCACAATTAATGATGGTATATAGGCAGTGATATTTTTACCCTTTCCTAATTTCTAGCTTATAAGATTTCACAGATGACAAGTCTTTAACTTGTCTTATTTATCCTTAATTAACTATTGATATCAAAATTCCATTTTTTAGAGTTTTGGTTACTATTGTGTCGGGTCGCTCCTTACTACAGTTCGTTACCACGAACTGTTTGACAAATAATTTAAAATATTTTTAACCATCAACATAAAATCAGTAAACAATAACTGACTAGTCAAAATAAAATAAAATATAACGAACGAACTAAAGCAGCCGGCAATCCAAATATTAGTTTTAGTCGTCAAAACAAAAATCAAACAGTTCGTGGTAACGAACTGTAGTAAGGAGCGACCCGGCTCAATAGAAACCAAAACTCTAAAAATTGAAAACTAAATGCCTCTTAAATTTTTTTATCAGATACCTTTGGGGGTTAAGGAGACTTTCACCTGAAAAGGGCACGGGCAGGTGTCTGGTTGCACTCTAATCACTTTCAAGTATTAAAAAGGACACTAGAACTTTCAATTTCCAATTTAAACAACCCCTCAACATAGTTTTTAAAGCACTCCTTCCGTACAGAGCGGCTCGGGGAAAAATGCATGCACATGCATGAATGAAAAGCGTAAATTCATGCATATACATGCATGTCCGCACATGCATGAAAAGGACTTACAGTACATACATCAAGATTTAAAGCAAACAGAAATTGTTCCGTACACCTACACGAGAGGGTTAACCCTTCCTCAATCCTCGCTCTTTATGCTAAAGTTTAACTTTTTGTAACCATCCTTGAAGAAAGACTGCTCCAACACTGCTTCGGAGCCGCTGCTCGACTGCTCCGGAGCCGCTGCTCGGACTGCTGCTCGACTGCTCCGGAGCCGCTGCTCGGACTGCTCCAGACCCGCTGCGGGGCCTGTGGTCTGATTCCTCCGGAACGGGTGCTGAGCCGCGGGCTCGTCTGTCCCGGAGCTGCTGATCGGACGGCCTTTTTGTCAGTAAAGTGCAAATTATGTTCTGGTTTTGCGAAGGCATGGGGTTTGTGAAAGACAATTCCCAGACCTTTCAAATACACTGAACAAAATGGCTATCCCAAAATTTTCATTATGTGTTTTGGGAATTGATGAGCACACTTGGGGGGCTTGTTGCCCTTCAATCAGTTTTGACTAATAAAATGGGCACTATCCCTTTCAATATCCATTCGAATGAGCCTTTTTCGAGGTTTCTATGACAACAAATGGCCATCTCAAAGTTTCCATCAGATGCATTACGGGAAAATACAATGAGAAAAAAAATTGCACCATTTAATCGAAAAAAGAGAAAGTCAGGCACAAAACGGCAGGGTTTTTGCAAAATTTACGTTAGAGTAGGTAACGGCTTTTAGTTTTCTATCATTAATTTGGGTCTCTTATCCAAGCTCTTCAAGCTATGGACCGCCAAACCAATTCTAAATAGCTAATTGAATTTGAATTTATTGAAAAAAGGACAAAATAAGAAATTTATCACTGAATACCAAATCAACGGTAAATTACACATAAAAATCATAACCACCTTAATATATTTTCCCCCGTAAGACTCTGGGCGGACTTAAGTAAGTAAGTATTTTGTTTTACTGAATGACTATACCTATATATTCATTTCTATTTTATTTGTTTTTGAAAATTGTTGAATACTTACGGCCAACAATAAGTTTGCACGTGGAATGAATTCCTAGCAGAGTTAGTCAACACAGAGTAGTCGTGAAGTTCCTACAAAATGAGCTTCTTCTAAGAAAAACATGAGCTAAAAGCTCATGTTTTCCAAGATTTCCAGTCTCTCCCCCCCCCCTAATGAAACTGGATCTTGTCGGGATTTAAAATAAGAGATCTGAATGTCAAAGGGAATCTCCTCCCAGTTACGGAAATCCCAAATAGAGATTAGTATAGACTAATATTTTGGCACATTGTCAGATCGTTGGATGGATCACGAGAGTTGAAAGTAATTTGATTAGAAAAGATGCAAAAAAAAGAGAATCTAGTTTTCACTCTTAGCAAATGCAATGTCAGGGGCATTTGAAGGAATAACTGAAAAAGAAAAGTTTGAGATAAAGCAGATTGTAAATCCGGGTTTTTGCTCCAATTAAGAAATGTCTTGGCCATCAGCTTTCATACCTTTTTTAGAAATGGCTAAAAATAAAGCATATTCTTATCCCAGGTATTTCTGTGAATGTGAAAGTACAAACATTACGTATTTTAAGGGGGTTGGGGAAATAACCTAAATACATTGAGTGCGGTGCAAGATGAAAAACAGGAGTTGATCAATCAATATAAATTGCATTCTTCGGAAAACTTACATTGAATTTAATTTTTTAATGCGAATAAATACGTTTATGGGAATACGTTTAGAAAACATGAAACGTATGGGAACAAAATACGTATCGGCTTGGACGTATTTTGAATCACCGCAGTGGAATTGTCATCCTTAAACGAATATGGTTACCGGGAGAAAAGGTGCCCTTAAATTATTAAAAGTTTTAACAAGAAATAAATTTAAAATAAGATTAGTTATAAGAAAATTTGCTAAACAGGATTTGACATACCGCTGCCGTTGAGTCATTTTTTTGTTGGTGCTATCGAAGTTTTTTTTTTTTGATTTTCTGTGTTTCTGCGCTATTGTTGTTTTAACTCAGTAAATCTGAGGTTTTTTCCCTCGTTTTACATTATGGGATATTATACTTGAAAAAAAAGGATTAAATGACTAGGTTAAAAAATGTTACCGGGAGAAAAGGTGCCAGCAAAGCTTAACTTCAAACTAGCTATGTGATTGTTTCTGGTAACAGGTCTCTAAATAATAAAAGCTTAAGCTTAAAAGATATTTTTTGCTTAAAGTTCACTATTACATATCCATCAAACGGGGTTCTATGATATACCATGCTTTTTACTTTGTCAGATGCACGTAATACAATCCGGTATGTCCCTTGGTATCTACTGTGCAAAGAACTTAACCTCATCTTCAGGACATTCAGGATAAGCTCCTTTCGAATCTTGGGCAGTTAAATTCTTCTAAATTGAAAAAAGGAATTCTGAGGTCTGACTATCCTCCTTACTGCAAAAAATAGTCAATTTTTTTTTAACTTCTTACACAGTGTTCAATGACTTGATTGTCTTCACTTTGCCTCCTTTTCTATTTTAATTTTATTTATTTTGCTAGTGAATACTTTAGCAATTAAGAATAAAATAAAAAATTTCAAACAATGTAAAAACAAATACAAGTTAAAATTTTGTATCGTTTTGTATAAATAAAAAAAAGTTTTATTCATTCGTAATGGAAAAAAATTACAATCTTTCTAAGATGTTATCCCGGCCAAAGAAGATTCTTGTTGGCCTACTTGACAAAGATTGTCCTTGCCTGCCTACAATCTAGGGCCAAAAGAAAAGCATATCGTCCACGACTGGGATGGGAGGAGGTCGTAAGGAAAGATTTAAGGGAAATGGGAACTTTTTGGGAGGATTTAAAGAGGGAGACCACGAATAGACTGGAATGGAGAATGATTTCGTGTAGCTGTGTTGACCTTAGGCGGCTTGGTGCAGCAGTGAGTTGTTAGTAGTAGTAAAGATGCCAAGACTCAAAGATGCTGAAATTGAGATGACGGCTGAAAACGGGAAAGTCACGGAGCCTTTGGCAAAGAATGTTCAGGAGGATACTGAAATAAATCTAAATACACTATGTCGATGCAGTGTGCCAGTAACAGCTTTGAGTATTAAGTTGAAACTTTCAGTGCATGCTGAGGGGGATGCATAACAAAATAAGAGGCGCTATATGCATATTACTACAACAACCTCTAATATTACCACTAATACTACTACTAAGGCTCAGTGTTATTAAGGATTAATTTTCACGAAATGTTTGGAGGGGATGTTGAATTAAATTGAAACACACAATGTGCATACAGACTGTCAAAAGGGCGTATCAGCAGTATCTTAGCGCGTGCTCAATCCAATATCATTTTACAAAAGGAACTTCCTACATCGCCCGATGTAACAATCTCTTTCATCTCGGCAACGCTTCATGTACAAAAGCAACAGGTTATGAGTTGTAATGCTTTGGCAGTTAAAAAACTGAGAGCTAGTGGAAATAATGTAAAACTACTTGTTCCTCATACAATCACCAACCAGCGATATATTGCCAAGGGCTCACGCACCTTCGCCAATTCTTCATTTATCAATGGTAAAATTCCTTCAAAACTGACATTTGCATTTGTACAAAGTGCTTGTGCTATAAGAGGTGGTACGTTGTTTTTCGGGGGAACCACTTTTGATACTGAAATCAATTTTCATTTTTTATTTTCCATCAGCAAGAGAGTGTTGAATAATGTGCCGAAATTCCAGCCAGGGAACGTTTGAAAATCGATCCGGTTGGTTGGGCAATGTTATGTTGGAGTGTATTCATTTAAGCGGTAAGACGCAAAACCGGGGCAGAAAATCCCATAACCCAGAAGATTATCCTTGATATTAAAACGTTACATTAACCGGGAAGTCCTGCAGAAGTTTTTCTACATCACCGGTCTATTGCTGTTGATCGTTGGACGGCATAGGCAGAGATAACAGGGATCATACCGCTAGTTGCTCTATCTTTTATAATCAAATAATTTAATTTAAAGTTTTTCACTTTCTCTTTAATACGTTTTTCGCTTTAGTACTTTTTCTGTCATCGCTTTGTTAAAGAGTGGAAAAAAGAGTGCAAAGAGCAAATAATTTGAAAAAAAGAGTTCAAATTATTTCTTGGAGGGAAAGAGAACAGTGAAAAAAGAGTGCATTGCACACGAAAAGTTTGCAAGTTGGCAACCCTGCTTGACAGCATACAAGTTTTAAGCATCTTCTTTCATTGCCATAGCATTAAGGAAATTTTTTCCAATTCAAAGTGGCGGTATGTTTACCCTATCCCCTATCGATTCAACAGTCTGCAAAAACCATCGATTCATGTCCCAAAAATTTTCAGGCAAAGGAATACTTTTTCGGGAAAATAATCCATAGCCCCTCCAATATTTTTCGTCTGTTGCGTCTTTGCAGCACATACAGCACTTACATAGATCTCCGAAGGTGAAAGAGGAAAACGAGGACGCCCGAGAAACAGCTGGAGGCCAACTGTCACGGAAGACCGTGAAAAAGTGTAAAATCTTGTACTTGACTTTTGATTAAAAAAAGTCTTAAGTCAGCCATAAGGAAGTCAAAAGCTCTTAGGAAACTAACCCGGGTGGAAAATCCATTTAGAACAACAACAATATTTCTTAAAGCAATTGTAACAGGCTCTGCATCAACGATACGCTTTGCCTTCCAGTAAAGTGGTTGATCAAAGGTAATGACTAGAATTTTTCCAGCTTGACTAGTGTGCTCGTTAGCAGGCATAATTGTAGAATAATCATTGAACATCAGAAATGATTATCCGCTCTTTTACAAAATTGGAAGCATAACCCTGGGCGAGGCGGTCTTTCCCCTGTCCCTGCACACCGATGCGGCCTTCGCCGGCCAGGGCGTGAATGGCGAGCCTTTTTCCCAGTCTTAATCCATAAAACGAATGAAGTACTTTAGTCTTTCTTCATTACAGAATTAAAATCAAGTTGCCATCAAGCCATGTCCAGTTGGAGACAAAGCCAAGACAACTGGTCTGAGTGAGAGATAAAGCTGGCATAAGCCTCTCATGTTCACTTGTTGATACATAGTTTATCATCCATCCAATCAACCTTGGGCAGAACTAAGGTAGATAGCCATCAAAAATTGATGGTAATCTAGCGAGCACTTGAATACTATTTCTGAAAATATGAGACGTTTGAACACTTTACTCAACGTGGTAGAAACTGTTATTGAGCGATATCCGGAGCAATCGTTTGTATTTTTACCTTTTTTAGTATATTAGTAACTATACCAGTATGAAAAGACTGTGGCACTGGTGTAGAATCAATACACATCTGATATAACAAGATAAGATGATGGTAGAGTAAGTCAGATCACAGAGAATTAACCTTAAAATAGTTTTAACAAAAAGAACAACACAGGAGAAGTTTATTTTCATCCAGGTTGGCAGAAATAAGGATGAATGATATCCTAGCTTGAAAACAGTGAGGGTTACAGACTACTGCAATTTTGTAGCTATAACAATTTAGCTAGGACCAATATAGTATTTGATAACAAAATGGTCTGTAAGTTAACATGGTATTCATATTATGGTAAGACAGCCAACCTTATTCATTATGTTATTGTAAACCGGAGACTGGCAGGACTGATACAAAATACTAGGGTATATAAGAGTGCTGTTTTGACGTTAAGAGTAAAGATCGCCACCTAGCGGTGTCTAAGATTCGAAGCTGAAACGAGATGGATAAGCTGTTTTTTTTTTTTTACAAAATTTTCTGGGGAGGAAAGCTTTAAGTTACCTTCGAAGACCACTTTCTCCTTGAGGCATATGGACAACGAGAATCCAAGAGACGCTACCAACCCAGGGCCATATAAAAGATTTTTTTTTTTTTACAAAATTTCTCTGTGAAGGAAAGCTTTAAGTTACTTTCGAAGACCATTTTCTCCTTGAGGCATATCGAAAACGAGAGTCCATGAAACGCCACCAAACCAGGGCCATATAAAATATATATTTTTTTTTATACAAAATTTCTCTGTTAGTTTTTGAATTTTTCAAAAAGTTCGTGGTTCAAACAGTTCGTGGTAACGAACTGTAGTAAGGAACGACCCAGGTCAATAGTAACCGAAACTCTAAAAAACGGAATTTTGATACCAATAGTTACTTTAAAAAATCGCATTTTAATGCTAATTTTAAATATATAACTTTCATCAAGATTAGTCTTACCTATCAAAATAGATAGAGCCTGAGAAAATTTGCCTAATTTTAGAAAATAGGGGGAAACACCCCTTAAAAGTCATACAATCTTAACGAAAATCATCCCATCAAATTCAGCAGGGGAAGGTCAACACTCAGAAAAGGAAGGAAGAGGGGGAAAACGAAATAATGGGAGAGATTCGCGAACCGCCGGTCTTTTCTCGAACAATCTTTGACTGCCAGAACCCGAGACATGAGATTCCAGATTCCAGATTTTCGTTTGCTGACGTCCATCGAACACACGCATTTTGTCCTGAAGAACAGAACTAAATGACCATTCCCAATGGGTTTGTTTAGACTGATCGCCGGCATATTGTTTTTATCACTTCTTCGTGGCGTTTCTCGAACTGTAGGCGTAGGTACCGACTATTTCAGGGGATTTGTTGATTATGGTGAGTTAATCAAGTTAACTTGCCTAAGTCAAGTAAGTGCGTGCTACTAAAGTTGCTGCCAAAATTGATAATAGGTATTTAAGGCACGTAAGCTTTCAAAGGTCTCTCGATATTGATCTGTCACCGGAAAATAGAAGTAAAAGCTAACAGGCAATGCAGGCAATAGCGTATCCAAAGGGAGGACAGTGAGCCTTGGCCTTCTCCAATTTTTAGGGTGGGTTTCTGTAAAAATAATATTTTTTTTATTGACAGTTATACTCTTGATTTCTTGCGGCATAGTTTTGCGAGTTTGGTGCTTCTGGACGTGCTAGGACGATGAAAATTGGTAGGCGTGTCAGGGAGCTGTGCAAATTGGCTTGATCAAGTCGTTTTCCCAGATTCGACCATCTGGGGGGCTAAAGAGAGAGGAAAAATTAGGTATTTATAACTTACGAGGGGTTGATCGGATCTTAATGAATTTTATTTAGAAGGACATCGTGACTCAGAGCTCTTATTTTAAATCCTGACCGGCATTAAGCCTCTGAGTTTTCTTTTAAATCAATCTATTGATTCTTAGAATTTTGTTAGAGCTC
This sequence comes from Alatinidae sp. Z8VKAUB7J3, assembly GCA_010016025.2. Taxonomy (NCBI): domain Eukaryota; kingdom Metazoa; phylum Cnidaria; class Cubozoa; order Carybdeida; family Alatinidae; species Alatinidae sp. Z8VKAUB7J3. The sequence goes on from JAAAKM020721499.1 coordinate 87,834,871, forward strand.
ATACCATATAATTCCACTATGGTTCAAAAATAGTTATATTATACGAAAATTCGGAATATTTGATATAACTGCTAAAATGGATCAAAAATACGACAACAATACGAAATTTTCCCCTTAATTGTCTCATTTAATGGAAAAACAGTATTGTCGTTGTTTCTGTAATTAAATAGATATTTATGCGCTATGTTTATGGGTGCTATTTTATGAGTTATGTTTATGAGTTATGTTATTATTTATAGGTCATGTTTTGTCAGTGGTTTTTTGAGTTATGTGCAAAAAAAATAGCCATGATCTACTGATTTTCCTTGGGGAGAGGAGTCAGGATTTTTTTATAAAAATGGAAAAAATATAAAAACAATCAAAAAATTTTAGAAAGCGAGTGTGATTTTTAGTCAGTTGAGAATTCTAAACTACATCGGTCAAAATGCTCCCCGCAAGCTTGACGTAAATGCGCTCTAAGACCGCACTGGCAATACATTACTTTTGATAAAAAAAATAAGAAAAAAAATAATTAAGAACGACAAGAAAACTAGGGTAATTTTCAACCAGTTGAAAATTTAGAAAAAATAATTGTCAAATGTTCCCCGTAAGTTTGACTTAAATACTGAGAGAGTTTAATCAAAGGGTTCTTCCAAAGTCTTGAGTTGTAAATTTTCTTCTTTAATATTGAATTTCTAATGAAGGTGCTAAAATTTTCTTCGTCTTCTAATCGCAAAAGAAACATTTTTGAATTTATAGTTATATACTTGAGAGGTCACATCTCCCCATATATAAGACATATTTTCGACGTAATAAACTAAATTAAGACCACACTTAAGTTCTATTACGAACGTTCAAATGGGAATAAGTTCATTTATTATTTGACCATATATTTAATATTTGATTTTTATTTATTAACAAGTATGTTATTTTCGGTAAGATAATATGATGTTTAGGGGGTTTCCCCCTATTTTCCAAAATCAGGCAAATTTTCTCAGGCTCGTAACTTTTGATAGGTACGACTATGTTTAATGAAACTTGTATATTTAAAATTAGCATAAGAATCCGATTCTTGTGATGTATCTATTATTATCGAAACTCTGTTTTTTAGAGTTTTGGTTATTATTAAGTTACTGTATGGTCACTATCAAACAGTTCGTTATCACGAACTGTTTAATTAAATTTTCTAGACAGGAGAATTCTTTATGCATGATTTTAAAACGAAGCATAATTATTATCAAACAGTTCGTGGTAGCGAACTGTAGTAAGGAGCGACCCGGCTCAATAGTAACCGAAACTCAAAAAATGGAATTTTGATACCAATATTCACATCAAAAGAATCGCGTTTTAATGCTGATTTTAAATACTTAAGTTTCATCAAGATCAGTTATACCCATCAAAAGTTACGAGCCTGATAAAATTTGGCATATTTTAGAAAATAGGAGGAAACACCCCCTAAAAGTCAAACAATCTTAACCAAAATCACACCATCAGATTCAGCGTATCAGAGAACCTTATAGAATAGAACTTCCACTAAAAAAGAGATCGCAATTTTACAATATTGATATGGCACCCACTTTGGTTTGTTTTCCTTCCCAATGCTAATTCCAAAGCCACGTGGTGAAAGGGGATAATGGAGAAATAGCTGACTTTTGAAACAGTTTAGTGAGTGGTGTGAAAAAAAGGTCATTTAAATCATAGATACACAAAAACGTTTAGTGACTTAATATTTCTTGTTAGATTTAGTCACCCTTCTCCTAAAACTTGGACAGGTTTGTTAGTAGGCCATTAACTTACGCACCTCATGAAACCAACACACCCTCCAAAGTTAATACAACCACCTCTTCCATAAAAAACTTATATGCCCCTGGTTCACTATTTAGAACCCTTACCACTAGAATCTTGGAGGTAGTATTGACCCAAAAATATTTGATTGATCTTTGGACTATTTTGAACAAAATGAATACATCAAATTTTGGTTAAACGCACTTGAAGAAACGATGGCGCTGGGGTGTAGGGTAGATAACCTCTGATCACTTTTGAATCTTAACAAGGAAACCAGCACTTGCAATTTTCAGTCAAATGAGCCCCCTCTGAAGTTTATACAATCACCCCTCATTTGGCATTTGCAAAAGTAAAAAAGTGAATATATAAATATAAAAAGTAGGAAAATAGAAACGTACGAATTGAAGAACAAGTAAATCATAAGTAAAAAATTTTCAAAAGCTTTAATAACTTGAATTTTTAAATACATCAGTTTAAAAAAAGTAAAATATGCAGATATCAGCTCTTCATTGAGCTGAGTCGTTTTCTGCCGTCCTCTTGTTTTCTGCTGTCCTCTTGTTTTTTTTTTAATGTTTGGGCTTCATTGGAGGGAACAACAACACTTCCTGAAAATAAAAGGAAAAATTATAGTAGAAAGTAAAGCATTTCAAAGACACTGATTTATCACAATCTAGTTTCACAAAAATTTGAATCTTTAAATATTATCTAAAATGTCAAACTTTTTCCTGACATCTGTCGAAACGATCGCGTTTTCTGGGAGATAAACTTTGCAGTTACCTAACAATAGCAAACGGAAAAAAGTTTGCGAGAAGTTTCACATTGCTTTCAATATTCTCTTTTTTTATTTAGTTTTATATATTTTTTCAAGTTTTAATAATTTAATTCTTCTTTCTTTTTTGTTCTATATACTTTTCAGTTAAAACATTCTTTCCAAATACCAAATTCCATTAAGATCCGATCACCCGTTCGTAAGTTAAAAATACCTTTTTTTTTCTAATTTTTCCGAGTTAACCGTCCCCCCACTCCCCTTCAGGTGGTCGAATCGGAGAAACGACTATTTCTAATTTAATCTGATCTGGTCCCTAATACGCCTACCAAATTTCATCGTCCTAGCTTATCTGGAAGTGCCTAAACTAACAGAACTGGGAGCGACAGACAGGCGGACAGACCGACAGAATTTGCAATTACTATATGTCACTTGGTAAATATCAAGTGCCATTAAAACCATTTTACCGCTTCCCTTCCCCTTCTGCATCGTTTCCAACCTTTTTTGATTTTCGCCTTCTTGGTAATGCTTATAAAGCGCCATTTGAGTAGATGTAATAAACTTAGCCAAAATTAAATCCGTTTCATGATCAAGGCGAGTTAACTCCCGATACATATTCATTTTTTTGCGATTATCTGAGCCAGAAAAATCTTTCACAATAGACCGTTTTTGATTTAAATAATCAGCAATAATAGGTCTAATTCTCTCTTCTTGGTCTTCCTTTAAATTAAGACTTCTTCTTAAATCAAGCATCGTTAATATATTTTAGGTATTAGCCCCTGTGGTGCCAGTTGGAGAGGGAGAGAGATTTGAGTTTTTTTTTCAGTTCCTCAAATCATCTTTCCCCTTCAACAGAAATGTCCACTTTCTTCCCCTAACAGGTGTCCCTACAACTATGGAATATCGTAGCCTAAAAACCGCTAATGATTTCTCAAACAAATTTAATCTAGTGAAGCTTACGAACAATATTCTACGATAAACTTTTATTCTGTATGGACTTCATATATGTTGGCCTATGCACAGGGAGGAATGTGCCACCGCGCGACATAATTTCTAAATGAAAACAGGTCCTTGGAAATCAAGTTTGGTCTCATTTTACACTTTCACATTCTGAACACGGGTTCTAGTCCTACCTAGATCACCCTATCAATTTGCCCCATTTTCAATTAAATCCACACCATTTTAAATAAAAATTTCCAACATTTTTACAATTTCTGATCATGAGCTTTAAGATCAAAACAGTTCTTGAGAAATAAGAAGTTGATGACTATCTGAAATAAGAGTTTAATTATATTCTATTTTTTCTGTACTTCCGATAAAATATAGTAATTTAATAGGATTTAATATTTATTCATTGACCTTATGATAACTATCACCCATTAAAAATGGGCGATGATTTTTTAATAGCAATCGAAGGTGCTCCCTTCCCAGTTCGTAGGAACACCCTGTCTATGGAAAATGGTTGGAGAAAAAGTTACTAAATTTTTCTGGTGCTTCGCCAGAAGCTGGTTTCTGGGAGGGGGAGTTGCTAATATTTTTTTTCTATTTTTCCACCTGCATTTCAGTTTGTTTGGCCAAAAGACAAGGAATGTAAATGACGTTCTGGCCTTTAACAATTTTACTTTTGGAAAGGTAGCCTACACTTATTTGTCGAGATTTGCATCTGTAATTAATGAAATCAAGGCTGGATTTAATGACAAAGATGCTGAAAATGTAGGAAATAATCTTGATGAATTACGAACTATCATAGAACGTTATCTCCCAATACGAAATCCTAATGCCCCTATTGAAGCAACATATGATGGAAATGAATTGGTAATCACTGGACGTATTCTCAAAACGGTCTCATTTAGTGAAGATCTCTTTATTGATATCTATGATCAACGTGGAGAACGTGTAAAAGAAATTGCTCTAAAAGATGATCCTACTGGATTATTCAATGAGATAGTGTATGAGGCTAATTATGTTAAGTGTAATTCTACCAGTGATTATTACGCTTACTCATGAACGCCAATCGTACGGTTTATTCCTGTTCGTAAACATTTAAAAGTTTTGCTTTTCTAATGTTGTTTGTACCTTTTACCTTAATTGAAGTTGTGTTTCATTAAAGTCCTTTCTTTTGTATGAGCAAATAAACTAATCAAACATAAAATAAAACTATCAGCCATCTTTTTCGTTACCTCGCGGGCTTTTAGATGGCAATGATGATCATAAGGCAGTAACTGGGACTTGTGTATTTCATTTGCCAGAAGGAAGCAATACCAAAACTCTTGTTTGTTGTGATTTTTGTTCGCTTCAAGATTGATTTGCATGTTCAATTGAAGTTCCATCGTTTTAAGATTTATTTAGTCATTTATATTAGTCCCTATTGTATGTTTGTTAACCATGATTGCTTATTTAATTTCTGTTTGTTTTGGGTTTCATTTACATTTCAATAGCAACAAGTTTTTCTTCGTTTTAAGCTTGATTTCTTGATAAGCTTGATTCTGATCGCTTTGGGTTTCATTTTTTCTTTAGTGGTAATTTTAGTCGTTTTGAGTTTGAGCTGATATTTATTCCTTATAGCCGTAATTCAAAACAGTAAAAATATTTGAAACTTGTTTTGTTTTCAGTAAATTGCAAATTCTGTTTTGGTCTTGAGAAGGTGTGGGGATTGTCCTTGGAAAACAATTTGAATTTGTTTCTACTCATTTTTGGCTTTATACCAAAATTATTACGTATATGAAGGAGTTACCCCTCCTCAACGTCTCGCTCTTTACACTAAAGTTTAAATTTTATCTCAATTCTTTAAGAATGATTCCTGAAACACAAGGGTCGTTTAATTCGAACAATAAGTAATTTTTATCATTTTTTTCTCTGGTTTTAGTTCTGAAAATGCAATTTCTGTTGTTTGAGCAGAATTTAAGCTTTAAGAATTTAATTTAAGAATTTATGAATAAGTTTTGTTCAAAGTTTAAGAAACAAACTTTTGGAAACTTAACTTTATAAATTGGAATTGAGCAAAGTTGTGAAGCTAAAACAGTTTTGTTGTGCATTTTTAAGCAGAAGATCTATTTTGCAAGGTTTCAGCTTTAGGCTATACCACAAAGATTTCTTGGTCTTTAAAGGCCAAGGCCCTTTAGAAGAAGAAAAAGTGGTGGTAAACGAACAGAAATGATTACAAATATGAGAGTTTCACCTCCTCCTAATACCTCTCTCTTTACGTTAAAGTATTTATTGTAATCTCAACTATTTCATCTACGGCCTTTGTGGTTGGGGGGTCATTCTTAAGGAATTGGGACAAAATTTAAGCTTTAGTGTAAAGAGCGAGGAATTGACGAGGGGGTGAACCCCCTCATATATGTAATAAAAACATACGAATATAGAAGTTCGTTACGTAAGTGAATTCATAAGTGACGTATATTTTTTACTAATAAAGACGTTCGTAAGAAATTAAAAGGAATCAGATAAAAGACGGCGCCGTCTTTGATGCTCTCTCGATAATTCCATTGGCCACCGACTGCGATTTCACATTTGCCGTCGCCATCGATATCTCGAGCGGTGACACAAACGTTATCGCGCTGGGTGAGATTTCGAGCGATGACGTGTTTGTCCCAGTTCGGGCTTTCGTACCACTGAATCGTACTTTTGTCGGCGAGGACGATGTCGGTTTTTCCGTCGCCGTTGACGTCGGCCATTTGCAAATCGTAACCAATTTGAATGGTGTCAATCTTGACCGCGCGCCATTTGAATTCAGCCCGCAAGATCTACTCGATCACGGACAAGGGACGGCAGGAACTGATCGAGTCGCTCGAAGTGGTGCCCCGTCCGGATTCCTTCAAATCGGAATTTTTGCTCACTGCCCTGTGTTCCGAACTCATCGACGGCGAAACTCTCACCCGGGCAATCGACAAAAGAATCAAAGACCTGCAAGAAAAACTTACGATGCTCGATTCGGTGAACGCCTGCTCCATGGGCGGACCTCCGGGCATGAAATGGATCGCGGAGTACGGCCGTGCAGTGACACAGGCCAGCCTCGATCATCTTCTCAATCATGGCAAGACCTCGACCGAAGTGATTAACGCTTGCGTCACCGGCGACACTGGCTGGAGCTTCCCGGGTGCCGACGATTCGGTCCTGGTTGTTGCAGGTTTCGAACACCGCGATGAGAACTACCAGCGCGTTTCAGACTCTGTCTTCTCGCAAGGCTCTCTGCTGGGTCAGGGTGGACCGACACCGGGCGTTGATGGTGGTTACACCGTAACGGAGCTGTTCACCGAGGCGAATATTCCGCTGGTGTCTGGCAAGCCTGGTTTTGAAAACCTGACGATGGACATTGCGTATCGTTACTCTGGGAGGCCACCACCAAAAAACATTCCAGATGCGCTACAATGCGATTAACAAGCCACCGCAAAGAATTGTTAAAAAGAACCCGAAGGGAATTCTCAGACGTAACAACAGAGATTGTACAAAAGCTAGACCGTACAAAGGAGTGCAGTAAGCTCTGAAAATACAGCATCTTATAGAAGGGTCGCAACCCCCGAACTTACAAATGAGTTCGTTAGCCCTGCAGCACAGTGAACGTGAAAGTGCCTGAACATGAAGCTCATCACTCAGAGTTGGAGCCACCCTAAGTCCAATATGTTTGATATGATTACCCAGCCTCAGACTTCCGACCATTTACGCTTGATGCAACGTTGTGGATTTTTGAAAAGCGAACGTGAGGGACGCAGCGTTTATTACCACGTATGCGAACCTCACTTGGCCAACATCATGGATTGCATCGAAAGTCGTTTTGGAGGCGAGGCCTGACATTTTTGACGCGGCATTTTTTTACTCTGATATATGTTCATATCCTGATATTTTGAATTTTAAATCTGAATGGGAGGATGATTATGCAAACGATTACACCCGGTGAATTAGTAAGTCGAAGTGAGCAAGGTCCGATCGTATAGCATTGACATATATTTATCTTAGACCAGCTCGAAGTGTAAAATTGACGTTTTAGATTAAGAATGACTCTCCTTACGTGTGGTAAGAATCACACGCATTAGCTTCTATCCATTATTTAGCACCCATAAACGCTTACAGACTAGCGGTGCCTCAGTAAAGAGTGACGTAGCTTCTATGTGTTATTTTTCCCCCTGCAGCCTCGTATTAGAAGCCGTATAGTAGAAACTTGGGAGAGAGCACATTTGATCGGAAACTAAAAGTTCTAGTGCCCTTTTCAAGGGCCAAAAGCGATTAGGCCTGCGCGTAGAACATGTGGCGGCCGCTGACGACCTGCTTCACGCCGAGAAAGCAAGTCGAGTCCAGGCTCGGTCGTCCCTCGAACGACATGCGTGAGAATCGGTCGTGAGAGACCTCGTACAGCTCCTCCCAGGGCAGGAGCTGGTGGGCCGCCGCGTTCGCGACCAGGTCCTGCCGGCGCGACAACGGCGTCTGCATGTGCCACTCGCCACGCGTCACGTCGAACTCGAACTCGTCGACCAGGCACGCGAAGCCCTCGACGATCCAGAACCCTGGCAACTGCGTGTCACCCCTCGCTCCTTATTTTCAGTTAAAAAACTAGTTTTTTTTATTTAATTAAAGGTTCAGGACTGTAAATATCCAATAGCCTACAAGGTTATCGACCATGATGATTCAATCCTGCACTTTTCATTTTGATTTGGCTCCATTTTCGAGAAAGAGCCTTGATTACCGGTATCTAGTGTTCAGACTCTGCAAACGGACCTCGATTCTCCATTTCAGTCGTGTGATTCAAATCCCATGTTCATTAGCTGATTAAAGTTTGTTGTTCCTGACTATGGTCGACGTTAAGGTCGAATTCAGGATTTTCGTTCGTCTAAAAACCTATCTGAAGCGCAACAAAAGCAAAAAGAAGGTGAATTAATTCTTAGTAAACTGAACGCTTCTGATGCTTTAATTTTGTTGGATGAAAACGGAAAACAAATGGACTCTGTCGGTTTTTCCAGTTACCTTCAAAAGCATATGAACTCGGGGTTAAAGCAATTAGTATTTGTTATAGGCGGGCCTTATGGATTTAGCGAAGATGTATATAAAAAATCTCAAGGAAAACTCAGCTTATCAAAAATGACCTTTTCGCATCAAATGGTGCGCTTATTCTTTATAGAGCAGCTTTATATCTAATCATTAGGTGGGATTCACATTTGTTTATTTTGTTGGTGTAAACAAGATGAACCATATTTTTTAACAAAAATGGCTAACTCATAATCTGGTTTTAATTTAAGAGCTATTTCAGCTGTCTCTATTGCTTTTTTATAGCTTCCAAGTTTATTCAACGCTACACCTTTGTTTGTATGAACTATATATAAATTAGGCTCTGTTGCAAATAGAAAACTATCTCGAGGTTTTTAGGAATCAAGTTTGTTTTTATTAAAAAGCAAATAAGTTATCAGTAATAATTCGAATTTCACCCTGAATGGCGAAAAAGGTGCGAATACGTATTCTTTCTAACCAATTGTCGAATATTTTTACAGTCTACACCATGTTCAAGCCAATCAACCGGTTCGATCAGGGAGAAGCAATTGATGTGATGTACGCTTCGGTTATTCAGGTTTTCTGATCCTGATCCTCAGTTCTGGCGCGACGGGTTCGATGACAGGCGGAATAGTTGAGCGGTTAATTCCCAGTACACTCACACGATGGGCCGCATTGAAACCTGGCGCACCGTCTTTGTCTCTGAGGATGGACGATAGTTTGTATGCGAGTACTCCGTGACACCGGGTTCTTCTAGAATTGGGTATGACGTGTTTATTAAGGGTATTGATTCTCCTGTTTCACGGTCAGCCAAATTTTTGTTTTAATTTAGTCAGTTCTTCTTTGTCTATAAATTAGAGAAATTACATAAAGGGTGTAGAAATAGCTTGCTAAAATACTGTTTTAAGATCGTCAATATCATAATTTTCCGTGATTCTTAATATTGGTCCATTATTGGTCAGTAGGTTACTTTCCGATTTTAAGAGATAAGGGGTTGTAAATGTTAATTGAAAATCTTGGCTGCCTGTTTCGGAACGACCTGCATATTCGATCGCATCGTGGCGATTTAATTTCAGCGCTTCTGCAACGGCTATTTCGAGATTCCCATCCAGCCAACCCGAATAGCCCTGCTCGATTACATCGATCGGTCCTGTGACCGGGTAGGCGGCTACCGGTAACCCGCAGGCGAGCGCCTCCAGCATGACAAGACCGAATGTATCGGTTTTGCTGGGGAAAACGAATACGTCGCCCTTCGAAATTTCCCGCGCCAATGCTTCGCCAAAAAGATAGCCGGTGAATACCACATCGGGATATTTCTGTTCTAATGAAGAACGGCTCAACTTTGGAAAAAAATTAAGTACACACAAGATTCAATTAATGGTCCAGCCTCAGCTTTGGCACGTATTCGGGATGGTCAATTTCAACAAAGAGACTTGATTTTTCCTTGGACTAACGGGATAAAATGCGGAACCGAATCATTAAAAACTGTAACCATTTCTAAAACGCATCTAGGCTTGATTTTACACTCGTTTTCCGGCACCCCTTTCCCCACAGGTGTTTTAGACGAGGGGAGCTTAAGGGGTCACTCGAATCAGGCCTAGAAATTTGAGAGGTGCGAAATCTTAAACGTAGTGGCGCTACCGTTGTTCTGAAACCAGTTCGCCTCGTCAGGAGATTCCCCCACGACCAGGTCGCTACTTCCGTCCTGGTCCAGGTCGATCGCGAATACTGCTTGAGGTGCTGAAGCCGAACCGACCAATTGTCCGCTGCCAAACGAATCACTTCCCGGAACTGGTGAGGCCAACTGGAGCAGATGGTCTTCAACTTCGCCGTCCGCTGCCGGGCCGGCGGGGCCAAGATTTCCTGCCGTGCTCAGCCGAAAACGTCCGAAGGTCGATCCGGCCATCGCCCATGTCGGAATCTGAAAGGTCAACGCCTCGTGGCGGCAATCTTGTCCGCCTGGTAGATGATATTGACCTTGATGAACGCCAGGAACATCGCGGCGATGACTCCGCCAAGCACGGGGGAAATCACCCAGCTGGCGGCAATGCTCGCCATCGTCGGCCAGTTGACCGCCGAGAATCCGGCCGCCGCGATCCCGGCACCCATTACACCGCCGACGACGGAATGGGTGGTCGAGACCGGCGCCCCGACCCAGGTCGCCAGATTGACCCACAGGGCGGACGAAACGAGCGCCGCCATCATCGCCCAAATGAATACACTCGGTTGAAAAAAAACGAGTGAAACTAGTGAAAAAACATCGTGCCTGCAGAAAAAACTTTAAATATAATTCAAGTTATGAGAGTTTAATGGTTTTAGCCAAGTGCAGGATGAAGCACGAGGTCACAATGACATTGACGAATAAGTGTCATCAAAACTTACTTCAGAAATATGAGTCAAATTCATTTAGGTTCAAATAGAAACAATAATGCAAGTAAATAATTAGGAATGGGTATGCTACAGTCAAATTTTAATTCAGAAGTAATTAACAAATTTGTGTGACATTAAAAATTTCAGTTTCTTAATTCAAATATGCCTTATTAGCCCCTAAGAACAGCCTGATCCTCGTCCTGATATCTGATCCTGGAGTTTCATCACCGTTTCTACAATATTTCTCTAAATACTTTTACACTACTACAAAACTATTCAACGAAATCCTTGTGAAAATGATTGTAAGGTGTTTTAGCACAGCCGTCCACAATCAGAACATTCGAGATAGACATACTAGTTATATTTGTCATCCCTACTGTGTCGAATAGTGACGTCAGAGGAATTGCTAGACCTTGTCTTGTTATTTTATTGTTGTTTCAGATACAATGAGTACAGCGAAATAGTTTTTTTATAAGTAATTAGTAGCCTTATAGAGACCAATTTTTTATTGATTACTCAGGCTTCTATTAACAAAAAATATTAATGATAGATAGAGAAAATTATTATAATAAACAAAAAACTACTACAGTGTAATGACCGTCTCAAGAAGTAAAAACTTACCAAAGGAGGTGGCGAAAACACACTAAAACAAAAATAAAAACAACACACAATCAATTCACAGCACACTTCTTAATTGACACCTCCGACCTTATAATAAAAGAGATGCTGAAGTTTTTTGTGAAACGTTGGTTCTACAAATTGTTTCTGATGTTCATTACAGTTGGAATTAAAGAGTTTCAAATCATTAATTATAGGCTACTTATCATTTATAGGTTATAATTATAGGTTACTTTTATTTTACTATATTATAGATTGCTATAATTATAGGTTACTTATAATTATAGGTTACTTATTAAGTCATTAATTATAGGTTCATATGGGGCGGACGAATTTTCAAGGTAGCCATTATAATCAAAATGGTAGCCATTACAATCTCTACTAAATTTCGGAAATTTCCTATTTCAGGACAGAAGCTTCATACATTTTAGTGAGAGAGAGAGAGAGAGAGAGAGAGAGAGAGAGAGAGAGAGAGAGAGAGAGTAATGGGCATGTAAATTATTTAACTTGTTAGCAAATATAAGTTTATATACAAAGAAAGAGCAAAAAAAGAAAGGAAAGAAAATATAAATAATAGCTTACTTTCCATGTCCATTGACTCCATTTAATTCTGATGAGTTTCCATTTACCTCATTGGGATCATTAAAACTACGAGCTTCTTGTTCCTGAAACACATTCTACTATTAAAACAAATTCTTGACACAAAGAAAAAGTCAAATAATTTGTGTCGCTGACCGGCGCACGCAATTTTACGCTTGAGCCCAGCGACAACACCGAAGCAACAAATCCCGCGGGATTACCGGTACCGCGGGCAACAGCTGCAACCTTTCTGTAGCTTCCGTCATCTTCCCCGCGCCGCAGACCCAATCTGAAGCAGCCTGTCCATCCGTCAGCGAACCAGAGGGCTAATTGTTTCTCATATTTATTACGAACACATTGTAAAGTCCGACTGAGCACAGCCGCTCTCTCTCTCGCTCTCTTCTCTCGCTTAGCCCAGCATGTCATCGACGGATTTTCCATCCCCCGCGTCAGCTTCCAGTTGCCTTCCTCGATCAGTTCCGAGGTATGGGCAACCTTGCAGTTCACGATGTCATGCGGTTTGAGGTACGGCTCCATCACGCGGGCCATTTCCTCGATATCGGCAGGTGCATCCTTGGCGAGGCAGATAAAGATCAGCCCAGCAATCGAACGGACATGAACGGTTTTCAGGCCATGGCAGCTTTTGTCGAACCCGGAACCCATATGTTCGGCAAGGATCAGTTCGCCATCTTCGTTGTAGGTCCAGCCATGATAACGGCAAACAATGTTGCCGATTGTTGTGGCGCGGCCTTTGCGCCACATTAGCCCGATGGTGCGAAAACTCTTTTCATTGAGGGGATACATTTTCACACGCGTGTTTTTGAGCAGTGAAGATCCCTGCGCCATTTCCGGAAGGAACGTGATGCCCATGTCTGCATCCACCATTTCAACCAGGGTCAGCAGGGAGGTTGCCGCAAATCTGCTGATCTTTTCGGTGTTGCGGATGCGACAGGCTTCCAGCGCATGGTCTCGCAGGCAATGACCGTCCTCCAGGAGCAGGACGCTGTCTGCCTGCAGGCGATTGAAGCGGTATTTTTCGGGGTCGTAATCCGATTCAAACAAAATGGTCTAGTGCTTTTTGACATATATATGTCTCGAGATCTATCCTCTCGAACATTTGAGAACGTAGGTCAAGATGTGATAGTTGAAATCTCTGTCGATCATGTTGATGATGATGCAAGGAGATTTTTCATCATTGTTTAGCGAAAAAATCAAATCGATTGAATGAACGTGACTTTCTCTCTCATCAAGATTTCATGTTTGAATAACATATCCATCGAAGACGCGCGAGAGAAATAAAAAGGTTGCTCACATTATGTTGCGAAGAAGTTCTTGAATCAATCGTCGGCCTCGCGAAGTAAGCGGGCCGGGACAAATGACTGCAACACGGGACATCGTGACGGGGGCGGCGCTTGTCGCCCTCGGCACACTGATGATCTGGATCGCCTCGGGCTTTCCGCAGATCGGCGCCATGGCTTTTGGCCCCGACCTCTTTCCTCGCATCATCGCCTCAGGGCTGATCCTGTCGGGGCTCGGCATCCTTCTCGAGACGGCACGCGGCATCGCCCCGGCAAGCGAAGGAAGTCGCCTTCAGGCGCTGCCGATCCTGATCTTGCTGGCGTTGGTGGCCGCCTTCGCGGTGATCCCACCTGTATTGACGCAATAGTACTGTGTATATATAAATAGTATAGTATAGTATAGTATAGTATAGTATAGTATAGTATAGTATAGTATAGCATAGTATAGTAAAGTGTAGTATAGTATAGTAAAGTATAACATAGTATAGGATAGCATAGTATACTACAGTATAGCATAGTATAGTATAGTATAGCATAGTATAGTAAAGTGTAGTATAGTGTAGTATAGTATAGTAAAGTATAACATAGTATAGGATAGCATAGTATAGTACAGTATAGCATAGTATAGTATAGCATAGCATCTTTTGTTAATTTTGCGGTTGTTGAAACCTTGCATCTTGAAATTCTGTATTTGCTTATATTTTTTCAGGCGGATCAAGATTTGTTTCGAGAGAAAATTGAGCTGCGTCAAATACTCAACAAGGAAAGGGAAGGCATTTTACAACTCTTTTCAACGTTACTCGCAACTACGTGTTTTACTAAGCTGGAGAGTGTAATGCTAAAATCAGTTGGGAAGATCAACTCATGCTTAGATACTGTCGCATATATTGACAAACGAGCAAATGAAGATAAATACTCCAAGCACAGCACACAGTCTAGTGTAACCGACGGTCATGTCCGCAACGAGCAGCATGCGGCTGTCTTTCTGCTTGCGCTGCCGGACGGTCAGCCCTTCGCATAGCGGCAGGAATTCCGGATATTTTTCGATATCCGCCACCAGATCGAACATGTTTTTGGCCGAATGTGCGACGCTGCGCGTCGTATCGAATTTAGGCATGGGCGCCGGACACGCTCACTTTTGCACCTGTGCACCGGTCCGGGCCGCGCGCGCCGCCCGCAACTGCGCAAAATCGTCTCCCGCGTGATGCGACGAGCGTGTCAGGGGACTGGCCGACACCGTGGCGGTGGCCGAAAGCGCCGGACAGACGGGTCGTGCGGCGAGCCTGCTCACGGCGTTCCGCGACGCGCACGGTGACCATCCGCTGGCCGAGGGCGTGGCCAAGCGGCTGGCCGCCATGTACGAAGCCACCGGTGATCTCGACGCCGCGGCGGACGAATACGTAGCGCTCGCCGGCAGCGACGACGACCCGGAAGTCCGCCGTCAGTCGCTGTACCGGGCAGCCGAACTGTACCTGGCCCAGGACGATCGGCAGCGCGCGCTCGAGCACTTTGCGGAATACGCCGAAGCCTACGCGGTATAATTTTAGATAAAAAATGGAACCTTTGTTTTTATATACCTTTGTCTTTATTACATCTTTGCCCTAATTTGAAAAACAATAAAAAAAAAAAAACTACAAAAACAAAACAAGTTTTTTCGACAGAAAGTAAGGAGCACCATTAAAACTTAAAACGAACAAAGATTTTTCCATGCATGAGAGGGGTGGGGGCTGTCTCTTCATAATCTATCGCTCTTTCCGATAAACTTTGACTTTGCCTAAAGACACGCATTGTTTTTTTTGAAAAACCGCAATCTTCCCAACCCTCCATGATCCTCTTTGATCATAATTTAGCAAAATCAATTTTGGACTAAAAATAATTCCAATACTCAAGACTTCAGAGCAAATTTTTCTATGTTTTGCAATAAAGCTACTCTTATATATTACATATAAAAAAAATATTGTATCAATGAACCCTTGCTTCTAAACTAGTTCCAAACAACACCAAACATTAGTAACACCAGTTCCAAACATTTACATTAAAAAAAGAACTCCACATAAAAAAATACAAACTAATGTAATTCTGTCAGAATACCCTGTTGACTTTTGTGCAGTATACACAGAATGGAACTCCTCTGGCGATGGTCACGTCGTACTCCTCGGCAAGCCGCAGCAGCATGAGGATCTCGTCGGCCCGGTAGGAGTGTGCGTGCACCAGACGTTCACCGTCGAGGATCTCGAGGATGTGCTCTGCCTGGTGGTCGGGTCGCGGCGGGATCAGGTCGGGCTGACTCCGGCTCGCCTCCTCCCAGGCGTTCATCCTCGCGCGGTAGTCGAGCGCCTTCTCGAAGGCGACCCGGATCGAGTTGGCGACACCGGAACGGGTGTCCGGATACCGCTGACCGGGATTGCCCCAGTTGCTCTGTTTCGGGTTATTCAAAATGATGAGCGCAGCCCTATCTGAGAAAAGCTTCAGCACAATCTCTATTTGGCATTTTTTAGTAATTTCAACTCAAACGTTTGTGTTTACTAACACTTTTAGGTCATCTACTGTGCCATTCTTCCAATTGCTTATGTAATCGCACAACATCATAAAAGTTTCTGTGACGCACTTTTTGCTGGTCAGGGTTTTTTTTAGGGGCCGTTTAACTTCATAGAGTTCAAATAGTTAGGCATTCGGACCGATGCCCCTAAAAAAATTTATGAAAACCTGAATATTTTATTACTTTATTGATTGATCATGATTTAGATGCATCGTTCCACTCTAAGACCACCAGATCCTCCCGTATTTTTCCGTGTTGGAAAACCTACCTCCCAAGAGAAGTTAGTCAATGCCGAGATAAACTTCTGTACACATATTTGAGTGGAAACTAGTTATTCTATTTATCCTTTTCTTCAACTAGGGATCATGATACTTACCGAAGGATTGAAGTTTGCTGCGAAGTCCCTATGTAATACGATATCTACTCCTTGCGGTTTTATTATCCTATCCCTTGACTTTTATTGCTAAAATAAACGATAAATCTTATGGTGCATGGATGGTCGCACAGAAACCATCAGCCCACAGATGAACCCAAATGTGAGTTTGGCGAAGCACGGCCCATGACGCTTCGCCGTGAAGAGGCGCAGGAATCTCTGCGGCGTTTGAGTCTTTTGATGGGGGATCGGGTGGTGCCAATGTTTGTCCCCCCTTGGAATCGGGTGCCAGACAATTTTGTGCAAGAACTGCCTGGTCTGGGCTATCAGGCGCTCTCCACATGCCACCCGCGCAAAGCGGCAGAGGCCGCGCCAGGGGTGCAGCAGATCAACACCCATATCGACCCGCTGGCGCAGCAACAACGCCGCCAGCGGTGCCGTCATGACCCAGTTTCCCTTTCACCGGAAAGCCGACCGGCAGACCTTCCCCATTCGGAATCGGATAGTAGCGGGCCTTACTCTCGGAACCGTGGTGGTTGAGGCCAATGCGAATTCCGGGGCCTTGATTACCGCCAACATGGCAAACGATTGTGGTCGGCAAGTCTTTGCGGTTCCTGGTCCCGTGCATTCTCCTCGGAGCAAGGGTTGTCATCAACTGATCGAGAATGGAGCCAAGCTGTGTGAGACCGTCGAGGACATTTTATGTGAGGTGCTCCGATGGCTCTGGCTGCGTAAGCAGTCCGAAATATCGAACTTTAAGCCCTTTCGCCTAGCCGCGTAAGGCGGGGTTCGCAGGTACCTGGCAACAGAAACCTGCACTACCCCCCAACTTTGTCTGATCTTTCGATGGCTGATTGACACCTCAGGCAATCTGCGCGACCTTAACCGCAAGGGGTCACGCGAACACCCCGTGAGGCCACGGCCCAAGTTCGCATCCAACTGGTTTACTTCAGAAAGGATGCGCCATGCCTGCACCAAACGCCATCACTGTTTCCCAGCTCAACCGCGAGTATTTGGACAGCGCCACTAACACCCACCCCCCTAAGGTACAAATATATAGCTCAAATTATACAAGGCCAATGCATTCTGTCCTCCATCATTTGTTTTTGTGGCTATGAAACCAGTTTTTTCAAATCTTATATTGAGCTAACTTCTTGACTGTGTTTTGTTTAATTAACAAGTACCCAATTCTGAAGCGATGTGTCATGCAAAGTTTCTCGGAATACATGCGCATAGAGGGTAGGGGATCGGGAGGGTGGTTGACGTTTACAGTGACACAATTCAATTATATATTCTTTTGATTGGGACGCGGGCTCTGGGATAGAGAACGAGATAGGCGCCGAGCACGCCGGCCACGGCACCGCTGGCTCCGATCAAAGGCGCGGCCGATCCGTCGCTCATGAGTGCGTGCGCTCCGCCCGCTACCACGCCGCAGGCGAGATAGAAGAACAGGAACCGCCAGTGCCCCATGGCGTCCTCGACATTGTCGGCAAACACATAGAGGAAGGCCATGTTGCCGATCAGGTGCATCCAGTCGGCATGCAGGAACATGTAGCTGATCAGGGTCAAACCCTCGAACAGCGGGGTGGGCGGATAGATGGTGTTCTTCAACCTTTATCCGATACATAGCCTAACCATGCTTTTCTTGTGTATAAGTTTTAAAGCTATCGGACCTATAAATGTCAACGACGACGTCAACTTGCCGTGTTTCACTTGTGAACTGCTTACGAAGGTATTGGCAGATTTCTTCTTTAACACATTTGCCAAATGTCTTGCTTTTTGGTTTTATAAGGTGGACTAGGACAGCACCATCAAAAACCTTGGAATCGATGTGAGGTTTCATGGTAAAAATTTCAGAAAAATAAGCTCGGAGCAGAGTTATAATATCAACTTCAAGTCAGCTACATCATTGACCTCAACTAAACATGAAGATTGCTATGCTCAAAATGATAGCTATTTTCTTCAGCCGCTTGAGAAGAACAATTTTTCCTGTTTTTGTTGGGGATATTATTTGGATTTATTACGTTTGTTTTTACAATATGTCAATAATTCATTATGTAAACTGCTCGAGCATAATGTACAAACATTATGGTTTTACAGATAAATGATGAATATGTCCCTACACTGTTGAATTTTGGTTTTGCATAACGGTATTGAACTTATTGTTATATTATATATAATATAATATACTTTCTGATTTTAGTAAAATCTTTTTCTTCAGCTAGTAAAGCACGAGCCTCTTGGAAAGCAACCATTGCTTTCTCTTTTGTGGAACTTATTAACTTAATTTTTTCTTCATCCTTCAATGTGAATTTTATTTTGAAGTTGTGATCATTTAAAATGCTATCAATTTCAATTAATTTCTTATGCCAAGGAGTATATGTATTACTGAAAGGTCTTACTTTAAACACTTCCACCAATAATACAACATAACTCAATTTACTTTTAGCACCGATCCTCTTGCCATCAACAAAAAGCTTTCCCTGATTGTATTCGATTTTCCGTTTTATCAACGGATATAAGAGGGACTGAAGAAGCCCGTGACTGGGAGTTTGGAGTTTGTGCTTTGTAGACACCGAGGGGGAAAGGCATTATTCAGTGTCTTTTCTCGCACCACCAAAATACGATCCAAATCACAATCATCATCACCGTCAACAATCAACGGTGGCGCGCTGATGATCAAAACAACAAGGAATAAGGTCGCTCACCATTCACCATCCATTCTTTCTCCTCAATTCATCCGGGTTGCAGTATGAGATTCGTAGTAATTATTATGTAGAAGCGGATTCTCCCTCCCCAAACTTGAATTTAAACAACGGGCGACTTATTTAGCTTACAAAAGTTGCCCCAGGGGCTCTCGGTGGTTATATCCCCCTTGGAGGTATAGCTATTTGACAGTGTCGACTTTTTTGAACAAGATCACCATTCCAAAATTTTGATCAGATATATTTGTAAGAAAGACAGCTAAGAAGGGAATGGGAGGTGACTGGTTCCCCTCTGACTACTTTTTAATATCTTCCTCAGTCTGCCCCCTTAGTTTAAACTTAAATACCCTCATATGTACTTAAGGTATTACAAATACGTCTTTTCGATTGATACTCTTACTTTGAGAGAATAAACTTGTTGTATTCAATGGATTAACTCGGTAAACCCAATAAGGAAATGCAGCATCACTTCCTTAATTTTTACTTTCTAATTCTTACTAGTTACTCAACTTGTTTGATGAAAAAAGAATTCAGCGAAAGCGAAGAACGACGATCTATCATAGGCAGCGAAATAGCATTGACTAAGTAAAGAACGATGTTGGCTGGACGAAAGTGATTGGAGGGCAACTAACTCCCTCCGACGCGCATCGTTTCCCCCAAACACATCGAAAGAAAATTTTTCAGATGTAAGATCAACGCATAATAGGATAACTTATGAAACAGGTTTAATGTGTATAAAGTCATTTTCAAGCTCTGCATCCACATTGTTTTTGTTTCTGCTAATACCAAGACTGTGTACTATATGCTATGGTAAATGAACATCCGTGACAAAGTTCATTTTGTGAACTTTTATTACATAGTGTGCAGTTCTTTTCCGGATGTAGGTCAGTTCATATCTTCTTGCTTACTTTTTATTACGTTTAAAATTTAAATTCTAATAAACACTAAAATAGAAAATTTTTGAAAAATACCAAAACTTGTGTGCCCAATAACCATTACTATATGTAAACACTGGTCAAAGTTTGTAACTTGCAGCCCCTACCATGGGGACTGTGGTGGAGTAGTCCCCAAAGACATAGTTATTAGGTTTTTCGACTATGCTGAATAAAATGGGTATCTCGGAATTTTGATCCGTTGACTTTGGGAAAAAGTGAGCGTGGGAGGGGGCCTAGGTGCCCTCCGATGTTTTTGGTCACTTAAAAGGGAACTAGAACTTCTGATTTCCGTTATAATGAGCCCTCTCGCGACATTCTAGGGCTACTGGGTCGATACGATCACCTCTTTTATTTACAGGATGATGACGATGTGAACCCATTTGAGGGTGATTCATGTCACTTCCCTGATGAACCGTCTTCACAAACACCACCGCCACATAATAATGGAGAAGTACCTGATTTCTTTGGAGATAATCTTGTGGCTGCACCAAATAAAGTAAGTTAAACACTCGGAGATAGGGAAAAAGAATGAATAACTTAATAGTCTAAAATTTCTTTTTATTCTCACGCATTCACTACAGCGAAATTTGCTGTGTAAAAAAAAATATTCAGTTTTAAAATCAAATTAGTTAGTTTTGTAGATTGCATGGATGGAAATAAATTGTAAACTGAGAGGACAACCCGGCTCAATAGTAACCAAAACTCTAAAAAACGGAATTTTGGTACCATCAAACGAACCGGATTTTTATACTGATTTCAAAATATATAAGTTTAGTCTTACCCATCAGAAGTTAAGATTGTCAAAAATATATTGGAATGGATTTGCCTCATTTTCGAAAAAAGGGGGAAACACCCTCTTTTTTTGAAGTTTAGTTTTACCGATTAAAGGCTACGAGCCTGAAAAAATTTGCCTGATTCTCAAAAGGGGAAGTTTCAAGCTCCTTAAAAAATGCCCCATTCAGCCCGAAAATTCGGTGAATATACACCCCTGCTTAGATTAGGTCAAATTCACGACCTGAGTGTTGAAAATACAGGCCAGAAAAGTGGGCAGACTCTACAAAATTTTGTTTACATATTTCAACGTTAACCTTGGGTCAGACTATATTTTAGAATAAAATATTTGTGTCAGAAGAATGGACAAATAGGAATCAACTACTAAGAAAAGCTTATTGCTCTATTCCTTTTCCTATCTGTAGGCTTATACCTCATAGCCCCTTAGAATAGGGAAAAGGATTTTCGCTGTGAGTCCCGGAGGTCACGCGATCTATGGCTACGACCTGAACGGTAACCAACGGTGGCATGTCGAACACCGCGGATTCTCCGTGGCTCCCCGGCCCGTGTACGGACATGGCTTAGTGTTCGCCACCATCGACCGCGACCAACCGGAACTCTGGGCCATCCGCCCTGATGGCCAGGGAGACGTGACCAACACCCATGTCGCCTGGAAGCACCTCAAGAGCATGCCGCAACGTTGCTCGCCCATGCTGGTGGATGACTTGCTGTACCTAGTCAATCGAGACGGTATCGCCACCTGTCTCGATTGAAGCTCAATTTTCTAGTTTTCAGCTTCTTAAACTTTGAAAATTTTAGTTGTCGACTGAAGAGTTCGGCTAAGGTTCAGGATGTTGTCTGCATAACATACCAAAGACAGGTTAACAGAAGACAGAATCAACGAAGGAAGATGGACACAGATTTTGATCGTCAAGTCAGAGATAATTAAAAAGGAAAGAAGAGATGAATGCTTTGCTCCTTAAAGGGCTCCTTTCTTGACTGGAATAAGTCGAGTGCATGGAATGGAAAACAAACCCTTGTTAAGAGGTAGCTTTAGTCAGACCGTGGTGTGTTCACCGACCGGCCGGGTGTGTTGAGCAACGACTACTTTGTAAATCTGTTGGACATGGCAACGGTATGGCGCAAGGCCGATACGGCAGGTATGTATGAAGGCGTAGACCGCACCACCGGCAAGGTGAAGTACACCGCCACTCCCGTTGACCTGGTGCTGGGGTCTAACTCCGAGCTGCGTGCGGTTGCGGAAGTGTATGCCTATGACGATGCTGAGCAGAAGTTTGCTGACGACTTCGTTCAGGCGTGGAACAAGGTGATGCAGCTCGACCGGTTCTAGGTCCTGAACTGCGAATTTGGAAAAATTAGAAAAATTGATGTATTTTAACTTAAGATTGGGTGACCTGATATTAATGAAATTTGATATTTAGAAGGAACTTATGTCTCAGAGCTTTTACTTTAAATCTCGACCAGATCTGGTGACATTGGGGAGAGTTGGAAGGGGAAACCGGAAATCTTGGAAAACGCTGAGAGTGGAGAGGTCGGGATGAAAGTTGCTGGGTAGAATAAGCAAATGTTGTAGATATGTGATTGATGTAACCAAACTGGATCCGCTCTCTTAGGGGGAGTTAGGGGTGGGGTTCAGTGCTTGTCTACGGATGAGCGTGTTCAGTTTTCGCTTAATGTTGAATTGACACATAATGCCTTTTCAAGAACCATAGCTGGGTTTTGGAAACCTAATTAAATACCTATACGCTATTTCCGAAAACTCGTTCAAAAAATAAGTTCTAAAAATAAAAAATAAGTTCTTTCATAATAACTTATAAAAAATAAGTTCAAAGGTAGGCTACTCATGTATTATACGAGAACACCCGAGAACTTGGATCATGAACATAAGCCATTATTCGGTTTCCACGCTGTGTGTACTTGACAATTAGCTTCGGCTTAGGTTCGCCGATCCTTCGCTCCTGTGGCAGGTCGACCTGCGTCACAATCCTCGCCCCGGTACGCTCCAACGGATCTACGTCCGGCACGGGGCCGCCGGTCCCAATCTGGACTTGGACCAATCCATAGGGTGGCGATTGTCTCAATCGCTGAGTTCGTTGACGACCTTCGATTTCATCGTTGAGCAGCGTGAATTCTTGGACTTAGATGGGGACGAGAGCGGCAGTGATGAATTTCGGGTGGGGGGGATTCTCTCTCAACAACTTGCCGCCCGGTTGAACGGCAGCTTTGGCGTGATCTATGCTAAATATCACTTTTACTATTCGCCACAAGGAATTCTGTTTTAGAAGCTTCAATTTCTATTCTTATCTTTCGTAGATGAGAATGTAATACATAAATTGCATTCTTCATGGATATTAAATTATCCGAGAATAACAAAATATCATCAGCATACGAAAAGTGGCTAATGTCGATACCTTTAATCACATATAGCAGTGACCGATCTATTTGTGTCACAAAGGGGCTAAGAACTGACCCTTGTTTAACTCCACGACGTAAATAAATTCGGTCTGAAAGTCAACCCTTACGAAAAGATTCTTACTGGATCCGGTCGAGATTTAAAATAAGAGATCCGAGTTACGAGGTCCTTCTAAATACAAAATTTCATTAAGATCTGATCACTCCTTCTTAAGTTAAAAATACCTCATTTTTTCTAATTTTTTAGAATTAAACTCCCCCCCAACTCCTCCAAAGAGAGCGGATCCGTTTCAGTTATGTCAATCACGTATCTACGACTTGTGCTTATTTCTCCTACCAAGTTTCATCCAGATCCCCCCACTCTAAGCGTTTTCCAAGATTTTAGGTTCCCCCCCAACTCCCCCAAATGTCACCGGATCCGTTATTCTTGGAAACTGGTAAGGGTCTAACCTGTGCGGCTTTTACGGAAAGTGTGGACCTCGGGCTGGATTGATGAATATGGCATTACATTTTCGAAAGCTTCCCAGAACTCTTGCCTGGGGCAAAAAAGGACGGTTTTCGCTTGTCCACGAGCCAGAGCCTATGGTGTGCGAAGTCAAGTGAAGTTATATAGCCTATGTCAGAGAGTAGTATCTGAAGTTGTGCAGCCAAGCTTCCGTTTCATCAAACCATGTTTCTGCTTTCGAGTGGAAAGCTCCGTTCTAACAGGTAAGCAGACAACATTTTCTTGTGATTGGAGATTTAATATTATAAGTGTATTTTTGGACACAGACAGGAGTGTCCTAAAGGAGGTGTGAATAGGGGGTACCCCATCCCAACATCTTTAACATTGAGCAAAATGTCTGACAAAGGTATTTCCGTAAAATTACTTGTTAAAAAAAAAAGTTAAAAAAAAGTAGGTATAAATTGATTAAGTCAGGTAGGCAATTGATCATTGATAATATTTGGTTAAGGTGTATAATATTCTTTGACGTATTTTGCGATGATTCTTTTATTTGACGTGTTTGTAACTACTATGGCCCAGCGCGGGTAAAAGGTCAGGGTGGAGGCTTGTTTCAGGTTCGTTGAGAATCATTAGAGGTGGGGGTCTTGGTGTTAACAGGGCTGCCACCCACAGCAGAAAACGAAGGGTGCCATCTGACAGTTCCGCGGAACTCAGCGGCCTGAGTAGACCTTCCTGCTGAAACGCGATTGAAAAACGATTGTCACCGCTTACGTTTATCTCCACTCGCGCACCTGGAAACGCATCCTCAACTGCCTCATCAAGTGCGGCGCGATCTCCTATCTCAATGATCGTCTGCCATGCGGCAGCCAGTAATCCGTTTTTAGAGTTTCAGTTTACAGTTTTGGTAACGAACTGTACGTTACCACGAACTGTTTGAAAATGCATATTTTTTGTCGGAACTGAGCCCTATCCTTTCACATCAAAGATTAAAGTCAAAGAAACCGCTGCTTCCCTTTTTGGAGCCCCTAGCTGAAAATCCTTTTTGGAAAGAATCCTTTTCTTTTTGTAAGTCATTGATCAGCTTATTCACATAATAGTCTAGGTTCTCTTCTTGCACAGTACATATCTTTCCCGCACACATGGAGTTTGGCAGGTGAAGGGTTCCCCTAAAATCTTGTAAAAACGGAGTGGTAAAAACGCTTGGGCCTAGAAACGTCAGAGCTTGAAATCCGACCCTGCCCTCCCCAACTAATGATCCCGGGTTAAACCGTGGTATATATGCAAAACTGAAACAACAAAATTTTTGCTTTAAAGAGCATGTTCCTATTAATCAGATTTTCATGTTTCTTTCCACTGTCAGCCACATTTTTAAATAATATTTTAGTCAAAAATTATGTTGCAACCCCTCGGGCTGAATATTTTCCATGGGTCAAGACTGCGTGACACCTTTTAACATAGAAGACAGGGGGAAGAAAACTTTCATGAAGGGAGCGCAGGATATTCTAGCATTATTTAAAAAAAATTTGAAAAAGTTTTTTCCACTGAAAGTAAGGAGAAGCATTAAAACTTAAAACGAACAGAAATTATTACGCATATGAAGGGCTCACCTCCTCCTAATACCCCGCACTTTACTCTAAAGTATTTTTAGTAATTTCAACTATTTATTCTACGGCTTTTGCGATTCATTCTTAAGGTATTGGGACAAAATTTAAGCTTTAGTGTAAAGAGCGAGGTACTAACGAGGGGGTGAACCCCCTCATATACGGGACACCGGTTTCGAGTGCTATGCGTTCGAGCATGGCCTCGTTCTCACGCCAGAACGTCACGCCAGCGTCGATGCGTTCCCGGGTTATGAATATCTTGCGGTATTCCGCCCAGGTCAGCGTGCGCTCAGCCGGCGTTGAGATTCGCTCGATGATCCTCGACTTGATTTCTGCCTGTGCCAGTACCGTGGCAAGTTCGTCGCGGTCGAAGTCGTGACTATTGACCATTTCATCAATAAACCGGACGACATTGTCCTGTTGCACATCGACAAATTTCTTGTCGGCAGCGAATGCGGATGCTTTACACATTGATGGGTGTATCTGATTCAAATCTTTTGTTTTCATACCTAAACGTTTAATTTGTTCCTTTGATGTTTAATTAAATAAATAAAAAAGTCTTTTTAACGGAAAGTAAGGAGCGACATTAAAACTTAAAACGAACAGAAATTACTTCGTATGTGAAAGGGGCGGCTTCCTCATCAACGCCCCGCTCGTTACGTTAAAGTTTGACTCTTTCTCTTAACTCCACTTTTTAAAACAGTAAAAAACTTTAGCGTAAAGAGCGGGGCATTGATGAGGAAGTAGCCCCTTTCACATAGCCCTGACCTTCAAAAACATGTGTGTTATGAAAGTGAAACCTTGAAAATAGATCTTCTGCTTGAATGAACTACAACAAAATTATTTTCAGCTTCACAACTTTGCTCAATCCCAATTTGTAAGGTTTGATAGATATGCAAATACATTTCCTAAATTTCAAAAAAATACATTGATATGACTCAGAATTCTACTCAAATAAAGGGAATTGGATTTTCAAAGCTAAAGGCAGAGAAAAGGCAGCTGGTAACTGGCAATTAAAACTGGCTGGTAACTGGTAAAATGTTGTTTTATTAAAATTCCGGATGTTCTTTCCGGTGAACGAACGATTTTGGTTTACGACCTCGGTGGTGGTACCTTCGACGTGACGGTGGTTCGTTACTCGGCCTCCAAGTTTCAAGTCCTGGCGACGGACGGGGACGTGATGCTCGGCGGTTTGGACTGGACGCAACGTCTGGTCGACCACGTCGCCGAACAGTTCAAACGGAAGTTTGGTGAAGACCCGCGTGACGATCTCGAAGCGTTGAAATCCTTCCAACAGGAGTGTGAAGACGCCAAGCTGCAACTCACGAAGAAAGCGCAAGTGCCGATCAGTGTGTTGTACTGGCGCTCAAGTGCCGGCGGTACGCACGGAAATACGCGGCGGCCCGCAGCCTTGTCAGCGGCAAGATTGTTGATACGGTGTCAAACATCATGAATGCCAAGCTGTTTGCCCGGCGCGACTACGAACGCAGTTACCTCGAAAGTTATCTCAACCACGAGGTGCGCCGTGCGCGCGAAACATTCTGGTTCATGGAATGGATCCGCTGGTTCCAGTACCTCGCTGCCATGGTGTTGATGCTCGGCATCATCACCTACGCGTTGTCGATCTGGAGCGCCGGCGCGATGACCGTGGGCACACAACCCTGCTTAACTCCTGACTTAATACGAAACCAGCCACTAACCAAATGTCCTACTTTAACCACAGCAGTGTTATTCTCGTACATAGTACTAATCACTTTAATGTATTTGTCTGGTATCAAACAGTTCGTGGTAACGAACTGTAGTAAGGAGCGACCCGACTCAATAGTAACCAAAACTGTAAAGAACGGAATTTTGATACCAATAGTTACATCAAAAGAATCGTATTTTCGTGCTAATTTTTTATTTTTTCATGATTTTATTTTTATGCTGAAAATGTTTAGGATCGTCGAAAATGCAAGAGTTTTTTTTTATCGTTTTAAAAAGTAGAGTTGTGAGAAAGAGTCGAACTTAAGCGTAATGAGCGAGGCGTCGAGGAGCGGACAACCCCTTTCATATACGGAATAATTTCTGTTCTTTTTAAGTTTTAATGTTGCTACTTATTTGCAGTTTAAAAAACTTGTTTTTGTGTTTAATATAGTAAAAGAAATAATATCCTACGGTGAAATATCCTTAAATAATTTCTTTTTTCAGTTCTGGTTTTATCGACTTCACTTTTTGTTAGGATCAAATAATAAAAAAACAGTTCTTATGTGGGCTTCGCACCCACCCGCAGAACCCACGCCCTTGCTTTCACCTCCAAAGGCGCCGTCCTGCTTCAAGACGAGCGCATGGTGTGGGTGCGCGACGGCGCGATCGCTTCGGAGCGAAGCCTGGAGACGCCCACGACCGTCATGCTCTCGCGCGGGGACCAACTGCTCCTCGCCGTCGGGCCCACCTTCGAGACCTGCCCGCCCGACCGGCTCGTCTTCGAGAGGCCGCCCGCCACCGTCCTCGACGCAGCGCTCTCGCCTGACGGGTCGCGGCTGATCGCCATCTGTGGCCACCCCGATCAAATCTTACAGAATCATGCAATTTTTAAAATGTCTGAATGTAAATGATAGTTTTCAAAAGTTATCAGAGCAAAAAAAAATTATCTCAAACAATCCTTGATAATATTATGTAGGATGAGTCTCCAAATTTTAATTATTGTATAATGCTTATGAGTTGTGACCGAAACGCATTTACTCAATTTATTTATCGGAACAAAATCGAAACAAATCAAACGAAGCTCAATTGTACGAAGTTCTAATCGAAACAAAACAAATGTTATTGTGGATTTGCTTTTGAACACTACCTTAGATATTCACGTCACGCTGAACTGGATCGAGGTCGGGGCAAAATCCTCTGCGTTGGGCCGGCTTGGGATCTCGAGACCGTCAATCTGCGCGATCAAGGCCGCCAGGCGGCCGTAGATCTCACGCCACCTCTTGTTGCGGGCATCGAGGCTGCGGAGCTGCGGCCTGAGGACCGACGCCACGAGGCTCGACATGCGCATCGAGAAATTCGGGGTCGTGTAACGGTGGCGCTCGAAGACCTCGAGCGGCGGCCGCGCCCGGTGCTGGGCATAGAGCATGTAGCTGCCGGAGAAGAGGATGGCGCGCGCGTCCTTACTTTCAGTTAAAAGCACTTGTTTTTTTATTTAATCTTAATCAGAAGACAGCATATGCATCCTGATTGTCAAAAGAGTATATCTACTATATCTTAGGAATTATCAATGGTAAGAAGTTGAAACTTTCAAG
This sequence comes from Alatinidae sp. Z8VKAUB7J3, assembly GCA_010016025.2. Taxonomy (NCBI): domain Eukaryota; kingdom Metazoa; phylum Cnidaria; class Cubozoa; order Carybdeida; family Alatinidae; species Alatinidae sp. Z8VKAUB7J3. The sequence goes on from JAAAKM020721499.1 coordinate 87,863,325, forward strand.
GAATTTTTAGGGAATTCGATCTGAATCAAAAGATTTTATGTGCATCCAGGCGGTCAAACTAGTTTGTGTAATGCCTCGGGGGCATTTAAGGTAAACAAAATTCTATAGGAATGTTGAAACAAATCAAAAGACACTATTTCTATCCAGGTTGTCAAAAAGGTGTAACAAGCAAGGATACACTCAAAGTCAGACTTGGGTAGGAACACCATTTGAAAAACTTATTTTTAAACTTATTGCAAAATCAGTTATTTAACTGATTTTTGGCTTCTATATTTTAAATAATAGCCTACGGTTCGTAATAGCCTACGGTTTGTAATAAAAAGCCTCAGAAGTTCATAAATACTAGTTTTGGTAAGCATTAGGCACCATTCATAAAATGTTTACTGAATGTAATTAGTTTTAAAGTCTTTTCAAACTTGTCCGCTGCAATACAAACATCTGATTTGCAATCCACAAGCTAGGGCATAGAGTTTAAGCCCTACTAATGTTAATTTCTGCTCGTTTTGAGTTTGACTCGGTTATTTATTGTAATTACTGTTCGTTTTGGGTTTAATTATTTATTGATACTGATTTATGGTAGTTTTTCGCTTGGTAGATTATTTGATTTTATTTTATCTCATTTTTGGTTTATTGGATTTTTTTACTTCTCTTTGAAAAGCTTATTTTGTGCAAATTTTTTTTTAATTAATATCAAATAAATAGTGTTTGTAATCGGATTATATTTGAAGTGACAAAAAGGAAATTTTAACTGCGCAATTCGGGCATTTAGGGATAAAAACACATTTTATATTAGATAAAACATCCTTCACCCTTTCCTCAGAGCTCTTTAATTATGGAATAAATAGCAAAGATTCATCAGAACTATCTCTACCGAGGGATTCAGTGATGGCAACCCTTTCGTGGTGCCCCTGAGAGTAGTAGGCACAAATAGGGGTCTACTACTACTGATTTCAGTGATCGTCAGCCACTGACCATTTTGTTCAGTATCTGACCATGAGGCAGGGCATTTTGTGTTATACGCTTCCGTGGTTAGGTAGATTGAAACCAGAAATAGCGGGATGATATAAGATGACATGCTTTAACACCAGCGAAGGTACGTCGTTTTTACACTGAAATCAATAATATGACACTCACATGCAATCTACGGCATAAACTACGTATATCCAGTTCTTCCTAAAGTGCTATCGTAAAAATACTGTGTAAATAAGACACGAACGATTTAAGCTTTCTCTCGGCACTAGAAGCTGGGTATACAAGGAACTGTGAGCAATTCTTTTTGATTTGTTGGACTTCATTCTTTAGTCCCTTAGCAGGACGGTTCTTAAGGTCAATTAATAAAGCACAGTAAGTTGGATTCTATAATAATAAGGGATTGAGTACTCCCAACTTAACTTGTTCTTGGGACGAAGAAGCCTTTTTATTCAGGGAAATGGTTTTAAAAACCAAGGAGCCCGTGATCTCCTAAAAGCTTCGAAGCTTCCTTTACATCATTGATTCTAAATTCAGGGGGAAATAATTGACGAATTTTTGCTAAAATGTTTCTATTATGCTTTTTTACTCCTTCTTCGGATATCTTCATGAGTTCCTTAATATTACCAGAAGTATCACCGTTGTAGTAATATCTAGCCACTTCAAATTCTCTTCGACTAAGGAGGCTGATCGTTTTGTGAAAGACTGGAAGGTGGAAGTCAGACCTAATCCGTTTCGGAGCGAATTTTACCTATTTATTCAAAAACCGGCGACGGAGATCAGGGAAGCCAGAGTTCAGGTAATGGATATCAATGGTCGAATTGTTCATAAAAAAGAAGAGGTTCCAATAGGAGAAAACTATTTAATCAGACCGCAGAAGAAATGGTTGCCTGGACTTTATTTTGTTCAGGTGCAGACGGGAGCGCATCTGCAGACATTGAAACTGATTAAATATTAGATAAGGGATGGGCATAAATCATTTTTCCAGTTTGTCTATCTTTCCAACAAAAGTGAATAAGTGAATCCTCTGACTGATGGACGTACACAAGACCTTTCCTTTTGATGGGATGCACCATATTCCCTTCCATTTTCATTTTGCCAGCCCTGAATTCAACAAGGTTTTTGCTGGATTGAGATCTTCCACCAAACAAACTGGCAGCCATTTTTTAATTTACCTTGAAAAAGTTAAAACGAAAGAATTACAAAAGTATTCCAAGAACCAAAATGACATTAATAAAACATAACTTTAAACAAACTGGACATTAATAGACACAAACAGGTATGGACCAGCTCCTGCCGGTTCTGCGCACGGTTAAGGCGCGTGCTACCGGCCCGATCCTGATCCATGTGCTGACCAAGAAAGGCAAGGGCTACGGCCCCGCCGAGCGCGCCCGCGACAAGGGCCATGCCACCGCCAAGTTCGATATGGTGACTGGCGAACAGAAGAAGGCGCCCTCCAACGCGCCCTCCTACACCTCTGTCTTCGGCAATGAGCTGGTGAAGCACGCCGCCATGGACGACAAGATCTGTGCCGTCACTGCCGCCATGCCTGATGGCACCGGGCTGAACCTGATGGCCTAGAACAAGCGCGCCTGCAAAAGGCTCAAATGCAAATTTCACTGCCGGATCTGGCATGTGGGACAGGCGCATAAATCAATAAGTATACGTATTAGAAACTGCCTGAGGAGACAAACAATGAAAGGTGATGCTGAGATTATTCGATGGCTGAATCGCCAATTACAGCATGAACTCACTGCAATTAATCAATATTTCCTGCATGCGCGTATGTACCAGAACTGGGGTTTTGATAGCCTGGGAAAGCATGAATACGATGAGTCAATCGAGGAAATGAAGCATGCTGACAAATTAATTGGGCATTGTAATTTAGCTTTAAGAAAATACAATCGAATACAATGACCCAAAACTGAATCATCTAGATACATTCTGGACAAAGTTCTTTGAGGTGGTCCTTGCACTACCCCTTTTTGCTGATGCTACAGAACCTAGTCAGCTGAACAAGAACAGAGACTGCAGCACTGATTTTAGTGGCCAGAATGTAGAAGTTCAGCATCTGAGCTGCCTGTAGTCTTGATTCCAAAAATATTTGACACTAACTTTCAAAGTTCTCAAAGAAGGGGGATTATGGATACTCTCACAATCAAATAAGATTTCATAGTTTTCAAAAAACATTAAAAAACTGCGTTTAGACATTTCAAGGGGTGTTGTGAATATTTTAAATGTCTTAAAACAAGATAGGTCTCTTTCCGTCTTGGACAGCCGAGAATCTCTGTTTATGATAAATGAAACCAGATAAGATTTTCAACTGGGTTTTAAATTGTCTTTCTGGTAAAAGTTGTATAATGTTTAGAATTTATAGCTTGGAAATACGCAGTGAAAAAAGTTTCATTCTCCGTAAATGAATTTCTATGCTAAGATTGTTGGCAATCTCATCTAGCAAAATCGTTGAATTCTTGACCGCCGGCCTACACGCTCAGTTTCAGAATGGCTTGCAGCTGCGGTTCGGTGCGGTTGTCCCGCTGACGGGCACCGACGAGCGATTCTTCGATTCCGAACTTCAGGCAGCCGTGATTCGCCGGTTCTAGGGCGCTTCCGCCGGTGGTGGCCGGATGGTCCCGGCCAATCTCGAAGCGGGCTGACGGACCTTCTCGGTTAATGGCTGCGCGGCCGGGCCCATCTTTTTTCCGGTTTTCGGAAATTCTCACCGCGTGAGGTGCATTCTCCTCTCCAGAAAGCATTTATTCCCTTTCATGTGAAACAATGGGAATGTGTTGCGCCTCAGGAAAAGTTAGACTTCCTCTGCTGGCTGCACCACCAGAGCCATTGAAGACTTTGCTTACTGGAACTACGTTAGAATCTAAGCGTGTTTTTTTTTATCAAAGATCTGAAAATATAACTCATGTTTTCAAATGACGTCGTTTGGTGCCCAAATCAAAAATCCAGATCAATTTATGCCTACTTTCAAAGTAAAAGGGCAAATTCATCATAGAGCAGGGTCCCTTCTACCATTCTCAGTCGAGAATCATAAATTTTTACAACTGTATTTCATCGAGAGGGATCCGTATTGCTCTTATCCATTAACTTGCCAACCACACCCACTACCAGGCTAACGATCCAAAGACCGATAAGCAGTGTTGCAATCGCAGAAGCCAGCTGAATGCCATAAGTAATAGCAAGCGATGTGAGTTCAGCGGTATCAAATTCCATCGTAAATTCCTAACCCACTAATCTTGGGTGTCACTGTTCTTGTTTAAGAGGCGCCAACAATACATAAGCGATAGAAGAAATTCAAAACTTTAGCTGTATGTTGCTGCGCACAGTTAATTAACTGTGACGAAAATGACAACTGGTCATAGAAGTCTTATTTTCACCAAGGGTGATCGTATCAAAACAATGGTTTTGGAATTTAAGGAAAAGTTTCTTTCGAACGAAACTTCAACAAAGAGATCATACCACTTTCTGTTATCTATGCTGCAAAATAACAATTTTGAGTGGAATAGGGCCAAAATACTACCGAGCAAAAATCCGAGGCTATGAATTGGCTTACAGGTATTGAGAAGCTATTTATATAAACTCCAAATATGAGAGGCCATGTTACCCTGCGGCGGCGCATTCATCTCTAAACAAATATTCAGTTCATATACGTGATGTTTGCCGACACCATCTGACGCAGAGTTTCGAGGGATGTCGCCCGAAAGTTGGTGTTTTCTACCGCGTTGTTCGAATTACAAACCTCCAACGCCTGGTCTCTCAGGCAGTGACCGTCTTCCAGCAGCAACACTTCCTCACTATCTAAATCTGAGAGGGTAGCGGTCTTCTTCTTTGCACTGGGGTGCGCTTTGCCAACCGCAAAGTAGAACGGCTCTGAGTAGATTTTGCGTTCCTCAATGTTTTCTTCCTCCAGCGGCAGCGCCAGCAAGGCCCCATCCAGCTCTCCAGCCTTTAACCGAACCGATAAAAAAAACTGATCCTAAATATAGTTATTGATGAAATTTTCCATTTTATTTTACTATGACAACCTATAATCTTTCTATAATATTGTTCTACCTTTATTATCTTAGATTTAAAAATTATTTGATTCATAGTCATTTTATAATTTTCTAAGCTATTCTTTGCCTCTAAAATGCATACGGTAATAGAGAGTATGACAAATTAAAATTTTTTTTAATAAATTAATTATTTTACATAAAATAATAATTTCATTACTTTGGAGTTTTTGTTAATCAATACCAAATAATTATGCTGAACGATCACGCCGATCGTCGCGAAGATGCGGTGGCGCGACCCGAGCGTCCCCTGCCGTCGGGTCAGATCGCGCCGGTGGTCGCTCTGCTGCTGGGGCTCGGCCTGATGGCGGGAGCGATCGCCATCGCGCCGCACCGCCTGTACTACGCCGGCCTGGCGCTGTTGGTGTTGGCGTACGACTACGCGTCGAAGCGCTCGGCCGTTGCCGGTGCGCTAAACATGGGGCTGCTGCGGGGACTCAACCTCGCCGCCGGCGCATGCGCCGTGAGCGGGGAACTGCCACCGCGTGCCATCGTGTACAGGGGTGTTATGGACATAAAACAAATGGTAAGGCATACAGCCAGTCCTGGTGTAGAAACTCGAACTATGGTAAATAGTTGTGACGGTCCCATTGCCTTGATTTCCTAAGCCTAAGTCACGCTTAGGGGTCGATTCTTCTTTCCAGTGGCGGCTTTAGGTTAAAGACAGTGGGGGCACTTGCCCTGAGCGCAGATTTCTTAAGGAGGTAAAATTTCAAATAAATAATCTAATCGTTATAATTATTTTGTAAGTTTTGAAATTTTATTTTTATTGCAAGAAATTAGAACGCAGTTATTTTCTAACATTCACATGCGTAAAGGAGACCAATGGAGCGGGCTACTCCATCGGCTCGTTGGCGGTTCGCAAACGCTAGGCAAACATTTGAGGGAAGCAGGGGAGCTTAAGGATGGCCGGGTCTTCAAAAAAGGCGATTTATGCGGCGTTGGTTGGTAACGGTCTTATCGCTGTAACCAAGTTTGGCGCTGCGGCTTACACGGGCAGTGCGGCCATGTTCAGTGAGGGCGTGCACTCGCTGGTGGATACGGGCAACCAGGTACTGCTGCTCTTCGGCATCAAACAATCCACCAAGCCCGGAGTGGAGCGATCAGCCTAACTTGTCTGCTGGTTCGACTTTGGGTCCTTCAAAGCTTCGACTTAAATCTGGTGCGGCACTAATCGAATTCTTTAGTGGTGCGACTGTCGTTTTGGAAGGTCCCACCGAGTTTGAGATTCTCTCAAGGAACGCATCGCATCTGTTGGCGGGAAAAATGAACGCACATGTCCCTCCGCAGGCGATTGGATTCTCAGTTGAGACATCGGCGGGGGAAATAATCGACAAAGGCACGGAATTTGGCGTGAGAATCACCGACCAAATCCATGAAGTTCACGTTGCAATGATGAAAAATTATGACCATAACAAACAAGGCTTATCCAATCAGACCTCACACTGGTGCATGTGGGGGTCATGGACTAATATACTTTGTTCTACAGGTAATGTTACCTGTAAGCAAAATTCGACATTACACTGCCTACCTTTTGTAATATTTATCTAATTGCTCTGATTTGCCAGTTCAAATTTTGCCACAGGCTGATGTCACAATAGCTACTATTGCAACTGTTCAGAAACAGCTGGCTAATCTAAACTTGAAAGTGAACCATCTTGGATATTAGCATTAATGGAAGTTTTTCCTTGGGAGTTTGTCAACTACAAATTGAAAATGGTTACAAAAACTATTAATTACACAATCCGTAGAATTTATAATGCTAACATAGAGTGACAATAGAACTATATTGCTCAGCTGATATTTTAAGCCTAATTTCTAATTCATGGAAGTGCTAAGTTTTACACGTTTGTTTTTGCTTACATTATTGCTTTTTGCTTCATCAAAGTGCTAAAATCTTACAGCTCACTGCCAAATAGAATGTTGAAGAGAACTCTTTAATGACAACTTCACTAACTTCCTTAGACCACTAATCAGAGTAAATGACCGCGTCCATCAGGGCGGCGTCGTCGGAGAGCTGCGGCGTCACGACGGTGATCGGCGTCGGCAGCTCGCGCACGTACACGAGCATCCCGTCGTGAAACTTGCGATCGATCCGAAGCACCCCGTCGCGTTGGCTACTCGGGCTGAACGACGGATGGATCATCATCGGGGCGACTCTCCGCGAGGCGCGTGGACCAGACGGGATCCGCGGGCCGGGACACGATTCCATACTTCGGTCGATCGCGCGATGCGCTACAGACAGACCCAGGCAGGGCCGAAACGAAATCGAAGGGGCCCGGACCCAGAACAATCCGTAGGCAGTTTCTCTGGAAATCATCTAGTAAATTTTCATCTACTTTTCTGAGTGCCCATGCTTCAGAGCCCTGTTTGACCACTGTCATCACTATAGCTTCCAATATTCTAATCTTGGTTTGCAGACTAATCTTTCTATTCTTCCAAACTTTTTTATACCCATGTGGAAATCTGTGGTTTCAGGTCTCTGTGAGTTAATTTTCATAAGCAAATGACAATCAATCGATTCAGCAAAAAATGCGATCCAGAAATGTATAAAAATTAGTTACCGTTTAATCCCTTTTCTGAACGCCGACATTCCAACTCTCGCCCTGATCGTAGCCATCGATGCCGTTCTCGTAAGTGCTCGTCAGGTCTACGCGTGGCAAACGCTCGCCAACCGCTTCGCGAACCGCAAATTTGGCAGCGCGCGCCGATTGGTGAGCCGCGAGCAGGCGAGGGTTCCTCTTCAGCGCCATTGCCACCGCTTCGTCTGCAGAATGAACCGGCAAACCACCATCCTCCGGCTCGCTCAGACCACTACCCGGCAGGTTGCCGACCGCGCTTTTGAATTCATGCTCGGCCAACTCGCGCCTTTCGACCGTGGTTGAGAACAAACCAAAGATTTTTATGTTTGGGAGTTGGGCAGTCTTTAGTTATAAATTTTGAAATTAATTCACTTTATGAATTCACTCTTTTCACTCACAAAATGTGAAGGGAAGAAGACAGATAATTTATCTGAAGGGACTGATCTGTCCACCCTAATCACACCGAAGGCGTACTCTGAGCATACAACTAAAGCTGCCAAAGAACGTGTCCAATTTTACGCTGAAGAATTGATTGTTAAGTTCATACACTTGCTCTTAGCTGACCCATTGTCATATACCAGAAAGTGTCACCACATCATAGCCTTTATAATACTTATTTTTTATGTTTCTGGAAGGTTTCGGAAGGAGGGGGTTGAGCAAATATATTTAAGCAAAATTGGGTTGAAGTTAATCATATGAAGAAGTTGTCCCTTAACTCGCCAGAATTACCCCTGACAACATTATTAGAACGGAGATTAACTGTTGTACAACTAGAGGTAAACATTCCATAGAGGTTACACACTCTCCGTCTAATGGACAGAGGGACCATTTGGGCCAAATCTTGGGGTGGGCATGAATTCCATCTGCCCCCCCCCGATTCACTTTGTGTCGTGGTTGCAGGCCGCGCTGTGGCGAGAGGCGATCCATCTCGTGAAAGAGGGCGTCGCGTCGGCGGCGGATGTGGACCGGGCGGTCTGGGCCGGGCCGGGGCTGCGCTGGGCGGCGATGGGGCCGACGACGCTGTTTCATCTGGGGGCCGGAGAGGGCGGGCTGGCCGAATTCTGCGCCCGCTACGGTCCCAGCTTCGACCGGTGGTGGGACGATCTCGGCGAGATCCGCATGACGCCCGAGGTCGTCGAGACGCTCGTGGCGGGCGTCCAGGAGGCCACGCAGGGCCGGAGCCAGGCCGGCTCTCCGCTGACACTAAAATACAAAGATAAAGCGGTTGAACAGGTCAATGAATTTAGGTGTCTCAGGACATAGATTAATTATAATGGTGAAATAGCAAACCAAAGCAAAAGGATGATTGCACAAGCTACTTCGGCTTTTAATCAGTTGAAATCAATTTGGCACAGTAGGAAATACTCTATGCCCTTGGAGCTCTGCCTCATGTATCAATAGTATCATATGATATCCATGATATCATATGATCTATACATGATATCATGTATCAATAGTCCATTCTGATATCCATGATGTCCATTCATGGGGGTGAAATTTCAATGCATTTTGCCTAGTTGATGTATAATGGCTTCTTTGAAGAAATTTTCTGAATCACCATTTACCATTTACAATACTGTGGACACTTAGAAGATCAGAGTGCTTCCAATAGAAGTGAAGACTTAGCAATCCTAATGCCTCTAAACATTTTGATTATGACAAATTAGAATCAGCTTTGTAGCAAATCTTTGTGCTGATTCAATTTTCTTCCTATTATCTTTAATTATAGGGTAACATACTGGAGATCAATATTTAAAGAAAGGGCATACCTTTGACTTGTATAGTTTCTACCACGTTTTTCGAAAATTTGTTTTTGAAAATTTGTTTTCAAACTTGAACGAGAAACGCCAAACGAGTAACGCTAAGAGTAAATGCTAATAAGTCAGATGCAGTAGCATTTAGGACCAAGGTGTAATTTAAGGGAAATTTTAACGTGAATGGTAATGAATTGAAAACTTTAAATGATTTTTCACACCTAGGATGTCAGGTTTCATCAAATGATAGAGGGATCCCCCTCAAATGGCTTAGCTTGGCTCTACCCCCCCCCGCAAAAACGCTTGTGCAGTTTTTTTCAAAAAGTAACACATACATATAGCTGACACTGTTGGACCTCTTTTGAAAAAAAGAAGGCTATTGATATAGACTATGATTAGTTAAAATACTGACCAAAATTCACAATTATAACTTTGAAAAGACAAATTACCTTTCAGTTTGGTTAAATTTGGCCTCAGCTAAACGTGATTGTGAATTTTAATTTTGATGATAGTAATGATAATTGTGCGAGTTACGTTTTTAGAGCCGTGTTCTCATGCACCGGCTCGAGTTTATTTACAGTGTGACACATGGATTGTATTCCCATCATTAAAACAATTTGTTAATGTTGGTCTTTGCCCGGGTAGCATCTTTGCACCTGTATCTCTTGAGCTATATCATTTAGTTAAATCTTAGATCTGATTCTTGCTGGACTTCTCTTTGCAGACAACATACATATCAATAAGGAGTAAAATTGAAGGCACTCTAAGACTGATAATTCATTCCAAAGCAGGTAGCACACTCACATTAAATTGCTTAATTTGTCGGGTTAATTTATAGCAAACCATATAACTGGCTTTCGTATAAAGTGAATATACCACTCGATGCCTTTTTTATGCTATTTACTAATATGATAATCGTTTCTACCTTCCAACTTTCCTAATCAAAAGAATAAATAATATAATGAAAAAACAATGCCCCTTCAATTTTAAAAAGGATTAGCCAATCTTAAAAATAGCGCCTGAATTTAAAACATGGCCCAACTCGTAGAGTCATGCAGGGGATATTGGTGGCGTGATAGAGCGCAGTTTTGTTTTATTGATAAAGATAACAATAATACGGCTCGGTCATTAGATTGTGTATCCATCGATAGCCTCCAAATATCTACAAAATTTCAAACAAAAAAAGTTGGTTTAGCTAGCATGTAGTTGAAGTCGAAGAATTCTTTTCAGTTAATTTAGCATGACTCTATCCCGAGCTTTCTAACTTATGGATACTCATGTTTTGTCAGATACAGTCTTTGTATGTAATCCGTGGTTCGGTCTTACAATTATGTATCCCCTCATATCCTTTGTTGCAAAACTTCGGTTGACTGAAAGATCTTATAGCAGAACAGTTTTGAATACCAAATTCGAGCTTGAATAGCTAGTTGAAAACACTTCATCTTAAAGCCCACTGACCGTTACACATCTTTTGATGTGATGATGCCGGAAGTTCACTTCTTTCAAACAAGACAGAAATCTGTCTTCCGCAACACGCCGCCCTTTGTGCAATTGCTGTTTTTCTATTTTGCGCTGGGGCAGTTCACGCCGACGGTGCTCGGTGAGGATGGCTGGACGGAATATCCGATCATCTCCAATGTCGGCTGGGCGATCATCTCCCTGTCGTTCTTCGCCGGGGCCTTCAATGTGGAGATTTTTCGCGCCGGCATCGAAGCGGTACCTGAATCCACCCAGGAAGCGGCAAGCTCGCTCGGCTTCACGCGGCTGCAGACCTATACGGAAGTCGTGCTGCCCCTGGCGTTTCGGGTGTCTCTGCCGGCACTTCTACAAACTTCTACAAGCTTTTACTCATGTCTATCTATTAACAGTTAATGAATTGTCTAGAAATGGCTGTAAGCTAGTTATTGGTATATAACTAGGTATGGATGGATAATAAATAGACATATCTATTAACAAATGAACTAACCTCCTTTTTATGTAATTCTAATAAGGGAGGTATTAATGCCAGGTTTTTCTTCTCACTCAATTGGACTATCTGTCTTGGCTTTTTCTACAATTAGCCATGGCTTGTTGTGAGGGTCAACCCCTCATGACCCTGGGATTTTGAGGGGGGTTGACATGCTGCTTGGGGTATAAGATCTTGTTGGCTGTTAAATGCTTAAGGATTGAATCATTGACTATGTGCTCAAGTATTTTGATGACAACTGAGGTCAGGCTAATTGGCCAATAGTTTTCAGGCTTGGAACGATTACCTTTCTTGAAAACCGGAGTAATGTTGGCTATTTTCCAGACTGCTGGCAACTCTCTAGAAGTAAGTAATGTCTGGAAAATTCTCCTAAGCGGTTCTGCTATGATAGCTACAGTTTCTTTTAATAGCCTGGGATGTAGGTTATCTGGTCCTGGCAATTTGTTAATAAGATGCCCCCTCAATCCCTCAATCCCCTTCAAAGATTTACAGCCAGTCGGATAAAAAATTTGGGTTAGTATTACAAGTGCACAAAGTGCCACTATTTTAACGACTCAAATTTCTTTTAATAAGGAAAATGAGCTAATGGTAATAGATCATTGATAAGAGATCAGTGGAAGTGGGTAATAGACAAAAATGAAGTAATTCTGATAGCAACATTGCCCGAATCAGTCAGTAAAAACAATCAGCCCTCCCCCGAATGTTTCGGCCAGTCATGCCTCTCTTTGGCACCAGACTAAACATTGGGTGCGATTCCCCTTCGCGACGCACACTGCTGCGCGGCCTCGGTGTCGCGATGGCTTTGCCCTGGCTCGAATCGCTGTCCTTCGCCGCAGGCGCGCGAAGCAGCGCCGCCGATCAGCCGCCGACTCGCACGCTCGTCACCTTCACCGGCATGGGCTTCCACTCGAATCACTGGTGGGCCAAAGGCGAGGGCGCCGGCATGGAACTCGGCCCGTGCCTGACGCCGCTTGAGCCCTGGAAAGAGCAACTGGTCTTCCTCCGAGGCCTGTGGAACGAACAGGCCAACAACGGGGTCATCCACTTTTATTAAATAAAATATCATCAAAATATACACATATCAACCTCCCTATTAAATGAGATTCAAACCACTTTAAAATACTACCTGTGACTCCAAGTGACCTTAGCCTATCAATTAAAATGCGTTGTCACATCAGGGTCAAATATAGCAAAGCCAAGTGTACGGTCAGCAGTCAGGAAAATATGCTCTATTGCTGACTGCATTTAGTCTCAGATGTTGTGATTAAATCTTTTTGTATTTTTTATTATGTTTTTCGTTATTGCATTTTTTTTCTTTTATGTGTATTTTTTATTTGTTACTTGTGTGGGCATAGTGTATGTATTTAAATATAATTATATGTATTTAAATATAGATGTATTTAAATATAGTTAAAATATTGCCAAAATGTTTTTCCTTGATACCCTTAGATTTATTAGTAGTATTAGTGGCAGCAGCAGTTATACCAATAGCAGTAGAAGTAGAAGTAATAGCAGTAGTCTTAGCTTTAGTGGCAGTAACAGTAGTAGCAATATTAATAATAGTAGTAGTAGTAATAGCTTTAGTAGTAGTAGTAGTAGTATTATAATGCAAATGTTTTCAAGGTTAGTTTTGGTTAGTTCAGTGAAGATTATGTTCTTGCTCTTTTTTTCTCATTTACTCTTTTTTTCTAGCTTACATCTCTTTCTTGTAAGTACGGAAGAAGGAAATGTTGCAAAAAAAACATTTATGAGTCATCGCCGAAATCAACCTGAATCTCAATATTTATTTTCAAAATGAACCGTGAAGCATAAATAAAAATTTGGCTGGGCTTGGGCGAGAAAATAGTAAAAGCTTTAGACCAGGGCGGAGCTGGGGCCAAATTTGGATTCCAATAATTGTATTCTGTTAAACTAGCATTGTAGAGAAGACATTTAAAAATTATTTTTCAAGATTGGGTACAGCGTTCTCGTCTATTCGATGCGTAAAAATACCCCTAAATCCCAGGGTAGTTTATTTATCATGTTTTGAGGGTGGCCTAACCAACCTTATGTCTTTAAAATAGAATTTTATAAGCAAAACATGGGAAACCAAAACTGTTAAGACCACTTCACGGTCTTCCAATTTCCTGTAGTATTTATGGATTATAATCTGACACCCTTTGAGTTGCATCAATGAAATTGCAGAGGGAATGCATTATTGAAACCAATTTCTTTATTCTATAGCTTCGGCTCTCTCTCGGTGAGCTTTCGTTAAATCCAGGTTTTGATTATTATTGGCAGGCTCTGATTGAGCGAAATATAGCTGAGGCGCCTGCGTTTGACTATGCAAACCGTAAGCCAGGCTAAGACGATGTAATTCATTGCGCCAACTCAGCGAAAAGCGCGGTTCGACCGCGTAGCTGCCGTTAAGACCAAAATAGGTGAAATGCAGTCCTGCGTTGAGATCAAAACGATCCGAAAGCGTATTTTGCCAATCGAGATAAGGTTGCCACAAAGCGCCGCTGGTATTGCCGGAAGCAATAAGGCCGGTCCTCGCGCCGTTGCCAGTGACCAGGATCAGGTCATTTGGCGCCTGACGTTCGCCGCCTTGTCCTCGACCCTGTATCACCCCCTCTGTCACAGGGGTCATCCCCCACATATAAAAGGCAGACAGTTCGCCGCCGCCGGTGTTGGTTGGAAATGATCCGCCTGGACCTAGTTTGCCGTCTTCGACAAATGCACCGCCTTCACCTTTCTCGCAAAAGCCGTAGTCCTCTAACGTAACAAGCACCGTATAGGTATAGCAGTCATAGATCTGACACTGAGTGATGTCTTCGAGCGTTGCATCTGCCATGTGACCACTATAGAGAGTGAGCTTTTTATTGTCAAAAAAAAAAAAAAATGAGTCTTGAACCATCTTTCGGGGTCATGCACTCTTTGTGACAATTTGTATAGGTCAAACCATTTAGCATGTCGCCTAACTTTATGGCATCGCTTGGTAACTATGATAGTGATGAAGAGTAGGAAATGAAAATAAAGATAAAACTTGTATGTTCGTAAAAGACATACTCAAAATTTAATACTAGTTCTTTTAGGTAGGGGGTAGAGGGGCTTGATGCCCTCCAATAACGTTTGACTCTTTCAAAGGGCACTTGAAATAATTGGCCGAAGTGGAACTTCCTTGCGTAAACAATGGGGTGACAACGGACGGGCTTATCTGGGTACTGCGATCCCTGATATGCCAAATTTTTTCATGCTTTACGGACCCAATACCCAGGCTGGGCACGGTGGTAGTCTACTGTTTGTCATTGAAAGCCAACTGCGTTACATCACCAGCTTGATTCGACAGATGCAGGAACAGAATTTGCGCCAAGTTGAGGTTAAGCAATCTGTTCATGATGCTTACAACCAACGCATCGATGCTGCGCACGAAAATATGGTTTGGACCCACTCCCGCTCGCCAGGTCTGCGTCGACGATGTCGCGAATGAAATGGGTGTGGGTGGATGCACCCTCGGTCGTGGTCACGTCAGCCTCGGGGTCAGCGCAGTCCGCCCAGGGCGCCCAGCGGGAGGGCGTCGGCGGGGAACTCGCAGCGGTTGAGGTCGAGCAGGAACGGCTGGCCCTGCCGGAAGTAGATGGCACCAGTGTGGTTGGTAGCGAAGTAGAGCGCCCCCTCCTGGCCCGGAGCGATCGGACTGGCGACCGCCATCCACCGCTCCTCAGGGTGGGGCCCCGAGACGCCGACCTTGGCGCTATACCTTCGCCCGTCGCACGATCACGGACGTCGACAATGACGCCTCCTTGCTCGTCTTGGCCGAAGAGGGGACGCGCTACGAGTCCTCGATCGGTCAGGACCTTACCTGGGATACCCGGAACTCGCGTTTCGAGCCATCGTCGGGAAGCATCGCGCGTCTCTCGACGACCTTCGCCGGTCTGGGAGGAGATGTCCGCAACATCAAGACCGTGGTGAACGGCGCTCACTACCTGTCTGTCTTCGACGACTTCGTTTTCGGCCTTAGAGGTGAGGTGGGCTACATCACGGGGATATACAGTCGCCCGCCATAGGTAAGCAGCGGGTCCAACTCATCCTCTTCGGGTGGTTTAATGCCTGCCGCCTGTAACCACTGGCCTGCTCTGGAACTGAAACCAGATGCATCCACCACCAATTCTGCTGGTAGTGTATTGGTCCCATCCTCGCCACGGCGTTTGTAGACAACACCGCGCACAGATTTACCCGCGTCATGTTCAATAATTTGCAAACCAGTTACAGTGGCCTCTTCAAGCAACTTAATGCGCGGTTCCATCATGAACAGATCGCGTATGGTCGACTCAAGCATGGCACGACCGGTCGCGACCGGCTCTTCAGGGGGGCGTCCATGCAACGCGCGCTGTTAATTGATCCGGACCTCTGCACCAGTTGTCTGCAATGCGAAATGGCCTGTTCTTTCGAACATGAAGGGGTCTTCAACCCGGCCAAATCGCGAATCAAAATCTTCGAATTCGAACATGGGGCCCGGGCCATTCCCTATACCTGCACGCAATGCTCGGAGGCCTGGTGCCTGCATGCCTGCCCGGTCGAGGCGATCACCAAGAACGCCGATACCGGCGCAATGGAGGTGAATGACGCGGTCTGTGTCGGCTAAAACTTTGTCTACAGTATCTCTCGTCTAAAAAGTATCATTTTACTAAGTAATTTGCTATCTACAGAGACCAGAATAATGCCTTGATAATTGCGACACTCACTTCTGTCACCTTTCTTATACATTGGTTTAAATAAGGTTTTCCTAAAATCATTAGGTACTTCCCCTTTTTCAAAAATCATATTCATAATCTTCAGTAACTTATTTCTAACCTCAGAGTCACCATGTATTAGGAACTCATTTACCACACTCTCAGCACCTGGAGCCTTATTATTTTTTAATCCTTTTAGTACTGTCGCCCACTACTAACATCAAAGTCTATGACTGTGGGTGTATTCCGTTCACCTGAATATTCAGTACTAAGATGACTCATTGCCAACTTGTTCTCAAGTTTTTGAGATGTATCTTCTAGCTTGGAGAGTAGGATTGGGCTATAGCAGTACACCGACTATAAGGCTCCTTCAGAAACAGAGGATATGATTTCCTACTACTCTGTGACAATTTTGAAATCCTGGGGAGGGCGGAGCAGGTCTGGTATCGTTGAATGTCATTAGACATATCGCATTTAAAGAGCAAAGAATACTCGTCGAATTTTTTCCTGCTGTTTTCTTCTGGCATGATACATGGGACAGCAGGATTGATATACAGGAGTGTTGAGTAATAACAATAATAGCAATAATAATAATTATAATTATAATAATAGACATTTTTACCTCCAAATATGTGTAACGAAAAACTGACCTTATAGCAATGAATCTGTTAATAGCTGAAAATAACAAGCACTTTACCACTCCTGGTTGGAATTTCAGTAAAGGAAAGTTGATCTTTGTTTTTCTAACGCTCAGGAAAACTTTACCATTATCTGACAAATTTCGATACATAAAGCATAACCAAGCAAGCATATAAGCTCTATACATGATTATGATGCTAGCTAAGACAATACATTACTAAAACAATAGCTCTTACTTTCCACAGTTTGATCCAGACTCAACCATCTTTTCTGGCAGAAGTCCAAATGAGACATGAATTTAGAGACCTAGCTTCCCCCAAGAGAGAATGGATACGTCCGAAAACCCCAAATGCCGATCTGAGACACTTATTTTTACTTCCCACGACGTTTAATTGAAGCATAATTATCCCCTTTATTAGATGTTCCGCCATGATTAGGAATAAAATGAGTTTAAGGAGCTGCTGTAGGAATTGGGACGTCGGTGAGTAGACATCAGAGTCATTCAAAGAGGTAAAATATAAGTTTGTGCATCCAAGTTTACATTGCTTTACTTTGAAACCTTGCTTTGGATTTTATTCATAGCTTATAATCTATAACCTATAACTCTTAACTAACACAGAAGGAGGGGATGGGAGGTATTTATAAAACGAATCCAAAGCTTCCATTGAGCAATTTTTTGTCTTAAAATACGCCTTCTGAATTTTCGGTCAATATAATATTAAAAAAGCTTTTGCATACAACCAAATTCTGGAGTTTGGATGTGATGTAGTTATTGGTATCAAAACTCCATTTTTTAGAGTTTTGGTTACTATTGAGCCGGGTTGCTCCTTACTACAGTTCGTTACCACGAACTGTTTGACATGTAATCATCTTCTATTTTGCAGTTTGATTTATGCTCGTTTGAGGATTCATTTATTCATTCGTAACCGTATCTGGTAGCTTAACATTTGATGGGCTTAGTCACTTTAATATCTGTTCGTTTTGGGTTAAAATTTTTCATTGCGTTGTAGTTTCTGTTCATTTTAAGTTGGAACATTTACACGGCATTATTGTGTTGCGTTTAATTCTCCATTTTTAATTAGTCTCTGTGAATTGCTAGCAGCAACTTGTGTTAGTCAGCAATATTGATTCCAAGAGATAGAAGATTATGACTAATAAAAATACAATGCGTTTGGAGACGGTACTTCATACTAACAAGGAAGGTTGAGTCGGTAACAATTTTTTTTTGTATGACATTTTGAGGCGTTCTAATTTTAAGGAACCCCGTGTCTAACATTCTTGGAGAACGGTTTTAGGCATTTACACCCCCAGAAAATAGCCCCAGTGAAAAATTCCCCCACAAAAAATACCCCCTGAAGTAAATTGGGGTATATATTTGCATATTGAGGAGGGAGGTAAAGTATTTGGACCCTTTGAAGTTAGAAAACAATTTTTATTTCATAATATGCAGAATAATTGTACCTAACACATTTTGGATGCAAACCCGCTAAACTTTACCCCAAGGCCGTATCCAGGGGGTTTGGATCCGCCCCCAAATGTTTGTGTGACTCGTAAAAACGCAACAAAAAGGAATATAAACAAATTTTTATGCGTTTCTTAGTTTTTTTGTGTGTAAAACCCTCGCCCCCAAAAATAATCCTCGTGTAAAACACCCCGTCATACGGAAATTCAAAAGGGCCGCCCTGTGCGGTGCGGCCCTCTAGAAGTCAGCGGAGGTGCGCCGGTTAGGCGTACCAATCCAGGTGATTATCAGGTCCCAGGGGCTGCCCTAGGTCAGATCCTCCTGAACTGTTCCGACACCTCTCCCCATTACCTCTATAGACATGGGCACCTCCTTTCTGCTGTTGAACTCACCGCCAGCTTGCCACAGATTTTTCGTTTGTCAAAACAAAATCATGTGGTGCGATTGGTTAACGACCCCACGATGATGCGGAAGGGCACAAGGGCAACCAGGCGATCTCCGCGTTGGGCAGCGGGTCGAGCCCCATCTGCTTGCGCCAGCGGTTGATGTTCTCGGCGGCGCGCCCGCCACCGCCGGAGAGCGGGGTCAGGTAGCACACCGTGTCCTCGTGGCCGATGACCTCGAGGTTGACGATGCGCATCGACGACGGCGTCTTCTCCCGCCAACCCGCGGGCGTGTCCCAGGTGAAGGGCGGGCCTTCGGGGCGGCTGCGCTCCTCCTCCTTCGGCATGATGAAGCCGAGCCGCACCGCGTCGTCGACCTTCTCGAACTCCCAGCGCGGCACCGGTGCAATTGCCTGGCCACGGCGAGCATCAGCGCAATGGCGTGCTCGGCGGTGGTGATGGAATTGCCGAACGGCGTATTCATGACGATGATGCCGCGTCGCGACGCGGCCTGGATGTCGACATTGTCGACGCCGATCCCGGCGCGGCCGACAACCTTGAGCCGGTCCGCCGCCTTGATCAGTTTCTCCGTGACCTTGGTCGCCGAACGGAAGGCAAGACCGTCATAGTCGCCGATGACCGCGAGCAGTTTTTCCTTGTCCTTGCCGATGTCCGGCTGGAAATCGACATCGACGCCGCGGCGTGTAACAAAAGACTTCTTATTACTTAGATTTTGTTCAGATTAAAGCGAATTGTATCTACACCCTTTGTTTGGTCAAAGTTTAATAATAATCAGTGTCTTATAATTTCGTTAAAATTTAAAAAATTTTATTCTATTTTATCCCCGGTGAGAAACATTACGAATTAAAAGATAAAAGAAAAGCATTGGGAAGATAGGGATTAAAACTTCTTGGGCCACACGCAGTTCAATGTCTGGCAATTTCATTAAAAAGAAGAAAAATTTCAGAGTAAATATAATTTTTACAATCACTTAATTTATTTCGTCCTCGAGCGACTTGCCGAGGTGGTGCAAGTGCACGAGCACCGGCGCCAGGCACGGCTCGCCGCGCGAGAGATCCACGCGCAACTGGTGGTAGCAGTGGAGGACGTTCTTCGTGTTCGTCGCCCGGTCCCACTTCGGATACCGGCGGAACGTCTGGTCGTCCTTGCCGAACGAGTTGCCCGGGTGGGTCTTGCGGACCCAATACCCGATGGGTTGCAACCGCCGGCCGAGGATCACTCCCTCGCGAAGCCGCTCGTCCTGCTCGCCGACGGGGTTGGTCACCCGATCGGCCTCGATCAATTCCGTAGAATCATTCCAGAAATAGAACAACTTTATCATTTTACCTAAAATAGAAAGTCAAGCATAGGGCCTGAGTAGCCATGCTTAAAAATTTTATCGACTAAAAAATTTGAATTTTTTCAAAATTTAAATATTGCTGATAATTTTCGTTAAAGAAAGCTTGAAATAAAAGGAGATTTTTTTTTCTGTTAATCCAAATAAAATCTATCTTGACTTATTCACATAAATTTTACGGGTAAATCTATGTATGTGAGGTTCAAATACACCGCTAATAAAAATAACGAACAGGAAAAATATGTTTAATGTATGAAGTTGAAGTATGTTGCTGTATGTTTAGTATGTTGTTGAAGTGTGAAGTTGAAGCATATTGAAGTATGTTTAATGTTTAAATGTATGAATGCATAATATATGTGTAATGCATAATTTAATGTGTGAAGATCCTCTAAAGACTGGAATCCCTAGGAATGGCAGTCTAGTTGATGATTATACAATATGCCTATACTTTACGTATGGAGGATTTTTAATTGAGAAAGGGAGGGGGAATGTCTGATCCTAGGTGTGTCCAAAAAGGCTAAGGGTACTAAGGTGAAACTGGAAATAATTTGGTTAGTGCAGCAGAAGGTAGGAACCTGAATAAGTAAGTCTGGATTACAGTTTTAAGTTAGTCTGACGCCCACTCCTGAAATATTTTGTTTATTTTATGGCTAAAAGTCTTCCAAGTTAGCAAAAACAAACCACAAAACACAAGATTTTTACCATGCAAATATAACACTGAAGAAAGCACGCGCCCGAATTTTGCATTCGATTTCCCATACCTGTTATAGTTACCAGATTTTCAGTAGAACGCATAGCTCAAACCGGCGCAATCAACAGCCTAAAAACAGTAAATGCAGTCAACCGGGTAGCATTTTTCTATCTGCAAAAAGATAAAAAAAGTAAAAGGGATAACAAATCTCTGAAAGACAAATCATGAATATATCTATGAAAAAAGATGAAAAGATTTTAGATCAGTGTTTATTCGATGGATACTTTGACATTGAACACAAAGATGTACATACCGAGGAACAAAATTTTAATAGGGAAAAGTGTATTCAAAATGCAACGAACTCCTGAAAAGCAGTCATTCGGATGTTCCTTATTTTTACTGAAAATTAAACCAGTTACAAGTTTTTTTTTTCCTTAAAAAATAATGACTTACGTAGCACATATTACATTGCATTGGTGTTTGATTCTTCATTTCCCGAATAAGCTACAAATGGCACTTTTTATCACTAGAAAGTGGATGATTTTACCCTTTGAGGCCCCTTTGTGTGCTCAAAATGTACAGAAGCAACTATAGAATTATGAAAGCGCATTTTCAACTTTCTTCAACTGAAATTAAGGAGTGACAGTAAAACTTAAAACGAATAGAACTTATTCCATATATGAAAAGGGCTGTCCCCTCATCAGGACCTCGGTCTTTACGCTAAAACTTGACTCTTTATCACCGCCGACGCGCCGTGCGGGGATCCTCCCGGCCGGTGGAACGTCCGGTTCCTGCGACGGGACGATCTCCCAGGACATCAACGCCCTGTGGGCCGCGAAGCCCAACAAGAACCCGGGCGCCGGCGCGGTGACGCAGCTGCAGTTGTGGTACCGCGACCCGCAGAGCACCTCGAACCAGACCACGTCGCTGTCCGACGCGGTGGAGTTCACGGTCCAGCCGTAGGGCGCTCCATACGTGTTCGCGGGGCCGTCGTCGCATGCCGACGACGGCCCCGCTGTCGTTCTCGGGCGCGGACGTGCCTGTCTGTCTGTCGGTCTGTCTGTCTGTCCCCGGTTTTGCACTTCCAGGCAAGCTAGGACGATGACACTTGGCATGGGTATCAGGGACGAGACAAGATTAAATTGGAAATAGTCGTTTTCCCGATTTGACCATCTGGGGGGACGAAATCTTAATGAAATTTGATGTTTGGAAGGATATCGTGTCTCAGAGCTCTTTTTTTAAATACCGACCAGATCCGGCGACATTGGGGGAAGTTGAGGGGGAGGAACCTAAAATCTTGGAAAACGCTTAGAGTGGAGGGATCGGGATGAAACTTGGTTCACTTTTATAGTTTTTGTGTAAATTTAGGTTTTCAGTTCAGTCTACACATAGAAATACCCTTGTTTTTTCTTTTTGTTTTGTTTTTTGGCTCTATAATATTTCAAATATCGCTAAACAAAAAATCCGAGGCATTTAAAATATGAGTACATAATGTTGAGTTAGCCTCTCTATTCCCCCTTACACTTATGAGTAACTTCAATAAGCCTTTTAATACAACTATGAAATTTAGAAAAGAAAAAGTTCTACTAAACTGTACAGGCCTTTAAATTTTTAAGAGAATGAAATTTGAAAACATCTGTCTGTCGGTCCCGGTTTTGCTAGTTCAGGCACTTCCCGATAAGCTAGGACGATGAAACTTGGCAGGTGCCTCAGAGACCAGACCATATTTAATTAGAAATAGTCGTTTCCCCGATGCGACCATCTGGGGGCAGTGGGGGACGGTTAATTCGGAAAAATTAGAAAAAAAATAGGTATTTTTAACTTACGAACGGTTGATCAGGTCTTAATGAAGTTTGATATTTAGAAGGATATCGTGTCTCAGAGCTCTTATTTTAAATAACGACCGGATCCGATGACATTGGGTGGAGTTGGAGCCATCAGTGACTATTCTTTCAAATAGCTGATGCGCTGCTATGAGACGCTGTTCATAATTTTGTGAAACATTTAAAAGAACCAATTGTGCTAAAGGAAAGTTGAAACTTCAAATGAAACTTTCCTATGCTAAACGTTTATTTTCTATAGACTGTACGTATCTTAAGAAACAAATGTTCCATCACTTGCCATTCTGGCCTTCGGATTCAGAAGCTGTATAATAGTTTGGATAATTCAAAATGACTTAAAAACCTTTCACTCTGTATCCTATTCTCCCTCTTCAGGTTAACACTTGGGGTTTAATTGCTTATGAATAAGTCAATAAAAAGTGTTAAATGCAATTGCAGCTACCTTCATCATCTGAGTGTTGCCTTTTCGTCCAGCAGTTCAAGGTCCGGCAACTCGCCCACCGACTCTGGCGAAAACAGACGCTGCTGTCTTTGCACTTTTTCTTCGCGGGCTTTGGCTTCTATTTTCGGCGGTTTACGTTTGGTGACTTCGGCAACAATCTCGATGCCCTGCTTGCCCTCCTTCTTGAGGAGAGGCTTGGGTGCTTCCACTTTGCGTTTGGCGGTTCGCTCGGCGCGACGCGCACGCCACTTTTTTTCTTGTTTAATTTCTGAACGTTTTTGAATCAGTGCATGTTTTGATTTTGGCTCTCCGTAGATGAATAATTAAAATAAAAATTGCATATTTATTTTTTGGCTAAATAGCTTTCTCATAGTTTTGATCGAATGATTTTGAGGAAAAAAGGAGCGGGGGAGGAGGCCTAGATGCCCTCCGATTTTTTTGCTACTTAAAAACGCAACTAGAACTTTTAATTTTTACAAAAAAAAATATTAGTAAAAGGTATACGTAACTTACAAATTAGCTTACGTAACGAACTTCTGTATTCTGCATTGGACTTGTATTAGGCTATATCTTTGCACGTTAGAGGGCGGAGATAGGTTAGGGGTGCTGTCTAGATACGTTACCCCCATCTCACCCCTAATGTGCAAATATATAGCCCAAACTATATTATAGTACCTGTATGATATACCCCCGACCTAATATGCTTCTAATATGTTTCTCGGAAGCTCAGTCCTAATGAAATATACCTAAGTGTGACAAAAATATAATACTTTAGAAACAAGTTTGGGCTACATACTTGAACATTAGGGGGGAGGGTAAGTGTGACGGGTCTGCATGCCTTATCATACTTTAAACCGTTTTTGAAAGGATAAGCCTTTTTGATAACCAGCAAGCAAATAGTATGTTTTGATTCAGTTTAAAATTCCCCTCAACAATTCCGAGAAATTGCACATTAAAACCATTAGCCTTAGCAATGATAGTACTAGTAGCAGTAGCAGTAGTTGTGCTACTACTACTACTACTACTACTACTAGTGGTAATGAGGACGTAGTTCATTATTATTAATTCAACTGGCACCTCGTCGTGCCCTGAAAATATCGACCTAATTTTTTAAGTCGCTCGTGAGATACTGCTGATACACAATCCTTTTTTTACGATTGCAAAAAGAAACAACGAAGGAAAAGAAAATTGACATATCTCGCAAGAAAACATCAGGATACTGAGAAACGTCCTCAGAACACTGAGGACGTCATTCAGGAATACCAAAACTATAACGGATTAAAAGTACTAGTCGGAAAGAGTAATCGGTGGCGAAAAAAAAGAAAAAAAACATTTCCCTACTGTGGTAATTTGAAAGAGGTTTTGACCTTATGCACGAGTCCAAACCCCTAGGACAAACAGTGTAACTAAGAAGTAAACCTAACAGAAGGATCTATGAATAAACAGCGTGTTGATTGTTTTTCCGGCGGTCAGGTTTTGACCGTTCAACAGTAAAGGTGGCACATGCCCGTATACCGTTCCCGCACCTCAACTCATGGCCGCAATATGGCCGGCGCCCGGGGCCTGTGGCGCGCCACAGGCATGAAGGACGGCGATTTCGGCAAGCCGATCATCGCGATCTCCAATTCCTTCACCCAGTTTGTGCCGGGCCACGTTCATCTGAAGGACATGGGCCAGCTCGTCGCCCGCGAAGTGGAGAAGGCCGGCGGCGTTGCCAAGGAGTTCAACACCATTGCCAAGAAAAGTAAAAGTAAACAAGAGAAGATCAGGAAAATTGCATAATGAATCTCAAGATAAAAAGGATCGACCCCAAGACAGTCCTCGCAGTAGGGAGCCATATCGTTGCCCTGATCGAGAGCTTGTTATGTCGATGTTGCAACCTGTTGTAAAAATAAGAGCTTGTTCCATATTGAATTTAAGAGAAAATACTCTGTGTTTAAAACCTGGCAACACGACAACGAAAAGAAAAGTAAATAATAACGAAAGAAAAATAAAAGTAAACAAGAAAAGATCAGGAAAATTGCATTTTGAATCTAGCTCTTATAAAAGTACACAGCTTATACAATGTTTTTGCTTTAATTAGTATCAGACAATAGAAAGAATTAAGTTTCTTACTTATATCTTGCTCAAGGATCTTCAGAAACCCTATCGGCTTAACAAAGATTTATGAATCTAATTTTCTATCTTCCATATAAAGCTCAGAGTAAATACTTCATTCTCGTTGGAATTCAATAAAATAAATTACTTTCTTAAATATATTCTATAATTGGTTTGCTTATCTATTATAGATCTTATCATCACACATTTTTTTAGCAAGCTCTAAGTTATGATTTACTTTATAATATGCAGCAAGTATCAATGAATCATATTTCCTTGTTTTTTTTTCCTATTTTCGAATCAATTTTCATCAACTGTTCTTTTTTTACGTAGCCCTGGGCTATACAATAGTGGGGGTTCGGGGACGAATTGTCAAAAACACAAACAAAACAATGAAAATGAACTTAAAAAAATAACATATGATAAATAAAAATTAGCAATCTAAAACAGTATCTCTTTTTTCTTCTAACATGCCTCCTTCTAAAGAGCTGCTATTCTAGACTTTTACCTAATTTTAACATACGTGTTCAAGAATACTTCAAAATACCTTCCCAGGACATACTTTAGCCTGTAGACCCATCCCTGCAAGTTTCATTTTCCTAACCTAACCACTTTCTGAGATAGTAAGAAGTCAATCAACTAGAATTTTACCTAAATTTTTAATACCTACTAAATATTCCTTACTTTTTAGATTAAGGTAAGTTGTCCAGTAGTTAGACTGCTACTCACCACTTCAATAGCTAAATCACAATAAAATTTCTGTTAGCCCATTGGGATTGTTTGTCTTTTTGATTTTTATGTTGATTCCCTGTTTAATTCATCACCTTAACTTCTGTGTCCCGGTGTCCCGGTCGTCATTTGTGTCCCGGTTTGTAATTTCTCTGTGAGTGTCCTGGTCGTCATTTATATTCCCTGTGTCCCGGTCGTCAATTGTGTCCCGGTGCTTTGTTAATGGTGATTGCTAATCGAACATTCCTTGTGTCCCGGTCGCTTTCTCTTTGAGACCCCCCCCAAGCCCCCCGCGCGCGTAAGTCGTTACGCGCCATATTAAATACGCGCCATGTCCCATTGTCTGTGCGTATAAATAGATTGTCAGGTTTACCGACTCTTGAACATGCAACATTTAATTGCACAGAGACATAAAAAAGATAGTCAGTCATATATGCGTGCTGGGAGAGAGAAAAACACACAAAAACACAAAGTAAGACACGCAAACACACAGAGTCAGACACACAAAACACAAAAACAGACACTAAGACATGCAAACGGATGTACAGTAAGACAGGCACGGTGCGAGAGGCAAAAAAAGAACACACACAGAAAAACACAAAGTCAGACACACAAAACACAAAGACCGACACAGAGACATGCAAGCGGATGCGCTTAAAAGGGTTTCTTGGTCCAGCTGTCTAGCGCTCCATTCCATTGAACATTGAAAAACTACAAGGAGGTTGTAAAAAACTACGTGTCCTTCGGTTAACCAACATTCAGATGCGGTTAGCCAGCTCGTCTTCCAAAGACCAGGTACGTTTTTTAGTCTTCGACCTTTAATTTTAAATTAAGAATAAATCAGCACCCTTTAAAAAATTTCAGTCCTCTGTATTTCTTATTTTGTTATCTTACTATTCTGTCTCAATTTATCTTTGTTGAGCCCATTCTTCTTTTTCTTTTTTTTCTTGTTTTATCGTTTCTCTTTATACTTATGTGCCTATATATGAAACACTGTTTATTTTAGAAATGGAGAGGGGGCAATTGCCACCCTGCCCTTCCCTTCCCAGCTCATGCTGGTCAGTGGTGTTAGTTCATTATACGGCACAATACAGATTTTTCACAAAAGAGGAAACACAAAAGACATGGTTGAGCTTCTTTTCGTCGTTTTTACTTTTGTTGCCAAACAGCTGTTTTTTTTGTTTTTTTTTTGTTTTGTTTTTTAAATAGTGATGGCAGCAAAAAACAAAGTTACACAAAAATTAGGCAGAGTTTTGAACCTTTTCTGCAAAGTATGAAAAAAGAAGTTACAGATTGAAACTGGCAGTCTGAATGTAAAAGATGGGAGCAATTGGACAAACAAAACAAAATTGCGTTCCCGCGTATGGTGTTGTAGTACGATCTAGTTAACGTTGCTGTTAAATTAGTTTTCAAAGTGAAATTATAATAAAAGTTCAATATAAGTCCAACTAGGGGAGAGGGGTGGAAAAAGTAATTATTTGTTAAAACCTGTCCAATTTTTTTTTAATCCCTTATGACTTTCAAGTTTTAAAGCTGATAAAAATTTTTAATATTAATATTCCAATTCTATGACTAGATTTTAAGTTTTGTTCTGATCGACCACTTCTTTCGAGGGCTCTACTGGCCCGAGTCGATTTATGGGGTCGCCAACCCCGAGTGGTGGCGCTTCCTCGAGCACGCCGCCTGGGTCGTCTTCATCGACATCTTCTTGGTGATGAACTGCGTCTACAGCCGCCAGGACATGATCGCGCTCTGCGAGCGCCGGGCCGAGATCGAGATTCAACAGTCCGCGCATCTGGAGGCAGCGCGGAGGGTCAGCGAGCAGCGCGCGATCGCCCTCGCCGAGCGGGCACGCAACGAGGCGGTGGAGAGCGCTTACGCGCAGCTGTCCAATAAGCCAACCAATAGTGCCAGGATATGCAGGCGATTCGTTTATATCTTGGTTCAGATGGACAGTATCTGTGCAACTTTGCTGCTCAATTGACTAAATAAGTATTTATTCAAAATAAGTTATATTAGTGGAACTAAACTACACCTTTACTGTTCTCCAATTTACACACATGCCTACTCTCATCTGACTCCTAAGCCCGATTCTGCTAGTTGAAACAGTATAAAAGCACTATTTGATATGTTAAAAACACTAAGTGCCATCATTTTACTTACTTCTACTTTATATTGACACTCCAATCCGTCAAGGAGAAATTCATTTATTGAACAAATGAAATGCAACATCATGGTAATAAGCCTGTGAGAGCATAAGGCTCGAGCTGCCGACCGTAGCGAAGGTGTTATGATTGAAAAGAACTCTTCTCCTCTATCCTGTGTTTTTCCTAGCATCAAAAATTAAAACCTGCTCCAAGAATGATTCAAAATCATCAACTATCATCAGCTTCTCAGATCGTTTTAGATTTCGTTAATTGTTAGTCACTAGCGTTAAAACGCTAAATTTTGACAAGGTAAGGTATTATCGTAAATGTATGCCACATTATCAAAGGTGGGAAAAATTCTTGCCCCAGCTACATTTTCATGAACTGTTGCCCCTGCATACTAATCACACACTAAGTAAGTGCACATGAACGGCTTGTAAAATGATCACACTAGTAGTCCATTTGCCAATAAAATAACACCATTCAATGACCTTTTAGAGAATTCCATAAAAACGAGAGAAAAAAAAACATTCTAAAATAAACTAAGGACTATAGGATTATAACAAGTGCATTCAGATCTGATTTCGCTTTAAAACACCGATGCTTTAAGTTAGCGTCCTGACCTTAAAACTCTGACCGCAATTTATCAAGAACGGCCGGGGATATTAAGTTGAAACTTTTGGGGATACTACTACTACTACTTCTGCTCTTACAAATTAAATAAATAAAAAAAAGTATAAGTTTATCCAAGTTGTCAAGAGCTTAGATAGAATCTTTTGACAATGATATTAATTTTATTTTTCAGGTTAACTTCAGAAGCTATAGAGATAAATTAAAAATACTGTTCGTGTCAGGATTAAAAAGTTGTTGAAAAAGTTTCTCCAACATACAAGTTGCAACCCATACTTTGGATTATTATTATAGAAGAAAGCTGAAGTTAAAGTAGACCACAGTGATCTAATGTTGTACAAAAAAAAAAATTATCCTTCCTTACCTACTAGGAATTTCTGGTCCCCATAGACCTCTTTCTCTCAAAAGATCCTTTTCAACTATTTCCCATTCTTCCATTATGTACTTTTGGACGTGCTGATGCGCCTAAAATTGTTAAAATGTCAAGACAAAGAATAAAGGAATGCAGAAAATAGCAGAACTTTAATTTTATAATTTTGATCATAAACTCTTATCTAGACAAAGACCCTATCAGGTAAATTGTCAACCATATTTGGAAACAGTTTCTACAAGGAGAGTTCACAAGTTTTAATTAAAAGAAAAACAACAATTTTACGCAACAATTTTACTAACCATGACGGACCTACGAAACATAAATGCTTCCCTTCAACCGACGTGGGAAGATGTTCTTGCTACGGCGCACATGAGGGATGACTGGCGGGTGCTTGTAAATGCCCTGGGTGCCTCTGGAGGCAGAGGAAGGTCTAAGGCATGATGGGTTACGCTAAAGGATGTAGCTCCAGTCTTTATATTGGGGGAATGGGGGCAAGAGGGTCCACATTCGGATAGTCAAGGGACATGTGCTGGGGGATTTCACAGAATTCCTATGCGAAATTCTTTTTAAATGTCTTACAATCTCTTTGCCAACTCAATTTTGCATGTAGAGATGTTCTGGGGGGAATTGTCGGAGGGCTATTTTCCACGTGTTTTAATTTCAGCAAAAATTTCCACGGAAGGAATCATTTCCGGAGTGATTGAGAAACCAATTAGAGATTAACTCTTTTTCAAATGAAAGTATGCTAAGAAAAATTTTTCAGGCTGAATTTTCTGCAAGAAATTTTACAGGGAGGAGGATTTTCAGCGAGGATGGAACTGTCTGGATTCTCGGATTGCATCGAGGAGGACAGGGAGTTCCGCAACCGGTTGATCATGGCCGGCGAGGTGCTTTGGATCATTCCGGAAATCCTGCTCACCAAGATCGAATCCCCGGACGGGCTGACCCAGCAATCGGCGACCGATTACGACAGCGCACGGCGTCAGGCGGATCGGCAGCGTGTCTGGGATGCGGTGGGCCACTGGTTCCGCACCCGTGAGGTGACGCCGATCCCGATCGATCTTACAGGGGTGCGCGTCGCCGCATGCAGCAATCCGGGCCTCTGCGCCCCCGCGGCGGCAGGTCTAATGAAATTAGATATTTAGAAGGAAACCATTTCTTAGATTTCTTATTTCAAATCACGACCAGATTTGTTGACATTGGGGGGGGGGGTGTTTAGGAGGAAACTGGAACTCTTGGAAAACGCTTATTTAGTCGTAGATACGTGATTGACGTAACCGGACTGGATCCACTCTCTTTGGGGGAGTTAGGTGGTGGGGTTCAGTGCTTTGGCAAGTTTAGTGCATCTGGACGTGCTAGGACGATGAAAATTGGTAGGAATGTCAGGGAGCTGCACAAATTGACTTGATAAAGTCGTTTTCCCCCTTCACGTGGTCGCGGCGCGCCGGCAGCTCGAACGCCGAGACCGTGCTCCTGGCCAGCGCGGCGTCGCTCGCGGGGGGAGCTGGGATGTTCAGCGGATCGTCCTGGTCGCTCATAGGACTTCGACCTCCCAGGGTGCACCTTAGCGTACGCATCCGGCGGCGGAATGTCGTATGAAAGAGGTCACGAATGACCACCCACTCGTTCGCCAAGCCGTCCCACCAGCTCCTGATCGGCGTGCACGACCTGCTGCAGCAGTTCGGCAAGCTCGCCAAGGACGCCGTGCCCGCCGAGGCGCTTTTTTTGGATGGCTT
This sequence comes from Alatinidae sp. Z8VKAUB7J3, assembly GCA_010016025.2. Classification (NCBI taxonomy): domain Eukaryota; kingdom Metazoa; phylum Cnidaria; class Cubozoa; order Carybdeida; family Alatinidae; species Alatinidae sp. Z8VKAUB7J3. The sequence goes on from JAAAKM020721499.1 coordinate 87,893,899, forward strand.
CAATTTTTCAGATTCTTTGTGGAAGATACCGTGGTGCCATACTGAACAAGCATATTCGAAATACGGGCAGACAAAGGAAGTATAGATCCTTAAAGAATGGGAAGGAGGGAAGCTAGAGTTATACAAGAGATTAAGGAGGGAGATATAAGCATTAGCTCTATGGATAGTGTCTTTAACATGGATACCCTACTTTTAATTATAAAGAATTGTGACGCCAAGTAATATAAAGGAGGACGCAGGAAGTTTAGGCGGGATTGGACTAAAAAATCGTGACGAGAGTTTAGTACGTTGCCGTCAAGGTCAAGGACGCCGGAAGAACGCCTTCAGGCTGAGGCTCTATATCCAAGCCACCTTCGGTAAACACGTCCACTTCCGCAATCTCAGTCTCGCCGGGTTCTTGACTTAGAATCCAAGACACCATCTGACGGGCTTCCGCGAGTGTGTGTTGGGGATGCGGCAACATGGGCACTTCACTCCATACCGTTGCTGAACCATTGATCACCCGCAGGGCCGCGCGATCCACCGCCTCGGAATCCTCTCGGTAACGGTTGGCAATATCCAGAATCGCGGGGCCAACGATCACACGTGTCGGTCAGGATACTGATGTCGACCGTTTGATTCTTGAAGTGACAACTGATGGACGTGTTTCTCCACAAGAAGCACTGACTTTTGCAACTCAGATTGGAATTCTTCATCTCAAGATCTTTGACGAGCTGAAGTTCCAAGATATCTCTTTTGATAAGGAAGAAGTGGAATACGATACAGATCGCGATCAGATCTTGTCAAAATTGGGCCTTCGCATCAATGAGATTGAACTTTCTGTGCGTTCGACAAACTGCTTAGCACAAGCAAATATTAACACGATTGCTGAACTCGTCGAAAGGATGCAAGTACGGGGAAGTCGCTAAGTAGTTAATCCCTTTGGTGAGCTCAAAGCCGCGCTTCCATGGTAAATAGGTTATTTCTACCTCGCGTTGCATCTGCTTGTAACCCGCATTTACTATCTCGGTAGCCATACCGCCGCCTGGTAAATTTTGATCGGTGAAGGGTTTGAAATTATTCCCAGTAGTTATCTGGCTAACAGCTTTTGCGCCAGATGCGCTCGCATCCGACGCTAAAGTAAGTCTGACAGTAGTTTTAATGAATCCTTTATGCCTATAGATATGATAGCAAAGATCACGTTTTACAATTTCTGTTCGTTTTGTATTTCAGTTTCACTCTTTACTTTCATTTAATTACTTTTATTTAAGTTTTATTTGATTTCAATGACATTTCCAAGGCTACCCAATCAAAATTCCCAGTCATTTATTTATTGTTCACAAATTCATGTAAATGTTTGACTAGACCTACGGGAAGACGAGCTCGAGAAACTAAGCCTAGAAAAAGATGTAAGTAGCAGCTAGCCTAGAATTTGTAAATGTCTATCAAAAATTTCAAAATTATCAAATACAAACTAATAATAGAATATAGCCGAGAGGACCGTGAAGTTTAATGCCGTAACCTTTACCTTTACCTTTTTTATATGTCTTGAGGGCCTCCATGTCTTCGCTTGACAAGGAACAACAGGTTTTGGAAGCCTTGGGAGCATATTTTCTCTTATTTTGTAAAACAAACTAAGCAAAAACACTCTTACTGTATACGAGCAAGGATCAAAAATTGACAGGATTCAAATATTCGTTTTTGAAATCCCCTCGAGTCGCACCATGCATATTAACCCATGTCCTAATGCTTTGATCAATGAAGGTGTTGTTATTATTTTTTTACAGCCACTATGGTTGTTATACTGTGGTTCGATGTCACGGATACACTTACAGTGAATTTCATAGCATTTATGGTGATAATCCTCGGTTAATCGTCTTTCTAGTTGAAAATACCCTTGCCTACCTGTGTCATATAAATTTCAGTGCCTTAAGAGGTAAATGCTTTAAAAATGTTTGTTAATAAAACTTATATGTACAAAACAGTGTCCTTTAGATTTCTTCTTCCACGTATAGGTAACCATCGTTAATTATAAGTTGCGGCAGATCGACAGATCATCAGGATCGTCAGGATGCAAAGTCAGGGTCACATTCGGGATTTAAAATAAGAGCTCTGACACACGATATCCTTCCAAAAATCAAATTTCATTAAGGTCCGATCACTCCTTCGTAAATTAAAAATACCTCATTTTTTCTAATTTTTCATAATTAACCCTCCCCCAAAAAGAGCGGATCCGTTCTGGTTATGTCAATCATGTATCTAGGACTTGTGCTTATTTTTCCCACAAAGTTTCATCTTGATCCCTCAACTCTAAGCGTTTTCCGAGATTTTAGGTTTCCCCCCTCAATTCCCCCCAATATCACCAGATCCAGTCGGGATTTAAAATAAGAGCCGAAAATTTTGGATTTCAGGAGAGCGCCCAAGAACCCCTTGTGTACTTTCCTCTGTAATATAACCTGAATTTTAAAGGAGAAACTGGAAAATGTTTTTGTTTGTTTTGCTATTATTAAGGACTGATTGTTTAAAAGAAAAATATTTTCTAATTATCCATGACAAAAAACAACAAAGAGAGAAATACGCAATGAAAAAATAGCAAACGAGGCAGTGGCCAGTAAAGAGAAAAGATGAAAAACTAAAATGATGCGAAAAACTAAAACTGTCCTGTGTCTTCGGCACAGAAGAAACAAACTGGAACACCAAGCCGCATGAGACCAATACAGCTATGCACGCTCCTCCTCCATCCCACTCTACATAAGGAAACTAATTTGCATCCTCGTAAGAAGTTCTAATTTCTATTAAATCCATCTTTACGACCTCTTTCCATCCCATTGTTGGTTGGCCTGGCCTGATGCACTTGGTTGGCCATCTTGTTGGTTGGCCTGATGCACTTAGGTGAAAATAAATGATGTATTTTTAAACGATACCAAAAAAGCACCAAATCGATTGCTTGTAATTTTAGTATTGTGCCTAAAAATCGAAAATACCCTGCATACACACACGATGAAACGCATTGAACTTTATTATTAACCAAAATACATACATCTTAATTAATTTTAATTCAAGTAATTAATTATCAACTAATAAAATGGTTTTTGTAGGTAGAAACAGTTGGAGATAAGTATATGGCAGTAAGTGGGTTGCCAGCACCATGCGCCCACCACGCAAAGTGCATAGCTATTCTGGCACTTAATATGATTGAAGCTGCAAAACATATCAAAATTGATGGCCAGGTGGTGGTGAGTTGCTTCTAAATGTTTACAGTATTTGAGGGATGAGAGTAATGTAATGTATACATACTTCCCAATAGCAAATACTATGCGTAAACAAAGGGAAAATTTCATAACTTGAAGACCTTTCCCCTGGTGCTGTGAAGCGAGGTTATGTTATGTCCAAAGGCATAGCTGTTTGGCCTTTCAATTATGGTGAACAAAGTGGCTATCTCATAATTTTGATCAAACGCTTTTGGGATAAAAGGTGGGAGAGGGGTCCTAGTTGCCCTCCAATCTTTTTGGTCACTTCTAAAGAGCACTATAATTTTTAATTTCTTTCTATTATGCCCTCTCACAATATTCTAAAACCACTGTTTTTGTGCCCTTTTTAAGTGAAAAAAAAAATCCTAAAAGATGGACTCGAGCTAGAAGGTCTTAGTAGAAAAAAAGTTGTACGAGGAAAGTGGCATTCCAAGATGGTAGTATCTTTTGATTTATCAAGTGCAGAAGATCGATGCCTTATGGAGTAATATTGTGCATGGATTTGAGTTAGTTTTTTTTTTTTTTTTTTTTTTTTTATTACTTTTTTTTTTTTTTTAGATTTTGAAAAATTACTTTTTTGTTACCCACGGGCTTCTTTTTAGTTTTTAATGCCTTTTTCCCTTGTTTTATCTTTGTGTGTTTTGACTTAATTCAAGAACCTCTATTTTCTGAGAATTTCTCCTTAATGCCGTAAGCCTTACTAGTAGTAGCTGTAGAAGTAATATTAGCAGAAGTATTAAATATTCTCTAAAGGCTTCAGCTTAATACCGTTAGCCTTTTCTAGTTTCTGTTTTAGTCATTTGGTCACTTCAACATTGTTGTATTTTCATACCCATTGAGACCTAGCAATACCTATTTTTCGGGTTAAATCCGTACTGTAATTAACATCAAGGGTTATTTAAGAAGCTGGGCGCGTCCCGAGGAATACCCAACGCAAAAAAGTCCCCTTGAAAACGTCTGTACACTTAATAACCATTACTGTATGTAAACAATGATCAAAGTTTGTAACTTGCAGCCCCTCCCCCGGGGACTGTGGGGGATGAAGTCGTCCGCAAAGGCATAGTTATTAAGTTTTCGACTAAGCTGAACAGAATGGCTATCTCAAAATTTTGATCCAGTGACTTTGGTGAAAAAATGTGCGTGGAAGGGGGCCTAGGTCACCCCTAGAAAAAAACAAAAAAACAAACGAACAAATATTCACGCATCCGTGATCTGTCTTCTGGCATTTTCCATCGACATCTACCGCAATTTTACGTACACACAGGTATGATTTTACTAAGTCAAGCCCTATCACTCTTATGCTTGCATTTTCCATTTTGCCACAAAGAATTTCATGGTTTAATGTATCAAATGCTTTCTTAACATCGTTGAAAACAGTAGCCACCTGGAAACGATCATCTAAACATTTATTTCTAATTTAAATTCTAATAGAATTTATTATTAGAAAAATTATTCTAATTTATTTCTAATAGAAGAGCTGCAAGCGTGTTGCGCCAAATGGGTTGCCCCATTCGACATGGGTTATCATAAAAGCCTTATGTGCTCCCAAGGTAACTAACAGCCATTGCCACTAGATTATAAGGGGTTGTATCATTCCCAAAAGCCTTGTTATGTAATCTTTGGCCTATCGTACAAACAATTGCTATCTCAACAATTCTATCAGATACATTCCATGAAAATGAAACGTTTAGGGGGAGGTTAACTGCCCTCTGTTCACTTTGACTTTTAAAAAGGACACTAGAACTTCTGATTATCAATCCAATGAGCCCCCTCCGAAGTTTTTACGACCACCCTTTCTATAAAAACCCTATATTCCCCTATCTTAGCTTGAAATCACCATCATTCACAATTTTTGGTCAATATACGTAAACGACCGTTAATACAAATTTTATGTCTATTTCAGAGTGATATTCTATTATTTGTCCTTGTCGAGAAAAACTTCAGTATTAATCAAAATATTTCAAAATCTTCATAAAAGATTTCACCTCGAGAACCGCATAAATATACACTATTGCTATAATTTTTGGCAGGGAGCGCGTCAGAAAAAAAAAATCTGTGGAACGTGTCAGAAAAAAACAAAAAAAAGATTTAGATTTATCAAAGATGTAGATCAAAGATGTAATTTCTGTCAAGTCATTAAGCTTTTCAATTGTGTTTCGCTAACCAGAATATCTATTATAGGCAACGATATAGCGTTGCCTATAATAAAGGCTCTAAGGCTTCAATGTGTCATTATTTTTTTTTCCTAGAGGAATATCATATGGAAGGGGTGGCCATATAAACTTCAGAGAGGTCTCATTCTAGATCCTTTAAGAGCCGAATGGTGTAGGGGGCCTAAGAGCCTCCCCACGCCCTCTTTTCTCCAAATACATCGGATCAAAACTATGAGATAGCCATTTTGTTCAAATTAGTTTAACGAGGCATGACTCGCATTTTAACAGACACACCTGAAAAGGAAGAGATTACAGCTAAAATGCAGAAAAAGATCAGACCACCAAAGCAATCTGCGAAGAAACGCAAAAACAGTATGACCCGTAGTGATGATGGCGAAAACGACGGAGCGGAGCCTTATTCCGGCTTGGCTGCCTTGAATGATTCGTGAAGCGACGAGTCTCTTCACTGCGGAGAGCTTGTAGAGGACTTTGACTTAGTCTTTTGACATAGAAAATGCTCAAGTTGAAAGCTTTGTTCTTGTGAATTTCGAGCTGAGAAAGTAGGGCAACACAACTACGCACGCTCTCTCTCCCTCCCAATCTGTTCAATGCCTCTATTTTTACACCCTCCTAGGAAGTTTTCATTTCTCTCAATGTTCCCTTGGCCCTCCCTCGTATCAAAACCAAGGGCGACGAAGAGAAATTACAAAACATCTAAATTCTGTAAAAGTGGGCGTTACTTGCACTTTATAGAAGACATACAAATATTTTTAAACAGTCTCTCTTTTATCATTGTAGCATTTCAAAAAACTTGTACCTCAAGGAATTAATTTCATTATGTTTTAAACATTAAAACGGGTTCCTTTAAGTTTCTTGGGCACCAAAATTATCCGGTTGCTGTCCTAGATTAAGATACATAGAGAGCTGACCCGGATACCAAAGCACCAACTTCAGTGTTACTAGAAGGAAGCAGACCATCTTAATATCCGCAGAGATATTCAATTAACGTATATGATGGTGCAGCGAATCAGTGAATCTCTTTTTTTTTCATGAAAACAGATTGAATGGCTGATTTGGAATAAACCAAATAAATCAAATTCTTCGATAGCTAAAGGATCTAAATCGATTTTCCAATAAAATAAATACCATTGAAATGCCAAGAAAAACCTTAAAAAAAAAACAACAAAAACTTGTAATTCTGATTTTGATAAATCTTGCGTATTTTTAAATCCACGTAAAAAATGAAATCTTGTCTTGGACACATCCTTAGGAAACCAGGAATGGAAGTTTAAATTTAATTAGTGGCTGCTGGGATCCTGTTTTAAACTCAGCATATTATCGCTTCTAGTAGTGACGTTAAAAATCGGTTATTGCCAAAATTATAGGGCATCGCTTTGACTGATCAATCTAATATCATTATTAATGAGGATGTCTGATGCATGCTTCTAGATGACAGTTCACAAAAGTGAGCCTTAAACTTGCTGAGATTGGATTCTTAAGGGTTACAGTATGATGCAATCACGGTAGCTAGTTCGGTACCCAACTCACACAACAAAGATTTGAAACCATAAAAAGCGCAGTTCCGGATCATGCTGGTTGAAAGCATTTTTTTTTTTTTGTTAGTTTTAATGCAGGTAACGCCTTAAATTAAGCGAAACGATATTCTGGCAAATTTGACTACAAGATAGTTTCTTATTTTAAAATATTATTTGAAAAAAAAAATGACAGAACACGTTTCTAATGTCTGATAAACAAGGAGCAACTGCTGCGGCGAAACCTCAACTCTCCGCCCCATCGTCGGCAGGATAGGAGCCGCCAGCAATCTCTGAAACGAAATCGCATACTGGACGCCGTTTAGCTGCTGCCTTGGCGATCGCAGCCGGCTTGTGGATTGGGATTCCGATCACGGTTTGGCTGACCCACGGCTGGACAGGATGCGAAAAGTTGTTGACGCGGTTGGTGTTGCCGGTTGGATTGTTTTGGAATCTGCTGTGGCTTTTTTCACTCGTCGCTTGGGTACGAAAGCGGTCCGGCGAAACGCGAACCTATTTTTGATCTTTTTTACTTAAAAAATCGTTTTTAGGAAATTACTTTTAAGGTCCTTAAAGGGACTGAGAGGGATCAAATTAGGATGTGGTAACCAAAAGTCTAAAAGAATGTTTCTAAAAAAAAAAGTTTAGGGAAAAAAATTACCCATTCGGTAAATTTGCAGTTTCTTAGATAATACATCATTTGATACCCTTTTTATCAAACAGTTCGTGGTATTGTCAATAGAATCGACTTATTTTGAGGATTCTGAATATATAAGAATCATTAGGCTTAGTGTTACCCATTAAATATTGCAAGCCTGATCATACTCTAACGACTTCTGATTGAAATGTAGGCTAGAACGTCAGATAAGGCTAGAACGGAATTTTTAAACTAGGAATTAACCTGTCAGACTTAACAATTCTACGGCTACTCTTTATTTTTCGTCCATAATCTCTAATATCTATTATTTATTACTATTTTTGTAATTTATTTTTTATTATTGCTATTTAATAATAGTAATAATATTGCTATTATCAATGCATATGATACATTCATATATGTAACCCCTAGCAAGTTTATGAAAGCTTTTATATATAATATAATTATAACATTTTTTCTTAGTATTTTGAATAGTAGCAGTAGCATTAGGATGCAAATATTTTCTTTTAGTTAATTTTACAACCTCTACAACAAACCCTGTTCTTCACACACCAAACTGCTTCTAAGATATTGTTGTTACGCCCTTTTGACAACCTGCATACAGATGGGTATGTTCATATACTTCTTGAAATTTTCTTCTCAATGCTCTTAGCTTTACAAGTAGTTGCATTAGAAGTAGTTGTTGTAGTAAATGTAGCAATGATAGCAGTATTAGTAGTAGTATGCACCTATTGCCTTTTAATCCCTAAAAAGGCGCAAAAAAGAACACAGTACATTTTACATGTTAATAATGCCACATTCATATGCAGTAAAAGAGGAAAAAGATGTATAATAGCGTGGCAATGACATCATGCATTGGATAAAAGGTGTATTTATACAGCATTTTCCACTACTATAAAGTACGCCTAGAGGTCGACCGAGAAAAAATATACCAGATTAATGGCCTTTTAAGCTTAATTCAGTCGAACAAATGTTAAATTTTGAATAACAAAATTTAAATACCGTGGGAAGTTTAAGATTAAGGGCTTGAGTACCAGAAAGAGACTTTGACATGGACAGTGTTCAAGTAGTGGTGTGAAGTTCGGGTGCTTAGGAAAGCTGAGGAAAGTATGGTAAATACTTTCTAGGGACATTCTCTAAGAATAACTTTACATGTTCCTTTGACTAATCCTATATTAAACAATAAGCTGTACGGAAAATGTGGTTCAATCCTACTTTCCGAGGCTATACTGAAAGAAAGATTAAGATGGCTTGGCCAAGTTTATGATAAAAGATTATAGATTTAAAAAAAGTTGTGTTTTTCGACTATCTATCTCATTAGAAAGGGATTTCAAGAAACCAGAACTTCATGACAGATCAGTATATAGATTTGTGACTTGGACAATAGAAAATGCCAATTGGAGTGATGACTGTAAGTCCAGAATGAATGAAACAGATGTTTTGTTTAAACTTATCATATGTGAGTTCATTTAAGGCTAAAACCTGAAAATTGATTATTTTTTAGCTCTATCATAACTCAGCCCGGAAAGGCTTAAGCACATTGAAAGATAGCTCAATTTATAGCTTTTCTCTGATAGGTCCTTTTTACAATTTTTACTAGGCTAGTTTCTCTTTGGTAACAAGATGTAAGGGTCTTAGTTTGACATAATTGCTCTTATTTTAAATCCTGACCGGCTTTAAGCCTCGATTTCCCTTTTAAATTAATCTATTGATTCTTAGAATTTTGTTAGAGCTCATATCATATGAGTTTTTGGCTCTTAGCTCTTCTTGCCTCGTTATAAGTGCCATATGAGCTCTTAGCTCTTGTACTAGGGAGGGAACATACAATGTGAGGGGACTACTAGAACTGTAGAGAATAGATGAATTACTCGCGCATTTAAGATTTTATCAAAATATTTTAAAATTAGGATAAGAAATCGATATTGAATAAACCTTGTGTCCCTCCTATATGCAGTTTGAGAGACTTCGATGATATTCTCACTGGCATATTTGCGGCTTAGAATAGTTAATGTGTCTACTACTACTGAGTACTCACAACTCATCGCAGCACCAAGCTACCTGAGCAGCGTTGCCAACCCTTTGAAGCAGACTGTACCACTTTTCTGACTAAAATTCTGCCAAAAGACGATAATTTATACCATGTGAACTGCAGGTTAAGAATTTGCCACAAAAAGAAGAAAATAAACTAAAACTCGAACAGATATCCGAGCAAGAAAGGAGCAGTTTGACTAAAATGTGCAGAAAAACCATTGTTTTCCATGGGGAGGGAAGTTTCCAGGGAGTGAACTTGTCAGGAAAAATTAGACACTGCGGGAATTTGCCAGAATTCTTATACAAAATTCTTTTTATATGTTTTGCTTTTTATAAGTTTTTTCAACCGAAAGTAAGGAGCAACATTAAAACTTAAGACAAACAGAAACTATTACGCATATGAAGGGGGTTACCCCCCTCCTGAAAACTTCCCTATTTACGCTAAAGTTTGAATTTTGTCCCAATTCTTTCAGAATGACTTCTGAAACACAAGGACCGTTTAATTAGAACAAAACCCTTCTGGAGGTCTGGCCTGTCTTAAAAAAAAATAAGTATTGATCTTTCGAATGCATCCATTTTTTATTCAGATAAGCACATTCTTGCTGTTAGAGTAAATAGTAATTTGTTTGCTAATGTTTATCTTACATATAAAAATAAAACTCTGGAGGCAATTAATAGATTTGCTATTACATACAAGTCATTAAAGTCCGTGATGAATCGTGTCAAGGAAAATAAACTTGATTTTATAGTTTTTGGTTACTTTAATACGGATTTGGATGAAGAAAGTTATCGATCCCGGGAAATATTGGAGACTTATATATTTTGGTGTGAAAAGACGATTTAGATAGGCCACAATTTAGGGAAAATCCTAGAAAAAATGCAACACTGACAGGCATGTGCGCAAGAATTTGTTTCAGACAAAGGGCATAACTTTGAAAAAAAGCCATATTATGCGGCAATATTTAAGAAATCATGGGAAAAATCGCAAAGATTTTAAGGTTGGAATTCTTTCATCAGTCTGAAAGAATTTAATTAGGTAATCTGTATAAATTGCCTTTTCGTTGCTTTTTTGAGATGCCATAAGTATTGAGGCCTTATGGGATTCCATGCTGGAGAGCCATCAAAATAACAACCCCGATTCCTGTCGCTAAAATCGCAAAAAATCCTTGTGTATGCATTTTTGAATTTTTTTGCAAAAATGGATGAGCATCTTGATTCATATATTTTTTTTTACATTAATGATTTTACTATTATTTTTCTTTAAAATACAAACATATTTTCTAAGCTTGTACTATTGCAATATCTGAATGGCGAAGCAACTCGGAGACATCAAAATAACAACCACAAAAATTAGCGTTGCTACAAACACATGTGAATGCAGTTTTGCAAAAATGTATGTATTCTTGCAACAGGATTGGTAGTATACAAATATACTCTTTTTGAATACCTCCCTTATCATTTCCTGAAAGTTCCAAATTAATTTACCCAGTCATTCATGAGTTACGCCCGTTTGACTATCTGTAATAAATTAAGCAAAAAAAACAAAAATAATGGCTTTTAATTTCAACATTGCAATGAAAAAATAAAAACCAAACAACATCTTAATAATAAAGAAAAATATGCTCCGAATATTTCAGCCCCACGTCCGAGAGCCTTTCTCAACGGATAAAGACGAAAAGAACAAGAAAAAAAGAAAAAGAGAAAGCAACATCTTTACTAATAAAAATGCTACCAAGGTAACTGAAGCTTCCAACCTGATCAATCTTTTCGTTAACTAATGTCACCTGTTCATCTTCACTTATTTCTAGCCTTAGTGACTTAGTCTTCTTAACATTAATTTTCAAGCCAATTTTAGCACCCTGAACTTGCAAAACCTCTAAAAATCCATTCATTTTGGTCAAATTTTCATCTAATATGCTTCAAACATCAGCATAATATAAGTCCAGGAGTGTTTTTCCTCCCCGTTTGATTCTGTGGTCTCCAATTGCCTTTCCTATACCTCTCATCCGTAATCTATCTTCTGGGAGGAAATGCGAAATTCCACATTTTTCTAGATAGGAGCTTGAAACTTCTACAATTAGGTTCTCTAATACGCTGAATCTGATGGTGTGATTTTCGTTAATATTGTATGAATTTTAGAGGCTGTAGTGGAATAAAAACTTCTCCTTTTTAGCCACCAAAATCTTGCAGAAGATTTTGGAAGGACGTGTGGATAAGTGCTATCATAAATGATAGATAAGAACTTTCAAGAAATTCATAGAGATAACTAATACTTTAATAGAATAAGTCATATCGTAGCTTGCATGAGGCCGATGACGGCGACCACGACGCCCAGACCCGGCACATCGAAGGGCAAGTAGGACTCCGGGTTCCAGCGCGGCGGTATCAAGGGCGTCACCTGGGCATCGACGAAGGAGACGAACTGCCAGACCAACCAGACCGTGATGCTGATCGGCGCGGCCACGAGAACACCGGCAATGAAGTAGGTGCGCAGGCGCCCAAGCAGGCCCCGACGCGCGCGCCGCGGCTTGGCTTCAGGCTCCGGGGCCGCTTCGATCTTGATTGGCTCTTGCTTGGCGTCGCGTGTTGGCGGCTCGACGTTTTTTCAACTGAAAGTAAGGAGCAACATTAAAACTTAGAACAAACAGAAATTATTACGTATATGAGGGGGTTCGTCCCCTCCTCAATGCCTCGCTCTTTACTTCTTAAGTATATTTAGTAATTTCAAAAAACAGCGGCGCGCTATAAGATTTTCGGCGGCACACCGCCGGCTTTCGGCGCGACTTCAGGGACTACTCTAGCTGAACTTACAGTCACACCGCTTACCCCCGTCCCGGAACAAAAAACCAGCAACACCAGGACTCGAACTCCTGTTCTCACGGACAAAGAATATCAAGGGAGACAGCGTCCATGGCGAAGACGGAGGTTCGCAGCGACATCACCGAACTGCGCGATGTCATCGATGCGGCGGAGCAGATCCTCTCCGTCGAGAAGCCGGCTGTCGCCGTGGATGCGGAGCTGGGGGCCGCGCTGACCATTGCGACCGAGGACGCGGAGATCGTCGCCGTCTCCGCCGAGGAGATCGTGGCGACCGAGGTTCCCTCATCCGGCGAGAAGCCGGTGTGGTTCTGGGAGCTCTTCGGAGCGACGACGCTTCTGGAGCAGCACCTGGCATCGACAAGCCGCCTCTCCGACTAAAGTTTGACTCTTTTTCTTAACTCTCCTTGTTAAAACAGTAAAAAACAGCGTATATGAGGGAGTTCACCCCTCGCCGATACCTCGCTCTTTACACTAAAGCTTAAATTATGTCCCAATTCCTTAAAAATGACCCTTGAATCACAAAGGCCGTAGAATAAGTAGTTGAAATTACAAAAAATACTTTAGCATAAAGAGCGAGGTATTACGAGGAGGTAAACCCCTCATATGCGCATTAATTTCTGCTCGTTTTAAGTTATAATGCTCCTCCTCAGTTTCAGTAGAAAACAATTTCCATTCTATGACTTTTAGGGGGTGTTTCTCCCTATATTCTAAAATAAAGCAAATTTTCTCAGGCTCGTAACTTTTGATGGGTAACACTAAATATGATGAAACTTGTATATTTAAAATCAGCATTAAAATGCAATTCTTTTGATGTAGCTATTGGTATCAAGATTCCATTTTTTTTTTTGGTTACTATTTAGCCGGGTCGCTCCTACACTTCGTTACCACAAACTGTTTGATTTGAATTGTAGAATATCGAGTAGACTGGCTATTGCATGAGTGATCTCTCTTCTAAATTAAATTTAAAAAACGATTTTTTTTCTGTTTTGCTTGGATAAAGCAGCCATCGATTGTTCTTAGGAGACATAAATATTCACTCCTTATGACTACATTTTTGGCTCTTCAGGAGAAGAGGTCTAAGTTAGCACATCCACAAGTATTGGTTCATGTTTTCTTCAGTCTACATAATTGACTAATGGTTTCATAAAGAAAGAAAAGATCAAAAATGGGGTTTTTAAGGCCACTATTTTAATTTGACCTTTCAAAACCCCATTTTGGATTATTTTATTTCTTTACTAGCTAACACCTAGTTAGTGGGGGTGCTTCACCGCAATTGCGCTGATGAAACAGAATACTCAGCAACAACATGGCTCATAAAGTTGTCTCCAAATTTCTTCAAGAAACAGTCTAAAAGGATTAAAATGCATCTACCTGGACTGGATACTTAAAAAAAATATCCATTCTAATTGAATAATCAACAAAGAATTTCAAAATTCCCTGTATTTTTTGACGACAGGATTATTGACATAAACCCCAACACGTTTGGAAACATATTTATAAATAAAAATTATCCTTAATAGGCACATTAAATGTATATATTGTTACTATTTAATAGTAACACTATACTCACAGCGCCTCTTTCACAGATGAACACTCGAGAAGCGGCTCCAAAGCTATGACATGGCGTATAGAAGGACTAAATAAAAGGAAAGAAAAGAAGAAAGGAAGACAGGAAGCACAAGTGAGAGCCATTTTAATAACAAAGCAATATACAAATAAGATAAGAAGCATGCTAGCGACGACACTGTATTAAAACAAAAATAGGAACGTATTTGTGCCTCGAATACAAAACAGTTTATTAAATTGTCAAGCAGGGAAAACAAAAAGAGAAATTAAGGAAATTTCAGAAGTACAAACTAAAAAGAGGGACTGGTGGATTGAGTCTAATTTTAATTCAGACTTTCTGTAAAGATATCAAAACTTATTTGTGCCAAAGCCGACATCATTCGCTACAATGAATAGTTGCCTCGATCAGCCTTCATTAAACTAGTGTTCCATTTGGTTTTTGCCTCTCAATCAGTTAAAACAGTGCTTTCTGTCACAACTGATTTTTCTTTGCACTAGAAGGGACTAAAACTGAGAATTTTTAAATTTCTGCTTTAGTCAAGGCTATTAAAAAAAACTGGCTGTACTTTTTGAAACTAGACAGCTTTAAAACTCAGAATAATGGTTATAATATAATGGTTTACTTGATAAAGGTTTTCGTACCGAAAGCTTGTAGTTCACCTCAAGGCATTTAAGTCATTTATATATATATTTTACGTGTTTATGTTTTACGCATCTTTTACGTTTCGAGATAATTCTTCCTTAAAAAATTTCTGAGGAAGAATTATCTCGAAACGTAAAAATGGAGTTTTTCTATTTGAATATTATATGTATCTGATAAACTGGTAGGGTGTAGCTCATAGATTAATTATATATATATATATAACAATACAGATACTTAAAAGACATAAGTTTACTAGATTAGTCACTTTAGTGTTCTCATTGAAGGAACTCGCAATTATCTATACAAATACTCCTGTGAGGCTCATTCGCAGTAATATTAATTTTATACATAGATATTGGTTAGTTTATTATTTCTTTTAGTTTTGAGTTTTATTTATTTTAGGTTTTATAGATTATTCTTAATTTTATCTTTGTCCTTAGCATTGAAGACGCCTTATTTTATGCTGGCAAAATATTCACTTTGTTTTAATTTCTTCTTTCCTTCTACTGGCCTTGGTCCAGTTTGATTTGTTCTTCATCTTGAGACTTTTGAATGAGCTTTTAGAGGTTTTGCGAGTTCAGGGTGCTAGCTTCGGTTTGAAAATTAATTTTAAGATTATGTCGCTAAGGCTAGGAATAAATGAAGATGAACAGGTGACGTTAGATAACGAAGAGATTGATCAAGTGGACAGCTTCACTTCCCTTGGTAGTATTATTACTAAAGGTTGTAAATGGTAGTATTATTACTAAAGGTTGTAACCCAAGGCTCAGGTTTTTTTTTTCATAGTTGAAAAGGTTTGAAAGAATAGGAAGATAAGTGTGCGAGCCAAAATTAATATATTGGAAGCTCTACTCTAGAATATAATTGTGTAACTCTACTAACACACAGCAACTGATTAACTGATTCACTAAATATAGAGTAGCCGGTGAGGCCTATATTCCTCGTGCAGATTATAGGGAATATTATGCAATGAGAATGAGAAAGAGATTCAGCATTCTTATACAATCAAGTAAACTGGTTATTGTTGACAAATTGGCAGAGAGCAAATAGCCTACTCCAGCTTAGCAACAGGCATTTTTAAACTGAACTCCACGTTTAAATGACACAAGTCGACACAACTAGACGATTCATCAAGGAACAGGTGTTATTTTAAGTACTTTAGCGTAATTATACGGACCCCCGTAGAATTAGTATTTTACTTATTTTACGTAATTTACGTATATTATGCAATTTACATATTTTACCTACTTTAACGGTATTTATCGGTATTTTAAATGTTTTACTTACATATTTTATAATGCTTTGCATTTTTCAATGCACAAAACTGGAAAGAGGCTGATAGAAAAAAGATTGAATATGATTTTGGTTTGTGTACAGCTTGTTTTCAGGTTTAAAAGGCGGTCTGTCTGACTCAGGTCTCTTGCTATCAGAGCCATAAAGTGTAGCGAACTGTTTAATATTTTTTTCTTTCGTTTTGCTCTTTGTTTTTTTTTTATAGTGTTTACATTTTTTTCTAATTTTGATATGTTTGTCTCAGCTAGTTTTTTACCATTAATAAAGGCTTCCAAATGTGAAGCCAACAACCAACTCATTCATTTATTATTATTTGTATAATAAGTTATTTTTTACTTTCTTATTAAAAGTTTTAGCTGTTTTCAAATCGTTTCAGTGCGTTTTAATTGTAACTATTAAATGGAAAAGCGTTTTGAAATAAAACAGTGGCATAATTAAAATACTAAATAAAGGGGATGGAGGCTCTCTCACTGCTTGGAAGTTGACTTTGGAGCTTCTTCCAACAAACAGTTGAATAAAGAGGCCAAATAATAAGTAAGAATTCAAAAAAACATCCTTGTGGTAGCTCAGCAAGCTTTTACCAATGCATTAAAAATTAGAGTAATTCTACATGTTTTAAATTTATGACCTACTCCTTAGCCTATTTCTTATATTAATTTTTAAAACTTTATCTACAAAACGAATTTTTCAAAGAAAAGTAAAGAGCTCCATTAAACCAAAAATAAGCAGAAATAAAGTCAACTAACCAGGGATCTGAAAATAGCTATTTTTTCTTCATCAAACGATGATCTGTGATTTTTGAGTTGTTATGCTATTGGTGGCGATAATAAAACACCATACACTCTCGTATTTACTCTAATTTATCATTTCTTCTCATATTATAACAATACATCAATTCATCTGTTAAGAAACAGGGGAAGTATGAAAGCCTTTGAAAGCAACGAGTTACCATGGAAATTAAAACATAAACATCACCACGTTTAAAATAGGCTAGCTGCCAAAAACCAAACATTAAAATAGTGAGCTGTTCAATTTTTAAGTAAAGACAATTTGGTGGGAAGATGTCTTAAGAAAGGTTTATAAGGGAATTGAACCTTCTAGGAAAGGTGGTGCAGCCGTAAGGTGTTAGCAGTAGTAGTAGCAATAGTCGACATTAATATGCAGCTGTAATAGTGGCAACCATTTCAATTTTTATACATCTCTACCAATTTTTATACATCTTCTATTAAGTAGGAAAACCACAAGAGCTAAAGAAATCAAAGTGTTGACATAAAAAAAAACTCAAATAGACAGGCATCCGTAATTATCCTTCTGGAGCAAAGTAAAACATTACTATTTTTTATTGTATCTCATAATTTCGATCGGATACATTTGGGGAAAAGAGGGCGTTGGGGAATACGGCTAATTGCCCTCTATCACTCTTGACTCTTAAAAGGGAACTATAACATTACATTTCCAATTAAATGAGCGTCCTTTAAAATTGATACAGCCAAACTTCCATAAGAACCTTGTATGTCCCGGGGGGATAACTTACAACCCTTACTCTCAAACTCAAAGGATTTTTATCAACCCCGAAGGCTTCGTTATGTGGTCTTGAGACTACTTTTCTTATAAAATGGCTATTTCAAAGTTTCTATTGGAAGCATTGATAATAAATCTGATTAATTATGTGGCAGTCTCAGGTACTTGAGACTGCGACAACTTATGACTGTTACTGTAACTATATGGGATGCAGATTCAAATGCGACTAAAATGCTAACGCTTCTACTTATAACTGTGACCAATTACAACAGCAACTACGGCTGCTCGTGACTGTGTGAGCGACAAATTTCAACTACAAATGCGAAAGTTCTTGACTGTAACTACTACTACTTGCGACTATTACTGCCAGTATTACTGCTTCTACCATTATTATAATTGCGATTGCGACTGCAAAATTGGGGGATTTTTGATTGGGTCGTCAAATGCGGACTTATAAATTTTGCTGCCACAATTTGCAGCTTGATAACCGAGTCTTTGAACTGGTTTTATAAATTCTTACGAGTATGATCAACTGATGATTATAAATCTTCAATTAAGAATCTGTTTTGTCAGTGGAAAAGACCTTAGAAATTTCTGGATTATGAAAGTTACATCAAAACCTCCCTCGTCTGTAATGTAAACATGCAACATAATCTCTTACATCTTTAATCCTTTCTGTCAACAGAAGGGAATAGGTTTAAACCTCATGTCATACCATAGTGAGATAGGTTCATAATCGCAACTAAAAAAATTTGGGAAATGCCAACAAGTCTATAGATCGCGTTAAAGATTTGTCAAGCGTATTCCTGCAAGTTTTTCAATTTCTGCGACGGAGGTGATATAATCACTTAAATTTCCCTTTGCTGGGCCATTTGGAATGACATAGGCCCAGCTTCGATCGGGAGTTTTGATGACTTTGAAAAAGTGGGTGGGAACAGCAACATCATTTTTCCCAATCACTTGGTAAGTCACAACCCGCTTTCCGTCGGCTGTGTCATGCGCAAGGAAGAGAGGCATTACTAAATAAAAAAAAATGCTACTCTATATCTGCTGTTTAGAAGGTTTGCCCCACCCCCCCACCCGAAAACAATTCCTGCGTTCTGGCCTTTTTCAAATAATAAAAAAAAAAAAACAAAAACAAGAAAAAAGGAGACGTAAGTGCTATCCATGCAAAAAAGTGATTTTTCTTATCGGTTAAGGGGGGCTGTAACTTTCCAATGTAGGATTTTTCACAATGAAGGTTCCAAGGATGCAGTTTACAGTTTTTTCCAACGCAAGTTTTAGGGTTTTCAGCAAGGCCACGTCCGAAGGGATATTTCAAACTTACTTGCTTACCTAGGTCCCAGCCATTGTCACGAGATGTGTTGGAGCCACTACTCCTGCCAATTCATACACAGAGACTCACTACCTATTCCTTTCTCGGACACTACGTGAAAACTGAACCATTTTGACATTGTCAAAGTTTTTTGTCCAACGACTTCGTTTCCTGTCCCGTGGAGGAAGGCCAGGGAAAGATTCTTCAAGGGTGATTTTGAGGAGAGGGTTTGACTCCATTCGATTTAAATGGCCAAACCAGCACAGTTGTCAGTTCTTCAATGTGTTGAGATTGGCGCTAATTACTTTCCCAAAGTCACCAGATCAAAATTCTGAGATAGCCATTTTATTCAGCGTATTCGAAAATCCTTATAACTATGCCTTTTGGGACGACTTACTCCCCCGCAGTCCCCATGGGAGGGGCTACAAGTTACAAACACTGCCCAGTGTTTTCATATAGTAATGGTTATTGGGAAGTGTACAGACGTTTTCGGGGGCCTTTTCATTTGGTTGGGGGCAGGGATTGAGAAGAGGGAGATATGTGTGGGGAACTTTTCATGAAGGAATTTGTCATGGGGGAAGAAAATTTTCATGCTAATCATGATAAACGAGCTGGCAATAAGCATGCTAGATCACTGGAAATACGTTGATGATTTATCTACCACAGAAATTTGCTACAAAAATATTCGAAGCGGAGCAGCCACCATCATGGCTGATTTATCGGATGTTGCTGCTGCAGACAGGATTGCTATTAATGTCCAGAAGCCTTTTGTGCTTACTTTCTCGTTTCTTAAAAGTAACCCAGAATTTACCCTCTACTACTACTTTTCCTCCTTCCAGTCGTGTAACTGAACTTAAACTGCTTGGGGTGTATCTTACTGCTGATTTAAAGTAATTTTACGGGTGGGTTTATTTTGCGTCAGAGGAACTTTCCACGGAGGAGTTTCCTGTGAGGGAAGTGAATTTTTCATGGAGGGCAAGCCAGATTCACCGGTATTATTTGAAAAATGTCAGAAATAAATAAAAAAAAAACAATTTTTTTTCAACTGAAATTAAGGAAGAAAACGTTTAAACTCAGAGCGAACTGAAATTATTCCGTATATGGAGTTCTCCCTCTCCTCAATGCCTTACTCTTTACGCTAAAGTTTTACTGTTTGTCCCATTTTTTTCTGAACGGCTTCTGAAACACAATAGTGTTACTGAAAGTTTTTACTTGCATTAAAAGTGATGCCAGCGTTAAACATAAAACTACTGTTAAATTTAACGTTGTACTGCATTTTTAAGAAGGTTAAACATTTTTACATTGTTGGCAAAGTGCAAATAGATTTGTCATTCTTAAATTTGTGGATAAAACTCGAAATTTGTGAAATCAGGCTCGTAACAGCTACATTTATCACTCTTGAATTTGTACCTGCGTCTAGTTATATCTGATTTTCCAAGGCTGTAGACTGGTATTTGTATGTTTTTTGGGTTTCATTCTTTCTGAGTAAATCAAGCAAATATCGAACAGTTTGTGGTAACAAACTGTAGTAAGGAGCGACCCGGCTCAATAGTAAACGAAACTCTAAAAAACAGAATTTTGATGCTGAGAGATACATAAAAAGAATTGGATTTTTATGCTGATTTTGAATATATAAGTTTCATCAAATTTAGTCTTTGCCATCAAAAGTTGCGAGCCTCAGAAAATTTGCCTTATTTTGAAAAATAGGGGGAAACACCCTTTAAAAGTCATAGAATCTTAACGAAAATCACACCATCGCATTCAGCGTATCAGACACCCCTATAGGGGTCTTGCGCTTTAAAGCTCTAATTTTAAATTCCGACCAGATCCTGTGACACTGGGGGGAGCTGGAGGGGGAACCGGAATTCTTGGAAAACGTGAATATTGGGGTATTTTTATTTTACGAATAGATGATCGGATCTTAATGAAATTTGATATTTAGAAGGAATTCATGTCTAACAGCTTTTATTTCATATCCCGACCAGATCTTTTGACATTGGGGGAGTTGGAGGGGGAAATCTTGGAAAAAACTTGAAGTGGAGGAATCGGGATGAAGCTTGGTGGATAGAATAAGCAAATGTCCGGACCACCCCTGAGGAATACAAACAAAAAACCCCAACAAAAACAAATAAAAACGCATCCGTGATATTTCTTATGGCAAAAAAAATACAAAAATTCCACATTTTGCAGATAGGAGCTTGAAACCTACACATCAGGTTTTTCTGATACGGTGAATCTGATGGTGTGATTTTCATCATTTTTTTTCGAAAATAAGGAAATTTTTCTTAGGTTAATAACCTTTGATGGGTAAGACTAGCTCAATGAAATTTATATATTTGAAATCAGCATAAGCAGCCGATTCTTTTAATATATCTTTTGGTCAAATAACTGAACACATTGAGATTGCATATACAGAAAGTCAAGGATCCAGAGCAGGGACTTCTCTTCAAGCTTGACAGAAAGTAATTTGATTGCAAGATGCTAGTGACAAACTTTGTCAAAAGCTTCAGAAAAGTCAGGAAGAATTATGTCAGTAGGCACCCCTGCATCTAGTAACTCAGTGATAGGATAGTAACTTAGTGAAAGTTATGGCACCATCTGTAAACTCACTGCAGAAGTTGGTAAAACTAATGCATTTACCAACCAAGTTCAAACTTACTGTAGATGGCATGTCAGTATCAGATATTGGTTTTTGGGCCACATCAGCCTTTTCCATTGTAAGAAAATTTGTGCCTTCTTAAGGTGTTTGGCGCCATATCTTAAGGTGTTATTGCCAGAGCTGGGATATCGTCAGCTATAAGCTATGAGATAAACTAAATAAACAAACAATTTAATATCAGTCTTTGACGCAACAAGGAACATATAAGTTAGACTAATATAGATAATGAGGAAAAATATTCTGCTGTGCTACTTATTCATTACTCTAAATTTTAAAGCGAATAAAATAGAATACAGCAGCTTAGTCTCTTTTCTGCCCTATGCTAGGTCAAAAAGTGCTTAAATTTGAATTTACAACATAAGCTATTATTATATTTATAAAGAACATAAAAAAATGTATTGAGTGGTATGTTCACTTTATTTGTAAGTCAATAATATGAACTGCAAAATATTTACCATACAGGCTTCCTCCTCTTTATCTATTGAACCTATTTGTAAACAGTTTACATATTTCACAGCCTTTGCCCCAGGGGCTTTGAGTGTTGTGTTGTCCTTGGACATCACCCCAAGTCCAGTGGACATTGTCCACCATGAGTCAACCACAAATCTCAGTTATCCCTAAGTATAATTGGTATCATTTATTTTTTCCTTTAAAATTTCCTTCCAGTCATTATTATTCAAAAGTTTGAGAAATTAATTTAAAGCTGGACTGTTTTTACTTTCCAAAATGCGCTCACTTATAACCTACTTCATAGGTATTATCCAACTTATGAACCTTTCCATCTCTAAAGACATTTGGCCACGTAGCAATTAACATCACGTAAAGTCTAGTCCAACTTTTGTGTCCGAAACAATTGCATCCACAAGAAATATTCCATGACATTCTAGAGTTGGAAATGACCAAAAAATATAATAGGCGTATGAACTTGATGCAATGTGCCCTCCCGGCTATCACCATAGTGGCTCTATGGCAACCCGTGCACTTGGGACACACGGTGTACGGTTACACATTGTTGGCATTCTGGTACCATAGAGTGCTCAAGCTACTCGAGGGCAGCGAGCATATTATAATGGGAGAAATGGTATCAAGCATGCGCAGAGTGCTCAAATCAACCAGTGGAAGACGAGCGTAATAAGGCGTATGAACTTGATGCAATGTGCCCTCCCGGCTATCACCATAGTGGCTCTATGGCAACCCGTGCACTTGGGACACAAAAGTTCCCAGGGGGATGGGGTGTAGTTTACGTTGAAGAAAATTTTCACAGGGAAGTATCCCGTAGGGGGAGGAATAGCCCTTCGCTGAAAAATTCCACCAAAGGGCTATTTCCGAACTGATCTGGAAAACGAAAAAGAATTAAATCCTTTTCCAAATGTAAGTATGCTAAGAATGGTCCACAAGAAATTTTAGGGGTGGGAAATTTTTATCGATCGGAGAAAAGTTCCCAGGGGGATGGGGTGTAGTTTACGTTGAAGAAAATTTTCACAGGGAAGTATCCCGTAGGGGGAGGAATCTACTTTTGACAGACCAACTTTATTCTCTTCATTTTTTTAGGTGGGGGAGGGAGGGTCATTTTTTTGGGCTTGATTCTATTATAGTAGTCCCTCAAATATAGCACCCTGACTTTAATCTCTACAGCTTTTCTTTGAGGGAAAAAATTATTTCTCCTTAATAACTCCTCTGATATAGCCATATGAGTTTGAACTTTGGGTCATATTTTTCTGTAGGTTATCAAATATGTCCTTCTAAACCTCAACTAGACCTCCATTGCCTGTACAACGGGAAGTGTTGCAGCAACTGTGCCCTGTTCCCTGTAAGTTTCAACTTTACACGCCAAAATGTTCTTAAGATGTTGGATACACCTCTTTGATATCCTGCATATTAATGGCCTGATAGAATTCAGCTCAACTTCTCCCCTCAATATTCCTTGAGAATTTCACCTTCATACCCTTAGACATAGTCGTAATAGTAGTAACAGCAGCAGTAGTATTACTAGTAGGGCTAGTTGTAGGACTAGGGGTAGTACTTGTTGTAGGGCTAATAATAGTATTAATGGTAATACCACAAGTACTAGGAGCAGCAGCAGCATTAACATACTGCGTTTTGGTCGCCATTAAGTAAAATTGTTGATAATTGTTGATTGATGATGTTAGTTAGAAAGATCACTGGCCAGGATGCCCAAGGAAAACATGTCAGGAAACCATATATGGGGATCTCAGGATGTTGGGCGTGCTGAGCAACAGTCAACAGTTGTATGGAATTAAAACATGTCCTACTCCATGTGCAGAAAGCTGAGATGCTAAACAAGGATTTTGTGCCCTTAACATTTCTGAGAACTACTGACCTCTGACTTCTATTTTTATTGTTTATCACCACATATTTGCATCTTTATAATAAAACTACATAAGGAGAATTATTTGAATTTGTTTTTATTTATTTTTGGCTTAATGGAGCTCTTTAATTTTCTTTGACATATCCTGGGACTATTGGTTCGATGGAATCACCCTTGGGAAAAGGAAACAAAAACAATTAATCTACACCTATCCTAGACCTTTCTTCTGGCATAAAATACAAAATTCTACATTTTTGAAGATGGGAGCTTGAAACTTCTATTCTCTGCACACTCACAAAAGACTCATTTAAGTAGCGTCAATCCTTGAGCCCTTTGAAGATGGCTAAGCTATTTTTGTGTTGTTTTCTTTCACTCACTCCTTACTTTCAGTTAAAAGAAAACTTGTTTTTTTTATAGTTGATAATGAAAAGGAAGATAGAGCTTACCACTAGATGAGGAAGACGACAGTGATGATGAGATTGCTGAATGATGGTGCGGTGAAGGTGTTGATGAAGTGGAATTCGTACCATGGTGCAACATCGTTCCACCTAGGTGGTGATGATGACTAACATGGTGAGCTAAGAGTGATGCACTATGCTGTTGTAATGTCTCAAGCGAATAGAGTGATGCAATATCTGTTGCACTGCACCCTTTTCTTTTGTCAAACAAAGCCTTAAGTTATCAGTTATCCTGATATCTTTAGGTACCTGATAACTATCAATTACCGTGAGTCAATTATCAGCGAGCTCTATACTCATATGCAACAAATTTTTCATTAGCTATTCCAATATTTTCATCTAAGCTTAACCTTTTTTAGTTGTGAAGAACATGTGGGTGTTTTAACACTTATCCGGTTAACGAGTTGACTACTTGTTACTGTCAAGCTGCTCGACTGTGATATTGTCAAGTTGCTCGACTTTTATATTGTCAAGCTGCTCGACTGTGATATTGTCAAGCTGCTCGACTGTGAAAACAAAAAAAAGGAAAAAAACTGTAATAAAAGATAAAAAAAAGGGAACACCAGAGCAACGCAAAACCAGTTTTGCAGCTCAAAGAGAAAGGGCCAGATTAGGAATGTCCAATTTACGTCATCAATTCGATCCAACATCGATTATTAAGAATTCGATAAATGACATAGCGTTGCCGGGACCCAGAACACAGCCTGCCACGTGCCATGCTGGGGCCTGGTGGCAAAGCCGCCGGGACCCAGCACTCTCTGCGGTTAGAGCATAAGGGGACAATGAGAATCCATATAAAGAAGCCCTCTGTTAAGGAAGATTTGCTTATCAGATAGTGTCAAAACAAAAAAGTGCCAAATTCATAGCCCCAAATTGTCTTCTGATGGACCAGGTTTTCTAGGGGCACCTTGGACAGGATTTTCTCCCATATACATCCCTCCTAATGGCTGGTATGGATACATGTATAGTTGATTTTATTCTCATTGGTAAATTTCTTAGTTTCTTTTTTTTTCAGGTACAGGAAACTTTTTTGGCGATGAGAATTTCTTTTGTACAGCTGGGGATATTGAGGTAACATATTAAATATTAAAAATTAAATATTCTTACAGCGTAAAGAGCAAGGCGCTGAGGAGGGAACATCCCCTTTCATATACGGAGTAATTTCTGTTCGTTTAAAGTATTAATGTCGCCCTTTACTTTTAGTGAAAAAACTTGTTTTTTTTTATTATTTAATTTCTGAACGTTTCTGAGTCAATGTATGTTTTGATTTCGGCTCTCCGCAGATAAATAATTAATGAGCTACTATATTCGTATGTTTTTATTACGCATATGAGGGGGTTTGCCCACTTGTCAATTCCTCGCTCTTTACACTTAAGCTTAAATTTGGTCCCAATTCTTTAAGAATCACTATGACTAAAAGGGATTCTCTCTCAACAAAATAGAGTGCTAGGTAGCTAGATCAAGAAGGTCTTTGTAATATTTTGATTGGGCTAATACATTTTAAATGAAGACCTATTGCACACAGGCAGAACCTCCGGTTCGGGCATACTAGAATGATTAAATAAATTGCGTGTTCCCATATGGCTGCAATAATTGACACGCAGAGGGGAAAATGGGCTACTAGAAATTGCTTAAATTTGGTATGCACCTGCATGTTCAGTAATACTTTTAGAGAGTGTTATCAGATAATATTTCGGGTTGCTTGACAGGTTTATGACAGGTTAGACAGGACATCTATCTAAACTTAACAAAAAAAATACATTAACTTTGAGTTTGCAACCTTTTTTCATTGGCTCTTGTCTTGAGAAATAGTCTTGGGAAATACTGTTATTTCAGCAGAATTTTAAGCCATATCAAGGTTTTCTGCCCTAATTTAAAATATGGATTTCCAAATCTTTACTGATACTGCTATTTCTACTACTAACAGCTCACCACAGCACCAACCCGCCTGAGGCCAACACAGCTACCCACGCTCCTCCTTTATCCCAATTTCCTCTTTACTTCATTCCGTTTAATTAATTGTTAAATTTGGAAATTGCTTTGTCAATTTGGATAGTTGGAATTACAATTCTTCAATTAGCAAATTAGTTTCGAGAATTGTAATTGAATGACGTAACATAAGCACAATTTTGACAGATCAATATTTTTTTTTATCAAGAAACGAGAGGGGCAGCTAGCTCTCGCATTTATTTTTGAAGAAGTACAGGATTTGGGTTTCATTCAATTGGTCCAAAACACAAATAGTATCAACAATAATATCAAAAACAACAATAAACCATTAAAAAAACAACACTTAAATGAGAGGGCACAGTTGCTCTCCAACCTTTTTAGTCACTTAAAATGGTTACTATAACTTTTAGTTTCTGTTTGAATGCACCCTCTCCTGATCTTCTAGAACCATTATTTTGATACAATCACCCCTGGGGAAGAAAAAAAACAAATAATTACGCATCCGTGATCTGTATTCTCGCAAAAATAGCAAAATTCTACATTTTTGCAGACAGGAGCTTGAAACTTCTATTGTAGAGTTCTCTGTTCCCTTTAATTTTAGGGGGTGTTTCCCCCCAACTTCAAAAACCAGGCAATTTTTTTCAGGCCCCCTTCCCTTCTGAAAATCCTTACCCGCATTAAAAGATGTATCACTTGTCAGATGAGATACGAAAGATGAAAAGTCTGAGTCTCTCAAATGCGATTTTGAGCTTTTTGGGACTCATAAAAATTTGACTGGCTGCGGTGCTGACTTAACACTATTCAATGGTGTGAAGATGCCTTAATTTTTTAGTAAGTATCAATAATAATGTATGTCATTTTATTCTATAACTAGGTTTGTCTCCAATCATTTGAAAGGTTTGCGAGAAAAAAGGTCTGACCTTTGTGTAGAAAAGTACAGTATCAAGGAAGGCGACTACTATTATAATTGATGGATAAAATGAAGTTTTTTGATATATTACTATAAATTGGTAATTATTTAGAGATAGAGTTCTAGATGAGGGGTTTCGGTAAAATTTTATTAAGGAACTATCTTGGAAAGTAGTTGAACTATGTGAATGGAACAGCCAGGAATGCATCCAGAGCCTCAATGATCCCCTGGGAAGACATTTTGAAGCACCTGCCTCCGCTCCTTCTCCCCCCTGAGAACACTGACCGTTAATGACTTTTAGTTATAAAAGTGAAACCTTGTAAAGTAGATCTTCCCCCCCCCAAATGTTAACAGATCTGGTCAAGATTCGAAATGAGAGCTCTGAGACATGAATTCCTTCTAAATTTCAAATTTCATTCAGATCCAGTAACCCGTTCTGAAGTTTAAAATACCCCGATTTTTCTAATTCTTCCAAATTAATACCCCCCAGCTCCCCCAAAGAGAACGGATTCGTTTCAATTATGTCAATCATGTACCTAGGATTTGTGCTTATTCTTCCCATCAAGTTTCATCCCGGTCTCTCCACTATAAGCGTTTTCCAAGATTTCTGTTTCCCTCCTCCTACCCCTATGATTTCCGATTTCCCCTCCAACTCCCTCTCAATTTCACTGGTCCCCCCCAACTCTCCCAAAGAGAGCCAATCTGGTCTGGTTATGTCAATCATGTATCTAGGACTTGTGCTTATTCTTCCCACCAAGTATCATCACAATCTCTCCACTCTTAAGTGTTTCCCAAGATTTCCAGTTTCCTGCTCCAAGTCCCTTCAGTGTAATCCAATTTGGTCAGGATTTAAAATAAGAGCTCACGAGGTCCTTCTAAGTATTAAATTTAACTAAGATCCAATCACCCATTTGCAAGTTAAATATACCGTTGGACATGCAATTTAAGGTAAAGTTTTTTTTTAATGTAATAAAGTAAATTCTAGCCATAGCTTTTATTTCAGAAAAGGGTAAAGGTGGAGATCTTACTGCTACTGAGCTACAAATTAAGTGAATATACTACCAAATGGCATTTTTATACTCTTTCCAAATATAATAATTGCTTTACTTTGAAATTCATTTTGAAGCCCTTCATGGATCCTTAAAAATTTTACCCTTTTCTATTATTTTCTTCGTCATGGAAAAGGGTTAAGATATTATATCTCCAACTTTACCAAAAAAACATGATGTGGATGCGCTGATGGACTACGCCACGGTGACGGCCAGCGCATCATTCTTGATCGTTCCCGGGAGAAAAGATGACGCGGCTTTTGGCAGCCGGCTTCTCGCACGTGGTGGGGCATAAACTGACTATTCAGAAAGTACGACCTAGTGTGGTGCACAGGCTCAGGGCAGTGCACGAATTGTGGCATAAGGGGGGTGTTTCGCGATGAACACTTCCGTGATGCCCGTCGATTCGTCGGCCGTTTCCGTCACGGACGAGCCTTCGACGAGATCCTCGAACTCAACGACGCCGTCGACTTCGGCCCAATCTAAGCGCTTTCCAAGATTTCCAGTTTCCCCATCCAACTCCCCCCAATTTTACCAGATCTGGTCGGCAATTAAAATTCGAGCTCTGAGACAAGAGTCCCTTCTAAATACCATATTTATTTAAGGTCCGGGTCACCCGTTCGTAAGTTAAAAATACCTAATTAATCGATTTTTTTCGAATTAACCCCCAACCCCCCCAAAAAGACTAGATTTAGTCCGGTTATGTCAATCACGTATCTACGACTTGTGCTTATTTATCCCACAAAATTTGATCCTGATATCTCCACTCTAAGCCTGCATCGTGAGGTCGAGGATGCGTCCGCCCGCGGTGAGCGCGAAGCCGTCGATAGCATCCTGCGCCGCCCCGACCACGGTGAGTCCGGCGAGCATCAGCACGATACCCGAGGCCACGATGATGGACGGGCGGATGCCGACGAAGGGTTCGACCCCCGCGGCGCCGAGAGCCGACACGACGACCGCCACCCCGGTCGTCACGAAGCCACCGGCGATCTGGCTGAAGAACAACGGGACCCGGATCCTGGCGAGAGCCGCCTGGGTCAGCGCCGCGCAGAGCGCCGCGACGAAGGTGAGACTGGTACACCGTGGGCCATTGGTAGCACTCGGTTACTGGCGTGACGAGGAGAAAACTGCAATACGTTTTCGTCCATTCTCAAAGCACAAAGAAATACCAACTAAAGAGATTGCCGTGTGGTCAGGCGACCTCGTTCAAAAAGATGAACAAGGCTTTCTCTACTTTGTCGGTCGCAACGATGACATGATAAAAACATCCGGCTATCGGGTCAGCCCCAGTGAGATCGAGGAAATCGCCTATTCGACGGGTCTTGTCGAGGAGGCGTCTAAACTTAGTATTAGTGCTACCTACATACTGTAGGAGGTGTGAAGTGGAGGCCATGGATAAAATTGTTGAGGATCTGGAAGATGCAGCTAGACGGTATAATAGTAAAATATTTTACTGGCATGCTAATAAATTGAGAGGGGGTGGTCAATCTGGATTTGTTCTACTCAAAAATTGGAGTATGACCCCAATTTAGTGATAAGGAAAGAGTTACAAAGAGATGGGCAAAAAATTATGAGAATGTGCTTAACCAAGATAGAGTGGCAAGAAAAGATTTAGAGGAAAATGGAAAACTTTGTGATACGTTGGATGAGAAGGAAGATTTTATTTGTGAGTACTTTGTCCAGGACAAATCTTCAATACGTAATTATTTACAATGAAATATCTAAAACAAATGCTATGTAAAATCTGCTATGTAACTCAACCTAGCTAGATCATAGCATAAAATTAATAGAATGTAGCAATCAAGTTCATCTAATATACCAAAATCAAAAGATTTGTTGAATATTTTACACGGTTCAGAGACAATGGCTAGGAAGCACGCGAACCTTAGGTTTTTTTAAGCGTTTTTACTAGAGATTATTTCTCGAATAATAATAGTAGAATGGCTTGTTGGTCTAGATGTCCAAGCTAGACACTGCTAGATGGTGATCTTTACTTTTAACATCAATAACAACACTCCTATATACCCTAGTTTCTTGTATTGATCCTGCCAGCCTTCGGTTTACAATAAAACAATCAATGTGGTTGTCTGTCTTACCATCCTGTGAATACCATGTTAACTTATGAGTAATTTTATGACCAAATACTGTGTTGGTTGTAACTAGATTGTTATACCTGCAGAATTGCAGCAGTCTGTAGCCATTAATGTTTTCTTTCAGACACCAAATTTAACTAGGCTAGGATATCATCTATGACTTTTTCTACCATGTCTATGTTTTTGTCTGTGTCTATGTCTATTTCTATGACTATGTCTATGTCTGTTCTTATGTCTATGTATGTGTCTATGTCTATATCTATGTCTATTCTGACCTACCTGAATTAAAAGGTGGCGGAAAACATGTGGTGGCGGAAAACTGTGGTGGCGTTAAAACACTGCTACGCAATTTCTAGGGCTATAATGAAAGGAAGCCTACGATGGCTTAGCGACGGGTCACAGATGAATGATAAAACAGCGCCAAAGACTATTATATATTACTATTATATACCATGTAACAAAAGGGGAGCATTCAAAATATAAGTGAAAATTTGACCCAGATCATACATTTTCTTTGACTCCCTGAGACAGGTTATATATACACTATCTTTGTAAGTGAGCAATAATTGTGCATATATGTACGTTCTCGAAAACGGCTCCATTTTTTTTTTTGGGAGGGGGGAAATTTGTATCTTGGGATATTCTCGCATAAAAAATGATCTGGATAGGTCAGAAGGCTGAGAAAATTCGAAGTCTGAGAAGAAGGGCCTTAATTTGGTTAGTACATCATATAAGAACTTGTCATGGCATCATATAAGTACTTATATCCATTGCCCGTAGAGACTTTTAATGTTAGTAAATGTCATATCATGTCATTCCCTGGAATGATGTGATAACGTCAAAACCCAATAAAATGCACGATTGAAGATATAAACCCTTTCATATGATAAATTGTAGCGCTAAAGGCTTTTTGCTACTGCTACTATTGCCCACTCATTGCACCACCGTGCTGCCGGAGACTAACACAGCTATATATACTTCTTCTCTACCGTCATGTTCAGAGGTTAATTCTTCAGCTCCTATTATGAAATTCCTATTTCCCTTGACGTTTTCTCTTGGACGCCTCCAAAATCAAAACATGCATTAACTCAAAAACGTTCAAAAATTAAATTAGAAAAAACAAGCTTTTTTAACTGAGAGTAAGGAGCGACAATAAAATTTAAAATGAACAGAAATTATTTCGTATATGAAAATACTGCTCCTTCTTCAACGCCCCGCTCTTTACGCTAATGTTTTTTACTGTTTTAAAAAGTAGAGTTGAGAGAAAAAGTCTAACTTTAGCGTAAAGAGCGGGGTGTTGAGGAGAGAATAGCCCCTTTCATATACGGCGTAATTTCGGTTTGTTTTTGAAGCTTTAATGTCGGACGCACCGTCACAGGCCAGACCATCAATATGGTTCAAAGATAGATTTTCGCCAACGAAAAACTCTCTCAACTGCGAAAAAATACCATCAGCAGAAAGATTGGTAGGTTCAAGTCTGATCATCCCGAACAAATCTGTGCAGATCTTCCCATCACTCTTCCTGGCGTATTTTACTAGAACACACAAGTATTTATCCAGTGTATTGTCGGTAGATTCGTCTAGTAGTAAACTAAAGAACGAGTCTTTGAGCTCTGCAACTATCTGAGAGTTTTGATCCATGTGTAGAATTTTCTTTGTGAATTAACACTAAAAGATACTGTACAGCATCAGAAGTCAAATGATTATTTTGGAATTCGAACTGACCAACGTACAATGCATGAAGGCTGGAGGTGATCATAAAGTCTTCCATGGATAACTTTTTAATAAACTTTCGAAAACACTGCCAAAATAAAAATAGGCCTCCCGTTCAGTATATCCATTTAGGATATCCATCTTTCAGTATATCCATTAGTGCCCTCTTTGTACAGAGAGAGAATATTTGCCTGTTTTCAATAATTTAGGAAAACTCCCTTCTCCATTGATAAATGTATTAGGTGCATCAAGATAAATAAAACCTCACGAACAAAATACAGCACACAAAATATTCCACGAACAAAACCCGTTTCAAAAGGAGAAAAATCAATATACAAGTTTCACGAAGAGGAAGACTAACATGCAACAAGTTTCATGAAGAAGAAATTAAAATAAAACAAGTTTCTCAAAGACATGAATCAGAATATATTGAATTTTTGAAGATATAATCCGAATGCAACAATCTTCTCGAACAAAAATCAGCTTTCATCATGTTTTTTGTAGAAAAACCAATATGTTACAAGTTCCACGAAAAAATATCACGCCCAATCCTGGTTTTGAAGTTTCAAAAGTTGTGTAAATATATCTTGTTTAAACCAATAAAATTGTATCTTCAGAATTAGAGTTAGAGAACCTACTATTTCTGAGAATTAGGTTTTTAGGAAAATAAAGAAACTTAAACAAACTAGTATAACTCCCATAGATATTGCAATTGAACTTATAAAAGCATTTCCTAACAAATTGACTAAGCCACTAACACAAATTTTTAATTGCATTTCAACTTCTTCAGTTTACCCACAGATATAGAAAACAGGGTATGTTATTCCAATCCCTAAAAAAGAATGGGATGGCCCCAGTTTGTCCCCTAGCTGAAATTCAGTTTCTGCCAGAAAATCTTGTGAACTAAAATGAGCCTGCATATTTCAAGCATCCAGAGAAATAGGTCAGTTTTCTTCAGTTTATATTTGCCTTTAAGGTACTATATGGCTCATTTTTCATTTTTCACTGTCATTTTCTCTTGATTTGGCAAAATTGGTTCCAAATTTGCCCCCCCCCCCAATATTTTAAAGTAATTATGCCAGTGCCAACCAAACTTTTATGCCCGCGCTGAGATTTATCTGTATGACCACGAAAACAGACATGGAAAAGCCTCTCAGAAGCTTAGACGCCGTTTCACTTGCATCCGGGTTTTTTCGAGAACAATCGCGGTCTCGAAATTCAATCACGATTAACGGCTGATATGACGTTGTTGCAATCGGTTATCGGGTCGTCAATTTCGTTTGCATTGCGCAATATCATTATGATGATCGGTGGCACCATATGGTTGTTCATAACCAATGCGAAACTGACGGCAATCGTCTTGATTTGTGTGCCTTTAGTGGTGGCTCCCATTCTGATTTTTGGTCGCAGGGTGCGTGGCTTGTCGCGACAAAGTCAGATTGGATCTGAATGAATTTTGATATCTAGAATGACCTCGTGTCTCAGAGCTCTTATTTTAAATCCCGACGGGCATTAAGCCTGTGGTTTTCCTTTTAAATCAATCTATTGAATCTTAGAATTTTGCAAGAGCTCATGCCATATGAGCTCTTGGCTCTTCAGACCTCGTCACAAGTGCCTTATGATCTCTCAGCTCTTGTCCTTTAAGATGGCTTGTTGGCTATATAGTTTTAAGTGAGTAGTTAAAAATGAATCAGCTTTAAAATGCGTAAAATCAACTTAAAAGAAAAATAATTTATGTGTTGTGTCAACATGGAAGCATTGTTGTATATTCTTTGGAGTATTTTAAACAAAAAAGCTATCTTACAGTTTCAATCAGATGCGTTTGGTGAAAAGAGGGGAAGTTGGGGAGGGGACAAGTTGCGTTCCATTACTTTTGACTTGGAGCTAGAACTTCCAATTTTCCACAATTGAGCCTCCCCTAAAGTTTATACAACCACTCTTTCCCTATAAACCTTAAATGCTCCCGGGGCATTACTTACAACCCTTGCCCCCAGGCTCTGGGGGCTCAGCTCAACCCCAAAAGCCTATTCATACCCTTATGTTGCCTTTTTATATACCTTTATGGAATTTTTCATTTTTTGGATTGTTTAAATTTGAGTCAACGCAGGAATGATTTTATTTCATTATCATATTGGAATATCATATCATAATATGATAATATCAATGATATCAATATCATATCAGTCACCATATCATATTGGTTACTGAATTTATCATATTGGATATATTTATCATAATGTTTATTTAATTGTCACTGAGCTTATAATATTGGATGTTTTCTTTTATAATGCAGCCTAGATTCGGAGCTCGAGAACTGTATGTTCACTCCAATGGAGTACCAAATTTTTGAGGACTGCTACGTCAATAAGAAGACGCCAGCTTAAGGAGGAGGCCATAAAGGACATGGCAGCAAAATTTTCAAGAAAATTCTTCGGAACCGCAACGTGTTAGATCAAAGGGTGTTGATTGATTGACGGGCTGCATAGCTGTAATGTTTCTAAAAATACCAAAAAGACTCTATACTATGTTCAGTACATTTGTATCATTTTCCAATAAAACGTAATTATTTTCAATTACTTTCTTAATCAGTCTACATGCAAGCTGGAAGGCATAATAACTGAATACTGAATCTGGCCGAACCGCCGATGTCGTCTTCGGTTCCGACCGCGATCAGCGTCGGCTGACCGAGCGCAGATATGCGGTCCGACGAAATCAGCTCGCGGGAGGTTGCGATACAGGCAGCAAGCGCGCGGCGGTCGCTTCCGGTTTGGTCGGCGAAAGCCCTGAACATCTGCCCGCGCTCGTCGGTTATCGTTCCGGGATCCTCGACAAGCAGCGCCTCGGCGATGGTGCCCCAGGCACCGACTCCGCGGATCATTCCGATGCCGAGACCACCGAAAACCAGGCTGCGGACACGATCGCGGTGCTCATCCATGTCTTCTTAGGGAGTGTTGAAAAACTCTCAGCTACCCCCTGTGTATGCTGTTTCAGTTATCTCTTCAAAATGGGGAACTACTGCATGATTGGAAAACATCTTATATAGCCCCAATCCATAAAAAGGGACAAAGAGACTCAGCAGAAAATTACCATCCTATAAGCATCACTTCTGCAGTTGTTAAGGTGCTTGAGAGATTTGTTAACAAAGCTCTAATTGAACATCTTGAGGTCAATAACATCCTCTCCACATCACAACATGGATTCAGATCTGGTAGATCTGTGGACACTATCCTTTAAATCTTTATTTATGACATCCTCCCAACCAAGACAAGGACGACCTGCTTTCCGTGTAGCCTCAGACGGTTGGCCAAAAAGGACAATCTTCTGTAATCTGTCATCCTTCATCCGTAAAACGTAGGCTAGCCATCTCAACCTTTCTTTCATTATAGCCTTAGAAAGCGGGATTGAACCACATTTTTCCTACAACCTACTGTTTGAAGGGATTGGTCTTTATACCAAACCAAAAATGAGTGGATAGCAGTCCTATTGTGTTGGCACATCTGAAATTTATAACAAGACAAAAGGTTGAAACAGGTAGGTTTTCTTTATTACATTTTCACCTTTTTTATTACTATATGGCTAGTTTTTCAGTTTTCTTTGTCATTTTCATTTGATTTGGGAAAACTGGCTCCATCTTTCACCCTCCATACAATTTGGGCAAAACTAAGCCAGTCGTTAGGGTATGGAGTTAGTGATTTCCTCAGAATGCCGTTGTAAGCCATGAACTGAATAATCTCTATTCCCTTTTGAATCAAAATGATTGACCAAATACCTTCCTGGGACATGCTTTAAGAAATGTAGGCATCACATTTACAGAAACAGTGACTACTCTTGAGACAGAGTGCCACATTATTCATCAAAAAATGTTTGATCAGCGTTGTGTTGAAAAAGGTATAGGCTATTAAAGTGGAACTTCAGGGAATATTGTGGCGGAAGGTAACCTAAATAAAAAGGCACTATCTGCACCTAGTTTATCAAAAGGACGTTTGATAAGTCATGAAAAGGCCCTGTACCTAGTTTATGCAATAGCTAAAAGTGGGTAAAGATATTAACTTGGAACTTACAGGAACACTGTTACACTCCTCGTAACTGTTGATGGGTTAGACTAAACTTGATGAAACTTATTCTAGAAAATGACAAATTCCTCCATGGAAAGTTCTCCCACATAACCACCTCTTCTCAACCTCTCCCCCCAACTAAAGAATTCCCCTGAAAACGTCTGTACACTTTCCACTAGCCATTACTATATGTAAACACTGGTCAAAGTTTGTAACTTGCAGCCCCTCCTACGGGGACTCTGGGGAGTAAGTCGTCCCCAAAGACATAGTTATAAGGTTTTTCGACTATGCTAAATAAAAAGACTATCTCAGAATTTTGATCCGACGACTTTGGGAAAAATATGAGCGAGGGAGGGGGCCTAGCCTAACTCAATTACTCTCCATGATAGCAAAAAGCTCCTAAACAAAATTTTTTTACCCTTAGGCAGAAACACTTACCATAGCGTTCTGGATTCACTTCCTCAGCCTAGCAAATTCTTCCCTTCTTGAGAATAACGGTCTTTCAATTTTGCGTAGGTGCAAATAATAGAATTGGTAAGCCTAGCTGGTTTCTATTTCCATTTTGTGGAAAAAATTTTTTGAAGGGGGGCCTCTAAGTTCTGTTTCCTATGTGAGACATCTGTTAAGGTTTTAAACTCCTCTGTCGT
Source organism: Alatinidae sp. Z8VKAUB7J3 (assembly GCA_010016025.2). NCBI lineage: Eukaryota > Metazoa > Cnidaria > Cubozoa > Carybdeida > Alatinidae > Alatinidae sp. Z8VKAUB7J3. The sequence goes on from JAAAKM020721499.1 coordinate 87,930,524, forward strand.
CGGTATAAGTAATGAGCTTAGATGAAAAAGGATTTCAGGTATCAAAAGAGTCGTATCTAGATTTTCTTTAAACCCCTATCAATTTCTGACCATCATATTATTCAAAAGGGCTACTTCTTCTTTAAATAATTTCTGAGACCACACTGGCTAATCAGGGTAAAATATAAAATAGCGAAGAAAGGAATAAAACCCAGTAAAAAGAACTCTCTTTCAGCTTTACTCAGAAAGAGTTCTCCTGTTTTAGTTTTATGTTTTTTTAAGGTTTGGTTTATAATATTTTTATAATTTTTATTCTGCACTGAGGACGGTCAAGACCTCGAGATCGAACAGCGTCTCTCCGTCGTAGTTCTGGCCGTCCTCGGAATCGAACCAGCCGTCGTAGTAGCTGGCGCGTCCGAGCAGACGGATCGGCCCGAAGTTGTGATTCACCGTGAACGACGCGCGGTTCTCCGGCAGTGCCTCCTGCAGCTCGCGGATGCGGGTCGCGTCGAGGGTGTCCGGGTTGAACTCGGTGACGTCGGTCTCGGTGTGGTTGAAGAGGAAGCTGAACGACGTGTCGCCGCCCATCGACTCCGGCACCCAGGTGGCGACGATGTCGATGCCCTGAGTCAAAAATCTCGGAGAAGTCTGATTGGGCTTAACTATTTGTCTTTTAAATTTAAAATAGGTCTGTTAACTTTTGTATGGGTGGTCAATGCTGCTTGGAAGTTTTACATGCCTCTGGGAATTTGTCCCTCCTGTCCTGTTGGCTCGGGTACTTTCCTGTAAGTTGGAAAAGAGGACTTTCTCCAACTAGTGTTTTTTTTGTTTGTTTTTTTGAAAAGGTAATCAGGAAAATGAATTGAATTTTTAGGCTGAAATATCTTAGATTTCCATCCACTTAGAAATCTGTATATTAATTATTTTTCATAATGGAAATTACTAAAAATACTATAGCGTAAAGAGTGATGTGTAACCAGGAGATAAACCGCTCATATGCGTAAAATTTTTTGTTCGTTTGAAGTTTTAATGCTGCTCCTTACTCTCAGTAGAAAAAACTTTTCACATTTATTTTTCAAATAATGCTAGAAAATCCTGCACCGCCTTCTTTGAAATTCTCTTCCCCCATGAGAAGTTCCTCCATGGAAATATCCTCCCACGTAACCCCCTCCCCCTCAACTCTCCCCCCTAAACAAAAAAATCCCCCTGAAAACGTCTGTACACTTCTGTCGTTCCCGGTTTTTCTACTTTAGGCACTTTCAGGTACTATAGGACACTGAAATTTGGCAGGCATATCAGGGACCGGACTAGAATAAATTAAAAATAGTCGTTTTCCCGATTTGACCATCTGGATGGGAGGGGGGCCGATTAATTCGGAAAATATAGAAAAAATGAAGTATTTTTAACTTACCAACAAGTTATGGGATTTTAATGAAATTTACTATTTGGAAGGATATTGTGTCTCAGAACTTTGATTTTAAATCCCGATCAGATCTGGTGACATTGGGAGGAGTTGGAGGAGGGACTAAAAGTGTTTTCTAAAACTGAGCCCTCTTTAGCATTGACATATGAAAAAATCCGTTTTGATGGGGACCTTTCATTTTTTTCTTCAAATTCTGAGGTTTCTTCTGTTAACTTCCATATTTCAGTGTTTGTTTTATTATATAGTAGGTATATCTACAAACAAATTTTTGAACATGGCTTTGTTCCGGGCAAATGTCTATTCAAGCGAAATTATAAACTTGAAATTTATCTTCGACTTTTTATGCTCATCATCTGATCAAACTCTAAAACTACAGAATATTCTTATTGAGCTATGTGGTCCAGAACATCATAGAGAGATGGTTAATGGCTCATTCGAAATTTATTTTTCATATCTACGCGCTTCTTATAAATTCCGCCATCTGCAAGTGCCATATGGCACTAAAATGGCATTCCTCAAAGGATGGCACTAGCAGACTACCAGATCGTCGTAGAAAGATTTTTTATAGCTCATATAAAAGATACTGCTCATATCTTCGTTCTCTTTACAAATTACACCATCTGCAAATTCCAAATGGCACTAAAATGGCACTTTTGGTGCCATGTCTCAAGTGGAAAAGCTGGGGCTATTGGGCTAGCCACCAAACATTTCTTGCTCAGAATACGTCAAAATACCAGAGAATAGAAATTTGACGAAATTACCAGAAAATAGAAATTCCAAATTAGCCAAGCAATTGTTCATGATCTAGAACCCAAAGCTGGTGGTCTTGAACCCTTCCATCTTTACAAACCATAGCAGAGTACCGCTTTTGCCCTTTTGTGACACAAAACATCATTTTTTGTCCAAACATCAATCAAAATACCGGAGCATGGACATTCTAAGATTGCTAATGAATTTTTCATTGTCTGAAACCCGACACAGGGGATTTTGTCCCCCACCGTACCACTTACTTATTGAAAGGTCAAGATGGAAATTCTTGAGCACAGGAGAGGAACGTTGTGCCTCTGTTTTTGCAAAAAAAAATACAACAATAAACCTTGGCATGGAAAATATTTTCCCCAACAGACACTCTCTGGCCATACACCGTCCGTTGCTGTATCTCCAGGTATGGAAAAACCTTGGTCCCCTTCATTACTGATAAAATAAACTGCTAGTTTTCCTTTTTCTTTTTTGTTGATACTGGTGATACCCAAGTTTTATGTTCGTTTGATTCTTTTGTCCCTCCCCCCTTTTTACCGACGCGGCAGCCGGCGATCGGCCCCATGAAGGGCACGCCCGAGATGGTCAGCGCGGCCGAAGCAGCGATCATCGCCACGACGTCGGGGTCGTTGACCAGATCGTGCGACAGCACGGTGCACATCACCAGCACTTCATGCTTGAAGCCGGGGACGAAGAGCGGACGGATCGGACGGTCGATCAGGCGTGCGGTCAGCGTCTCTTTCTCGGTCGGACGCGCCTCGCGCTTGAAGAAGCCACCGGGCACCTTGCCCGCGGCGTAGTATTTTTCCTGGTAGTGGACGGTCAGCGGGAAGGTTGATGGTAAATATTTAGTTTTGTCACAAGTGCTCTAAGCTGGAAACTTTGCTGTGAAGCAGGTTAGTTTCTAGTCTAGAGCACTTAGAAATGCTAATTCAAGAAGCACATCCATTTCTGGTTGATGCTCCTCCTCCATAGGGCAAACTAAAAATGTGTAAAGTGGGCTTGCTCACAGGTAACATTACCTATAGAGCAAAGCATCTTAGTCCATGAGCCCTGCTGGCAGTGGGGGCAAGGTCTGCATTCTATATTTATTTAACAAAGAGTAAAAAAAACCCTCAAACAAGGTTTATTTGGCTTCACATTGACTTCACTTTCTAGATACTTTCAAATTGAGGATGGTCATCCTTTTGATTGGTTGGCGTTCCCACTGGCCCACGTGAGAAGTGACTACTTTTTATATGTATGTTTTACAGTTAGTTCATCAAAGTCAATATTCAAGTGAGTTAGTTAAAATTTTGTGTTGGTCTGACACTTTGGTTAATAAAAGTAAGCTATATTTTCTAAGCCCATTTTTGATTATTAAACCAGTTAGGGAAAACAAAGAGAATTCTTGGCGAGTTCTTATTATATGTTGATGAATATGACCTATGCCGGCACGGGATTGGGAACTCCTCTGTCTCTCGGGTAAGAACGCCACGGCGCTCGCTACGAGGTGCGACGCGTTGGCTGATCAACTCGAGCGGGATCTGTCGGGAGAATCCACCGTGCCTCAGTGACACGACTTGGCGTCGAGTTCGCGACACTTTGGGACGCGCCACCGTGCGCGGTGTGGGGTTGTGGCCGCCAACGGGGCTGAACTGGTGGAGGGATTGCGTCTTCGTGCCGTGGAATTGGCGCAGGCGAACGGCGCCTCCGATGGTCTTCACGAGTCGGGGCGGCCGCGAGTTCCGACTCATTATATGTTCATGCCTACTAATATTATGCTACTACGGAGAGGCAGCCCATAGTAGGTAAATTAGCTAGGAAGAGGTTTTTTTCAGCGTTAAAGCGCCCGTCAAAACAGACTAAGCCCAGAAGAATTATCCGTTAATCAGAATCCGGTGCGAATGCTGTGTCGTTTACTAGGGTATAATTTACTCGACGGGTGCCGCTCCTCAAGTGGGAATAGAGTGGACTGCAAGGTGTCCAGTCCTGCAGGTACCCCGAAAGGGTCGAGACGGCCCTTGCAGAGGCCGTTGTTCATAGAACGAAATGCTATTTTCTTAGATAAAATCTGAATTTAAAGTTCTTTAATTAGGATTTTAGCTATTAAATTGTATGCTAATTCATTTATTTTGCATCTTCTGTGATTTACTTGATAAAAGAACTGAAGCAATCCGAATTTCTCACTTTTGATTTTAGACCTTGTCACATTATCAGAATTGAAAAAAAATTAACCCTCTTTTGATCTTCTAGGACCATTGGTTCGATACGATCACCCATAAAACAAACAAACAAATCAACACACATTTTTGTTCTTGCAAAAAATACAAAATTCCACATTCCGGCGTATTCCAGATTTTCTTAGACATTTTTCAAAACCATCTTAATTCTTAATTACTTACATATTTTTACTGAGCCTCTGAAGTCCTTGCCATTTTGCCACAACCATACTAATACTAATTACTCTTTCAAACACCATGCCTCTAGGGGCAACAAACCCACACAAGCTCCTCCTCCTACAAAATCTGTCCAGAGCTTCACTCTTTACACGCTCCAATACTGCCATACATAACATGATCTGCTGATCAAGGAGGCACACTCGTGCCTCTTTAAAGAGGCGAACCACGACAATGTTAAGCCACTCCCCCCTCCCCTATCTCAACCAAAGGGGGTCCCAGCTTTTGGATCCAAACATAGTATGTAGTACACCTTTAAGTGACTGCTCATGATATTGTACTTGTTTCCTTGGATAATGGGTTTCAGCTTGTGGATCCAAACATAGTATATAGTATACTTTTAAGCGACAACTCATGATATTGTACTTGTTTCCTTGGATAGTGGATCCCAGCTGTTAGGTCCAAACATAGTATGTAGTATAGTTTTAAGTGATAGTTTATGAATATGTTCTTGTTTCATTGGATAGGGGGTGCCAGGTTGGGAAACCTAAAATCTTGGAAAATGCTTAGAGTGGAGGGATCGGGATGAACCTCAGTGGGAAAAGTAAGCACAAGTCCTAGATACGTGATTGACATAAACAGAACGAATTCACTCTCTTTTGGGGAGTTGGGGGGAGGTTCAATTTTGAAAAATTAGAAAAAATTATTTATTTCTAACTTACGAAGGAGTGATCGGATCTTGAATTTCATCGGGTGAAAATTCATATTAGAAGGATCTCATAACTCAGATCTCATGTTTTAAATCCTGATCGGATTCAGTGTCATTGGGGGGATTCGGGCTAAAAATAGTGTTAGATCAAAACAAGAAGTATACTATTAAACTGCCTGGTCCAAAAACCCTATATATTAAACTTACCGTCCCTTGGCTTGAAAAATAAGAAAAGTGCCTGCAACCACGATATTCTTCATCAGCAACATCTTTTTTCTGTTCTTTCTCCTAAGCTAGGAGGGCATGGCAACATGACAGAGAGCTGCTTAATGGCTCATTTGAAAGAAAATAGATGTATTTAAAAATATTTTGCAATAAAAAAAATAAAAATAGAATCACTTTTATTTTACAAAAAACTGCATTTTTCTAAACCTTAGAGATAAGAAGACAGCCTCAAAACACAGTATTTGTAGGACCCGAAGTGAGTGGACATGGCTGAAATAGTGAGTCCTATAGTTACGGTGAAACTTATAATAGATAAGATTTTGCTGTTTGTCCGCTTGTTGTCACCTCCTAGACATGTTCGTTCGACTTGAAATCCTTTGTCTGTGGGGACAAGGGTTCGAGTCATTATGTCACCCGTTATTTGGTTTGGAACGGAGTTCTTTGGCGTGACTCTGTAAAATTAGACTGAGTCGACTAAGTTCTAAATGGATGCCTGGAGAAAACTTACCTGTCCATGGGAAATTCTTGCCATGAAGAATCCCCCTCATATATCTGTTTACTTCCAAATATTAAATTCTACATGTAAACGATAGGCAAAATCCATAAATTATAGCCCTTCCTCCGGGTCCTATGAGGGATCATGACAATTTCCTCGGAACGTCTCTACGTAAGCTAAGAGCTCATATGGCACTTGTGACGAGGCCGGAAGAGCCAAGAGCTCATATGGTATAAGCTCTAGCAAGATTCTAAGAATCAATGGATGATTTAAAAGGAAAATCAGAGGCTTAATGCTGGACGGAAGATAGGAGTTTTCATAACTGTATTGGTGTCTAAGCTATCTTTCAAAAGTTTTAGGCGCTGACTAAGAAACGCTTGTTTGTGGTTTTTCCGTGTTTATTTTACTTTTGGCTTCATTGTTTATTGTAATTCTGTCCGTTCCAGCTTTATTTAATCATTTGCAATAATATTAAAACCTAAAAGGAGCAAAAATTAAGTCATAGCCTGTATATATAGGCTTAAATATATTAAAGAGTCATTAGCTTCAGTTTTGATCAAGCAAAGCCAAATATGCATGTAAGAATGAATCATGGATGGGCAGGAGTAAGCGAAGTCGAAGAAGTCGAGGAGTCAAGTAGGTCGAGAAGTCGAGAGTCCCAACGGGAGGAGTTGGATCATGCCAATGGTCAGCTCTGGGACGAAGGTCGCTTCGAACACGGCAAGAAGAAAGGCACTTGGAAGGTCTATAATGAGGCTGGCGAACTCCTAAAGAAGCAAACTTTCAAGTAATAGAACGGGTTTCTCCTTCTGTCCTCACTGCTCGCTAACTTAAATGATAGAAGTAAACAAAGTAAATACAATAAAATTATCAATACTAGACGGTATTGAACTCAAATCTAGTCAAAACATTCCAAATAGTAGGGCTATGAAAATGGTATTTTTGACTGCCATGGCATTACAAAATTTAATTGGTACTTTTTATTTATCCTGACCACACTCAAAAGTGAAGTGTTACGTTAATCCTAATGAGATATACCAAAATACGGTGAAAATCCAATGCTTCAGAAACGAAATTATGGAACCTGCAACAGAGAATTATGGAAAGCCAAGAACTCACATTAAATACCTAACCTAACCAGCTTTAAATATTAAATATTAATTAAAACATACCTTTATAGTAGTTTATCTCACTGAGTTTTCATTGGAGCTAGTAGCCAATTCTATGAACAGAGATTCAAATACCCGTTCAATGTTTATAGAAGGATCATCTCTTCTTACAACTGCCAGATTACTTAATACATGAAATCCTAGCCCCTCCCCCCTTTTTGCTATCTTTCTATTTATAAATATTGAATTACATCCAGGTATATCCATAAGTAGCTGGTTCTTTCATTTAAAAAAGTTTCACATAAGCCAATAATTCCAGGGCGAGAATTCTTACATATGAACTGTATATCATCCAGGTATGAATTCAGCCCTTGAGCATTCAAATGGGCAAATAAATATGTTTTTCCAAAAAATAGCCCACCTCTCTACACAAAAATCGCGGAGGAAGCGGAAGGAGGTAAAAAAAGCACACAAAGCCGATTCTTCCGCAAAATTACTATATTATAATCTATTACAATACCTGTTATGTTCTGGCCTCGGTAACCTAACTAGACAAGACACTTATTGCCTGGTGCCCGATCTTTATTGTTTCAAGAACCCCATACCTGATCATATACCAATTAAAGCAAGGATAGAATTAAATTTAGAGAAAAAAAGGTGGAGACAAACGAAAAGGAAAGTAGGCTCTAGGCCCCGGAAGTGGATCTGGGAGAATAGATCGATCTTGAGATCACTATGAGACTTCCACCCGAAGAAATCAAAAGACCGGTATCCATATTTCTTAGTTGTGTGGCGCAAGAAAAAGCCGTGAGCAGCCGCCAAGGAGATAATTACGGAAGAAGCAGCACCCACGCTCGCGGCTTCGACAAACAGGTCTAAATCGTTCCCGCAGTCCTGAGGTAGGGCCTGCCAGTTTCGCAGCACGCAATAGCAGACACCATCTGCTTTGAAAACGGAGAACAGCTCGGCTAGGAAAGGCCCATGCTCACCTTTGTTTCGGGGCCATTGAGCCAGGAAGTGCGACGACGGTCTGGGGGCCAGCCATCCTGTGCTTTAGCACACCCTTCCTGTTTACCTTCCCAGATTTCTCTAGGTACTTAGTTCCACCTCGTTCGACTCTGTCTGAGCTTACAGAGTCACCCCACCGACCACAGACCAAATAACCAACGACACCAGAACTCGAACCCCTGTCCTAATCTGGAGGGCGTAAAGAAAGAGGCTAAGAATAGATTGGGATGGAGGAGGAGCGTGCGTAACTATGTGGGACTCCGGTGGCTAAGTGGAATACTGTTTAAGAAAAATGTCAAGTGTAATATTACTGTGATGAACTTCAACAGAACTATGATTGCGCAGCGATCGATGAGGACGTTGATTGTAAATCAACATGATTTTATCTAAATCTGAAATAAAAGCAGCAGTATTTTTCAACATACATTATCTTGAGATTAACAGTCGAATTTTTCTTATGTGCAAATAACGCCTTTATCGGACTATGACTATGATATAATATTTTATTATATTTCAATAAAACCTTTTTTACATGTGGATTAACAATTTCACTGCCTTGTTCCGTTTGATGGTGCAACAAAAGGTCTTTTAAGTGCCTGTAAATAGAGAACTTTGTTAGTGAGTTTATGAACCTTTTGAAGATTTTAAACTAAGAAAAAACAGTTTTTGTACTAAAAAATGAGAAACAAGTTAGAGAAACTGAATTGTTAATACACAAATAACTATTATATACTTCCGTTATGTTACATTGTGTTGCTTCATAGAGTATATGGCTTGATGTTTATCTCATTTTTTATGTCACATAATGTGCTGTGCTTCAGGAAGTCTGCAAATATTACACTTTAGCAAGGCAGTGGGTCATGCCACTTGTTTTTTAGTCTACCTCATCCCCCCCCCCAAATCATAATTTGAGATTTACTTGATGTCCTTCCACAACAACTCCTGAAAGTTTTAAATCAGCTCCCAAGCCATTCCTAAAACATTGCAGATAATTTGAAAACTGTGGTGCACATAACATATTTTGATTTACTTAGTTATGGCTGTTGTTTCTAGAGTAGCCTATGCTCTTGGGAAACTCTTGGAATCTTGGTCTTGCAAATGATCCCTAAGAGGTCCCAGTAGATCAGACAACCAAGATCAAACATATTTGCCTTTTCTACTAAAACAAACTGGAATGTGTAGCTGAATAACGAGGCTCTGATTTCGTATTTATTGCACCAAATTGGTATACCGAGTGTTCTTTGAACTAGAGATTCTAAAACCATTTGTTATTTCAATCTGAATCAAATCTCTCTCATGAATCAAACAAATACGCTTTGAAAAAGTAATCAATCGGCGAAGAAACATTAATAGAATCATTTCAAAAAAATCGAATCATCTCCATCCAGCGGGCGTCGTCCCGTTCGCTCTGAATCGTCGTGGTCTCTTTTTCGTATTTCCGGTCGAGGTTTTGCAGCGACGACTCCCACAAAGAAATGTTGGTAGGTTAACGAAATCAAGAGAAGATGAAAAAGATTTCGAAGAAAAAATAGAATAAGAAACATCTTAAAAAAGAAGAGAAATATAAACTGCAAAGGATTTTAAGAGTAAATGTTTTTAGACATGGTCTAAAGACTCGGTGTCTAGGGTATGCGCATGCTTTTGATATAAAATATGCCTGACGAAATATTTTGCGTGGAGAAAAGCTATGCTGACTTCTTGTGCTTAAAAATAAGCAAATTAATGAGTAGATAAATGGAACTAATGTAAAGTCAGTTTCAAAGGTACGTCAAAATAATCTAATTTTATGCTGATTTTAAATATATAAGTTTCATCAAATTTAGTCTTACCCATCAAAAGTTATGAGCCCGAGAAAATTTTGCCTTATTTTGGAAAATAGGGGGAAACATCCCCTAAAAGTAATATAATCATAACGAAAATCACATTATCGCATTCAGCGTATCAGAGAACTCTTCTGTAGAAGTTTCAAGCTCCCATCTACAAAAATGAGGAACTTCGTCTTTTTTGCCAGAAGACCGATAACGGGTGCGTGTTTATTTGTTGTTGTTGTTTTTTTGTCTAAAGGAAACTGTCTGATTAGTAACATTGAAAAGGTAACTGAATAAAAGCACAAACACAAAAATGTTGAGCCAAGACGGAATCAAAAATTTCAGGCCTTTAGCGTAACCCCGTGGCCTTGTCGATTGAAGAGCTATGTTCTGATAGCCTCTCCCCTAATTGTTGTTGGGTTCTTCCAATATAAAAATGGCCACAAGAACAGGAAATTCTATAAACACCACTACCCAGAATGGGGCTGGTTTTATCTTTGCCATTGTTGAAAAAACTCTGTGTTGTATTTGAATTTTTAAAGGCGACATTTCCTAGGCATGTTTTTTTCTGCCATTAGTGGGTGGTCAGAGTCCACCCTCAACCATTTTATGTGATATCATCTACTCCGTCAAATGTGGCGGAACAGGACGGCCAGTGGCTGGATTCAAGAATTTTTTTTTTTTTTTGTATATTTTCTATAGCCTTTTTTATTTTGCTGAATTTGTCCTTCTCCGTCACCCGCTTCTAAATTTGACTACGTCGGTCCGAGTATACACATTCATATATTGATAGCATAGAACAGTTAAGTTTGCTATATTCGTTTTAATGTACTTTTCTTTCTTTTTCAGACTCTTGAACATGTAATTTATAATTGTCCATGGGAAAAACAATCTGTATTCGGATCTATACCTCATTATTCTAATGATTGCCCTTGAGCTTTCTTGATGGTGATTGCTAATCGAACATTCCCTTTGTCCCGGTCGTCATTTGTATATCCCCCCTTTGCCCCTGGCGTCCCTGTTGTAGTTGTGTTCCTGTGTCCTGGTCGTCATTTATATTCCCTGTGTCCCGGTCGTTGTTTGTGTCCCGGTGTCCCAGTCTGTAATTTCTCTTTGAGTGTCCCAGTCGTCATTTATATTCCCTGTACAAACCCTCTCCGAATTTTGTGCGACAACCCTTTCAATAAAAAAAGTAATATGTCCCCATAGCATGACTTACAACCTTGCCTTGAGGGCTGTGCTAGGGTTGTCATCTTCAAAGACATAATTACATGATCTTTCAGCTACGTTGGACGAAATTGTCATTTCAAAATTCTGATTGGATGTATTTGAAAAAATGATGGGTGTAGGGAGGGGGGAAGCAATTTCCCTCCTATTACTTTTGACTATTAAAAAGGGAACTAGAAGATGCATTTTCCAATTGAATAAGCCCCTTTCGAAGTTTGATCGGATCTTAATGAAATTGGATATTTAGAAGGAATTCATGTCTCAGAGCTCTTATTTCAAATCCCTACCAGATCTTTGACATTGGGGGAGTTGGAGGGGGGAATCTCGAAAAATACTTGGAGTGGATGAATCGGGATGAAGCTTGGTGGATGGAATAAGCAAATGTCCTTGATACGTGATTGACGGAACCGTACTGGATTCGCTCTCTTTGGGGGAGTTGGGGGCAGGATTTCAGCGATTTGGCGATTCAGGTGCTTTTGGACGTGCTAGGACGATGAAAATTGGTACGCGTGTCTCGGGTACTATTGCAAAGACGGACGAGACGCATAATATTTTCTATATCCATGTGTTTTGTACTCCATTTGGTCAATATTATCTTCTAATTTTCTTTGATGAGTCAGTGCACATTTTTTAATATCACAAGATGTATACTTAGAAATGGCATATATCAAGGTCTTTTAATTTTTCGACAAGGTGAACTGAATTTTTAATGTATGAAGTTTTGCGCTTGCATAAGGGGGCTAAAAAGGGTTGACAACCATTTTTCCAATCTGTCAGTCGGAGAGCTATAAGAAGCCACAATGGGGCGTGGAGTTCCACGCGCGTACCGCGCGCCGGCTCTCTCGTGATCGCAATCTCCCTGTCAAAGCGTTCCGTGATGCGCTTGACCAGGCTCAGGCCAATGCCGTTTCCGCGCGCCTGGTCGAAGTTGACGTCTGGCGTAAACACCCGGCCCAGGTGTTCCTCACTCATCCCGACACCGCTGTCGGTGAGGGTCACGCGGTTATCAGCGAGAGTGAGTTCGACGCGACCGGCGTCGGTATAAGCGCAGGCGTTGCGCAGCAGGTTGCCGAACACGATCGCCACGATTTTAGGTGAGCTGTGCACGTGTAGGCGGATTGGATCCAGAATTGCTGCTTATTTCATTGTGGGTTATTTAATATGGTAGGTATTTAGTGATAAACTTTGTTTATAGGACCTAAATCTTTTCTTGCATTTTCGAAAGTGTTTCTCCAAAATTAGAATTTAAGTATTTTAATCGAAATAGTTTTATTTTTCGTTGATATTACGAACATTTCTAAAGTCTCTCTAGTTTTTCTAATTAAGAATATTGAATTGTAGTTTAAACGTTGGACAAAATTTTAATATTCAGCAAAAATTTTCAATCTAGAACAGTTTTTTTCTGAATGAACCTGTCTAAGATACGTGACTGACATAACCGGACTGGATCTACTCTATTTGGTGGAGTTGGGGGGGGGGGTAATTTGGAAAAATGAGGTATTTTTAGCTTACGAAAGGGTGACTGGATCTTAATGAAATTTGATATTTAGAAGGATCTCGTGCTTTAAAGCTCTAATTCTAATTCCGACCAGATCCTGTGACATTGAGGGGAGTTGGAGGGGGAAACCGAAATTCTTGGAAAATGTGAAAATTGGAGTATTTTTATCTTACGAGTAGGTTATCGGATCTTAATGAAATTTGAAATTTGGTCTGAACAGGGAAAAAAAAAATATGAAAAAAAGGACAGGTTTTAAAACTAAACGCACAGTTTCACAAATCTTTTTCAGACTAAAGATTATCTTTTTTACAATGCATGAATGTAAGGAATTCGACAAAGTTATTACCATCACTCCTTGATGGGACATATTTTTCTCCGAGAGTTCAGAACAAAGACTAACAAACGGGACTCTCTCTTCACAGAGGGCCACAAAATGCGCCAGATTTTCCTTTATATAGGAAGGAGCCTTTGATTTTTTCTTCTCATTTTGCATCAAAATGTCCGCAGCACCACAAAGCTAAAAAATGTACAAAATATTGATGTTTTTGTTACATATTTGCTTTCACTCTCTCGCGCTTCTATACTAGGCGTTTTTTTTTCGATCTGTGACGAGTCATAGTTTTCTATCAAGTTTTTTTTCTGTTTCCACTCCACCATGGAATTGAAACCTAAACCATAAGTAGGTCTTTCCTCGAGCAAAGACCTCTATAATGAGGAAACATTGACAAGAGAACTCAAGTGAGGTGTCAGTTCCATCGCTTCTCAAATAGAATAAGGTAAAAGGCTCAGATGGAAAAAAAACATGGGGGAAACAAAACCTTGGGGGGGGGGGTCTATATGGCCTCAGATTGCTTTTAACTCTTAAAAAGGGCACTAGAAATTCTGATTTACAATCAAATGAGCCCCCTTCAAAGTTTATACTACCATCTCCTCCATAAGAGCCTTATATCCCCCGGGGCATAATTTAGAACACTTATCCAAGGGATCTGGGAAAGTGTCAACCCTGGAGTTTTTGCTATATGATCTTTGGTCTATTCTGAACCAAACGGCTATATAAAAATTCGATTGGACTCATTTGGGGAAAACAAAGTTGGTGGGAGGGGTAGAATGTTACCAAAAAGCAAAACCCGGCTTGCGATTCAAAGAGAAAGGGCCAGATTAGGAATTTGCAATTTACGTCAATGAAGGCGTGTCGAGGAACTACCAGAGCAACGCGAAACCAGACTTGATACTGAAAGAGAAAGTAAAAAAAGAAGGCTTGTCGAAGAACTACCAGAGCAACGTGAAAACAGGCTTGCGACTCAAAGAGATAATGCCAAAAGAAAGTGTGCCGAGGAATCACAAGAGCAACGTGAAGATTATCGCCTGGCATTCAGGTACAGCCAAGACGATGATTATACCCAGTTTTCCAAGCAAGCCATATCAAGAAGAACTGAAGAAATAACATGACTCCTTGTAAGTGCCTTCTATTGATTAATATGATGCCTGGGAACAAAGCTGGAAAAGCATCAAGAGAAGTAAAAAAGTGAGGAACTCTTACGCTACTGACGCCGATCGTGTATGACAAAAAACCGAAAGGGTTTAAAGCTTCGACTTGCAGAAGATCCTTCTTCTGCCCACGATGCCGTCTTCAAAAGACACTTTTTTCACCTGTCGTCTCCTTACCTTCAACGAGTCCTTTGCATCAGTTGGGACAAGGAGTTCCTTTCGAACTTTTGTATCAGTAATCTGAATTGGTTCTATCTTAAGTGGTACATCATAGTACTGGAGGGGGGGGGGGGGAAGCAGTACTAGAATTGAAGGAAAGAATCGTTGGTTGAAAAATTTCAACTTTTGCCTCAGAATCAATAACTAATTGAAAATAGAGCAGGATATCAGGGGCTGTACATCTGCTGCAACATTTTTGAGAAGCATAACGCTAGAAGGATTTAGGATTATCCCTAACATCCTCAGCCATTTTTTCTTCAAACTGTCTCTTCAACTCCCTGATTTGGTTGTTTAAAATCAACTGGAATATATTTTCTTTATTTATACTCTTTTTTCCAATTTTTTCTATCGATATAAAAAAAGAGCTTACATGTTTTAAGCATCTAAAAAGATGTGGTTTGACCTACAATTTGATTCTAACTAAAATCTTGTATAAGTTGCAATAGAAAAGATATTTTATATTCGGCTCAAAATATTCTCACAAAAAGTGTCAAGGTATCAGGCCTCAAATAAATTTGGTGATTTGAGATTCCCGATTCCTCCACTCCAAGTGTTTTCCAAGATTCCCCCCCCCAACTCCCCCCAATGGTTTACATTTTTTTTGCAAATTGAATCACAAGTATCTTAAACTTTGTGTTTCCTCTGAAACAAGCAAATTTGCGGCAAGACAAGCCTACCGCCTGTTACTTATACCGAAAGGACGAAATACTTAAACCTCTGGACCCATTAGCACCACACTTACCAAAGCCCGAAACCAGACTTTAAATTTAAGTTTTAATTTCCTTAAGAGTATTATAAACTCTCTTCAAAAATAGAAAAATTTGCACAGCTTCTGGCAGATTCAGGCGGGAGGGGAACCCTGGGTCTCCCAAGATTTCATTTTGACCGTCCTTGTCTTTAAATGATGCTAATCATTTAGGGCTACTTTTGCATGAGGTTTGTTTTTCTTTTTTTAATGAGTTCCCTATAGAAAGATTTCCTTGGGCAAAACTAAAACACAAACTATATCACTCAATGGGTCACTGGATCACTGATTGGATTGCTATACTACCGAATAGAATATCAATAGATCGCTATGAGGCTAAACCCACAGAGACCAAAAAGGAGGTTAACCACCCCGCTTCCTGTGCCCCGTTTTTACTACCCGACCGCTTATAATCCATCAAGACACCCCGTCAGAATTTAAAAAAGGCATTTGATACACTAAACCATAAAATCTTGACAGAGAAAATTAATAACACAGGTATTAGAGGTAAAGGCCTAGATCTAATAAAATCTTACCTGTATGGTCAAAATTTTCAGGTAGAAAAAAAATGGACATCTGTCAAGGCATATCGTCATTAGCAGCAATTTTCCCAGATGATATGGCTGTGACAGTAAAAGCTAAAACCTTCGGTTGAGAAAATGGTGACAACAATGAAATCTTTGAATAAATGGTTTGCGTGTAACTACCAATCCCCAAACTCGTCTAAAGCTGAATTCGATAGGACCAAGTATTTTATTACTTTTTTATGAAAGAACACCTAAATAAAAGTTATTACCAATTTCCACGTGTTACTTTTTGCAAAAACGAACTTGGAAATACTGGCAAAGCTGTTTGAAGAGACGATTAATTACATTTTTTGGAATGGTCAGAGACTTCAGGTGGTAGTAGTTTAGTCTAAGTGGTTAACGGCTTTAAAAGTCGTTGCGCTGCATCTTTTGGGGCTTTGGCTGAATTCAGTCTAAGTTTATTGGATATTCTAAACGCATTGTGCACCATGGAATGTACGCATTCCAAATCAAGATGAATCACTTCTCTTCGGGACAGCTGGAGAAAGACAAAGTATTTCCTTTGTTCTGAACTCGAAATTTCAACAACAACACCTTTATGCAATAAAATATCAACTTCTTTACTTATAACTTGTAGTTCTTCAAAAGTTAACCTTTTGTTCTTTGTTTTCATAGCTTTCAATGGTGTCCTCTCAAATTCGACCTTATAGACTTAAGCTACAATATTCGAAATACTGAAATCACTGGTTATTGACTGCCTTTTTGAGACAAATCTACTAATTCTCCCCGTTTTAAAGTTATCAGCCCTTGGGTGCTGTGATGGCACAATGGATTTGATCCTAGCTTGGTCATACGGGGCACAAATTTCGAACCACTGTAGCAACATATAGCAGGCCCGACACAAGCACTTTAGTTGTCAAGAAATGCAGTTTACCTGACACAACTACTACTACTACTACTATGCTTCTGAGGCTCATATAACCCCTCATAGACCCTCGGCCAAGGACTTTGAGCTATAATAGTTGCACGGTACTAATATGTAAGGTTTTTATTTGGAAAAAAGAAAATGTTTGACCCTGGGTATGTCTGAAAAGGCTAAGGGTAGGACATTGTGAGCCCCCGCGATACCTACAGTAGTAGAATCCCTGCTGTCACTGGTGACGTTAGAATTCTTACACTAGGGGTAGCGACAGACTAGTGGCACTATTTAAAAACTGGAAATAATCCGAACCCGTTTTTTTCCTAAGATTCGTGCTAGTTTTAGCCTGTAAAAAGTAACCTAAATAGTTAAAAGTACGTACAAATTTAAAACCCATTTTGATTTTGAGTTTGCGTAAGCCACAGTATACTTAAACAATACATTAGAAATAATTCGTTGGGCTTACGCCTAGTTTAAATACTTAAGGCTTTGTATATGACGTCATTAAAATTACAAAAGGTTTGCGATTAAACGAGAATATTTAGTATAAATCCTACAATGGCAGAAGAAACAGCCGAGGAATCAAATCGTGCAAGAAATTTTATATAAATCCTACAATGGCAGAAGAAACAGCTGTGGAAGCAGCTCAAAGAGTTAATGCCGAAAGGCTTGCGGCTAAAAGAGAAAGTAAGAAAAGAAAGCGTGCCGAGGAATCACAAGAACAACGTGAAAATAGACTCGTGGCTCAGAGATAATGCCTAAAGAAAACGTGCCAAGGAATAAGTAAATTAAGTTTATTACAGAGATTAGTAAAAGATCGGCATATTACTACAGCACAAGTGTGGGAATATAGCTTGCCGTTAAAATAAAGATGTAGATAGATTTTGTGCTGATTAACTAGACAGAAGAAATGATTTCTTTGAAATAGGAATAATGGAAATATAAATGTGGCAAACGAAAGCTTTGCAACAACTTTTCTCAAAAGGTGTGTTTACTTCCTTTTAATATCTTATGAATTGTAAACGAATCGAATAATTTTTGGGAAAAATTAAGGCTTTTGTGAAAGGAAAAAAATCACTGACAGACCAACAGACCGACCGAGAGAATTTGCGATCGCTATGTGTCACTCGGTAGATATTAAGGGCCATAAAAACAATATTAAGGTATTACAAAACTAGCCTAGTTTTGTTTTATAAAGTAATTAAATTAGCTTAACTTATTTTTCCGGTTATTTAATCAATTAAAAACAAATAAGATTATCAACTCATCTTTTTAAGAAAAAGAAAAAAAAAGTATATAATTACAGAGCTAAGAACTCGTATGGCACTTGTGAAGCGGTCGGAAGAGTCAAGAGCCAAGAGCTCATATGGTATGACCATGTGTCTTACATCAAAATATATGTCAAAACAGCCTTTATGTATGACAGTAATCTAAATACATTTAAATACAGGATATGCGTGTGAGCATATATTTTCCCATTTAGAGGTCTGATCAGCTACATTTTTTATGGATACATTTTATTCCTCTGCATAAAAAAGAAAAAAAACTATTTAAAAACTAATATAATCCCAATTTGCCGCGGGTTTTGCTTTAACGGCTTCGCTAACAACATCGCTAAGTTGACACTGATGTCCCCGTGCGCCTGTTGTTTCGGGCGGTCAATTTGGTAGCTGATTTTCAGGGTCAAATATTGCATGGGAAGTTATTCCCTGGCAAAAAATGCGAAATTCCACATTTTTGTAGATAGGAGCTTGAAATTTTTGCTATAGGGTTCTCTGATACGCCGAATGCCATGGCTTGATTTTCGTTAAAATTATATGACTTTTACGGGGTGTTTCCCCCTATTTTCCAAAACAAAGCAAATTTTCTCAGGCTCGTAACTTTTGATGATAAAGACTAAAATTGATGAAACTTATTTATTTAAAATCAGCATAAAAATCCGATTCTTTTGATGTATATTTTTTGATGTTTTTCAGAACCAACTTTAAGACGAATCATTTTTTTTTTTTTCTTATTATTATTTCTTTTTTGTGTGGGAGACTCGTGAACAAACCGGTTTCTTTTTTAGTTTCTTTCGGCTTAATGCGAGACAAGACAAAGACAAGTGACAGAATAGATGGAAAATATATGATTTGGGCTATATGTTTGTACATAAGGAAGGGGGGGGGTAAAGTATTTGGACAGTTTGAAATCAGAAAACAATTCTTACTTAATAATATGCAGAATAATTGTACCTAACACATTTTGCATGCAAACCCGCTATACTTTACCGCTGAAAGTTGTTGAGCAATGTCATTGGCAGCTATGGGGTACAATTACGTGTTAATCGCAAACAAAAAAATTCGCTCTAAAAATGTTTTTAGCTATTGTTCTACCAAGAGTACAACTCGTTGAACTTGCTCATAACCTAGATTTTGACTGAAAGATAGTATACCTCATTTTTTCGCAAAAAGAACAAATAGGATCGCCAAATTGAACTTCAACCGGTACTGCCACGTCACGGACACGTCATCATTCACTATGAGAATTTCTGTACGATTAGCCGGATTATGTTATATCTCCAAAAGTAGCCTGTTCACGCGGAGATAGATCAATGATATGTCTAAAGCTAATGCCGTTGCGTTGGGTCGTTACCTGTTTGCTTGCGTTTGGTGCCTACGGTGCGATGACTCAAACCGGTAGTGGTATCCGCTGGGATGAGCTGAGTGAACCCCAACAAGAGGTGTTGGCGGAGTTTGAACAGCAGTGGCCTCAATTTGATGAGCAACGGCAAACGAATCTTGCCCGAGGATCGGAGCGATGGCTCTCCATGGGGGAGGAGGTTCGTAGTGAGATGAGTCGACGGCAAGAGGCGTTTGCTCAGCTTTCGTTTTTTCTTCTTTTTTTTTTAATAAATTTGTCAATTTGGTCAATTATTAGCGCCCTTGTCACACTGGGCCACCGCCCCAAGATTTTGCTGTAGATCCATCTTTGGATGGAAGTCGGTAATTATTTATAAAACATACCTATATATCTATAAATATAAAAAACGTTTTTGATTTCCGACCATCGTTCTGCTATCTTGACTTTTCTTTAATGATGATTAAAATTCGACTATTTAGTACCCTTCCCCTAACTGTTCCTTAGTCACAATGATTCGAAAAAGGCACAAGATGTATGCATTAGTGGTTTTTTATAATAATAGGTGCATTGAAAGGTATTAAATTTGCGAAAAAATTGGGGGGATATATTTTTCTAAATTGAGAGCGAGGACAAGTTTGTTTATTTTCAGGTTTTTCTATGGGAACACTAAAAAACAATTTTTCAGTGAAAATCCTCCCCAGAAAACTATATTTTTAAGATGGAAGGTGTAGATCTCCCCCTCCCCAATTGATTCCCCTAGGCATTGGTGATCTATATCCATGTCTTAGTTTGGATATCACCAAACTATATAGCCTTGTAGCCATTAATCATTGAATTTTTCGGCTGTCTGTATCGGCCAAACATAAAGCGGGTCGTCCTTGAATGGGGTGTGGGGAGGTCACAGGAAAACTTTTAAAGGAAATTGGAACTTTATAGGAGGGTTAAGGCGTGAAGCCTTGAATAGATTTGGCGGAGATGGAGTGTGTGAAGCTATGTTTGCCTCAGATCCTTGTTGTTGTAGTAAGCTATACAAGAAAACGAAATGAAAAAGAAGAAAAAATCGAATTATTGAATGAAGGCAACAAATATATAAACATAATTGGACAATCTACCAGACAGGGTTGCCTCCTCTAATGATTAGTGGTATTATCCATACGGCTCTAGTAGACATTGCACACTCCTATATAAGCAAGATTGGAGAGAATGATAAAAACACATTTGGGAGGCGGGAGGTAGGGACAGCGTGAAAGTATCCATCGCCCAAAAAATATTTTTTCATATGAAAAGACGAATAATGTGTACTCGTATTACCTACAAAGGGAATTGCGGACGCTTCACCCGGGCTGACAAAATTTTGAGGGTGTTTTTTTCGGAATGGGTGAGGTATATTTTAATAGAGTAGAGAATCACAATGAAAATGGGTGCCGGTCAGTTTTTCTATGATGTTGACCACCTCAATTGTACATAGTTAAATATTTTGAAATATTCAAGGTTAACGCAAAATGTTGTGTTGCAAATGCTTAGGAGGGGACGCTTACTCTCTACCACCTGGTATAACTCTTAAAACGCCTCGTTCGCCGCACAATTTCTCCAAGCTCGGAACTATTTTGCCACGCTTGTCTCAGTCTCTAAAATGCTCGAAACACTCCCCAAAACGATTGGTGATCTTCTGTCACGATTGGCGCGCGCCACATTGTGCACAAGAGAGCAACGCATCAGAAGGCTAATGAATAGTCTTGACAACCATCTTACTTATAGATGTAACAATAAAGTTTTGTAGTTGGGATCCGCACCGTATCCTTACAGAGACTAGAAAATAAGCGGCTGTTAAGGGCTTGACTCTTAATAAAATCTAAAACCTAAACAACATCCTGAAGCCCATTGTTCAATTCTGGTGCTAAATTTTTTGCTGCGAGGGCCTCTCAGTGAATAAGGCAGTGGGTAACAGTTATATGATCAGCTTGGAAAAATGAATTATATGATCATATGAGTTATCATGAGGTATATTATTGGAAGATGAGTTATAAATGAAGATAATTAAGATAGCAACGGTTTAGAGCCTCAGCTTACCAGAATTTTATTTTTTTTTTTTTTTTTTGTTTTACAGAGAAAGTTTCGGTCCTAGGGCAATTAAAGTTACCCCTAAATTAAAGAAAATTCCCTAACACTAAGAAAAAGCCGAATTTGTTAACGTAAAGCGTGTCATAATTGTAAAGTATGGATGATCAACCGTTTGAGCTTTCTCGGCTGCACTGGAATAAGAAGCCAGTTACAGCTACACTAGACATTAAATGACTAATTCGTAAATATTAGCATCAGATAACATCTTTTCGAATGTCAGGCGATTATACACGCGTTGCTTTTGTAATACATCGACATGCCTTCTTTTTTTACTAACTGTTAGCCGCAAGCCTGGTTTTGTGTTGCTCTGGTGGCTCCTCGACATGCCTTCGTTGACGTAAAGCGGATAATTTCTCTTTGACATTAGTGATACTTTCTCTTTGAGCCACAATATAATGGTACTTTTTCTCTGAGCCGCAAGCATTTATATTGAACTAGCTTTCGGGGAGGCACTTCTCGCCACCCCAACACCTAGTTGGTGGGGGCGCTTCGTGCCCCCCCCCAAGCCGTTTTGGTTACTATTGAGCCGGGTTACTCCATACTACAGTTCGTTACCATGAACTGTTTGACAATAGAGCATGTTTCATTATGTAACTGGGGCTGGTATGTAATTTGGCTCGAGTGGCCTCCATTTTCGAAAAAAATCGCTTTATCTTAGCCTCCATGTGATGATGACAATGTGCATCTTGCTGAATCGTTGCGGCCTGTCCCAACAGTGGTAAAATTCATATATTATTTGCAAGACTGCTGTACAAGCCACCTTAGCTTTCTGTCAATATTTGCGACTATCAAAATGCTACCAAATGGGCCTCTCTCCAAAGCCACGATTATTAAGTGAAAATATGAAGAAGGAATTTGCTAGGCAAAAAAGGCGAAAAGGATAAAATATCAATTACAACCCTCAATGATACAATATAATTTTTAGTATATCAACGAGCTTTTCCCACTAGTTTGACTAGTTCTCTCTTATAGTTCCCAACCATAATTAAAATGACGATATATAAAGTTAAGCATGAAAGCGTTCTGCGCAACATTCTGGGAAAATCAGAAAGATTTCATAATGGCTTTTATCTACAACGCATATCTTCAACCGCACATTTGCTTATCATAATATGTGTTTCCAACCGAGAAATTTTTTTCTTGAACCTTATCTATTGTTCATGTACCTTATACCTGAACCAGCCAGTGTGGATACTATCCTGGAGGAAAGGAGGATAACCTTTCCTCCTTTTGCGAAGGAAAAGAGGAAAGGAAAAGGAAAGTTTTTTGCAGCCATCTTGAATATTAAAATTTTATAAACTAATGCCTATAAACATTTAAGCAGTCAGATCATGATTTCTGCTTCACTGCAAATCATAGATATTTGCAAAATTTCATCTTTAAAAAAAAAGAAATTTTAACAGGACGGTTGCCCGATTCCAGGAAGGATTCCACGACTTTCAGACGCTTGATGATCTTCTTGGGCTTCAGTTCGCCGGTCGCTTCGGCCAGCTCGGCGCGCAGCGTTTCGGCTTCCGATTCCAGGTCGATCTGGGCCAGCATGTCACGGATCGCTTCAGCGCCGATGTTGGCGGTGAAGGCGTCCATGCCATAGGCATCCTGGGCGTCCATGTACTCTTCTTCGGTCATCATCTGACCGTAGGTGACGTCCGTCAGCCCCGGCTCGATCACCACGTAGTTTTCGAAATAGAGCACCCGCTTATCTAGCATTATTAAAAAAAACAATGAAAAGGTAAATAAAAAAAAGTTTTGTTCAGGTAGAAGTAAGGAGCAGCATTAGAACCAAAACAGAAATCATTACGTATATAAGGGGGTTTTTCTCATCCACAATACCTTAATCTTTCCGCTAAAGTATTTTTAGTAATTTCAACTATTTATTCGACGGCCTTTGTGATTCAGGGGTTTAAAGAATTGGGACCAAATTGAAGCTTTAGTGTAAACAGCGAGGTATTGACGAGGGGGAAAACCCCTCATATACGTAACAAAAATATACGAATAAAAATCAAATTTTTGCATGGGAAACACCGAAGTGTCTCTATTTTGTGTCTTTGAAGTGTCAACGTAAGGTAGATCTAAAAATTAGGAGAGCAAAATTTACATTACCACATCGTAACTTCTGAATGAGCGTTTGACAGGTATGTTCCAAAAACAGTGGGATATGAAACAGAAGAGTTTAGAGTCTGATAGATTAGGAAATGACTTGAATACGCTTACATAAATAGATTGCAAAATAGCCAATGTTTCAGGGAGGAAAATTGGAAAAACGGCTGGGGTATTAGCAAAAAAGAATTTAGCTGGTGCCCTCCAATTGTTTTAGTCCCTTAAAAAGGGCACTATAGATTTTCATTTCCGTTAGAATGAGCCCTCTTGCAACACCCTAGGACCACTTGGTCGATAAGATGACCCCTGGGGAAAAAAACAAAAAAAAAAACAAACAAACAAATAAACACGCACCCGTGATCTATCTTCTGGCAAAAAATACGAAATTCCACGTTCTTGTAGGTTGGACCTTCAAATTTTATCTATAGGGTTCTCTGATACGCTGAGTGTGATGATGTGATCTGCATCCTATGATCCTATGACTTTTAGGGGGTGTTTACACCTACTGCTACTATTAATTAAGAGCACCAGAAATATTAAATATAATATCTGAATTGATTAAGCATAGTATCTAAATAAATAATATAATATATAATTACATTACTTAGAATTTAATTTAGAATAGATTAATTAAATTAATAAGAAACAACTAATTTGACTAATTAAATCTAGTCAAATAAATCAAATATAATATCTAATTAAATTACTTATAATTAATTAGAATAGATTAATTAAATAAGCAAGAAACGGTTAATTTGAATAATTAAATCTTGTTAAATAAATTAAATATAGGTCTCCTCCCAAGAGTTTTCGCTTTATGCGTTGATCTGGTTCATTCCTTGTATGATTCTTTGGCTACCCTGTTCTGGACTACAGTGTGCAGCTATTGAATTAAATTCTGTATTTTAGGTACAAACTTTGGTTACCGGATCGGGTTGATAAACGGCAGGACACAAAAACTACGTATCAAGTAAGAATTCGTTACGCAAATAATACAAATGAAACTTTTACATTTCATGGACCTCCTGGTGCTGATGAAGTTCCTGGTCCAGTTCTGTGGACAAGGCCATATTTTGATTGTGGAAGATCGCGGCTAAGCGGAAAGAAACTAACGAAGAAACCGGTTCTACAGTGCATCAAATGGATGAAGAACTTGACATAGGAGCTATAACAGAAAAGTATCCAATTTTCCATGGAAGTGGAAGTTATTCTGTCCTATCTTCGGAGCATTTCCCTTTATTCCCTGTTTATCTTCGGATAAAACAGACAAATACCGTTTATCCTTTGCTTGATTTTAGCCTTCATTTTGAAGTTACCTCCCTTCTCCCTCGAAATAAATTCCAGAGTAAATTCCAGGGCACGAGTCAAGAAACTTGAACTTTAGGATAAAAATCAAAATATGCATTGATTCAAAAACCTTCAGAAATAGAAAAAAAAATTAACTGAAAGTAAGGAGCGACATTAAAGCTTAAAACGAACAGAAATTACTTCGTATATGAAAAGTGCTGCTTCCTCATCAACGCCCCGCTCTTTACGCTAAAGTTTTTTACTGTTTTAAAAAGAAGAGTTGAGAGAAAGTTTCAAACTTTTTCTCTTTTTCTTAAACTCTTTCTCTCAACTCTTCTTTTTGAAACAGTAAAAAACTTTAGCGTAAAGAGCGGGGCATTGATGAGGAAGCAGCCCCTTGCTTTAATCAACGCTTTGTAAAATTAAACGTTTTAAACGCAAATTCAAACGTTTTGTAAAATTTAAACATTTTAGCTTATTTTCATCAACGTTTCTTTTTTTTATTAGTACCCACTATTACCGAAAACTAAATAGCTGCAAATGAAAGTATTTTTCTATTAAGAACAAATTTTGTTTCAAATTTTTCTAAGATATTTTTCTGGGCAAGTTTCCATATAACCAATTCCAATTATCAGATTTCATTTTCATTGTCCATGATACTTTAAACATTGTAGGATTCAGAATTTCGAGAGCTGTTCAAAAAAAAAAGGAATTTTGATACTAATAGATACATCAAAAAATCAGATTTTTATGCTGATTTTAAATATATAATTTTCATTTAGTTTTACTCATCAAAACTAAACAAGCATCTCTATTACGAGCAAAGCTTCTTGGGCCTAGTAACCGCTTTACTTTTGAAATAGTTTTTTTTTCTTTTAGTATCAATAAATTGATTGATTGATTGATTGAAAAATTACGAGCCTGAGAAAATTTGTCTTGTTTTGGAAAATAGGGAGAAATACCCTCTAAAAGTTATAGGATCTTAACAAAAATCAACATTGTCAAGATCATTCTTTAAGTTGCAAATGAGTGAGTCAAGTTTAATGTCTGAATTATTAGAGGTTTGACAAAGGTTAAGTAATGTCAAATCATCCACAAATTTAAAAGCATTGTCAAAGTTTAGTAAAACACTGTTAAAAACATTTAAAATTGGCAAAGAACCTAATTTAGTCCCTTGAGGTACTCTATAGGAAATTGAGGTAGAGCTTGATGAATCTCCGTTAGGAAGGACTACAAATTGCTCAAGACCAGACAAAAAACTAGCAACCATATGTAAAAAAAATCTCTGGCACCATGGAAGTCATTAACCCTATTTATGAAAGGACGTGTCCAGTAAAAGTTTTTAGATAAAAGAAGCTTGTTCCCCTTAAATCATAGATAGCAGAGAAGATAATTGACCAAATAGAATTAAGAAATCGGCTTTATGAAATATATTTGGATTTCAGAAGTGATGATTCTTTTATTTTATTTACAAAGCAAAGAAATCTGGTGAATAAACTGAGGAGAAAAGCAATGTCTGATTATTATGGAAATAAGTTGTAGGATAGTAAAGGTAATATGAAGGAAACGTGGAAGATTTTAAATGAGATCACGCACCTAGTCGATCTGGCCTTAGTAGTTGTAGCAGTAACAGCACGTATTGCTTTTTGGCTAATCAACCTTCCCCCTTGTCATTCTCGAAAAGTTCAAACTAAATACCCTAAGCTGTTCCTGAGATATACTCTTTTGACAATCTGCATGCACATAGTGTGTTTTGATTAGCTCAACATTCCTCTAAACGTTTTCTGAAAGCTTCATCCTTATAACCTTATCCTTTCTGGACACCAAGGATCAAACATGCCCCCGTTTCCCAATAACAAATAATATATGTAAACAATGGACAAATAGCAAAATGTGATCTTATTATTTTATTGTTTAAGTGCATAGCCTTTCGATTTTGATGAGTTAATTTTAAGTATTGTTTCTTAATATCATATTAACTGACTACCAAAGTCTTGTTTCTAGATTGTTAGCCTGCTTATATGAGAACCTCTGCACAAAATTGTCAGATTAATCAGTTCAATACGTTTTCTGGTCTTTCAGAATACCTTCAGAATGTTAATGTAAAGGATAAGTTTAAATACAGTGACAAAATGGTTTCTAAACCTGTGGAAATGAGTATGAAAAGTAGTTTAACGGCGCGGGGTAACGTCTCCTTTATTTTTCCCTTGTCCATCCATATATTCTGTATTGTAGTAGCGTTTGGTTTGGTACATTTGCCTCCACTGTCCAGCCTGCACGAGTTCTTAAAAATAACACTGCTCGTTTGTTGGTTGGACTGCAACGCCGGGATTCAGTAGGGGACGTGTACGAGCAAATGAAGATATTAGCAGCTTCTTGACGAGAGTTACAAACACTTTTGTTTATTTTCAGGCTGCAACATGGAACAAATCTTTCATGTTTTGACAGTTTTGTGAATTTGATATCCATCATCCACAATTATGACGGTAACGAACTGTAGTAAGGAGCGACCCGGCTCAATAGTAGCCAAAACTCAAAAAACTAAATTTTCATATCAATAGTTACATCAAAAGAATTGCATTGTTATTCTGATATTAAATATATAAGCTTCATCAAGTTTACTCTTACCCATTCAAAGTTACGAGCCTGAGAAAATGTGCCTTATTTTAGAAGACCCTAGCAACCGATTCCAGGAAGAGGGAGGGAGATGTTATTAGAGGTAAATATTAGCCATATTAAGAGGTATTCCTGAAAGGCCTTAATGAAAATGCCTTTTTTTCACCGTGGCAGTTTAAAAATGGTGCCAGAATGAAACAAAGAATAAGAATAAAGAAGAACAAAGAATAAATGTTTATCTTACCATGTTATCTAGAATTGCTGTATCAAAATTTGGCACACAATTTAAACTCAATTTCTCTTTTATTTTAAGGGGAATACAACGTATATTATCCCTTGATTGCAAACACAGTTAAAGAACGACCTTAAAGAGGTCGTGCCCATTTAATTATGAAATTATATAACCAGTAACATCAGTCCAAATGGCTGTCCAAAGAAAGACATGAAAGCACTTGATACTGGGCAAAAAATATCTTAGGTGAGGGGGTAAAAGTGAGAATTTCTTGGGGGAAGGCAAATCAGCAACAAAAAAGGAGAGACAGGACATTTCATATATTGGAAAACAAAACTATTGTTAGCGTAGCATGGGAGGGGAAAAGGGCAGTTGGCCCACTAATATAAGTGCCTATTTGGATATAATATCCTGTAATTTGTTTAAGAAATGTGTATTCGATTTGGCCTTGGTTTTAAACTAGTATCTATCTGATAAGCTCGATACTTACGATAGAAAGGATACCTATATAGTCTGTTCTAGAATATGTACTAAACTGCTTAACTTTAATTTTGAAACCTATTCTTGTACCCTGAAGTCGCAAAAACTCTAAAAATTCTTTCATTCTGCTAACATTTTCTTCATTTTTAACATGTCATGTCTAATTGTTTTTCAGTATAGGTGAATCTAGCTCCTAAAAAGTTAAGAAGCAATTGCCAAGTCCTATTCTTTCCATTTAAATTTATTTAATTTCATTTTTTTATTGAAAACTGTTGGATCAAGATCACCTAAGTACATTTTGCTAGGGGAAGGGAAAAATTACAGAATATTCTTTTTCGCCAAAAATGTAAAGAAGGATCATGGATGAGTGTGTTTTTTCCAAGAGTGATTGTATCAACCCATTGGTCCTAGAATATCATGAGAGGGCTCATTCTAACCAAAATTAAAAGTTCTAGCGCCCTTTTTAAGTGACCAAAAAATTGAAAGGCAACTAGGTCCAATCCCACACTCAGTTTTTTCCCAGAGTCACTGGATCAAAATTTTAGATTGCAATTTTGTTGAGCATAGTATAAAACCAAATAAATATGTCTTTGAAGATGACTTAATCCTCCACAGTCCCTGGGGGAAGGGCTGCAAATTACAATCTTGAGGAAGGACTGCAAGTTACAAACTTTGATCAGTATTTACATACAGAAATGGTTATTGGGAAGCGTACAGACGTTGAAAGATCTTTACTTGGAGGAATTTGTCATGGGGGAAGAAAATTCCCATGAACAGAGCGCAGGATTTTCTAGCATTATTAAAAAAAAAAAAACAATGAAAAAATAAATATGAAAAAGTTTTTTCAACTGAAAGTAAGGAGTAGCACTAAAACTTAAAACGAACAGAAATTATTACGCATATGAGGGGTTCATCTCCTCCTAAATACCTCGCTCTTTCCGCTGAAAAAGAGAAAAAACAAATAGGTGAAAAAACGAGGATTTTATCAGCCAGTAGTAAAATATGAAAACCAAGCAAATATTTTGACAAGGACCTCCGCCATGTCGTCCTCAGTGCTCAAAAAAGAAAACAAAGAAGAAACAACAACAAAATCTAACCTTTATAGAAAGACACTCGTGTCTTTCTTCCTCTCGTGTAGTTCACTTATAAAGGTTAGATTTTGCTGTTGTTTCTTCTTTGTTTTCTTTTTTTTTGAGCACTGAGGACGACTTGGCGGAGGTCCTTGTCAAAATATTTGCTTGGTAGTTAAATTAAATTAAGTTAAGTTATCATCCCTGAATTATATTTAAGTGAAAATATTTTCTAACTAAAGAGTGTTTCTCAAACACAGGCGCATTGCAATATTTTTGAAACATCGGCAATGTTGTACAGGTTATAATAAAAATGTAAAACTACTATAGAAATTATCAACGAAAGAAAATAAAGCAGAAAAGTGACGTCATTGGAGGTGATGCAGAAACCTGATGAAGATTAGGTATTACAGAATATAAGAACCTTTTTCACAATATAACCCCCCCCCCCCCCGTATCACCACCTCTATTGAGGAGGGGACAACCCTTTACTATACAGAATAATTTCTGTTCGTTTTAAGCTATAATGTCGCTCCTTACTTTCAGTTTAAAAAAAAACTTCTTTTTTTGTTTAATTTCTGAACGTTTTCGAATTAATGCATGTTTTGATTTTGACTCTCCGAACATAAATAATTAAAACTAAATTTGCATATTGATTTTTTTT
Organism: Alatinidae sp. Z8VKAUB7J3; assembly: GCA_010016025.2. Lineage (NCBI taxonomy): Eukaryota > Metazoa > Cnidaria > Cubozoa > Carybdeida > Alatinidae > Alatinidae sp. Z8VKAUB7J3. The sequence goes on from JAAAKM020721499.1 coordinate 87,960,233, forward strand.
GGCTAAATGGCTTTATCATAATTTTATTTGGAATATTTTGAGAAAAAAATTAGCGGGGGAGGAGGCCTAGTTGCCCTCCAATTTTTTGATTACTTAAAAGGCAACTTCCCATCACCCACAAATATTTTTCCCTAGCGTTCTGGGGAAAAATGAGTTTTCTGTTTTAAAAATTGTTCTTTTTTATTCGCTTTACCTTGAGCCAATACAATAAATCTTGGATTTTATCGATACCCCCCTCCTCTTAAAAGAAGAAAAAGGAGGGATTTTCCTGCTCGTCTTTTGTTTGTATATGGGTCTCTACTTTTCTTTGACACAATTTTTTTCGGATTTGTTCAAAATTTGTTATTTCTTGATTTAACAAACAGTTCCTAGTAATAACGAATCAAACAGTTCGTGGTAACGAGAAGACACCCATATTCAAAAAGGGGGACCAATCTAAAGCTGAAAACTATATACCTATAAGCCTGACGTCTACTGTTGCTAAGGTTTTAGAGAGAATTATAAACAATGCATTTCCCAAGCACCTTGTATCCAACAGCATTATTTCAGATAAACAAGATGTTTTCTTCCCCCAGTAAGTCAGTTGAAAACAACCTACTCAAAACTTACAGGCTAATTACTCAACTTCTTGACAGAGGATTTTCTGGCAACCTAATTCTGATAGGCATTGTTAAAGCCTTTGACAAAGTCCCTTATAGTCAGCCCCCTCCCACGCTAATTTTTTCCCGAAGTCATCGGTTCAAAACTTTGAAATAGCCATTTTTGTTCAGCATAGTCGAAAAACCTAATAACTATGTCTTTGGGGACAAATTAATCTCAGCAGCCCCCGGGGGAGGGGCTGCAAGTTACAAACTTTGACTATTGTTTACACATAGTAATGGTTATTGGGAAGTGTACAGACGTTTTCAGGGGGACTTTTTCGCGTTGGGGAGAAGGAGGGAGTGAAGTGGAAGGATCTTTCAATGGCGGAATTTATCATGAGGGAAGAGAGTTTCCATGTATCATGGTATCCCTCAAAGGTCAATGCCATGGCCAGTTCTATTTCCAATTTATAGAAATATCCCTTTTTTGAAGCTAGAAATGATACTCCCTTATAATATTGTCGTCTATGTTATCCTGCATGTTCTTGTTCCCATAAAAGTGGTTTTTCTTCTTTGGATTAATTTGCAGCTTTTGGTGATGATACCACGCTAAATAAGGCAGGACGGCCTCTCAAGGAATCTTTCTATACCTCCCATGTTAAACATTTGGAGTTTGCCTGAAGTTCCTGAATTAGTGATTTCAGCGCTGTTTATGTAACTTGTCTTTTATTTAATTTCTGAACGTTTTTGAATTAATGTATGTTTTGATTTTGGCTCACCGCGCATAAATAATTAAAACGAAATTTGCATGTTAATTTTTTTTTGGCTAAATGGCGTTTTCATAGTTTTGATCAGAAGATTTTGAAAACGTCTGTACACTTCCCAATAAGAATGAGCCGTTAGAATGAGCCCTCTCGCGACTTTTGGGACCACCGGGTCGATACGATCACCCCTGGGGAAAAAAAAAAAACAACAAATTAACACGCATCCGTGATCTGTCCTCTGGCAAAAATTTGTAGTTATGTTAATGCCACCTATGGTGAAAATGTAATTTACTGTTTCTGTGAGAAACACTGTCTTTCCCGTAATTTATCAATTTTGGGTTTATTATTATATTAATGTTGTTGTTACAGTTTCCACGTTATAAAAACACAGCCTGTTCTTCATTACAACTATATAATATATTTTGCAATAAAATATAAGATGATGTCACCAAGGAGGGGCCTGAAGACCTGTCCCAATCCCTCCCCACAAATCAAAACTATAACTTTTCTTGAGTTTCTATGCACTTTTTGTCCGAATTAGCCAACAAAATAAAAGGTGAATCATTGTTAAACCGGGCCATGGGGGGTTATGTCGACATCAGAGTTTTGTTATCTGACCTTTTAACTATTTTTAACAAAAATCTCAAAAAAATCTCAAAAAAATCTTAAATCTCAAAATTTTTATCTGACTCATTTGGGAAAATAGGACTGGGGGGAGGGGCATAAAAATCTTAAGTGCCCCGGGGCATAACTTAAAACACTTACCCCCGGGTTCTGGGGGTTTTTGACAACTTCATAGCTTCTATTACCTGATGTTTGAACTATTTTTAACAAAATGGCTAGCTCTTTAAAGAACATAATTTATCACTGAGCAACTTAACCCCTCCCCCACACAAACGCTTAATTTGCCTAATAAAGGCCTACACACCCTCAAAAGGTACCAAAACATAATTCAATGAACTATTTAAATAAGAACGGCCAAAAGATCCAAAAGTAAGTCAACGTGAGGAAGAACGCGTTTAGTTCTAGGCACGAGGGCCCAAGGCCGCGCAATAGCGCTGCCTAAGTAAAGAACAATGCTGGCAGAATTTATTATTGTTATACCATGGCCCTTTTTTCCAAAGAGTTTTCGTACAAATTTTGGAAAAAAAAGTAGCGCGGTAGTAGGCCTAGTTACCTTCCACTGGTTATTTAAAAAGGCAACTAGAACTTTTAATTTTTTACGAACGTTTTAATTAGTAAAAATATACGTAATTTACGAATTAACTTAGGCTACGTAACGAACTTCTATAATCGTATGTTTTTATTACTTATATGAGGGGGTTCACCCCCTCTTCAATACCTCGCTATGTACATTAAAGCTCAAATTTTGTCCCAATTCCTCAAGAATGACCCCCTGAATCCTAAAGGCCGTAGAATAAATAATTGAAATTTATAAAATTACCCATCGGCTGGGAATCAGACTTAGGAAGGTTGAAGCAGCGAAGGCTTCGGAAAAAATCGCTCTTCAAAGATCATTTTGTCAACAATTACTGTACAGCAGCTTTGACGTGCTTCCCAGCTCCTAGAGAAAAAAAATTTCCTATTTTTCTGAGTCACTTTCGAAAAAGCAAGAGCTGCCAGGATCAACTCATTACAAAAAGATTGCTCTAGATATAATTCTGCAGCACTATCTCCGCTTTCAAACCCCACGGCAAGATGATGATGGTTGACAACATCGGTACATACAATGTGTCCAAGATAGTGAAAATTAAGGTTTGCTCCCTGTCTGGACGAAATACCTTCCCGGATATACTCCATTATAATAAACTGGTAGCAGCATTATGCCATTCATGGTCAACACTTGGCTATCAATTGTTATCATGACAATTTTGTTTTTTAAAGTTAACTTAAGTGAATGAGTTTAAAAAATGTAGAGAAAGGGTTTAGATGTGAAAGGAAGTCCTTATTATGGTTTTCGTTTTCATGCAATCCTAGGAATGAAACTTTTATTAAGACTATCGTTACCAACAAGAATAAACTTTTACTAGAAAAGTCGTTTTGTCACTCTTGAGATTTGATATTATTAAGACTTGTGTAACAGGCAAGGTTCCTTCATTTTTTTTTAGTATTTGGTTAAGGTCGTCGTAGTAAAATAAAAGAGGCAGAAGATAATAGATCGATGGGTCTTGTCAGGTGTACCATTAGCTACAGAAACAAACTTTAATTATAAACTTTACAGGGTCCTCCCCCCCTCCACGTAGAATATGGTATGATTACTGCATCACCTCCATTCGTTAGTGACTGTAATTTTTTTGAGAATGTCCAAAGAAGACTCACCATATGCAAAATGTAAGCACTGTTTTTTTTTTCGCCCAGTTTACTCTAAATTAATAGCAATGTTCATATTTTGAAACAGCAATCAGAAAAGTTACACTTTCTGGAGCTCCATGATATGGTTGATTAAGTGTTCACTAAACCAGTTTAAAGAATCAAATTTCATTTTTACTGTCCTTCGTATTTTTACATAATCCCGATACAGGCTTATTTCAATAAAATTATGTCCATATTGAGCTCAACTTAAAAATCAAGATTCGAAATATGACCATTATTCACATCGAAGGCGGACATGGGCTTAGTCAAGGAGGCACACTCTCACACCATCAGATTCAGCGTATCAGAGAACCTTACTGTAGAAGTTTCAAGCCCCTATCTACAAAAATGCGGAATTTAGCGTTTTTTGCCAGAAGACAAATCACGGATGCGTGTTTATTTGTTTTTGTTTTTCCAGGGGTGATCGTATCGACCCAGTGGTCCTAGAATGTCGCGAGATGGCTCATTCTAATGGAAATTATAAGTTCTAGTGTCCTTTTTAGTTGACCAAAAAATTGCAGGGCACCTAGGCCCCCTCCCACGCTCTTTTTTTCCCCAAAGTCACCGGATCAAAATTCTGGAATGATAATTTAGTTATCAAACTGATCTGTTTGGAGGAAATTTCAGGACAATCGGGAGTTTTAAATTAAACGATGTAAGAACCACAAATACATTTATTGACTCAAAAAGCTAATATAAAAGCATTAATAAAAATGGAGCTTTGGAATACGTATTGGGAAAAAAATTCAGTTTGACATGTTTTCGTATCTAAATTTATGCGTCCATGATAACATACTAATAACTAAATAACTAAACAGAAAACTATCCGTTGAACAATGGGATTGTTTGCTAATTCATTTTTCGAATTATTTTGATGATGAAGTTTTAACCTGATGAAAGGGGTCGGAAGAACCATTCGGAAACATCGACCAGAATTTACCTGGAGATGATCATTTAAGTCAACATCAATCAAAACCCTCACGAATCATCCCAGTTAATGAAAGAATTACAAAAAAGTATATCGAACTCATCGCTATTTATTTGATCATGAACCAAACAAACTATTTAGTTCGAATATAATAAATGATTACAGTAAGGAGCACTACCACCGGTGGCGTCAATTCGTAAAAATTTAGGGAGGCAAAATGTACATACAGAATCTATGAAGGCAAATTTAGGTCATTTATGCAATCTTTCGTATCCATGACAACCAAAGAATTGCTTTTATTTGCTTTAGTTATAATAACGCTTTAGTTATAATAACGTTTTATCTGCTTTAGTTTACTATAAAACGGCATAGTGAACCAAATGCAACATAAAGATGATATCACCAAAGCACTGAATTCTAATATTACTTCTGTTTCTTTTGATTCTGCTTTAAGTAGCCATGTTTTCGAAAATCTTAGCCACAAAGTACTTTTTGAAGAATCCGCCATTATTAGCAATGATCTAGGCATAAAGTAAGTAGTTCGAGGGTGGATTTTCAACGTTTGGACATGAGAATACACTCAAGCTGGCAACTTGCTCTTCCATCACTGGGCCTCCATGTATTCAGATATGAAGGTTTGTGCCTAAGCCAAGTGTTCAGCATAGTTAAATTGTTGATCATTGCAAACTCTAGCGGCTGGGTGCCTCGGTGGTATCTTGCTCCGAAGCCAAAGAGGCCAATTGCAGTCTCTTCAGAAGTCTTTTTCGGGCTTATTGTCGCGTTGAAAACCTCCAGTGATGAGCAGGAAATATCACTTTGGAACTTTCCATAGCGCTGCGCTGACTTTGCGTTCACCGTGGTGGGCCCACGTGAGACCACGCTGTGTGTCACGGGACCAGCGATCGCCACACCCCGAGGGGCGACGGCGGTCTTGGCCCCTGGCGACTGGCTTGTCGCAACGGTAGTGGGATCAGTCGAGCCCTCCTGCGAGGTTCTCGTGGTGGACATGTGGGTCGGCTCGTTCACGTCCTCCGAGGCGGCGACCCGGGAGGGCTCAACGTCCGCGTCCTCGGAGCGCCCGTGGGCAATGAATGCTGTGGCGCCCGCAATCAGGATGGCTCCAAGAGCTGTGGCGTTGCGTTCCCACTAGTGTAAATATATCCAATAGTTCAAATTATTTAGACTGTAGTGACAATAGATGTACAGATTCGGAAAGGGATATGGTGTCCACAAGTTATGAAGATGCCCAAATAGCTAGTGAAATAAGTGATAGTAGCCCAAGTGATCTAGTAAAAAAACATTAAAAGTCAGCACTCTAAGTTTCTTCAAGTGCTGAGCACAAACATAGACTCCTTGCCAAATAAACTAACAGAGTTACGGATCTTAGCAACAAAAAATGAGTACGATGTGGATTTACATAGCTGAAACTAAGCCAAAGAAGGGCATCATTTCAGCGAGAGATAGCAATGACTCCGCGCCGAACGTAACTTCGGTCTGCTGGCCAACAATGATGGGCGTTCGCGCATCGACCGGAATAGGCGGCAAAAAAATGTCGAAGGCCTGACCAAGGTCCGCAAGCTGAGTTCGTCGCCCAGGAACACTTTTGAAGGGTTTCCCAAGGCTCGCGTACTCTTGGTCTGGCGTACCTACATTCGATCCGTCAATGAAGACAAAAAACTCCGGGGCCGGAAGCCCGTCAGAAATGCCATCACCATTTGTATCTTGAGTTCCCAGTTCAATCAATTTCTACTTATTTTTTAGTTTGACTTGCTAATTTGTTGTAATTTCTTTTTGTTTTACGTTTTTATCTATTTATTGATGGCATTTTATGGTAGTTTTATGCTTGGAAAATTATTACAATGTTCATCTTTGGCTTAATGTAGCTCTTTACTTTTCGTTGAAAAACTTCTTTTGTGATAAAAGTTTTTAGATATTAATTTCTGTTCGTTTTTAATTGACATTATCGTTTTCAGCCGTAAAGGAGAAAAAAAGCTAAATTTTCTCGGTCTTTCAAACAATTCGTGGTAACGAACTGTGAGGTTTTGTTGGAGGGTGGCGATCTCGTGTTCCAGCGCCAGGCATTCGGCCCACAGGGATTGTTGGACATCCTTGGACAGAGTCACCCCGGGGGGCGGGATGGGGCGGACGCTGTCTTCACGATTGTCTGCGGGGCCGTCGGCCAGAATGCATACGGTGGTCATGACGAGGGCCGTGAATGAACTCAAGCGAAGGGACATAGCGGAAGCCAACCGGATCTACGGAATCTAGCAAGTCCAAAAAGGTGGGACGCCCCTTCAGGGCTCGGATTCTATTGAGACCTTTTTCCCAGGGCATCATCTACATTTAAACAGTTATGATAAAAATGTAAATTTACAGTGGAGCTTGAAGAAAATGACAAACTATCTTTTCTTGATATCCTATTGAATCAAACTGATTTCCATTCACTGATCTCAAAATATAGAAAGCGTACAGACAGTGACATGTATTTGAACTTTCATTCGTGCCACCCTATTTTAGTGAAATAAGGGGTTGTGATTGTACTGGTGGATAGAGTTTTCAGATTTTGTTCTCGGAAGTTCTTAGATTCTGAATTCTTGTATTTGAGGGATATTTTATTTTGTAATAGTTACCTTTGTCCGTCGAACCACGTGTTGTCGATGAACAGCTGACCGGGCTTCAAGGCTCCCGCGACGCGCTTCGCGAGCGCGCGACGGGACTCCAGGGTCGGCTCAGGCATCGAAGGCCTCCTCATAGAGCGTGCGAACCTCCGCCGGCGAGACGGGGCGGGGGTTCTCGTTCAGCAGGAACTCGCCGAGCGCCTGTTGGACGAGCTCGTCCAGCAGGCCGCGGTCGACCCCTGCTTCAGTCAGGTTACGCGGTAGACCGACGTCGGCGGCCAGCTTTGCGACGGCCGCCGCCGCGTCGTCGTCTGATACGATGAAGAGCCGAATCCGTTCCAATAGTCATGTCAGTTCCACAAAAGTCGTTGTCAATGGAGCCTACCATTCCGACAATATACAAATTAGAGTATTTACTTTTTGCTTCTGCTGTTACTACTCCTAGAAAAAGAGATAGCCACTGTTTTAAAGAAGGTATTTACCATTCATATTCTACTACTACTACTAACAACAAAAACAGCTCACTGCAGAACCAAGCCGTTTGAGGCCAAACTACTAACTACGCTCCAACTTCATCCCAATCGATTTAAAATCCCCCTCTTTAAACCCTTATATCATCACAGAATTCAATGTTTATATAAAATACGCAATGTTATTTTACGCTTATAAAATAAGTAGACTTTTACGATAAATTTCAATATAGTATTCATATTCTTGGTGCAGCGGCCTCCAAGTTTTTGAAGACCTTAACCCTCACCCCTTTTCTGAAAACGTTCTGTAAAAGCGAAAATTAACGGCAAAACCTGAAGACGGTTTCAGAAGAAACACATAAATCAGAATTTATAAGGAAGCAAAAAAGAACGGCGGACGTTGACGTCTTTCATGGTCATAACTACAAAGGTTAAACGGGCCCTTGGCGCCGAAATCATCCATTCGGTAACGAATCCCACGGAGAAGCTGACTGGCGCGATTCATGTATACGGTGGAGATTTCTTCTCGATGGAGCGCAGCGAATGGGAGCCCGAGAGCCTCGAGGAGCGGCCCTACGACATAGACAAGAACATGCGTAACTTCGAGCTCGCCAACCGTTACTCGGCCGGCTAGTCGCGGCGCTGCCAGGCGATGCCTACTGGTATCCTTTCGCCTGGAGCCGGAAGAGGTGCGCATAGCGGCCGTCCTCGGCTATCAGGCTTTCGTGAGTGCCGCGTCAGATTTTGAGACGATCGTCGCAGCAATGAGCGTTCCACGCCAAGGACCGCGACCATTTTCAGACCACACCGCACCGAGATTGCTTGCGAGAGCGTGGGGCGTGCCATGGATCAGCGTGCAGGCTTCCATCTTCATCGCCGGGGACCTGAACCCATCACACGCTTTTTGGCCGATGGGGTTCTCCGCGTGGTGTTAAAATCGCCAGATATGTCGAAGCATATGCGGTCTCAAGCTCGCCATAACGATTCAAGTCCCGCCATAACAATTGCGGCCTTACCAGCCGGGGTGGTCTCTCGGGATTAATATTAAGGGTAAATTCACAGGTTTCAGATTCTTCGTCGTCGCCCGGCGTTTCATCGCCGTCCAAATCGTCAAATATGGTAATCGTACGAGTAATCGTTTGATCGCTACAGGCGTCGGCCTCCTCGCTATCTTCCACTAAAACGCGAACCGTTCCACAAACGTTATTGCTAATATTGATACCATAGTCGCCGGCGTCGTTATCCACCATCATATTGGCGTTCACTTCCCTGACCGTAGGATGATCTGGAAGATCGTCTCCGCATTCAAAAGTTCCTAAATCTTTATCCATGGTTTCAATAATTAAAAAAAAAAAATATAATATGCTAAAATATTTTTCACTTAATGATTTCTCAACTTATTTTTCAACTTTCTCAACTATTTTATTTTTTGCTTGGATTTGTGAACCGACATCAAAATATTTATGTTTATTCCTAAATACTACTACTACTACTAACAGCTCACTGCAGTACCAAGTCGCCTGAGGCCAACGTAGGTACGGACGCTCCTCCTCCATCCCAATCTATTAAAAGCCTCCCTCTTTATTTCCTTCCAGGAATTTTTCATTTCCCTTAATTCTTTCTTTACGATGTCCTTCAGCTAGCAACTGTTAAGTGGTTTGAGTACTATTTACCGCTGGTAGATGAAGAATGCTGGGTGACTCTCTCCTCTCTCTTGAAAGATGATTGTTGTCTAACCTAGCTGTTCAGACGAGGTGACTGGGACTATCCAGGAAGAGATAAAACAATAGAATTAAGGTATTCATTTCAAAATGTTTTCTAATAAGTTTAATCAACCCAGTGCATTTTAAAATAGCCTTGTAATTCTGATTTAGTGACATGTTCGTGTAAATTTGATTTTTGTCTTTTCAATAAGACTGGTCGTGTTTCGTGGGATAGGATTAACTGGAGAAATCCTTGTTACTTTTTTCCTCATTTTTTAAAACTGAAAGAAACTGGTTCATATTTTTCCTGGACAATTTTCTTAGAAAATTATCTAAGGTAGCTTTTCTTAGAAAAGCTATTATTTCAAGGCTCAGGATCATTTGGTGCATTACCGTTGTGAAGGCGTTCGAAGTGTCTTCTGTTTATATAACGCTGATACTTCACCTGGTTTACTGCTTAATGCTGATATAAACCATATTCGTAAAATCGTCCTGCTGGTGAATTAAATGTCGTAATCACATGGTCTCAGAAATTATTTACAATTTAACTGGCGCGAAATATCATTTTTTTTTCTGGCTTAGTCATGCTTCCAATGCTAATTTTCAAAACCTCGTGTCTTCACGAAGAACTATTACTTTCTGTTTGATTAGTACTTCCTCAAAGTGGAAATTTTTTAATTGGTAATTCTCGTGTGTGTATTCAAACAGTTCAAAGGTTAAAGAATTAAGATCAGACGTATATGTTTCATAATAAGCTCGAAGCTTAAGAAAAAAGAACATTTTAAACACTAGGATCTTTTTAGTGAAAGATGAAATCGTGCTGAGCGCCACGTGGCGACCCAGCGCAGCTTGCTCGGCCTCCCACACCACTGCTTGGCCTCCCTCCCCCAGCGGCTTGACCAGCGTGAACTCACCAACAGTCATACCCGGCCGCAGTCCAAACACACCGCCCCCCGCAGTCGACGAGTCAGCCGGAGTGCCAGGATCGAGTGAGATTGTGCGATCGAGCTCATCTGACCCTCGCTGCCAGTCGCTCCACGCTTGGCGGAGCTCCTCGACATGCTCCGGGTGATCGAGCACCCAATCGTCGAAGTCCACCGGGGTGTCCCCGTCTCTCTGGGTATCAAAATTAGTTTCTTAGAATATTGGTTACTATTCAGCCGGGTTGCTCCATACTAACAGCTCGTTACCGTGAACTGTTTGATTTAAGAATTAGCCTGCTCTTCAGGCTATAGTTTCAGACGTTCTCCTTTTATTTCCTAGATTGCGAGTTTCTATTATTTAATGGTCTGATTTCTTGCTCTTTCCCAGAATACTTGCTTTTTTTACGCATCCTGTTCTATTTTTTTCTGGTTGGGTAATACAGTTACTGTTTACATTTCTAGCCTGGTTGCATTTCGTCAGGCTTGTATCTATGGCCAGCATTTACCGATACGAACATCGATCCTGGAATCGCCTACGAGTATCGGATCTGGGACACCAACGCATTCAACTCAACCGGCAACGCACGGATCGTACTCCAACAACACCTTACCGCTGCGGTCGATCTCCCCCCGGTCCACCAGCGTGGCAACGTGATCATGATGATTGAGAACACGATCGCCAGCCCGCTCCAGAGTGAGATCGCCAACTTCCGAACGAATCTCGTCGGAGACGGCTGGGAGGTGACCTCGCATCTCGTGTCGCGACAGAACGACGAAAACCTTGAGCTCAATCGGGAAAAAAAGTTTGGTGGGTGGGAGGCTGACCTGTTTTTAGGCCATGATATATATTCCAAAACCTTGGGAATTATTGGTTGTGGGGAAATTGGTCGGGCCGTAGCAAGAAGAGCTTTGGGTTTTGGGATGAGAATTTTATATTACCAAAGAAACCGATTGGATAAATCCCTTGAAGACTCTTTAAATTTGAAATACATGTCGTTTAAGGAATTGGTTGAACAATCAGATTTTATTACGTTGCACTTACCTCTTAATGCCGATAGTAAGTATTTGTTTGGACCAGGCGAATTTCGTTCAAGCCAAAGGACTTGTCCAAACCAGATATAATCAAAAGGATCTTGAAAAATCTCTATTCGCTTGCTCTTCATCCTTCTCAAACAAAAAGAATGGGTAAATTTTTATTTATTCTTTTATGGGAGGGGGCTCAAGCATTTTCTGAATATTAATATATAACAATAGGTAAGTTTTGCGTAACTAATTTATCTCTGATTTTAAACATGGAATAATAAAAAGTTTTGGTTAAGAGATCGCATTTTTTAACGTTTTTTATTTGGAATTTCTTTGTTATGACATTATAATCCTTCTTATAATATCAAGGCAGCTTAAAAATAAGTTTCATAACAGCAACACGTTAATGTTTGTGGTTTTACAAAATTAAACTATTATTGATTCATGCCAATTTCAAAATTAAGAGGCTTTAAACAAGATGAATTATCACATACTAACAGGAAAATCTATTCCCAGTAATAGGAAGGGGGTGTACTTTTCAAAGTGTAGGGGACGATTTTGTGCTTTTTCAGTTTAACAAAAGACTATTTTTTAATGAAAATACCGAAATAAGGTATATTGAAAACCAAGGGGGGAGGGGTAACGTGGGCACTTAGTCAAATTTAATTTTTCTATAAGTTAATGAATTTAGGGCTATGAGGCCATTCAACGGAAGATGAGAAAGCTGATTTTTCAAAAAGGTCTTCAAACACAATCCTCGATCTAAATGATTTTAAGCCTCCCGCATTGGACCTCATTCATAGTGAAAAGAAAATTGCAACAGCAATATTTAGAATCAGATCAACAGTAAATGTTTTTTTTTGTTTTTTTTTAAAGTGGAATTTAGTTGATTACCCAAATTGTAGTGTAGATAATGTACATAAAAACTATTTTTAGATTCTATTACGTTTAGAAGAACAACAAGTTGAAATTTATATAAGATTTCTATCCCAAAAAAAAGGTAGAGGATGTGTCAACCAAATGTTCACTATTAGGTTAATAATTGAGAAGTGTTTTAGTTGTTGAACACCTTTGGTCCTCAGTTTAATAGATTATGAGACGTTCGATTGTGTTGCTAGAAGAGCTTTAGATTAGGCTGATAGATTGGATTGGAGGAGGAGCGTGTGTAGCTGTGTTGACCTCTGGGGACTTGGTACTGCGGTGAGTTATTAGTAGTAGTAGTAGTACCCTAATGCTACTAATAATTGTTCAGAATTTTTGCTGTCATATCTAATCGAAAGCGAAATTCATTGACGCTGTTATATAAAATATCACGAAAAACCAAGATCTATTTTATTGGTTCAGTTTTAATGATTTAAAAAATTTAATTAATAATAGTGGTTTGATTTAACTCTACTAGTCTGTTTTATCAGTCCAAGAACAGAAAATTTTCATTTATTTTAGAAACATTTTTGCCGACCGCAGGGACAAATTTTTAATTTTTAGGTCAGAAGCAGAAACGAACGGAATGTTTGTAGATATGATTAGTTTTTTCTTTTTTACTGGACAACGTGAAAGGAATTCCTATACAATAGTAGGTCTATTCTTTTTATTAGTCTTACTTTCTCTTTGGCGACTCAATTTTACATGTGAAGATAATGTTCAGAGGGAACTGTCCGGGGCAAACTTTTAGCAGAGATGGAGTTCTCTGAGAGAATTTTTCACGGGAGGAATTTTCTATGGGGAAATATCTTCGCTAGAAACTTTCTATTGGAGGAGAGGGGTATTTCTGGTCAAAAATTTTCATGAAGAAGGGGGGGATTTCCGGCATGATTTGAAAAACGATCATAAATTAAAAGAATTAGTGTTTTTCGATGGTAATCCTAAACATTTTTTTGAAGTTTTAGAACCGCTGTTAAAAAGACTCGAAGCGTCTTGGAAACCGGTCATAACATATGGTGACTTCAATTTTGATCCGTTGAATCTCAATGTTGGCAATAATAAGGATTTTCTAGGCATGATGTTGTGTTTTAGTTTTCTTCCAAGTATATCTCTGCCAAGTCGAGTCGCAACTAATACAGCTACATTTTTGGATAATATATTTTATTTTCCTGGCTTAGTCCATGCAACAAAGTCGTTGGTAAATTCGTCCGATATGTCAGATAATTTTCTGGTATGAACAATCTCAGTTTAATGCTAGTAGTTATAAGCTAAGCAAAAAAGATGACTGGCTTGCGAGTAAAATCCTAGCTGATCAGATTACAACTGATGACGGAAGTGATACAGACATAATCAAATTTAAATGCACAGAATCAACTTTGGCTAATATAGGAAATATCAACTTCAAATCTTCTTCTCAAATTAGAGATCAAGTCGACAGAAATACGAGAGGTGAAGATGAAGAGACATCTATGATCAAAAATAATCCATCTCCGTACGTAGATGACTATGGTGAAGAGCAAAATGTTGTCGTGTTTATTGAGTTTACACACCCATAAAGGTGGTTGTTGCGGAGTCAAATCTTTACTATCTCGATAGAATGTCAAGTAATAGTCTCTTTTCAAACCAGTTACAGCAATACAAGATAAGCACAAAACAATCCAAGTCAACAATCACCAGAGTTCTAAAAATACATGTTTTGGAAGAATACATCAACATCAAACATCAACAGATCAAAGACATACATCAAAAGAATATACTTGTCATTTGGAATCCAAATATATAAACTTACTAGGCAGAAGGTTACTTATGGCAAAAGAAATTTTCCCTATCCATTAAAAAGTTTCGGTTCCAGTTCAAATATTCTGGTATTTTACTTTTGTTTGACTGGGAGATTGCTACAAGAAAAAGCATGATAAATTGTTGGGAAATGGATAAGCTGCTTTTTAGAGCAAAAACTGGGAAATCCTTCCTTCTGAGTTTCACTTTGGCAAAAACACAATTTCATTTGAAATGACGCAAGTTTTTGTTGAAGTGGGGTCCAGGAAAGGTAACATGCAATTAAGCTAAATCAATATATAAGATTCGCTGCTGATTTTGATTTATCATGAGTTTTAACACAAATTTTGCTAATATGTGTTTTGTTTTCATTAGAGGGCAAATTATATTTTGGGCAGTTGAAAATCCTCATCATGCCCTAAAAATTTTTAACTTGGTAGCAGTCCAAATGGAAGTAGTAGCTGTAGTGGTAGCGTGCACACATTGCCTTTGAGTTAATTGATAATACCTCCTCATCTTTCTCTGGAAGCTACAACCTAATACCATAGGCCCCTTCTGAGATAAGCCCTTTTGACCATCTAAATGAACGTGATGTGTTTTGATGTAGTTAAATACTCCCCTTAACATTACCAGAAAGCTGCATCTGACGGAATCTCCGTAACAGGAATACCGTACACCGGATCGACAATTTCATTGACGTCGACCGGCAACTCGGCACTGTGCTGACCGCGGTGCATAACCGTGACGTTCCAGCCAAAGCCGAGAAGTTCGTTTACTACCCGAGGTCCAATGAACCGGGTTCCGCCTATGACGAGACAGTGCATCTTTTTGCTTCGGACCGCAGCCCAAACCTCACTCGTGAATATCGATACGCTCCGTCATCCCGACCTCGTCCTTCCAGTTCGCCACCTTTCGCTTCATCGCGGCTACGATTTCGGGCTGCGCGATGTTAGAATGATATAAAATGGACTAAAAATGATGTAAATTGAATGGATAAGATAGGTGCGCAGAACCAGCAATTACTATGCTACTAAAATTAAAGGGTTTTTAACAAACTCATATTAGAATCAGACATGATATGCTGGTAGTGAGGTTGATATAGACAATTTGAAATGATTTCTGTGTAAATTTGACAGGTTATTAACAAATGGTTCTTTCAAATGCATATTCTTGGAAGGAAACATAGGACAATAGATTGTTAAATCAAGGATTTGTCTTGCAATTGGCATGTTTTAAGGAAATGTGTTTTCAACACCAATACCTTTGTTAATTTTCAGTCTGAAAAAAAGAAAAATTTGAACAAATAAACTTTTGGACCTTTCAAATTTTTTCGAAAATTTTTTGGATTATAAAGGTCAATAATATTAGCAATTCGAGTCAATAGGAGCGATAGTTATTCCCTATTCATTTTTTACATTTTTTACTTCACATATACAAAAAGGAATCCCCCCTTAAATTCACCTAAACTTAACTTTAAAGTCAAAACCAAAGCTTTGATAAAGAGTCAATTGAACTCCAACGCTAAATTTGATCATCCACAGGATTTAAAAAAGTTTTTGAGCTGGAAGTAAGGAGCATCATTAAAACCTAAAACGAACAGAAATTATTACTCATATAAGGGGGCTTGTCTCCTCCACAATACTTCGCTCTTTACGCTAAAGTGTTTTTAGTAATTTCAAATATTTGTTCTATGGCCTTTGTGATTCAAGGGTGATTCTTAAGAATTGGGACAGAATTCAAGCTTTGTGATTGGAGGAGACGAAGCCCCTCATATACGTAATAAAAAAATTACAAATGTAGAATTTTGTTACGTAAGTTAAATCGTAAGTTACCTATATTTTTAATACGTTTACCTTATTATTGAAAACTATATGTGTCTTGAACACTATACTTTTGTTTTTCAAAATATCGACGAAAAATAAATGTAAAATCACTATAATAATCAAAACCACTGGAAAGAACGAATGAAAGTAAGCTGAAGATTTGATATATAATAGTGTTAATTCTTAGAAGGCCAGGAATTCGAAATTCAATTTTATTACAATTTCTATTTTTATTTTTTAATAATGTAAATATAAAAGTAGTTATTGTAATACATTTCGCTTACAGTAAAGCGCAAATGACGTAGCAAGCCTTAGTAATTATAAAAAATATCAAAATTTATAAAAAAAGGAATAATAATTATAATTAATGTAATCTTATTAGTTCTTTCTAAGACGGCTTGAGACAAATATTGTTTTAATAAAGTGCCAATGAGGCAGTAGGCTTTTAACTTCCACAGGAGGGAGGGGAGTAGTAGTCTTACTCCTGTTAGCACTAATTTGTTCGTTTTAAGCCTGATTTGCAGATTCAATTTAAGCTTTCCTCGTTTTAAAATTTATTTATTAATTTATGTTAGAGCCTGTTGTAGGTTCTTTTGCTATTAATTTAGTTTATGCACACGAGGAACCGAAGCCAAAAGAGCATCTCGTGCGGCCCGATCCAGTAGACTCCCGGTGTGTCGGAGACCGAGCAGCAGGTGCGGTTCGAGCGGGATTACTACCGCCGCCTCCTGTCGCTGGCGTTGCACGAGTCCCCGGCCGAGATGCTCGACGACGCGCTCCGCTTGTTGACCGAGCTCACCTGCGCCCGCGAGGCCTACATCGAGCTCTACGACGAGCGGAACCGCGAGAGCGTGGGGTGGTGGTCGGCGGTCGGGGTCGATGACACACGAGCCCAGCAGATCCGCGAGGCGTATATTAACAAATTTTTGTTAGTTTTAACAAAAAAGTACTAGACCTAAGCAAATTAAAATTGCAGAGATTTTCTGAAGTTGATATTTGAGGTGATTCCCAGAAGATTCATTTACTTTGCTTAACTACTTTTTAATTTTGAATCACGGGTAGTGATTCAAAATTAAGGCAAGGGGTGTGGCAAGCCACTACCAATATCTGAGTACCATCGTAATCGTACCTCAGTCCCAACTATCAACAAGGCTAGATATAGTCTCAGACTATACACAAAGTTTCATATTTTCTGTCGATATGTACGATTTCAATAAGCGTGAAAAGGCCACGAACACAACGCCTTACTGCAAGATTTACCATAAAGGTTTCGAGCTTCAATCGAAAAAAACCATCACTTTTTATAAGGCTTATTTGGAGCCTATGAAAGCAAGTATACTGGATAACCTCGTGCGTTATGAGTTCACCATCAAGGCGGCCAAACATAAGGCGTATCTGTGTAAAAAAGGATTTAAAGCCGATTTCAAGACCTTAAAGGACTTATTGGCGGCCAAGACTGACGATTTGACGAAAATCGCTAAAAGTGGCTTAAAACACTATTTAGAAGTGATGCATGAGATGGACGAATTCCTCGTAATAATTCAGTATCAACAGATAGAATTTTTTCTCCGATACGAATGTTCACCCGGGTTTTTCCTTTAGTGGGCTCTAAGAGAATCCCGGTGGTACCAAGATTCTTAATTTCGACCACATTGCCCACTTCAGCTTGATGAAGAGGAAGGGATTCTTCATCTCCTAGAAGTTTTTGACTTTCTTCTTGAAGTACGGAAAGTGTGTGTTGGGCGGACTTTGTTTGAATGAGGGTTTTATCTTTTTTTAAACTCTCTATCGTCTCGTTAATCAGCGGAGACAATAGCTAAATTCTTGTTTTTAGTGAAATTAAATTTGTTGTGAACGGTCTTGGGGAGAAATAAGGTTAAACTAATGTAATTATATCAACCGTTGAAAAGCCCATCACTTCCAAATTTGGTTAAATAAAAAAAAACAATTTTTTTTTTAACTGAAAAGTAAGGAGTTACATTAAAACTTGAACAGAAATTATTCCGTATATTAAAGGGATTGTCGCCCCCTCGACGCCTTGCTCTTTACGCTAAAATTGGACTCTTTCTTACAACTCTACTTTTCAAAACAATAAAAAAATTTCGGAGAGACCAGGATCACGCCTTCGGACGACTGGCCGCGCCGGAACAGCAAGTCCCGCAGACAACTGCACTGCCGGGCGGTATCAACCGGCGCTTCAGGCTCAAGGGTTTCCTGCACGATGACGATCCCCTCCGGGCGCTGCCCCAGCAGCCTGGTTGCGGCGGCAAGCGGGATTGATACACCGCTCCACCGCCCATTGCATTCGATCCAGTGGATCTGTTCAGCACCGGACGGTGGCGACTGCAGAACCGCATCCAGCGAACATGGCCCGAAATAGCCCGCCCTTTGGAAGATGGCGCATCTCTCCTCATGCAATGGCGGCCCGGTGGCTGCCGATTGAATGCCCAAGGTTGGAGCTGACGATGGCACAGAACGACACGCGCACCGCCTACCCGAGCCAAGCGGAAATCAAAGCCCATCTCGATCGTGCAAACCGGCTGCGTTATGAAGAATTGCGCGGCATGTTTCGCCAGATTCTTGCCGGATGGCGTCGGCAAAAACCGGCCCCGTCACCGGACATCGTGACGGCCTGAGGGAATCGGAAAAATCCTTGGGGGCGCGGGGCGGAAACGCATGACCTGACCGCATTTTGATCTTGAAGGATGTGAACGCATTTTCATCTGCCGCGCTCAAGGCTGCTCAAATGGGTAAGCCGATCGTTGCGCTGAAATCCGGTTCGTCAGAAATCGGCATGGCTATGACTTCAAGCCATACCGGTTCGTTGTCCGGGGAAGATGACCTCTACGATGCATTGTTCAAGCGTGCTGGGATCGCGCGTGTCCATTCACCGGCGCAATTGCTGGAAACCCTGAAATTTCTGACCATATGTGGAATGCCTAAGGGCAATCGCATCGCCGGGTTCACCTGTTCAGGCGGCGGTGCAACCATGTTGGCCTCGTCCTTGCCGGCTGCCGGCGATCGCCCCATTAACCTTAATTGGAAGATAATCCAAGGATTCGCGCCATTTACCTTTAACATTTTGAATTGTTGGATTAGTGTTAACTCTTAGTTAACCAAGGTGCGGGGCGTGTGATGAGGCGGATAGGCGGCGTATCGGAATTCACCAACAGATTGTTCGATATCATGGACCGCGTGGAGTATCGGCGGATCCGAAGCGCGGAGGACATGGAGGATGTCGCACGGCTGCGCTACAAGGCGTATGCCAAGGCGAATATTCTGCCACTGAAAGGGGTCCCCCCCCCGTTGCCTGGTGAACCTAATCGTCAATAACAAGTTCCAAACGTTCCATTGTAGAATAGCAGATAAAAAGAAATCAAATTTTCCTTAACTTTTAGGACTTAATCAAGGACCTGAAGAGTGAATTGAGTGGAAACTTCGAGCGTGCAATTCTAGCTTTAATGCATCCACGAGCCGAGTACCTTGCCATGGAAGTAAGAGAAGCCATAAAAGGAGCTGGCACTCAAGAAGGAACTCTAGTTGAAATTTTGGCTCCAGGTCCTAATGATGAAATCGCTGCCATATGTGACACCTTAGAAGAGCTAGAAAAAGAGTACGACATGATAGTAGACTGTACAGGATTTCATAGAGTATATTTACCAAAATTAAAAGAAGATTTCTTTTTGCCAACATACGAATACAAAGTAGAATATGAAGACAAGGTTCCATATGATGACTTTTACATCGAGCCATTTCCCGGAATGTCAGGATACTTTTGGTATTTCCCACTAGGTGAGAAATGGGCACACATTGGTGCAGGCGATTACAATAAACAACACATCAAAGCAACTGATGATTTTCTAAAGAAACACGGAGGCAAAGTTCTCAAGAGATGTTAAGACAACCCTGTATATTTTTGGTTGTGTTGTGCTGTTTTTGAGGGAAAATTCTGTGTTGGGGTCTTCTCTGTTACCAGTTAAAAGGCTTTATGGATGGTGATTTTATAGGATGCTTTTGTTATAAAGCTTATTAGTGAGATTTAGTTTAAAATGGATAAAAGTTTTGCCCTGAAGCCCAAATATTAGGCTCCAAAGTTTGCAAGTTATTGTTGATGAGGGATGAGTGATGGAAGAAGAATTGCTGTCATATTTCCTGATGATAGGAAAGTAGAATTAACTGTTCAGTCTGGCAAATAGCTAAAACAAAATTCTAGTTGTAGGCCATTCATTTTTTTACTCTATCTTTATATTGGGCTGCAGACAAAAAAAATGTGAAGACAAAGAATATGAATTTATGAATACAAAGAATACAAAAAAATATGAATTTATGAATAATAAAAAATGAAGACAAAGCCCTAACCAATTAACAATCAATAAAAGAACTTTTTAGAACGAAAGAATATGCCTAATGTTATACAGTTTCAGACTGAATCCAAACAAAACCTTTAACTGACATCTATATTTTAGGAAAATCAAAATTAACCTTGTACCCTAACACATCTTAAATTATCGCTGCCAAAATAAAGGATAAGACATCTAAAGATTAGAGCTACGTATTTATAAATTCAGAAGAAGCCCTTTTGACTCTAGACTCTACAGTCTGGAATAACGGTCAATGAATTGTGATGCGGGAGCAAAACTAAATATTCTGTCGTTGATTTCAGTCATTAGCGAGAAACTGGCAAGGGCCTAAACTCTGTAGCGCTTCTCATGGGAAATGTGGATATCCGGCTGGATGGATGAATACGGTATTACATTTTGGATAACTACATATAATCCCTGCCTTGAGAATCCGGCATTCGATCTCGGCGGCGATGTATTCGCGGCGTTGGACGGTGCTGTAGACCGCGAACCTGAACCGGCTGCGGAAGCGCCCGCGGCTGAAGATAGCGCGGCTGAGGAAAGTGCGGCTGAAGATAGCGCGGCTCAAGATAGCGCGGCTGAAGAAAGCGCTCCGGAAGAAATTGCGGCAGAAGCTGCTGCAGAGGAACCCGCAGAAGAGACAGAGCTGGAAAAACCTGATCCAGAGATCGTGGAAATCTTCCTGGAGGAAGTGGAAGAGGTCCTGGAAAACGTTGACCGCTACGGCTACGCACACTCCTCCATCCCAATCTATTCAAAGCTTCCCTCTTTACATCCTCCCAGGAAGTTCCCATTTCCCTTGAATCTTTTTTTATGACATCCTTCCACCTCAGACGAGGACGACCTGCTTTCCGTTTGCCATAACCATTCACATATATAAATTGCGATCTATGTCTGCGCCTGCAAAAATATTTACCTCAAGTCAGGTTTTTTTTTTGTCTAATTCAGCTGTATTACCAGATAACTGGTGTAGTGCAGCCTTAAAAGCAACAAAAAAAAAAATGATGAAAACACTATTTTACCCCTTTTTTACCAAAATCGTCTGATCAAAACTATGAGAAATCCATTTAGCCAAAAAAGAATAATATGCCAATTTTGTTTTAATTATTCATGTGCGGTGAGCCAAAATCAAAATTGTTTAGAAATTAAATAAAAAAACAAGTTTTTTCAACTGAAAGTAAGGAGGGACATTAAAACTTAAAACGAACAGAAATTATTCCGTAAATGAAAAGGGCTGTCCCCTCCGTAATGTCCCGCTCTTTACGCAAAAGTTTGTTATTGTTTCAAAAAATAGAACTTTGACAAAGAGTCAAACTTTCACAAAAGCCACTTGCCGCTACGCTGTCAATATTCACAATTATTCTGTCTCCAGAGGCACAAATATTCTCAGCACATTCATGTCTGGCAATTTTATCAATCACAGCTTTTCGTTTCGACGGATTGTCAAGATCACGCGGTGTCTTCGTGATAACGATTGTTGCTAGATTCGTTACAACTAGAATGGAAGTATCACCGTTCCCTGGTAATCCTGGGAAGTGTAGATCATAAGCAGTCACTTATCTTTAATTTGCAGCAGGGTATGAGGAAGAGTATTAATTTTTGCCGAGAGCCTAGAAGTAGTAAGGAGCGACCCGGCTGAATAGAAACCGAAACTTTAAAAAACGGAATTTTGATACCAATGGTTACATCAAAAGAATCGCATTTTAATGCTGACTTTAAATATATAAATTTCATCAACTTTAGTCATACCCATCAGAAGTTACGAGCCTGAGAAAATTTGCCTTATTTTAGAAAATAGGGGGAAACACTCACTAAAAGTCATAGAATACTGACGAAATCACACCATCAGATTCAGGGTATTAGAGAGCTCTACAATAGAAGTTTCAAGCTCTTATAAACAAAAATGTGGAATTTGGACCACGGAAAAAGCGAATAAGTTCTCCTGAAATTGGCAGAATTCCCAACAAATTTTCAGTAAGAGAAAAAAAAAAAAAGGTTCTAGCCTACTAAACAGAATAATAAAAAGCAAAACGATATTGTCTTAACTCTGAAAGGAAACTTCTGAGGGATCACGTAGCGTCGGACCCGCGGAAACCATTAAAAATTATAATACTCATCTAGATTGTAAGAAAACGGTTCTAGAAAGATTATTCTGCATATCCCAAATTCTTATTATTTTATTTATTCATTTTTAATAAAACTTATTGTTTGCAACATTATTAAAGGTTTGAGCCTGTCTTATATGATCAATTTATTTTACGATTACGACGTCCTAATGGCCATTACGGATACTAGCGTGCCTGGCGGCTTTACGGGCGAATTAGGCCGTAAATTAGGCGTGCAAAGGCAGTTTATGTTACGATATCAAATGACCTTCTAATGGTTAGAGAATCTGGAAGTCGGATCACAAAAAAGAGAAACGATCGTACTATATACCCCGAGGCTTGTACAGAGCGTGTCTATAAAAACATCGCCGCTTATCTATTAAACCGTATAACCAATAGTCCGGGGCGCCCGTGATCGGTCTTCTGGCAAAAAATACGAAGTTCCACATTTTTGTAGATAGGAGCTTGAAACCTTTAAGGTAGGGTTCTCTAATACTCTGAATGCGAATTCGCGATTTTCGTTAAGATTTTATGACTTTTATAGGATTTTCCTTCTATTTTCCAAAATAAGGCAAATTTTCTCAGGCTCGTAACGTTTGATGGCTTGTCAGCCAACCATCTAGGGCCAAACGAAAAGCAGATCGTCACCGAAGAGGGTGGAAGGAAAGATTTAAGGGAAATTGGAACTCCCTGGGAGGGTGTACTTGTACCTTTTTTAATAGCCAAAAGTAATTGGAGGGTAACAAACACCCCTCCCACGCAACACACACCATTTCCCCAAGCACATCCAGCCAAAATTTCGAATAGCCATTTAGTTCAACATAGTTGAGAGGTTCAGAAATTATGTCTTTGAAAATGACATAACCACAGCCCTCAGGACAAGGGTTGTAAGTAATGCAACTCCTTGTTTGTATAGACATAGTATAATGTGATTGAGAAACGTATACATGTTTGAACTTTACTTTCCAAGAAGACGAAGGGTATTCAGGTGAGCCTTTCAGAAATTATTCCACTCAAATGTGAAATGTGTCAAGCGCCTATTGGTGGAAATTATCATGAGTTTGTTATACATTTATTGGAGCATAGACTGGCAGTAGATGGGAAATGTCCAGTTTGTCTTAGTGATTGCATTACTGATATGAAAGAGCACGCTATTGTCATGGGTCATTTATCGCCGTGTGAAGACACTAACTCATTGGCTGATGTGCCATCCAGTTCAAAACAGAAGAAAGAGCTGAGGCCAAGATCAAAACAGATCCATTATTCCGAATTTCCTGAATTTGACATGATGAGCAGTGAATTGCGAGTACTTTTGACTGCTAACCTGACTACTTGGAACTGCTGCTGCGACTACATACGACTCTGATTACCTGCAGCTACAACTGTGACTTCTTGCGACTGCTATCATTGCCACTGCTGATATTACTTCTTCTATTACTGCTACTATTACTACTATTATAACTACTACTAGTACTGCTACTGCTACTACTGCTACTACTACTACTACTACTACTACTACTACTGCTGATACTACCAGGGGTATGTAAAATTAAATCAAAATAAACTCTGACCATCTAGATTGTCAAAAGGGTGTCTGGAGACGACCGCCACAGCACGCTCGTAAAGCTTTTTAAGAAGGGTGACACCACCCTATGCAATAACTGGCGCGGCATTAGCCTACTTTCCATCCCTGGTAAACTTTTCTCTCACATTAATCTAGCCCGTATTCAACGCCACCTAGACAAATATCTCCGCGACGAACACATGGCTTTTGCCCAAACCGCTCCAGTAACCACCAGATTTTCACCTTGCGGATGCTCTCAGAGGAGAGCTGTGACTGGCGAAATAAGCTTTATATGATCTTCATAGATTTCGAAAAAGCCTTCAACTCTTTGATCGTGGTAAAAAAACAAAGACGCTCGGTCGATCCATCGGCGATACCGACCGATGGTCCGTTGCGGTGTTCCGCCGTCGAAACGGGGGGGCGGCAACCGCAGAACACGCCGAAAGGGCGCCGACGCTCGGTCGATCCGATGGTCTTCTGGGACGTCGCCGCGAAACGATAAACACGGTGTCGGCGGTTTAGCCCCTTGGGAATTACCGGTGCATTTTCTACACTCCCGGTTTGGCATTGGCGACTACGGCACTCGCGACAATGTCGATGCGGCCTGGCGGCGGCGGCCGAATCGGCTGACTTGCTGATAACACTTTACTGATAACAAAATACATTTTAAGGGTTTTCTCATCTCTTGATTTCAACAAATTATTAAGACTTTCAGGTATGAAATTCAGTGTATATATTGAACTGTCAATCGACGTTAATTCATTTTCTTTTTTCAAATTTTTCAAATTCAAATCTGATCATTTTCTTTTTTCAATTCATTTCTTTCATTTTCAAATCTTGGTTATAATGGTGATTATTGTTTCTTTTTTTCGATATTATGACAAGTAAACACACACAGCCTGAAACTGAGACTGTTTTCAGTAACGTGAAGTTCCAACTTAATAACCAAATCAATTTTTGAGATAAGCTATTTTGACAATATGCATGCACATAGCATCTTTTGAATTAATTCGTATTTCCCCTCAATACTGTAAAGGGAGCAGTCTGGTAGTAGTAGTGGTGGTAGTTGTAGTAGCATTGGTAGCATGCAAATAGTGTCTTTTTGATCATACCCCTATCATTTCCTAAATTTTCCAAATTAATGTACTCAGTTATTCCTGTGTTACACACTTTTGAATGTCCTTATACACATAACATGCTTGGATTTAGATC
Organism: Alatinidae sp. Z8VKAUB7J3; assembly: GCA_010016025.2. Lineage (NCBI taxonomy): Eukaryota > Metazoa > Cnidaria > Cubozoa > Carybdeida > Alatinidae > Alatinidae sp. Z8VKAUB7J3. The sequence continues at coordinate 87,985,357 of JAAAKM020721499.1, forward strand.
AAAATTTTGATTGAACCAAAACTCTAAAAAATAGAATTTTGATGCCAATAGTTACATCAAAAGAATCTCATTTTAATGCTGATTTTAAATATATATGTTTCATCAAGATTAGTCTTACCCGTCAAAAGTTACGAGCCTTAGAAAATTTGCCTCATTTTAGAAAATAGGGGGAAATACCCCCTAAAAGTCATACGATCTTAACAAAAATCATACCATCAGATTCAGCGTATCGGAAAACCTTGTTGTAGAAGTATCAAGCCCCTATCTACAACAATGTGGAATTTCGCCAGAAATTCCACGAGATTTTTTGCCTGTAATTTCGGTTTGAAATAATTTCGGTGAAAACTCAGCCCTATAGTACCATAAAGGCGAAGGTATACTAAAGAAAACTTATCTGTTTCTGTTAATGCTTGAATTATACAAGCCCATCTTAATTTCGACAAGGTTTTTAAAGCCGCTAAATTTCAACCCAGAATGCCGTCCCTGCTCCATAGCCAATTACGCCCCTGCTGAAGTCATTCTGGAAATGAAAACGATTTCTTTGAATACCTATTATTATTGTTATTTTTATTAATTTATTACCAGTCAAAAACGGAAAAGACGGAGCATGTAAAAAACAGAAATTATTATGTATATGAGAGGATTTGTCCGCTCGTCAATGCATCGCTCTTCACGCTAAAGTATTTTTATTAATTTCAAAAGAGCTAATTATTCTAATTAAACGGCCTTTGTGATTCAGGGGTCATTCTTAAAGAATTGGAACAGAATTCGGACTTTAGCGCAAATAGCGAAGCATTGACGAGGGGCAAACCCCTCGTATTACGTATATGAGGAAGTTTGCCCCCTTGTCAATAATTCACTCTTTACATTATTAAATAAAAAAAAACAAGTTTTTTTAACTGAAAGTTTTCTCTGTAGGTAATGTTACCTCAGTATTCAACCAAATTTGTTTCACCAAGGCCTTCCCATAACCAAAGAATCTTTTAAAACAAATTGAATCTTGACCTGAGAAGCTGTATAATCTCAATTCCATCAGAAGGCAATTCTTTAAATCAACAGAACATAAATGTAATATTTATTTAATTGCTCTGATTCACTGGTTCACTGGCTAGTTTAAACTCAAAAGTGAAAGTGCATAATTAGCCTTAATGTGTGCATACGTTTTTTAATTATCTTTTGAGTTACTATTTTATGGTCATTACCAGCCCAGTCGTAAGTTAAAAATACCTCATTTTTTCTAATTTTTACTCTCCCTTCAGCCCCCCAGATGGTCGAATCGGGGGAAAAGACTATCAAATCAATTTGTGCAGGTCCCTGACACTCTTAACAATTTTCGTCGTCCTAGCACGTCCAGAAGCACTCGCCAAAACACTGGACCCCCCTAACTCCCCTAAAGAGATCGGATCCAGTCCCGTTACGTCAATTATGTATCTACGACATTTGTTTATTCTATCTATCAAGTTTCATCCCGATCTCTCCACTCTAAGCGTTCTCCAAGATTCCGTGGGATTTTTTTTCTGCTTGGCAGTGCACCACCTGGATTTTGGTCTCAGCTGCAGGGACCCGCCGCATGCCTAGGAATTTGATTATGATAGAGATAATACAAAAGTGTCTCCCTTACGCCAAACAAGGAGAAGAATGACCCCCCCCCCTCTTTGTTGGTTTTGGTGAACATAGACTGAATGTGATAAAATTATTTGTTTTTGAGGCTGACAAAATATAATACATTTTCACTCTTAAGACTTTTAATGTCAGTTAAATTTTGCTGTTCTCTTTATTTTGTAACTCGATTAATTTCATGGCTCTTGACGTTAAAGTATGTTTTAGTAATTCAAAAGAGCTTTTTTCTAATTAAACGGCCTTTGGGATTCAGGGGTCAGTCTTAAAAACCTGGAACAAAATTCGAACTTTAGCGTAAAGAGCGAGGTATTGACGAGGGGGTAAATCCCCCCATATTACGTATATGAGGAAATTAGCCCCCTCGTTAATACCTTCGAACTTCGTTAAATAACTGCCGATATAAGCAATAATTTGCTTATGTTATTTTCCAGCCAATCATAGCATTTAATTTTACCTTAAGCAACTTCATAACTATGATGTAAAAGATAATTGGTTCAGCTGAAAGTTTCAGAAAAATAAAACTATTCAAGCAGACTTGGACTCATTTACTTGCTGGGCAGGGACTTGGAAGCTGAAGTTCAATACCTGGAAATGTAAGATTATCCACTTTGGTAATAAAAACTAAAGACACCAGTACTCAATTGAGTTCATGGACGAAAAAAGGCAACCTATTGTGAGTAGTCATGCTGAATATGGTCCGGGTCTATTAGTTGATGAATAGCCAAAGTTTAGTTTGCATGTCTAGACTGTGGCAGCAAAGGCCAGTCAGACTCTTGGTAAATGACGACGAGGATACAGGGAATGTTCGATTGGTAATTACCATCAACAAATCTAAAGGGCAATCATTAGAATAATGAGGTATAGATCTGAATACGGATTGTTTTTCCCATCGACAATTATATGTTGCATGTTCAAGAGTCGGCGAACATGACAATATATTTATATGCACAGACAATGGGACAGCGAAGAATGTTGAATATTCACAATTTTTACATAGTTAAAAACATATATATATATATTCATATTCTCAGGTGGGACGCAGGGACACAACTACAATGGCGCGTAACTAATATGGATTTTAAGGGCTTTAGATCTTAACTTCTAATACAATTTAAGCTTTTGAGAACTGTTGTGAGTAGCTTAGAGTGACTCATATTTAAGGTTGGAACAAGACCAAAAATAATTGAGAAAGTTTGACCATATGTTGCCTCAGTTAAAAGTTCTTTATGCATGGTTTTTCCGTGTGTCACACCTTCCTTAAGTATTCATAACTTTATTTGTGTTGAAAAAATAGAGCTGGTCTTATTAATCAAAGGTTTAATGAAGAAGAGGGTACTTTTTTGTTGTAGCAACCCCACTCAAGATGTGAAGTTTTCCACTCTTAGAAAGGAAACACCATAAAATTTTGGGAACTACTTGAAACATTCTGAAATATTACTTACATCATGTCTAAATACGGGCTGCTTCACCTCACGACCCTCCACCCCTCTCTCTAACTGACTAATACATATCCTGAATAATAGACAAACATTTTTGCCTTGCTGTCACTTTTTTCTTCATATTGATTTAACAGAAAGTAGTACAAATGGAGGGAAGAAAAGAGCTGCGTTCTTTAAAATTCAGTGAGCAAATATAATTTTGGCTATAATGTATGCCCATTTGGGGAAAGGTATCTTCCGAGTCTATATCTTCTCGAAAGACGGCTGTTTCTAATTTAATAAACTGTCCGTTGGTTTGCTGAACAAATAAAGCGCCGGATTGACCGATCGCGCCGCCGACATAAAAGTCTTCCAGGCCGTCGTTTTGAATATCCCCAACGGCAAGAGCCGGACCAAACTGAGATAATTTGTGCGGAAGCAAGACTTCTTTTTCGAAATCGTCGTATTCATTTTCCCGGTGTGTAAAATCGACTCCTTTAGCCTTTGTCTCATTCGTCAATAGCGGCTTTTGAGGCATAAGAATTAATGATTTGCGCCCGGCCGAGTGATCCCCCTCGCGCGGGACTCTTTCCGCTTGGTTCCCCCCCCCCCCCCCCCTCTACCTTCCTTTCCTCACTTTTGTCTTTAGTTTTGAAGTTCTTGCTGTTCTCTCTTGCCTTGCTTTTGTGGGTTTTTAAAATATTCTACCTTGCTGTAGCTGCTTTCCGTCGTATGCCACACTTTTCATAACTTCCCCACTACCCGCCATTGCAGTGGCTTTCCCATTGTTCTTTACTTTAGGTGATCCTAACTCACTCGAATCCTATTATTACCTCATATAACCTTTATTCCAGGAATTATATTGCTAGATCTTTTTTCGGCTTTAACAGGAGTTTCGATTTTTAGTCCTAGTAACACGGCTTATGTAGCACATATTGGTGGAGCGGTAACAGGATTTTTAATGATGTATTTCTGGAAAAAGAATCAATTTGACAAATATCGTTGGAATTAAATGACTAGTTTAACTCAGGACATACAAGATAAATTAAAACGACTTACTGCTTTTGAAAAAATAATTGCGGTAAATGTAGTAGTCTATTTTGTTGGATGGTTAATAGCAAATGTTTCAAGTGCCTCTAGACAAACTTACGACTACAGAAAAAGAGGGAGAAATGAAGCTCAAGAAAAAGAAGGGGGTTTCTTCTTGATGTCGCCAGGCGTTCCTCCTTCTGCACATTCTCCGTGTAGAAGTATATAAGTTTAAGTATTGTTTGTTGTTGGGGGGATGGGTTCTTTCTTGTTGTCCGTTGGGGTACCCGTTACAAACGACGTCCACGTCGTCCAGACTTGCGGCGAGTACTATCGGATGGGATCGGTGTCACATCTTCGATGCGTCCAATTTTCATACCGTTTCGTGCTAATGCTCGGAGTGCAGATTGTGCACCGTCTGAAGAATAAGTTTCAAAGGAACTGAACATGTCCGAAACCTCAGAAGTCAATTTATACGCGGCACCGGAAGCCAACGTAGATGTCCCAGAAAATCTGTTAGAAAAACAACCTGAATACCACATCACCAGTGGCCTGAAGGTTATCATTTTCAGCATTTTGTCTATGGGCATCTATTCTCTGGTTTGGTTTTACCAGCAGTGGCGCAAACAAAAAATCTATGGCAGTGAAGATTGCTGGCCAGTAGCAAGGGCAGTCTTTAGCATTTTTTTCGCCTACCCCTTGTTTACCGGAATTGTCAAGAGACAAATATTTTCCCTGTAACGCTATCAGAGACAACGCTCTAGAGTATTGTCTTAGTAAGGACCCATACACAATACATTTGTTATTTTTTAATTCTGTTTTTTTTTTCACCATGGAAGGGGTGGTCGTAGAATCCTGGATGGTGGTGATTTCGATTTGGAATTGAGTCGTTAGTGCCCTTTTTAAAGGTCAAAAGATATTGGGGAGGAACAACCCCATTTCATGTCCTCTTTCAAAGCTCAGAGACGAGTGGAAGATGAGGCCAAAACATTCTGGATCAGTAATGAGGTGCCCGTCGGGGGCGGCAATTTGGACGCAATCCGGACATGACCTGCAGTCAGATTGCCGCTATGAAGCTGCGACTCAAACCGATGCCGGAGGAACCCCCATGTCCAACGCCCAGCTGGAAGCAGCAATCGAAGCCGCCTGGGAGGCGCGCGACACCATCACCCCCGCCACCACCGGCGAACAGCGTGAAGCCATCGAAGAAACCCTGAACGCGCTTGACTCGGGCAAGCTGCGGGTGGCCGAAAAGCTCGAGAACGGCGACTGGCACGTGAACCAATGGGCCAAGAAGGCGGTGCTCTTGGTTTGTGTGGAAAGATTGTGAATGTCAAATTTTTCAAGCTTCTTGCTCTGCATTGTAAACATCTTATCAGCAATAATTCTGCTTGGACAAAACAAGGTTGGAATGTGGTTTTCAGTTGTATTTTTAGTTTGGAAAACCTCTACTCTTCTGCATCTCCTTTTGACAGTCCGAAAGGTGAGTGGTATGTGTATTATGTATCTGAGTTTTCTGTTCCTGATCATAGAGCAGTCTATGAAGACATGTTGACAATTTCCCGGCCTCTCATTAAGATGGCGATTTTGTCGTTAGCATTTGTTATGATTTGCGTTATTGAAATTACTTGTCAAATAAATTAGACTTTTGAACTTCATTTGGGTTTTTATGGTAAATATTTTTACACTAGTCTTCCCTTGCAATTAACTTTTATGGTTTAATTATATCCGCTATTGCTATTTATCACCGTGTGAAACACTCAATGTTGAATCATCGGTTACGAAGTAAATGGAGGACTTTAGTACTGTGTTAATTCCATCAACTAGGTGTAGTGACGTGATTGCTAATTTTTAATTTAATTTATTTTTTTTAATTTAATTTTTTCTAATTTTTAATTTAATTCTTGGGTGCGTGTTTGTTTGTTTTCTTTGTTTTTTTTCCCAGTGGTCATCGTATCGACCGAGTGGTCCTAGAATTTCACAACAGGGCTCATTCTAACAAAAGGAAAAGTTCTAGTGCCCTTTTTAAGTGACCAAAAAATTGGAGGGCACCTAGGCCTCCTCCCACGCTCAGTTTTCCCCAAAATCAATGGATCAAAATTTTAAGATAGCCGAATAATTAAGCATAGTCGAAAACCATAATAACTATGTCTTTGGGATGACTTACTCCCCCAAAGTCCCCGGGGGAGGGGCTGACCAATTCCTCTCCGTTATACTTTCATTCTTTCCGAAAAGATTTCCTAAACTTACAGGCTTCGTGAAATTAACGCAAGTTGCTTATTTGAAGTAGAAGTTTATCGGGTTTAATGGCTTTTCTTTAAAGTGAACCTCATAATGTAAATGGGAGCTGGTAGCAAGGCCAGTTTTTCCAACTTCGCCAATCTTATCTCCCCGTTTTACAAATTGGCCTTTACGAACATATATTTTATTCATGTGCCCGTAAATGGTTTTAAATCCATATTTATGATCAATGACAATTTGTAATCCGTATCCGCCATTTCTTTTTCATCTCTAGTCTCCATATCTCTTCAGTACTCAGAGCCCGGGAACGGATCACGCCGACCTCGTCGACATGTGATTCCACTTGTTTCCCGCTCTGGTTTAGAAATGGAGTTTATTGATGCGACGCCCATCGCAGAGCGTCCGCATTGTTGTGCCGATCGTTCGCCCGAAAGGAACTCGGCCAATCGGACGTAAAAATCCCTTGAGACCGCTAGAAACAATCAATTCTTCCGCTATATCCTGAAAACGAATTGGACACGAAACCGAACTGGCCTTTGAAATGGACGTTCTCAGCGACTCAAGTGGCCCCCCACACACATCCTATGGATGAGCATGTAACGGTGATCGAGGGGACCATGCTGATTGGTTTTGGCTCCACTCGAAACGAGAACGACATGACCAAGCTTCCCACAGGTTCCTATATTGTCCTGCCTACAACCGAGCCGCACTACAATCGTATGAAGGGTGTTACAGTTCTTCAGTTTCATGGAATTGGCCCATATGACATCAACTATATCAATCCCGAAGATGACCCTTCGAGGTAGCATGCGATACCGCCTAACGAGCATTTGAAGTGGTGGGATTGCCTGTCATTCGGTGATTATTCAACTTATATAAACGTCCAAAGCGAAAAACCAGCAAGCCTTTCTTCTACAACATCGACCAATATGAACCAGAAGTTGCGTCCAGAAGAAAAAAATTTAATTTTTCATAACGGGTCTACCGCTTTAAATAATTTGGAAATTGAATTGCCTTTAAATGTTAAAGAAAAACAGGAGAAGGCGGCAAATGATAATTATCTGAAGGAAGTAAAAAAAATTCCCGAAACTTTAGTCCATCTGCAAAAGAATCCTCAGGAGTTGATCCAATTAAGGCCGAAAAGAAACCCTATAGCTCCAGGCAGTATCTTTGGCTCGCAGGGCGATCGTTATATCCGAATCTCGCTGTGTAATGACGGCGCTATTTTTGAAGAAGCGCTGCGGAGAATAAAGGATATGCAAACCGGAAAAGAGCCCGACTTCTAGAAAGTAGGCGAAAGGAGGGAAAGAAGAGTGCAGAAGACATTTTTTACGGATCATCATCATTCACAACTAATTTGACTGATGACTGACGACTTAATTAAATTGTATTTAGTATGACCGTCACTATAGTAGGCATAGGACTCATCGGCGGCTCGCTCGCTATTTCACTTATGCTGACTTGCACCTACTTTTGGCGAATCTGAAGCTCTTGAATCGATATCACGGCGAAGCGGTTGAGCACGTTCGAAAAGCGCTGGAGCTTGCTCCGTCGTCGGCGGACCCATATTCGATCGGAAGCTCCGTGATGCTGTTCAGCGGCCATCTAGAAGAAAGCGTCAGGCTTGCAAAAATCGGAATGCGCCTGGAGCCTCACTATCCTTTGTTCGTTGCTGCTAATCTCAGTTTTGCCCTTATGCGGATGGGTCGGACTGAAGAGGGGAAAACAGTCGCCAACCAGATTTTGGCGCTGGTCCAAGCAACCAGATACCGGTTGTCAGCGTCGCTCAGGTCGATACCGAACAAGATGCGCTGGCTTTGCTGAAGGACGAAGCCTTCATCACCTCTCGTCAGGTCTCCAAAATAGAGAATTGTCAGGAAACCAGCTTGCGCGAACATGAGCGTAACGATCATCAGAGCGACGCCGGCCGTTCGCAGTGCCAAGAGGCCGACGAGCGCTGAGACAATAAAACTCGTTAGAAGTCCGGTGGCAAACGCCGAAGCGGGTTCGAAGCCAAGATGATGAACGGAAAGCCCCATGCCGTACATGTTTTCAAATTAAGCTTAATTTTTCTATCTTTAGAAAATGTTGACCCAGCATAAAGAGGACTTCTAATCATTTCAAATGTGAAGAAAATTTCAGCTTGGCAATTTTTAACAAGAATTGGTTTTGATTTAATAAAAAGGAACCTTTTTATCGAAGAAAAAGCATAACCTCTTCACCTGCATCGAAACGTGGCTAAGTGAAATTTAAGCTGACTACGGAATCAATAAATAAATAAAGTTTTCAGTGCTGTTGGGATGCAAAGAAATGAAGAAACGGGAAAAAAATGTCAGTATAGCGGGATCCCCAAAAGAAAAAACAACAAACAACTTATTAACAAATATTAATAAACAACTTATTAATAAACGATAAATCATGGGAATTCACTCCTGGCCCTCTTTCCATTGCCAAACCCCCCCAAAAAAGACAACCGAACAACGTATTAACTTTATTTAATTCCAAGAATCAAGGCAGCTAATCCCTGACCCTCCCTCCATGCCCCCAAACCCAAAACCTAGAAACCAGCCCCATTAAGGATGTTATATTCCAAATATCCGAGGGATTCAATTTAATTTTATTAGCTCTTTCCAAAACGTTCAAGAGTACCTACCGTCACAACGACAACACTTTGAATCCGATTTTTCGTATCAAGCTGAGCGGTAACAAATCGCTCCTGGTCGTTAGCAGGGTTATTGCGCCAGTAATCCACAAAGAAGTTCTTGGCATCTGTGGAACTCGTGATTGCGGGTCGTGCTTCGAATTCTCCTTCATAGACAAGTGACACCCGTTTGATTGAAACGAAGTCATAACGCTCGCCACCAAACCGACTATCTGATTGATGAACGGCATAGATTTCCTCACGGGCCCCGGAACAGAAGCGATTCCCCAAAAATTCAAATTACTGAAAGGTTGGCATAGGTTCCCTCGTCACGACTGAACACTTCGAAAAAAACTTTGTCCGGGTGCACAGAAATTACCGGATCCAAAATCAAATAGGCAAGAGGATCGTTGCGTGAGAGCCAATCGAAATAAGCGTGCTGAGCTTGCCAGGCATTCAGGTTGGTCGATTCATTCCGCATTCGCCGAAAAGCATGATAGGCTGTCCGGTCTTTGGGAACGTACCGATAGTCGCTACCGACGATGGCATAAAGTGCTGAGAGCGCTTCTCGCATGCGAATAGGCTCTTTAACCAGGCCGTGTAAATAGTTTCCAGGGCTTTCTTCTGGATAATTTCCAGTTTATTTGACTGATCCACCGTAAGACCAAAATGCCACACTGGACAAGCATACTCAAGCTGCGGACGGAGAAAAGATGTATAACGGCGGAAGATATGTGCTTTTTGGCAAACTCAAGCTGTGGACGGAGAAAAGATGTATAGCAGCGGAGGAAATGCACTCTTGGGCACGAAAATTTAGTAAATAGCTTAAAGAGACAGAGATGTACTAGTCTGTTTAATAATAGAGCAAATATGAGCACCCCATTACAAATCGCTAGTCTAATGAATTTTACATAATTAGAATCATTATAAAAGTATATTAATTTGATGTATGTACTGTTGTCAAAACGTCATTTTTTGAGTTTTTATTGTTATTGTAACAATCAATTCTTACTTACAGTTTGTTGCTGTTAATTGTTTGGTATTGAAACTAGTCAACTAAAGTGTTTGATAAATAAAGTAGTCATTAAAATCATGCTTATTGATAGTTCCCGAAAAATAATTATGGTTAAAATGTTCTATAGGATACAGGAATCTCATGTGTGACTTGGAATGCCCCATAGGTTTTATATTTCTATTCAAAATATTAGAAACATTTTCATAACCCAACTGGTTAGTGCTCCATTCTATTGAGGGGAAATCCCTTTTGAATCCTAATGTGGACATGAAATCCTTAGTTAATAAATGTCCCAGGAAAAAAGAAACATCATGGAAGAAGATGGAATCTCTTGAAGTAATACATAACATCCCACGTGTACGTTGTTATTACGTAACACCCACGTCTACATTGGCATTACTTCGTTTCCAATAAATCTACCAAGTCACGTAAGATTAACTAACCCCCAATAAATCTATGAAGTCACGCAAGATTGTGTCGTTATTTTTTCAATAAACACGTTCATTTGCAGTCGATATTCCTCGATAACCTCTTCTAACGTGGTGTTATTTAAAGTAATTTCCATTAATTTATCTAAGATATTTTTAGTCATGTATTGGATCTCCTCTAAAATAAAGTAGTCACTAGCTGTTAAACGCCCATTCAAATTCCTAATAACTTCACATAAAGTCACAACCGCTTTAGTCCATAGTTCAAGATTTGGCAGTTCATTAGCATTAAGCCCCATAGCTGTTAGCAGTTTACGGAAATAACTCGTCTTACTATCGTCATATTGGGAGAGACATGAACTGATTTCAGAACTTCCTCAAGGGCTGACCTTGCCTGCAGAGTGTCGCCAGCCGCTCATTCCGATACCGGGAGTATTGGCTGTTGAGGGGAAAAAGTACGAAGACGGAGACTTGTTCATTCGTAGGTTCTGTAACGAATGCGAAGGAAATGCCGGGATTCAAGAATTCCGTCTAATCGTTATCGTCGATGACAGTGACTTTGTCTCACGGACGATCAATAACTTTTTGTGGGTTGTCTTTACCCGCAGCAATCCAGCGGTCGATATCGATGGAGTCCAGAGCTTTGTTTCGCGCCAGTCGCGTGTACCTGGTGCCGAGTGCCAAGCTTGAGAGCGTCAACTACAAAGCCAACGCCGCCGCCTAAGGAGTCATTGTGACGGCGCCTATCCCCTTGATCCGCATCGTAGCTTCAGCGACTGGCGGTCATTTCGGCCCCCCGGATGCGGGGGCCGCTTTTTTCGCCCGAGGAAAACTGACGCCAGAGTTTGCTAGCGTGGGTTCGGGTGGGATGGCGTTGGGCCGAAGTGAGGATCGGCTTGACAGCTGAATCGGCATTGGCCAAATTGTTGGCCTGCAGCACAGATTTTTCTGCTCATTTTCGGTTTACTGTAGCTTTTTACTTTTCGTTGAATAAGTTCTTTTCTGGAAAAAGTTCTTTTTAATGTTAATTTCTTGAAAAAACGTTCTTATTTTTCAGCGAGAACATTCGGTGCAGACTATATGGCTTGAAAGAAAACGTCTTCATTGATGAACTAAAGGTCCTACAAAGGCAACGAGATTTCAGGTTTTATCATAACCTCACAACCGAGTGATATAAATGGGACGAAAGTCCTAGTCGTTGATGCATGCTTGATACAATATTTCCATCGTGCATTAGCCTTACGAGGAAGATTTAACTAAGAATCAGTTTTTAGACAACGGCAGATAGTCCTCAGGGACTAAAAACAATGCACTTCTAATGACTGGTGTATTGTCCATTTATTTCCCCAGCATCTACATACAGGTAGTATGATTATTAAAAGCAATGGGTAGCTTTATGGTACCAACTTTATTTTCAATAGCTTTATTTTCTCTTGAGACTCGTTGTTATTCCCAGCGTTACTCCTTTTCTAACTGCAGATTTCATTTACGATTCGACGTGGTCATCTCTTTGATAAGATTTCTTTGTCCATTATTTTCATCTCGCAACGGCACTGTGCCCAGCAAAAAACATCCAAATGACCATGGAGTTGAGTGACGGCTTGCGCACCACCGCCGTGGCAACAATAAGATATACAAGCCCAACCAATAACGTTGTGGTTGGCCAACTCAAACCGTCGCTGCCTTGAGCCGTAAGGAAATAGCCCAGCAACAAATAAATAACAGGTGCCAACGCCGCCAGCGATGCCCAATACGCGGTACGTCCCGTTGAGGCAGACCCAGCTGGCGTTGCCGCAGACAAGCCCGCGAAGACATAGGTAGCTGCAGCGCCGGTCACGGTGGGGCTCGGGAAATATGTTGCAAACTTCGCTGAAAGCGAAGTCGAACTTTCGGATCTTTCAGAACTGAGCGATGAGGATCTGATCGAGATCGGATTGCCTCTTGGTCCCCGGCGCCGCATTCTCAAAGCGTTGCGGCCCGACACGAGTCAGCCCGTCGCTTCTGCTGAAGCTGCCGAGAGCGACCCCGAGGCACCGGATCGCCCGGCTATGGCCGAGCGGCGTCAACTTACCGTCATGTTCTGCGATCTGATCGGATCGACTGAGCTTTCGACACGCCTGGATCCAGAAGAATACCGCTGCTGTACATCCAGACAACTCTCAACTCTGATTTTGAGAACACCACTAATTTAAATTAATAGATTGTTTCCAGTCATCTATAATTCGGTATCAGAATATGGAATGACCTTCAAAAATGTTTTTTTCATTTGCCATGGGACTCGGCCCATTTTATTTCTTGAAAATATACCTTATGTATTTTTGTGCGGAAGGATATGACATGCATGCAAAGAAGTAGATCAAATATTTTTTATGCTGATTTCAAAGATATAAGTTTCATCAAGTTTAGGCTTACCCATCAAAAGTTAAGAGCCTGATATGCGGCGCCCATAGGGTCGTAATCTCGGTCAGGTCACCGGCCGCCATCGGTGTGCCGGACCGAACGCGCTGGCTTTCCTTATCCCATCCGCCGATGGTCAGCAGCATTTCCGCCAGGGCGTCATCGCCCCGGGCCAGACTGTTCGCGACCGCGAAGTTGGCGGGCATCCAGGTCGCGTGGTAGTCCAGCAGGGTGCCATCCTTGTCGAAAAGGATACCTCTAATTTTCGTCATGCACGTGTTTCCCAGGTGGTCAGACGGCGAGTTCTGGAATCTTCGATGCGTCGATGCCGCTCTTCACCGATGCGATCGGCGGCAAGGTTCGGTGACGACCGGCAGATTCTATTCGTCGAACGGCACCGTTGAATCGGTGGAGCCCGGGTATCTGGGCAGGTCGTCGGTGAGGCTGATCCACAGGAGTTTCTCGGCATAGTGAAAATGCGCTTGCGGTTCAAACCGGGTGGGATCGTCCATGGTTGCCGCGTAGAGATGCGTCTCGTCCGGCCACTGTTCCGACTGGTAGGTCATTTGAGAACCGCAGCGGGCGCAGAATCTGCGCACGGCCCGACCACCGGACGTGGTCAAGACACCAAGATGGCGCGCGGCCTTTGCGCAGCGGTTTGAGACGCCGCCCGGTCGTCAGGCGCAGGTGGACTTTGCCGAGTTCAAGGTTGAGTTCACAGACGAGCCTGGTGTGATCCGGAAAGTCTGGCTTTTCAGCCTCGTTCTTGGTCACTCGCGCTGGCTCTGGGGCCGGTTTGCGTCCAGCCAGAACTTGCAGACGGTTCTGCGGTGCCACGTCGCCGCCTTTGGGGAAATGGGCGGGGCACCGGAGGAGGACCCTTATGACCGAATGAAGACCGCCGTGATTGGCGAGGATAGCGCTGGCGTCGTTCTTAAGGTCACAATCTAAAATTTTCAGATACCAATTTTTGGTAATCTGATGGGATTCTCAATTAACCACCATATTTGGACAAGCCTTGATTATATTCTTGGTAGATAAAGTGAGTGCCAATTCAAAGACGTAATAAACCATCTTGTATTATTATCGTTTACAGAATCTAGACTGAGTATGGTTGAAATAATTATCAGTCTAAATTTAAACAAGTGATTTCATCTTCCAATTTACATCAGAAGACCACCTAAAAGAAAGCTTGTAAAGTAGTTACTAATTACTTTAAGAAAGATATAGGTGTGTGACTGTGGATGTTGAGAAAAGAATGAGGAAAATCTGGTCATCCATATTCGTATGCACGTTTTGGATGAAGTGATGTTGGCCATGGTCTTATCCTCCTTCATTTGATGACTATTCACAGTGACGGATCACGCCGATCAGAATGCCTTCGAGCCGAAATTCGTCATAAGGTCGTACGAAAATAGAGGCCATCGTTGAATTGGCTGGCCGAAGTTCTATCTGGGTGTCTTTTCGATAGTATTTCTTAATGGTGGCCTCGTTATTCAAGAGAGCAACGACGGTTTGACCATTTCGTATTTATGTATAGGCATTTAAAAGTTTGTTTAAAGCTGGGACATGTACTTTTGGATAGTGAGCTCCCTGTTGTTGTCAAAATAAAGCAAGGAGCAATCACATTACTGATTATGTAAAACAACGCGTCTCGTCTTGCGCAGATTGGCCTACCTAAAAATTGCATTGCAATAGGAATGGATACATCAGAGCTTTGTTATGCGGACGATCTGTTAAATCCGTGCTGGTCAATAGCAAGTCTTCAATGGAGTTTTGATAACCTATCTAATAAATATCTGCAAATAGGACTAAGTATGAATGCTGGCTGTGCTTTCGGTCTTCGGCGGAAAAATCACGACGTATCGCAAGCTGTCTGAACAGGTGCTCGCCAAGCTTGAGCCGTATCTGCCGTTTAAATGCGGTGTTTGGACTGCAGACCAGCCTCTCCCCGGCGGAGACTTTGAGGTTGATGAATTCGACACCCAAGTCTTACAGCTGAAGACCGGCTATCCGTTCCTGGAGGATGGTTTTGCAACCCGCCTTGTCCGTCTCTATGGCACAAAGGCCAGCTCCATTTTAAAGACTGCCAGGAGCCTTTCGGATCTTGGGCGCAGATTTGGCTCCCAAAGTCACCAGATCAAAATTTTGAGATATCCATTTTGTTCAACATGGTAGAAAAATTTAATAACTATGTCTTTTAGGACGACTTAATCTCCCAAAGTCCCCAGGGGAAGGGCTGCAAGGTATGAACTTTGCGCACTGTTTGCATATAGTATTGGTTATTGGGAATTATACAAAAATTTTCAGGGGGGAAACAAGTTTTCTCAATTGGAAGTCAGGAGCAACATTAAAGCTAAAAATGAAAAGAAATTATTACGTAAATAAGAGGGTTCGCCCCCTCGTCAATATCTCGCTCTTTTTCCGGATACTGATACGCGTGTAACGCAGTGGGGTAAACAAACACAGTGGTCTAGTGTGGATCTGTATGAGTGGGTAGAATCACCAGTGCCACCTAACGAGTATGTTGATTATGTGGAAGATCAACAGAAATCTGGCGAAACAATCCAAGGTACACCAAGGTACTCAGTATTAAAACGTACACGTGCGAGTGCCAACGATTCGTTTAATGGTGATTGGGTTGAATTGACTCCAATTGTTGTTAATCATTTCGGTGCATATAGTACATCGGTTGTTAATGTTGAAAACTTAATTTCTGAAGTGGTACTGATTTTGCAGCTTGAGATGAGAGACGTTTCAAAATGCGATTATAAGCAAAAGCGAAGATAAGCAGCAATTTCTGAACATATATTAACATTTTAATTTCTTTTTAAAGGGCTACGGGATAAAATAAAAAGCATAGCGTCTACGGAAGGGAAGACGTTTTAAGAAGATATAACAGAGGATTCAAAGGAAACTCCGACTTCAAGGAGGTAGAAAATGGTTAAGCTTCGAAGATATTGCCAGGACTCCTGGAGTCCTGGTTGAACTTCGTTGAAGTAAGGATGCTAGGGCTGTAGTAGAAATTATTTACAGAAAATGCATCAACATCCAGCACAGGGGCGGACTTAGAGCAAAATCTGAGAGGGGCGCGATGTGACAAGGGTGCCAATAATTGACCAAATTGACTAATTTATTTTCAAAGAGAAAAACAGAAAAAACAAGGAACGAGGGCGCCAGAGAAAATTTAGAGGGAAGGGTCCATTTGTGCCTGTGCCTTATTGCGATTTTGAACGTGCCATCCTGGATTTTATGTTTGTAACACAACATTTATAATTCAATTCTGAAAAACAGAAGATTTTCAGCATAACCGCCTGAAATGAGTACAAGCACCCTAGGATGGCCTATATATAGCCCATAAGAGCATTATACGATCTATATATAGACCACTTTTTCCTTGACAATTAACTCTCAAGCCTCTATTTTGGTTCATAGAAAGCCCATAAAACCGTTTAATGGGCTATATACGGATCATTTTGAGCGATGCCAAAGTCAGTTACACGCACCTATTCACGGTACAGCCGAGATGCAACTGCATTGCTTGGCGCGCTGATCCGTGAAGCGCGCAAAGAGCGCAAGCTAACCGCTCAGGAAGTGGCCGACCGTGCGGGCATTACCATACTGGGCGCCGTAAGGCTGGTAGAATCCAAACGGCAGAAAACCAAAGCTGTTGGGTTGCTGGGCCGAAGCCGTCTCTGACGACATGACCGCAGCCGCAACTGCGAAAAGGGAAGCAACAACTAGCTTATTCATGAGACAGCTCAAACGGATTTGGTGTGGTTGGGTGGAAACTCGGAAAGAAAACGAGTGCGTCACCCCCCGCGTGCCAACGTGTGATTTGGAACCGGCCGATCATCTTGCGATCGATTCTGGCGTTGGCGCTGCTGCCCTCACCTCCACGCTAGTCAGCGTCATACCCTTTTCCAGAGGTCCGTGGAGACGGAAGCCTCGATAAAAAATGCCAACTTTCCACCATTATTCTCCACGCCAAATACCTTGAGCTTTTTCCTGAAAAGATTTTCACTAGATGCGAAAGTAAGAAACCGTGGATAACCCCCAAATAAAGAAACTAATCCGAAACAAGTGCAAGTTTTTCAAGAAGGAGATTTGTAAAACGCGAAAAAATTGCGGAATCACATTACGTCTCTCACAAGAAGTGTGAAGAAAGATTCCAGGCGTGGGAAATTTTCGAACAGTCTTAGGCACACTGTATAAAGGGTTTCCCCTTTGTAGCAAATCAAGTAATGACAAAAAAAGAATCGAAAACTGACTGATCAGTTCCCTTGCTTTTTTGGCTTTCATAAAATAAAATCAACTACTTAATTTAGGCAACGTTGCGCAAAAAGTATCCACATTCCCAAGGGAACACTTGGAAGCGTTGTCCTACACTTTTTAACCATAAAGAAAACACACAACCTCTTTAACTAATCTTTGGCGTTCAAATGCCGCAAACGGAGATATAAAAATTAATGCATTCTAATAATCTAGATTAGTCAACAACTTGCATTCTGCATGTCGTGGCCCTGCACGTCACCAAGTCGAACAACCCTTACGGGATCGATCCCAAGGGGCCGCAGGATACGGTGCCGTTCCATCCGTACTTCACGGCCAAGGATTCGCTGGGTCTTGGCGTCTTCCTGCTGATCTGGGCGTTCTTCGTCTTCTACGCCCCGAACTACATGGGCCATCCGGACAACTACATCGAAGCGAACCCGCTGGTGACGCCGGCGCATATCGTGCCTGAATGGTACTTCCTGCCGTTCTACGCGATCCTGCGGGCCTTCACGGCGGACTACTTCATGTATTATGTATTTGTCTTGTATACCATACAAGGATAAGACCTTCGCTATAGCTCTTCTATCAACGGAATTGCTTGCTGATAATTTGTAACAATGAAGACTAAAGGTGTTTGATAACTCAGGCACTTCTCAATCATAAGAGTAAAAACTTGGTCGACATATCCTCTACCCTTCCTAAAACCACACTGTTCTTCTCGTTAATCTTTGTTTACAGCATCTCTCTATCTAAAAAGTATCACATCACTAAGTAATTTGCTACCTACAGAGGCTAGGCTAATGCCTCTGTAATTACCACACTCATTCTTACCGTTTAGGACCAGGCGCAAGCAACGCTGAGCTAGAGCTTGCTAAAAAACGCATGGTAGAAGTGCGTGAGGCACTTGAAACGCTAACAAGCATATTAAGTAAACAACGAAGCTGATTTCCGGCTTATCAACCAAGCCCATGGCGACGTTTCAGCCAACCTCGCACTTTGCGCAACAACTGGGTGTTGCGCACACTGGATTTTGGTAACAGATGCAATTCAACATCCGCCGCAAGCGGTACCTCTAGCGGCCAAGAGGTAGGTTGCTCCTGCAGCAGCAAACTGGCATTGGTGGTCTTGACAAACAGGTAAACTAGAGTTAGTTGAGAACCGTGAAATTAAGGGTAGACTTTTGAAAGGTAATCACACATAATACATGAGAAGAATTATTGGTATTCTTATGAAAAGGAGTGACTTTTCAAGTGATACATTTCAAGGAAAAAATAGATTTATTTTTCGTTAAAACTAAGAGATTTTGGTTAAATTGCTGCATCTTTAGTGACGATTTCATGTGGGAAATCTGACAAGCATCTTTTTTTATTATGAACAAGATTTTTAGCATTGTCTAAGGTCGACCCTTAAAGATTAAATCCCTCTGGTTGTCACGCCCGGTCCCGCTTGGGCCTCGATCACCGCCATCGGGGCTGCGTCGGCAGGGGCCATGTTGAAGCGTGGCGGCGCGTGCGCGGGCGACGCGCTTTTCGTCACCGGCGTCATTGGCGATGCGGTCTTTGGGCTCGAGGCGGCGCGCGGCGGTTTCCCGGATTTGGCCACGCCACATCGGGAGACGATGGAACGGCTCTACCGCCTGCCCGAGCCGCCGGTCGCATTCGGTCCGAAGCTGCTGGCGTCGGGTCTTGCGACGGCGGCTGCGGATGTCTCCGACGGTCTCGTCGTCTTTAATGAGCAATCTGTTGTGGCATGGCGAGATTGGTCTTTGCTAGGTGATACAGGATCTTGCTTTCGTTTTCAGGCACTGCAGGGTCAGGAATTGCATGGAAAATTATGCTTTGGCGTCTCCATACAATTAAACAAGAAGATTAAAAAGTCCTTTATGAGCTGATTAAAGACCTGACATGGGTTTTACTCACAAAATTCGCTCACAAGAGGTACCATTTTATAGCTTTGAGGGTAAGGAGTCGAGAACTTCATCTTTGTGGTACATATTGAAGGGCAGAAAAGGAATGGTCGTGCCTCGAAGCCCACGTGGGTCCCCGGGCGGTAGTAGATCTCGATGGTGGTGGTGACGCTCGCGATGCTCACGTCGAAGCCCTGCACCTCGATGGCGTTGCTCTTGGCGACCACGTCGAACATCGCGCCGTCGAGCCCGTTGCCTCGGTTGTAGGGGGCCACGAGGCTGTCGCTGCTGCAGGCGCAGTCGATGTCGTCGAGCGCGGTGCAATTCATCGGGCAGCAGCCGTCGCCCGTCTGCGAGCAGTTGGTCACCGCCGTGCCGCCGCCGCACATGCCCGACGTGCAGATCTCGCCTGTGTCTAAAAGGGAAAAAAAGAGATTAGTACTTTTAAATAAAGTGGTAATATTCATATGGTCATTTTCTGTCTATTGAGTAAAACCGCTTCTCGTAAAGTATTAAGTAAAAAAAAAATTAATCAAATAGAAACACGCAGTACTGAGTGTAAGGAGCAACATTTAAAATTAATAAAAAATTATTTTGTCTCTGATTCGGACTTCCTCTTCACACACACTCGATCTGTAAGCTAATGTTTTTAAGTGCTTGAATTTTAAGAGCTTAAGCGATTTAAGCGCTCATTACAAATGCATGACTCTTGTCAGCAGCTGGTTTCACATCAAATCAGGAGTTAAGCAGGGTTGTGTTTTATCACCCATTATACGGATTATTTTGATGAATTTTGTCTTAAGAAGCACAGGAAAGGCGATGGGAGACCATGGAATCAAATGGGGAGGAAAAACTCCCGTAGACTCAGGTTACGCTGACGGTTTAAGCATCTTAGATGAAAGTATAAGCCAAATGAGTGAACTTTTAGAGGTTTTGCGAGTTCGGAGCGCTAAAATAGGTTTGAAAACAAATGTTAAGACGATTAAGTCACTAAGGCTAGGAATAAGTGGGCTCGTTCAACCAGCGCGGAACCGAATTTTTCAAAATCCCCTCACCCCGCACACCTTTGCCGGTGATTACCAGAACGGTACGATTGCCGAGGTCGTGTGCGCGTTCCAGGAAGTTATCCAACCGCGTATAAGCCTCCAATTGGGTCATGCCATGGAGGTCAATCTTTGCATCAATCTGAAGGCGGCCCTTTGAGATTTTCTTGCGCGTAGGTTCATCCAGGCGGTTAAGTTTTGGTGCCGGATTTATCTGGACTAATGGTTCTGGCGGTACTGATCGAACTGCAGTAATGGCAGGTCTGAGCTGCAATTAGTAGAATTATGCTGAAAAAAGGTCTAATGAAAGTACCACTTACGAATTTCGGTAATTTATCGGCTGCTGGAATTTCGACAAAATTAGAAAATAATTCGCTAGGAAAAATTGGAGAATATTCGAAAATTGACATTAGGTGTTGAGCTTCATCAGGTCTCTTGAAGGGGTTTTCGGATTTAATGATACTGCCGCTCTGGGGAATTGATAATTATCATTGATCATACGAATTACAAATTATAAAAAAATTTTGGAAGAACGAATTGAAAAAAATGGGAAAATAATTGGATTCAATTCAAGAGTTAAATATCGGTATGTCTTTTGAGCGCAAAAATAAAAATCTGAAAAATTTGACCCAGACTTAGGATTAAGTAAGAGCATTGTCCTGTAAAAGCTTTGATTCATAACCAACTAATCGTGGAAAAATGATTCGATGGCATGTATCAAAATAATTGTAAAATTCCTCAGCGGTATATGTAGCAGTTTATACAATTTTATGAACAAATATATACAATCCATGTAGAAAAACATAACTATATTTTGTGACTGGTTGGTATTGAGAAGGTGAAAAATTTTGAGGTAATATCCGATCGATCCACTGGGTTAAAACCGATTGAACCGACGCGTGCAATCGCTCGACTTCGGCATCTGCTAGGTTGCTGCAACGTTTAAACGGAGACAAACCCGCGGCTAACAGTATCTCGTCAGAGTACGCGTTGCCGATACCCGCAAACACATGCTGTTCTGTGAGTGCACGCTTGAGCGTATGACCACACGCACGCAGCAAAGTCGCGAAGGTCTCCTGGGGTATGCCAAGCACTTCAGCACCACCAGGATTTAGCTCATCCAACGCCTGGCGTCCTTTAACTATACGAAGCGACGCTCTTGTTCAGACCCAAGACCACGCAAACTAACGTCACCGATTTGCAATACGTGGTCACCACTTTGCAAACGGCCATCCTAAAAATAATCAACTAATTCAAGTATACCTACAACAAACATGACTCAGTCTTTAATTTAACATATGATTTAATTGGGAAGCGGCCAACATTGACATAATATGATTGAAAAAACGAGAAAGAACAAAAAACTTAAAACTTAGAGAATGAAATCGCTGTCCCACGATACTTTCTTATACATTTTAATAAAATAAAGTTGAGAAGAACAGCCCAATCATGAAATCTATCTGCTGGAGATGGCAGGCTTGTGTTTCTTAAACCAATTACCTCTGCATGCATTTTATCATCGCTTTCAAGACCCATCGCTCTTAAAGTTTCTTTTATGCCTGTTCTACAGTTAGCAGCATACTCATTAACGCAAGCATTCGATGAAAATTCAACCGTCATATTTCCTACATAAAATGCATAGGCAAGTGCTTTGTTCCACAATGTTAAAATAGGCTCGCTTTTTCCACCTATCACAGGAAAAACTTTTATATCTTTAAATCGGTCTTCCATTTTATCGGGATCACTTGTCCCCTCCACGCGCTCAATGAACAGTTTGACTTCGCCCCGTTCGCGGCCGAACGCCTGCACGGTGCGGATTCCATAAAGACTTTCGTCAATGGCGGCCCCGACATCGGCGACACGGTCTTGGCTGGCCCGGCTGAGGGTTCGCACCTTTCGGCCCAAAACAATGATCGGAACCAAGACGAGTGGGACGACAAGCGCCACCATCGCCGTCAGCTGCCAATTGGTGACGAGCAGCATCAATGTCCCGCCGGTAAACAAAAGCAGATTGCGCAAAAAAACCGAGACGGTCGATCCGACCACCATTTGTTATTTTTAGATATTAAAAAGGCAACCGATACTATTGATAAGTTGCTGTATTTTCTTAAATCAATTGGGGTAGATAACATAGCTTTAAAATGGTTTGATTCGCATTTAAGCAATAGGGCGCAAGTCCTGCATAATTCAAACTTTTTATAACGTGTGGAATCCCGCAAGGGTCAATATTGGGACCCCTACTTTTTCTTATATATGTTAAACAAATAAAATATTAATTAGCTGAAGCTAACACAATACTATTTGCAGATGATACACTTTTGTTTGTTGTATCTGAAAGTCTACCTTCTTTGCATCAACAAGGATGGTCAGACCGCCCAGGCGCAGCAGGGTTGACGTTGGCATGTTCGAGCCGGGCCAGATCGCCGGGCCGCCCTTGACGCCCAGAAGTGCAACCGAGGCTTTAGCTGTGCCGTCCATCACTCTTGCCCTGTTCACCCTGGATAGAAAAAGGCGCCGCTGCGGGGCAGGGCGCCTTTGATTTTTGTCGATTCAGAAAGCTCAGGCCTTTTGCGGGGCACCGGCCTGTTGCGGTTTCGCAGCGGCCGCGCCGCGCTTGGCGTTCAGCGGATCGTCCTGGCGCTGAACCGTCAAGCGCACCATCTCATTAAAGTACACATTCGTTAGCCTGTGTCTATTGTAATTAGTGACATCACCTAAAAACACCTGAGTACGAGGAGAGGGATATGGTCGGCCCGTATACACAGCAGTCGTCTCCCACATGTCCTCCCACTTCTGCATGACAGCCGCAGGGTCTCGCATCCATGTGCAATAGCTACAATGACCGCCCGTCTCGGATTCGAATTCCTTACCTCTATCCCATCCTTGTACCAATACAGTTGGCAGAGTGAACCGGAAACTGGGCGATTCAAAGTCAACCCAAGGCACTGAGCTGCTCAGGGCAGCCTCTTGCAGTTACCGACAATCGGTGCAGATGGAGCCGACGGTCACGACGCGATGAGCGGCACCAAAGATCAACGAACGAGAGTTTCCCAGTCCGTCAGCTACGCTACTGAGGGATCCTTTCGCCACGTTTCCCTGGCCTCCGTAGACCGCTACGTACGTGTACCTACGTCAACGTTGGGTTTCACGTCGGTGGAGATTCGGAGCTTACTGGTAACCGACCAAGTCGAAGCCGCGCTTCTTTCGAAGAGAATCGAAACCTTGGTGAGAATTGCATTCGCCCCTGTTGGTTTCCGATCCAGAAACAAAAAAAGCCGCAGCCGCCTTGGCTGTTTATAGGGGCAGTTTTCACGAACCTGAAGATCACCCAGGGTTGGCACACTTTTTAGAACACATGTTGTTTATCCAGACGGAAGCGTATCCGGACGTGGACGGATTCCAACATCATGTCAGCGGTAACGGCGGCAGTTCTAATGCTTATACAGCGTTAGACCACACCAACTACTTCTTTGATATCAATCCACCAGCTTTTCCAGAAGCCTTAGATAGGTTCGCACACTTCTTTATCAATCCCGTGCTAGTGGTATTATAAAGCTATCCGTAACTTTTCAGGCTTAAAATACCATGGGTGACACTAATTATTACGAAAATACCTCATTGATTTACATTATAGTTTGTACCCGTTGCGTAAACACTTAATTCTGTCAGATTTAAAGAGTTCGAATACAATGTGCACCAATTTGCACAAATTTATAGCCCAAAGTGGACAGATTCTTTCTTACAAGTCCCTCTCCCGTGATAGACATCAGGTTCACCGGAAAAAAATAAATGTGTACACCAACTAGCAAAAGTTGCAAACCCCTCGTCACTGAAGATGATGTAGAGCTAGAATTCATCAATGTTACGACTTATACGGTGATGTATCTACCGAGCCTCGCATTATCGATGCGGCAATCCCTCAGTCTGAAACTCTACTCGGGGGGTGGAACATACAATGTCACTATCAGAGGCATTTTGTAAACCCTTCTCGAACATTCCAATTCAATAGCAATCATAAATCATTGGTGCGATACGATGCCGGGCCAGGAAGCAAAATGTAGGCAAAAAAGTGGTTCGCCCTCCCTTATCCGTATTACGTCCATAAAAGACACCAGGTCTAGTATGTCGCAACTGTCGCTATTTTACCATATGCGAACAAATTTCATCTAAGAACCGCTTCCCTTGATTTCGTGCAAACCTATACTCAGGCCCAGCATATTTAGAAAAATCCCCCCTTCTATCATAACGTAAAGCGACTAAGCGACAACGCTCACGTGTTAAAGCACACGAAGGTAAACGTGAATCTTGAAAATCATCAATATCTTTATAGTCACACATTTTAAAAATGATATCGTTCCAACCTTTACCGTTTGCTTGAGAGTATAAATTAGGATGCTTACTTTTAAATTCTTTTCGGCTTTCACAAGCATATGCATGTTAGCTAAACGCCCCGTTAATGAGCCTTTGCTAGACCCAGGAAAACTCCTGTTGAGGTCACGGCGATCTGGCATATAACGGCTTTGCGTTAACATGCCATACACATTCACCATAGGCACCGCTATCAAGGTTCCTCGAGTTAGCTTAAAGGTGTCCGACGCTAATAAACGCCGAACTATTTCAATACCGTTAAGCTCATCTCCGTGAATGGCCGCACTTATGAATATTGTCGGCCCCTGACGCTTTGCTCTTATGACTTCAACGGGAATAGACATTTCCGTGTCAGTGTAGAGCTTGTTAACGATTGCTGTGCAACTCGTCACTCTTCCAAAGATTCTATTTTGTGATGAACCATCAACGAACCTGGGAACAACCGAGGCGAATCTCGTTATTCAAGCACTCAGACGATGCACAGATAAAATGGGCCTTATTACTGTCGCTACGATTCATCAGCCCTCCAAGTACATATGGGATGCGTTTGACGATCTCCTACTGCTTGTAAAAGGCGGGAACCTGGCCTACATGGGGGAGATGGGAAAGAACTCGGAACAAGTTCTTGCGTATTTTTCAAGTTTGTCGGGCAAAACGCCTCCACTCATGTCCTGCCAGTAGGTGGCGTAGTTCAGTTCCATAGCGTACTCCCGCGCAGCGGCGTCAGGCGGCTGCAGTTATGTCGATGGACAGCATGTTGCAAGAAATATTGCACCGCAGCATAATCGCTGCCGGGATTGTCGTCAAGGCGCGGCGGCGAGCGCGGCTGGAGGATTCGCCCCGGGCGACCGCTACACCTGAGAGCGATCCGCGGCACCATCGCGCCGGCGGGGCGAACGAATTGGCAAAACGTAACATGTCAACATCAACATCGCCGGTCTGGTCTGGTAACCTTGGCGCCTCAAAAAAGAATTAGATAAGATCTAAATAACACGCTAATTTTATACTTTATATTTAGTATTAAATTTCCTCTTAGTATTAGAAATCTTAGATTTTGATGATTCAAACCATTTAGATTGATGATTCAAAAGTATTTTGCTGCTCTGAATTTTTCAAGACCACGAAAAACATTCTCATTTAAAATCAAAAAAGTTGTTTTAATTTCCAAATACATATTATTCCCTCTTTATTGTTTATTCTAGCTTTATTTTTTTTTTCATTTTTCTATTTGTTTCTCACCTCATTTCTCTTGTTTTCCTTATCCTGGTCCCAAGACCACGGGCATTGGACCAGCCGGGGCGTCGACAGCTTCGAGATTGACCAACGCCAACCGGACCGCTTCGATGGCATAACCCTCAAGATCGCGATCACCAACGAGACGCGCCAGATCAAAGCGACCTCCTCCTCCTGCAAAGCCGCGTTCGCGTCGGTCGCCTTGTTGCGCGAGCACGGTTATATCAACACGAACCAAGGGACGGATGTCACCCGCAAGGGTGCCATCACTGGCCACCACCAGACAGGTATCTTGAGCAGCAACCAGCCTCACATTGACCTCTTTGCTGATCAGCTCCGCGTAGAGTGCTGACGCGACACCGCCGCGGTGGTGCGCGTCGTCGACGTAGACGCTCATCTCCTTGGTCCGCGCGTAACCGGGCTTGGGTCGGTAGCTGACGCAGTTCGCATAGCCGGCCACCGCTCCGTCAATGTCCGCCACCACCAGCGGATTCTGCGCGTCGTGTTTGGCAAACCACGATTGCCGCGACTCGACCGTGAACGGCTCGGTGTCGAAGGTCGCCGTCGACGTTTCGACGGAGCGGTTGTAGATGCGGACGATGGCGGGGTGATCGGCCACGGTCTTTTGGGCTTCGAGGCGCTTGCGATCTTCCTCTTCGCGATCGCGGGTCTTGGCGAGGCCGCCGCCTTGGACGAAGTCGACGACGGCTTGGAGCTCGCCGGCGTCGAACCAGACGCCGTGAGGTTTGCAGATGTCGACGACGACGCCCGACACGCGGCCGAAGACCTTGCGGTTCATGAGGTTGTCGCACATCGGGCAGTCGAGATACTTCACCGTCTGCTCGATGGTGACCTCGCGTTTGGGGAGGGCGAGGTGCAGGGGCGCCTCACGCTCCTTGGCCATGATGCGCTCCATCATGGTATTTTGTGTGTATATGAGTAACTTAAATACGACTATTTTGAGGATAAATTAGCCTATAAACACTGCTCAAGTTACTA
Organism: Alatinidae sp. Z8VKAUB7J3; assembly: GCA_010016025.2. Classification (NCBI taxonomy): domain Eukaryota; kingdom Metazoa; phylum Cnidaria; class Cubozoa; order Carybdeida; family Alatinidae; species Alatinidae sp. Z8VKAUB7J3. Next base: position 88,011,970 of record JAAAKM020721499.1, read on the forward strand.
TCAACAGTATTGAAGGTTTGTTGCAGTATTGTATGGCAATATGGTGATATGTATGGAAACTGACAATTCACTCAACCCCTCCGAGTAATAAAATAAATTAGATTTCTGCTAGTTTATTTATGTTCTTATTGCATATTAAATGGATCTTGAAAGGACAAAAGCTTTCTTTGGAATTCCCCCTCTGACGCCTCTATTCGCACACCACTTCACAACACCGCGCATCACCTCTGAAAAATTTTCCCTCCGTGTATTAATAAGAAGGGGGATCTTAAATATCAAAAAGTAATGATATTCGTCATTTCTAGGGTTATCAAAGTGAATTCTGGGAACAATTGCAAGGGTAAAATTTTATCAAGCCTCATATGAATAAGCTTAGTCAAATGAAGTTTTAAAATGAATGTCTATATTCAATATCAGTTCAATGACATATCAGTTTAATTTTTCATATTAGCCCTGAAGCTGATAAGCTTCTTTTTCTACGAACGAATGCCGATTAAAAATTTGAATTTGGGAAGTCTTTCGAAAGTGATTTTATTAAATTTTTGGTATTCAGTGAACAACTAATCGGAAGTTATCGACTAGCTGAGTCTGTTCTACTCACAAGTGCCTTCATTAAATTTTTGCTACTCAATCATCAACTAGAACACTCTAGTGTTCTAGTTGAAGATTCTAGTGTTCTAGACACTCTAGGAATTTATCAACTAGTTGAGTTTGTTGTATTCAAACTGCTTTCATTAGATTTTTTGATGCTCAGCCAGCAATCAAAACATTCGGAATTTATCAGCTAGCTGAGTTTTCCATACTCAAAAGTGCTTTGTGAGCCTAGCGGGAATGACCTTTGCCATCGGCATGCTTGTCGACAATGCCGTGGTGGTGCTCGAGAACATCTATCGGCACTACCAAGCGGGGTCACCTCCGCTGGAGGCGGCGCAGCAAGGCACTCAGGAAGTTTGGGGCGCCACACTCGCCTCCACACTGACCACGCTGGCCGTCTTTGTCCCCATCCTCTTCGTCCAGCAGGAATCCGGGCAGCTCTTCCGAGACATTGCTTTGGCGATTAGTTGTGGCGTCGGCCTATCGCTCATCGTCTCGGTGGTCGCCATCCCCACCGCGGTATGACTTCGCGCGAGCTTCTGAAAAACCGCATCGAGCCGAGCCGCAGACGCGCAGCCGCCGGGGGCGCGTTTCAAGGGGCAACGTTCCAGTGGGGTGATGAGGCTCTCGGACTGGCGGGCGGCAGTGAGGATGATCGCCGGTTCAACCGGGAATTCGCCCGCGCGGCTCTGGAAAAAGACAGTGAGGCCTATCCTTGGACCTCGGGCGGCGCGGAAATTGCGGGGGCGATCACCTCAGCCATGGCCACAGCGCCGCTGACAGCGGCGAAAACGGGCCTCGGGCTGCTGGCGCGCGGCGGCGACGCGGCATACTTGGATGTGCTCAGCGCTATCCAGGCGCAGCAACGCTTGCAGCGGGATATTCTTTCCGCCAGACTGGACCTCATCCTAATCCGCATTGGCCTGTACCTGGCGCTGGCGGGGGACTTCGATCCTCATTTCGCGCTGGGCGTGGAACCTGCGGCAGACATCGGGTTAGCAGTGGAAGCGGAGACGGTCGAAGCACCGGTGGGCCCCGAGGACCCTCAAGCAGACTCTTTGGAGCGGCTTCCCCCGGTGGAGCCTGTGCCGGCGGACGAGATCCCATGACTGATGCTTATCTTATGAAAGAACATGATTGTAATTTAATGGGTGAAGTAAATGTTAAGAAGAATTAAGTTGGTGTTTAAAATTCTAAAAGGAGGGTCTGCTGAAGGTGTTGATGGTGTAACTATAACCATATTTAGGAAATTTCTATCATTTTCTTACACCAACAATTGTTTTTCTTTGTAATAAGGTACTAACTTCAGGGCAATGGCCAGGTACATGGAAGAAGCCATTATTTATACTGCTTTTAAGAAAGGACAAATGTAGTAAGAAAGAGCTTCAGGTTTGAGTTGGATTCTGGTCTGAGGGGCAGAAGGGGCATGTCGTAATTTGCGGATCTGCAGTTGCATCAGCTTCACCTGTTCGGCCACGACTCACGTTCGAAACGATTAGCTTTTCGACCCACATGCCGTCAATTCGGAACGGTGGTCCTTTGGATGGAGGCCTCGCACAAAAAAGAACTGCCGGTAAAGCGATTACCGGCAGTTCTCCGCAAATATGGTGCTCAGCAGGCTCGCAATGCCGAGCACCGCGTCGCCTAAAATAAGTCAATTACGCAATACTGTGACTACCCCGCTCAGGCGATGACGACGGCCCTCTTTGGTCGTTACGCAAGTTAATTTGTAAGTTACGTATATTTTTACTAATAAAAAACATTCATAAAAAATTAAAAGTTCTAGTTACCTTTTTAAGTAACCAAAAAATTTGAGGGTAACTCCTCCCCCGTTCCTTTTTTCTCAAAATCGTCCGATCAAAACTATGAGAAAGCTATTTAGCCCAAAAATAAATTAATATGTAAATTTTGTTTTAATTATTCATGTGTGGAGAGCCAAAATCAAAACATGCATTAATTCAAAAAGGTTCAGAAATTAAATAAAAAAAGTTTTTTAAACTGAAAGTAAGGGGCAAACCAGGAACTTCAAACACTTGTAGAACAACAATGCTTACCCATTGGTCTTCTTAGTCTAGACTGCAATCGAATAAAAAAAAATGTTTTTTCAACTGAAAACAAGGAGAAACACTAAAACTTAAAACAAACAGGAACTTTTACGTATATGAGGGGGACTGTCCCCTCTTCAATACCTCACTCTTCACGCTAAATATTTTCAGTACTTTTAAAAAAGCTACTTACTGTTCTAATTAAACAACTCTTGTGATTCAGGACTCGTTCTTAAAGAATTAGGACAAAATCCAAACTTTAGGCCCAGCCTTGAACCCACAATTTTCGCTTATGCCTTGATATGTGGACTCTTATAAAGTAGCAGGACGACAAGCACGTGATAGTTCTGCACGGTAGTATTTGATGTCGGACTCTATGGATATTTTCCGCTATGAACGTTTCTCTACGCAACAACCCCATTTTGGACAGACTCCGTCGGGGTGAGTTCGTCAGCTGTACCAAGCTGAACCTCTCGGACCCGCGTGTCGTCGAGATCGCGGCGCTGGCCGGCTTCGACTGCGTATGGCTGGACACCGAACACGTGCCCAACGCGGTGCGCGATGCCAGCGCAACAGACATCACAGCCCCTCATGCAATCCGTGCTCATCGGCGTCCTCACCACGCTAATCCTTGGGCTCATGGGCTTGTTCCTCTACACAAATTTTGTGGCCGAGCAGAGCTGGAAGCTGGAGAGGATGTTGTCCGCCATCGGCGTGGTTTTGCTCGGCGTGGGCGGATGGTACGCAGGTTACAAACATCCGGGCTTTGGCCTACGCTGTGGGTTTTTGGTCGGCGCGGTCGGCGGGCCTGCTTTGTTTGTGGCTGGCTATATGGTTTTCGACGACACGAGTCTTCTATTTATCAAGGGGGACTACAAGGACCATATACCCAAGTTCAGGTAGTGCCTGTTCTTGTAGTTGACTCGATGGTGTCAGGAGTTTATGATACGATAATTCCTGATCTTAGTACCTCTTGGGAAGATTACACCAGATTTGACTTAAAGTCTGGACAAAAACCAGAATATGATTTTGATTTTACCGATGAAAAACCAATTGTTTTGGGAAGTGGAAATGAATTTCTTGTTTATGATTCAAACGAGGATGGAAAAAATGATTACAGTGCAGGAACTTTGGGTGCGCAAGTACTTGATATTTATTGACCCGTTTCACGAATCAGACGCGCGAACATCTCGACCTGCCCGCAAGACGCTTCCAAGGTAGCTCGACCACAAACCCCACGCGGCTGTGAATCAAACAGCGGCTGGCCATCGGCCGCGCGAACTCGGCCCGCAACGCTATTGGTCATCGCGATGGCGGTTGTGAAAGCGCCGATCGATTCGAGCAACCTTCGAGCCAGATGCTCATCGGTGATGTGACCAATCTTCAAGATCAAAGGCACCGTGTCGCCGATCGACTGGCGAATCTGCTGCGCTACCACCCCCGCTTCTTGGGGCTCGGGCAACTTACAATAAAGTGATAATGATGCTAATAATTAGCTATACAATTATTGTTTACTTTCATATTCGCACGAGACTAGACGGATGCTGCTAAAGTAAAGGTTTCTTAGCAACTATCTATTCCTTAATCAGATCAACTAATATTAACTCCAAAAGTCTTCCAGCTCTTTGCAATAATGTCTGGACACACCTGTGCTTACTCTGTTGTCTCATCCTTGGTGTCTTATTCTTGTGTATTTGGTATCCTGTCGGTATCTCATCAAGAAGAAGAGGGCTGCAAAGTCTACGCTTTAGTGCTGTTGAGAAATTCCACATGATTTTGGATATATTTTTGGTCTTCTGTTACTTCTATTTTATTTACCATTCAATAAAACTTTTGGAAAGAATTGATTTGATGGTCATAGCTTCAGAATATTGTCTCAATAATAAAAAATATTCCTTTATTTTATCGAATGTTTTAAATTGTAGTTGAGCACATCAAATTAACTTTATGAAAGTTAGGCTATAGTTATGTTGCTAGTCCTTTGCCACCTTGTGTATTCTCAGGAATAAAATAGAGACAGGGTTGCCACCAATTCACGATAGTATTGGGAGTGATGTTAATCGACGAAGAAGATGATTATAACAAATTAATTCAACTCTATCGACAATTCAATGTCACTGCATCCACACCGGCATGTGGATTAGAATTACGAACATTTCAAAGTGCATCACATACAACGAGTACATGTCTACGAAGAAGTGTGATATCTCATTCATTGATCGATGCAGTCGATGCACAATGTGATCCAGTTAATGGTTTGAATATCTACAGTAAATTATCGCAATCAATAGTTGTGCAACCAAATCCACGTCCTGAGAAATCTGTGATACTTATTTTAGCATCGACTGATATATAAAACATGAGAGAGAAACATAGATCCAAGATCTTCTCTCATGATCCAGGTGGCTTGCTGATCTCGGAGGATGCGATCGATGTCTCGTTCATGTTGCAGCTAAAGACCACCAAACCCCACACATCCCATACACCTCAGATCTAACCACAAACACACACATACAATGAATTCGTTAACGAATCATCTGGAGAAATTGGCTTACAAATTGAGGTCAACCACGTTAGTGCGGGCGCGTCGACCCGAAACATGGGTCGCATCGGCCCTTATTGTACTCGGTACTTCCTACGTGGCCTTGCTCTATTGTTCACATGGCTAAGGGGTATCCTGGCTTAACCGTTCACGACATCGATGGGTGTGACTTTGAGCAGGTCTCGCAAGCATTAGATGCATCCGTTCGAAAAGGGCGCGAAGGGCTTGGCCCCTCACTAGTTGTCGCGAAGATACCACGCCTTGGAGCACACAGCAGCAGTGATGACCCCAAGAAGTACAAAAAAGACACCCACTTCGAAGAAGATGAAAAACGCGATCCCCTTCCTCGTTTTGAAACCTGGCTGATCGACCATGGAATCGTGAGTCCCGAAGATATCAAGCGCCCGTCGGCGCGGGTCAGCGTCGCGGTCACGGTCTCGCGGGGCTTGACGTCGGCGAGCCCGGTGATCGAGATCGTCTCGTCTCCCGTGAGCTTGAGGCTTTCACGCCCGACGCCCTCGGCGAACTGGAACGGCACGACGCCCATGCCGACGAGATTCGAGCGGTGGATGCGCTCGAAGCTCTCGGCGACCACGGCCTGCACGCCCAGAAGCGCGGTGCCCTTGGCGGCCCAGTCGCGCGAAGAGCCGGTGCCGTATTCCTTGCCGGCGATGATGACGAGGGGCGAACCCCCCTCCTTGGAATGTGGAAGGGAAAAGGGAGGGAGGGAGGGGGAGGGGCTGTGGAGATTCACTGATTGAATATGACAACTCTGTGAGGTATGAAAGTTCTTTTATATCTTTCAGTGGAAACTCTTATTGGGGCAAGAAGGGGATTTACCCAAGAATGGGTAAATACTGACTAGAGAAAAGGGGAGTTGTCAGAGGGTTATGAAGGGCACTGTTAGCAAAATGCAAGGACATTTTTTTACTTTCCTTTCCTTAGGGGTGACTAGATTAGCTCTCCAACGAATGGAAATATAAGGCTTTTTACCCTCATCATGAGTAAAATAGAAGAAATTTGGCTAAAAAAGCTATGACACCAATAGCTCAACAAGTACAGCGTTCTTTTAAATTACAGGTGTCCTTAGACATCCACAGAATTAATAATGTTGGAATTTTAACGGAGAAGAATCGTTATCAAACTTGTGTAATTCGTTTTGCTTATTTTTTTAACAGTTCAACATGGCAACACTGACGAAAATGAAAGTACTACCATAAAAACTTAGTAATTTTGATTCAAGAAAAAGAGACATCTTATAAAATCGCAGTTTTTAGGCATAAAGTGGATCCATGGTGGTAATAGTGGAATCTATGTTCAAGGACGCTATGAAGTTCAAATGCTCGACTCGTTTGGACTTGAGGGCAAAATGAACGAATGCGGTGGAATCTACTCAGTCGCTGCCTGCGATTTAAACATGTGTTATCCACCACTTTCCTGGCAGACCTACGACATCGAATACACGGCGGCCAAATACGAAGATGGAAAGCTCGTTTCCAATCCACGCATGACGGTCCTACACAACGGCGTCAAGATTCATGACAACGTTGAGTTGCCGGGAAATCGTAATACGACCGCCGCTCCCCTCAAAGCAGGGATGGCTTAAGGCACCACGAACATCCGGCGCAGCAGGAAAGTTGGTAAACGTTTCGGTGCGCGGATCGAAGCGACTCAGACCCCCTCGTGTGCCAATCCAGATACGCTGGTGGCGATCCTCATGCAAGGCGTTGATGTAGTTGTCGATCAACGAGGTGCTATCCGCCCGAAGGTTGTGAAACTGACGGACCGTTGTTCCGGCGTAGCGGTTGAGCCCCGACTGGGTGCCCACCCAGAGAAACCCTTGATGGTCTTGCAGAAGGCTGGTTACGGCACGATACGATAGGGTCCCCTCATCCCGCTCGACCTGGAAGAACCACTGATTGGGATTGAGGCCACGCCGACGCGCTTCCGCCCGCAGGCTCTGCACCCGTTGCGGCCCGAGGTTGTATCCCGCCAGGACGAAGGCCATGCGCTCACGCTCGTTGAGCTGCGGGCTGTTGAAGAAGTTGCGCCGAATCATCGCCAGGTACTTGCTGCTGGCCTGGACGTTGGCGTCGACCTGCGTGATGTTGCTGACGCCGACGCTGCGCGCCGCCGCCGGCGTGATCTGCATCAGCCCGGTCGCCCCGCTGGCACCGCGCGCCGCAGGATTTTGATTAAATGTTAAAAACCATTCCATTCCAAAAATCTAATTAATAAATCATTATCGAGTTTTAGCCAATTCGACGTACATCATTAAACCACAGAAAAGTACCTGGCTGGAAAAATGTGGTTTTTTGGGAAAGGATAAAAATTAAAGTTTTCTAGCTTTGGTGCTTGTTTTCTTCAGTCAATTGTCGTCTAAAAAGGATATAGCATAAGTAAGTGTGATTTAGGTTTTAGGTTTTGTTAGGCGTTTTTATAAATGTTATTAGTTGCATCGTGCTTGTCCTACATTTTCAGTTAATACAGTACGGTGAGCCAAAACCAAAGCTTGCATTAATTCAAAAACATTCAGAAATTAAATAAAAAACAAGTTTTTTAATGAAAGTAAGGAGCGATATTAAAATTTAAAACAAAAAAGAATTATTCCGTATATGAAAGGGGCTGTCCCCTCCTCAACGCCCCGCTCTTTACGCTAAAGCTTGACTCTTTTCCACAACTCTAATTTTCAAAACAATAAAAAACTTTAGCATAAAGAGCGGGGTATTTCGGAGGGGACAGCCTCTTTCCTACAAGGAATAATTTCTGTTCGTTTTATGTTTTAATGAGTCGAGGGGTTTGTTGGCTATGAAGGCGTTTGGGATATTGTTCTTCATCAGCATAAACTTGAAAACGATATTATCAAGCTACCTATGTTTGATAGTAATAAAGAGTACCTCGCAGCATCTTTAGGTAATCCAATGGGAAGAAAATTACTACGTCAGTTTGACATAGGCAAAAGAAGAATAACACAAAGTGGCAAGCTAAAAGAAATTCAGGCCAAATGGTCAGATCTATTAAGCGAGAGTAATTCAAGTAGCGACAATAAAAATTAATAGTCAGGCTTGTAGTTGCTGTTTTATTCCCTTCGAGAGCACGGAGCGCGGGAAATAATATAGGGCGATGCCTATCAGGGTCGTGGTCGGAGCTTCCGGCTTCTCTGCGAAAGAGGTAATCTGCCCTTCCATGTCCGCGTGCACTTCGCTATACGCCTTGGCCGCGTCCAAGCGCCCCACATCATACACCCCCAAAACGGGCATCTGAAGCTCACGGCAGTATTCGCCGAACCCTTCCAAAGACTGACTAAACAGATTGTCCCCGGCGACCACGATTAAATCGTCATCCATCCCGGTTTGATCCAAGACCAAGCGCAAATAGCCGATCTCACCGTCATGAAAAACGTTCTACCATCACGGGAAACTTCTTCATGGAAAGTTCCTCCCACATAAAATACTACCATTTCCATCCGTGATCGTTACCACGAACTGTTTGATACTTAAGGACTTTATTTCTGCAGGTTTTGAGTTTAAAGTGGCTCTTTATTTTTCTTTGGAAAATTTCTTTTTAATGAAAGTTTTTTGAATTAATTTCTGTTCGTATTTATGGCCGAAGTTCTATTATTGTTAACATATTGAATATTTCTACACTTTTCACGTCCTCAGTTTAACAGTTAAAATATCTATAGTGGCGTTACTCTTAGCGAGGAGTTGCCCTACACTAACTTTGAAGCCGTTGTGGATGGATTGGAGGCCACTGGCAATGAACAAGCAAAATTTGGTTTTTTAGAGTTAGAGCTAGACCGCTACTTTGGTTGGTATGGTCGTTTTTTTGACGAACAAGGAGAGGCTTTCTTACGCTGCGACTCTCAATTTTCGGCTCGAAATGAACAGGTATGCCAATAATGGATAAGGGGGAATATCCCCCTTATCAGAGAGCTATGATGTGATTGAATCAAAAAGTAGCTTAATCAAATTCAACTCCAGAAGTCGCTCGAACGCTTTTTCGGCTTCAGGAGAGTCGCCAAAGAAGTCGAGTGCTCTCATGAAACGATCGGTTTCCTTCTCGTCGACTTTTCCACTCAATAGAATGTCGGCAATCTTTGATGGAGAATCCTTCGCTCGGCTTCGCCAGACGATGTCTCGCGTCGCAATTGAAGTTAACGGCTTTTTCGATTGCTTGAGGTAAGCCGCCAGGCAAGCGTCCCATTTTCCACGAGCGCCAATTCCCAAAGCCTCCAGGTACCAACGGTCTTTTCCGTCATGCTGATTGGCAAGGGTTATTTGTTTATCAAATACTTTTTTCACTAGACCTGTTTTGAACTTAAGGCTCATCATAGGAAATTGTAAAAATGTTGGAGATTATCATTTAAAATGGTGTGAATTCAATTGAAGATGGAGTAAACTTGTGGGGTTACCTCGTTGGGGCCTAGAATATATGTTTATATTGTGAAAAAGTATAAAAAGGGGGGCATAGATGGAACAGAATCGGCAATTACTATGCTACTGGAGACAATCATTTTTAGCTTTTTTATCCCCTTCCATAGAAATAATATTTGAGGTCCCTTTTCTCTCCTTACGCAGCCCGAGGTGCGAGGCCGCCACGGTGGTCACCGTGCCCGAGGTGCCGATGATCTGGAACCCCTCGCGGCTCTGCGCGTCTTTGTAGGGCGCGAATTCCGAAAGGTTCTCCTCGAAGAACCAGCTCATCAGCGCGTAGCGCGCGGCGTCGTCCTGCACGTCGTTGAACTGGTCGCGCAGCGTCGCCACGCCGAGTGGCACCGAGATCCAGTCGACCACCTTGGCCGCCGGAAACGGACTCTCGGGCGGGTGGAACCCGGAATGCAGCCGCATGATCGCCCGTGGCCGGTCGCGGTCGGTGGACTTCAGACCATTCTTTCATCGGAGTTACTACTTAAGGATTGTTAAGAATGACAATAATAATGATAATGACCGCTAGAAAAATAAAATTCAACGGTATTTTGAGAACCTCTCTTGTGTGAGGAAACAAATGGAAATTACTGGACATTGAAGAATCCTTAATTTTGCCAGGAGAATAAAAAAATAACGGCCACTAATCGGGTTATGAAAAAAGTTTCCGTGAAAGCTTTTAAGTATCTTTCTGGAAGTGCATTAGCATGGTGTCCCAAGGGCAAAAAAGCCGATTATCTTTATTCCACAGCACGCAGAAGCCGCACGACCTGATGAAGCAGCTCGTCGTCAAACTCACGCCGCCCGGCGGGATCGTGTTCGACCCGTGCATGGGTAGCGGCAGCACCGGCGAAGCGGCCGTCGCCGCCGGCTACCGATTCGTCGGCGTCGAACTCGACAAGGACAACTTCGAGACCGCCAAGCGCCGCATCCGCGCGGCCCTGCAGGGCGGCAAGCCGAAGGCGAAGTTCTGCGCACCGATCCACTACACCCCGATGCGGAGGGCCGTCGCATGAAAGCATTGTCACTCTGGCAACCGTGGAGGGGAGCGAGCGGCAAGGCAACGCAGAGCACGGCGAGCAACCAACGAGTCATCCACATGGCGTCAATCTACCGACGACGGGATGCTGCCGCGAGGGGCGGAATCCGGGGCTACGACTGCTTGCGTGCCGTGCGCAGGCGCTTCATGGCTTCGACCAGGTAGACCTGCATGCCCTTGTGGTGGATGCCCTGCTCCCGCAGCCAGGCGTAGGCGCTCTCGCCGGCGCCCTTGGCCGCGAGCAGGCCCTCGACGAGCTCGTCGCGCTCGACGCGGATGCGTTCCCACTCCGCGCGCGCGTGCAAGAAGCGCTGCAAGTCGGCCGCGTGACTCGCCAACCCGGAGAACGCGGCGACCTCGCCGAAGCGCCAGGGCTCGCGTTCGATCGGCTTCTCGTCCTCGGGCCAGTAGCAGCGCGCCAACTCGTCTTCGCGCTCGCGGCTGAGGCCGATCGACGAACGCGCCATCCCCAACGGGGCGAGCACGCGCTCGGCCAAGAGCTCGGCGAACGGCTTGCGAGCCGCGCGCTCCAGGCAGTGCCCCAGCAACGCGTAGCCGAGGTTGGAGTAAGCCCACTTCGTTCCGGGCTCGTGGGTCAGGGTACAGTACCGGGTGGCGCACTGATTCCCCTACACTCTGTCGCTGAAGTCAAAGTCGTCGACGGCCCGGCGCAAATTAACCGAGAATTTGCCAAACGACGTGTTGTGGTGGGAGCCAATGTCCATAACCGGGATATGGGCGGATTTGTCGAAGAACTTCAACAACGGGTTGCCGATGAAATTACACTACCCGATGGCTATTATTTCGAATGGGGTGGACAATTTGAAAATATGGAACGTGCCATGGCGAAATTGTCAGTAATCGTTCCAATTACGATTGGTGCCATATTTTTTCTGTGTGATTCATCTTACTTAAGATGTGTTGAAATTTTTCTGTGAAATCTTACTTAAGATTCGACCTGTCTACAAAGTTTATATATTATAAAATATATATTGCAATTTTATCAGTTTTACCAAATCATATTAAATTTACCAACAAATTTTCTGTAAATTTACCAATTATATGAAATGTAATTTTTTTGGTATTAATGGAAATATTACCAAGAAAATTCAGTATATTTACAAGTCATATTCTTTAGATTTACTGTGTTAATAATAAATTGTAATGGCAAAGTATTTTTAAAATCAGATGCTGTTTGAGCCGGATCGCTCCTTACTACAGTTCGTTACCACGAACTGTTTGATACTTAAATTTTATCCCAATTCCTTAAGAATCACAAAGGCCGTAGAATAAATAATTCAAATTACTAAAAATACTTTAGAGTAAAGAGCGAGGTATTACGAGCAGGTGAACTCCTCATATGCGTAATAATTTCTGTTCGTTTTAAGTTTTAATGCTGCTCCTTACTCTCAGTTGAAAAAACTTTTCATATTTATTTTTTATTGTTTTTTTTTAAATAATACTAGAAAGTACTGCGCCCCCTTCATTGAAATATGCGCCAGTTCTTCGATCGGCTGGAAACCGACCTTCGACAAATCGTTCGTGAAGAACAAGCTCGCGCCCTGCAAACCCCACCCATGGCTCACAACGCCGTTGCCAACCTCGTCTTGGCCACCACCGAAGGTCGAATCATGCAGTTTGTGCGCAGTCGGTTCCGGGATAAGCCGAGTTCAATGTGGGACGAGCAGTGGGGCGTGATGCAACAGGCGCTGTTTCAGTAGAGTTTCGCTGATCCCTTGCGGCGCAGCTGCTACGAGCCTTTGCTTTGAATCAATTACTCGCGAGTAACCTACGTTCGTAAAAAAAAAGTGGAGGAGCCCTGATTGACCTCAAATTTTTTGGCTATATATATGCAACTAGAACGTCTTTTTACGAACGTTTTTATTAGTAATAAATATACGTAACTTACCAATTAACTTACGTAACGAGCTTCTATTTTTGTATATTTTTATTATGTATATGAGGGGGTTCGCCCCCACGTCAATACCTTGCTCTTTACGCTAAAGCTTGAATTTTGTCCCAGTTCTTTAAGAATGACTCCTGAAACGCAAATGCCGTAGAATAAATAGTTGAAATTACTAAAAATACTGGGTGGACTTGCCCGGCGGCTGGAGGGCCGCGGCGAACCAGATTGACGATCGAAGAATCGAAAATGGACGAGTTCGCCCGGTTACAGATCAGCAAAGAACTTGGCCATGAGCGCTTGGCCATATCCAATGTCTATCTGGGGGCGGGTTGAATCATTCGAGCAGCGAACAACCCGCCTCCTGCACGCAACCTGAAACCATTGGTGTTCCTGAAGCTGCTGAGTTGCTCCTTTGCTGTCCGGAAACCGTTAAACGGAACGCCCGAACTGGCCGGTTGCCGGGTCGGCGAGTCGGTCGATGGTAAAGAAATCGGCAAGTCAACTGTAATGACTGGCGTGTTGCCAAGAAACATATACAGCTGAGGAAGTTTGACGTCTTCCTTTTGGGATCTGTTCTATTCGAGGGTAGAAATAAGATTTAAAAAGAGAAATGTAGGATAATAGTTAAAAGGACTATGTATAGTTTAAACTAAATTACTAAAAAGATGACATATGCTTTTTAATTTAAGACTTGATAGAAAAAGATCAGAAAAGAGTTTTCTAGTGATGTAAAGAAACCCTGGGCTTTTTTCATTTTTATGCTCTGGAAATTTAATGTGGAAAATGTTTTCAGAATGGTTTCATAAAGGGGGTCTGCTCATGTGGCCTCTCATGCTTTGCTCAATCACGGGCATGGCCATCATCTTTGATCGTGCCTGGGCCCTCGCACGCAGCTCACTGGACTTTCATAAGTTCATCCTCTGCTTAAAGAAGCACATCCGCTCGACCAACCCCGAGGCCCAGCCAAGCTGCCTCAAACGCCGGCCAGCCTCAGCGAGCTTCATCGCACGCATTTACTACCAATACCTCCACGAAAACACGCCCAAGCGCAACGAAGCTCTTAAACGCGAAGGCTTTGAGAAGGATAAAGGAGGCTACCCCATCTTGGGAAATTCCAAAAATAGTTCTAAAAAAATTATCAAGTTAAATCACCCCGTCATCTAAAGTTAATGGTATATTCTACTAATTTTGTCTTTAAATAATAATGTCTTTAAATTTGTCTCTAATTTGACACTGTCACAACTCTAATTAAAAACAAATTAGCGTAAAGAGCGAGGCGTTGTGGAGGGGAAAACCTCTTTCATATACGGAGTAATTTCTGTTCGTTTTAAGTTTTAATGTCGCCCCTTACTTGCAGTTAAAAAAACTTGTTTTTAGAATACTCGCTAACTTGATTCCGCAGAATAAAAAAAAAAACGCTACTGCTAATTTCTAAGAAGGTGAAGTATACTCATTTCGCCAGTATTTCTAAGGATTCCAACACTAGCTCCAAAACAACAACAACAACAAAAAAACGGCCCTGGCTACACTTTAGGCTAGAGTCGGTTCCATCTACACTGTCTACAAACACATCGAATCCTTGCTGACTTGATTTCAAACAACTCAAAAAAAGGACACGTATTAAGAAAACCAAAATCAAAGCCTAACTGCACAATCCTGCTACTTACTGCTAGTTGGCCAGTGGCGGACCTGGCCCGAAATCCCACGTGCAATCGTCTGCCCGGGTTACCGCAAGCCAATCAACGTCAACAGACAAATGTGCGTCGAGGTTTCTCATTCAGTGGCGTAACGCCCACAATCACCGGGCTGCCGCCAACGATGTGGATTTAAGAGTCGGCTCGGACGGCAACTCCGGTGGATTGTATTATTATCCACGGCTTTCCGCGTGCCGATGTCTTGCCAGCTCGAGCTTCTTTAGGTGAACCGGTGGCAAGAGGTCTTCAAACGGGGTTAAGCCAGCAATGTACTCGGATGGCACAAAAGCCTTTGAGTTTTTAGTGGCCTGCCATAAAATTTATCCTTAAAGAAAGAAAATAAAAAGTAAATATCGGGACTTATTTCAGCCAAACTTATCCTTTTCTGAGGAGGTTTTGTATTCTCTCAAGGCAAAAATTGATTTCCCACATGCAGCTGGGCTTTCTCAAAAGGCGCTGCATTAGCCTATAGGTTAGCCCATAAATTCACTGTTTATTCACAACTTCAGAAGTCTGTAATATTTGAATGCTTTATTATAGTTTACACTTAGAAACTAACTAGTTTTAACATAATTGAACCATGAAGGGCTTCGTTATTTGTAGACATCTATCTTCAATAGCTAAGATGAACGACAAAAACTACATTAGTAAGGTGGGTAATTATGTAATCTTTTAAAAATATACCTTGAGACTATAGGAACAAGTACAAATAGCCACAAATTTATTACACCTTTAACTTGCACAAGGAAACACGTCTTTTATGTTTAATAATTAGTAGTGTAAGTTCTTGTGAATATTTGTTGTCTTTCATATTTGTAGGCCTCTATCTTAAAGACCTAGGATGATCGGCAAGTATTTAATTACTGACGTAGACTTCATATCCAAATGTTAATTGAGTATGGTTTGGGTTCTTTTGTAATTCATAGTACCTTTGTTAAATCCCGTAAAGAAATCATATTCATGGAGTCAAACAAGAATTCTATAGGAAACCAACATTTTGCAAAAAATATTAGATGTTAACATTGACACCTAAGCTTTCAACATTTTATTGTGTATTTTATATAGTAATCAAGGTATAAATGACTCTTTGGGATCGTTTTCTCCTATCCACAGGAGAAACTGGTAGGAAAAAACCCCAACTGTTTCTGAATGATAACAGGGGTTTTCTTTTGTACTGTCACTTTTCAATATCAGGGAAAAACCAAATATGGCAAACCAAGATTTGCGAGCTTTTTAAGGGTAAGAGATCAGTTATAGAGAATTGCTCACGTCTATTGTTGAACTTTTAATTATATGTAAGCTGTGATACATTTCGCGACCTTTTTTCAGTTAGGTGTGAGGTCGTAATGGTCGTCGGTTTTGATTATGGTAGTTCGAATTGCGCAATGGGTATATTGCAGCAAAAATCGGTGAGTCTTGTTCCGTTGGAGCATGGTAAGCACTACTTACCATCGACTCTATATGCACTTAAAGTAATAAATAGCTAACAAAAAAAATCCCAACAATCCTACTCCCTCAGTACCACCCACTCCTTACCACCCCCAACCAACCAGACCTCCCTACCACCTACTATCTCCTCACGAATAAAAACAAATTCAATCATTCTTTATTAAATAATCTTTTAACTTTCTCTTAAACTCTAGAAGATACTCAGCCCCTGATGCTCACTGGTAGAGAATTCCAGACTGCAGTTTCCAGACTGCATTGATGGTTAGATATTGCTTTTACAAAAAACTTAAAACTTTGTGAGAGTTTATTGTTTGTCATCGATCCGAAGTTTATCCACACATTCGTTTCATAAGAACTTTATATGCCCGGGGCATAACTGATAACCCTTGCACCAGGGCTATGGAGGGTTGTGTCCACCTTGAAGCCATTGTCATATGCTCTTTGGTCTACTGTGAACAAAATGGCTGTCTCACAATTTTAATTGGATGTGTTTGGGGAAAGCAGGCTGTCAGGAAGGAGGGCTGGTTGCCCTACATTAATTTTGACTCTTAAAAAGGGACTGGAACTATACATTTCCAATTCAATGAACTTCTTTTAAAGTTCAAACAATCTCACCAGCCCCTTTCAAATGCGGAGTAACATCTGTTCGTTTAAAGTTTTAATGTGGCTCCTTACTTTCAGTTAAATTTTTTTTTTATTCAATTTCTGAACGTTTTTGAATTAATGCATGTTTGATTTTGCTCTCCGCACATGAATAACTAAAACGAAATTTTCTATATTAATTTTTTTTTTTTTTGACTAAATGGCTTTCTCATAGTTTTGATTGGACGATTTTGAGAAAAAAAAGGAGCAGGGGAACTGGTCTAGTTACCCTTCCAATTTTTTGGTTACTTAAAAGGGCAACTAGAACTTTTGTTCGCGGTGCCGTTGGATTTCATCGTCCGAAAAATGTGCCAGATCGCTACCGCGCAGATAGTCCATCATGGTCGTGCCGGTTGATTCGCTGTCCACGTTCGGAGCTCCACGCGTTTGGCTGGTATCTCGTGCGTCGACCGTACGAAAATCAATGCTGAAGCGAGTCAAATCAGCCGTGTTGGGAACGGTTGAATGCATTTGGGCGGCCGAAAAAACGATCACGCCTCCCGGTTCGGTAACCAAGCGTATCTGCGGATCCAAATTGGTTGTGACAAGTTTTGTACCTATTGTGTGGTTCTTGCTCGCCCCATGGTCACCATTTCTGGCGAGCGCCACCAATCCGCCATCAAAGGCGTAGCCTTTGTCGGTAATTCGTTTGATGGCGGCCCGAGTGGCTTCTTGGGGAGTCGCCCCGGAGCGCATGAGTTCCACCGCGTGATAGGTGGGTAAGAACCGCATCATTACATCGCCATTGCCCGTCGCCACGGCAGCGCCAACTTCGTTGTCACAATAGGCGCCGGCTCCCGCAATCGGGGAATCCCCCACACGTCCCGGCAGTTTAAAATTACGCCCATTGGTGGAGCAACCGACACAAGTTTGCGACGCGCGTTACAAGCTGATTGAAAACTTGATGCCCGAACAGCGAAACCCGGGATACGATTTCACGCTCAAGCGTTTCTTCGCCGAACTACCCGACACGATCGCGGCAGCTCCCCCGCCGGTTCGGAGTGCTTATCGAAGGATGCAGACACCACCGAAATACGAGCTCTATGATTTGCAGAGCGACCCTTATGAATTTCGAAATCTGGTTTCCAGCGATGAACACCAAGACGTTTTCCAATCGCTGAAGCAACAGCTTGCCACGTGGCGCCGACAGACCAACGATCCGCTATGTCTTATTGTGAGCCCCCATTCCATCACTGTGCGCAGATATTTAAATAATTTAAGGAGCCTTTTTTCCGTGGAATGTAGGTTAAAGAGTCGTCGTCTTTATATTCTAATTGATTTGATTATTACAGCGCCAACGGGCTGCAGACTTTGGGCCATAGAGCGACAATTCTTTCAAGCTATTATGATGAGAACGGGAATGATAAGACAGGCAGAATACACTGAATTTCTAAAGAGGTAATTCTTCATCTTCTTTTGGCGATAGTCTAGATACCCTCATGAAATATTGGCATATGTGTGACAAGTGAGGGTTTCTTTGATGCAGTTTAACTAGAAATGTTCTGAAAATACAGTAAATTGCAATTTCCTAAATTTAAAAAGTAAGAATTTTGTTATTTAGGTGTTTTGTTCAGAACATGACGTCAAGTACATTGCTTCCCAATTTGATTGTATTCCCTGCAAGTTTTTGCTTGTAAAAAACAGAAAAAAAACAACAACAAAAAAAAAACAAACAAACAACTCTTGGCTTGGAGAATAAGCAGTCGTTTTTTCTTTGAAATACAGGTCATAATATTGCCAAAAGTTATTCAGCTTTAGTTAGTAAAAGAGATGCACGTTCCGAAACTTGTTGAGCCAAACTACCAAAGTCGGTTGAATATTGTGACCATGATGCGGATTGTGGCTTCGTCGTTGATGCAGTAGACGAAGTTCGTACGTCGGGAGTTGTGTAATAGTCATCATCATTGACATGTGCTCTTTGTAATTCTGGATCGGTACACCAAAGATACAGTAACACTGTAGCAGAACAAAAGTACAATGCCCCTGTAATCCAACCAAGGATGGTATGTTGTGGCATAACACCCCAACATAATGTTGCCATGAAATATATGTACAATGATGTAATAGCTTTTAGTTCAGCCATTAAACATCTATCTACGATGGTGTGGTAGCCTGCTAATGTTTCAGTAGCTTACTGGTTTATGAAAGTTCATCAGCAGACGATTTATGAAACTTACTAAGGTGGTAGGGAGGAGGCGAACCCAGGGGAACGGGGATAACGGGGATACATCCCCCTCCCCGAAATTTGTCCTGTTGGGTCGACTTTCTTCTAGATCTTGAGTAATCTTATAGATCAAGATAATGTACGCTGTAAATTTTACTGTGATGAGGATAAAAACTGAATGATTTATTATTTTAGAGGGGGCTTGCTGTTTTTAACGAGGTCGCTCCCAGCAAACCTGACCAACCAGTTTACCGCCGCTTCCACGGCACCGGGCATATCGTCGTCCAGCCCGGAAACCGCAATGCCAGGAATCCCGCCAAAACTCGCGATTCTTGCCGCACCAATGGTTCCCGAAAACAGCCAATCATGACCCAAGTTGGGACCGCCATTGACTCCCGAAATAACCAAGTCCGGTAAATGATCCTTCATCACTGTGGAAGCCGCCCAAATGACACAATCTCCTGGAAAACCATCGACCGCAAAGGCCTTGACGAGAAATTAATTAGAAGAGTATCTACGTGTTCAACCAATGGATTTTTGTTTGCCCCTATGTTATCTTGGGTACATAAATTTAAAAGTGGAAATATCTGAGTCTTTTTTTTCAATTTACCTTCCATAGCTCTTTTTTTTGTATGAATACTTTAACTTTATTTTTTTAAATGAACAGATGTATTTTTGACCCTTGTATCGATTTATTTAAAAAGCATAATTTTCCTAAAATATCCACAAAACATGTCAGTTTAAAAGTTAAATAACCCACCCCCCTAAACATATCTGTGTCCTGATTCTGCACCAATAAAAACATTCTTATAAATGTTGAACTGTTTCCCTTTAAGTTGTTTCGCATTTTTCAAAAGAGAAAATCGAGCCTGTATATTGTCTACTTTAATTTTAACAAATTTTTTAGAACACTGAACAACACTAAAAGACGGCAAATTTCCACTATCCAATGACAATCCATGCACCAACACATCCGAAATCAGAGACTCAGCATCCTCGATAGGTACTTCATTTAAGCCCCAAAATAATAAGTTGCACATTTTATTGCGATTTTCTTCTATAAAAGATTGGCTGACTGCTGAATTCAGCGAGTCTATTGCCATTAGTTAGTTGAACAATAAATACGAGCTCACTGTGCAGCATGAAAAAAACGTTTATGACGTTTTTGCTTATGACAATTTGCATATGACAATTATATCGACCCTTGAGGAACACAAAGCTTTGATGAAAACTAACTCATGGGGCTACGCAATTTAGGGTGCGTAGTGTGAGACTCATTTAACGATGATGGATACAGCCGTAAAAAAAAAAAAAAAACCTCAGAAACTTAAACAAAGTTGTCACCTAAGACTTGTCACTAACAATTTTGTAATTAGCAAGTCTAACAAAGCCCCAGCATAGAAGAAGCCTCAAAATCAGCACAGATAACTCTTGAAGAAATTCACCAGTATTCCAAGGAACATGGAGTCTCATTGTCCACCGAAAAAAACAAGGTCATAGTTTTCCATAGGAAAAGAAATACCCTCACCAATCCAGAGATCAGGATAAGTGGAAGAACTCTAGAAGTTGCAACTTCAGCAAAGATCCTGGAAGTCCATTCTGACAAGAAGTTGACATGGCAAACACATTTGGAAACCGCCAAAACCTCTTTTTGAAAAGACTAGTTCTAATGAAGCGAATGGCTATAAAATGCCGGTTGACCAAAAGGTGGAATGACTTAAATAATAAAAACATCTTATAAAAATATTATCTAGGACGACATTTAGCAATATTACGGGAAATGGGACGTATTTGTCACGGTGGTTACCATTATCTTTGGAAAAAAGTTTGTGGAGAATATATGGTACTGCTCTTTCGCCATTATATTGCTTTGCTTAGAGGAGCCCATAAACTGCAGTTATATCAAAAAGATGCATGGGTACCATATTATGGTATTCCGAATGGAGTAATGTAGGACACGACTTTAGAGGAAGGGATGAAGGTAGATTTTGAAAAATGCACCCCACCCCAAAAAATGTGACTAAGATCCACTAACTGGTACTTGTGTATTATAGCAACCACGCTCAAGAAGTGAAGTTAGTGAAGTGAAAAAGTGAAGTACGATGAAAATAAAATACTTTAGTAACAAAACTATGGAAATTACAGCAAATAATTATGGAAATCAGGCCCCCATTACCGTATTATATTAAATGGTTTCTAACCTAACCAAAATACCAACTAAAATATTTAATTAAAATATAACTACATTGTAGTTTATCTCTCTCGCGCTAATCTGGTTACAAACACAAAGATCGTTTTATTTGAGTGACTCTTAAAATTACTAAATGAAAAGAAAAACATCCGAAACTTCCGTAGGACTAGAGATTTTGTTGGAGATTTGGGTTGCTGATTGGGGAAAGAGCTGAAATTAAAATTAAAAATTTATACAGTATGCAATACTGCGAACCATGAAATGAGTGCATCCCTCTCCAGTAAGTCTTTCAACTCGCCTCTCAGCATACCGTGATATGAAAATGGAGTAAATAAAAAATAATTTCTTCTCTAAACAACGACCTATCAATGCATAATGGTACATTATAATGAAGGAATATGAATATGACAGAATGGATAATGAATGAACACGTCCGTACCAGCGCTTCGAGTCGTTGTTTACCTTTTGACCTTTTGACCTTTTGACCGTTTACCACTCGACCGCTTAAAACTTGCACTTCCCGGACGTCTCGCACATAACTTACTATAGTTAAATTTTGCCGGATGTAATCTTGGTTGCAAGAGCGGCAAACCAAGAATATTTTTACAGCTTTTGTTTTATTTGTATTTTCCGGAGGCTTTTGCGCAAAAAGAGAAGTTAAGCCGTCAATAAGCGGCAAAAATAGGGTAGGTGACATATTATTTTGATCAGAAGAAAGCCGGACTCAAACGCAACCGGACAGAAGCTGAGTTATCGGATCCGGTTATGAATTCTACTAGTAATAAATAAAAAAAAAAAACAAATTTTTTAACAGAAAGTAAGGAGTGACATTAAAACTTAAAACGAACAGAAATTACTTCGTATATGAAAGGAGATGTTTCCTCATCAACGCCCCGCTCTTTATGCTAAAGTTTGACTCTTTCTCTTAACTCTACTTTTTAAAACAGTAAGAAAAAAAACTTTAGCGTAAAGAGCGGGGCGTTGCCAACACAGCTACGCAAGCTCGTCCTCCGTTCCAATCTATTCAAAGCCCCCCTCTTTACACCCTACCTGGAAGTTCCCATTTCCTTTAAATCTCTCTTTACGACATCCTCCCCTAAACCCTGGCCGACCTGCTTTCCGTTTAGCACAAGAAGGTTGGCCGAAAAGGACAATCTTTGGCAATCTGTCACCCTTCATCCACAGAACGCGCTCTAGCCATCTCAACCTTTCTCTCATTATAGCCCTAGAAAGCGGGATTGAACCACACTGTTCTTTCAGCCAACTATTTGAAATACTTTCAGCGCAGAAACAGTTTTACAAGAATGTCTACAATCGACCTGAGACGACTCCAGGATCACTGGACGAGTTGATCATGAGCTCGGTCCGGTCTTTGTCGGCTCTGCAACTCCGCGGTGCGAAAGACGCTGAAGACGGTTTTCCAAAAGAAGCCGCTCTTCAACACTTGTTTTGTGAGGCGATGACTCGGTTACTCGCACCGCAGAACAGTGTATGTCCTGAACTCAACACTTTCGCGCAGAATGCTGATGGCACGGCCCATTCAGGTGAGCTGGACTTTTCCATCAATGCCACTCTGAAAATTCACGTCCTGGCGGCCTTCTTTCGGAGTTTTTGCAGCATATCCACAATATAGGCAGCGTTAGCTGTCTTGCTCAGGAACAAACTCCTTATAGACCACCGCTTTGTTGTCGAAAAAGACAATGAAAATTGTTTTCCCTTTTGATTTGTTCAGTCTTGCCTTTTGGGGTTGGAGGGACTGATTGGTCTGCAACTCAGAGCCTTGATGTTTTGTTCCTGGGTCTTACCTAAAAATACAGGTTTCGTCACCAATAGTTCAGTAGTTTTAATAATCAGGTTTTATTTTTAACAGAAGTTCACTAATGATTAAGTAAAAACAAACAAGTTTATCTTAAGTGAAACTAAGGAGTGACATTAACAATTAAAACAAACAGAAATTATTCTGTATATGAAAGGGGCTGTCCCCTGCTCAATGCCCCGCTCTTTACGCTAGAGTTTGATTCTGTCACAACTATACTGTTTAAAACAACAAAAACTTTAGCGTAAAAACCTCGACTCAGTTTCATAAATTTTCCCATATTAAAAATAAAATATAATATATAATAATTGTATTTTTTCCTATTAGAAAGACAAAAAATGAACTTAAGCTCTATAAGAAAGGAACAACATTAAAACTTAAAAGGGACATAAGCTATTTCGTACATGAGGGGCGCTGTCCCCTCCTTAATCCTCCCTCTTTACATTAAAGTTTGACTTTTTGTCCCAATTCTTTTTTGGAATTCCCAATTCCCAATTCATAATGGCTGCTTAATTTGAATGAAGAATATTATTAAGAACTTCAAGACTAGCGTAAAGAGTGAGAGATGAGGAAGCGGCTGCACACCTCATATGCGGAGTGATTTCGTTTGTTTTAAGTTTTAATGTTGCTCCTTACTTTCAGTTTAAAAAAACTTGTGACTGTGTGGGAGTAAGTCGTCCCAAAAGGCATAGTTATAAGGATTTTCAACTACGCTGAATAAAATGGCTATCTCAGAATTTTGATCCGGTGACTTTCGGAAAATAATTAGCGTGGGACAGGGGCCTATGTGCCCTCCGATTTTTTTGGTTGCTTAAAAAGGGCTCTAGAAATCTTCATCTCCGTTAGAATGAGCCCTCACGCAACATTCTAGGACCCCTGGGTCGATACGATCACCCTTGGAAAAAAACAACAAAAAGAAACAAACAAATAAACACGCATCCGTGATCTGCCTTCTGTATAAGATTCGGCTAGTATCAAAATTTAAATTAAGTGAATGAACAGGCATGTGCATCTAATAAAGCAAAAGAAAGGAGGTATTTTCGTGAAGACATCTCAGAAATATTTCTTAATATGGCTTAAGTTTACCTTCAAAACAGCCTCTGGAATTGCTGGCTAGGGCCGGCCTGCCACGGTGACGTGAATATACATAGTATTGGCTAAAGGAAAAGGGGAATTTTCATTATGACCTATCATAAAAAACCGAATGCAAGAAGTTTTTTTTCCTTTGCGTGTTTCCTTTTTCAAAATGTGTTCCCTATCAACCTCTTCGTAAAAACTTACCCTATTACTTTCAAGTAGTGCCAACTTTTCATTAATCCCTGACCTTTATCTTACCATAAAAACGAAGCCCGTTGGCGAAGTTTCACCCCCCCCCCAAAAAAAAATCGAACACTGATACAAATAAAACTAATAAATACTCCTGAATTAATTTTCCATATCTTTTCTCTTTTTGATTAAATAATGATACCATATCTGACTTTTTAAAATAATGTTTGGAAATCCAGCCCCTCCTTCATGGAAATTCTCTTCCCCCATGGAAAGATCCTCCCAGATGTCCAGGGGTCCTCCCTGGGAAAATTTTCAAAATTTAAGTGTAAAATGACACATTTTTAGGCTGTTTTTAACGATTTATTAACCAGAGTTTAGAGGCAATGAATATGGTTTAACTCGAAGAATACGGACTAAAAAAAAAGGATTTTTACGCCATTAGAGTGTTCATGCATTAACATATCATATCTGGTCCTTTGACCATAAGAATTTGAGCATTGAAAGCCATTATCTTTTTATTTCAAGTGCGGAAATACTTTTAGTACTTATATTGCTCTTTTTTCAAATGATTAAGTTTTCACTTTTCTTTCAAAAATTTGTTCTTCAGAAAAAGTTTGGGCACACATTTTTCTTTCTTTGTTTCAAATATTATAGACTCGAAAGTTAAGAAACAAAAACAAACAAAACGGGGGCATAAAAAACTTCGATATAAATTTCCAATATCGAAGTACAATATTCAAATTTTATATTATTATTCAAATTACTTCGTTTTAAATTATTTTTATTTGTTTTACCCTCCGTTCCCCAATGCCATCCTTCGTTACACTTAGGCACGCTTGCATCGTGCCTGCGTCCCCTTAGAAGTTCTGTTTTTTACGCTCCTTGTTATGGTCGATTAATATAAATGATCTTATAGTACTAAGTATTCCTAATGTAAAGATTGAGGCATACGCTGATGATGTTTGTACGATTATCACATCAAGTAAAATAGCAACTTTAGAATCCTTGTCATCAAGGGAATTTTTGCATTTCCAAATTTGGTCAGTAGATAATTAGCTTATGCTTGACAAATCCAAGACAGAAGCAATTTTATTCTCAAGGAAGCATCAGTTTCCGACTGTATAGCTAATGTATGATGAAATTAAGATACCTGTTAAAAATAACGTTAAATATTTGCATACTTTCATTTGAAAAAGTCCTTAATCTCTAATCGGTTTCTAGGTCACTCTTGAAACGTCCTCTTCCATGGAAATCAAAACCGCATGCAAAATTGAGTTGGCAAAGATAATGTCAGACAAATAAAACAATTTTTTGTAGGAATTCTGTCGAATCCCCCAGTGTAAAATTTGCCCTGGAAAATACAACTTCCTAAACTCGGATTTTTTCCCCTCCAAGGAGGATTTTTCCAATGGAAATCCACCGCCAGCGAAAAATCCCCCCCCCCCCCCCTCCCCGAAAAATGCTAAAGGGGTTGATATGTTTTTTATTTTTTGTTTGTTTTGTTTTTTATGTGTAGCCTATGTTTCTTTTCTGTGTTTGTGTTGTTGCATTGGTGATTTCTTTATTCGTTATAATATTATATAATAATATCATAATATAATATAATATATATTATACTGTATAATATATTGAATCGGGGTGATTTGGAAAATTAGAACAAATGAGGTATTTTTAACTTACGAACGAGTGATCGGATCTGAACGAAATTTGATATTTAGAAGGACCTCGTAACTCAGACCTCTTTTTTCTAAATCTCATTTTAATAATATAATTCTCATATACGTAATAAAAATATACGAAGATAGAAGCTCGTTACTTAAGTTAATTCGTATGTTACGTCTATTTATTACTAATAAAAACGTTCGTAAATAAATTGAAAGTTCTAGTAGCCGAAAAATTAGAGGGCAAATAGGCCTCCTCCCCCACCCCTTTTTTCTTAAAATCGTCCGATCAAAGCTATGAGAAAGCCATTTAGCCACAAAAAAATTAAATGCAAATTTCGTTTTAATTATTCATGCGCGGAGAGCCAAAATAAAACATGTATTAATTGAAAAACGTTAAGAAATTAAACTTTGACGTGACCAAGAAAGGGATGCCATCTGGCCTTCCAGTTGTCCAAGGTTTGCCATTAAACTTGATGAATTTTATTTATTTGAAATCAAACAGTGTTAGCAAACTATAAGTAAGGAGTGACCCGGCTCAATAGGACATAAATAGTACCGAAACTACAAAAGCGGAATTTAGATACAAATTCTAGCAAAAGAATTAAATTTTTATGCTGATTTCAAATATATAAGACCAAGGTTGGTGCAGAAGGCAAAATCTTGAAAATTGGCAGTTTTAGATGGTCAGAAAATATCACTGTTATTGAAAGATTGACACTAAAATCTTCACCTTAGCTTTTGAGCCTCGATGGCTGAATGGTTAAAGCGTTAGTTTAGTAACCATGCGGTCGTGGGTTCAAGCCTGGTCAATGCCCATAAATTGCAAGCTATTGTGGTAATGCTCCATTCTTTGACAATTATATATATATATACAATAAAAACATCAAACTTTGACTCTTACGAGCTCTTGGAAACATAGTTTCCTTCATCAGGCACTGATCAGTTGAAGTCCGGATCCTTAAATAAAGCATCTGTATACAATAAAACCTGTTTACAATAAAAAAAGTCCCCTGAGGCTTACATTTGCATGAATTTTGTGATAGTTCTAAGAGAAAACCAAACTTTAGTCAATAGATATCTGAGTTCAGAAAGGTTTCGTGATATGTTTTTTTTTATTATTATTATTGTGATTGTAAGCTAAAAGCCCACAAGCAAGCCAGGGACTAATTGTTTAAATACTAAGAAAGAGCTTTAAAACGTTTGCTTGCCTAACATGCTTAGCTTCTTATTTTGGTTGTCCTATTGATTTATCATCCTGCTGTTTGATTGGCCGTTGATTTTGAATTAAAATCAAGTAGGTCTCGTCCAAGTAGGGCGGCTGCAGGCGGTATCCAAAACGTGCCAACACTTGGGCCCTGTCCGGTTGTGTCAGTTCCGACGTGATGCGTTCGCTATCGGGAACACTCGTCTCCCAGCGATCGAAATACTTGGTGTTGTGCTGAAATACGCCTTCGTTCGGCGTCGTTGGTTCCAGACCAAGAAATTGCTGGACGTTCGCAAGGACGCCAGCAGGGTCCGCAACCAACTGCTCATAACGCAGCAGAGTCCAGTTTTCGACGTGGCTTAGGTCGTCGAGAAAAATCTCGTGGGCTTTGACCCATTCTTCCAGTTCTGAATAACATGATTTACTGTGTTTTCAATAATTGTCTTAATATGTGGGCTGTTGAATATGTAGATCGAAGTAAGAGAATTGAAGTATTCTCATACTAGTTTGAAAGATTCAGAACCAATGTTCAGTCTTTATATTCGATGTGCTACTATTAACTATGGTAATAGCATTGGGGACACTTTTATTTTGCTCGGTGAAAACGAACGTTTCATAGTAGGATTTGTATTTGGATGTATGCGGATCCATGTTAAACACATCAATTATTTGATTTGTGTATACAACGATAAGGTCCATCGCGCCCACGTGATGGAGAAGATGGAGGCCGACAGCTTCGCGGACCTGGTGAAAATGGCCATGCGCATCGGCCGCACCGGCGACCCGAAGACGCGTAGTTGAGGGAACGAACCGGGGCGTCGGGCGTCCCAATCGAGGGACTGAGGGTAATCCCCAGGGTCGGCCCCTTTGGCCGTGGCCTGGCGGGTCTCTAGGCTCGACTTCGACCGGTCGGGGTCTTCTCCCCCCTACCGCTCGCTCGACTCTCCTCGCAACCCGAACACTGCTTGCTCGTGGCACTCTCTCGCATGTATCTTACCGTCCGGAAGGAGGGCGAGATCGCGAACAATATCCGTCGGCAGCACGAACCCATCGAAACTCGCGTCTAGCAAGGTTCCTCGCCGATCATTGTCCTGAATGAAGAGCCGCACCGCATTCTGGGGCCCCAGAAAACCGCCGTTCGTCGGATTGGAAAGCGTCAGAGCGATCGGCTCACTCCCCTCTGGAATGGCATCATCAATGTAGCTGACCTCAAACGTGGCCTCAGTCTCTCCGGGCGCAAAGGTCAGTGTGCCACTCGTCGGAATAAAATCCTCCCCGGCAAGAGCAAATCGCGCCTTGCGGAATTTTCTGGAGTAGGAATTCTTGGGAGCGGTTGGGCACGGGAATGGTAGGCATTTACCGTGGGCTAAAGAGAGCGCGTCATTTGCCCAACGGCTCGCGGGTACGCTCGCCCTACCTTGGGGATTGGCCGGAGGCCGCGGAAAATAGTTTTGCTTTGGGGTTTTTTCACGGTAGTTGTTGAGCGGCCTGCGTGCGGGGCCAGAACGGAATAGGAATCGATTGTGAAGCCCAACGACCTCAGAGGGATCTTGAATTACATCCCGCGTTTTCGGGGGAAGACCTTCTTATTCGCTTCCCTATATTCAACAAGCGGATTGATATGTATACATTGTTTTTGTGATAAGCTATAGACACTCCCTTTATTTTTCATTTTTTCCTTTTTTTCTTTTTTTCTTTTTTTTTAGTATTTTTAGTTTTTTAGCTTTTTTAGTTTTTATATTAGTTTTTAGTTTTTTTCTTTTTAGTTTTTTTGTAGTTTTTACCTTTTTTTTAGGTATTTTAGTTTTTTTTTTACTTATGTCCTGGTCGTCATTGATACTCCCTGTGTCCCGGTTGTCATTTGTGTCCCGGTGCTTGCCGGTGGACCCTTGTCTTCGCGCTCGTCAATCGTTTTGGACGTCTGCAGGAACTTGTTGTACGAATCCACCTGGATCGACAACAGGTACGGCACGTCCAGAATTGTCGGACGCTTGCCAAAGTTCTTGCGAATTCGTTTTTTCTCAGTGAATGAGTATGCCATTCGAGAAATCCTCGTTAGCCTTGCTTTAAATACGGATGCGAGCAAGCAGCCAGCCGCATTGCGACTGGCTGCTCACCCGACTTTTCATTCGCCTCGCCGTCACAGGACGGCCAGTCAAGCATCTTGCGATGCAACAACTACGTCAGCATTCATCTCGTTCTTATTTCCATTTTTTTCTGTTTGGGCTAGCAGGATACCATTAGATATAAGAGAGATCTATACTGTGTCATTTAAAAGCTAATTTTCAATCTCTACGTGCTTCTTATAAATTTCTTGCAATAGTTTCGTCGTAAAGCGACAGATGGTTCAGACAATGGCAC
This sequence comes from Alatinidae sp. Z8VKAUB7J3, assembly GCA_010016025.2. Taxonomy (NCBI): domain Eukaryota; kingdom Metazoa; phylum Cnidaria; class Cubozoa; order Carybdeida; family Alatinidae; species Alatinidae sp. Z8VKAUB7J3. Next base: position 88,040,977 of record JAAAKM020721499.1, read on the forward strand.
TTTTTGATACTATTTTTGGAGTGGAAAGGCTGCGGAGTATACGTAGTACACCATTCTTTCCTCCATAGTAAAAAAATGCTCAATCGGAGGTTTGCACCCCCTCATTAGTTTATACTTTCGCATAGAGATTGGTATCCCTCAATTCTCGTTGTTCTATTAATTGCGCCGGTATAGTAGCAAGCTTTGCTTTCTTATTCTACATGTTCATGACTCTGAAACTTATTCAAGCTTCTCACCCGCAATATCTTCAGAAAATTGATTTCTTTGTTTTCCTTTCCAAATGCGTAAACACCAAAGTAGTTGACAGTTCAAAGGCGACAATTCTTCAAGTGTTGAATCCTTTCTAGAAGATGTAGCTCTACAGACCCCAGGAGTATTCTCTTTTAGTGTACATTCATTATGCATTCTACTATATTGAGGAGTACAGTACACTAGCACGTAGCACCTGCTTATTTAGGGCCACGATGCCACACTGTGTATAGATAAGCGGCGGCAATCCATCCCTATAGTACATTGCCTGGCACATGGTCACGTCTCTTGGACAATTGTACCTTCCGTTGCACTGAGAAGGCCCAACCGCGATGGACGATAACCCGTGAACGCATCCAAAGGACCGCATGACGAACCGTCAGAACTCGTATGTTCATTTATAGTCTTTTTAGTGTATGATAGAATGTATCGTAAGTGATGTGCACGTTACCGTGTGTTCTTTGTTCGCTATGAAATTCTCAAAAAACGCATCGATAAAGCTTATGTCAAAGGAACTTCAGAGCGACTTACACAACCCGGAAAAATTGCCATCGTTTATTCGCAAGAAAGCGAAGCGCAGGAATATGTCAATTACCTGGAATATCTTCAATACATCACTTACATCGGCCCCAATATCGAATGGATTGATTTGAACGATATGCAGGGCGTAACCGGCCTCCGGGCTTTGCGAGTGGAATTGGTTTTTCCTCGAACGTCGGCTAAGACGATTGTTAAGTTGAAGGCGGGTGTGAACGAATAAGGGCGATATCAGTAGTGGTTCAGTAATCCCTCATCAGATTGAAAAGGGTGGTATCCCTATTTTTATACGTAATATGTCTGCTCATTTAATTTTGAATTGATTATTCAATTTGATTATCACTTGTTTTCGGCTTCATTGATTTATCTATAGTCAATTTTGTGTTTTTCAAGTTTGAGTTAACTATTCCTATTATTTTCCATGTGCTTTAGACTCTATTTATTCATTCATGGTAATTGCTTTTTTTTTAAATTTAACATATTGTATTACTTTATTTCTATTTCTTCCTATATCCGTTTGAAAACAGTGAGCACCACAACAATCTCACTTTTTTCACCATAAAGCTATTGGTACATTAAAATGAGAACCAGCAACGATCATTTTTTCAAATTTTGTGGCACTGTTTGTTTTATTAACTTTTTCAAATTGGCCTTTGCATTGTTCATGTAATCATTTTTTTTTTTGTGATTTTACCTAGTCGTCCGAAAAATAGAAATTTACAGCAGAAGAAATATGACAGTTAAGTAATCTGATCATGGAGGAAGAATAAACTGAAAACCTTAAGAAAATTTGTAAAAAAAAAAATTTCTTTTGTATTCCAAAGCATTTGCTGACCGTATGGTCGCTGCCGGCATGGAAGACATTCGGCTGTTTCCAATGACGCTGGGAATTGCCACGTTGTACCTGGGACGCTGCACTGCAGTTACCGAACCGATTCGTTAGCGTTTGCTTTACGGGCTGTGAAGATGCTGAAGACGACTCCTACGACGCTCTCTCCGATCGCGGAAACGCTCCAGAATCAACTGGATCGTTGCCGGCAATTCCCGGTCGCGCTCACCGCGGCCAGCGAAGGTAACCCTCTCGACTGGCTCGCGGCGCAGCCCGCAGAGACAAAGATCGCAGATATTTTCAAATGCTAGGATATGTCTTTCCTGCTGGATATTCAGCTTCTAACTTTCTCTTGCATAAAGGAGAATGGAACTAACGTTGCTATTCAACAGACAGAACTTTAGACAGAAAGAGTATTTTTTGCTTTGCCATACTGGTTTCATTTTGTTAAATGCCGATGTTCCTTGTCTAATACTCCTTTTTAGATAATTAAATGTAGACAAATCAATTATGCCTACAATTAATTAATTTATTAATTAAAAAAATATGAACTGATTTATTAAAGATAACACAAAAATTAAATTAAAGGTAATATCGCGTGGACACCGAATGGCGCGCGGAGGGCGGACAGGGCATCGGACCATTGCTTCATCGGAACGATGGCGCTGCGAAAGCGTTTCAACCCGGCAACATAATCGCCCAGCAGAACGACAAGGTCCGGTTCGAGTGCATTCGTCCGGTCGACGATATTCGCGATCCGTGGCACCGGCATCCACGGTTCGCACGCATGAAAATCCGCAAGGACGGCAACCCGAAGGGGGCCGCCGCGCGGTGAAGCAATGCCCTCAAAGCAGAGAAAGTAAAACAAGTAGCGAGAAACCGTCAGACACTCTAACATATTTCAGTAAGACACATCCTATAGTAAAAGAGAATTCTTCGCTTCCAAAGGTTGCTAAAGGGAAAAGTAAAAGAAGAAGGTAAGTCTAAAGATTTCGATTGATTTTCTAAGCTTTTTAGGCCAAGTTAAAACATTTCCGTAAGTTGATTGCTTTTTCTTGTGTTTCTTTTTACTGGCAAAATTAAGCTAATTAAAAAAAAGCTAAGATCTCATATGGCAGCTGTGCCGAGGTTGGAAAGCCAAGAACTCGTATGGCATGAGCTCTAGCAAAATTCAAAGAATCAATAGGGCCCATTGGGCCTATTGGTAAATCCTGGCCTGGTTCACTGCAATTTTCAGTTTATTTTCAATGATGTAATAATTACAGCAGAAAATACTTGTAATATGATTCATTTTTTTTAAAGCGCCACACGCGCAGAAGATCTTATGCTTTTATTATTTGGGAAATAGGCAGTAGCCAAACTCTTCTTTTTTGTGAAGAATATAGGTGCCCTGAACAGTTTTGGAAAGAGTAAATCAAATTAAACTGAATTCCTATGACTTTTGGATTAAAATATCGCTAATAAGTTCTTTTGGGTTGGGGGTTCCCTTTTTTTCTGTTTCAAATATTGTTTGGCAGTTCTAATGTCCAAAATCGCAAGTTTTCAATATTAAAATGTTGTAAACCCGTCTTAATTGCTGTAGTGACATGTCTTAATTGTTAAACAAAGACAATATTCTTGTTCTATTTTTCTTATTCACCTTAATGTTGACTAATAACCGTTATGATTTCGGAATTGCCATTGGTTTCGGCCGTTATGGTTTCGCTGCGTATGGATCAGTTGTGGCAGCTGGTGGTGCAAAACCACTCTGGGCACTTGTCAGGGCTAAAATATGAATCAGTGCAAGTGTATTCGAACAAATTTTTGAGGCAGCCATTTTTTCCAAAGTAGTTCAAAGGCCAAATAACTATAATTCTGGAGTCAAACCCTTCCCCCCCTCCAGCGCCAGGGGCAAGGGTTGTAATCTATGCAAGTTACCTACTGTTAACCTAAGGTTTTATGGAAGGGGTAGTCGTATAAACTTTGATTGGAAATCGAAAGTTTTACCGCCCATGTTAAGATTAAAAATTTTAGTTTTTAATTAATTTTTAGTTTTTAAAAATTTTTAAATTTTAGCCATTTTTGCTAAAATAGTTCAAAGAAGTCGCGCCAGAATTACTTAATTCAATTGAAATTGCAGATTTCCCCCCTAGAGAGGTGTTATTTTAGCGTATGCAACGATACACAGGAAGGAGACAATGAATTCATGCCTGAATTTCTTAACCACCCTGGAAGTTATTTTGGGGTTAGTGAAGGATAAACAAGAAAGAGGAATTGGGTTCATCCGAAGAAAAAATTCATGCGTGTGACGTCACATTTATCAAACAGGCAATTAGAAGCCTTGATGCCCTATAAAGTGCCAGAAATCAGCCTCTCACTATCAACTTACATTTCTTACTATTTCTTTTATTCTTTATTTTAATTTCTGGTTGTCTTAGACTTTTTTTTCTACTGGCTTTTTTCCTTACTTTTTTATGAGAACTTTTTTGTTAAAACATTTTTCAAAATTAATATCGTTTCGTTTCTAAGCTACGTAGGTTTAATCGTAGAAATATTTCTTTTTTCTTTTTTTATCTTTTCTCTTTTTTTTTCTCTCTAATTGTCTTGTTCCACACGTGTCAGGATCATAATTGTTTGCAACTGCCATCAAACCATTCACATCAAGGAGGCCACTTGGAAATCCATAAGAGGCCCAAGTAGTTTACCAAAATTCTGTTACCTGGCAGCATTCTGGTATACAGACCTATTAAACACACAATTTATGTGCATTCCTATTCCAGAAACAAATATTTAAGAAGCTCAAGATTAAGGTGCTTTCTAAGAATGCCACTACAATTTAAGAACTGGTTGAGATGCTAGGAATTGTTGTTTTAATTTTACCAGCAGATCTGCAGTTTTATCAAAGGACAAAGCTCAGTATAAAAAAAGTGCATTTTGATTTGGCAGTAGAGGGGAATTAAATATATGATGTCATTACAGCTGAATATTGCTATTTTCGTAGGCCCCGCACAACTTTTCCTGCGAAGACGGGGCCGGCCAGGTATTCGGATACCACGGGCGCGTCAGTCGCGGATGTGGACAGCCTTGACGACGAACACGATCACGATGATCACGGTGAACAGCGCCATCAGGCAGCCGAGCAGATCGTCGGAGCGGTCGTAGCGCCGGTCGGGACGCCGGCGTCCCCGCACCGGCGGCAGGTTACGGCCGTGGGAGACCAAGGGGCGGTTCACCAGCCCGGGAGTGCTGTCCGGGGCGCGGTAGCGCCCGCGCCGGGGTCTGCGTGGGTTGGTCAAAATCACCGGATACTGTCGGGTTTGAAAATAAGAGGTTTGAGGCACGAGGTCCTTCTAACTATCAAATTTCATTAAGATCCGATCACCCATTCGTAAGTTAAAAATACCTCATTTTTTTCAATTTTTCCTCTCACTCCAGCCCCCCAGATGATCAAAATGTTATCAAATTTATATGTCCTAAATCACATTATTAGAGGATTTTTCTCTGTTTTGTCCGTCCTACCCTCGAATACGCTTTGTAATAATTGTAAATATTTCATTTTAACAGCTGATTTGACTTGATTTTAAGTGTTCTTCTTTGAGTAATAACAGTATTTATGAGAGAAATTGGTTACCCGTTGCCAAAAAGTATGTCTGTAATAAAATGTAATTCTTTTTTAATATATGACACTGAACAAATATTAAGTACTCTACCCACAAGATATATTACCATGCCTCTTTTAACCTGTGGAGGATGGTTAGATTTGAAGTGAAGGTATCTAGTTTTGTGCGTAGGTTTTCAAACATCTTACTAGTATACATGGAAATTATGTCAATTCTGCTTGATATGGAATTTTTAGAAATGTCTATCTGTTTCAATTTTTCTACAATATTTGATCAAGTCTTGTGCTCCTGAGGATTCGTTTTTGGGTCCGGCCTTGTTTTTAAGTTGTGTAGATACGATGAAGTTTTATCTCCTGGCACTTACTTAACATCGTTAGTGTATGACAATGCAAGATAATTTGCCTTCATGTGTTGATGATGACCTTGTTTATACAGTTAATTATGTTTAAGTAAATTCCACTTATTCTCAAGTCTGAGGAAATTAAACATCAACATGAAAGAGAATACGACAAGAAAACTAGCTGATCTTAGTGGTATTATCTGATATCTCCGTACAACAGGTTTATCCTTCTGCGGGACCGCGATCGTTGTGGCAGCGCAGGCACTGGGCTCGAGCGTGAGCGCCGACCAGCGGCACTCCAGTCTCCGCCGCATGGTCGAACTCGAAGTCGTCGGCGAGCTCGTGCCAACCGTCGCCCACGTGGCAAGTCTGGCAGTCGGCGGGGAAGGTGTCGTGGGGGACCATGGGGCCCCAGCGCTGACTCCAGCCCTGCCGCGGGACCAGCGTCTCGCAGTGGACCAGCACCAGGCTGGAGGCCATCAGGCAGAGCACCAGGAAGATGCGCATCCCCACGGAGCGGCGCGCTATTTCCTCATCGAATCCGTTCCCCGTTTCTGGCAAGTACAGCGGTTGGTTCGATTTGGACAATGAAGATGGGACACGCACCCGAATCAATGAGCGTGACGTGCTCCTCAAATTCAAAAAGAACAATGCCGGATATCACAACGTTGAAGGGAAGGGTAGTAACGTGTTCGGAAAATACAGTATCACAGGAACCCTAACGTTGGATAACGTGATTACTATCTTCCGGCACTTTCAACCGCGCAAGCTCAAGACCAAGTCCGTTACGTCGGCACCGACCCCGATCAATGCGCCCGGACAGAAAAATTACACAACCAATGATCACCAACTACGAAATTTCTAATCTCCCAGTTCTTTAAAAAAAAAAATAACAAGGTTTCTAACATCCTTATTACTCACTACCAAATTCAAACCAAAAGGAAAGCTAAGACCTAGTTCAGATCAAACACCACTATTTTTTAGATTCATTTGTCTCTGCTATAAAGTTCGAATACATGTATGCAAATTTGACAAGTGGAGAAAGATCTCCTGGATGACTTCACAGTATTTTGATACCCAAATTTGAAAATTAGTTTCCTAACTGACCCAAAGCATTTGCTGCAACAGCAATGTGACGTTTCTTAACATTTTGGAGAATGCAAAAACGGTTTTGCCCAAAGAGGGCCAAAATGCTGTCCGAGAGAGCGATTTCCGAGATAACCAATATACATAGAACTACCAAAAAGCTATGCATTCAGCTTTCTAATTTCTGAGGCTATAAAGCCGTGCGTTGATGCATTTGTTCCTAAAGGTGCATACAGTCTATTAACAATAAACGGTTAATTCAGACATACATCTTAAGCTGAATTTGTTCACTCGAGGCTTCATAAAATTATGTACAAAGGTATGTAGGTACACGGTGATGCGATCGATGTCTTCCTGCTCCATCACCTTGGGGAACATGCGGTGCGCCATTTCCCGCACATTCGAGGCGGAAACGATGGGCAGCCAGTATTCCGCCATCCAGCTTGTGCGGCGGCCGAGATGGGTGATCTGGTTCATCACCGCCGCGCCGTGCCGGTGGTTGGACTCGGCAATCTTTCGGTAGTAATCGACAACATTGTCCACCGACAGGTCGATATTGCCGAAAGCGGCCGGGGAATCGATCGACACCGTGGACGACCCGCCGAACATGTTGAGGCCGACGCCGCCCTTCGGCACGGAAATAGGAGCTGTTGATAGACTGGACTTAAAAATTTTCTTCATATTCATGATGCAAATATTAAGATACGGACAATGTATCACATACAACCAACCATGACCTATACTTCAGCCACAGTACCTTTGTCCAGAGGCAACTGCATAGCTACCAAAAGTTTGAGACATTTTCAGACGAGATGGAATAAACGCATTTTCCCAGGTCATAACAAAAAAGAACATTTGGTACTACTCATGCACAACTTTTTCCCTGCACCCCCTCCCCTCACCCTAAAAAAACTCAGACAAATTCTTTTGTGGTCTTATCAAAGGGTTCATGGTAATGAACCGTAAGTAAAGAGCGACTCGGCCCAATAATGGTCAAAACTCTGAAAAATAATTTTTAAAACAATTACCACATCAAAAGAATTGACTTTTTATTCTGACTCCAGATAAATATAATTCATTAAACTTAATTCTACCATCAAAAGACACGAGCCTGAGAAAATTCACCTGGTTTCTAAAAAAATGAGAGAAACAATACCCCAAAAATTTGCTAATTTTCAAATATATTTGCCCAACCGAGCGTGATGAACAGTGAATCCTCTGGTAAAAAATTAACTAGAATCTTACCAAAGTTCACTATATATGTAGGTCAATAAATAAACTGCTAAATATATACACTGAAAGTTTCTTTTTCCCAGCCTAACTCCTTGCATAGGCCAAAAGTAGCTAAACTAGGATTTTACCCAATCTAAGGATTTCTTTAAGGCCTAAAATACAATTTCTATCAAATAGCGTTAGCCTACTCAACTATGAAAGAACACATGAAAAGGCATCAAGGTATATATTCACTTTCACCTTAACTGAATTATGTTGTTAACTGTAGGTTTACTTCCCTTCAATGGATGGATGAAGTAATTTGGGTTAGCCTTCACTCAGTTCCACTGACAAAAGATTTATGACAGAAAAACGGGCTACTTTTGTTTTTTTTTCTTTTTAAATAATTTGCGGTTACTCTGTTTTTATGTATGTTGTGTTCTGTAAGTATTAACCTTGGGTTGTAAATTTCTTCGAGCATTTTCATTTGTAATAGCTTACAGCCATATCTAATTGCTTTCATGAGTAGGTAATATTTTTTTTTTTTTTTTTTATCGGGGTCTGAAATTCGTCAAATCTTGAAAACAGACTGATTCAATCTTAGTAAAAATACACAAAAAGGTCAAATAAGGTTAAATATCTTGAAAGTCATATTAAATCCCACCGTAGGCTTGACAATGAGCTATGTCCTTAATTCACACAGAAATGAATCATATAATCCTCCTTTTGGGATGCGCAATTCTGTTTCATAGCTTCTTTAGAAGAGGTTATTTTCATTGCTTTTTTAGATTATGCTATATTACGGCTATATTACATGGTACTATCATAGCTATAATATAAAATTTTCATAGATCTTTATTTCGACGACTGATTTTGACAAAAAAACAGGAGAAAATATAATCCAAAAATTTTTGTCAGATAATATTGGAGGATTTGTCCTTGCACATTTTTTACTAATAGAGTCTTATTCACACATATGACATTTTTCAGGTATTCTTCTGTAAAATTATTCGTTTGCACCAGAATTGATCGTTTTAAACTTAATGAAAAAGCATTATTTTTTTTTTTAATGAATCCTAGCAATTGAAGCCAGTGTGGGACACCAGTCCTGCGATTGCATCCTTCTGGCGCACATTATCACACTTTAGGGTTTTTCAAGCTTATCCCTTGAAATAAATTTATAAACTAAAACGACGATTGTTTTTTGCTGACAGTGCTGACCAAATATAAGGAGAAAAAAAAAAGGTATTTCGGACATTCACCGGTGAATGTCAACATTCACGTTAACGTGTTCAAAATCGTCGTGAATTTTGTTTTAAACATGACAGCAATATTTTGTTGTTGCATAAGTTGTAATTGAACTTTTTGGAGTTTCAATTTCTATTGAAAGACTTAGCCCCGAGACGCACTTGGCATTTTTACCGAGAGTTTGCTTTACCAAGCGCTTTTTTTCTTCATTTTTTACCGAGCTTTTCTTTTTTACCGAGCATTTTTTTTTTTTTTTTCCGATCTGCACGTCGGCCGCTCCCTCGGCAAGCGCCTGCGGGCCGGCGCCTATCGCGTGACCCTCGACCGCGCCTTCCGCGAGGTGATCACCGCCTGTCGCGAGACGCCACGCCCCGGGCAGGCCGGCACCTGGATCACCCCCGACGCATCGGCGCCGAACACCGCACCCGGACTCATCCCGGTCTGCAGTGGCGCCGCGGCCGCGTTGAACCCGATGCGATACCCGCTGTACGGCTGGTGCAGACTGTCTCGCGTGTCGAGACCGATGTTGGCCGTGACCCACAGATAGAATTCCGTGCCCCCCAATATTTTTTTCTAGATCCGGCCTTGCATCTCGGCGATACTACGTGGTATTTTAGAGTTTCGTTTTTAAGAAAGTATAAAACATTTCCTAGAAAAATAGTTTTCTACTTAATCAAGTGGTTTTGCTGCTCAATTGTATTTTGTCTTTCTTTAATTAGGGCAAATAGGGTGTTAAATAAAAATTTGTGATGCTCACAATTTTTGAAAACTTATATTGTGTAAAGTGCAGTACAATTTTTTGTCGACCGAACTGTTCTTGTATCACTTCTTTTTTTTTTATGTGAAATTTGTAGATTTAATAAGATGTAACACCCCTGTCTTTGTCCAGGCTAATACTAAGTAGAGAGAGAGAGAGAAGAGGGAGGGGGTATGTGGTTTCTGAATGACCACATACCGACTTTGTGGCTCCTATTAAAAATCAGGGTACGAATCTGGTTCTAACAAGGTATCACAGGGTCAAGTTTTACTAGAAATTAGGAAGAACGCCTAAGAGCCAGACATATCAAAACACTAGAGCTACAGAGAGGGTATTATCTCAGTCAATTCACGATAATTATGGGGGTAGGGCCGGAGGGGTACAGCATATTTTTCTTCGATTAGAAATTGAAAGTTGTAGTGTCTTTTTAAAGTTAAAATAGATAAGAGGGAAACTAATCCCCTTCCCACGCACTCTTTTTTCCGACTTATTCCCTCAACCCTCCGAGACATCCGTCAAAATTTTAAGGTTGTCATTTTATTCATTACAGTAGATAGGCCCAATAACTATACCCCTTGGTATGATATGAGCCCCCACAACCCCTGGAGCAAGAGCTGTAAGCTATGTAAATCACCCCTTATTTTTCTGTAGCAAAATGGGGGCATGTTTGATTATGGGTCTCCAAAAAGGCAGACACAATAGAGCAGCAACAAACCTAATGGAACCTGGAAGAGGATGAGAAAATGTGTGTAGAATGCAGTGCTGGATATCAATTCAAGTTTTTTTGAATTTAATCATCAGTTACGTAGTAAGGACCATATGCTCATGGACATCCTTGGTACCTTTAACTTCGCAGAAACTGGATGGAATGGAAACAAATCAGTAGACCTGTAAACATTCAGAATGTCATTTTGACCTTGGGTTTTTTTTCAAAACGTCAACAACAACAAAGTGAAATAAAATCACCATATGAGTCATCACAATTCAGATAGTTTTTTCTTTTTTCGGTGTTTTAGTTTTTTTAGTTTTTTTCTTTTTTTTAGTTTTTTACCTTTTTTATTTGTTTTTTTCTTCTTTTTTATTTTCTTTTTTAGTTTTTTTTTCCGCGAGATGTCCCAGGAACACGTATGTAGGGTGCTAATTGCCGTGAAAAATATTTGATTTTACGGGAATGTCATTAGAGTCTACAATTAGTTGTATTTGTAAGGAGCGACCCGGCTCAATAGTAACCAAATCTCTAAAAAATGGAATTTTGTGACCAATAGTTGTAGCAAAAGAATTTCATTTCAGGAGGTTAGAGTTCAGTTTGATAAATATCGTCATTTGGGCTTCTCTGCCGCTGTGACTCATGGCTCACAGCTGCTCCAAAAATTTGCAGAGCCTCGGCGGCACCAGTGATCCGGTTTGTGTGCACTTTCATACATCTTTCTGAAAATTGCCTTTCGAAGGAATTCTTTTTATCTTCCTTGTGCTCAAGAATGGTGATGTTTAATGAGTCTTCCTCAAATATGTCCTATTTTGACTATCCTGGTAATGGAAATGCGCTATGTCAAGTCATGGTTTTCTACTTTTCGGGTCTTATTTAGGCAAGCATTACTGCATCTTCATTCTTCTTTTGAAGATAGTGCTTGCAAGGTCACATGTTGGGTCGCGTTGGGGGCTTTACAACATGCCCGCTTCTGGTGCGTTGTGGTGTGAGGTTGGTGGTCGCTAGCTGCAAGTATATGGTGCCCCTGACAGGTGATGTGTTTACCGCAGTAGGCTCAGCTGAGGTAGGCTTTGCTGACGTAAGTTCCACCGGGGATGATCCAGTGACTGTTGAAGGGGGTGGTAGAGCTTGGGTTTTCTCACTTTTGCTGGTGACGTTTTCTGTTATCAGCTCACTATAGGTGGTCATTTTGGGTTCTTGAAAACTTATATTTGCATTCGCGAGAGATTCTATTTCAGAAATATGTATGCAATTATCAAAAAGTACGTTCAAAGTTGTCTAGTTTGCTGTCAACGCAAAGGGCTTAATTATACTCCAAAAAGCCCATTGGGTAGTTTACCTGAAGTTAGTCGACCATTAGAGTTGGTTGTAATTGATTTATTAGGTCCATTTCCAGAATTGGTAAATGCAGGAAATAAATGGATTTTGGTAATATCTGATGCTTTTTCCAAGCATGTGACGCTATGCTTGGTGGGCATTGTTTGCAGATCTTGTCTAAGAAGTGACACACAGCCATAAGTTCATTTAGAATCGTGGGGCGCGTAACTTAGTAATTCTCTGCCGGTTTCCATCGAAATATTGATTGCATTAAAGCATATTGATAACTCAGCATAAGACTCTTGAATATAGCATTTTCAATATTTATGTTATGGCTTGTAGGTATTCTGACTTGAAATACTGAACAAACAAATTCACTAGATTTAAAGCCAGGAAAATAATGGAAATGAGTGGAAAGTAAAGAAAGGAAGAAAAGGTGTACATTAATTAAAGATGGACATGTGAGAACTGTATTCAAAAAATAACACACCAATAATTAGAAACATTCTAATTATTACGATGCACATTCTAGATAAAAATACACATATTCATAAATATTCTAATGCACATTCTTCTAAGCTCGGTAAAAGGTTTTTATTCTTTCTGAACTTCAACAAAAAGTATTTTCAATTAATCCCTAATGGCTTGGCACACACTGCCTTTCTGTAACACAAATAACAGAAGGTAAAACAACGAGGAAATATTTTAAGACAGTAAAAATTAGTAAACAAATAAGGTGAATAAAGCCATGCATAAAATTCGTGACCAATCTAGTGTTTTACTCCCATTGATTCTAGAACAAAATGCTCATATTTACGTCGCTGGAAGTTCGAAGCAAATGCCCCAGGATGTTAAAGATGCTCTAAAAGACGTATTATCAACACACATGACAAAAGAAGAGGCTGAAATTTACTTCAAAAGGCTCGAAGACCAAAAACGAGTACAATTTGAAACATGGTCCTAACATGTGTATTTATTTTCTTAAATGGGGAACCAAAGAGTATGGTTAATTAATGTCTGGAAACCGGCGCTAGTGCCTACAAAAAAAAAAATTACAAGTTTGAGACGGGCAATAGTGTCTCCGATCTTTTGGATAGCGTTTGAAGGATCATTGGGTATGAGTCGCTGACACCGTTCTAAGCTAAGATTGACTGCAAAAATAGTCTGGATTGCCCCATCATGAAGATTCTGAGCCATGTGTTCTCGCTCGTCCAGCACCTGATGGAGCGTGTTCTCCGTTTGTTTTGTCTGAATGAGAGAATTTTGCAAATCATCGACGGTTTTGAGATACCCGTGCCCCACATATCCTAACACCAACAGATAAGCCAACAGACGGAGAAGATGCCAGCAGGTTCACTAATGAATGATATATGTCAAGAGGCAAAGGTGGACAAAATGATTGTCAACTTTGATATATCTGTAATTTAGCCATTTCTTTTTTAAAATCTATGCCAGTTTTTAATCCACTTATTCCCAGTGACAGTCATGTGGCATTCATATCACTTCCAATCTGAAGTAGAACAAACATGTTGATTGAATGTTTAAAAAAAACTAATTTGGCCATCAAGTCTCTGAAGTTGCCGGCTCACCATGGAATCCCTGCACCACATCTCCTATGCATCTATTTCTCTTTTATTCATTCCACAAGCAACCATATTCAGTGACATTGGGGGGAGTTGAAGGGGAAAACTGAAAGTCTTGGACAACGTGAAAATTAAGGTATCTTTATCTTACGAATGGATGATCGGGTCCTAATGAAACTTGATATATAGAAAGATCTTACGTCTCAGATGCTCCATTTTTAATTTGAATAGGATCCAGAGACATAGAGGGGGAGCTGGAGGGGGAAACAGAAATCTCGAAAACCGGAAATCTTGGAAAACGCTTAGAGTTGAGAGATCGGGATGAAACTTGATGGGACGAATAAGCGCAAGTTCTAGATACTTTGATCGCAAATTTGTCAGAGTAAAGATCCCGTCCTTAAAGTTAATATTTATGGTGTCTACAGAATTCTTTGCTCTTCATGCTCGTGAGATATTAGAAAGAAAGAGAAACGCCTTATGTACACAGGACTTATTCACTTTATTTCTATTGACAAAGCCCACAAGAAAAGGAATCACGAGGGCCAGGGGCCTGGGAACAGGCGTGGTAAGTTATGCTCTGGGGGCATATATGGATCTTATGGAAAGGATGCTTGTATAAACTGCGAAGAGGGCTCATTTGATTGCAAATTGAAAGTCCTTGGAGGCCTTGGGCTGTGGTAAGCCGGATCATATCCCGCATGCGACGGACTATGTGCCGGAGATCATCGACCTAATTCAGCGATTGGTGGACAAGGGGATTGCCTACGCAGCTCCCGACGGCTCGGTCTACTTCAGTATTGGAAAGTATCAAGGGTGCGGATGTGTGTATGGGCAGTTGACGAAGATTGACTTTGACCAGATGCGCCAGGGCGAACGCGTCAGTAATGATGAGTATGAGAAGGATGCCGTGGCAGATTTTGCCTTGTGGAAATCCTGTGTGCCGGAGGATGGCGAGATGAAAAGGAGCCCTGTATGAGTTGGTTTATTACCTTTTCATCTCTCATGGCTGTTGTGGAATATGCACATTCGCGAGCCAAAAGATTCAGATCAGTTATTGATCCACTGGTTCACCATCTTGTTGATCATGTTCATGAAAGAGATATCTTGCAAACATTGTATTGCACTGTGCAAGGAAATATTTACCAAACTTGTCCATGTAGAGTTCAATTTTGTCCTGTTCTTTAGCTGTGAGTGTAAAGTTGCCAAAAGTGTCTCACCCTTTATCTCCAAGCCAGATTAGCAGTAAGGTGCATTGGTTTCTGAATTTTTAGAGTTGTCTTTGGGAATACTTAATTGTTGATAAAATATAATGTTTAAGACTCGATCAGAAAGAAACCCAAATGACCCTCCATATGGATTACTAGATAATAAATCCTAATACACCTGATCTAGGAACCAACACGTTGCTAATAGATATATCTAATGTATCTAGTAGCATAGTTTCAACTTTCCAGATGAAATTGATATTTCTTTTGCTGTCATTATGCATACCAATAAGCGCAATTTTGTTTACAGAAAATAAAACCTTCTTGTCTATATCATTAGACTGATTATGAATTGTCAGTTTAATTGACATATAATGATATTTCTTCCTTAAGATTTTGATACTTTTTTATTTATGAGAGTAAGAAAGGTGAAAACATTTCAAACGTATTTTGTTTTCAGTAAAGCGCAAATTGTTTTCTGGTCTTGAGAAGGCATAGGGGTTATCAGCTTTACTCATTTTAATTTTTGCTCGTTTTGAGTTTGACTCGTCTATTTATTTTAATTTCTGTCCATTTTGAGTTTCATTTCATTCATCAAGCATCAGTGAAACACTTGACAGCGTTTCAGCGTTATGAACAACACTGAGAAGTTCGTTACGCAAGTTAATTCGTAAGTTACGTATATTTTTGACTAATAAAAACATTCGTAAAAAATTAAAAGTTCTAGTTACCAAAAAATTGGAGGGCAACTAGGCCTCTTCCCCCACGCTGTTCTTTTCCCAAAATCGTCCGATCAAAAATAAGAGAAAGTCATTTTGCTACAAAAAAATAATATGCAAATTTCGTTTTAATTATTCATTTGCAGAGAGCCAAAATCAAACATGCATTGATTCAAAAACGTTCAAAAATTAAATAATATATTTTTTTTTTTTGTTTTTTTTTGTCAAATGGCGCAGTTTCTCCTCTGATGCCCATATCTTGACCTGCAGCGGAGGGCACGAATGTAGCCATCAAAAACGTTGAAATAAAAAGACACGACAACTGGAAAAAAGTCATTTATTTCTATATATCTGCGTATCCTTACTTTATATTTGCTTCGCAAGGACATTTAGTCATGAGTAAACTAGTAATAGAACCTGTTAAATGAAAGGCATAGAAAAAGCATGTGGTGAAACACCGTGGCACATAAATTTTTCTTTGGAATAGTGAAAAAAATAACGCAACTTTTGAGGTCCCCTTAATAGCCAACTTAGTGGCATGATACTGGACATCCTCAAGCAACTCCTTACCTTTTTTGAAAAAAGGGGCTGCCAATGAAACTCCGACCTCCAGACATGGTTGTACAAGCGCCTTATATAGCTTCATAAGACTCTTGGGTGTCGGCTGGAGATTGTTCTTTTTATGATACTGAGGGATTTATTTGCAGAAGATGAAACAGAATTAGCATGGCTGCTAAACTTTAATTGGTGATCAACAATAGCCCCAAGATATCTTTCATTGGAAACAGTAGAAAGGAAGTTGTCTTGATGGAAATACTTATGACAAAAAAAAACTTATTAACAAAATTTTATTCAAAAAATCTGGGAGCTGACCCCCTGGCCCGACCTTCCTCTCTAAAGAAACAACTTATCAAAGATTTTTTGTTCCAAAAATCATGGGAGCTGATCCCTGGCCCAACCCTCCTCTCTGCCCGCAAAAATTATTGACGATATTTTATTCCAAAAATTATGGGAACTCGCCCCAGGCCCTTAACGGCTCAATTCCCCCTCCCAAAAAACAACTTATTAACGATATATCATTCCAAAACGCATTGAAGCTGACTTCTGGCCTTCAATAGCAAATGAGTGAATCTGCTGACAAACTATAAAATATTAGTAGTAACATCTGTTGGTGCTTTGTTAATTATGAATTCATCTTTATTTTTTTGGTGACATTGTTAGTCAATGCCCTTTTTATTTTACTTGTGATGTTACCGTCTATTACAAAATTTTTTTTTACATGGATTGCAGTTTTGACACAAACATAAGATATGCGTTATAACATTGGTGATGCATCATGCTTGTCTTCTTCTTGTCTTCTTTTGAATGATAATACCAGAAAATCGGTGATAGGATCTATCAACGGGTAATGTGTTACAGGTGTTTGCGCGATATGTTATATCATTAAGCAAATTCAAGTCAGAAGAACAGACAAGTCAGAAGAACTGGCAAGATTTGCAGCAAAGATGAATATAATGCATATGCAGAGATTACAAAACAGATTAAATGCATTAGCGAATTATAGTGAAGATAGCGATCTGGATCAATCTATAAGAAAGGAGTGAGTTTGCTACTAGTGAGATCTATCGTTAGTCTGTAATCGGTGGTGAGAATGTAAGGATTAAAAACGACTGGATTTTAGAAACAAAAAAAACTACAGAATCCAGTGACTTCGGGCTGGAAACCCCTCATTGCTGAAGATGATTGTAGCCTAACAGCCGGCTATTAATTACAGGTCCCGTACATATCTTACCAATGGAACCAAATTGGTCTTACCGTCAAATACACCAGCAATAAATAATAGGTACACCAACTAGCAAAAGTTGCGAACCCCTCATCGCCGAAAATGATTATGAGTTAACAGCTGGCTGTTGCTTAAAACTCCCCTATACGTCTCACAATTGGTATCGGTCTATTTTTGGTTTCAGTGTGTACCTTACTACTGAAGTTGTCGACCCCTTTAAACTTTCAAACCTAATCAAAGGGTGGTAAGGGCCCTTTGATTAGATATTCATAGAATACGGAGTATATTATTGGGCGTGTATAGAGATATGGAGCTTTAAATATTCTATAAGATATAAAGGTATGGGGTATAATATGGGATATGTGTAAAATATGAAGTATATTATAGGGCATGTATAGAGGAGCATAACAAATAGGTATAAAGGTATGAACAGTATAATATAATATGTATGGAATAAAATATAGAGTATATATAAAATACAGAGGGTAGGTGGATAAACAAGATGGTGGATGAGTAGACAAGAAGGTAAGCGAGTGGCCATATCGATAAGTTGTCTGGAAACGACCCCATCCTAACCACCTATGAGTTTATTATGCGACATCCTGGAGTAACCAGCATTATTGCCGGTACCATCAACCCCCAGCATTTGCAGGCTAATATCAATGCTATGGTGCAGTGCGGGTTTTGATAAATTTATTGCGAGTGCACGGTTCTTAAACAACCACGCGTAAGGCCTTGAATAAACTATTGCTTAAACTAGTCAAGCTAAAGCGGTGGGCAGTTTTTACAGTTTTTACATCGTAGCGCTCTTTTAGTGTAGAGCTTCATTGACTAGGAAAATATATGAGGATGATTTTGTATTTAAAAAAATCTTCCACGGCCACTTTCAGTTTCTGCCAGGTCGTAGGCAGTGACAGCTTACCTCTTTTTGGACCGTAGGGAATTCTTAAGAGGAATTTTGCTTATCTTAAATACATAAACCATACGGTTTGTTTGTTAGTGTGCGTGAAGATCTTTTAAAAAGGTGAATGAACAAGGACCTCTGGAAGAATGAATGATTTGCTGAATCTGGCTAGTACACTTTTCTTGTAGCGTGCTGTGGAATAAATAAGAATTCCAGATGCTGTGGTTCATATTTTGCATATAAATTAAGTAGTCACTCTGGCCCTTGTCTTAAACCGGTCTAATTTATTATTTTTTGCTTACCTTCTTTTCAGTTATCATTTTTTCTTTTGGTCTTAATGCTATATATTATTTATTTTTTTCTAGTAATTACGAATTCTTCTTCTTGTTCACCTTTATCTTCTTCTCCAGTGTTGCCTTTCATGTGTTTTCTTCTCTCGTACCGGTCTGCCCTCTGCGGTCTAACAATAATGTTTTATTGCCTGTTTATATGTATTGAGTTTCAATAAGTCTAGGTCTAGAGAATATCAAGTAATGATAAAATTTTAAAGCTAGTCTACAGTCATATGTGAAAACATCAGGAGGATCTCACGTTGAACTTGTCTACAAACTAATCATGAAACTTCCTTTTCAGAACCAAAACGAGAGCCAATCACTGGACTGAACCATTGTGCAGAAATTTTTCCAAATTAAGCTAAAAAAAAATTAAGCAACAATCCTAACATGTTTTATTTTTATACTATAAAAAGGGTCCTTAATCGGTTTGCTTTTACTGTACCAAAAATCCTATATTGTTTTGTGTTTTCAGTGAAGCGCTGTTTAACTTATTCTGGTCCGGTTCCTGATAAGCCTGCAAAATTTCATCGTCCTAGATTACCTGGAAGTGCCTAAAGCTGCAAAACTGGGACCAACAGACAGACAGACCGACAGAATTTGCGATTGCTATATGTCACTTGGTTAATACCAAGTGCCATAAAAACAAGGTTAGCAGAAGCTGAATAAGGGAAAGATGAATAAGTATTTAGCTGAACATGAGTTGACTTGCATTGGGTGGAATCGAATGCGGGATATATTGGACAGGGCTGAACATATGGGGGTTTGAAATGAAGGGGTGGAAAACGAACAGAAATTACAGTAAATGACCGAGGCAGAGCCAAAATGAGCAGAAGTTAATAGGATTAAGGCTCACAACCCCTACAGCTTCTTAAGGCCAAACGTAATTTGCACTCTACTTAAAAAATACACCCCTTTTATTTTTTAAAATCTTAATAATTTTTATTTATTAAAGCTATTAAAGCGAAATACATCCAAATTATGTTCTGGCCTGAGAGAATATAGAGGTTGTGAGGCCTAATCATGTTATTTTCTGATTATTTTGAGTTTGGTTCGGTTATTCATTGTAATTTCTAAGGCAAAGATAGGCGTTCTAATAATACTGTTGTGACATATTAATCCACCAAAGCTTTGCAACGGCACGCGACTTGCCGTAAAAAAACAAACAATGGAAAACGTAATAGAGGCAACAATCTTGACAGGGCCTTCCGAGGGTGAGGCTGTTCTTATTCCTCGCATTCCCATGATTCCAACGGATCTACTTTTTCAATTTAAAAGATTGTAATTCCCAATTCGATTAGCATTTGCAATCACCATCAACAAAGCTAAAGGGCAATCATTTTAAAAATGCGGTATAGATCTTAATACGGATTGTTTTTCGTCCCGTTGCAGTAAACCTTTTTTGGCACCAACGAAATTTGCAGATAGTTTTTCCGGCGATGCTGGCAATGTAGCGATGCACTTTTCATTCGAGAAATCGGAATCGCCATTGTCGTTATAAGCATAAACACGATAGCAATAATGAGCGGAAGCAGAAGTTGCTGTATCGGTATATTTCTCTTTATTTTTACCAACTGTCGCAATTCGGTTAAATGATTCGCCGCCATCTCTCGAACGTTCAATTTTAAACCCGTATTCGTTGTTGGCCTTATCTTTCCAAATCAATTCGATTTCATCAAAAGGTCGAAAGTTACAATAATTACAGGAGGAAAAATAAGGATAGAGGGGTCAATTTTTACCAGTGTCACAAAACATTAATTTTGCATCCACTCTTGGCTGTACCCCATAAAAGCACAATTTATTGGCTCTGGGAAGCATTCAAAGGCTCTGAAAAAAAAAAAAAAAAAAAACAAACACAACGCACAAAATATTTGGCTTTAATAATATTTGGCTTTAATGGCTTTAAGTCTTTCTGAATACACTTGGTTCTTAAAGCAACAAGATAAGAGGTTACACTCATTGTGATCCAGATTAATTCAGGGGAGGGGTTTTGGGGGGTAAACCTTCAGCCTCCCCCCAAAAAATGTTTTTCCGACTTGTAAAATCCTAATAAAAAACGCATAGAACATTTTTATGCCTTTTTTACCATCTCCCCGAAAAAACACTCCCCGAAAATCCTGGATACCTCTGCTTTTGGTGTAGCTTTACCTCTTTGAAGCGCACTTGACCTCTTTGAAGCACATCCTTTTGATGCAATTACATAAAAAAACTAGTTCTTTTTAACTGAAAGTAAGGAGCGACATTAAAACTTAAAACGAACAGAAATTACTCCCTAATGTTCTTCTTTTTTTTTTTTATCATTTTACGATGATTTGATCCTTCTATATTATTTCTTTTGCTTGTCAAATGCAGCTTCAACTACGTCCGTTACCCGATCTTGTAAGCTTAACCTACCGTCAATGAATCCTTCATAAAAAGCTCGCAGTAGACCTATTTTCATAAACTCCGATAAATGTTATAAATACATAGATTGGGAGTTCCCAATATGTCCGCCCAAGACACGAATTGCTGCTTTCCCCGTCAATATAGACGATACTGTTCGTGCGGCATCAGCGCTTTCAAGAATTTATACGATGAAATTGATATCCCTAGTACCGATGTTCCGACCTCGTCATAAGTGCCATATGAGCTCTTGGCTCTTGTTTTTATTTTCCTTTGTTTTGTTTTTTTTTCTTATTCTATCTAAAAAATTATTGTCTAGGTAAATACCAAGATCTAATCACAACCAATCACAGATGCTAATCACATATTTGAGAAGGAGAATAGAGTTAGAGCGACATAATCACTTATCATCTGTTGTACCCAAACCCAATAGCTGGCAAACATCTACGTATCTACGTTTTTTTCATTGGATATTAAGCAATTAGAGGCGGGCGCCTGCACGTGACGGTCGGCGGCAGCGAGCACAGCGTCTACCTCACCGACCGCCGCTGCGATTTCATCGCTGTCCTGCTTCAGCCGCCCTCCCCGTTCTCCGCCGGCGACTACATCCCCGACGAGCACCTGTGGTCGCGCGTGTGGGGCAAGCAGCCCGCGGGCAAGAAGACCCTGCATGTGCTGCTGCACCGGCTGCGCAAAGACCTCGACCGCGTCGGGCTCGACGGGCCGGGTGAAGCTCGGCCAGCCGGTGCCGCTGTCGTACTTGTCGGTCGACGAGAACAGCGGCTTTTTTTTAAGTCCCACACAGGAAAAAAGACTTTTTTAGAAGATTTTTTTTTTTATATTCCATTAATTATTCCAAATTAGGAAAGAAATTATAGACGTCAGCAGGGCCTTATCCAGGGGAGGGGGAGATCGATTTACCCACTTCGAATCTCCCCCATAAATTTCTGCTCAGCTTGTAAAAAAGCAACAAAGTAACTTGTGAAAATTTTTTGTTGCGTTTCGTAGAATTTTTTTTATACCCTCCTCATTCGAATTAAAGTCCTAGACCCGGCACTGGAAATCATCATGAATATTTGCTAAGGGTTTGTTCAAAACACAACTTGTAAACTGCTAAAAATAAGTAAATAGACTCGATTGATAAGCAACAATCTCGTTATAATTTGTAATCCGGTTAGCTGCTATTACCCGGGAATTGGGTCTGATCCTGATTTACTGTGTTTGCCATCCAAACCTAAACAAAGAGTATCTATTAGATTGCATTACCTATTTAAGAAAAAATAAATGGTTACCTTTCTTTGCCAAATGGGATAAAAATCCTCAGCGCCAGAAGTATCCTGAAAATTATCCTCCCGCCACACATATGCTTCAGAAAAGGCTGGGAATAATCTTTAGGTTAGGGAAAAAAAGAAAAGGAAAATTTTGCTGTTGTATATTTTTCTGTGTATGGCTTTAAAATTCGTATGTCTAAACTGTTAAATGCCGTTGGTTTCATTACCTCTAATATTTCCCCTTCAGATGCTCGTTTGATTGAAGAGTTGGCTCAACAGGCT
Source organism: Alatinidae sp. Z8VKAUB7J3 (assembly GCA_010016025.2). Lineage (NCBI taxonomy): Eukaryota > Metazoa > Cnidaria > Cubozoa > Carybdeida > Alatinidae > Alatinidae sp. Z8VKAUB7J3. The sequence goes on from JAAAKM020721499.1 coordinate 88,063,321, forward strand.
GTAATAAGAGGCAATAATTTCCTCAGTTCACAGGATTTCATCCAAATGCTGGACTCGGTCACCACGGATGATGTCAACAAGGTAAATCTAATATTAAATTTTTTTTTAACAGTCATTTGGTGTATAAGTGGCCTTTTTCAGGCAGCTGAAAAAGAAATCTTAGTTTTCTATAGGCTGCTTAATTTCCACTGTTTGAACTAGCAGAAAGCTGATGGACCAATATTTGTAAAAAGAAAAAACTGATTGGACTTTGGAAGCGAAATCAGAATACTCGTGGAAAATGATTCTGGCTGCTGGTTTTAGCTTTTGGATTTAAAGCAAATGTCTTGGGAGGATAGGCCTAGTAAAATTTGAAATTTTGACCTCCAACGTAATGATTAAGAGGGACAAATGGGGGCATTCGTATTTCGTTGTCAGAGGTGAAAGGTAATGGGGAAGGTAATTAAGATATATGCTGCTGTCTTTTGAAGATTTGACAGATTTATTTTATATTTCTGTGAAATTTCCACTTTTCTTCCAACAGTGTGGCATTTCAGGTACTTCCAGTAAGGGTTGTAGAATTTACAGATGGTGCTTCAGAAGACTTAATAGCTTTTATGTAATTTATTCAAAAGGTAAAATTGGCAATTGTATCCTTAGAAATGGAATATTACGCAAATTCCCATAAGCTTTTTTATATAATTCTTAAAACGTCGGAAATCTTTCTTCCCAATAAAGCTTCCTCGTTACCTACACTTTATTGCCATGAATCTTTGAATCCCAAATAATTCTTTTTACTCTTGTTTTCTCCTCCCTCCAAGCATCTGAAGGACATACGAAGTGCCTACAGAGGCTAACTATGATACCTCACGGCATTAATTCTAAACCATTTTGATTAGAGTTGGTTTAGAGAATGGTATGATTTGACTTGTAAAAGTTCTGAATAGAGGTAGTACTATTATCATTAGTAGTATTATGAAATTGGCTTTTGGTGAGTATTAATCGCTTTCAGTCAGTCCCAAAAATTTCAATTTAATGCAGGAGAAAGCATTAAAATATGAAATAAGAAGATGTGAAGTGGAGGCCATGGATAAAATTGCTGAGGATCTGGATGATGCAGCTGGACTGTATAATAGTAAAATATTGTACTGGCATGTTAATAAATTGAAAGGGAGAAGTCAACCCGAACTAGTCCCAGTTAAAGATAGGAATGGGGCCACAATTATTGATAAGGAAAGAGTTAAATAGAGATGGGCGGAACATTCTGAGAATGTGCTACACCGAGATACAGTTGCAGGAAAAGATATAGATGACAATGAAAAAGTTCACGATACCTTGATGAAGAGCAAAGATACGGGCGGTTAGAAGATATGCAAAAACAACAACTAGAGCGTGTCAAAAATGAAATGAAGAGCAAAGTCACACGCGGTTAGAAGACATGCTACACAGAGCAAGTGAGCGATTCAAAAATGGAAATGAAGAGCAAATACACATACACGGTAAGAAGAAAAGTGGCGGTGTGTTAAAAATGAAAATGAAAAGCAAAGACACATGCGGTTAGAAGACATGCGGCCCTTAAGATTGTTTTTTGTGGTTGATTTTTAGAAGTAAAGGATGTAATTGGCGTGGAACTTTAGGGGTCGTCGTGTCAAAACAAATTGTCCTAGAGGATCGGTAAAGAGCTCATTCAAACGGAAATGAGAAGTTTTAGTGCCCTTTTTAAGTGACAAACAGATTAGAGCACAACTAGCACCATTCTTATCTCCTTTTTCCTCTAAATCGTCCGATTATATTTTGAGGTAGCCATTTTCTCCAGCTTAGTCGGAAGGCCCAATTAGTATCTCTTCGGAGATAAAATGACAGCCACAGCCCCTGGAGAAAGGTTCTCAAGCTATAAAACCTGCCTATTCATTACTTATAGTATTTGTTGTTGGGTCGAGGGCGAGTTGCACACCGAACTGGAAGACGGACGGGAGTTCGTTCTCAAACCGGGCATGAGTTACCAGGTCGCCGACAATGCGGAGCCGCACCGGTCCTCGACCAAACAGGGCGCGAAACTCTTTATTGTCGACTGATGTTTCGTTCAAGGCTGCGCGAAACTCGATCCCGCCGTAGCATAAGCATTGTGTCCCCGTTCTCTTTGTTCGTCGCGCCCTGATCGTTCGTTGGGAACCGCGTGAATCCGTTCATCGCCTGTCTGGCGCTTCTGCCCTGCGGCGTCGCCGCATTTGCATAATTTAATGCCAGTAAATATGGCTCACTCTTTTTGAAATGTACCCCTCCTCTTTACGGAAAATTCCTTGATTGAAGTTTCATCCAACGTAAAGTGCACCTCTACCCCCTTCCCGGTCAAATTCCCTCCGGACAGTTCCATCCTCGCGGAGAATCCCCTCTGCCTGTAAAATTGCTCGTAGACGATTCACCCTGAAAAATTTTCCATAGCATTCTTTCATTTGAATAAGACTTTAATCTCTAATCGGTCTTTTGATCACTCCAAAAATGTCCCTTCCATGGAAACTATTTCCCAGAAGTTCTGGCGTGGCGGCATCGAACAGAGCGAGGACGAGTTCGAGTCCATCCAGCGGCAGCGCATCGTCGGCACGGGCCCAGGTTATCGCTTCTGGGATGACGAACTCGGCCGCTTCGACCTGATCGCCCAGTTCAACCGGGTGCGTCTGGAGTCGGATGTCGACGACCTGGGCATGTCTCTCTTCTCTTCTTTTAAAATCATTTTCAGCTATATGTTAAATCTCATTCTAAATCTTCTATCTGTTAGATATTCTATCTATTAAATGTCCTTGTCTTGTTCCAGTGTTTTTTTTTATATAGATGGGTCTACAAACTAAAGTCTGTAGCAGAAGCAGACCAAGCAGAAGCTAATTGTCTGGTATTAACACCGTGAAAAACGGGTAATGTCTCATGTCCATGGTATAAGTTCTTGAGTGTTTCTTGAATAATATATGAGTCCTAATATTTGTGTTATATAAGCAGAACCTGACAAAATAGATCTTTGGCTTGAATGAAGTACAACAGAACTGTTTTCAGCTTCACAGCTTTGGTCAATTTCAATCTATGAGGTTTCAAAGATTGCAAATAGCCTACACTTCTTAAATTTGGAAGAAACAGCAAGTAAAAAGTGACTCTTTCTATGCCAAATTGAGCGGAAGCCTGCTTTAAAACGTTGAAGTCGATGAAATTGTATGGCGTTATCGAAAACTCTTCGTAACACCAGTAGTCAGCATAGATTGACAGTGTGACAACCAGGATGCTGAAATTATAGTTATTTAGTATTACATTGTTTTTCTTTTATTTTGGTTTTTCCCCTAGAATTTTTTAAATTATGCTCCCAAACCTCATATAAACATAAAGCACTTGAACAAAAATATGGGTTTACACTATGAATCCCTAGTTTCAATTTTGTTTTTGAGAATACTGTTATTGTAGTGTTACTTTTATAGGGGAACACAAAACCTTAACCTGAACCTCACCAAATTTCGGTAATTCTTTGGCAATCAATCAAATTAAGTCGCTATTCCTCATGTAATTTTTGGTCCCGCAATTAAAGATTTAGGCCCAGCACCCACAGGGCAACTGTTTCAAGACAACGGTTGGAAACTAGTCTCATCTGCAACTGGTTTACGACCAGTTTACAACCAAAATGAAACGTGTCTCTGCCCATGGACGCGAGTGGTTGTGGATCAATTGTGTTTATCTAGTTCGCCCATCTTAACTTACCGTAAGTCATACTAAGGTAAGCGAACTAAAACCATACAAGACAACCTTTATCTTTCAACAGTAAAACACATCCTATAGCTATTAATTTTTAAACTGAAGAAAAAAAATCCTATTTGGTTTGAGTTTTCAGTAAAGCACTAGTTCTGCATAATCCTACATATATATGGAAATATTATTAGACGTCTTAGTTAGACACTGCAGAGGCTGAGAAGCGAGTATCCCTGCTCGTTTTGCAACATTTTAAGGTTTAATGCTTCATTTTACTTCCATCTAGAATACTTTGTTGCGGTCTTCCGCACCTGGTGCGCGCAATGTCACGGCTCGGGCGCCGCGGGGGCCAGGGGCTATCCCAACCTGCTCGACGACGACTGGCTCTGGGGCGGCTCGATCGAGGACATCCACACCACGATCACCCATGGCATCCGCAACGAGGACGATCCCGATGCGCGCTACTCGGAGATGCCTGCCTTCGGACGCGACGGGCTGCTGGAACGCGAGCAGATCGCCGCGGTCAGCAACTTCGTGATGACCCTCTCGGGCGAAGAGCCGCAGGATGCGTCCCTGGTCGAGCAAGGCGCCACGGCCTTGGAGATATCTTGTTAATGAATGAAGTTGTTTCTGCAATTTAACATAGCTATATAACTATATAAAATATCACAGTTTAAGCGGTGGTCATCCACGAATTGGGTTGAGAAAGGTCACGAGAAAGGATTTACAGGAAATCGAACTTCCTGGGAGGGATTTGAGACTGAAGCTTTGAACAAGTTTGGACAGAGGAGGAAATTGCACAAATTTGTTGGCCTCAGGGGGCCAGTTGTTGCAATTAGTTGTTAGTAGTAGTAGTAATTGTAGTAGTCGGGCAAAAATTAGTCGAAACTACCCGCTACAAAAGAAATGAGATCACCAACAGAAGCTTTACGGCCATTTGATTCGAAATGATTGACGAGCATTCCAGGCTTGACACCCTTGCCACGCATATTATGCCAGCTAGTTCCGGCAAAGAAATCCCGCATCTTTGTTCCTGTATTCGCGTCCAGGACCAGTTGGGAACAAGGAACACGCGAAGCAGTAGGGCGAATCCTTTTCCACACTATACTCTAAGTGCGGGTACTCATTATACCAGTATTTAACTAAGCGCGGTTGGTCTTTGGAACTCTGTGCTTGGATTGCCTCGTTTACAAACTCATTTTTCTGGTCTGAAAATCCGCATCTAGAACTAATCAAATCTTTCTGTTTTTGCTTTTGTAAAAGTACTTTATTCGTAATCTACCTGACGTGGGTATTTAAGATACCTTTCTAAAAACAGATTACTGTCGAGAACTTTTGTTTAAATTGATAAATTTTCTAGAAAGGGTTAAAAGTATATTTCTTTTAATCAGAAACACCAACCGGAATTCACACAGTCACGTCGCTTTTACAACTTTTACTATCTAATGTCAGAATTTAGCTTAAAGAAGTAGAATTTGTATTTTTTAGTGACATCCTCCCAAACCATTCGGGGACGACCTGCTCTCCATTTGGCCCTAGACGATTGGCCAACAAAGACAATCTTTAGCTATCTGTCATCCTTCATCCAAGAACGTGTCCTAGCGATCTCATTCCTTGTAAAATTAAGTAAAGAAAAGTTTTTTAAATTAAAGTAAGGAGCAACATTATAACTTAAAACGAACAGAAACACTTAATCAGTTTCAAAACAGTAAGGCAGTGATTAAAGAAATTCGTAATTCCAAGGAAGATCGTGTAACGTAAACGTTGACATCACAGGGATTCATTGTATTCCTTAAGAAAAATATATCTTATTTAATGATTTTTTTTTTTTTAAATGTATCCGGTTGTATATTCATAAAAGAATTTCAGCTTGTCACAAAATTTCAGAAGTAACAAATCGAAAAAACAAACATTTTTAAGACTTTTTCTTTTCTCTTCATTGAGGTTCCCTTGGTCCTGTCAACATGTTCTATAAATTTCAAACTGAATAGGGATAATCATTGAAATTGGGGAGTGACATTAACCAATAATTTCATAATTGGTTATCTTCATTCGGGTATTCTTAGGCCCGAGTGCTTTCAACATCTTATTTTCTCGGCTTTTATAAGCACAGCCCACGTTTGGACACCTTGGTTCGGTACGCTGAACTTACCCTAGACACTGTGGCCGAACGTGGGAATTCGCCATTTCACAGAATGAAAATGCAAACAGTACACCAGTGAAGATACCGCATCTCGGAAGATGCCAAAAGATAGGCAATCAATAAAAGAATACAATGTCAGTTTATGCTCTATATGAGTTTACGCCTTATTTTCTCGGCTTTTATAAGCACAGCCCACGTTTGGACACCTTGGTTCGGTACGCTGAACTTACCCTAGACACTGCGTACACAACCTATGGTCGACTTTCTCCGCAACAAGATAATGTGGTTTGGGTTTGTCATGCCTTAACGGCCAATGCCGATCCAGTAGAATGGTGGCCTGGTTTGGTGGGCGAAGGGCATTTTTTTGATCCGGAAAAGTATTTTATCGTTTGCGCCAATATGCTGGGCTCTTGTTATGGTACGACGGGGCCCGCCTCTATTAATCCCGACTCTGGAACGCCCTATGGGAAATCCTTCCCTTTGGTTACAGTGCAACACTTGAAAAAATCCGAGTGCTTGGTTTCCGTGGCGAAATGCGAGTATCATAACTGTTTCTAAAAGAAAATAAGTTCCTGATAATATTTTTAGGTTCCTGCTGATATATCGTCCGAGGAAAGAGTAATAATGGCAAACTAGATTGTTTCGATAGCCTGTTTGAGGATTGGTTTGGTGAGTGACTGCTGGTACTACAACTCGCCCCGTCAACGTTACTTTAGCGTCGTTTTGAGGAGACTCGGTCTTGATTGTAAATTTTTGGATCGGCTGCTAGAAAAATTAACACCAAATACCATTGGAAGACCCATGAATACTAGGAGTAAACCTAGACTTTTCAATGCAGTTTTTCTATTGAAGAACACCCATATTTGTTATTTAAAAAAAAAATTAAAAAATTCCGAAGCACACTCTTCGGGTGCTATTTGCCACTTTATGATTGCCTTTTAAAGTCAAATTTATGAAGAGCAATTATATATAAAAATAAATTTATAAATGAGCCCATAATTAGCTCTCTATGATGTCCATGTGTCCGGCACAGCCTTTCCATTTCAAAATGTCACCGGAATTGCGCTTTCAGTGCTTCTTGTGGAACATTATGCCGGCCCTTATCAATTCTAGGCAAATAAAAAATGGTATTATAAAAACATTTTCCTATTGCTTTTACTTTGGGTTCGTTTGTTATGGAAAGGCAGTGTGGTCTTCGTCGCTATTTTTAATTTTAAACATTATATACAAGGATTATCCTTATTTGGTTGTAACATCTTATCTCATTTGTAGGAATTTACTTACAATTATAATATCTGAATTAATTTTTACCGTCAAATCCAGTGGGACGGCAGAATTCGCACGATTTCAGATTTCAAATGTAGTTGATGAAACTGCACAGTTTTTGTCAATTGACCTTGCATCTTCGGCTTGACCCTTTTTATATTGTGAGGATTATCTTAAAATTGCCACAAGCGATTTCAAAAATTGGCAGAAGCGATTAAAATGAGTGTCCCATTTTGTTTTACTCCTAGAGGTCAATTATTATGATTTTAAATTCTTTTTGGTTTTTATGGCTATCCTAAAATTGGCACAAGCGATTTTGAGAATTCGCAGAAGCAATTAAAAATGGATGCCCTATTTTGTTTTGCCCCTAGGGGTCTGTTATTGTGATTTTAAATTCTGTCTGGTTTTTATGATTATCTTAAAATTGCCACAAGCGATTTCAAAAATTCGCAGAGGCGATTAAACAAAAGCAGAGCTCTCTCCTGCAGTGAAGTGATTCACAATCGCCCATGGTGGAAAATCCACAAAGAGGAAAGTATCCATTAACTGAGAAGACCCCTCTGAAAGCTCCTTTAGATGAAGGTTCCGGGAAGATGCTACAGAAATATAGGCTGTGGTTTATTAAAGATTTTCTGGTATACAAATTGTTGATTAGCAATGCTTGGAGTCTGGTGAATGTGATCTTCTCAAAAGCAGAGCTCTCTCCTGCAGTGAAGTGATTCACAATCGCCCATGGTGGAAACACCACAAAGAGGAAAGTATGAGAGAGAAAATTGGTCGATGCATCCTCCCCCTTCCTAAAACCACACTTTCCTTAAACCTTAATCTATAGCATCTCAAAGTCTAAGCGGTATCATCATACTAAGTAATTTGCAACCTAGAGAAACCGATCTAATGCCTTTATAATTACTATACTTGCTCTTATTACCTTTCTGACAGATTGTTTTAATTAAAAATTTTCCTGGAAAAACTAGATAATTCCCTTTTCTTAAAAATCGTATTCATAATCTTCAGTAATATATATCTAACTTTATAGCCACCATATTAAAAAAAACTTATTTCCTTAAAACAATTAAACAAATTAGTTACCTCAATTCCTTCCAGAACCGGATTCGGAGGAAGGGTTGAATCGCCTGGTGATTTTGTGATTGGCTTTTTCGTGGTTACATCTTTTGGTGTCACGTCTGACGAAGGGGTATCTTGGTCTGCTGGTACAGCTGGCAATATGTCAGTGATGTTTCTAATGTTTTCAGAAATTTTGGCAAGAGCTGTCTGTACAATTGCTCTACCTTGTAATTCTGTGGCTGCTACTATTAACTGGTAAATCATGAGTAAAATCACCAGTACTTGAAGAATAAATGTGTTATTATTATTTTTGTTGTTGTTGTCTTCGGCCAGGGCACTTCGTATCGAAGGACTTGTCGGACAAACTTCGAAAAATGCTTATTCGATTGGAAATTGAAGCTACTAGTGCCCTTTTTAATAGTCAAAAATGATTGGAGGGCAACTAGCCCCCATCCCACACTCACCATTCCCTAAAACACATCCAATAAAAATTTTGAGATAGCCATATTGTTCAGTGCAGTTAAATTATGTCTTTGAGGAAGAAACCTCCCCCCCCCTCACAGCCCTCAGGGCAGGGGTTGTAAGTTGTGCCTTCACTAAAACTCATTCTACATTTAACTGAAGGCTCAATTAAAATTAGGATAATTGTGTATTAAAGTTCACTTTTTGATGTGTCTGCCAACCTCCTAAAATGAAGGACTGTCCCTCCTCCGTGATAGCTGATGTCCATGACACAAACTGTATATAATTGCATGGCATATGAAGTAAATCAGTTTAGTTAAAAGAAGCTTTATAGTACACGCAAGAAATATTTTGCACAATAGGAAGGGGGCATCACAGCGCAGCACCCTCACTCAGGCTTAGTTTAAAACAAGAGAGATGGGAGGTTCACATAGGTTCTTAATTGTAATATCTCAAGAACAGCTAAGAATATCGAGTTGAAACTCCCAGGTAATATTGTGGAGGATGTCAAGCTAAATCAAAAGATACCATATGAAACCAGGTTGCAACCTGGCTGCAATATCTCAGCAACAGCTAAGGGTAATAAGTAGAAACTTTCAGAAAGTTTTGAGGGGCTTTTGAACTGAATCGAAACAAACTATGAAGATCAAGGTTTTATAATTGCCTGGTTGCACATCCAGGTTTCATAAAGAGTCTATCTGCAATATATCAGGTTATAAATTAAGGGAAAACGCTTAGAATGGAGAGATCGGGATGAAACTTGATGGGACGAATAAACACATGTTATAGATACGTGATAATTTGGGTCGGATCTGTTCACTTTGGAGGAGCTGGGGGGTGTCAATTTGGAAAAATTAAAGAAATTGAGGAATTTTTAACTTAAGAACAGGTGACCGGATCTTAATGAAATTTGATATTTAGAAGGAACTCATGTCTCAAAGCTCTGATTTTAAAGCTCGACCAGCTCTGGTGACATTGGGGGGAGCTGGAGGGGGAAACCGGAAATCATGGAAAACGCTTTGATTCTCTTCTTGGTAAAATGTTACTTGGAAATTCAAAAATTTGCCCTTCTGACCAAATCTTTTATCTTGGTATTCCATTGGACATACAATTTCTCACACTCATCTTCTTCTAAGAGAAAACATCAAATGCTGCATATCAGCTGTATATGCTTCCTTAGTCTCTGCTAAGCTTCGTTTTAGTTGCTGTCACCTGCCAATGCTCTACAGCACGGTTGTTCTCCCCCACACCCTCGGCATTACATTCTCCTGGAAGATTCCTACACGTACTGATAAATTGAAAAACCGCTCTATTTTCTTCCGAGCTTAATAATTCTGAATAATTTGACAAACTGAGAGACCTTTGGCCACGAGACTGTACTTCTGTAACAGCTATAACGTCAATTTGATTTAATTCTGATTGCACCTTCACTTCAGTAAGTTTATCAAAATAAAGGCTTTCGGCGTTAGTAATTAAAGATTTTAAATTTAAAACGACTGGTTTTTTGGGGCGGACTATTTATTACAGGATAATTTTCGCATGTAGGAACTCTCAAACCAGAGTCACATTGGTAGGGTACCCACGGGGAATAAAGTGCAAGGGAAGGGGAAAGTGTTCCTCCTGGGGATATATAAGGTTATGATGCAAGAAGTTGTCGTATACACTTTGACTGGCTCATTTAACTAGAAATTGAAAGTCCCAGCTCCTTTTATAAGATTCTAAAGCTATCGGAATACAACTAGTCACCAGACTTTTGTTTTCATAACTGAAATTTTGAGATAGCCATTTTGTTGAAAATAGTCCAAAGATCATGTAACAGTGACTCAAGGATTAAAACAACCCCTAGAAACCAGGTAAAAAGGTTTTTAAGCTGTGCCCCATGAGTAGGCCTATATAAAGTTATTTTCGAATGTGTGTCGGCCTTATCAACCAGTTACAGACGCAGCGCTTATAAGGTTCCAGGCCTTATCAACCAGTTACACCCAAGATTTTAGGTTTCCCCCTCCCAACTCCCCCAATGTCACCAGATCCGCTCGGGATTTATAATAAGAGCTATGAGACACGATATCCTTCCAAACATCAAATTTCACTAAGATCTGATCAACCGTTCGTAAGTTAAAAATACTTCATTTTTTCTATTTTTTCCGAATTAACCGGCCCCACTCCCCCCTAGATGTTCCAAACGGGAAAACGACTATTTCTAATTTAATTCAGTTGTCACTAGAAGTTTAGCTATTTTTAGCCGAAAATTTTTTACCTTGAAAATAAGTTTAGCAAAAACTTTAGATTGGCTCATGCTTTCCTTTTAATAAGTGTTTCAGAACTCTCTCACTTTATCTCTTTTCGCTGTCTTTCATATTTTTTGAATCTAGCATACCTCTTCTATCTATTCCCGGGGATAAAGGAATTCCATGATGCGCTTCACTCGCCGTATCTGATCTATCATCATCTGAGCCACCTCCACCTCCTCCACCGCCTCCTCCTCCGCTTTCTGGAATACTCGAGTCTTCATCAAAAAAAGGCAAAAACTACAAAAAAACTAAAAACTAATAAAAAAAATAAAAAAGCAAAAAAACAAAAAAAACAAAAAAAAGGAAAAAAACAAAAAAAACAAAAAACAAAAAAAAAACAAAAAAAGGAAAAAACAAAAAAAACAAAAAAAAAAAAAAAAAGGTAAAAAACAAAAAAAACAAAAAACAAAAAAAAAAACTAAAAAAAAGGAAAAAACTGAAAAAAAGGCTAAAATAAAGGTAAAAACCAATAAAAAACTAAAAAAAAAAACTGAAAAAACTAAAAAAAGGCAAAAACTACAAGGGGAAAACGGTAGATATCAAATCACTGCTGAACTGAAGCTCAATTAAAGCTAATAAGAAAAGAAGGAGACAGAGTATGGACCTCTGTGGGATCCCATCATCCGATGCAGAAATATTGGGTAGCTCACTTTGCACCAAGATTTTGTAGCTTCTATCATGTAGATAATTGAAGAGGAACTTCATGACTCCATCCGGAAAATCCGTCCCCTTTTAGAATTGGACAAATAGTATTCTTGCAAACGTGGTCAAAGCCGATTCGAAGTCAATTGGGACTGCTAACATGAACTCACTGCTACGCGTGAAGAGCGAGGTATTGTGGAGGGGGTATCCTCCCCATATCGTAATAATTTCTGTTCGTTTGATTTTAATTTTTTATCCTTACTTTCATTTGAAAAAATCTGCTTTTTTGTTTAATCAAAAAAAGGCACAAACAATTCTCAGGAGAAAACATTGAAATGCTGCTTATTTTGAGTAGCCAAAAATAGCCAGTAGTTTAATTTTCTTTATCCCGAGGCTTAGTCCGTGTAATTTTAAATCCAGATTTTTATGTTAAGCATTGATTTCATCGAAGCTTGTTTTTATAATATTCAATGCAAGTGTGGGAGCTAGAATACTTCAGGAGAGCCCACCCGCAATGTATATAAACTGCTGCGCAAAAACACTGAATCTATGAATTTTCAGGTGCTTCAATTTGGTGACTTCAATTAAAAAAGCATTATTTGTCATTCAATGTTATTATAATTTCATTGAAAAGTAGCATAAATGCAATGCAGTTTTTGCGAAGATTCAGAAGGGATCCAAATAATTTCATGAGAGAGACACAGCCTTAAGGTCACTAAGCTAGATAGACTTGCCGCACTGAAGCTTTGCATACACTGATGTACAACTTTGACCCTGAATTACAAAGGCCGTAGAATAAATAGTTGAAACTACTAATAATACTTTAGCGTAAAAGCGAGGTAATAGGAGGAGGTGAACCACTCATATGCGTAATAATTTCTGTTCGTTTTAAGTTTTATTACTGCTCCTTACTTTCAGTTGAAAAACCTTCTACATATTTATTATTTTCTTTGTTTTTTTAAATAATGCTTGAAAATCCTGCGCTCCCATCATGGAAATTTTCTTCCCCCTTGACAAATTCACCCGTGGGAAGTTCCCTCAACATATACCCTCATCTCAACAACTCCCCCCCCTGCCTTCAGTTATCCAGTTTTATGCTGAATTTAACCTAAAGACTACTTTTTTGCAGGGAATCCATTTTGGCTTTGAATAATTTGACTGTACATTTTGTTATGCAAAGTTATATGTTAAGCGTAAAATGTTTAGACAAAGATATCGGAAAAATCTTTATCCCAATCAATATAACTACCTTAATCGTTTAAAAGAAAAGCGCGAAATGTAGACTCCAACTGTGGTAATTCCAACGGTGGTAAGAGCAAGGCCATATCTATAACCTTGTTCGAGTGGAGATATTTTTTCTGGGGGTGAAATGGAGGGTCGAGTTGCACAATATTTGAGTTACACGGAGGTTGAATCGAATGAGAGTTAAGCTGAATGATCTTGAGTTTTGCGGATAATGAGTTGAGTGAGGGTTTAGTTGCATTGTGGTTCAATTGAATCCGGCTGATCTGCATAGTTAAATGAGTTAAAAGAGGATCTGCTTACACCGGGGGTTGAGTTTTACGAGTGTTCATTTGAAAAAGTTGAGATGGATAGGCGTTCAGTTGCACGAGGGTTCAGCTACACGGGGGTTCAGTTAAGCCTCGGGTCAGATACACGAGGGTTCGTGAATAATAAACAATAGGCCTAATAGCTGTGAAACGTAGCGTTTGATTTGGTAACGTCCATAGGATTTTGATGGTAACGTAAAAAGGGCTCTATCTGTAAAGAAAATAATTTCAAAGCCTTGGTTTAGTGGCAACTGTAGAAGGGTTGCACTATGATAAAAGAGCACAAATGACGTACCTACGAATAATGAGTGGTTACTTCCTGTTTACTTGATCTAGTATCAACATCTTTGCTATACATGCCCTTACAATCAAGTTCACGTCCAATATGCGTATATAAGAAGATTTTTCCGTCTGCATTCTGCTCTTACCCTTGGTAAGCTTTATTCTACTTTTTTAGATCATTCTGTTCTTTACCCTCCTGGGCTTTACCCTATTTTTAGGAAAAAGGATTTAAGTGATATTCGAATATCTTATTTCCGCTTTTGTATTTTGTTCTTTATCTTCCTCTTTGGCATAGGAATCGAAATATATCTACCTTCAGTTCTACGTTCGATAGTTCTACCTTCATAATATTGCTGAGAAGCTGACTGGTTTACACGAAAAGCTTTCAGAAACAGCGTATTGGCGTTTGTTGCCTCACCATGGGATGATCACGCTCAGATTATCCTATACAGCTTAAAAATTCAAATTAGAATATGGCATTCTAATTCTTAAGTAGAAAATATAAAAGAAAATGTTCATAATACTAACCAGTAACAAAACTGTGGCGATAGAAGTGATTTTGGGGCCGTTACTTTGTAGTAGATATCTAATTTAATAAAAAGTTACCTTCTAGACTGTAATACAGTCTTTAAACCAATCAAAAAAGAAAACAGATTTGAAGAAGCAAAAATTATTCTTCCTCCCCGCTGAATAAATAATAAGAAAAATTGAAAGACTGAACTAGAAAAAGCTGCCCCTCCCCATCCTCAAGTGTCGTGTTTTCCCGAAATGAATTCAATATAAATTTTGAGACAGTCAGTTTATTCAATATAGTCTAAAGATCATAAAACAAGGCCTTTGCGGCTGATACAAACAACCAGAGCCTCGGGGCGAGGGTTGTAAGTTATGCCCCTGGGGCATTTGAGGGTTTCATAGAAGGGATAGTTGTTTCACTTTAGAGGAAGCTCATTTGGTTGAAAATTGGAAGTTTTACTTCCCTTATAGAGCCAAAAGTGATGGAGTGTTCCCCCCAACAACTCCTGTTTTAGAAACAATGAACCAGCTAAAGAGTATACATCTTAAAAATAATCTTCCTTTCAAGATACACTAAAAACTGAAAAAAAAAACCCTCGGCCCCAGCCTCCTTCTACATAGACAAGTTGTACACCTCTGAGATTATCAAAAGCATTTTTCTCCTTTGTTTTTGCCACCTAATGAATACCTTTTAATCAGTCTTCGATATCATGTACTGGTTTATATAGTTACATACAATACAAAAACAATAAAACTAAGAACATGTACTTTTAATATTTAATTCATACAACACTAAAGCAACTAGAGCTAAGTGCTTCAGAAAACTGTAAATTTTTTACATCTTGTGTTTTATTTTGTATTTGTATTCTATTTGTATCTACATTCTTGGCCTATAATACCATACTCTACTATGCACCATATTCTTGGCCTACAGGCTTATCGATAAACTTTAGAAGAAACGTAAACATAATAAAATATTTTGGATTTAACATTTGAAGTAGATGTAGGTACATATTATTGATGGAATATATACCCAACATATTCCTTATCACCTAGACCGTATCCAAGGTGGAGGGGGAGGTTTAACACACCTCGAATGTTTTTCTGACTCCTCAACAATAATCTCTACGCGCAGATCGGCTTGGTGATGTTGATTGGTCTGGCCTCGAAGAGCGCCATCTTGATCGTCGAGTTTGCCAAGGAACGGCGGGCCGCCGGCGATACGATCACCGAGGCCGTCATTGCCGCGGCCCGCCTGCGCTTCAGGGCGGTGATGATGACGGCCCTGTCCTTCATTCTGGGCGTATCGCCTTTGCTGTTCGCCAGCGGTGCCGGGGCCGCCAGCCGCGTCTCGGTTGGCTTCGTTGTCTTCTTTGGCATGTTGGCCGCGACCGGGTTCGGCATGTTCGGTGTCTGATGTTTCTGGCTTATTTTTGCTCATTTTTCTGCCTAGTTTCTTTTTTTTTTTTAAGTTTGTTTCGGTGTTTCTGACTTAATTTTAAGGATTTTCCAGCCTTGCTTCTTTTTATTTTTAATTTGGTGTCCGGTGTTTCTGACTTATTTTTGCTCATTTTTCTGCCTAGTTTCTTTTTTTCAAATTCGTATCCGGTGTTTCTGGCTTAATTTCACTGATTTTCCGGCCTTGTTTCTTTTTATTTTTAATTCTGTGTCCGGAATTTCTGATTTATTTTTCTCATTTTTCTGTGTTCATGCGTGTTTTTGTTCCCGTGCTGCTCTGGCTCGGCGCGATCACGACGGGGCTCGTGGCGTGGCAGATGCAGGATCCGGGCGCCGGAGTCTGGGACATCGGCAACGAGCAGACCTGGGAAGGCGTGCTGCGCGCGGACCCGTACCCATTGCTAGAGATCGATCGCGCCAGCGAAGATGAGATCGTGCTGCTCGTGGAGATGGCGAAAGGTGCGCGAGGCTCTGCGGATCAGCTTCGTGAACTCGGAAAGTCGCTTCCGAATTCCACGCTTCGACTCTGGGCGACCATCGCGTTCATCATGGGGAAATTAAACATTTCACAAAATTTCGGGGGGGCCCGGGCCCGAAGCCCTCCCCCTGCGTATATACCAGATAAGGTCTGTTAAAGAAATGATCAAACTAATTTTTACATGGCGAGCGTGACCGGAAATAAAAGAAAAAAAATATTGTTATTAGTCGTTTTTTTTTGTAAATTATAAAATCCAGACTATTTTCATTCTTTAAAAGAAGAACATCCAGAAAAGGAAGTTTTCCGTCCTTTTTTAATTCTACAGTAAATTTTATATCCCCCTCCCAAGCAAAAAATTAAGATTTTAAATTATTATATGTTTTTATTTCTGCTGATCCTAAGTTTAATATGGCCTTTATTTTTCTTTGAAAACTTCTTTTTCGGATTTTTTTTTTAATTAACCCCAGGAAAAGCTTAGGGTATTAACAAACTTTCAGTGCGTGCTGATGGGGTGTTAAAAACTTCGAAGGCTAAAGGTATTAAGGTGAAATTTTAGGGTTATGTTGAAGAGGGCGTTGAATTAAATCTGAAGACAATGTGTGCATGCAGGCTGTTAAAAGGGCGTATCACCAATATCCCAGGAATGTCTTAGATTATTTGGTTAGAGTCTCAGCTTTACTGTTTGGACCAAATGTCTACAGGGCATAAGCAACATACGCATGGCGTAAAAAATCAGCAGCCTACGACTGATGAAATTATACGGACAAAAGCGTGACGTTTCCAACATGATTACGAAAAGACGTTTCAAGTGGGTAGGTCACGTAATGAGGCACCTGGAAGAGACCCTGACCATTCAGGTACCGCTAGCAGCCCCCAATTCCTCATCAAAGAAGAAACCAAAGGGCCAGATGAAATCTGGACATAACATGGTCAGAAAGGATGTTAAAGTGTATCGATCCTTCTTGATGTCCGAGCTGACAATGATATCGAGGTTGCCAATTTACCATTAGTCATGATTCTTTATAATTTAAGTCCAAATTAAAATAATATTAAACAATAACGAAAAATATTAGGCTACACGTTTTAGAACGAACTTCATTTGTAAAAAGACAAAGGGGATGTATAATGCCAAGGTCATTTCAAGGATGATATAATAAAAACAAAGTTCTCTTGCCCTTAAATTAATCTCTCCTAAATGTATAGTGGAATCAGACAATTTTATCCTTCAAGTTTACGCCTTCAAGGGGAAGCAAAACCTTTTTCCTTTTTTAATTTTCATTTTCTTCCTTAATTTTTAGTTTTTTTCTCCTTTTTAGTTTTTTTAGTTTTTTCTTTTATATTTTTTTTTCTTTTTTTCTTTTTTTTTAGTTTTTCTTTTTTTGTTTTTTTCTTTTTTAGTTTTTTTTGCTTTTTAGTTTTTTCTTTTTTTAGTTTTTTAGCTTTTTTACTTTTTTTAGCTTTATTTTTCTTTTTAGTTTTTACCTTTTTTATTTATTTATTTTTTTTTCCTTTTTTCTGTTTTTTAGTTTTTTCTTTTTTTTTGCCTTTTTACTTTTTAGAAAGAATCTCATTCATGTTTACTCTACTTGAATGAAAACAATTTCAAGAGAAAAGTAAATTTTCAGACAGTCAGACATGAAGAAGCATGGTTGAGTGAGTTTTTCGATAAACACATTGGAGGATTCTGAATTTTACTCATTTTATATAATAAAAGTTGAGACTGAGAGGATAGTCTGCAATGGAGGAATTAGTAAGGTTGAACACAGGAGAATAGAAAAAAAGGAAAAAAAACGCGCAGTTCTCCCATTTACATGATTTTTACACATGTTACTAAATTTACAGATACAACCCATACATGAGATTACTGAGTCTGTCATTTCCCATTGTCTTGAGTTCTGTGTTAAAACAAAACAGAATTCAAGTTTTATGAGCACTCAATCCATTCGTAAGTCTTAAAGTGATGTGCACTGAATTTCCTTCTATTAGAAGTAGAAGCAGGATATCCCTCAAGAATAGGTTGAGCAGGTTGGTCGGGACGCATTGCAGAGATACCTGAGAGAGATTCTCGACATCTACTGGAACTTGTAACGGGCTTGGGATGCAGACTATTATTTCATATTGAATCGGGTCATTTATTGCTCCAGTTTTATCTGTTTAAAATACATTGTTTTTAGAGCTGAAATTTTTCAGTGGTACCCTTAAGACCTAATGTAATTCGCAATTTATTCAAATACACTTATTTGTCTTGTCACAGCTGTGTTTTACTAGTAAATTCCCTAACGGGCTCTTCTTGGAAAATCAAAGGATTGAAGGCGTAATTTAGTGTACTTCATCCCAACATTGATCATAATTATATGATCAATATTTTTTTTTTCAGATACAATGCAATGGGCTTTGATTTGAATCGAAATTTTCCTGACTATTTTAAGACGAATATGAAACATCCACAACCCTTAATTTTTCAATACATTTTATATTCCTCTGCTTCATAAGTAGTTGTCAATATAATTTGATTACCGCTTGCTTATAATTTATTTTGTCTAAAAGTGTATTTCAGGACTTTTTCTTATCCAAATTATTCCATTTTCTTTGTTTTTGTTTTTCTCTTTCAGAGTTCAAAAAAGTTCCTACGGGTGTGTGTATTTCTCATGGCTTTTGCTTCACTCCAAGATATGGCCTTGTCCCCTGGTAATTACTAGGTAAGTAATGAGTGTCTATTGTTCATCCTGGAGGCTAATCACTTTTTAATGAAGTTTTAATGTTGCTCCTTATTTTCAGTTGAAAAAACTTTTTTTAATTTATTTTCTGATTGTTTTTCAAATAATACTAGCTCCCCATACTCCCGTTTCATGAAAAATTCCTCCATGAAAAATTACTACCACGCAAAATACCCCCTCCCCTGAGCAATTCTCATCGGATAATTCTGCTGATTTCCCCTTGGACAATTTCTTGCAGACGATTCAGCCTGAAAAATTCTCCATAAAAAAGACTTTAATTTTTGATCGTTTTTCAAATCATGCCGGAAATCCCCCTCCCGTGAAAAATTTAAATGGATACCTCGAGATATCAATAAGATGTCCCAAGGGGCAACTAAAGCAACAACAAGGGCCATTTACAGAAGATTTTTACAAATATTAAGATTTTGCTAGCACTAAATTGAACCAATCAGAATTTTTCATAGTATTTCCCAGCCAATCAGAAATTCCTATGAAAAATCTTACAGGCTCAAATTAATGCTAGCTAAATTTCGATATTTGTAAACGTGCTAAGCGTTTCCTTCCCCCCGGAAAATCCCCCATTGGGAAATTCCCCGACATGAAAAATTGAGAAGACGAAAATAGAAATCAAAAATTGCTTTATTGCGGAAATTTACACTGAAAGATCCAATTTTATTTTAATTTTCTCTGCTCGATCCATTTTCTATTTCAGGTTTTGTCACCTTTTGTCAACTTTTTGTCAACTTTGTCAACTTTTTGTCAACTTTTCTCACATTAAATAAGAAATTTTATGAAAATGCATCATAAAATATGTTTTTGTTTCTTTTTGTTTTCTTTATGCCTTTTTGTTTTATTTACGGTTGTACTAACTAACGGTTGTAGCCTAATTACAAAAAAAAAATAGACTTCGTAACATAACAACACTGAGCAAATACTATGTTTAAAAAAGGGCGAAAAACCTTGTTCTTGAGGCTGGGGGGGGGGTCATGTTATATCCAAAAGCATGATTAATAAGCCTTTTAATTGTGGTGAGCAAAATGGCTATCTAAAAATTTTGGTCAGACGACTTTGGGGATAAAGGGCGGGGGAGGGGCCAGGTTGCCCTTCAATGTTTTTGGTAACTTAGAAATGGCCCTAGAACTTTTTAATTTCCGTTCAAATGACCCCTCTCACAATATTCTAGAACCACTGGGTCGATATGATCACCCCAGAAAAAAAAAATAACAAAACTTGCATGAATACCTAAAGCTAAATGCTCATGAAAAAGCTTTAATATACCTGGAATCATTCTCTTAGGTAAAACTACTTGAATGTTTAATTATTTGCGTACATTTTGATTCAACGTAAAAGAAACTTATAAAACAATGCACAGAATATTTCACTATAACCGTTTCATTAAAAAACCAGGCGAATTAATTGTGTTTTAACATTGACACATTCCAATAACACATATTAGTAAATGTTGATGATCGGTTTTTTAGTTGATGGTGATGTTGAGCACAATGATTTTAGTTGATGATCGGCTGGTTTGACGCCGAAAGCTGAAGCTCTGCGTGTTATTGTTTCTGCCGCTGCATCTTTCAGGGAAGACGACTTTCCTTCACATAGGACTGGCCTCCCTCGGGTGCCTCGCAATCAAGATCGATGGATCATTGTCCTTGGACGAGTTGTGAATGAGGCCTACAAAGGAAATCTTCCAAATGACCCAGATTTCATCCACGACGTCGTCCGTGCCTTTAGGAGACTCGGCCGCAATAGTGACTGCATTGATTTCCTGAACGATGCGCTGTCAAGAGACGTGCAGGTCCATCGTCGGACATGAGAGTATCACAGCACGCAGAGACTAGCTCACGGAAGCTCACAGTCATCACTTATCTTTACCGAATACCAAACGAACGGCTAAAATCCTCCTTGAATTACCCTCAAACCATCATATAGACCATCCAGCTCGGACAGCTTCAATGATTAGGACACCTTCGGCGTATATCCACAGCCCAACTGCCCAAAATAGCCTTTGAAGGAAGAATCAATGCCTCTCCTTTCCTGGCCACTTCTTCCCAGTACTGCTGAGGATTGTGAAAAACAGGGGGTATACCGAAAATACTGTTATGATGCCATGGCATAACTTACAACATTTGCCCTGAGGGCTGTTGGGGGGTTGTCATCTTCAACGATGTAATTTCCGGACCTATCAATTACGTTGAACAAAATGACTGTCTTAAAATTTTGATTGGATGTGTTTGGGAAAATGCTGGGTGTGGGAGGAGGGTTAGTTGCCCTCCAATCACTTTCGACTATTAAAACGGGCATTAGCCCTTTCAATTCCAAGTCGAATGAGCTCTTTTCAAAGTTTTTACGACAATAAATAGCCATATCAAGATTCCTATCAGATGCATTTCGGGAAAATACGAGGTATATTGGGAAACAGACATTTTGGGCATGGGAGTTTTCTAAAGGGGGGGGGGGAGTTTCTGTAGGATTTTTTATGAGAAGAATGTTTTGCACAGAGCAGTGGCAAGATTTACACATAAATTCTTCCTTTCTACTATTCTTAGTACTTCTCAAGCTTAAATCTGCAAAAATGTAGAGTTTTGCCAGAATAAGCATCAAGTGCACATGTTTGTTTTTTTCCTGGGATGATTGTATTGGATCAACAGTCCTAGGTCAGAAGATAGATCTTTTGCACAGAAATTACAAGTTCTTGCACCTTTTTTGGTTGCTCTCCAATCACTTTTGACTGTTAAAATGGGTACTAGAATTTTGAATTTCCAATCAAATTCACTCCTTTAAGATATCAATAATATTAATTGCTATGCTACAGCAGCGCTGCCTATGAAGTTCCTTATATGTCCTCTTAATACTTGCATATAGTATAGTTTGCATGCGTATAGTTTTTTTGTTTAATTGGAACTCCCCCCTAAGCGTTTCAACTTAATTCCCTTAGTATCATCACTTAAAGTAACCGTAAAAGTAGTATCAAAGGTATACGTATAGTGTCTTCTGGCTAGTTCAAACTCAGGGTACTAAGCTAAAACATCCTGGGATTTTTTATTCGTGAGGTGGATGTGGGCCTCAAATCCAGTAAAAGCGCTGCCTTAGACGTCCTCCTCCAACTATGCCATTGTAAGTGGGTGTCATAGTATAATCAAGTTTACTATCAAGTTATTCGTAATCAAGTTACTAGCACCATTACACAAGGCAATTATTTTCTTTTGCTAAAAGGAAAAATGCAGAACAGGACAACCTTCAGTATTAAGAAACATTATTTCTCGCTTTCTTCAAAAAAGGTAAAATTCTGAAAAAAAGCTTTCCTGTCCGGGCGTGACCGGTATCGGCACCGGTTGGGCGTAGCCGTCCTTGTGCACCTGCAAGCGCAGCGATCCCGCGGGTGGGACACCATCCACGGCGAACGATCCGTCGCGCGCCGAACGCGTGCGCAGTGGCTCCTCTTCGAGCCAGAGCGTGCGCTCGCCGCTCGACCGGCCGCGCTCGAGACGCACCTGCGCATCCGCCACCGCCTCGCCCGAGCTGTCCACAACCACGCCACGACAGACCGCGACGCGTTCCCCCAGCACGAAGGTACCCAAATCCTCGACGGCGCCCGGGCCTTAAAAACTATCCACCTTGGTTGATAGTTTATGTATTTTGCTAGAACAACAGCATCGTTTGTGAACTGAACCATTGAAATGTATTATCAAAAATAAAAATAAAAACTGCACTTAACTTTAATATGTAGGCCCACGCGAGCTTGGCAGTCACCTTGTAATCGGTCCAATCAGTCTTATAACGCTTAAAAATAGCTCTAGTAGTTAAGCCCGCATATCCAAAGATCGTATCCAATTTAACTCAATATCAAGTTCATTAGCAATTTATTATTCCAACAGATCATATCAAATTTCGTTCAATTACTTCTTTTTTGTCACTCCTACAAGGAAGCATCTGCGCGGAAATGTTTTCGGAGGAGGGCTAATGATTAGAATAATCTTTTTGATGGGCAGGGGGACTAACGAAAAATATATTTGAAAATTTGAAAAAAAAGTGTCAAAAAATTCAAGAAAATATAGAATTAAAGTGGGTGGGACTCTCTTTCCTGCGTACTTCCCGGTCTAGAAATATAACAGCTTTTGTCACAATTTTTTAATCTTTAAATAAAACCAATTAGACGTCGTGATTTTGAGGAGCTTACGATATTACAGACCGGGACAACGCCCTATGCGCCAGCAATGGCTCAGGAGGATCTTTATCCTTTTATCCTTTTTAGCCAAACCAAATATCGTTTTTGTTCTGTTTCGTTTTTTTCAACTTTGCAGGCAAACACCTGAACCTTTGCATAATATTGAAAGTACTAATATTTAAATATGTCTGGAACATTTGGAAATAGGCCCCAAACTCCCCTCCGTATTTTCCTGGATCCAATACTATTAGATCAATAAACTGTTTAATTTTTGAACTTTGGTCTTCATGCGATCTGTGCCTTAAGCTATACAAAGTATGTCAGGGACGAAGACACTACTGTAAAGGTTCCAAGCTCCTTTCTGCAAAACTGCGGAATTTTATATTTTTTACCAGAAGAAAGATCACGGATGCTTGTTGACTTTTTGATTTTTTCTAGGGGTGACCATATCAAATCAATGACCCTGGAATGTGACGAGAGGGGTCATTTGGACGGAAATTAAAAGTTCTAATAACATATTTTTTTGACCCAAAAAATTGGAGGGCAACTAGCCCCCCTCCGTGCCCTTTTAGCCCCCCTCCGTTCCCTTTTAGTCGTTTCATCAAAATTTCGAAACAATCATTTTTACCTGTTCCTAAGATATTGCAGATGGGCCTTTTTGATAACATAGATGCATATAGTTTCGCTTGATTTAGCTCAACCTTTCCCAAAATATCTGCCTCCATACCCTTAGCCTTTTCGGGTACATCCTGGATCAAACATTCTCCCTTTTTTTAATGATAAATTCTGCTTGTACAAAATGGACAAATTGCATGATTTATATTTCTTGCCCCAGGGGCTACGGGGGCATGGCAGCCTCAGAGGCTTGTCTGTTAGACATTGTGACTATTTCAAATAAAATAGCTTTTTTAAGATCTCTATCAGCGTCGAACCCGACTCGTCGAGTCAATCCCACCCGAAACCAATCCCAGCCGATGCCCGCTCTCAGCATCCCAAAAGATAAGACGTTGATCGCTCACGGTCGAAACCACCTTTCCGTCACCGCTAAAGGCTGCGGACCAGACCTGCCCTCCCACATGACGAAGCCGCTGCACCTGTTCGGCCGGATTCAAACTCCACAGCTGCGGGTCTGCCATCGCCAACACCACAAAACGATCTCCCCGCGGCCCCACGACCACATCGCTCTGATACCCCGGCGCCAACGCGAGCTCTTGAATCAATTCCTCTCCGACACCCCCCCATGTCACCAGATCCGGTCAGGGTTTAAAATAAGAGCTCTGATTTCAAATTTCATTAAGATCCGATCACCCGTTCGTAAGTTAAAAACACCTAATTTTCTGAATTAAAAACTTTTCTGAATTAACCGTCCCCCCACTCCCCCTCCCAGATGGTCGAGTCGGGGAAAAGACTATTTCTTATTTAATCTGGTCGGGTTCCTGATAAGCCTGCCAAACTTCATCGTCCTAGCTTATCTGGAAGTGCCTAAACTAGCAAAAGCGGGACAGACAGACCGACAGAATAACTCGCCAAAGCACTGGAAACCCCCCCCCCCCGACTCCCCCAAAGACAGCGGATCCGTTCCAATTATGTCAATTACGTATCTAGATTTGTGCTTATTCTTCCCATCAAGTTTCATCCCGATATCTCCACTCTAAGCGTTTTCCAAGATTTCTGGTTTCCAAGATTTCTGTTTCCCCCTAAAACCCTCTATGTCCCCGGATCCGATTCAAATTGTAAATGAAGCATCTGAGGCATAAGATTCTTCTATATATGAAGTATCATTAAGATCCGATCACTCATTCATAAGATATCTCGATTTGTAATACACATAAAAACACAAAGACAACTTTGCCCACCGTTATCTTAGAATTTTTGGGCTTAGAATCTTAGGAAAGGGGATCTTAAAATATTTGAGAAATGAAATTTTAGAAATCAGAATTTTTTTTGGGGGACTTCGATTTTTTTGGACTTTTCCGTGTCTTGAGACTCTTTCCGTATTTTTTGGGTTTTTTTTCCGTGTCTGAATGATATGCAGTATTTAGTGAACATGTTTTTTCGGATCTTTTTAAAATGGCTGCTCCCGTGATACTTTATGGCTTGTCATCAACACTATCTACAAGTTCTAAAATTTCTTCTTTAGATGTTTCTTTGAATAACCTTGAGATTGATGCAGCTCCTGCAACACAACATGCAGATGAAGATCCTAATCCTACACCTAACGGAATGTCTGATTCTACATTAATTTTAATTCCAACGTTTTGATTTTTTGTTATTTTGTTTGCTAAATAATAAAAAGGCTTTAGTGGAGAATTAATTTCTGAAATTTTTTTCCCTGTTTCTAATTCTAAATCACCAATATTTGATTTGATCAAAATTTTCTTTTCTTCTATTGTTTCTGAAGTTACTGTAATTCTCATAGAACTTACAAAAATGACCCCATCAAAATCCTACACATGTTTAGGTCAAAGCTGAGAATTTACATATGAAAGTAAATTCCACTAAGCCAAATGTAATGACAATAAACTTCTCAAAATTCTTGAAATCCTGTCCCATTTTCTTAGACTCTATCCCGTTTTCTTTAATGCAATCAGGGATAAGATAGACAGTACTTGAATAGCTAATGATCATTTTGACAGTTAAATCACCAAAAATTATTTTTAATACTGCCCAAGAATTGTGCTGTTTCACTATTTGATTTGTGTGAATTTTCTTCAATACGAGTAACAAAAAGGTGTCGCTCTCGAGACAGTTATTTTCTACGTGTTTTGATCTTCTCGTTTCCTATAAATTCACCGCAAAAAAGCTTTCTCGCTTCACTCCATACGATTGCTGTGATCAGGGTATGGCAAAAACCTTTGGCAAAATAAATCCATTAGTCAACGAGATATTCACATTTTGTACCACTAACCAACTTTTCAAGTATTGTTATAATTTTAATCCACATAACGTTTCCTAATTAATGTTTCTCTTTCATTCCGTTGCTAACAACACTATTTCTACTCCTTTTAACGTTCAGTGTTCATCATAAAATAATGTTCAAAATAAGTATTCACATATCTTGAAAATCCGTTTAGGCTTGTATTTTCACTAATGTTCCATCACCCTTTTCCTCTGAAAAATATCCTATGCCTCTTGACTCCCCTGATGCGGACTTCCTCCTACCCCTCCCAACTAAAACTATGGAGCTACACCTCTGCTTTGAGACAACAAACTTATGACACGGTAGGAAACCAAACTTGGAAAAGGGCAAATTATCAGTTCTAGACAAGTCATACCACAAAATAACAGAACTTAACAGAGCAAACCATAAATTAAATAAAGAAACTACTTTTTCGACTAAAACTAAGGAGCAATATTAAAAATTAAAACGAAAACAGAACATCACTAGTTTTTTACTTTTTGCCTCAATTAATTAAAAGCAACTCTTGAAACACAAGAGCCGTTTAATTACAGTAAAGAGATTATTAAAATACAAAAGCAAATTTGCCACTAAGAGTAAGGTATTGAGGAGGAGTTATACCCCTTATATACAGAACAATTTCTGTCCTTTTAAGTTCTGTGATTATGCCTCCTGCGAAAATACTTAAACACATTAATGGTATTGCAATTACGCAAAATTAAGTTGTTTTTTTTTTTTTTCTTAGAATGTGGGGATAAGCCAAATAACCGCCTTATATATAATTCATCTCTAACTCAGGATTATAAGACTTCCGAAAACTAGTTAGTCAAGAAAACTCCTCCTGTCAAGGTTGTACACACACTTCTCAGAAAAATCTGAAAAGATATGCTTTACAATGCCCTTTTTGTCCTTTCGACTCCCTATGGAATTATTGTTCTGATAACTCCTCTTCCAAAAACACAAAACATCTATCTAGTGTTCTTGATTAGCTAAGGAAAATGAGATCTTTTTGGAACCAATTCAGGCCCAAAAATATAACCTGGGAAGGTATTGACCAGCTACTATGTCTACACTTCTTATTTCTTGGGCTTAGAAGATTGCATACATGACAGGTGCCATGTACAAAAAGTGGATAGCAAAGTAGCTATGCTACTTGGCTATTTTCAAACTTGTTAGCAGATTTTGTCTGAAAATACCATTTTATATATAAATAATTTTTGCTCAAAGAAAAGCCTTTAAAACACAAGTTGGGCTCTGCCATGCAAAAAGTAGGGTAGCATAGTAGCAATGCTACTTGGCAGTTGAGGTGCTGTTCTCGCGTTGTTATTGTTGCTAGTACCGGTACTGGTTATGATAGTTGTGTTCTTTTCGGTTGCGACGATGATGGTTACTAGTATCATCGACTGAAAACAATAATTTCTTATCCTTGATCCGTTCTTGTTCGTGTTGTTCTCGTAACAACCGTTTTTGTCGCAATTCATCCATCGTAGTTGTTCTTTTGGACTGATTCTGCTGCTGCTGATGATGATGATCATGATCATGATTCGGTCGTTGAATGTCTTCTTTGTCTTCTTCTTCGACTTTATGACTACGACGGTTTTTCACACATTGCTACAGCATGGCTGTGGTTTTGTTTGGCGTACATGTCTTAGATATCGAAAAAAAATACTCAGCACTCAGTAATCAGCAGTTCAAGTATTCAGTCCTCAGCACTCAGTAATCAGCAGTTCAAGTATTCAGTCCTCAGCACTCAGCACTCAATAATCAGCAGTTCAAGTATTTAGTCCTCAGCACTCAGTAATCAGCAGTTCTAGTATTCAGTCCTCAGCACTCAGCAATCAGTAATCAGTAGTTCAAGTATTCAGTCCTAGACGTTTCAAACAGTTCTTAGTAACGATCTTTTTTTTTTTTTTTTTTTTTTTTTTTAGTGTGCCCATTTTTGAACTCACTGAATTTCCATGTTCTTAAAATAAAAATATGTACTAAAGACGCAATGGGATCCTTCCTGCAACCCTTGCTCGTAAGCATATAACTGCACTGCTAAATTGTTTTACTGATGTATTTGTTTTTCAGGTAACAAGAGGATCGCCGCCACCAGATTTTCTGAATCGTTTTGAAGGCCCTCGCAGTTCTGTAAGACCGTCTATTATAAGTCACCCGAAGCGACAGTTTAGGCCTGGCTTTGCTAAGGTGTCGCATCACTAACAGCAGCTTCCTGCCTTTCTGGTAGTGAATCTGAGCCGCTTGGATTTTGGCCTGGGAAAGGGCCTTTTCGATTTCTTGATTAAACGGGTCTTTCTTGAGGGCTTCACGGTATGCGCCGACAGCGGCATCCCATTGTTCTTGTTGGACCATTTCCTCGGCGAATTTGATATCAGGTCCGGCGGTACTGCATGCCGTCATGGTCATACAGATGACACCAATTAAAAGAGAGCCCAATATGTACTTGAAGCGCTGAATCATGACAGAAAGGCGTATTCCCTCATGGAATGTACCCTCCCATACAGATTTGTTTACCTGTTTTAATGGAATATCTTTATTTATAGTCTTGGGAGAAGCTTCTCGCTTTTTGGTTGGTTGTAAAATCATTCCCTCTTTTTCAGTGATTTCATCTACATCTTGTTTGATAGGGATTAGTATTATCTCTTCTTTTTGAACGTCAGAAGGATGCTCTCGTGTCTTATCTGGTTTAAAAATTACTACTTCTTTATCGAATGTGTCCTTGGCTGATTTTTTAACATGCTTCAAGGTTACTTCTTCCTTTGAAGACTTGAGAGAAGGCTCTCGTTTCTTATATTTTAGGGAATCACTGCCAAGATTGCATGGGAGGAAATTAGTAATGGTTAATAAAATCATCACAGGAGAGAGGGTCAATCCCTCTGGACACACGAAGCACCGGCCAAGGTGCTAAAAAAGATCCCTTGACCAGCAGCCAGAGTTAACAAAAAAGTTATCTGGCTACCACCAGTTCTGTGGATTAAGTGCTGCTTGCTGCTGACAGCTGGCAGGTGATGGTTGACTGTCCCCTTTGTTTTGAGGGGCAGGTTTTCCCAGTGCAAGCTAGTCAGAAGCTGGCAGGCGGGTTCATAGGAGGGACATTAAAATTTAAAATGAACAGAAATTACTCCGTATATGAAAGGGGCTTTTCCTCCTCAATGCCCCGCTCTTTACCCTAAAGTTTTTTACTGTTTTAAAAAGTAGGGTTAAGAGAAAGAGTCAAACTTTAGCGTAAAGAGCGGGGTGTTGAGGAGGGAAAGCCTCTTTCATATACGGAGTAATTTCTGTTCATTTTAAGTTTTAATGTCGCTACTTACTTTCAGTTAAAAAAAAACTTTTTTTTTTTTTTTTTATAGTTGACAGAGGCATCGGCTCCAACTTGAAAACTGAAGAGGTTTGTGACTCGGAATTTAAACGAAGCCCATTTAATCAACTTCATTTATTACAATTTATGGTTACAAATCATAAAATAAACAATGAAAATGAAAATTACAAAA
This sequence comes from Alatinidae sp. Z8VKAUB7J3, assembly GCA_010016025.2. Taxonomy (NCBI): domain Eukaryota; kingdom Metazoa; phylum Cnidaria; class Cubozoa; order Carybdeida; family Alatinidae; species Alatinidae sp. Z8VKAUB7J3. Next base: position 88,092,457 of record JAAAKM020721499.1, read on the forward strand.
AAGTAAAGAAATACAAACTTGTAGATCCTAAATTGGACAGTTGTGGGGTTAATTTCATTGCAAATTTGAAAAGTTTTTTTTGCAACAAAACGGTAGTCTATCTTGTTAAAAGATTCGATTAAAAGTTGATAAATGACAAGGAAGTCGCATTCCTGTTGCGCCAAGCCACGATAATTTCTGGAATAAATCTACCGAGGGAACTGCAGCATCAAGGGCCCTACATGCCGACTCTCTTCTATGCGTGTCGGGAAACCGAATTGGCCTATGAGTATCGGCATGGCGCCACGTCTTATGGAGCATTTACCTATTCGCTGGTGAAGCACTTGCGCGCGTTGAAGGTTCGGCAGCGAACGGCGACACCAAACGAGATCCTTTTACAAGTCCGTGCGCAAGTAAGCCGGATTGCCAAGCAAGAGCCACAGTTGGTCGTGCCATCAGACGTTGCGGCGGCCCCGGTGACTTGGCTCGGACGGAGCCCGAATTCTTCTTCGGTTTCGGCTTAGTAAAGAAGCACGGATCCGACCGAAGCATTGTATATGCGCATCTTGGTTCTACGACTGATAGAAAGTTTCCTCCAAAGGGCACTTAGTCTTCCCACTACTTCTGAGGCTTTGATAATACGGTGCATTAGATCTTTGAGGATTGATCCTTAGGACTGGTGGGGGACGCGGTGACTGGTTCAACAAACATAACTTTTGTCTTCTGCCAATTAATTGACAGCCCTATCTTTAAGGCTTCATCAGCAAGGATCTCTAGGGTTTCTGTGAGCTTCGACGGTGAATTGGAGACCTTAGGTTTTTTCAACCTCTTTAAGGTTTTTCTTCCTTTTCAAAAATTATCCTAAGTTTACTCAGGGAACTGAGTATGTTCTATAATATGCTTTTTGGTCATGCTGAATGTGATAGTGCAGTTATCATCGGGTTTTTAACCTCTTTTATGTTTTTTCCCTTTTTCAAAATTATACTAAATTTTCTCAGGGAACTGAGTATGTTCTATAATATGCTTTTTGGAAATGCTGAATATGATAGTGCAGTTATCACCGGATTTTTCACCTCTTTTAGGTGTTTCCCCTTTTTAAAAATTATCCTTTTATTATCAAAACATGCAAAGAGGCTCTTCTATGTCTTCTTTTTTTAATCTTCTCCTTATTTTTTTTTGAAATTCTCATTACATTTTTTAACTTTTCAGTAGGTTTTCAACGTCCCAACAATTTCATTTAGTCTATTTAGTTCCTTCGGGAGTTATGTCTGGACATTTGCCTAAATGTAAGCACAATAACAGGACAAATTGTGTGCATTGCGGCTCGAATTGTAAAAATAGACTATGAAACCACCTGGCAGGCAAGGAAGGAGGACTTACAAATGATGTCAAACTCGACAATCGTAAATAGTAATTGAAAATCTAAAAAACGGAATTTTAAAATCAATAGATAAAAAAAAAATAATTAGCTTTTTATGACGATTCCGAATATATAAGATTCATCAAGTTTAGTGTTACCCTTCCAGAGTTACGAGCCTGAGAAACTTAACCGTATTATTTGAAATAGAGGGAAAACACCTCTAAAAGTCAAAGAATCTTAATGGAAATCATAGCATCAGATTTAGCGCTTCCGAGAACCCTAATGTAGAAGGTTTAAGCTACTATATAGAAAAATAGGGAATTTTGCTATTTTTTCCAGAAGAACCATGGGGCGTGTAGTAAAAAAAAGAGTTTTAGCAAGAAGAAAAAGAGAGAATATTTTCCAATAATCCCAAAAAGTTTGCTTTACTTCCATTGGTTTATTTGACATCTTTTTCACAATTATTTATCACATTATTCCTTATTTCTGGAGAAACAAATGATCCTTGTTTCTGAATCAGACTTTTAAAAGTCTGATTACTTTTAAAATATTTTACATAGAATGTATAACCACCAGAAGGAGCAGAAAATTTAAATACAACTGATTGGTTCTCCTATGTAAAAATATAGGCCAGTCAGAAGATAGGGAATTTGGATCTCAATGCTCTTAGCCCTACAAGTAAATGCAATAGATGTAGTAGTAGAATTAGTAGTAGTAGTAGTATTAGTAGCAAATGTAGCAGTAACATTAGTATTAGTAGCAGTGTGCATTTATTGCCTTTTAGTGATAAGATTTTCCCCTTTAAGCATTCTTAATTCAGTTCCCACCTAATACCTAAATCAATTGTTTTTATACGCTATTTTGACATTGACAATGAGCATGCGCGTAGCGTCTTTTGATTTAGTTTAAGTTTTGCCTCAATACTGTAAACGGAGTAGCGTTTGTCAAAAGCCTTATCCATTATTTCGAGCATCGGGAGTTATTAACGGAAGAATTCTTAATACTCAAACTCAAGGAACTTATCGCGGAACTGGAAAAGAAAAAGAAGAAAAAAGCGGCTTAAATAACGAAAATACAAAAAACGGTTTGAGCGAGCGCTCAAACCGTTTTTTGTATTAATTTACTTCAACACCGTATAGTCGCCGGCTCTTTAAGGATATTAGTTCTCCAGCTTTAAAACCGCGTATTTCCCCTTATTCCATCCATGCACCAGCAGATATAATTGTTTGGAGCCGTTTATTGAGCCGTGTCGCTCCTTACTACAGTTCGTTACCACGAACTGTTTGATATAACTATCCCTTCCGTAAGAACCTGAAATTCCCCAAATGCACAACTTCGAACCCTCAGGCTCTGGTGGTTCGTATCAACCCCGAAAGCTTTGTTATATGATCGTTGGACTATTATGAATAAAAGGACTCCCTTAGAATATCAATTGAATGCATCTCAGGAAATACAGCGTGACTGTGTGCGTCAGGGATGGCCGTACTCTGATTACATTGACTTTAAAAAAGGTACTATACCTTCTGATTTGCAACCGATAGTGGAAGTCCTGAACGAAGGCAACTAATGAGTGATGAGCTATAAGTAATGCAAGAAAGAGGTGATACTGAGCTCTCAGCTGCCGCTCTTGGGAGACATCTGACAGTTTTTAAAGCTGCTACGGAATTCATTTTTTGTTTTAAAATCACCGTTCTGTGAATAGGCAACGCAGCGGTAAAGTGCTCGTGGCACTTGACGGTAAATCCCATCAGCTCAGTTTTGTTAGGAAAAAAAATCGCTGTGTTTTTTTGCGTCCCTCGGCATTGTGCGCCTCTAGACCTGGGGCTAGTCGACCGGGTAATAGTAAAACTATCTATATGCTTACTAGGAAGCTTTTCAGCGCGCTAACAAACCCTTGCCCTTTCATAGAGGATAAAAGTGGGCAGCTGCTTACCAATCAGGTAGATGTCCAGAACCATTGGAGCGAATATTTTTTGGATGTTCTGAACCAGCTGATACCCCATGAACCACTGTTGGTCCCTGATGTGCCCCCATTTAACTTGGATATCTATTCGGGCCCCATCCTCTTTCAGGAAGTTGTAATAGCCATGCAGTTGCTAAAAAATGGAAAAGCATCTGGAAGCGATGGAGTTTTATGCTGCTCGGACGAGTGGCAGGCATCTTTGACTGACCGAATTGTAGTGGTGGGGGCGCACCCCACCCTACAGCCCAAAGTCACGATAGCTGAAGTAGCGCACGAGGGTGCCCGGTGTGATCTCCATGGCCCCGTCTGGCAGTTCCACCAAACCATCCGCCCAGCTTAAGCCGGAAATCCTGCCGGACCCTTCTGAGGCAAAGGCTTCAACCCTGCCGTTTTTGACACGCGCCCGCAGGTATTCTCGCCGCCCGGCACGTTTGTTTTTTTCAAACCCGGCCGGCAGCAGCACCCCTAATGTATACAATGCAACAAAGACCTCCATTGAGTGAGGATAAATATGATATATCTAGAACTGATTCCACAAAAGCTAAAAAAGATGAGCTTAAAAAAATCGAAGGTAACTTAAATAAGTAGAAGATTTATATATATATTGCAAAAAATTTCGCGTTTATTTATGAGGGATCAATGGATTTAATGCATAACTCTTCGGGTATAGGAAAGTGGTTGGGATATTTTAGTTCAATCTCTTATGGAGCTATAAGAGTAATTAGCGAAGACGAATGGGAAATGGAGATGAATAATGAAAATAGTTTCAATAAATAGATATCAATAGTAGATAGAACAGTGAAAGTTTGATTCTAGCTAGTCAATACAGGCTAAACTGGTTTTTTTCACCCAGGTTTTTATTCTTTTTATTTTGTCTTGAAAACAATGAAAAAAGTTGCTTCATTACCTGCTACTTTACTGCAAGGGAAAAAGGAAGAGATGGTGAATCTGTGAAAAATCAAAAATCCCAGAAGTGTTTCGAAAATTAACTGAAAGACTTTAAAACAGACGGAACTGATCAGTTGAGCACTCACAGCTCAAGAGGTTAAGCAAAAATCTTATCCTTAAGCAGAATTTCACATGTGTTTCCAGTAGGTTGTAAGCCCGGCCATAACGAAAGGCGGGACACCGGGATACAAATGACGACCGGGACACAGGGAATATAAATGACGCCGGGGGGCACAGGGGGATATAAATCACGACCGGGACATCGGGACAAGAGGAATATAAATGACGCCCGGGACACTCAAAGAGAAATCACAGACTGGGACACCGGGACACAAATTACGACCGGTACACAGGGATATTAATGACAACCGGGACACAGGGACACAACTACAAAAGGGACGCCGGGGGCAGAGGTTGAAAGAAGGATGCTGAGAATGTTGGAAAAGGAACAGAGAGCAATCAGCCCCCCTCTTTCCCTTTTAGATGCCCCCCTTAACACCGGTAGAGATCTTAAAAAGCCATATTATTCGAAATAGTCACAACATTTGATAGTTATGGCTCTGGGATGCCATGCCTCCAAAGCACCCGGGGGCAAGGAATGTAAATTGTGTAATTTGTCCGTTTTTTAATTACATGATTTATCATTCGAAAAGGAGGAATGTTTAATCCTGGATATTCTTTAGGAAAGGGTAAGGATATTGAGGCAAAGTTATAATGCATTCAAAATTTTCTTGAATAAACCTTTGCCTTGTTCCCTTCAACCAGTGGTTTTTACATTTTTATCTGTAAAATTAATGCCTTCTAAAACAAACAGAAATTACCTTCTAAAAACTACAGCCCTCTAGTTGCGTTTTAGATATGGCTCATAAATTTTATCATCGATCTTTACCCAAATAAGAAATATCAAAATAAGAAATATCAAGAAATATCAAATAAGAAATATAATTTAATCTATGTGACAGACAAAGTACATTTCTTGCTTACAACTACCAACGTCTGTGTGCTTTACAGGGGGGCCTTCGGGCCCGGGCCCCCCGAAATTTTGTGAAATGTTTAATTTCCCCATGGTTTCTTGGGATTTTTAGCAAAAGTTGGACATTTATTAAGAATCTAGATAAATGTATGAAGCCTTTCTTGGGGGATTTTACAGCATGCAATTATCCGGTCAAGTCACTGCCCAATTATTAAACCATTTTCTGTCTAACTTTTTACCCTCTTCGAAGTAATTAGCAATTGTACTGTTATTTTTTTTGTTAAGAGAGTTTTCTTTCCACAGCAGAATGGAATTATCCTTGGTATTAGGGCGTTCATGTGAACAGCGCGTGGTTTTTGTTTGAACGTTGGTGATTGCAAGGGCGTTGCCAGTCTGAGAATGAAGATTTCGAAGGAGCGAAGCAATTTGATGAGTATCATCAGCATGCTCTAGCTTGTGCGTCACATCTTCACTGACAAGGTCAATAGACGGACCAAGACGGCTCCGGTGTGCGCATGCCTCTAATCAGAGACATCAACTTAGGTAGGATCCCAGAGTGAAGTACAATGTGCCAATGACCTTCTCTCACAATAAGGTCAAAGGCCAGTTAAGTCTGTGAAGAGGTGGTTGATGTTTGTATGCTCCTTTGCAGTTTTTGCAAAAAGCTGGTTTTGTGCAGCTTGTTTCAGTATGATCTTTCTCAGAACATCTTGTGCAAAAAATTTCAGTGGCTAAACATCTATTTTCTGTAGGTCCAAATAAAAAACATTTTTCGCACTGCATTGGTCTTTCTTTGTATATCCTTATTGGCATCTGATTTCCCATCACAAAAACCTTTAGTGGAGGGGTTTGTTGCTTAAGGATTAATACAACTGACTTACTTTCAAGCATCTGGTTTGCAACTTTTGTTTTTAGTCTTGTCACCTCTATGGACAACAGTAAGTGAACACCGTAGTCGATATGACTTTGATTGAGTTCATTAATAGGTGCACCGACAGGACCACCCGCGTTGTTGAATAGAATATCTAGACCGCCGAAGGCGTCCACAGTTGCTGCAACACAGTTCGCAATGTCATCTTCTTGGGTAACATCCGCGCTAACGTAACGGGCGTTGTCACCTAAACTTTCGGCCAGGGCCTGACCTTTTTCCTGTGATCGCCCGGCGATCACCACCTGTGCACCTTCTTTAATAAAAAGTTTTACAGTTGCAGCGCCAACGCAGCTGGTGTAGTAGTAGTAGTGGTGGTGGTAGTAGTAGTAGTAGTAGTAGTAGTAGTGGTAGTAGTAGTAGTAGTAGTAGTAGTAGTAGCAGTAGTAATATTATTATTATTATTAGTAGTAGTAGTAGTAGTAGTAGTAGTGGTAGTAGTAGTAGTAGTAGTAGTAGTAGTAGTAGTAGTAGTCCTATTAGTAGTAGTAGTAGTAGTGGTAGTAGTACTAGTCATAGTAGTAGTAGTAGTAGTAGTAGTAGTAGTAGTAGTATTAGTAGTAGTAGTGGTAATAGTAGAAGTAGTAATGGTAGTAGTCACCACCAGAACCTCTTCACCGTTGAACTCGGCGGTTTTCACATGGTCCGAGGTCAGTTTGCGATAGGGCGTTTTATCCGCACCCAAGGGGAGGAGGGCGCTGTGCTGATAGTCGGGCGGGATGACGGGAGCGTTCATGATGTGGCGGTCTTCCTGGATCTGGCTAGGGTCGGCAGCGGGGTCCGGTATCCTGGCGAAACGGTTCTCATGGAGTTCTTTTAAGCAAATTGGACGCAAACGCCAAGCCAACATAAGGTGCACTTTTGACGCGCCCATTCTGCACGCCTTTGAACAAACTTATTTTAAAAAAGTTAATTCACTGACAACAATCTTGTAATTCTTAAGAATAAAAGTGTATACCATTAAAATTATGTTGAGCTAAAGGTATTAAGAAAGGTCCATTAATAGTGAAGTAATAGATTTTTGAATTTTCGTGTCCCAATGTGGGCTGGTTTCAACAGATACCCAAATGGCGACTGCATATTGTTATATTTTTTCCAAAAATACGTACATTCTGAAATCATGACCAAAAATTTTTAATTTATGCTGTTTTTATAGAGCGTTTGCAACCGCGTCCACACTAAGAGTACGTCTTGTTCGCTGCACCACCATCTTTACTGTTAATACACCCTAGGTAAGTGAAACTGTCAACATGATAAATCTATCATCCCACCAGAGCAAGGGGTCCCAACCCTAAATCCATTCCTCCATGGCCCGACCCCTCCCCCTAAAAAACGTACTAACGATATTAAATTCCCAAAATTATGGGAAATCAGATTATTAGCGCCTTCGCTGCACACACCATCTTTACTAACAATACAACCTAGGTAAGTGATCTTCTCCTTACCTAACATCAACTCTTGACCTTCACTTATTCTTAGTTTTAGCGACTTAGTTGAGAATGGGTTTTGGAGGTGTCAGTCAATGAATTTAGTTTCTTAAATCAAGTATATCACAAAAAAAAGAAGAAGCAAAATAAATATATCCTCCATATTAAATTTTAGTTAAATTTTAGCTTAAGTTTAAATTTTGTCTAAATTCTTTAAAGACGACTCCTGAAACACAGAGTCGTTTAATTAGAACAATAAGTAACTTTGTTAGAAGTTCCAGAAAGCTTTGGCGTGAAGAGCAAGGTGTTGAGGAGAGGGAAACTCCACTCATATACGTAAAAACTTCTGTTCATTTAAGTTTTCTTTGTGTCCTACTTGATTTTTAAATCTTCTAAATGCAACTGCTCTTTCTTTTCCAATCACTGCTTGTAGATAATCTCTTGCCTTTTCAATTGACAATCCCTTAATTGCAACTGCGACTTCCCTTGCATGTTTGTGAGAAATACCTTTTTCTCTTAACGATGAACGTACATGTCTTGTTGAATCATAATTTTGGAAAGCGTAACCGAATCTACCCATAATAATCACTTTAGTGGTACATAGAGACTGGATCTTGATGCCCCTACACCTGGTGCACCATGAGATACTCTCTTGTTTGTTTTTTTTGCTATGATTGTTTATTTAATTTCTGTTCTTTTTGGGTTTGTTCGTTTTAAGCTTTATTTACATACTCAATTCAAACTTTACTCGTTTTAAGATTTATTTATTCATTTATATTAGTACCAGTTCTTTGTTTTTTTGCTATGATTGTTTATTCAATTTCTGTTTATTTTAGGTTTCATTTATTCTTTAATTGTCATTTCCGGTCATTTTGAGTTTGAGTTGCTGTAAGTCTCTATTTCATCCGATCTTAAATTTAATTAAATAAAAAAAACAAGTTTTTTCAACTGAAAGTAAGCTACAGTTCGTTACCACGAACTGTTTGAAAAGTGCCTTATTTTCGAAAACAAGAGCAAAGAGCTCATATGGTACTTGTGACGAGGTCGGAAGAGCCAAGAGCCAAGACCTCATATGGCATGAGCTCTAGCAAAATTCTAAGAATCAATAGATTGACTTGAAAGGAAAATCAGAGGCTTAATGCCTGTCGGGGTTTAAAATAAGAGCTCTCAGACACGAGGTCCTTCTAAATATCAAAATTCATGAAGATCCGATCACCCACTTGTCAGTTAAAAATGCCCCATTTTTTCTAACTTTTCCTATATCCACTATACAATGCAATCCTGGTGAAAATTTTATCCCGAACAATTACCCTTAACATCTCCACGCCTTAAATTGAGTCGGCAAAGAGAAAGCAAGACATGAGAAGAATTTCGTATAGGAATTCTGGTAAATTCCCCCAGTGTAAAATTTGCCCTGAAAAATTCACCCCCTGGAAACTTCCCTCTCCAGAAAAATTATACCCGTGGAAAATACCACCAGCAGAAAATTCACCCCCTCACACCCAAATATTTATCCATACGTTCCGATAACAAATACTATACGTAAACAATGGTCAGACTGAGACTATCACTTGTCAGCAGATGTTCTTCGATACAATAATATTGCCACGCCGACATAATTCTTCAATTAAGGGGATTCTGTGAGAGATACATTTGCTCATGTTCTAGGACACGATCTTAGTACCTAAATTCTGTTCATTCAACGGAGCGTTTTTGCTCTCCAATTTTCTTTTTCATCTCAGGACATTTGAATGACTGAGAGGTATTTTTTGTCGATTTTCATGCTGCACGGCCAATTGGATGCGTGCGGGAAGGAGTGGCATTTGACGTATGGACTTGGTAGATAATGTGAAATATAACATGCATTTTTCATTTGAGCTTAAAAGATTCTCCAAATTTTCAAAAAAATATCGAGGAAATTGTTCTGAGCTTTTATTACTGCTAAAAATACTACTAAACTCCATTTATGATGCTCTTTTTTTCCCTTTTTTTTATGCTCCCACCAATAGAAAACGAAATCATGTATAGATAGTCCAAAAATACATTTTGACTTACTTGACCACTCTGACTAATGTTTGTTACCTATCTTGAGAAGTTCGGGTTGTGTGCGATTCTCAAAATGAAAAAAAATTCAATTAAGAACCTTATTCACTGGCCCCGGGAACCCTGTTTGAAACCCAATACCGTATGCTCTTAAACGACGATGCTGATCTGGAAGTCGTAAAAACCGATGCCGAAAACCGCTTTGAAGACAAAGGTCTGCGCTGGCGGGACAGCCGCAACGGTGCGCCTGGCGTCTCACTTTTTGTCGAACGGCTTGGGTCTTTTCTGATCCTTGTGGGCCTCTCTGGCCTTGCGGTTGGCGGCGTTGGTGTCTCTGCCGCCATTCGTGCTTATCTGGCCAGTAAAACCGCTGTTATTGCGCCGCTGCGATCTCTGGGCGCGGACCAACGAATTAAAATCGCATCTGTTTCTTGGGAAAATTTCCCAAATTTCGGCTGATTAGTCAAAAGTCTTGAAACTGGGGTTGAATTAATGCAAGTCGTCAGTGAGCCCTATCACAATTTGCAGCTTAATTAGCTCCATCATCACAGGTTGAGACGATATTTAGAAGAAAATAGCTCATTTTTAATTCCACTTTAGAATTGTTTTTCAGGTATTATTCTTGTATTTCTCTATCCTGGATTATTTTTTTCTAATTAACTAAATTGTTTTAAGGAAGACACCATTGCTCGAGTAAACCCCTAATATTAGCATTAGGTGCTTGTTGCTTGTTCTTTGGCTAGGCTGCAAGCCGTAACTAGCTCCTAGCCACTAGGATCATGAACGTTGAGTAAACGTTATTTTTCTTCCTTTAGCCGGCATCCATACTGTAAAATGGAACGAATCTGCCAAATAAACGCAGACGTTGGTCTTCAGTAGGATAACTCTTTTAGATTCATTTAAAAAAAATTTCCCAAAAAAAAAATTTAAAGAACAGTAAAAAACCATAAAACCGAAATTAGAAAAAGTAAAATAAAAAAGTCGACCATACGTAAAACTACCAACCGGACTGGATTCACTCTCTTTGGGGGAGTTAGGGGGGTCCAGTGCTTTGGCGAGTTTGGTGCTTCTGGATGTGCTAGGACGATGAAAATTAGTAGGCGTGTCAGGGAGCTGCTCAAGTTGACTTGATAAAGTTGTTTCCCCGATTCGACCATCTGGGGGGGGGCAGAAAGGAGAAAAAAATTAGGTTTTTTTAATAGCGATTGGGTGATCGGATCCGAATGAATTTTGATATTTAGAAGGACCTTGTGTCTCAGAGCTCTTATTTTCAATCCCGACGGGCATTCAGCCTCTGATTTTCCCCCCGCGGAAAAATCCTCAAGAAAATTTCAACCCAGCGGAAAATTTCCTCAGAACATCCCCACATGTAATTTTGAAGCGGCGAGGTAAGACAAATAAAAAGAATTTCGTTCAACTGAGCCTTGTTTCGTTCTTCTACAATCACTAGTTTGATATGATCACCCCTGGAAAAAAAAAATGAAAAAACAAAAAAACACAAAACAAAACAAATAAACACGCACTTGTGATCTTTTCAAACAGTTCGTGGTAATGAACTGTAGTAAGGAGCGACCCGGCTCAATAGTAACCAAAACTCTATAAGCTAAAAGCTAAAATTCCAATTCCTGGGCAAAAAACTATAGCGGTATCGTCGGCTATTATTACTCGCATTTCCGCCACAGAACAGAATCCAAAGTCTGATGGAAAATTTTGCTGAAAAATAGACAAGAAGCTAGATGAAAAACTATTGGCAAATTGCCAAATTTTGTCAAATGCAGGGTTTTGCGAATGAAACATTTATTATTTAATTTGGAAATATTTTTGACAGAGCGACTTAAAAAGAGAATGAGAAAATATGCAAAGTGGAAAAAAATGTTAGAGGTGCAAGGTTGGGCTCTTTGCTTCAAAATTCTGCCCACTTTATGCATTTTTAGTTTACCCCATGGAGGAGGAGGGTCAACAAGAAATGGATGTGCTTCTAGAATTCGCATTTCTAAGTGCTATAATATGGAAACTATGCTGATTTGCAGCATAGTTTCCACTTTAGACAACTTCGGATGAAACTAAACATTTCCCTATAGCCTATTTCCAATGCATTCTGCCAAACAGGCTTTCATTTGTTTTCCAGTTCTTATTTTGTCACAGGTGATACAATTTACAGGTAGGCTACACAGATGAATAGATGGAGAATGTAGGAACAATTGGACAATAATGTATGTTCTATCAGATCTAAAGTATACCTGAAGCCACCATTTTCCTGATTTTCTTTATGACTGGTTATAAGCTCAATTAACCTTTAATTGCCTGCTTTGGGGGAGGGGGTAGGTTCCTCATTTGTTGGAACAGAGAATTTGATAACTTTGGGTGTCAGAGAAGATTAAACCGATTAGGTATGTAAACCGTGCGTAACTTCATGCCCCCCCTCCTTCTGTCTGGCTGCTGATAACCTGAAATTGCTTCCTCTCTAAGGAGAAAATTGTTTTAACCATTATTCAAAGTTCTAGCACCCTTTTTAAGAGTCAAAAGTGATCTGATGGCAACTAGCCCCCCCCCCCCTCCACCAGGACTATTTTCCTCAAATCTGATCAATTTTCTATTCAGCCATTTTCTTCAAGATTGACGAAAAATTATATAGCAAAAGCTCCAGGGTTTCTTTTTTAAGAGTCAGAAGATCGGAGGGCAACCAACCCCCCTCCCCTTCCCTCACACACACTCTTTTCTCCAAACGCATTCAATCCAAAATTTTAGATAGCAATTTTTTTCCAGACCCCGGGGGAAGGGTTATAAATTATGACAGCACTGGTCTGCATGTCTGTCTGTGTGTTTTTCTGTCCAGTATGTCTGGTTTGTCTGATATTTCAGTCTCTCTGTCTTTCTGTCCGTCTGTCTGTCTGTCTGTCTGGTTTGTATGCAAGATCTGTCTGTCTGTCTGTCTGATCTTCCTTTCTGTCTTTCTTGTCTGTCTGTCTTTCTGTTTGCCTGTCTCTCTGTCTGTCTGTCTGTCTGTCTGGTCTGTCCTTCTGTCTGTCTGTCCTTCTGTCTGTCTGTCTTTCTATCTGTCCTTTATGTCTGTACTGTCTGTCTGTCTTGTGCCCCATCCGAAGTAGTACGAAAAAATTATTTGTAGATGTATGACCCACCCCCATGCTTGACCCTTTCATATTAACTATTTTAATTCCGTTGCAAAATAGGTATTTAAACGGAAATAAAATGTTGATTTATGCAATATGTGGCAAAGTAGAGAAATATTGGTGTTTTGTGACGAATATTAGAAATTCTACGTTCTTTTACTATGGTAAAATATTCCATAAAATGTAATCTATTAATTGTATCCACCAGACAAATCAACAGACAATCTATGTATGCAGCGAACTGCAAAAGCAGTTGATGACAGATTGCCAAAGATTGTCCTTTTCAGCCAGCCATCTAGGGCTAAACAGAAAGCAGATTGTCCTTGTCTGGAATGGGAGGATGTCATAAAGAAAGATTTGAAGGGGGAACTTTCTGGCAGGGTGTGAATAGGGAGGCTTTCAATAGAATGGGATGGGGGTATGCTGTGTTGGCCTCAGGCAGCTTGGTGCTGTGGAGATTTTGTTTGTAGTAGTAGTTTATCCATTTTAAATCCATCTGTAGTTATTCTTAACTACCAACTTGGGAAACCACCAAGGAAACTTGGGGAACTTTAAGCAGGGTTGTGTTCTTTCCCCCTTTATATGGATCATTTTGATGGACTTCGTCTTAAGGAGCACAAGAAAGGCAATTGGAGACCACGGAATCAAATGGGGAGGAAAAACGCTCCTGGACTTTAGCATATTAGATGAAAGTATGAGCAAAATGAATGAATTTTTAGAGGTTTTGCGAGTTAAGGGTGCTAAAATAGGCTTAAAAATGACTGGAAAAAACCTTTGTCCAGGGGTTGTGGGAGGTAACGATATTTCCAAAGGGCTAGTTATTCGGCCTTTCAACTATGCTGAACAAAATGCAGCATAGGGCCATGAAACTGATACCTTACCCAAGACATCTACCAAACAACCAGGGAATATAGAGACTCCAGTTGCCTAGTCTTCAGTTCCCACATGATAGAGCTGACCTAATAAATACATTCCACATTCATAATACCACTCCAACTCACTTCTTCCCTTTTGCAGAATAAAGTAGGACTCATCAACAAAAACACAAAAAAATACCCACCATGTCCACATAAAAGATTAGTTCAAAATCCTGAATCTAGCCAAGTGTAGAAGACTTGGAATGAACTTCTATTGGAAACAGTTGCAACTCTGAGACATGGGGATTTGAGGGGGGAAATAGAAATCTTGGAAACCGTAAATCTTGAAAAGTGCTTAGAGTCGAGAGATTGGGATGAAATTTAAGGGAAGAAAAAGCACAAGTTCTAGATATGTGATTGGCATAACTGGACAAGACTCGCTCTCTTTGCGGGAGTTGGGGGGTATTTCCAGTGCTTTGGCGAGTTCAGTGCTTCTGGACGTGCTCGGACGATGAAAATTTGTAGGCGTGTCAGGGACCTGCATAAATTGACCTGATAAAAGTCGTTTCCCCGATTCGGCCATCTGGGGGACACTAGGTGCAGAAGTAGGTGGGGCACTTGGTGAGGAGCTTGGTACAGCGCTAGGAGCACTGCTTGGAAGGGAGCTGGGTTCTGCACTAGGTGATGAGCTGGGCAGTGAGCTTGGCAAGGAGCTGGGAGCTGCACTTGGCGATGAGCTTGGCAGGCTGCTGGGCTCTGCAGATGGCATGGAGCTGGGGACAGCACTGGGTTCACTGCTTGGTTGACTGCTGGGCATTGATGATGGAGCAGCAGATGGCAGGGCACTGGGTGCTGCAGTGGGAACAATGCTGGGAACAGCACTTGGGCTTCTTTCATGTCTTTAGAAGCAATGAATCGATAAAGAATTCTCGTTGCGTACGTTATGCACTGGGGACATTTAAGGTTTATATAGAAAGAGTGATAGAATAAACTTCGGAGGGGGTTCACTGCATTGGTAATCAAAAGTTCTAGTACCTTCTTTAAAATTCAGACAAGAAATTTCTAAGGTTGTTATGTCATACTTTTTCGGATTCTTAAAAAAAAACTACGAGGGTCGGGGTTTCTTTACTTCAGGATTTCTAAGATTGTTCTTTAAAAACCTCCAGCGACTTGTTTACCCCAGGATTAGAAGAATATTGTCCTTTAAAAAACAAGACGGATCGCCGTAGTTGTAGCCGATCGTCGATAATAATAATAATAATAGCAGAGATCGTCGATTGTTGTTGTTGTTGGTGGGGGTGGTACAGTATTTTATAGCCGAGGTAGATAATTATTTTGTTGTAATGGTTGTGGTAATGGTAGCCGATCGAATCCTCTAGGGGTTCCGTAAAAAAGAAGAAAAAGAAGATATGATTCTATTATTAGAGTGTAGAGAGTGTATGAGAAGAAAAGTTGTAGTCGTTATGGATGGTTACGAATCATTCATACCCCCAGTCCTTCTCGATGTATTGCTGAGGTGTCTCATTGGCAATCAAAACAATGCTTTTTGATTTATTTTAAAGCAGCATTTAGTTTTAAAGCATAATGGGCAAATCGTAAGGAGTGACACGGCTCAATAGTAGCCGAAACTCTAAAAAATGAAGTTTTAATACCATTAGTTACATCAAAAGAATCGCATTTTCATGCTGATTTTAAATTTATAAGTTTTATTAAGTTTGATTTTACCCGAGAAAAGTTATGAGCCTGAGAAAATTTG
Source organism: Alatinidae sp. Z8VKAUB7J3 (assembly GCA_010016025.2). Classification (NCBI taxonomy): domain Eukaryota; kingdom Metazoa; phylum Cnidaria; class Cubozoa; order Carybdeida; family Alatinidae; species Alatinidae sp. Z8VKAUB7J3. Next base: position 88,107,822 of record JAAAKM020721499.1, read on the forward strand.
CCTTATTTCAGAAAATAGGGGGCAACCTCTCATTATTAAAGTTTAAAACCTACTGGGTCAGGCTGTCCAAAAAGTATCCCTTCGAGGGACAGGATAAAGGGAGGATCCCTTTACCGTTTTTCAGTTTTATTTTTCAGTTTTTTCCTTTTTTTCTTTTTTTTTCTTTTTCAGTTTTTAGTTTTTTTTATTAGTATTTAGTTTTTTTTTCTTTTTAGTTTTTTTTTGTAGTTTTTACCTTTTTTTAGTTTTTTTTTTCTTTTTTAGTTTTTAGTTTTTTACTTTTTTTAGTTTTTTTGTAGTTTTTTAGCTTTTTTAGTTTTTTTTAAAGGTGACGTGATTGCCGTTCTTTCTTCAAGCCTTTCGGTTGCCCCGGAACAGGCAAAAACCAACCGCATTCTTATTGGTATTCTTATCGGGGGACTGGCGATCGCGATTGCCACCATCATTGGCATGCGCGTTCTGCTGTCACGGATTGTCACCGGCCCCCTGACCGATCTTGGTCGGGATATGACCGCCTTGGCCGACGGCAACACGGATTTTGACATCAATGCACTTTCGCGCCGCGATGAGATCGGCGAGATGGCAAAATCGGTTGATGTGTTTCGCACCAACGCGATCGCCAGGTGATTTTAAATATGTAAGTTTCATCAAGATTAGTCTTACCCATCAAAAGTTATGAGCCTGAAAAAATTTGCCTCATTTTTGAAAATAGGAGAAAACACCCCCTAAAATTCATACGATCTTAACGAAAATCTCACCATCAGATTCAGCGTATCAGAGAACCTTGTTGTAGAAGTTTCAAGCCCTTATCTACAAAAATGTGGAATTTCGCATTGTTTGCCAGAAGACAAATCACGGATCCGTGTTTATTTGTTTGTTTGTTTGTTTTGTTTTTTTTTCCCAGAGGTGATCGTATCGACCACACGCCCATCAATTCCCAAAACACGTCTAATCGAAATTTTGATAATTATTTTGTTCAAATTAGTGGAAAGATCTGGAAATTATGTCTCTGAGGATGACACGCCTCCCCAGACCCTTTAGCGCAGGGTTAGAAGTTATGCCCCAAGGGCATATAAGATTTCATTAAAAGGAGAGTCGTCTAAACTCCGGACAGGGATCACTTGATCGGAAATCAGATGTTCTAGTTCCCAGTTTAAGAACCAAAGTGATCGAGGTCAACCAAAAAATGGATCTGATAAAAATATTGAGATGGCCATGGTTTGCATATATTGCCTTTTGGTCCGTTTATCTTCCCTTTTAAGTATTCTCTGAGAGTCTTATTTTAATACACATATAATTCTTTACATTATTTTAACAATCTAGATACACATAGTGCATTTTGTTAGTTCGAATTTGCCATCAATATTCTCTCAAGTTTTACCTTCATAGACTTAATAGTACTATAATCTAAATTATAGTACTTAACATAGCTAATAGTACATCTTAATACGCTAAGCCTTACAAGTTGCTGCAATTGAAGTAGGAGTTGGAGCAGTTTATTAGCAGTAGTAGCATGAATCGGCAAGGGAATTTTCCAATGGGGAAATTTGCCTGAATCCCTATACAAAATTATTTTTACATTTTTTGCTTTCTCTTTTTCGCCTCAAATTTACGCGCGGAGCTGTTAAGGATAATTATCCTGGGTAAATTTTCACCGGGATTGAGTGGTCTAGAGGATATTTCCAAGGGGAGGGTATTTTTTCGTGAAGGTGGGGCCAGACTTCCTGGGATTATTTAAAAAACGATCAGAAATTAAATAAAAAACAAGTTGTTTTAACTGAAGGTAAGGAGCAACATTAAAACGTAAAACGAACATTACCCCCCCCCCCAACTACCCCAAAGAGAGCGGATCCGTTTCGGTTATGTCAATCATGTATCTAGGATTTGTGCCTATTTTTCCCACCAAGTTTCATCCCGATCCCTCCTCTCCAAGTGTTTTCCAAGATTTTAGGTTTCCCCCTGCCAACTCACCCCCCGAAGTCACCAGATCTAGTCAGGATTTAAAATAACAGCTCTGAGACACGACATCCTTCCAAACATCAAATTTCATTAAGATCTGATCAATGTAAGTTAAAAAATACTTCATTTTTTCTATTTTTTACGAATTAACGGCATATTCTTTCTAAAACTTTCAGTCTAAACTTCCAAGCAAAGTCAATTTTAATTGGTCAAGCAAGAACAGTTAATTGTGATTAATCAGTAGATTAATAGTGACGATTATTTTGACTAAGATTTTTGGCCAGTCTGCCCTGCTCTGTCTCACATCTCATATTCCTTCCAAACCTTTCAGTCTAAACTTCCAAGAAAGGTCATTGTTAATTGGTCAAGCAAGAACAGTTAATTGTAATTAATTAGTAGATTAACAGTGACGATTGTTTTGACTAAAAGTTTTGGCCAGTCTGTCCTGCTCGTTGTAAAAAAATGTGCCTGCAAAAGTGCAGGCATAATTTGCGCTCCCACATGAAAAAAGGCCTGAAATGTATAGAAGTCCTGATAATTGCCCCTCTCAGTGCAATTGTTGGAGTTTTGTGTTTATTTATTATTATGATAATTGTGGTTGTGACTTTTTTTTCTCCATTAAGAACATTTTGTCTTTTAAGTATTATTTCACTTTTTCGATTCGTTTTCAGTGATAACGTAGCTGCATCCTCTGGTTAAGGTTTTCCGTTCGTATCTGTGTATGTTAGGATTTATACTTTAATGGCGTTACTGACAGGACACCTATAAACGTGAAAGTTTCTATTTTGGCAGCACCTGAGTAGGAAGGGGCGAGGGAATTCAGAAGGATTTGGGTTCTTGGTGATGAACTATCTGTTAAGTCACAATTAAAGTCTCCTGCGATAAAAACTCGAGCACTAGGGCGCTTTGAAACTCTCTTGACAAAACTCGCTATCCTTTTGCAAGCATTTATGAACTTAATCTCTCATTGCGAAGAGCAGTAATTAGTTGGCGGGTAAACGTTTATACAGAATAGGTCCCAAAATTCAGCAGCAATGAAATGGTCATATACGACTATGTTCCAACTATGATCTGTTTTAATTTGCGATTAAATTAAAAAAAAAAATAACTGCAAGTAAGGAGCGACATTAAAACTTAAAACGAACAGAAATTGTTCCGTATATGAAAGGGGTCGTCCCCTCTTCAACGCCTCGCTCTTTACTCTAAAGTTTGACTCTTTCTCACAACGTTAATTTGTAAAACAATAAAAAACTTTAGTATAAAGAGCGAGTCTTTGAGGAGGGGACGACCCCTTTCATATAAGGAATAGTTTATGTTCGTTTTAAGGTTTAATATCGCTCCTTACTTGATTCAAGCACTAGGGACCATTGTCTGAAGGATGTAAAGCAGTCTACCATAACCAGGGCACACACACAATTCTTTTCCTCAAGGATTGTGACTGATTACCTTAAATTACTTTAAATTGCACTTGCTAGTGATATGTACAAATCCAGTGTACGCCAGTTAGTGATGACGGGGCTGCGGGACATGTACAGCATCCCATTGAGTGAGCCATGGTTTTGTTGCCCAGTCCTTGTCAAGATTTGATTTGAAGCTATTGATTAGAACACATTCTGAGGACACAGTTACTGCTGACTGTTGACTTTGAAGATGACTTAATCCCTCACAGTCCCGGGGGAAAGGCTGCAAGTTATGAACTTTGCCCATTGTTAACATATAGTATTGGTTATTGGGAAGTACACAGATGTTTGCAGGGGAGGGGTCGGGGGTTACGTGGGAGGATCTTTTCGGGGAGGAACTTTTCATGGTGGAAGGGAATTTTCCATGGAGAGAGGGAATTTTCCACGAAGCAATATTCCCAGCAATATTTCCAGCATATTTCCATTGCCAGCAATATTTAAAAACCGCTCGCTCTTTACGCGAAATTTTTTTTTGTACTTTCTCAAAGAGAAATTACAGACCGGGACACCGGGACACAAATGACTACCGGGACACATGGAATATAAATGATGACCGGGACACAGGAACACAACTACAACGGGGACGCCTGGATGCACAGGGGAGATATATTAATGACGACGGGGACACAGGGAATGTTCGATTAGCAATCACCATCAACACAGCTCAAGGGCAATCATTAGAATAATGAGGTATAGATCTGAATACTGACTGGTTTTCCCATGGACAATTATATGTTGCATGTTCAAGAGTCGGTAAACCTGACAATCTATTTATATGCCGCCGGGTTGCTGTCCAAGGCGGGCGTGGATGATCACGTCTATGCCCTGGTCTCGGGGGGCGGATCGGCACTGGTGCCCGCGCCGATCCCTCCCCTGACCTTGCAGGACAAGCAACAGGTCAATCGCGTCTTGCTGGAAAGCGGGTTGGACATCGCGTCGATGAACCTGGTCCGGCAGCAGCTGTCCACGCTGAAGGGTGGCGGTTTCCTGCGTCTGGCGGCCCCCGCCCCGGTCATCGCGCTGATCCTGTCGGACGTGATAGGCAACGATCTGGCCGCCATCGCCAGCGGCCCGACGAAAGGTTTTCTTTGAAATTCTTAATTTTTTTGATAATTACAAATTATTATTTATTTATTTCTGAATAATAGTCGTCAATTCTGAATCAGTGCCCATGGAAAGTGTTTTTCACTAGACATTTTCTTAGAAAATTTGGTTTTAAGATTCCGCTTAATATGGAGCGTGGTTCGCGTTTGGCTAGTTTGCAACTATATCTGCAACCATAACGCACTAAAAAATATTGACTTTCCGTCATGATGTTAAAATCGCACTTTCAAAATGTGAAAAGAGGCATGGTTCATTTTAGAAGACATCATGAAAACTAAATTTGCATATTAATTTTTTTTGGCTATATGTCTGTCCCATAGTTTTAATCGGAATATTTTGAGAAAAAAAATAGCCGGGAAGGAGGCCTAGTTGCCCTCTGATTTTTTGATTACTCAAAAAGGCGACTAGAACTTCTAATTTTTTACGAACGTTTTCATTAGTAAAAAATATACATAACTTACGAATTGACTTACGTAGCGAAATTCTATATTCGTATGTTTTTACTACGCATAAGTTGGGGTTATCCCCCCATTGAGGGGGATAACCCCTTCGTCAATACTCTTTACACTATTGAATCAATCGCCTTGCCTGACACTCATTGCAGAATGGCCCCATTTTGACTTCAGACGCTTGTTTGCCTATCATTCCACGCAAATTAACTGTCACGTTTGGACGAGGTCTAATAGACTGCAACTCATACAATCAGTGGTAAAATTCGAAAATTATTCTGAAAATTGGGTAGAAATTGAATTTTCTTCAGTCTTGACCCCTCCCAATCCTGGAAAAATTTCGGACAACCCACAATCTCTAGAATACCTATGAAGTCGTCTCTTTTAAGATAAATTAAATTTCGCAATCGTGAAGATTGAAGGGATTTCCAGGAGAAATTTTCCAAGAGCGGAACTTTTAATGGGCCAATTTTTCGAGGGGGATTCTAAGGTGGGAAACACCCAGCACTGCTTCCATCGAGCGAAAAGGTTTGCTGCTCATCCATGTCGTTCTTCCAGTAATAATTTCTTACCTTTATTGGATGTATGCATCCAAAACTATTCATCCAGTCACTTGTTGCGCAAGGTTCTTCTCCCAATTTGTTATCTAAAATTCAATTTAGAATTACTATCAGAATTTCCATTGGATCAAGACTTACTAGGTGAATATTGCCATCCTGAAAGGTTTGGAAAAATAGCCCAGTTGTTTGGGGGAAAATGTTGCCACGGGTAGAGGAAGGAGTCTCACACCTCGCCAGATTTTTTCCTAAAAATAATTAAATAATAACTAATAAAGAGGTAATTCTATGAGTTTTGGAGTAGATCCAAGTTCAGTAGATCAACAGCCTGACTGGAAAACAGAGTTTGAAAATGAAACGAATCACATCAAAGCTCTGATGAAAGAAGGGCATGTTTTTCAAGCTCTACAATATATCATGACGAGTTTCTTCAACCTTCTGACAAATTATAACGAAGCACCATGTTGACCGTAATGCCAAAAGGTGCCAATTCCTGCGACATGCTTCGAGACCATCCGATCTGAGCACCTTTGGCGGCAACATAAGCACTAAAAGGAGCGACCGCTCGATGAAACACTTCACTGGTGATATTAATGGGCCGGCCCCACTTTCGGGATTTCATGGACGGTAACACGCGGCGGGCCATTAGAAATGGAGACTTCAGGAAGAAGTCAATCATGGACTGGTAAAAATCCCAATCGTATTCTTCGATCGTTTTCAGCGGCTGGTCACAGGTGGCATTCAAAATAACGATGGACATGTTCGTCCCGGTCCACGAGCAGTCCATCGAGAACTTCGACCAGGTGTTCGACATCAACGTCAAATCGATCCTGACCTGCGTCAAGGCCGAGGTGCCCGCGATGCTCAAGACCGGGGGTGGCTCGATCATCAACCTGTCCGGTGGCGGCGCGACATCGTCCAAGCCGTGCTACTCGGCCTACGCCGCGGCGAAGTCCGGGGTGGTGCGCTTCACCGAGGTGACCGCGGACGAGTTGGCCGACAAGGGGATTCGCGTCAACGGGATCGCGCCGGGCTTCATCGCCGTGAGCGTTTGTAAGGAATAACATTTAAAACTGAAAACAAATAAAAATTATTCCCCATATGAGGTGGGCTGTCCCTTGCTCAATCCTCGCTCTTGACGCTAAAGTCTTTAAGATTGTTAAAATACATCTCATTCAAATTAAACGGACCTTGTGTTTGAGCAAGCTTTCTTTAAAAAATTGCGACAAAAGTCAAAATTTAGCGTAAAGAGCAGGTTTCTTTAAAAAAAAAAAAACTACAGAAAACCAGAACGAGTTATCTCTTTCCCCTCCGTTTTGCTTTTCCTTTTTTTTAAAAAAGAAAAAAGCAAAAACTTAAAACTAACAGAAATTATTTCATATATGAGGGGGGTTGTTCCCTCTTCTACGCCTCGCTTTTGACCCTAGAGTTTTTTAGTAGGCTACTTTAAAAAAAATTTCCTATTGTTCTAATTGAACGACTCTTTGTTTTTTAGGAATCGTACTTAAATAATCGGACATCATTCAGTTTAGAGCAAAGAGCAATCTGCTGAAGAGGGGACGATCGCCCTCATATATGCAGTAATTCCTGTTCATTTAAGTTTTAGCGTTGCTCTTTACTTTCAGTTGAAAAAAGGTTTCTTAAATAATAATTTTTTCAACTGAACATTGGTGATTTTTTTGAAAAAATATGTTGAAATGTCAGTCCCGGAAACTTGGAAGGGGGTGTGCTAATGCATACACTACGAAGTGAAATGGTTTAAGTCAAACATATATTAAAAAAAATGTAAAAAGCAATTTAAAATTGAAAAGAGCCAAAAGCTACACACTCTAAAGGCATTTGTCATGCCTTGGTCTCAGTTCGGTCACTTGGTCCCAATAGGATACAATTTGCGCTTGACTTGACCTCTGCTCCGCAGAACACAAACTCATGTATTCGCAACTGACCTTAATGCTAATATCTAAGATCATTCACTTTCACTTTTGAGTTTCAAGTAGACATATGTTTGAACAAAACGAATGTCCAATTTTGCTTACAAATAACATTACATATAGAGCATGGTCTGTATTCTCATTGGTTGAATTGTTAGTTAATGTTTATAACCCACTTTTTGTTGATTAGTTAAGCCTTGTTTGTTGTGGTCAGGATCTTTTATCACTGCAACCCTATTTTGCCAGAAATTACAGTTAGTTAGTTAGCAGCAGTTAGTTAGGAAAAATTTGTGGTTTTAAAAGTTTGAAGGGAGTCTAGAAATTTTTGAAATAAAATCGTACATTTCGTAGTGATGATGACTCTTGTTGTCGTTTTTATTGTTGTTGTTACTCTAGCTGGAATTTTCTTTTTCGTCATCAGGGTTATTTATCTTTCAAGAAGCAACTTGTTTCTTTTTCTTTTACTTCGTTCTTGGAAACTTAAATCAAGTTGATTGCAAATAAAAGCCACAGCCTGGACCCTTTATCTTTCACTAGGTCACACAAAGAGTAGAACTTGCAGAACGTTCAAAATTGACCTTAACTAGTGCATTACAAAATTTTAATTGAACAATTAAATTAGAAATAGTCGTTTTCCCAATTTGATTATCTGGGGGGAGTGGGGGCCGGTTAATTCGGAAAAATAGAAAAAATGAAGTATTTTTAACTTACGAACGGGTGATAAGATCTTAATGAAATTTGATGTTTGGAAGGATATTGTGTCTCAAAGCTTTTATTTTAAATCCCGACCAGATCTGGTGACACTGGGAGTCGCTGGAGGGGGTAGGAACCTAAATCTTGGAAACCGCTTAGAGGATCGGGATGAAACTTGATTGGATTATAAACACAAGTCCTAGATACGTGATTGATAACAGCTATATTGACATCGGGTGGCGTTGTGCTGCAGTGAGTTGTTGTTAGTAGTAGTAGTAGTAGTACTACTAGTAGTGTTATTATTTCAAGTTTTAATAAGGGTCAAGGAAAAGAAATTTACTACCATTTTGTTTTCTTTTACGCCTCTTTCATCACAGGAAGCTGCTAAGATGCATTTGAGGCGTTTTCTTATTTGCTGTTTCCCAGGGCGTTGACATATAAAATTTTCTATATAATTAGCACTTACTTACGCACAAGTTTTTTTTTCAAGCCCTAAACAGTGTATTCTAAACTAACTAAGCTAGGTCACCTCTGATGTCAACATACTCTATTTTAATAGCCACGGTACTTGCATATTTTCTATTTCTCTGATGTCTATTCAATACTGACATTTCAGATCCTCTCTTCGCAATGATACTTTCCACTTTTCAATGGGTTTCGGACATATACATGGGCCGGACACCTCAAAAATCACTTCTCTAAAACATTTACGTTAGTGTTTTCATAATAGAGATAACTTTTCAGTAAACATGAACAAGTTAAAATTTATCCCCTAAAATGTTTTTCGGTCAAAGTAACTTTTTTTTATCTCGTGGTTTGTCTTTTTGTCTGTCTGTCTGTCTTTCTGTCTGTCCTGTATGTCTCGTCTGTTTGTTTTTCTGTCTGTCTGTTTGTCTGATCTGTCTGTCTGGTTGTCTGTCTGTCTGTTTCTCTTTCTGTCTGTCTGTCTGTCTGTATCGCTTGTATATCTGGTCTGTATGTCTGTCTTTCTGTCTGTCTGGTCTATCATGTCTGTTTGGTATGTCTGTCTGTCTCTCTGTCTATCTGTCTGTCTGTTTGTCAACCTGCCGGTCTGTCTGTTCTGTCTGGTCTGTCTGTCAATATGTCTATCTGCATAAATTTTATCAATTTAACGTTTTGAAATGAGGGCTAGTCCTAGTAATTTCTGTCATCATATTTCATCGTGCGTTTTATTGTAAGACCCTAATTTGCGAATGGCGAACAATGACGACCAAAACTACACTGTTAATTTAAATATATCAAAGAACTTTATTGAGAGGTTTCAAGTCCCTACCCATAAAAATATGATATTTTGATTTTTTTTTCAAAGGAAGGTGATTATGGATACTTGCTTATTTATTTTTCGCTCACCAGGGGTAATAAAATCGAACCAATAATCCTAGAGTATCCAAGCAACTTTTCTTGTTTTTCAAGCCAATAGATTTGCCGCGTTGTTCAAGCCAAGGGATGACAGGTTTCCTATATAGGGGTATTGCACAAGGCGGTTCTAATAGTGTACTTTTTTTTATCTGAATGTAATTTTTGCTTTTTTTTTGGTTTGTTTTAGAAGGTAAACTTTTTATCGAAGAATTTGTCGTAGAAACTTCGAAAAGGGCTCATTTGATCAGAAATTGAAAGGGCTAATATCCTCTTTGAAAGTCGAAAGTGATTGGAGGGCAACTATCCCCCTCCTACGCTCATCATTTCATGTGCTTTGGCTTATGCCGTTTTTTAACCCCCTCCCTGTTTTTCATTATTTTAATAAATTGACCACGAAACGTGTAGCAGAGACATGCAATTTTATTTTTTTTTTTTAAAAAAAAAACAAAAAAATAAAATATTTAGACGTAGAAGACTATATGCTAAGAAATTTTCTTTATTTTATATTAAACATACTTACTTTCTAAAACATGAACAAAAACACTATTTGATCCTAGCGACCCAACATTACAGCTATAATTTCCACCGATTTCCTGAGATAATTCTTTGACTTTCAATAAACTTGACTGTCTAAGTAAAAAGTCACATGTCTTCCTCGTATTATTCGTTGCTGGACACCTTTCATAGAAGGGTTTGTCGTAAAACTTGAGAGGGGAGCATTCGATTAGAAATTGAAAGTTTTATTGTCTTTTTTAAGGTCGAAATTGAACAGGAGGTATCAATGTTTTGAGACATCAATTTTGATCAGAATATTTGAATACTTTGAATTTGAATAATTTGATCTGACAAACATGCCTCAGCGGATGATATGACTTCCATCTACTTGGGACAGCGGCAAGTACATGTGCAGTTTGGCAATTATGGTCATTTTTTTTTATTTAGTCTTAGTCATTATTTTAATTTAATTTAGTCATTTTTTTAATTTCTACTATTGGCCTTTCCAAAACACAGTCATTTTCTAAAGTATATCCTCGCATTTTTATAGTTAAACAAAACAAAACAAAACAGACCATCTGGCATCTGCAGTCTAATAAAAAAAAAACTTAATATTTCTCACTCAGTTATATTTGATCTGTTGGAACAGCAGATAAGAAATCCAAAGTTCAGTCAAAAGGTCTTTGTTTCTTTCTTTTTACATATTCTATTAAATAAGGTGTTGAACGTTCGGTCCCAGGCGGATTGGGCCGCCAGGCACGTCCACCTCCACCGTACCGTCTGTTATGAAATACAAATTTGTCCCCTCTTCACCGCGCCGCACGACAACGTACCGCGACGGATGACTGACGGGACTCAGGGCGCTGGCCAACTCGGCTTGCGTTACGCCGTCCAGATTCGCGAACAAAGGTACCTTCGCAACTCGCCCGACACTGACCACAAAGTCCCTGCGGCCGATTTCCCTGGCTAATCCGGCCGTCAGGATCGCCGCCGGCAGGGCAAAGATCGCGACGCCCAGCAAAATACTCCTTACTTTCAATTGAAAAAACTTTTTCATGTTTATATTTTTATTGTTTTTTTTCAATAGTAATGCTAGAAAATCCTGCGCCCTTTTCATTGAATTTCTCTTCCCCCACGAAATATTCCTCCAAGGAAAGATCCTCCCACATAGACCCCTCCCCTAAACTCCACACCCAAACCAAAAATATTCCCCTGAAAACGTCGGTACACTTCCGAATAGCCATTACTGTATGTAAACATTGGTCAAAGTTTGTAACTTGCAGCCCCTCCCCCAGGGACTGTTGAGGAGTAAGTCGTCCCCAATTACTTTTTTCAATCTATGCGAATGAACTTTCGGATAATATCCCCTTTGCATAAATAATAAATTTTGCGGAGGACACAGTACTATTTCTAGCACATAAAACTGTAAGCAACTAATTACAAATGCTAAAGTTTGCCTCCAGGCAGCAACTGAATTCTTTGAATAGCGGTTGCTTTCCCTGAATGCAAAACAAGACGAAGTATGTCATTTTTAAACATGTAAATGACCCAGTTTACGACAGCAAGGTAAATACGGCAGACCACGAAGAAATTGTACTAGTTGACCACATTAAAAATTTAGCGACTCTATCATCTTGGTCAGTATCGCTTTCAGAAATTTGTCCAGGATCATTTTTAACATCTTGAGGTTTAACAGGTATTCTTCTTCTAACATCCATGACAGTTAGCACTAATTATTTATAGACCATAACAATTAAAAGATTTGTATGATTTTTGCTGAGACTTTCCTTTTTCTGTTCAGGACTAAAAAACTTTGTTATTTCTATTCTAAATCGAAGAAATTTCATTCTCTATTTCTGGCCATATAGATGTTTTTGATTCTCCGTTGTTTATATTTGGAATTATGAATGACAAGTTTTACGCTTCTTCTTCTTATCAATCTATTCAAGACTTTCTGCTTTAGATCCTCCCAAGAAGTTCCAATTTCCCTTACTTTTTTTTCTTACATCTCCTCCCATTCCAGTGGGGAACGGCCTTTCCTTTTGGTTTGGACGTAGCTGGTTGACAGAAAAGGAGGATCTTCGGTTATACGTCTAGACTTGATAAAGAAAAAATGAGACGTACGTATTGACCTTGACAGCAGAAAAGCAGTAAAATTATTTTGGCTTTTAATCATAGATGTTAGTATTGTAAATAATGAAAATTGCCTTATCATGTGAATTCTTGGTGATAAAATTTGAGCGATCAGCCCTTAGCTTGAACTTAATTTTTTATTATTATAATTATTATTATCATTATTTATACACCAGTGGGTAAAGAATACAACACTGGACTTCAGTTCCTACCAACGTTGGGACTATATCTCCGTTTTTATGCCTTCAGCCAGGAAGTAGAATGGGGGGGGAGGAAGTCAGCCATCATGTGCTTTCGCACACCCTTTCTGTTAACCTTCCCCAGGCTTCTCCAGGTACCCGTTAGTGGGTACCTAGTACCCGTTCCCCGTTAACTGGTAGTAGTCGCCTTCTTTTTCTTTTTTTTTGAGAGGTATGCGAGTGCCTATCTCTCAAGACCTGGGGAAATGGCCTATTTTGCAGACAATAGTTATGATCTTGTGGTAGATATTTACCAAATAGTCTGGGCCTGACTGAATATCGTCCCTTGTCGTGTATCGAATATCGTCAACCAAATCCTGCTTGATTTGTCAGTCTTATTGATCCGTCGTTGTTACAATCACCTTTTTTTTTTCTTTTTTAAGATGTACAAGAGGGACTATCGCTCAGCACTTGGGGAAATGACATATTTCCCAGACATTCAAATGTGCTTAGCTAGGAATCAATTTTTAGCCATCACCGCTTTAAACCAATCAGGACTGCGTATAAAACTAGCAAGTAAATTATAATTGGTAGATGATGATTTGGCGTAGACGTTGATGCCTGGATTAGCAAGATAAAATATTCAGAAATTTAAGTACTTTTTCGTATTTTGCAACTTAAATAAAGTTTTAGTGCTAAAGATTTTTTAATTGAATAAACAAAGCTACTTCTATTAAATAATTTTCGGATTGTTGACAACCTTCTTCCCCTTCACTCCAAAAATAAAAATCTATCCTTCTGCACTAATATTTGTTTTTTACCTCCATGAAAAAAAGGGTTTGCGTTTTCTCTTCTATGCCATCAACAGATGCCTCCATTCTCATTTTCAAACACCTTCAATACGGTCCTGTTTTTACTGCTGGTGTATGACATGACCACATTTTAGAAATGGTAGAAACAAGTTCCAAACAAAGGTTAATTGTAGATTAACTTAGTTGTTAATTAATTGTTACTGTAATTACCGCATTTGAGAGGTCGACATTTTGCTCTTTAACGTTCAAATTGTGCCTTGTATGCCAACTTGGAATTTATATCGAGGATATGTCCGAGGAGACGGTATTTCTCTGTGGAGGTGGGGCCAGATTTCCTGGGATTATTTAAAAAAAAAACGATCAGAAATTAAATATGAAAAACAAGTTTTTTCAACTGAAAACAAGGATCAACATTAAAACTTAAAAACGAACAGAATTATTACGTATGTAAAGAGGTTGCTTCCTCCTCAATACCTTGATCTTTACGCTAAAGTTCGAATTCTGTTCCAATTCTTTAAGAACGACTCCTGAAACACAAGGGCCGTTTAATTAGAACAATAAGAAACTTTTTATTGTACTAAAAGCTATGCACTTTGTCGCATGCTGCTGAACTCCCTCAATTAGGCTAGTATCATCCTTATAGGAAGGGGAGGTGAGACATGCACCAAAATTCAATAAAGGCCTGAATATAGTCTGAGAAAGACTTTGCAGGAATAGCTTGTTATAATGCATTGAAATCAAATTTAGAGAAAATTTTAAAGAGAATCTAAAACATCTTGAAAATGGCATTGCAGCTTCAAAAAGGTAGAGACAATAGTGTACCTAGGTCTTATTTTGCTCTTTATTTTTTTGTATCTGTAAATCTTATTACAAAAACTATGAATTTAGAGTTGTTCAAAGTTTGGAAGTCTTTTTTCTTTTTTTTTCTTTTTTTACAAAAGTCACTGGACAATAAGTCTCAAATTTTCATTTTAAGAATCTTAAAGATTTTATCGTCCTTATTAATATATATTCCTGTTTTGAATCATTTGATGAACCGGATTAGAATATTTGGTCCATTTGAAGTGGTGAAAAAGTTTGGAATAATTGTTTCCTTTTTAAAAAAGTTACCTATTTTTTACTTGCAAGGTCTAATATTTTTGTCTAAAATTACGAGTTACTAAAGAAGGGGAAGATGATCAAGGATATTATTAGTTTGAAAATACAAATTAGTCAAACATCCTCCATATTAAAATGGTGTGTTGACTTTCCCAATGGTATTAAGAAGAGGTACAAGAACTAAATGTGATTACGGTGACTTTTTTCTGCAGTTCCTCCAGCCCCCGTGTTATTTGGAGCTCTGTCAGCGGGAATACGAAATATTTTTTCTTCTGAGAGTCAAATAAGTCAAAAATAATGTCAAAAATGGAAAATAAAACAACAGTAAAATAAACCAAAATTTTGGAGTAGATTTTGAGAAGTACATCAGCGAAGTGACCCAACTAATCATGATAACTGATTACCTCCTTGTCCACATCAGGAGTATATGATATATTATTACCCCTGTCCCCGATTTTCCATCAAAGTGTTAACCATCAGTATAGCATATTATCGCGTTACTTTGGCAAAGCAGCTCTAACTTGTGCTCCACTTCCTTTCTGTCCTCTTCACAATTTGGAATTACCTCTCGGGTTTCATTCTTGGGATAGTATTATCTTCAGGCATCTGCAGCTCCTCCCACTGAAGCAAAGAGCTGCAGATACTAACATGGTCTTTACTTTCCCCATTTCGTATCCCGGGACACTCAAAGAGAAAGTACAGACTGGGACACCGGGAATAAAAATAACGACCGGGACAGAGGGACAAAACTATAACGGGGACGCCAAGGGGGGGCACAGGGGGGATATATAAATGACGACCGAGACACAGGAAATGTTCAAGGGCAATCATTAGAATAACCCGGGGGCACAGGGGGAATACATAAATGACGACGGGGACACAGGGAATGTTCGATTAGTAATCACCGTTCACAAGTTGTACGTAATTAAAACCATATATATATCTATCTATATTCACAAGTGGGACATGGGGACCTTCCACCCCCAATGTGATTCCCCCATGACAATTCAAACCACTGTAGCAAACTTCAAATGGCACACGACACCCTTTTGACGCTCATTATCACACCTAATGGTTTTCAAATTATTTTGCTTAAAAATAATTTTATCAACTAAAAATGACCCTTGTTTTTATTTGAATAGTAGAAACTTGCCATTCCACTCTTAGATTATGATATTTCGTGACAATTTCCACTCTGAGGCACTCAATGGCTGACAAACGGCACCCTCTGGCAAGCATTATCATATATTTGGCAGTTTTAGGGTATTTTCCGGGGCGGGGGAACCTAAAATCAGGGAAAACGCTTAGAGTGGAGGGATCAGGATGAAAATTGGTGGGACAAATAAGCAGAAGTCTTAGATACGTGATTTACATAATCGGAACGGATCCGCTCTATTGGGGGGGTTGATTATGAAAAATTAGAAAAAATGATGTATTTTTAACTTACGAAGGAGTGATCGGATTTTCATTAAACTTCATATTTTGAAGTACCTTGTAACTCAGATATCTTATTTCAAAACTCAACCAAATCCAGCGCAATTGGAGGGGGGGAGTTGGGGGACCGGAAATCGTGTGGGTTATTGGTTCGATCCCCAGTGGTGATATATTTTCTATTTCTCCAGTATGTTTTCAAAACTGAAAAAAAATTATAAATGCAAGACTTTTCAGGACTATTTTCAGATGTTGTGGGACATTTGCTCTACTAATTCCGGGATTTTCCAGGACTTCTCAGAATATGTAAGTAAATTCAAAAATATCCAGGGCTATTTAACAATGGTAACCAATCTGACTTGAGACACAACAACGATATCAAACTCTAGCAAAACGTCAAGCCCAAACTATCCACAGTCAAATGGATTTAGCGAAAAGCCTGCTTATCAGGATCATTATCATCATTATTATCATCATCATTATCATCATCATTATCATCATCATTATCATCATTATTTTCACGGTCATTATCATCATTATTATCATCATCATTATCAGCGTCATTATCATTATCATCATCATCATTATCATTTTATTAGCATTATCATTATCGTTATCATTATCATTATCATTATCATTATCGTTATTGTTATCGTTATTTAATATTATCTCCTGATAGGAACAGTAGTTAGTTCAACACGTCAGTTTTTTTCAGCCTATAGAAAAGATTTCATATTTGCATAAAAACAAATGAGTTAAAGAAAGAAAAGACAAAATTTCACAGTAATTCCAGAATCAAAGGCTATCCTATACGCTATAAGAATGTCATATTTATCATACGATATCATAAAAAATAATAGATATTTGGGAATAAAAACTTTCCCTAAGGTTTTCCGTTCCTTTCTCCTTTCTCCTTTTTCCTTTCATCATTTCCAGTCTTTACTAATTCTCAATGATTTTTATATATTTTATCGTGCAATAAAAATCATGAAATGAATTGCTGCCCTTTTAATTTGCTATCTCGTCTGCTTTCAAGGGATGAATTATGGGCTATTTAAATAACCAAAAAACAATATTTATTTCAACACGGCATTTGTGGATGAGATTTATTTATGTATTTATTATTACATAATGTATACTCTATAATATAGAGAACTGAGACCCGCTAAAGCTCACGTCTTTCCGTATGTAAACTAATACGCATGTATATTTTATTTATATGTTTAACATAGAGAGAAGGCCTCGAAAAAAGAAATCTAATCGAGCCCTGCACCTATTCAATCCGGTCCTTAGAATGCACGTTATACGCGAACACAGTTATCTGCAGTGCTTGAAACATACCTAAAAAAGGAAACAATATATAGACCTAGCAGGTACTAAAACTGACTGTCTCCATATTTTTCCGCAGTGTGTAGGCATTGCAGAAAACGCACAATGTATTAGGTCAGCCGAATTTTTTTCTTTTGGAAATATGTTTCTTTTAATTCTTTAATAATGTAACATCCCTCTCAAGATACTTCATGACGGGAGCGCTCCGCATTAAAATAGATTAAGGCCAAAAGACTAAGCAAAAGCGGCTTTAAAAGTTGAGATTTTACCATTGAAATCCTCAATGTCGAATATCACAACCTGTAGGTCATAATTCGTCATTTTCAAGAGAAACTAATCATTTAAAGGAAAAAATGAATTATTACTTACTTGAACTGTTCTGGCATTTGCCATCATTTTATTGGTGTTTCTCTGACGTCTTAATTGCCTCCTATTTTCTGTTCTTTCCTCTAATATTCGTTTCAACATCTGTTTCTCTCGAGGTGGTAATTCTTGGATTCTTTCGATTACTCTTTTCACTACGGCTGCATGCTTTTTATTAGTTTCGTATCTCTTAATCATATTTGTCAGTCTTTCATTATATTCATCAGAGAATTCACCGACCAGATCAGATGACATTGAAGGGAGTTGGAGGGGGAAGTCGGAATTCTGGAAAACGTGAAAATCAAGGTATCTTACCAATGGGTGATCAGATCTTAATGAAACTTGATATGTAGAAGAATCTTATGTCTCAGATGCTTCATTGTCAATCCGAATCGGGTCCGGGGACACAGAGGGTTGGAGGGGGGAAACAGAAATTTTGGAAACCGGAAATCTTGGAAAACGCTTAGAGTGGATAGATTGGGATGAAACTTGATAGGAAGAATAAGCACAAGTTATAGATACGAGATTGACATAGAAAGATAGAAAATTTGATTTTACATGGTTTGATTATAGAATCTGGAAAAGTCCTTAGTGAAAGTAAGAAAATATCTAAACTACAATGTGTTTTTGAAGAGATAAAATTAGATATCAAGAAAGACAGTATTGGAATTGTAGGCATAATAAACAAAAAAATGTTTGAAAAAAGTACCAGTATGAAAGTAATACTAGAAGTATTAGAATAAAATAAACTTCAAAAAATAATCATTTTACAAGTTCAAGAAGTGCTTTTGCTTGTTTGAAATGTACTTCATCTATCATTTTACCATCGACAAACAGTGCGGCCCTTAGTGACGACGATGAAAATGATGGAGTGGTGCTTTATTCCGGCTTGAATGGCTTGACTGATTGATAAAATGTCGGGTCTCTTTGCTGTGGAGAGCTTGGAGAGGAGTTTGAGCCTTTCGACTTAAGAAATTCTCAAGTTGAAAGCTTTGTTCATGTGAAACTTGACCTGAGAAAGTCTAATAAGTGTGATGTTTTCTATATTGACCAAATCAAAGGAAACAGTGGAAGATACGTGGAAGTCTCTTTCCTGCGCAGAAATGGAGCACGGTTTGTCTTTCCAGATGTAAATAATTTTATCCCAGACACCACCAACCCTATAAACGACTCTGCACATAGTTACTATTAGGCTAAATTACCTTATCTTAATTTCTGTCTGACTGCAATATCCTTCTTCTTGATTTACTTTTTTTAACTCACAAAATTCACCCTGTCTAATTGGCTACTTTCGTTGTAATTCCATAACGCAAGCGATGCTTTATTGTATTTTTCGTTAACTTTTCAATCTGAGTCTGTAATAAGAATGCAATGTCTTGCGTCTGGCTTTAAGAAGCCGGAAGTGGATGCTCACAAAAAAGTGTCAGGGGGGCGCCTACCAACACCACATCCCGGAAGTGGTACGAAGCATCGCCTCTCGCGGTGAGTTCCTCACGGCTTACACGCCGTATCAGCCCGAGATGAGCCAAGGGATTCTGCGTGTCTTGTATGATTTTCAAACCCTCATGGCCCGACTTCTCGGCTTACCCGCCGTCAATTGTTCCGTCTACGACGGCGCCACCGCCCTGGCGGAAGCCAGCTGGATGGCGTGTCGCATTCGCGGTCACCGACGTTTGGTCGTTTCGGCCACGCTGTGGCCAGATTCCCTCGCGGTTCTCAAGACTTAACTCCTGGTGTCAATTCAATCTTTCAAAGGAAGCTATCTGATAATTATGGAAAATCTTTTCCCGAAAAGAAAACTAAAAAGTATTCAAATGATAGATCCTACGTTAATGAACCTCTAAAAGCCAAGATCAAAGAAAACATTCGTTTATTTTGTAATCGTAAAAAATATGAAGCCAACCATATGCGTAAAATGATAAAAAAAAAATAAAAATCGAAAAGCAGCTGCCACGTACTATAATAATACTATGAAGGATATTTTTAATTATAACACAAAGAAGTGGTATGATCTAGTTAAAAAAAGATAAGTTTCAGGAGCTTTTGCATTTAGTGCATTTAATGAAGCCAATTCTGCAGACAATCCTTGAACAATAGATTCTACATCAAAGGTCTCCATGTCTTTGTCAAAGCCAAATGCAGAGAGAATTTGCTGTAATTTAGTCTCATTTTCAACTAAATCCCTCAAATCACGGTTCAAAGAGTCAGACTGTCTCTCCAACGTATTGATTTGTTTAGTTAATTCTCTATCTTTATCAGACAATACTTTGAGTTTATCATCAAACTCTTTGAGTTGCCCAATGGAAGAACCAGATGTCTCGTTCGTTTGTAGAAAATATATTTTACTATTGCATATGAGTAGTATTCCCCTTTGGAAGGTGAAGGTGCTAGTAGAAATGAAATAATACCGAGTCCCTACATGGTTATAATATGGTATGCCTTCTTACACGGCCACTAGTCTGTCTTTTCCTTCTCGGTAAACTGAATTTTATAGTTATTTTAGTGACGATCTTGAACGGGTGTGCCTTATGAATGCAGATACTTATAGACTACAAGGTATTTTAAATGCAATTGTGAACATATTGAAGACAATGAATTGAAACACAATGTGACTTCACCGGGATGATCGTATCGACCAAGTGGTTCTATAATGTCGTAAGAGGGCTCATTCTAAAGGAAATCAAAAGTTCGAGTGCCCTTTTTAAGTGACCGATAAAATCGGAGGGCACCTAGGCCCCCTCTAACGCACACTTTTTTCCCAAAGTCACCGGATCACAATTTTGAGATTTTAATTCTGTTTAGCTTAGTCGAAAACCTAATAACTCTGTCTTTGGGGACGACTTAATCCCCCACACATCCAGGGGGAGGGGCTGCAAGTTACAAACTTTGACTATGGTTTACATATAGTAAGGGTTATAACAGGTTTGACCGTAGTAGTTGTCGTAGGACTAACGCTACGAAGCTGTATATGCTTCTCAATGACGCCCGTAAGTGGTACAATTATATCAAACCAATCTGTTGGAGCATACCTAGAAAATAAACGGTTTTTAAATTAAACTTAGAGAAGCTGTGTATGCTTCTCAATGACACCAGTAAGTTGTAAAACTATATCAAAACAGTCTGTTGGAGCATACCTATAAAATAAATAGTGTTAAATTAAACTTGGTAAAGCTATATTGAATTGAATTGAATCTATTTATAACCCGTTATAATACTGGAAAAATGACAGTCTTGATTATAATAGAACTTCTCCAAAAAACTTATAGTGATTAAAATTATTTTCTGATGCGCGAAAAAAGAAACATGTATATTTTCGGTTCCAAATATTTCTATTTTTTTGTATTTTTTATGTATCTATGTTCACTAAAATGAGAGTAATTGAAGAAGTATCTGCGCAGTGCTTTTAATGGTAATTTCATTCCTTCTCTTTTTTGGTCAGATAAGCCATAAAGGTCTATCTGACAAGGCTCTTCAAGAGCAGAATTGCATTTATTGCTTAGCCCTGGTATCAACGACGGCCCGTGAACTTCTTCTTGACGATCGGGCCGTGAATGCGGCCGATCTCGAGGTCGCGGAAGTCGGCGAAGCGCACCGTGAACGACTTGCGGCCCAGGGCCATGCCCTCTTCGTTGGACTTCGCCTCGTACTCGTTCTTGCCGGTCTGCGTGTTGAGGTTGCGGGCCATGGCGTAGTGCTCGAGCTCGAGGTCGCCCAGCTCCTGGCCGCGCTTCTTGAGGGCCGCAATGCCCTCACCGGCGGCCTTGTCGCCCGAGCTGCCCGCGATCAGGATCATGCGGCGCACGCTCTTGGGCACCAAGGGCTAGTACCGCCCCGCCCGAACTCGGCCAGATGTTGTGCCCGCACGGCCGAGCGACGTCGTATCAGGGTACGGTCACGCGCGCTGCCTTGCGCTTGCCCGCCTGCAGAAGGTAGTCGCCCTGGCCGAGGGTCGCGGCGGAACAGCTTCCGGACAGCACCATCGCTGGCCCCGCCACCGCCTGTACCTGATCGGCGGCCTTGTTTTCGCCCACCAGCCCGGCCTTGCGATAATTCGCCGGCAGTCCGAGAGCAATGCCCGAGCCCCCGGTAATCAGCTTGAGATCGGCCAGCTTTAAAACAGTTTGTGGTAACGCACTTTAAGTAAGGTACGACTCGGCTCAATAGTAACCGTAATTATAAACGAGTAAGAACTCATATGACACTTGTGACGAGGTCGGAAGAGCCAAGAGCCAAGAGCTCATATGGCATGAGCTCTAGCAAATTTCTAAGAATCAATAGATTAATTTAAAAGAAAAATCAGAGGCTTAATGTCGGTCGGGATTTAAAATAAGAGCTCTGAGATACGAGGTCTTTCTAAATATCAAAATTCACTCAGATCAGATCAACCACTCGTAAGTTAAAAATTCCAGAAGGACACTTCTCGTTCTTGGTCGCTCTCTTCTTTTCAACCATGCTGGCTGGTGGTAGTGCCAGAGAATACGGACCGGAAGGTACCGAAACAAAACGGTTTCTCACCGGTGGTCTTCGAAGGAGTTTTGGGCGCGCAGTCATTGAAAAGCGGGGTCGGCGAGCTATTTTGTTCGCCACTGTAGAACATGTACTAATTCCTTGATTTTTTCGAAACTCCTTTCGAAGGAGGATTCAACAATCTCCTCCGGGTTTCTTTTTGTAACGACAGATGAGGACGACGGACGGACAGAGGCTTGAAGGTCGTATCAAGAGGAGGGTACAGGGTTCCGAGTCTTATCTTAAATATCAATTTTGTAGCATTTCCTCCACAGTAATTTGTACACCAATCATGTTAAATTCCTATCAGACATTGCCTTGAGCCATTTATATACGATTACGATAAAACTTTTTGTTTACTTAATATAAACAATTCCTACTTTTCAGCCGTTGCAAATGTCATTTGTCAAAATTTGATTCTCCCGAGGAAAGCGAACTACATAACAAGTTTATCATTTAATTTTCATATTTCTCTTCTTGTAATATTGTTGTGTAAGTGGTAACATGAAAACAAAAGTTGAATGAAATAGAAAATAAACAGAACCATAAAAATAAAAAATAAAATAAGAAAAAACCGCTTAGAAGTAAAAAAAAATGTGGCTTTTTGAAGGTATAAAACCAAAGGCACTAACTGACTTAGGAAGAATATTCCAGGCATCAGGACAGGCATTCAGGGCTCAAAGCCCGATTTGACTGACTGTGTGAATGGGATAGAATGTCGAAGACACATTAAAAATGTAAAGACACCTGGAATCAAGCAATGACTTGATAGCAGAAATATTTGTTTCAAGGATAACCTATAAGGCGAAGTAATGATGATTGGAATCTGGTCAGTTTGATCGAGGTTTGGTGGTTGACGACTTTGCCATAATGGCTGCAGCTCGAGAAGAGAGGTTTTCGGCTTCAGAATATCGGTTTGCTTCACGGAGTAAGGCCGCATAGTTTTTGAGAATTGTCACGATATCAGGGTGATTAGGACCGCTCAGCTCTTCCTTCAGCTGCAAGGCTTTCTTGTATTGTGTTTCAGCTTTTTCGTATTGACCTTGAGACCGGTAATAGGTGGCGAGGCTGTACAAGCTACTGAGTACTAACGAGCTTATAGGACTATTTTTTTTAGACAAATGGCGGAAAACGCCTTAGAAATGATAGTGTTTGCCAGAGGGTTTCACGAGCTAGGAATTGAGTTTCACTGTCTGAGAATTACCATATAGTATCACGAGTTAACAATGAAATGGTATGTTCCCACTTTTCAAATAAAAAAATATCTATCGGGATATCCAAACGTCAGAAAATGCTCAAGTGATGATGACGGGTACCACAGGGTGCCACATTGCAGTCAATTTCTACGAATTCACTGTAACTAAGGAGAAGGGTGATTCAAGAAAAGGTTTGTGCTAAAAAGAAATTCAGCGCAAATCATCCGCAAAAAAGTTTCTGGGGAAATTTTCAGCTAGGATGGAATTGTCCGGAGATAATTTTCCTTGCGTGGGATATTTTACGTAGGATGAACTTTATATGAAGTGAATTTTCGTGGGGAAAGGAATTTTCCATTGAAGGGGAGCTAGATTTCCCCGAATTATTTAAAAACTATTAGAAAATAGTAAAAAGTTTTTCAACTGAATGTAATGAACAAAATCAAAAATGAACAGAAATTATTCTGCATATGAGGTGGGCTCCTTAAGAACTTGCTTTGGTATTTTTAACTTAAGAACCGGTGATCAGATCTTAACGAAATTTTGTATTTAGACGGACCTCATCACTCAGTACTCAGTACTCAGGAAATCATGAAAATGGAGGTATGTTTATCTTACGACTGGGTGATTGAATCTTATTGAAACTTGATATATATTTCATGTCTCATGTCTCAGATGCTCTATTTTCAATTCGACACACAGGGGTTGGAGGGGAGAAACGGAAATCTTGGAAATCGAAAATCTTGGAAAACTCTTAGAGTGGAGAGATGGGAATGAAACTTGATGGGAAGAATACCACCAACCAACAGAATGTCATTGGTGAGGAAAGCGAGATGGCGCACCCGAGCAAACAGATGCGATAGATTCACCACACCCAACTCACGCTGGAGTTCAGCATCCCAGATGGCAATCTGACCGTCGACGGATCCGGTCACCAGACGACGCCCATCCGGTGAGAGTCCCAGCGAATGAATTGCCGTTAAATGCGATCTCATGGGACTCCCAACCACCTCCAAGGTCTCGAGATCCCAGCAGCGGGCATAACCATCCAAGCCTCCGGTAAAAAGCCGTTGTCCATCGGGAGACCAGGCATCCATGGTTCAAAAAAAACTAAAAATACTTGAAAAATAATCAAATAATTGAAACAAAAATAAAGTTTGTAAAAAGAAATGAAAAAATTCTTTACATTTTTCACAGAAGATCAATTTTATCATTCATCAGACTTTTATATATGTCTGAATTTACTATGTCTATTTGATATATTGTTAAAAGTGATTTTATAGTTATCTTTCAGAGTTTGATGAGTTTTGTTTGTATAATAAAATCGAGTACATTTTCATTGTTTATTTGTACAATTAATTAGTTTTTCCAATCTTGAATTCTTGATGATTGATCAGGATCAGCCGATTGCGCCGGCGGTGACCCAGCTACCGGAGCTTTCGATTGGTGATGTGGTCAGCGGTGATCCGGCGTTTGTCGCTGGATCGTTTGCGTCTTCGATTGACCAGCTGGACAGTTTCGTCTTTGATTCGACAGACGATGCGGATTTGACGTTTACCGGTTCTTCGATGCTGAACCCGTCAGCCGATGTCTCGCAGAGTTTTGATTATTCGGTCACGATCGATGGTGGACTCGAGGAAGGTTCGACCAGCACGTATCGCGAGATCGTACACGTGAATTTCAGTCAGTAAGTACCAGATCTTTCAACTACTTTAAACAATCATGGCGTAGGGGCTGGTTGTCCTGCAATCCCTTTCGACTATTAAAGAGGGTACTAGCTCTTTCAATTTTCAATAGAATGAACCCTTTTCGAAGTTTCTGCGACAAAAAAAGTTCATCTCAAAATTTCTCTCAGAAACATTCCAAGGAAAATACGATTTGTGTGTTTCGGAGGGGATGTTCTGCCCCCGATAACTTAGACTCTTAAAAGGAGTACTAGAACTTACGATTACTAATCCAATGAGCCCCCTACAACGTTTATACTCCCTAGGATGTAGTCTAATTGCATCCTGGATGTATGAACTACCATTTCGGACTATCGTGCACATAAATTGCCTTTACAGTAGTATTGTTACAAAAAAACAGCCATGTTTTGGACAATGACATGATTCAAAACAATTTGGTCTGAATTGGGCAGTAAATTGTTTGCTGAGCAGGCTGATCCCTGAAATTACAGCTTGGAGTAAGTTTAAAGATTTGCGGTGTTCCATGATGGCTTCAGTTTGCATGCTTCCATTAAAGATTCAGCTCCCTCCCAGGTGCAGAGAAATTGTCAATGTATGCCTAAATAAAAAGTAAAAGAAAAGAAAATAAAAATATTACCCCCATTCTTAATTTTTGTGAAGTGGCAACCCTGCCAGAAGTATTAGTAAGTGGACTGGCAATAAGGCCGACTTCCTTATTTCATGCTGCAAAAGGTACCACTTCAAGTCCTGATTTCAAGCAAAAATATGTCTATACGGTTCTACGATAATCGTTTCCGGGAACCAAACATTAATCTGTCCAAATTTTACAATCACTAACATTGTAGTCACTTCCTAACTTTTTCTAATGCAGGTACATATCTAAAATTACACAGCAAAAGGAGTGACCCAGCTCAATAGTAACCGAAACTAAAAAACGAAATTTTGATCAAGCTTGCCTGAGAAAAATTGCTTTATTTTCGAAAAAAAGGGGGGAAACCCCTTAAAAGTCATAGCAATGACTTAATGAGAATCACACCGTCAGATTCAGCGTATCATGCAAAAATGTGGAATTTTGCATTATTTGCCAGAAGAAAGATCACGGATGCGTGTTTTTTTTTTCAGGGGTGGTCGTATCGACCCAGTGATCCTAGACTATCTTGGTAGGGCTCATTCGAACGGAAATGAAAATGTCTAGTGGTGATGAACTGTAGTAAGGAGCGATCAGGGTCAATAGTAACCGAAACTCTAAAAATTGGAATTTGCTACCAAAAGTTATATCAAAAGAATGGAATTTTAATGCTGATTTCAAATATATAAGTTTCATCAAGATTAGTCTTACCCATCAAAAGTTATGAGCCTGAGAAAATTTGCCTAATTTTAGAAAATAGGGGGAAACATCACCTAAAAGTCATACGATCTTAACGAAAATCACACTATCAGATTCAGCGTATCAGAGAACCTTATTATCGAAGTTTCAAGTCCCTATCTACAAAATTGTCCCTGGCCGTGGCCACTAAATAAACATCTTGTATCTTTCTTTTAGCTGGGTTTTAAGGATCCACCTCACACAGTGGCTTGTTGTTGTTTTCTTTTTCCAAGCCAATTCAGCAGTTCTTGCTCTGTGCCTAAGACAAACGAATAGTAAATTTCTCACCCTTTAAAAATGCCTATATTTTCTCGCTTAGGTTATCAGAATTTGATAATTTTGCCAGTTCAATATCACAATAGTAACACCATTCAGGAGGTGATAAAACTGAGACAAATTTGAAAAATCAAATCACATAGAAAAGAGTTGAGTTCTCTTAGTGCAGATTCGGTCGCTGTAACTCAGCTCTTTCGCAAACGCTCAGGGACCGCCGCGCGAAAATACATCGTGACATCGATTCGTCCTTACGCATTGCTGAAGAACTACAGTACTACGAGCGACTGATTATCAGCGGCATGCCCAAAGGCCTGGTGGCAACGCATCGGTGGACGCCAGGAGCCGGTTCGACCTGATGGAAATCATCACTTACGGCGGCGGCCTGCAGCTCATTGCCCTGTTCACCGCGTTGGCGGCCTTTACCGGCACCGGCGATTTCGTACGCGCGTGACCCAACAAAAATTGGTCCCATCTCCACGCTGAAATACCGTCCCAACGGATATATCCTATAGACAATTCAATCCCGGTGAAAATTTAGCCAAGACAATTACGCTTAACAGATCCCCAGGAATGTGCGGGAACTATGAGAGTTTTTTTCGTTCGTTTATTGAGTAGGATAAAAACAACGATGTATTTCTGGAAAAGTAATGGAGTAGGAAAAGTAACTTTCCAGGGGTGAATTTTCCAGGGCAAATTTTCACTAGGGGGATATGACAGAATTCCTATACGAAACTCTTTTTAATTGTGGGATGGCTTCAAGGTGGTTTCTTTATTAAAGCTTGGGAATTACAGCGTATAACTCGCCCAATATAGTTGACAGGGTTCAACATCTTAAAAAGAGGAAGATGAAAAAAGGGGGTTACAACAGTTTTTTTTTTATATAAAAACTGTTGTTTTCTGTTTTTCCAAAAACAGAACAAAAAGTAGAAACAGGTCACCTGTTTTTTACGGACCTGTTTCTGTTCCGTCCTGTTTTTTTTTCTTTTCTGTGTCTCTGAAAAAAAAACAGTGCTGATGCTTGATCATGATATTTAATTACTTAGCAGAAAAAATTAACTTGATAATGCGGAACCACCGAGCCCACCTTTTGCACTTATTTTCCCGAGATGTTAGCAATCAGCAAGGCCAATTTAGTCTAAAACTTCTCTCAGATCCCTTGTCCCCTCAGGTCACTATTTTGTTAGATTTTCAACGTTGGCGCCAAGACCAATATCCATTAAATTAATAATCAAGGGGCCATGATTCAGTTAACCCGTGCGATGAATCGCACACAATTTTAATGCCATGCCAATATATTTTCTCTTGAAAAAACTGATACATTACAAGAGCCCAATAAAAAACGGAATAGAGGAATATTCCAGAACATCAGATAGGGAAAACTTAAATGACATCGGCATATGATCAATGTCTTGTTCATCTGTAAGGATATGCACAATAGCAATGTCCAATTGTGTTAAGTTGGAACTTCCAGGACTTGATGAGAGGTATACTTGGCTAACCAAAAGGCAATTAAATCACAACACGCTCTCTGTATGTAGGTTGTCAAAAAGGTACAGCAGCGATTTCTCAGAAACAGTTTGATGTGTAAAATTGAAACTAACAGGGTTTATTGTGGGGGGGGGGTGACAAAGAAAATATTGAGCGTTTTCAAAGACGGGCTCCCCAGATTGAAAAGAAAAATTTAAAAAGCCCGTTTGCTCAGATCCAACCTGAATGCAAACGGGCTTTTTTAATGGGGATTAAGCCCAATATAGATGGATTTAGGAAGGGAGGAAAATTAAATGACACTAACACTTTATAAACCAATTGTTCGCAGGCGTTCTAGGATTGACGCTTTTGTTTCGCTTTATGACGGGTTGAGTCCGCCAATATCGTAACTATGGACTGAGCCGGTCTATAGCGTGAAAGGAGGTGAGAATAATGAGACGCCTTGTTATCGTGCCGCCGCCTCGCTGTCATAGATGGTCGAATGTCGGCACGCCTGCAACGTCTCGCCCAGGCGACGGCGCAGGAACGCGCTTGAGGAATAGCGCGTCACCCGGCCATACAGGCGTGTTTCCAGATCGCCGACCATCTCGGACCAGTCATGGGACACGCGGTCGTCGATGCGGGTCAGGTCATAGTTGACGACGGCATCGACGCGGCGGCCCAGCCCGCCGCGGCGGGCATCGACTTCGCGCGCGACATCCAGCCAATCTTCGAGGCGCATTGCTATTCGTGCCACGGCCCGGACCGAGCGCAAATTGTGTTCTTGTATTTGTCTAGGTCTTTGCTTAAGACCAGAACACAATTTGCACTTCACTAAAAAAATACTAACAAACGAAAGTGGACTGCCAGTTAAATTGATACTGACATTCCTTTGTTAGGATTCTGATAATTTTTCATTTATGAAAGTAAGAAAGGTGAAAATATTTCAAACATATTTTGTTTTCAGTAAAGCGCAAATTGTATTCTGTTCTTGAGAAGGCATAGGAGTTATCAAACCTACTCATGTCAATTTTGCTCGTTTTGAGGTTGACTCGGCTATTTATTTAAGCATTTTCGCACTGAAAAAACTCTTTAAAATCGTACGTATAAGCGATTCCAATAGTTGGCCCATGATAACCATTACACCAAGTAATCCAGTATCTGTCTTCTATAAAAACCACACGCGGATCGTACTTATAATCGGAATCGATCATTTGCGTATTTCCGGCTTGCATCACAATAGGTTCATGTTCTATATCCCAATCAACACCATTTTTACTAAAGCCCGCAAAAATATTCATTTGCACCGCCCTATTATCGCATCTAAACACACCTGCATAACCATCTTTAAATGGTACTACTGCCTAATTATGACGGAAGGTTGGGAGGAGACTCTGGTATGGGTGATTTTACGTGTTATAGTGGGTTTAGCTCGGGTTCAAATTGATTATATTTTATGTAATTTATCTCTCTGGCCCCGGGCGGTGGACCTCAGGGTCCTAGAGTTGGTTGCGTTTGACCATTTGCCAGTTAGTATTAAGCTGAGAGCGTTTATTCGACGGTTAGAAACGGTAAAGAAATGTCTACGTGTGAGGAAAGGATCCGTAAACCAGTTTGGATAGCAAAGGAGAAAGAAGAATTGGTTAAAATGGGAACTAGAAAGTATTCTTTTAGAAAGAAACCGAAAAGATATAAAATATTTTTTTCCCATGAAAAGGACTATTTCAATAAGAATGGTCTTCAATCCACAAAACAAGTTTTGCAAAAGAAATATAAAGAGCTTCATTTAGCCAAAAATGACCAGAAATAAACTCAGATTATCTTCCATGCGTAAAACTACCACAAATCATTATCAATAAAAAAATGAAACTCAAAACGAACAGAAATTAGAATAAATAACCCGAGTTAAACTCAAAAGTAGCAGAAATTAAGTAGGGGTAAAAACTCCCATGCCTTCTCGAACTATAATTTTTTTTACGAACGATTTTATTAGTAATAAATAGACGTAACTTAAGAATTAACTTACGTAACGAACTTCTATATTATTATATTTGTATTACGTATATGAGGGGGTTCGCCCCCTAGTCAATACCTCGCTCTTTACACTAAATTTTGTCCTAATTCTTTAAGAATGACCCCCCGAATCACAAAGCCCGTAGAATAAATAGTTGAAATTACTAAAAATACTTTAACTTGAAGAGCGAAGTATTGTGGAGTAGATGAACCCCCTTATTTACGTAGTAATTTCTGCTCTTTTTGACCACACTTATTCAGAATTAACGGTTGATGGTCTAGTTTTGCCTTATCGGAG
Source organism: Alatinidae sp. Z8VKAUB7J3 (assembly GCA_010016025.2). NCBI lineage: Eukaryota > Metazoa > Cnidaria > Cubozoa > Carybdeida > Alatinidae > Alatinidae sp. Z8VKAUB7J3. The sequence continues at coordinate 88,137,999 of JAAAKM020721499.1, forward strand.
TCCAGTATTGATTCGCCCCTAGAGAGGAGAAAAACCTAAATTTTAAAGCATTTTTCGTTCCCATTTCATACCTTCCATATCCCAAAAATATAGATTAAGATTTAAATGACATTCAAAGCTTAAAAAAAAAACAAGCATAAAATTACAATGAAACAAGACAAAAATAGTCCTTAGTTAATTCTTAACCGAATCAAGCTGATTTTTACCTTTTGAATATTTTTTCCTAAAAACCCTAACACTTTTGGCGCCTCTTGTAAGAAAAGTCTTAATCGTTCCGAGCAGATCTCTAATTGTAATATTTTTGAAATTAAGTGGATGGATTATAATAAAAGTGGGTTTTCGTCACCTGATTCGATACCTGAAAGTATATTTTAAAACGAGCTTGAAAGTATCCTGGCTAAATTCCAGCGGTATACCTTCGCAATAACCCCTTCTGATATAAAATGCGCTTTGAGAATGATCAAGAAAAAAAACATCCGGTTGAGTTGACTCCACTAGACATTTTGAAAATGCTCGTGATTCGCTTGTGCAGCACCTCTCGCTGTTCCAAAGAATTAGATTAATAACCTGTCCAAAATCAGTTTAACTAGTACGTGCAGAAATACCGTTTTTCCCCTAGTTAGAACGCTCACATGAAAAGCGCTAATGTGTCTCCTTTGTTCTCTTCTATTCTTCCAGTGATCATCCTACCGAGCCAGTGGTTGTAGAATATTGGGAGAGGGCTTATTCGAAAGAAATTTGCTATATCTATTGCTTTTATTTAAGTAACAAAAGACGAGATTTAAGTAAAATACTCTTTTCGACAAAAACTACATGACCTTAAGCTCTTCCTCGGCAGCGTGTAACCAAACTATAAGAAAAAACGGAATTTTGATACCAATAGATATTTCAAAGAATCGAATTTTTTTTCTGATTTTAAATATATAAGTTTCATCAAGTTTAGTTTTACTTATCAAAAGCTAAGAGCCTGAAACTATTTGACTTATTTTCGAAAAAAGGGTAAGCATCCCCTAAAGTCATAGAATCTTAATGATCTTAAAGAATCTTAATCAAACCATCAGATTTAGTGTATCAGAAAACCGTACTATAGAGGTTTCAAGCTCCTATCTACAAAATTGCGAGATTTTGTATTTTTTTCTCACTCCAAGAGTTTTCCAAGATTTCCAGCTCCACTCCCCCTACTCCTCCTAATGACACTGGATCAGGTTGAGATTTCAAATAAGCAATCTGTGTTACGAGGTCCTTCTAAATATGAAATTTCATTAAGATCCGATCACTCCTTCTTAAGTTAAAAATGCCTCATTTTTTCTAACTTTTCAGACTTAACACCCCCCCTCTAACTCCCCCAAAGAGAGCATATCCGTTCCGGTTATGTCAATCACGTCTCTAGAACGTTCACTTATTTTTCCCAACAAGTTCCATCCCCATCCCTCCCCTTGGAAAGGTGCTTGCCAAATTATTAATAATGTTGAAGAGTGAAGATAAAAATTTATGACACTGATAATACGCTAGTAAGTAATGAACAAGTGGCTGAATCAAAGAATATTACCAATTTAAAAGAAAACCTTTCAAATTCAAAAGAGAATCTTTTAGATTTAAAGAAAAACATTAACAAGACAGACAACTCTTTTTAAATTACTAAAATTTGTGTTTTCAGACTATAATTTACTTCTCATCAATATTACCTCCCCTGCTGGCAAGCTTCTTGAAGGTCCCTCTTGACTTTGAAAAGGTACCGTTGACTTTGGAGAAAAAATGAGCGTGGGAGGGGGCCTAGGTGCCCGCCAATTTTTGGTCACTTAAAAAGGGCACTAGAACTTTTGATTTCCGTTAGAATGAGCCCTCTTACGACATTCTAGGACCACTTGGTCGATACGATGACCCCTGGAAAAAAAACAAATAAACACGCACCCGTGATTTGTCTTCTGGTAAAAATTACAAAATTCCACATTTTTGTAGATAGGAGCTTGAAACTTCTAAAATAGGGTTCTCTGGTACGCTGAAACTGATGGTGTGATTTTCGTTAAGATTCTCATCTGAACCCAATAGAAAAACGGTATTGCCTTTACCGACTTTAGTAATAATCCTGGAATCATCTTTATGTAGTGAACGGAAGACTAATTGTTCATTTTTACTATTTTTTTTTTAAATTTTAATTAGGAACAGAAGGTGAATCCAACAAGGTTTCAATAAAATGGTGCTCTAACCTCAGTAATCTTTCACACCTCCGCACGAGAGTCATGAAGTGCCCCTTCTGTGTTCGCAATAATTTCACTATAAGTTATTTTCGAGTTGGGCTATTTAAAATTTCAGTCCTTTCGATAGAACGAGGACGTTTTTCTTCATGACATTTTTTTTATAACATCGACACGTTAATTTTTTACTTCGAGACGTTTTTTCTTCATGACGTCTTTTAGTTTCAAGACGTTGTTTATCTTTGTGGCGTTTTTTCTTCAAGAAATTTTTTTAATTTCGAGACATTTTTCTTCTTGATGTTTTTCTTTTCTTTGCGACATTTTTCTTCAAGATATTTTTTTCACCATGAAATTTCTTTCTTCGTGAAGCTTTTTTAACTTCGAGATGCTGTTTTTTCTTCTTGACTTTTTTTTCCTCGCGATTTTATTTTCGTGACACAGCCTCCCAGTGCCTTGGGGATAAGTTTAAGTCATACCCTGGGGGCACATAAGATTTTTACGAAACGGGTTGTCGTATAAACTTCGGATGAGGCTCACTTGATTTGAAATTGGAAGTGATAGTTCCCCTTTAAAAGTCAAAAGTGATTTGAGAGCAACCAGCCTACCCCCACGCTCGTCATTTCCCTAGGTATCCAATCCAAATTTGGAGATGGTTTCTGGTCTTGAGAAGGCATAGAGGGGGGGAGGTATCAGCCTTGCTCGTGTTGATTTTTGCTTCCTTTAGTTTTACTCAGTGGTGAACTCAAAAACATGATTCTCCCTCGTAGAATCCACATTCTCTTGTAATTTTCTGTAAGGCTTTACAAAAAAAATCTTTAAAAAATCAGAAATTTAGCATCTAAACTTTTAGAACAATATTTAGTGGAAACCAGGAATGAAATTTTGAAGAAAAAAAACTGAATCAGTCTCTAAGTCAAAGTTAAAAAAGGAAAATTTAAAAAGGAAATATAAGAATTAGAATGAACAATTGTGAAAACGTCGAGATTGTAAAGAACAGAGGTTCACCATTTCACCATTTCTTCAGTCCCATATCAGGGCGTTAAAAATCCAGTGCTCTGGTACTCCCTGTCTCTAGTATCGCACCTGAAGGACCACAAACTCAGGGTGAAAGAATAAATTCTGGCAAATCTCCTAGCCTAACTCAGGTAAAGACAACTTTAATAAAGATAAAAAAAAACTCACATATATTATTCTTAGCAGCAGATACACGACTAACTAAAAAACGCTAAAAACATACACGGAGATCATTGAACGCCTTCGCAGGAGGAAGAGGGCTCGGGTAATAAGGGACTGATGAAACGACCAAGACCTTTATCACCAAATCCACCTGTGAGGGTAGCGTAACCGTCCGCGACAGCACTTGGGGCTGTTGATTCGGAGTTGCAAGACTGGTGCGGACATGGATTAGTTAGGCGGCTGATCGGCAGTGAATCGACAACGTGGACATGCGAATAAGTAACCACTCGCATGTTATCTGATTAATGAGGGCGGTATGGAAATTTACACTACGAACTTCTCGCTGTTAGACTGGATTATCGTCTCGATCTACCTAAGCGCCTCGCTTGCGGTCGGCTTGATCGCGAACCGGTTAATCCACTCGCTGCAGGGGTATCTGGTAGGTGGTCGTGAGTCATTTTTCAGAATTTTCAAAAAACATCACAGCCCAGAAAATGTAAGGAGGAGTGTCAGCCAATGCCACTTCCATCCCAAAGACAGGGTGTTCATTATTTAATATTGAGCTCGATACTCTTAAGCACACAAGAAAAACTGCGATGAATAAATTATTTATTCTCTTCATCGAGTAGCGAAAATGCAGATAACATATAAATCGACATTCAGAGTTTCGAACTTGAATGTCCACGTGGACAAAATCTCATTTTAGGCTCACTCTCTTCAAAGACCTATAATTTGCTTCAAATGCTCTTCAGGACGTTTGTCCCCCCTTTTCAGGATAAAGTACAGCTTTTAATGGATCAATTTTGGAAACTACCATTTTTCATTAAAATCGACGTTTTCGCAATAGAAGAACTACCCCCCACAGCACCCATATTGCAATACTAGCCCGAAAATTTTCCTTTCGGTGGGATATAATAGATTAATCACTGGTTCAATTTCTCTATGAACATAACCTGAGCCTAAAACGTACTTTTGAGGCTTCAGTCTCCTTCCCCCTATCCGCTACAATACTACAAATTTAAGTTAATCTGTATTTTCCGATATACGGAAGTTTTCATTATTTTTTTGTATACAACTTTGACAGGCTTCCTTGAAATGTGGGATTTTGTTTAGCCACCTACACAATAATTGCCACTATTCCATTTAGTCTGTTTCTCATCGCTCTGCTTCACAAACTAGTTGTACACTTAGTAGTTGATCAATAGCTTTTGGCTTTCGAAGTCTACTTCTAGTTTTAATCTATTTTTAATAGCAGTTGAAAGCAATGGTGATGTTTCACGTAAGGGTACACATTCAGTAAACTTTTTCTTGCAGTTAAATTATTTTTTTTATTCAAAACAGGATGGAAATCCCTTCCTCATTACCGGAATTCTTTCGGAATAATATATGGAATAATTTCTGTTCGTCTTAAGTTTTAGTGTTTCTCCTTACTTTCAGCTGAAAAAATTTTTTTTTTTTCTATTTGATTTTTGATCGTTTTTCAAATCATAACGGGAATTTTGGCTTTCCCCCCTCCCCCATGAAAAAATCCCTTCTTAACTGGAAGCTCCTCTGTAGAAAATACCTCCCACTTAATATAACCTACTCTCCTTGTGTTTGTTAATGGAAAGTGTGCATATATTTTTTGGATGGGGCAATTTTTCTCTTCCCCCATGACAAATTCCTCCATGGAAAGCTCCCCCAACATATCCCCCTCCCCTCAGCCCCCCCCCCCAACAAAAAATTCACCTCAAAACCACTTTACACTTCCCACTAACCATTCCTATACCTAAATACTGGTCAAAGTTTGTAACTTGTAGCCCCTCCCACGGGGACTGGGGGGGAGTAAGTCGTCCGCAAAGACATAGTTATTAGGCTTTTTGACTATGCTGCATAAAATGGCTATCTCAGAATTTTGACCCGGTGACTTTGGGAAAAAATGACCTTGGGAGGGGGCCTAGTAGGCTATGATTATGGCAATTCAATCTAGGCTATGAACAGTGAACAAGGGGGAACTCTTTAAAACAAGCATTATTACAGGTTCTATTAGTTACAAAGCTGATTTAACATAAGCTAATACAGACTACTGCACCTTTTTAATTTAATATATCCTTAATTTTCTACACTAAAAAAGCCTATAAATTTATTTAATGACGATGAAAATGAAGTAATAGCGACATCTTAGAATTGGGAACGTTTCATTCCTGCCATCTATCTTCATATTTAACGAAACGAACTTGAATTCTGGCAGAATTGAGCTCACCAGGAAAAACCATCATTATTTATACCTTTCCTGTCCCAAGTCGTCTTAGGAATAAGTAATCATCGACTGTCCTGAGTGCCACTCCCCTGGGAGGGAAGGGTGGGTATCTTCCATAATCATAGTAGTAACTACTACCGGTACCACGGTTGTTGTTGTCTTGTTGTTGTTGTGAACATACACAAGGAATCACTCGTACAATGAGAATGATGACGGTCACAATCAGTATTAGCCGTTGGAGAATTCCATGATGGGTAGCATCATTACAGTTGTTGATGGTGGTTCTGTTGTGAGTATTGCGTTTGTCTTTCTGTCTGTCTGTTTATCTGTCTGTCTGTCTGTCTGCCTCTCTGTCCGTCTGTCTGTTTGTCTGGTCTGTTTAGTGTGTCTGTCCGGTCTGTCTGTCAATTTTGTCTGTCTGGTCTGTCTGTCTGGTATTTCTGTCTCTCTTTCCGTCTGTCTGTCTGTCTTGTCTGTCTGGCTGATCTTTTTGATCTGTCTTTATATCTGTGAGGTCTATCTGTCTGTCTGTTTGATCTGTGTGTCAGTCTTTCTGTCTGATCCATCTGGTCTGTCTGTCAATCTATCTGTCTGTATAGGTAATTTTCTTAATTTTGGGAAGAGTCTAACCCGGGGAGATTCAGTTTGTGGGATGTTTAAAATTTATTGTTCTTGTGGAAAGGGTTGTATTAGAGGAAATCACAAACAATTTCTTGAAAGATTTATTGAGCATCGCAAATCAATAGAAAAAACCCTACAACTAAGCAAGCCTCCTAAAACTTTGGTTTTGGCTCTTGTTCAACATTCTTTCTTTCATTCCGAACATTTTGTACAATTTGATGAGGCAACAGCTAATCCTTATGAGGGAGTTTAACTCAGTGGGCAAGGAAGACTTTAGTTTTTTTTGTTTTTTTGTTTTTTCTTTTTAGTTTTTTTTTTAGTTTTTTACCTTTCTTTTATTTTTTTATTTTTTTCTTTCATAACGGTAATAACGTGTAACGGTGTAACGGTAAAGATAGTGTAACAGACGGTCGGACAGACACTACATTTTTATATATATAGATTGTTCCAAGTTTTCATCCGTCACGATGTCTGCGATTGAAAAGGATAAAGTTCTGGCTGCAAAGTCAATTTAGTCCCTGCTTTCGATATTATTTCGTAGTTGTTGTTTTTTCAACGTTGAGGAATAGCTCAGCATAGTTAAAAGGTTCAGTAGCTATGTCTCTGTGATGTTGTGGGTTTCAACCCCCCCCCCCAAAAAAAAAAAATACATCAGAGCAAGGGCAGTAAGCTATAAAATTTGCCCATTTTTGATTTAGTATTTGTCACTGGGAAAGAGGGTATGCTTGACCTTTGGTATTCAAAAAGACCAAGTGCATTCAAGAGAAGCTTTCAGAGAATGTTGAGGGGAGTGTTTAACCTAATCAAAACATTTTGTGTGCATACATGTTGGGAGATATTGAACCAGTCAAAAAGCAAAGTGTGCATGGATATGAGCCCTGATCCTAGTCATCTTTGGTCTAGCTTTCATTTGAATCCGTTGCTCCATTTGCAATATATACTAAATTAAACAAAAAGCTTGACTTTTTTCAGCACTTAAAAACCCGCTGTATTTGAGACTTTAAAACCCTCGTTGTATTTGAGACAGGATTTTCATCTCAAAACTTGATGCTTGTCTTGGTCTTAAGCGTCTTTGGTTCAAACTTCAATGAGATCCATCACTCCACTCGCAAGTTGCACTGAATTAGATGAAAAACTCAAATTTTGTTTTAGCACTTAAAGCCCCCAATCAGAAAATAATTACGTTGTGTTATGCAATGGGTAACCAAAGGGAGTATCTCTTCGGAGTACTTTTACATTTAGAGTCATTAGATTTTCATATACTCACAATAAAAATGTACATTCTTTTTCTTTTTTATGCCTGAGGCCAAGAGATTTTTTCTCATTACAGACATTAATACTGCTACTACTAGTACTACTAACAACTCACCGCAGCACCAAGTCAGCTCAGGTCAACACAGCTATTAAAACTCCTTTTCCTTCCCAATCCATTCAAATCCTCCCTTTTTACACCCTTTCAAGAAGGTCTCAGAGAAAAGGTAAAATTAAAAAAAAATTGCATGCCTTCCAGATTTTTAACTAGTTGAAACTCAAAACATACCCCCTCATCCTTCTCCTAATTAATTGCAGAGTCTTTAAAAGAATTCCGAAGTAGGTTGGTCATAGTTTAGTCCGTATTATTTTAGTTGTTTTTTAGTATCTGTTATTAACCCAAGGACCCAAGATATTCCATTAAAAAATTGTTGTTTTTTTACATTGTCTGTAGATACTTTCTTGTACTTACCATAAAATTGAGTGTTTTGCGTTTTTCTCTCAGTTGTAACTCAAGACGTTTTTCTTCATGATTTCTATTAATGTTATTTAATGGGGGAATCTTTACTTATATCAAGGATGACACATTCTAACACAACTTGTTTTTTAGTTCTTCTTGGAGGATTCCCACTTGTAAATGCTGAGGGAACAGATATGGGTTGCTATGTAAAGACAATGCACAAATAGGTTTTCACACAATTCCTAAAGAGATTTTTTTACTTTCAAGGTGTTTTCCGCGGGGAACCATTATATTCTAAAGATTTCTAAATAGGATTTGAAAGGGTACTTCCTTACAGTGGAACTTCACCAAAATAATCACGAGTCCTAGATACATGATTGACATAACTGGAACGGATCCGCTCTCTTTCGGGTAGTTGGGGGAGGGGTTAATTCTGAAAAATTAGAAAAAATGAGATATTTTTAACTTACGAAGGCGTGATCGGATCTCAATGAAATTGGATATTTATAAGGATATCGTGTCTCAAAGCTCTTATTTTAAATCCTGACCAGATCTGGTGAGATTGGGGGAAGTTTGGGGTGGGGGAACCTAAAATCATGGAAAACGCTTAGATTGGAGGGGTCGGGTTGAAACTTGGTGGGAAATTATGGCTATGATTTTTTTCTTTAATAGTAAAAGATTTTTTTTTCGTTTTAAGCTTTGTAATCATGCTCAGTTTCAGGCAAATTTTACTTGTTTTAAGATTTTTTCGTTGAGTTGCATTAGTACTCAGTTCAGTTCAGTTCAGTTTCAGTTCATTCGTGTTTAATAAAAAGAAAATTATAACAGTCATAACATATATAATCTCTCATCTCTATGAGAGATTAAATAAATAAAAAACAAGTTTTTGTAACGGAAAATAAGGAGCGACATTAAAACTTAAAACGAACAAAAATTACTCCGTATGGCCCCATGCAAGAGTTCTACGAAGTTTTCCAAAATGCAAAGTTTCATTTGCACTGAAACCTGCCTAAGGTCCACACTTTCCGTAAAAACAGCAGAGGTTAGACCCTTACCACTTTCTAGGAATAAGCTGAAATCGGGGCGCTAGGAAAAAAAAGAAGAAAGAAAGGTGTTGCTCTCGCAACACAAATATAATACTTTAGAAACAAATTTGGGCTTGCACATTAGGGGGGGGGGGGGTAAATTATAGCGGGTCTGCATGCCTAATGTGTTAGGTCCAATTATTCTGCATGTTATGTAGAAATACAACTGCTTGCTAAGTAATGCTTTAGAACGGAATTATAAGCCAAGATAAATCGATTTTTCACTTCTTAGTGATACGATCCTAGCGATTTGGAGGATCCTTTTAAAAGAGAGTTTCTTGAGATGTTTTCTTAGAGAATGATATAAACTTATTCAAAACAAAGGAAAATACTCTTTTTTAGAGATTTTTTCTAGATGTTTTCCTAGAGAATGATCTAAGATTGCTCAAAATATAGGAAAAAGGGGGCACAAGACATGTGACTTTTATATTTAAATTTAATATTTTGTTCATTTCTAGGGTTTTTCCGGGATTAAATTGAAGAAAAAAGTAATTATTCTGAATATAAGGGGGTTTGCAGTGTCCTGTACCCCTCGCTTATTAGGGCTTCAAAAAAGCTACCTATTCTGATTCAATAACCCTTGTGTTGCAGCAGTTGTTATAAAAGAATTGGGGAAAAATTCAACTTTAGCTTAAAGAGCGAAGAACAGTCCCCTACAGGTACAAAAATAATTTCTGTTTGTTTTAAGTATTAATGTTACTCCTTGCTTTCAGCTGACCTGACTTTTTTTTCTATTGTAATTTCAATTTGAGCCTGCTTGTACTTTTTGTTTGCTAATTAAAACAAAATTTTGAAAAAACCTACGCGTGCTTTACATAATTTGAGTACAGTTCTGAAATTAAGATAAAGGAATGCATTAGAAAACTTCCATAAAATTTACTTTCTGAAATATGTAACTTTCTTCAGAAAAAAGAATTACATGAAAATCCAGAGGGATAGAAACCGCGATTGCATATTCTAGTACAGAATAACTGATGCGCACAACCTACCCAGAACATTCCTTTACTGACGATAGAAAGTGATTGTTAAGATCAGGGAACTGAAACGTTCTGGCCATGATGGGGACGAAAGATCGGCCTAGGGTGCCGGCGCGTCGGCCTTGATTGCGAGGGGGTGCACCGGGCCGGCGAGTTCATCCGCCAGCACCTCGTTGATCATGCGGTGGCGCTGAACCAGCATCTTGCTGGCAAAGGCCTGCGCACTGATCTTGACCCGGAAATGGGTCTCCCCGCCCTCGCGCCAGCCCGAATGGCCGGCATGAAGATGCGACTCGTCGATCACGTCGAGGGTGTCCGGCGCAAAGGCTTGCGTTAACTTCTCTATGATTTGCTGTCTGACCGGTCCGTCCGTAGCAATGCCCAGGTGAGATATAGCTTATGAGAAGCTTTTTAAAGAGATTTAGATGAGAGAGAGAGAAAGAGACAATTTATTTCTTTAAAAACTCAAAAAATACAAAAAAAGAAAAATTTGCCAAAAAGCCTTATGGCTTGTGCGGCCATTCTCGAAACTATAAAACAAATCGCTTATCAATGGATTCCCCTAAAAACCAAAAAAAAACAAACAAAACAAGCAAGAAAAGTCACCACTTGAGACTCTGTACTACACAAACCTAATATAACACCACTATTATTCACTATTTCCCTACTTTGTAAGATTTAAGCTGTTTTTTTCATCTGTAAAGCTGCAAAATATAAGCTGCATCTGTTTAATTTAAGCTACATATGTAAAATATAAGCTGCTTTCTTCATCTTTAAAGCTGAAAGCTGTTAGCTGCATCTGTGAAATGTAAGCTGCATCTATAAAGTTTAAGCTGCTTTCTACTCGATTCATTTTCACTTTCTTTTTACCGTTTGATGCTTCGCTAGTTATGTCTTTACGAGTTTGACCACTGCAGAGAAAAATATTGGCTATACAATGAAAAGAAATTAGCACCAGAGGAGGTGGGAAGAAACAAAAGCACATACAAACACACAGAGGCAGATGTACAAAAACAAAAAAGACACATGAGCGTGAGGAAAGGTTACATTAAGCTAACTACTTTTAAGTTGGGTTCGATAAGGTTGGATTAGCATGACCAGCAACGCTAACCTAGCCTAAGAAACGTAACTTAAAAGTAGTTAACTCGTGTTTGTGTGTATTTCTGTCTCTCTCTCTCTCTCTCTATCTCTCTCTCTCTCTCTCTCTCTTTGCCTCTCTGTCTCTCTCTCTCCCTTTGTTTTCGTCCCTCTTCGATCTCTCTCTTTTATAACACAGTACGTGTCACTACAGCTAAGTCTGGTCACCGTCACCATTCCAGCCACTGGCTTTTTTTTTTGAAATGCACAATTTTCGATGAATTGAAGCCATTAATGGCTTCAACAAAACAATCTCAACAATCTCGGGGTGGGGGAGGGTATTCCCTTGATACATGAACCTCAGACCGTTGCACAGGGAACAAACCCTTGAGAAACATTCCGAGATGAGAAAAAGAAGGTCCCTTGCTGGTTCTCTTGCTGGTACCAGTTCTGAGGGCTTTGCTAGAACTAACTTATTATAAAGAGCCGAAGGAGCCCGGGAGCGTGCAGTTCCCGATGGGCGCCGACCCGACGGGCAACGTCGGTCGCATGTTCGGTGTCCTCGACGAGGGCAGCGGCCTCACCCTTCGCGGCACGTTCATCATCAGCCCCCAGGGCCAGCTGATGAACAGCGAGGTGAACTTCTACAACATGGGCCGCAACATCGACGAGCTCCTGCGCAAGTTCAAGGCGAACCTCTACCTCGAGAAGAAGCCCTCCGAGGGCTGCCCCTCGAAGTGGAAGGACGAGGGCGACGCCACGCTCACGCCCGGCCCCGAGATGGTCTTCTCAGTGTCAAATTGGAAGTTGCTGGTAGGGGCTCGTCTTCAACGTCCATACTGGAGTCTGAAGAGATGTTGTATACATGATCATCTACGTCAGAATCGTCACTCCAGCTGCAACTCTTGTTACGAGAAGACATGCCTTTTACTTTTTAACCTTTTCACTTCAATGACTATCTTCCTATCCAGGACTAGGACTTTCTTGGCTGATTCAGCTTTTGTCCCAGTAGTAATGCGTTCGTTCACAGGGGTGTCAGTGAGCAATTCTGACTTTTTCATATTTTTTTTCTGTTGATTTTTCGGTACTTCACAAAAATATATTTAAGCATTCAAGGTGTGGGGCTATTAGGGCACAATAGCTCTGAACCTAGGATCCTATTCCTATAATTTGTAGCTAGGTAGCTGAATTCGAAAGAATAAAAGTTTTTAAGGTGCTTAAGATTGTTGACATTATTCCAATTAGACTTTGAAAACTTCGTATCTGCATTTTTTCAAATTGTTTTGGCGCACAAAAGTACTTCGCAAAACGTGAACATAAACATTCAAGATATGAGGCTCTCGGAGGCCAATAAGTCTGAGCTTGTGATCCAAGTGATCAAGAAAACGGTCAGAAATTAATTAAGAACCAAGTTTTTTCAGCTGAAAGCAAGGAGCAACATTAAAGTTTAAAAAACATAAATTATTCAGTATATGCGGGAGGGGGCTCCCTTCCTCTACCCGTCGCTCTCAACAATAAAGTTTTTCTTTTGTCGCAATTTTTTAAGAATGAATGCTGAAACACAAGGTTCATTAAATTGAATTAGAAGCTTTTAAAACCACTAAAAAATTTTGCGTAAAGGTAAAGGGTAGAGGTGGAGACACCCCCACTCATATATGATTAATTTCTGTTTACTTTAAATGGGGGTTTTTTAATTCCGAAAAAAAATAAAAAAATAGATATTTTTAACTTACGAAGCAGTGATCAGATCTTAGTGAAATTCGATGCTTGGAAGGATTTCGTGTTTCAGAGCTCAAATTTTAAATCTCGACCGGATCTGGTGACATTGATGGGAGTTGGAGGGGGAGCCTAAAATCTTGGAAAACGCTTAAGAGTAGAGGGATCAAAATGAAATTTGATAGGAAAAATAAGCACAAGTGCTAGGTACGTGATTGACGTAACTGGAAGGAATCCGCTCTTTTTGGGTGAGTTGGGGGGGGAATCGCCTTCTATCACCCAGAATGCATGGCGAGCTGGGCTGTAAGCCGCGTAAATATCTTCCACTTCAGGATCGTTGATTGAATACCCTTCACCGACGCAATCAAACTCCGTCATCACTGATCGAATCAGTTGCTCGACTTGCTGATTATCCCGTTCTTCTACAGGACGAATGATCTCCGACATGATCTGCCTTCGTCACAAAAAATTGTTCGCAGGTCAATGTGAACTGACCTTTTATGGTGACCTTTTGTGTCGGGGACCTGGCTTCAGATATCGTTCAGCCGATAATTTATCTGGATCGGCCATAATTCTTCAGTATTCCATTATCCTTTATTTCAAGACTTATCGGTAGAAATGATGATTTCGACGACGTCATTAGTAATATTCAAGATAATAGTAAATAAAGGAAATGACGACGATAGTTTTGCGTGATGATGAGGTTGTCAATGCGGACAATAACCTCGCTGATACGTCATCAGACGCGTTGGCAGTGCCAAACGTAATCTTGGTTGCAGTGGTAGCTGAACGTAGTTAAGAACAAACCACAGCAAATAATGACTAAAAATTGCAAAACCGCGTTTAGAAAAAACTGGCAACTTCCTTTTTATTATGTCTCCTTGTAAAGTCAATAATACTACTCTAAATCACATCATAAAATTCACATTTGTCAATTTGCTTATCTGAAATAATGTCACAAAAATATTCTCATATGAAGAATCACTTTCTCTACTAGCCAAATAAGTCAGTAGGCTTACAATCATAGTAGCCGATATTTTCAAAGCGACGTAAACATTCTTTGAGAAAATATTTTCCTTTGAAGAGATAACTCTAGAAAATCATCATCTAGAATAGAGAATTTTTCCAAAGACACTCTCAATAACTATTATAGACTGTAGTCACGAGACTAAATTTTGTATGTGGACTTTTATATGGTCTATCCCATTTCAATCCTAGGAATTTTAGTTATTTTTTTACTTTTTTAGCTTTTACATTTTGAAAATTTCTTTTTTTCTTTTTTTTGTGTGGAAATTTTTTAGAAATAAAGCTTATCTTATATAACTTAAATATGAATAGTTTTACTTCAGTTACGAAGAATAATTACGAAATTATTTTGCGTGTTTTAACGAAGAAAGTTTTAATGTAATGTTTAATGAAATAAGTGATTTAATGAAGTTAATGACTTTTATCGAGTGAACAGATACAAGTGTCGTGACAATTCCTGCGATTCGGCCACTACAGGATCAAGCCAGTCTATGGGTGGGGCGGGTTGAAGTTTCACTATTTAATGTAAGGCCTTCACCATCCTGTGGTATCTGGCACCATCTTATGACTCAATGCAAGGCCTTCACCACTGCGACTTCATTATCAGTATCATTGCTCCAGATTTTCAGTATGGAGTTTTTAGTTACAAGAGAAACTAATAAAATCAAGTGGTAAAAGTCTCGTAATATGGGTATTGGAAGTAGTCATAAGCTTGATATCCCTTCCACTCTTCATGATGAATTAGTGTGGATTTGGATGCCATGCCAAACTCTAGAAATCCGAAAACGATTTAAACTAGAGCCTCTCGTATTTCAATTGAAACACGTTCATCAATGAATGCGTTGGAAAAGAGCTTTTGGCTGTTTGAGACATTGCAATGCGTAAATCAACTTATATGCACTACTCAGGAACGTGACTGTAGAAAAGTCCGCACAGCTAACCTTCAATTCACAAGCCGGGCGACGTCCGTTCTAGGGTGCGAATTTCCCGTTACCGACGAACGTTTGCTGTAGGCTCGTTGCTGCTAGAAAGAGCATTTACCAAATTGAATGTGCTTGTATATCATATACCATTTTTAGTTTAAAAATACCCCTCCCTACTAGTCATTCTTCAACTTCTGAATTGAATCTACGGGCTGTTTTCAAACCTGGACCTTAAGGGGAAAGTAAATAGCAATATTAAAACTAGAAAAAGGATTTACCGAATTGAACGTGATTGTATATCATATACCGTCTTTAGTTTAAAAAACTCGCTCCCTACTAGTCATTCTTCGGCTTGTGGATTCAATCTAAGGGTTGTTTTCAAACCTGGGCCTTCAGGGGCATAGTCATTGCATCCTGAATCTTAATTTGCAATTTATTTTCATCAGAAATAGACTTTACCACTCCCCCACTCCCCTAATATACAAATATATACCTTGAACTGGAATATACATTGAATTCGTATTTATAGGGGTGGAGAAAAGTTTATTTTCTCAAACAAGGCAAGGTCTGTATTCTTTATTTATTTAATAAACCTCATTAAAGGTTTTTTATGTTTTATCACTCTTTGTTGAATAAATATAGAATACAGATTTTGCTGTGCTGCCTGCAGGGCTAATGGACTAATACGCTTTGCTCTCCTATTACTATTATACTCAACAAATAATGTTGCTAAATTACATCCGTAGCGTATCGGTCTTCAATTGGCTAAAGGTAACAGTCTGGAACTACATTGATCTGCCTAGGCGTACTATTGGTACTTAGCAGTTAATGGAACAAATGTAAGCATTTCCGGTAGTTTCCCCAGGCCAATTACCAACACACAGAGGTGGTGTATCATAATATTTCCGGTAATAATATAGGCATCACCGATTGTATTGAATACACACTCCCGGAACAGAAATAAAATAGGTGGCAAATCATCTGAACTGTCAAGGGTTTCAAGCTCCTATGTACAAAAATGTGGAATTTCGCATTTTTTGCCAGAAGACAAATCACGGATGCGTGTTTATTTGTTTGTTTTTTGTTGTTGTTTTTTTCCCAGGGGTGATCGTATCGACTCAGTGGTCCAAGAATGTCGCGAAAGGGTTCATTCCAACAGAAATTGAGAAATTTCCCTTCTAAACACCCGCTCTTTACGCTAAAGTTTTTTACCGTTTTAAAAAGTAGAGTTGAGAGAAAGAGTCATACTTTAGCGTAAAGAGCGGGGCGTTGAGGAGGGAACAGCCCCTTTCATTAAGAATGACCCTTTAATCACAAACGCCGTTTAATGAGAATAAATAGTTTAAATAGAATAAAGAGCGAGGTATTGACGAGGGGGTGAGCCCCCTCACATTCATAATAATTTCTGTTCGTTTTAAGTTTTAATGTTGCTCCTTACTTTCAGTTGAAAAAACTTGCGTTTTTTATTTAATTTCTGGTCTTTTTTTAAATAATGCTGGGAAATCCGACGCCTCTTTCATGGAAAGTTCTCTCCCTCCATGGAAAGATCCTCCCATTAATTGGTAAGACTAAATTTAATAAAACTTGTATGATTTCAAGACATTTCAAGACGTTTCAAAACATCCCAAGAAGTTTTCCATGACATTCCTCTTCAAGACGTTTTAAGACATCGTAAAATGATTTTAAGACATTTCTCTTCAAGAAATTTTAAGGCATTCCAAGACGTTTTCTCAGACACTTTTCTTCAAGATGTGGTTTTGAGACGTTTCAAGACATCCCGAGACGCCTCCTAAGACCATTTTCTTCGTGACAGTTTGTCTAGACGGTTCAAGACACCCCAAGCAGTTTCCAAAGACATTTTTTTCAAGGCATTTTTGATCAAGATTTCTGGCCGCCGGCGTCGGCCTGCCGGCAGATATCGGCGTTGCGGCGAGTTTCGCCGACATCGATAACGACGGCGACGCCGATCTCTACGTGACCAATGTACGCAGTCCGAACCGCCTGTATCGGAACGACGGGGGCGGCAAATTTGTCGACGTCAGCGCAAACTCGGGGCTCGACGTCAACGAGCATTCGTCGGCGGCGACTTTTTTCGACTACGACCGGGATGGCCTGCTCGACGCGTTTCTTGCCGTCGTCGGCGAGTACACCACCGCCGAGCGGCGCCAGGTGCGGGGAACCCCGGCGTCATTTAGGAAGATATTTTCCTGTCATCATATTAATAATAGCAGATACTTGCTTGAGAAAGAAAAAATGTCCAAAAGAGGACACAAGTCTCACCTTTTACCTCACCCGACTTTATAATAACCTTCGTCTCCTCATCCCTGGACTCCATGCTAAAGGTTGCGTTCGCCAAATCTGAAATTGGAATACCTCACTGATCTCAATTTATAAAAAAGGAGAAATTAAAAACTTATTCCTTTTGTGTTTACTATATGTACTGTATAAAGTGGATATCGAAGTATTTCAGTAGCATGTCCAGGACCGACATTAAACTTAAAACGAACAGAAATTATTCCGTATATGAAAGGGTATGTACCCTCTTCAACGCCCCGCTCTTTACGCTAAAGTTTTTATTTGCTTTAAAAAGTAGAACTGTGACACAGAGTCAAACTTTAGCGTAAAAGAGCGGGGCGTTGAGGAGGGGAGTTATATATCTAAAACCAGCATTAAAATCCGATTCTTTTGATGTATCCATTGGTATCAAAATTCCGTTTTTTAGTTTTGGTTATTATTGAGCCGGGTCGCTCCTTACTACAGTTCATTATCACGAACTGTTTGACGATATGAGAGCATTTATTTTGACCCTCATGAACTTTGGGCCTCTGGAAATCTGTCATCTACAATGCAAGTTTTGGATGCAAGCCGTAATATCAAAGAAGCATATATTGAAGTATTAATCCCGGTGTTGAGCGATTTACCATTTGTAGATCAACTAGATGTTGAAGCGGCTTACCGTATTGCTGATTACTCCACCAACGATAGCTTATTTGAAAGTAGCAAACTAGCTGTGAACTGGATGATCAATGACCAAGTTCGCTTGCGCTCTATTTTCTCGCAAGCAGTTAGAGCTCCTCAGCTTGACTGCATAACTTCAGATAATTCTCTCTGACATAGGCTATAAAACTCCAAGTCACTTCACACATTGTAGGCTCTTACTCAGGGACAAGCAAAAACCATCCTTTTTGGCCCCAGGCAAGAGCTCTACAAAGCTTTACAAAATGCAAAGTCTTATTCATTAATCTGGTCTAAGGTCCACACTTTCTGTAAAAACCGCAGAGGTTAAACCCTTACCACTTTCTAGGAATAAGCTGAAATCGAGGTGCTAGAAACAAAAAAAAAAAAAAGAACAAAACAAAATTGTGGCTACCGCAAACCAACAGATGACAGCAGATTGTGCAGTAGATATGTATCAGTGAAACTGTCAACTCGGCTACTGTTTCGAATGAGAGATGAATAAGAAACTGCTGTGAACAGCCGCTGCTTTGTCTGACAGTTACTGCTTTACTTTATAAGATCTATTCAGGACCGAGTCAGTATCTTTGAATAAGTGACCAAATTACTTAATAGTGTTCTTATTTCGCTCAAAATTTGGCAGATCTTAACTGCGGCTAAATGGTAGTCATTATGTATTTATACATGAGTTAATTTAACCAATTTTGACACTTTAGCAAATTCAATTAATCTTAGAACCCAGCGAACTGTTCTAAACTTAGGTAATTAATTCCAGATTAAAATACATCATCCAGCTTAACACCTAACTATCCTCTTTAATCCGAACCCCAACCCTTAGAATTGTCATTTTTTATTATTTTATATGCTCAGAGAGCGAGTAAGTTCCGGATGTTTTACCAAGCTTAAAGAAATTCATTTTACTTTTTAATTATTTTTTTAATTGACTGGTAATGCACAGTTTGTCACTCATTAAGTTTCGCAAGTTAGATAATTGTAATTAGTGTCGTTGTTTCCTGACATGCTATCGGTCACCACGATTTCTAACACTGGAGAAGAGGGAATTGTAGATTTTATCCATCGAAATGGTCACTGCCATCCTCGCCGTGCTCAAGGCCGGCAGCGCCTACCTCCCTCTCGATCCCCAATACCCCGCCGCCCGTCTGGCCTTCATGCTGGAGGATTCCGCCGCGGCCGTTGTCCTCACCCAAGCCCAGCTGTACGCCAAAATACCCGCCACAAATGCAAAGGTATGTTGCCCTGCCGATCTCGATAATGAAACGCCGCCCTCGCAGGTTCACAGAGTAAGCGTCGGCAAAAGGGGACAAACCCTTTTATACATAGAATAATTTTTGTTCATTTCAAGTTTTAATGTCATTCCCTACTTGCAGTTAAAAAACTTGTCTGTTTTCTTATTTAATTTCTGAACGTTTTTTGATTAATGCATGTTTTGATTTTGGCTCACCGCACATGAATAATTAAAACAAAACTTGCCTATTAATTTTTTTGGGGCTAAATGCTTTTCTCATAGTTTTGATCGGGCGATTTTGATAAACAAAAAAAAGGGTGGGGAAAAAGGCCAAGTCGCACGCCAATATTTTTTTTTTACTACAGTCCTCCTGAATTTAGCAGAAATTAAGCTTGCCCCATTTAAAATATCAACATTTGCAAAGCAACTACATAATTCAAATTATCAATGATAACGAGATCTTCTAAAAGTATAGGCATGATTAATTGTGCATGATTAAAAATGCAAAATTCTTTAGCCAAAACCAAAAGGAGGTGCATCCCATTTCAGAATTTTGCGAAAAAAAGGTACTTTAGATCATTAACCTTAAAACAATAACCAATTTTCGTTCAAATATTTGTACTGGGATACAAAGAAGGTTTTTTTTTTTCAATGTTTCCAGTCTTCCTCCAAATTTCCCTCAGTGTTGAGTCGTGAGCAGAAGCAGCAATAATAGTAGCCCCAAATGTTTCAACTTCATACCCACAGTCGTTCTCGATATATTGTTGAGGTGTCTTATTGGCAACCATAAAAACAGTGTCTTTTACTTTTAGTTCTATAGCAACATTTAATTTTAAAGCATAATAGGCCAAATACATAATTGTGGGAGAGTTGACATGCCCGCTATCCCTTAAGGCACAGTTATCGGACCGTTCTATTATGCTGAACAAAATGCCTGTCAGAAACTCCAATGATTGACTTCTATTGGTCAATTAACTAGAATTTTACCGAATGTTTTGTTGTTTGTTGATTATTATCAAGGAGGATATTGTCGTTGGAGGATTGGGAGGGGTGGTGATGTTTATCCTTAGTTGTTTTGCTTCTTCAAGACAGGGAAGTATATCCCATTACTACTCCTCGATAATGTTACGATTACACAGCCCCCCAATTTTCTAATCCAAGAAAAGCCGGACATTGTTAGACTTTTTATCCATAGAGGATACGCGTAGGGGCCTTCATCCCCAATAAAAATACGAACTTTGTGTTTGGTAATAATATTTTCGCTGGCATGAGCCAGAAAGCCCCGGTGCACCAGGGAAGACTCAAGTCGCCGTTTTACTCGCGGCTTCAAGAACTCGATTTCGTTAACGAATGGCATCAATGGAAGGGTTACTCGAGTGCCGACTCGCTGTATTGCTCGGACACGGAATATTTTGCGATTCGCAATGCGACCGCTGTATTCGACCTGACACCGATGACCAAGTACCGCATCAGCGGCCCGGATGCCTGTGACTACCTGAATCGGCTGGTCACGCGTGACATGAAAAAAATCCGGCCGGGGCGCGTTGCCTACGCAGTCTGGTAGCGTTTGTTTTCTAGCCTAGAAATAGTGAAAAACTACATGCGGTCTACAACAGGAGATGATCGTCTCAGTCACCCCCTTTTGACATTTGCAGAGGAGGATTTAATAAAACAAATTCGACTAAGACCTGCTTGTTGACGATGTTGCAAAGATGAAACCTTAGTTGATCCCCTTGTTACCTTTAGTGTTGCAATATTATTTTCTCTTGTTATGTTTTTTGTAAATATATTTGATCTGAAAGCTTTCTGCTGAAGGAAAACCGAGATTTTGTTACAACCTTCAGCATAATAATGAAGATTCGGAAAGTAACGAAACCCGCCGGCTTGCTGCTAGCTCCCACCTTTTGTCGTGACGAGACAAAGTCTTCGTGGTTCGTTTCCCGGCTGCTTGCGTTAAGCGGTTTTCCAGGGCATCGCCGGTTCACTGCGCAGTCGCTTCGTGATGCGCTTGAGCGGAATGGAGTAAGAGTTCGACAGTTTGAATTGCTGCCGGGCATCATTTCGGTCGGCTTTATTGTGGGCACGTTCGGAATGTAGTTATCGGCGGATAACTTACAGAATGTTCCGAGCACATGGTTTACACATAACAGCATTTGGGATGATACCAGCAAAATTGAAACCTAACTGGGAAATGATCATTGCTAATACTTCGAATACCTTTGAATATCCTTTTATCGATTTGGGAAATCTAAATTTGAAACTAACACTTTTTCAAGATTAAGTAGCAGGGGACTACAGTGAAAAGAAAGACAGTTGTTAATGTGCTATCCTATGCTCCTGTGACTTATGAACCCTATTAGTTCTAAGTTCTGTGATTGCTGACCTCTTACAGTTGAATCGAAAGGCATGCTTACGAATGCCATTCCAAGCATTGTCTACTAGAAAAAAAGTTACACCATATCTGTAAATACTAGTGACTAATGACTAAGATGAGAAATGAACTAGCTGTATAAAATAATTGAGAACAATATTTCTAATTAATTATTTTCTTATAAAAACTTAATAATAAAATAATTGATATTTTATGAAAAATCATAAAATTATTAAGATTAGCAAATCATTAAAATTGATTAGCTGAAAATAAAACCCAAGTTTATTAGGCTGGGCTTTGAGAAAAGACGGCGTATGATGTCAAGCGATATTACCCAAATTAATAACAGCCAAAATTCTAGCGAATTAATATTAGTGAAAAATTTCGAATGAAAGACAAAAGTTTGAGAGTTGTTTTTAAGTGACAAAAAGATTGGAAGGCACCTGAACCCCCTCCTTCACCATTTTCCCCACAAAGACATCAAATCAAATTTGAAGATATCCATTTGATTCAGTATAGTTGAAATGCCCAATAACTGTGCTTTTGGCGATGACATGATCATCAGCGATGACAATCTCCAGGAACTATTTCCTGGGAAATTGGAAAAATGCACGGACATTCTTTGGGATAATTTTCTGTGGGGAGAGGGATCTTCCACGAGGAGAATTTTTTTTTTTTTGGGACCTTGACTCCGAAGTCGCCAATATTTACATCCGGGAACAAGAAAAACATTCGCGTTTAAAATTGAGCGAATTGGAGAATCAGGCTAAGGCCAGACTCACGGTTGTCCAAACCCATCTTCTCGAAGGGATGCCTGCGGAGGAAATCACGAATTTCGCCAAATCATCCAAGGCTGATTTAATCGTCACAGGAACTCATGGCTGGACGGGATTGGATCGAGTGATGATGGGAAGCGTGGCAGAGCGAGTTATATGTAATGCACCTTGCCCTGTTTTAAGTGTGCGTGACCAAGATAGTGTTCAAATCTCAATCTAGATGGGCACTTTGAGGATTGAAGATTCCCTTGATGGACTGCTCACCATCCCCCCAATCAAACAGTTCGTGGCCACTCGGTTCAACATTTAGTTTTGTCTTAATGCTTTCGGAACTTGTCGTCGAGTACGAATAGAGAGGTCATAGATAATGATGTGAAAGCTACAAACAATACGCCGCGCTTAAAATGTATGTATTATGGATGGATGTGTAGAAAGAGACTGAAACCTTAGCAGCGCAATCGCAAGCTCTCTTTGGCGATGCAACGACAGTTATGGTTGTCTGCGAGGGCAAGGATGGCCTGTTCGCAGTTGCTGCGGGCGGCACCTTGTTCCTGGACGAGATCGGCGAGATGGCGAAGAGCCTGCAGGCCAAGCTGCTGCGCGTGTTGCAAGAGCGCACGTTCCGCCGCGTCGGTGGTGTGCAGGACATCAGCATCGACGTTCGCATCATCGCGAGCACCAACCGCAACCTGCGCACCGAGGTCACGGCCGGCAACTTCCGCGAAGACCTCTTCTACCGCCTCAACGTCATGACGGTGGAGGTCCCGCCGCTCTCCGAGCGCGCCAAGGACATCCCGCTCTTTAGGATCGAAGTTTGTCTCCTAGTGGTTTTATTCTAGTTGGTAATTTATAGCAACTTTTGTTCCAAAACTAGTGATTTTTCCTAAATTTGGTGATTTTTGACCAATGTTCCTAAAATTATCAGATTAGCATTTACGCAAATATACGGTAGAACTTTCAAGCTCCGATCTACAAAGATATGAAATTTTGTAATTTTCGCCAGAACACAGATCACGGATGCGTGTTTATTTGTTTATTTGCTTTTGTTTTTTTTTCCCAGGGGTGATCGTATCAGCCCAGTGGTCCTAGAATGTCGCGATAAAGATGCACAAACAATTGGTTTAGTAAAAGATAATTATCCTTCTTTTAAGGTACACACTATGGTACATGGAGTAGACTTTGCATGTAAGATTTGTAATTACAATTACTGTGAAAAATAAGTGTAATTTTTATATGTATTCACATTAATGTTATCGTCATCATCACCATCATCATGATCATCACCATCACCATCATCATCATAATCATCATCATCATCATCATCATCATCATCTTCATTTAATATCTTCCCACACTTGCATGGATTGTATTGTTTCCTGTTATTGAATTTCATTGGTCACGCCGCCCCAGGTCGATGTCGTCTTAGCGAACGATCTGGCCGCGGCGACGACCGGAAGAGTAGCTGCGCCGGGACTGCCGGTGCTCCTCACGCTAACGGGCGATGCGCCCTGCGATCCGATCAATGCCCCGGACCCAAGCGAGCCCTGCGACGGGGTCGGTGACGACGTCCCCCTGACCTTCAGCATCGTTCCCGCTTCGGGGCCGGATTTCGGCAACCTGTCGGGCTTGACCCAAGGCAGCGAGGACCCGCGGCGGAGCGCCAGGGTGGTTTACACGCCCATTGCCGATTTTTCTTTAAATTTTACTGGCCGTCGTCTCGTTTGAAGTTTTCTTTTTTAGAGTTTTATCTCTCTTGATTGTTTATTGGTTTATTTTTCTTCTTAAATTATACACATTTCATCTGTAAATATGGGCGAAGTTGGAGATATTATTCAACTCGAAATAATTGCCGAGAAGAAAGAGTCAATCTATAGTGGTTGATGAATGCAAAAGGTTTCAGTATTTATGAGTATGTTCCAGTCACTATTTTCACCTAGATCTGAGAAGAAACATACATTTTTATCGTAAGTATAATAATATGGGTTAAATATGCTTTCAATGTTTGTGTCATTGAAACGTTTATTTGATCCTCAATTGAATCCGGTGCGGTTTTTGCCTGCGACGGCGAGTCATTGGCGGCCGGCGTTTCCGGGTCGCGAAGAGACGGGTGCAAGTCGGCATTCAAGGCCCGTACCGTTTTCAGGCGCTGCGATGCCGACAAATCCAGGCCACGGTGCTCATCGTCATTCTGAGCGGCTTGCAGCGTGACTTCGATATCGGCTGAACTGCCGGAGGCAGCAGACACCGGTTGCTCTGCGATAATCGGTTCAGCAACGATCTGATCCGTTTTAGTATTGTATCGCTAACCAAAGGATACTTATCCGTACCATCGCTACCTGGAAACTTCGCCAGAAAAGAATTAGTAAATTTCCAATCAATTTATAATTTTTTTTATTCCATACAATTCTATACAGTTGTATATCTCTATGAAAAAGAATGCATTTTACGGGCCCTACTCCTCCAAATCCACGTCGATCTTCACGTGTGCAAAAGCGCACAGGCATTTCGCACTTTTGTCGCATGTATGGATTTCGCTAATCTTTGCCAAGCGCTGCTTCACATTCGTAATCAGCCCGGGTTCAATGGTGGTTTTACTATATGTAGCAACGAAAAACAAAATAAAATATATGTGGTCTGTGAAAGATAGTTAAAAAATGTTCATTATTTTCACCAAACGAAGCTTGATACCCTGGCGCCAGGCTTAAAGTGTTTTTCAAGACATATCTCTTTAGTCCGTTACCTTTAGCCAGTTTTATTAGCCAAGATGTCTTTAAATTGCCAAAATTTGATTTGGAATACATGTCAAAATTTAAACAAAGAATTTGAAAAGAATTGGGGCTTCAATAGATGGATAATATAACGTCTCTACTTTAAATTAAACTTGTTCCCCTTGGGGAGATCGCTGCAACGATTTTCGGCCCATCCGGACTATTTCGCATCCCCAAGGATCGTCGTTGCCATTGACGGAGATTCCGGCGAGGCGGACGCCGTGGCCGAGCCGCTGCTTAAAGACAGGCTGTTTTTGGGGTATCAGCCCGCCTCTCAATCGATCGAGGTCTTGAGCTACAATGAGTTAGCCGGACGGTTCGAATTTCAAGAAATTACCGGCTATGGCGGCGATGCGCCGATCGTGACCTATTCAGAGCGATCGGTTTGTACGACTTGCCCCCAGGGCGCGACACCTCAAGCTTCATGATGATACTTTTTTTCAAGCATTTTCAGTTGATTTTTCACATGCATTTCTTATTTTCAAGCTTGGCACCCACTAAGTGCTAAAACTGCATAAATTCACATTGAAGTCTTTTCTATCAAAAACTACATTCCTGGTCCTTCCTAGATTTTTAAAACAATTCTAAAACAATTTAAATTTTTTTCAACTATTTTTTAACAATTTCTTTTATTTGTTTAAAATAATGAATTAAAACAAATTTTTAAAACAATTTAACTTTTTGACAATTTTTTAAAACAATTAATTTTTTGGGAGCGCTTCGTAGAAGCTTGGCCAGCCGGTGCCACTGTCGAACTTGGTGGCCGATGAATAGAGCGGCAGGTCGCAGCCGGCGCAACTGTAGATACCGGCGCGCTTTTCGTCGTTCAACGGACTGGACCATGGCCGTTCGGTGGCCTCCTGGCGCAAAATGGCGAACTGGGCAGGCGTCAGCCGCGCCTTCCACTCCGCATCGCTCAGCGTGAACTCGAAATTGCCCTCCGCCGCATCCACGCGGGTGCGCCACAACGCGCCGACCGCGCCCAGCGCGGCAACCGAAAGTCCGCCGGTCGGTCTCGATCGACCACGAACAATTCCTCGGCAACACGCTGGCAAAGATCGCCGCCGAAAAGGCTGGCATCCTCAAGCGCGGTGTGCCCTGTGTCATCGGCCCGCAACAGGAGGCAGCGCTGGAGGTGATCGAGGCCCGGGGCGCGCAGCTAGGGGCGCCTCTGCTCGCCCACGGCCAGCACTGGCATGCCCATGAGGAACGTGACGGCATGGTCTTTCAGGATGACGCCGGACTGCTCGACCTGCCGTTGCCCAATCTGCCCGGCGCGCATCAGATCGACAACGCCGGCACCGCCCTGGGTAAGGAGAGATAAAAATGAAAAAAACACAATCTTTTATATTAGGCGTGGTGGCAACCTTTTTTGGTTTTATTACCACAGCAAATGCAGCTGTACACAATATCGAAGTTCATGATAACGAGAGTTATTCTATAAGCGGGGAAGTAGAAGAAAAGTTTACTTACTATATAGATGTACCTGCTACGGCAGAAGAACTTTCGGTCTATTTGCTTGGGTCAGGTAAAAATGGTGACCCAGATTTATTTGTCTCTTTTAATGAGATTCCGAACGGTAACTGGGATGACTCCGATGCTGATTGATGCGAAGCAAAAAAATTCACATGGAAATAAAAAAAATCCTATAAGTCTTTTGAAAGTGCAAAACGAGTAGTATTCTCTTTCTGAATAAGGAGGGTATTCCATATAAAATAAAATGTAACGAGATAATTAAAATCAAATCTTAGTGTTAGAGTGTGTGGAATTTGAATGTCCTGAGAATGAAAAAGTTGCTAATTCGATCACAAAATTTGAATGTTTGCAAAAATACAGAGCGTTGTAAAATTGAATCAGAAAAAAAATTATTTGGGGCTTCGAGTGCCCAATACCAAAACATTTGTTGGGCAATCTGTGGGTGGGAACGGATCAAGGCATGGATCTTTTCGGTCCTGCCTCCGACGGCTTTCAGCGCTTCATGCAGCAGTTGGGCGATAGTAATAGTTTTCTCGGCAATACGGTGTTAACCATCTATGAAGACCGACAGGGATATTTGTGGGTTGGAAATTGGGACAGTAATTTGTACCAATTTGATCGCAAGAGCGGAAATTATCAGATGTTCGATTATTCCGGCCCGGAAACGACGGCCAGCGATAGCCGTATACATCACATCTTTGAGGATGATAAAGGAGCGCTCTGGCTGTTAGCTTTTTTCGAATTACTTTAATCTATCGTCAAAATATTTCGAAATATTTATGTAATTTCCAGTTTTTACATTCTAGTTTGTTTCTTTTATATATATAAGAAGATATAATCTGGCGTAACGGACAGACAACTTATTTTTATATATCTTCTAGCTGTTGGGGTGGCGCTTCGCGCCACCCCAACACCTAGTTGGTGGGGCGCTTTGCGCCCCCCCAAGCCCCCCCCCCCGCGCGTAAGTCGTTACGTGCCATATTAGTTATGCGCCATTGTAGTTGTGTCCCTGTGTCCCACCTGTGCGTATATCTTAAGTCCTTGGGTCAAGAGGAACCCGATGTACAATAAAAAGTTTGAAAATAAAGTAATTGTCACTTCCCAAGAAGGGACAAAAAAAGTACCAAAAGTTTTTTTTTCCGAGAGACTTGAAACTTAGTCTTAAATTCCTGGGCTAAGGATATTAGTTTACAAAAAATACCCCTAAAAATGTGCCGACATTCTTTTCCCTGATGGACCTGAAAATTATATCTTAAATTCCCTAGGTAAGAAGGACCCCGATTCACAAGCAAATGGTTCACCAGTGAATTGATTCTATATGTTGAACACCGGGGAGGAACAGGATGATAAAAATAGCGCAAATGGCCGCGGCCGCACTGGTTGCAGCGGGCCTGTGGTGTCAGCCGGCATCGGCCCAGGATGCCGCCATGGACATGGATGCCTTTTACGCATGCCTCGAAGCCGCCGATGCCGACGACAATCTCAGCCGGAACGCCTGTATCGGAACCGCATCAGCCGCCTGTATCGGGAAATTTTTCACCGCTTCGGGCAAGGCGACCTGCTGGTCGATGGAAACACCGCTCTGGGATGATTTCCTCAATCAATCCTATCGAAATCTCCGGGTACGTTTCTACTATGTCCGTAAGCTTCAGTTGGATTGCCCAGGTTTTGTTTTTGCCATGGCCCAGAGAGGCTTTTGTAGCAATATCTATCGATCTATCGAAAAAATTTTATGAAACATAACCATTAAAACTGTAATAACGAAGCCTTACAGAAAGGTTGTTTTCAGTTACCTTATGTTTATTATTCGGCAATAATTGTGTATATGTAAGTATTTTTGTAATTGTCTATGTAAATTATTTATCTGTAAATCTTTTCTCTAAAATGACGCTATAATTATTTCTAAAAATCGACATTCTATCAAAAGTTACGAGCCTGAGAAAATTTGCCTTATTTTGGAAAATAGGGGAAAACATCCCCTAAAAGTCATAGGATCTTAACGAGATCACACCATCGCATTTAGCGTATCAGAGAACCCTATAGAAAAAATTTCAAGGTCAAATCTACAAAAATGTGGAATTTCGTATTTTTCTGCCAGAAGACAGATCACGGGTGCGTGTTTATTTGTTTGTTTTTTTTCCCAGGGGTCATCATATCGACCAAGTGGTCCTAGAGTGTTGCACGAGGGCTCATTCTAACGGAAATGAAAAGTTCTAGGGGTGGAGGAAGGAAGGAGGAGTGATGTGAGCAACGCAAACGAATCGACTCTTCACACCCAGACGCACCTGCTCCGTGGGCCACTTCTTCACCGGTGCCTCACTGGCAGCGCTGGCAGCGGCCAGAGCATCGTGCAGCATGTCCGACGAGCTATCGGAGCTCGAGAGCTGATGGGAGATCGGAGCAAGCACCGCAGACGCGGTCGGATGTTTGGCAGCGGCCTTGCCTGCTCTCGCCGACGAGCCTGAGCGGAAACTGCCGATGCGGTGACCAAGCTGACGCGCTGGCGCCGGCACGTATGAAATTTCATCAAGATCCGATCACTCCTTCGTAAGTTAGAACTCATTTTTCTAATTTTCATGATTTACCCTCCCCCCAACTCTCCCAAAGAGAGCGGATCCGTTCTGGTTATGTCAATATCGTATCTAGGACTTTTGCATAGTTTTTCCACCAAGTTTCATCCCAATCCCTCCACTCTAAGCGTTTTCCAAGATTTTAGGCTTCCCTCTCTAACTCCCTCTAATGTCACCGGATCCAGCCGGGATTTAATAAAAGAGCTCTGAGACACGATATCCTTCTAAATATCAAAGTTCATTGGAATTTTCTTTCGAAGGTGGAGCACCAGCTAAAAGCTACCGGAAGTCCAGAAACTTAACAAATTATCTCAACGTTACCACGTATAGCTTATACGGTCATTTGAAAAATATTTTAGCATTTTGTTTTAAAATGATGATCCGTTTTACGGAATAAAAACTTTTGAATTGAAAATGAGTTCTACTGTTTCGGTTAGTGCTTCGATTCCATCGTTGTCACGGGATTCACACACAAAAAAAAAACACTTTATAAAACATATCAAAATGTATTTATACACATTTGTGATGCATTTTTACGAGTACGACTTTGGATTTCAGAAACGCTGATTTTGAAAAGTTGAAGCCGCATTTAAGAGGTAAAGGGATTGCCGTTAAGAATGAAAAAGCCCCGGTAAATCGTCTCGGCGAACGAGCGAAGGATGAAGGCATGTCGAAGAAAAGCCGGAAGAAAAGCGGAAAGAATAAAGAAACGCCTGCTGGAAGTAGCGATGAAGGCATAAAGGAACAAAACCAAGGCGGCAATTAGAGGGAACGTTTGATTAAAACCTGACTTTTATAAAGCGCTTTAAAAACATAATAGAGGCGAAGTCTTTTTAATAGCTGGGTCATCGATTGCGAGTTGTTGCGGGCGAAATCCTGCCTCAGCGATCGCCAAAATCGCCGGCACCTACATCGAAGAAATCGGCGAAAAAGGATACGGAGCAGCCATCGGGTGAGGAATCGACTGCGAAGCAGTCAGCCGGTCAGCGGTGGCGGATTCCGCAGCCGACACTGCCGAAGATCAATCCGGTCCGACTGGCACGCAGCGTATTCACACCGGTTCGTCTGCTGATTCTGGGGATGATTATGCTGGTCGGCGGAACCAGTTACTGGATGTACAATCAGCGTCAGCTGGATACCCACGAATTTTACACCTCAAAATCACCCTAAATAAAACCTGTTTGTGAAACAGCTAGATGAGCAAAATTTCCATATTTGGAAGCAGAGCATTTTTCTGAATCTTTAAGTGAACGAATCATTTCTATTGGAATTTGTTCCAGGTCAAACCGTTCCCTTGTCTGAGAGGACGCGAGTTCGAATCCCAGTGTTCTCAAACAGTTGTTTAGTTTGGGACGGGGTCAGTGGCGTGACTCTGTAAGCTTAGCCAGAGTTGACCCAGCTCTAAATGGGTACCAGGAGAAATCTGGGGAAGGTACCTCGGCCTGGCGCAGGTTGTTGTCCGGCATACTGCGTCCGCGCGACTCGAATATGTGGCGGATGTGATCGGCGATGTCCTGGTGGAATTCGAGCGGCACGCCCATCAGCTCCGCGATGGCATCGCGCGTGATGTCGTCCTGCGTCGGCCCCAGCCCGCCGCAGCAAATGACCGCATCGCTGCGCGCAAGTGCCTGTCCCAGCACTTCAAGCATGCGCTCGTGGTTGTCACCAACCTTGGTCTGGTACAGCGAATCGATACCGTTCAGCGCAAGCTGAGCGCCGATCCACGAGGAGTTTATGGACTACAGTGCCTCGCCAACCTTGACCAGTTACCACCAACCGGCGCGATCCTGATCTGCCCGCCGTTGAAGATAAAGCACGGTTCCGGCAGCCCGCTGAGGGTGCTCGCTCTTGTTGCCGAAGATGGTCGCGGAGACGGTCGATGAGCGACCGGGAATTGATTGCGGTTGTCACCGGCGGCAGTTCCGGTATTGGCGCGAAACTCTGCGAAGAGATGCTAGACTTGGGCTATGTGGTTGTTTGTGTAGCCCGTCGCGAGCCGGAATTTTCACACGAGCGCCTTCATTCGGTGACCACCTGGGGAATATTGCCTACCCAAGTCGCATTTTTTGTCTGAATCTGTGTAGGACTGCACTCTTTGTAGAGGTATTGCTGCACATGAACATTCTCTTTAGCATAATTTCCCATAGTTTTTAAAATAATCATAATTTTGTACTTTCTTTAGACCAGTACCGTCAATTTTAGATTCAATTGAGGTTTTTTTGAAAAGGTTCTATCATCAAATAAATTACCTAAAACTTCTCTGGTCAGTATACACCTCTCTAAACTCTCTTCTTGGCGACGAATATCTTCCTCGCCACTCTGACTCTGGCGAGGGTGGGGCCCCGGCGACTTCGGGGCCCTTGGCGAGGGGAAAACGGGATGCTGCGGAGCCGGGGAGGACCGACGCGCAGGCCGGTCGTTTTAACGGAAGCCGTGCATTCAACGAGGGCTTGCGAAGGAACTTTCCGGCCGCGAACCGAGCGCAGCGCGGGCGCGGCGGCTGCGGCGCCGCGCGTCCGTGCGGCGAGTTGCCACCCACTGGCTCGATCGCGCGCGTTAGCGGCCGTCGGCATGGGCAGGTGGGCACCGACGCGGCCGCCGATCGCGACCGTAACACTCCTGTGTCGTTATTGCTTTTTTTTGCCAGGAACTAAGGAACTAATTTTCCCAAGTAAACAAATTAAATTCATTATTTTTATTATTATACTTTTAAAAAATGGCAAGTATCACCAAACGCTAAATGGCATTGATAGTTGTTTTATTGGCACTAGTGCCAATTCCCAGTCTTAAAATTTACCCATACTCTTTGGTGTCATCTATAGTTCTTACAGAGCAGATTAGGTTTCAGACCTTTTGTTGCTGATCGGGTTGGTTTTGACAATGACTTCAAAAGTTTCAGCAGAACTGACCAGAAACTAAGCGGATGGGTAACCCGTGTACCCGGTTGAACCAAGGCTCGAGTAACTGCTAGTAGGAGTAGTGCCCCTTGAAGAACGGCTGATACCATTAGTATTTAAGCTCCGTGAGCGACTTGTATTGTAAGAAGGTAGCGACAAACCTATCGCCGAAACCGGTTTGCGATTAGAGCTAGGCTCGCGCGACACAGACCCAGAGCGATAATATCCACTTTCACTATAGCCGTTTGAATGCATTGAAACTTTCAGTTCGTTATTCGATACAAGACTGCGAAGTTAGTTTGTATACAAAGGTGAAACTTGGCGAGTCTAACTATTCACTCACCTTGCTATATACTTACTATTCTTAAATGTTCAAACTGGGTTAATTAATTTTGCAATGCATTTGATCTCCTATTTGTATCAAGTTCCACTGTTAGACTATTGGACGAGTTCCACCGTTGGACTAGATAGTCGCTTTGCAGGTCAATTGAATCTTGCAGGTTGACAGAACAGGTCATTTGAATCTTTTGAAAAACCTTAGCAAAATAAGCAACAACAAAAAATTGTATTTTGAATCAATATTTGGTAAAGTGATGTTTTTCTGTTGTATAATTTGGGGGCCCCGGTTGCCCTAGACGTTAAAACAACTGCTCCCATTTTCCCGTAACTTCCACCAATTATCAAGCTATGTCCATAAGTGCCTTTATGAGCAAATTTGTCTCTAGGCTGATACATAGGCAATACCTCGTATTTCCCAATAAGTTCAGCCTCTGTTGTTGTTTTATATAAAAACTCCGGATCCAATCCTATATCAATAACCTCCCATTGTTGAGTATATTTGGCTGTTTCAGGTAAAAAGAACACCAACTTTGGAGAAGCAAAACTTAAGGTATGATTGGCCCACACCACACCGTTTTCGTCTTAATTGACAACGAAAAGCTGTCAAACTCAAACATGATTGATTGAAGAATCTGGCTGGGAAGTTCTTATTTATCTGGTATTTTAACATAGGTGGTTTAAGAAATAGACATAGGTGATATTCTTGGGGTTGAAACAATCCTTCCGATTTCGTGAGAACGTTTTCCAGCCTTTTGTAATGTACATGAAAGCAACCTTTTGTGTAGTATTTTTTTATATGAAGTCACCGTTTTTGTAGCATAAAAATTCAATTCTATTTTTTTAGAATATTGTCTACTTTTGGCCCAAGTCTAAAGTTTTACTTGTAAGTTACCTATATTTTTTACTAATAAAAACGTTCGTTAAAAATAAAAAAATCTAGTTGCTTTTTTAAGTAACTGAAAAAGTGGAGGGCGACTAGGCCTCCTCTCCCACCCTTTTTATCAAAATCGTCTGATCAAAACTAATAGAAAGCCATTTAGCAACAAAAAAATTTAAACGCAAATTTTGTTTTAATTATTCATTTGCGGAGAGCCAAAATCAAACATGCATTAATTCAAAAACGTTCAGAAATTAAATAAGAAAAAACAAGTTTTTTTTAACTGAAAGTAAGGAGCGATAAGCTTTTCCCCAATTCCCGAACCTTCCAGGTTAGGATGGATCTCTTTTGAGTTTGAACATTGTCCATTTCAATGGCGGTCACGCGCCAAAAATCGTTAATTTTGCGGTATCCCTTGAACAGCGCAACCTTGAGCAGTTCGCCCTTGCGGTCATAATATTCAATTTTTACGGGGTTTTGATAACCCTGATCCATCCAAACCACTTCCTTGCTGTAACCGCTTTTCTTGCTTACGGGAATGCGTTCCAATTTCCAGCAGGGTCGATCTTCAAAGGACGCATCGGCCAACCACTTATGGGTTTGTTTTTTTTTTATTAAAGCGCGAATTATGTTCTGGTCTTGAGAAGGCATAAGGGTTATCAGCCCTACTCATGTTAGTTTTTGCTTGTTTTGAGTTTTACTTGGCCAATCTCAAAACAAGCTATTGATAGTGATTTTTGGTAGTTTTATGCTTGGAAGATTATTTGACTTTATTTTTGCTTATTTTTGGCTTAATGGAGTTCTTTACTTTTCTTTGAAAAAGAAAAGAAAAAAAACTTTTCTTTTTCTTTGAAAAAGAAAGATTTTTAAATTTATTGTAGGTAGAAATATACTCCTATCATGCCACGGTTGTTAAAGTTCTTGGTTTCGATGACTAAAGTATCACCGTCCCAATGTGCGACAGAATCGCCCATCCATAGTTTTACTTTGTCATCTACATGCTCGGTCTTGGTTAAATCTATAGTGCGCACATCATGAATCATTTCGTACACGATAGTGAACGTATCTTCAGTTTGAATGAATCGGTAGGCATTGTTGTAGCCGGCCGGTAGCATCGAACCAGGCACACCGCGGGTAATGCAGCGGTCCCAAACGGTGTGATAGATATAATGGTTTTCAACATTGGCGAAGTAGTAGTGCTTGGGAAATGGTGAGCACGGGAGGGGGTTAGTTCCCTTCCAATCACTTTCAACTATTAAAAGGGAACTAGCCCGTTCAATTTACAATCGAATGAACCTTTTTCGAAGTTTCTACGACAACTCCTTCGATACCAAGTGCCCCGGTTTAAAAAAACAAACAAAATAAATAAATAATAGATTGTGTCTACATTGCTCTTTACTTAGGCAGTACTATTGCGCTGCCTATGATAGTAACAAGAAGGGTCGACAAGCTATAAAAGACGAGGGCCCTGTCACAAGAGCCGCAGAGGTACCCTACGATAGCTATTTTAAATAAACGAATACGAATGCAAAAAAAAATAAGAGACTTGGGTAAATAGTAGCTAAACCAATGGAGGGACACCCACCAGTCGCCGTAGCGGAACAGCAAAAATATCATGCTGAGTAGACAAACTAGAAAGCATATTCGACGAAAGATCAAGGAGGTGGTGTTCTTGAAGACATAATAACGATGATTTTTCATTCAAAAAAACAATGAAGTACAGGTCATTTCCCTAACACACCATTTGAATTAAAGGACTTAACACGAAGTAATACATTCATTTACAAAATTTGAAAAATGCATTTTGCCCCTCCCCCATCCCATACATTCAGTCAATTGTCGCCACTGGTATATACTGTAAGAAACTGCTGACTCGACACAGGATACAAAATACTTTTAGTGACTTTACCTTGCCCTTGCATGGCATCCTTAAATTGAAAAGAAACACAGTAAAAAAAAAACTTAACAAATTCGTAACTATTGGTGCCAAGTGGATTTTTTCTCTTCGTGAAACATGTATATTGATGTTTCTCTTTGAGAAACTAATTTTGATTATGGAACTTGTTGCGTGCTGGTTTTGTCCTTGAAATAAAAAGTATCATATTACTAAGTAAATTGCTACCTACAGAGACCAGACTAATGCCTCGATAATTGCGAAACTCACTCTTATCACCTTCCTTATACAGTGGTTTAATTAAAGTTTTTTTTTTAAATTATTAGGCACTTCTCTTTTTTTTAAATCATGTTCATAATCTTCAGTAACTTATTTCTAATATCAAAGCCACCATATTTAAAAAACCCATATACACACTATCAGAACCTGGAGCATTATTATTTTTTATACCTTTTAGCATTGTCGCTATTTTTCCCCAACAGAATAAATCTTTCGGCGTCTGTGTGCAATTCCAGGAAAGTTACCTTCGGTTTTTTGCCGCCCGACTTTTTGATAGCGTTCCAACTCAAGGGCGTTATTTTGGGAAACTCCAGGGTGATAAATTGTATATCTGTTATTTTGATGTGTTGTAATGCGTCTTTTACAGCGGCTTCTTTTTCAATTTTATGGCGCGCGACGGAAAAGTAGGGCAAGCTGCTTAAGACTCCGGCGCTAAGGGGTAAATTCCGGAGAAAGGAGCGGCGTTTTTGATTTTGTGTAATCATAATTCTGCACTTATTAGATTGGAATACTGGAAATATGCAGTAAAACGATTTACTATAATAAAATAGAAATGAATGATTTGAAGCTATACGAAAGAACATAAATAAGCTAATTTCACAAAAAAGTAAATATTGAAGCCTAGAAAACACCTTGTTAATCACGTATTTTGCTGCTTGTGGTTACCTTAATTTTCCTCAAAAGAAAACAATGATAAATAAACAAAACAAAATAATATAAGGAGAAGATAAAATGAATAAAAACAAATAAAAAAGATAATAAATAAAAACAAAAGATAAAGAAAGATAAACAAAAAGACAACCAAAGAAGGTCGTGATATCCCAGGCGGTTTCTCTTAATGTGGTAAGCAGTTCCAAAAATATTGCTGATACGCCCGTATCAGCAATCTGAATGCATATAGTATGTTTTGCTATAGTTCAACTCTCCTTTCAACATTTCCTCAAATATTTATTTCATTAACTTCAGCCTTAATAGTACATGCTACAGAAGTAGCAGTTTTAGTAACATCAGTGGTAGTGGTAGTGGTAATTGTGGTAGCAGTAGAAGCAGCGGTAGTTTTAGACGTAGTATCGTCCAAATATTTACTTTTTGGTCAATTGATCATCTCCGATTCCACGTCCTCCAGGACTTCAATCAGCAGTTGCTGATTTCCTTCCAGCCGGTCGAACAGCTTTAGCAAGAAGGGATAAGCCGTACCGACATCCATGATTTGCAGCCGGTCGAGAAACAGCTGAATCCGCGGGTTGTCGTGTCCCTCCTGCAGCTGGCGATAGATCAGCCCGAACTTCTTGAACTCCTTCAGGCGATCGATGGCCGAGTCGGCGCCCGATTTGCGGACCAGGTCATTGTAGGCGGTGTAGAGGTGCGCGGCCGTCACGTCCTCCTGTCCCAGGAGGGTCAGCAGATTTTTTCGCATTCCTGGCGTCGTGGAATGAGCTGATGATGACCGTCACGTTCACCGGTCAAGGCATCAGAACGATAACAAAGTCGATCGCAAGTCTGTTGCAATCACCGACGGGTCAAGAGTTCGGGGCTGCCGCTGCAATCAGTTTTATAAGCATGATACCCGGCATCGTCCTGGTCACTTTCGGCCAGCGTTTTCTGGTCAAAGGTCTCACAGGTGGCAGCGTCAAATAACATGAAACCCAGTGAGAGAGGTGAATAGATGGCAAAGATTGAGCTTGTCTCGGTCTCTAAATCGTTTATGTTCCTCCAAAATTACTACATTATTGGGAAACCTATTCTTATATATAATTTATATAAACCTAAACATAGTGTTTCCCATTATAAATGGGAAACTTAAACTAAATTATAATTTATTACTAACCATTTTCCTCCTAAAAGAGGAAAATTCCGCCATACATTATCCTTCACGGCCTAGCCACTTAGATCTAATAATTTTAACTTTTATTTCGGTCTAGCCCATATGATCCCCATCTTTCGTATTTCATGTTTAAAACTTGAAACTTGTTTCGCCTTTTAGATAGTGGACATTCTATTATCAAAGAGCCTCATAAAGGTATAAATCCGGATGAAGTTGTGTCAGTTGGAGCCGCCATTCAGGGTGGTGTGCTCGCTGGTGAAGTTAAAGATGTGCTGCTCTTAGACGTTACGCCGCTTTCTTTAGGAATCGAAACACTCGGTGGCGTTTTAACCCGCTTAATCGAAAAAAACACAACCATTCCCACTCGCAAAAGCGAAGTGTTTACGACAGCAGCCGATAATCAACCTTCGGTAGAAGTTCATGTTTTACAAGGCGAGAGAGAATTTGCCCGCGATAACCGCACGTTAGGTCGTTTTAAAAGAGAGAAGTACATTATTGAGATAACCTCTAGTTCTTGAATGGCAAGAAGCTGATTCTATTATGTAAGATAATAAAAGTTTTTGGTAGAAAATTTTTAGCAGCTCCATTTTTGATTTTTTTTTTTTAACATGATACAAAAATTACCTGGCTATAGAGAACAATCATATAAAATCTATGGTTTAAAATAAGCAAAATAAAGCAATCGAAGAATTTTCTGTGGGACTAGATTTCTATTTGGCATAGTGCTCCTAGAGATCTTGACAATTTTGAAGCTATGGTATTTGAATGTCTTTTGATCCAGACGCGACTCGAGTCGCGACCCCGAACCTCTTCACCGATAGCAGAGACATCGCGGATCGACTGCCCCGCCTCGTTCGTAAAAAACTTCGCCTGCGAAGACTCCTCGGAGGTCTCTGGGTAGACGAGAAGACCGTTGGCACAACCGACGACCCGCTCGCCGAGACTGGTCTCGTAAAGACTGAGGATGCGCGGATACGGAGGTCCTTCGAGCCCAGGGATCCGCCGCCAACGATCGCTCGAAAGGTCAACGAGCGCGAGACCGCCAGTATCGAGTCGAAACCAAAGCTGCCCGGCCGAGTTCCAGGCAACGCTCGGCCAGCGCGCGACCGCTGGAGAAGCAATGGATCACGCCGGTGAACGGCGCCTCGTCCAGGTGCTCGGCCAGGATTGCCGCGGTGTCGTCGTCGGCATCGCGGGTGTGCACGATCAGCGGCAGCCCGGTGCGTTGGGCAGCCTGGATGTGCGCGCGAAAACAGGCGATCTGCGCGTCGCGCGGGCTGTGCTCATAGAAATAGTCGAGCCCGGTCTCGCCGATGCCGACCACGTTGTCGTCCTCGGCCAGCTCGCACAGCGCCGCTGTCCCCAGGTCGCTTTGATGACAACCATCGTTAAGGATTTCATCTACGCCGCGGGCCGCTTCTATCATGGCAAGGCGGCCCTCAAGTTCATGGCCCGCGCCGGGGCTGCGCGAAACCTTTTTACCGCGGTCAGCAAGAGCCTGTTTTGGTCCAAGGCCATTGGGTCGCTGACCTATCCCTGGATGCGCGGGACCAGAAACTGGCTCCTGCGCCGCAAGGGTGCCGGCCGCATCGACAACCTGGGCCGCAGGAACGAGCCGATCTTCAAGCCGCTGTTCGGCGAGGACTGGGTCGCGCTGCCGCCGGTCCTATTTTAACCCTTAATTCATTTGAAAAATGTTTTATTGCCCCGCCTGCTGAGTTCCGAGCCTCTTGCAGGCTATTCAGCTTCGAATCCATTGCTTGTAACTTTTCGGATAATGCCTGAATCGATGCTAAAATAAGTTTCGTTATCTCGTAGCCTAATAAATAAGTAGAAACAGAAACTTACACGCAAGGGTGGTATATTTGTGACTCCTCCCTAGTTTCCAACAACGCCTGTTTGTTTTTCGCACGTTTACTGTTTTTCAGGTGGGATAAATGTCCGAACATCAATAGATTGCACTTTTGTTCTTTTTTCAAAGCTTTTAATGGTGTTTTCTCAAATTGAATCGCATAACATGTAGGCACAATATTCAAAATATTCGAATCACTGGTTATTGACTGCCTTTTCAAGACAAACATACTAATTATCCCTATTTGAAAGTTATCAGCCAAACGTTGTAGCTGGCTAATGAAATTTATAACAAAATCCTAAAAATTAAGGGCAGGGTATGCTGGAAAGCACATACCAGCTATTTGCGACCACATTTCTAGAAACTCTTTGAGTTTGGGCCTTTCTTGAGGGTTCTGCCTGAATGAGCGCAGCATTTTCTATGATAAACTTGATAGATTCTTAAAAAACCATTAGCATTGCCTAGAAAATATATATAATGTTGACGAGACAGGTTTAATAATTGTCCATGTTCCGCCAAATGTAATTGCAGAGAAGGGTTTGAAATAACTAGATCAAGTTACAGACATCAAGTCTGTGTGAGTGCTTTGGGAACAGCTTTTCCACCATTCTTTGTTTTCCCAAGAGTTAACTTCAAGGACCACATGTTGGCAAATGCACCACTATCATCTGCTTTAGCTGCCTACCTGAGTGGCTGGATGACTGCCGAAATTGACTATTTGCCACAATTCTGCTTTTAAAAACAATTAAAAGCTTTAGCGTAAAGAGCGAGGGATTGCGGAGGGGACTACCCATTTCACATGCTGAGTAATTTCTGTTCGTTTTAAGTTTCAATGTCGCTCCTTACTTTCAGTTAAAAAAAATAGTTTTTTTTTATGTAATTGTAGATAGGAGCTTGAAATTTCTACTGTAAGGTTCTCTGATACACTAAATCTGATGG
The DNA here is from genome assembly GCA_010016025.2 of Alatinidae sp. Z8VKAUB7J3. Taxonomy (NCBI): domain Eukaryota; kingdom Metazoa; phylum Cnidaria; class Cubozoa; order Carybdeida; family Alatinidae; species Alatinidae sp. Z8VKAUB7J3. The sequence goes on from JAAAKM020721499.1 coordinate 88,177,809, forward strand.
TGGGATTTTCGTTAGGATTTTATGACTTTTAAAGGGTATTTCCCCCCATTTTCTAAAATGAGGCAAATTTTGAACTAGTCCCATTTATCACATATTATGCTATTTTCTGTGCTTTTTTTGAATTGGAACAATAGGAAGCAGATTTGGAAAACTTCAAGTTGAACCTTGTCAAAGAATGTGAACCTTTTTGAAGCGATTTATGGTTAATTCAAGTTTTGTTTTTATGCCAACTTATCACTGTACTATACTGTCGTGCGAAAACAAAAGGGCGTGTCTCTTCCTTATTTTTCGAAACTGAGCTGGATGGTGAGAAAGAACAATAATCGGTACCTATTTACAGATACCGACGTAAACAGATGCCGTTTACAAATATTGGATTGATTTATCAAATAACACTTTGGTCTTGCCAGCTATGATACCAATAGTGAGTAATATACAGTCTTAAATTGTAAGAATATACTTTAGTATTACTTGAACTGAAGATAAAATAAAATATAATATGAACTTTGGAAATCCGATTATTTTTCTCTATACAACAGTGAATTTCAAGCTATGATACAAATTCTTAGGCCAGTCTATAGTCCTAAAACTATCAAAATGGCTTTACTTCGAACTTGTCTACAAACTAATCATGACATGTCCTTTTCAGAACCAAAACGAGAGCCTGTAGTCTGAATGCTTTATGAATTACTACCAATTTAGTATGGAGTTGAGATGCTTTAACTGGACCTAATATTATGCAAGCTTTCATCTATGTCTTAGCAAAAAGAACATTGACCAAGCAGCTACTGAACGATTAATTTCTCTAAATAAGCATTTCTATGGTTGATGATAACGTATTTCATACTCAAAACCATGCTGACTGTTAACCAGTTTACACGCACCAAAGGTCTTTATTTTTAATTTTTAAAAAAATACTAAAATTCCCCAATACTTATTATGTAGGACAAATCTTTCAAAACCCCGTAGGTGGCGTTAGCACCGTGCTTGCGCAGGTAGTGGCGGTCGAGCAGGGTCTGCGAGATCGGCGGCGGTGCGGCGTCGAGCGCGGCGCCATGCCAGGCCATCTTCGCCACCTCCTCAAGGATCATCGCGTTGAGCACCGCCTGTTCCGGATCGCGGCCCCAGACGAAGGGACCGTGCCCGGCGACCAGCACCGCCGGGATTGCCAGCGGATCGCCAGCGCCGACGGTCTCGGCGATGACCTCTCCGGTCGCTGCGACATAGCGTTCGGTGATCTCCTCGGCGGTGAGGTCGCGGGGGTCCGGACTCCCTGGACACGAACCAACTTACTGGCATGAGTCACACCTGGCTCAGAAAGGGTTTTCAGTAATATCTGACAATGCATCATTTATTTCAATTAAAATTGACAATTCTTATGAGAATAAATATACCAAAACTGTTACGATCCTTCGTCTTAATTCAAGTACAACGTATAGATAAATCATAGTCTACTACTTTTTAATTCATAAAAACATCTCATCACATCATGTTTAATCGTTGCTGCTGCTATTTGACTATGAGCGTTAACATGTAGAAGAGCCGAGCCCAAGCGAAGTGCCGCGGCTGCGGCCCCTCCGCGTGTCGTGGCGGAATGCGTTCAGTCGGATCGTGGGCGTCATCGGATCGTCTCCTCGCGCGGCCGTCGCTGCGGCCTTCGGAACAAACCGCGACACGCGGCGGAAAAACCCTCGACGTCGCGGTCGAGCCGGCCCCGGGACGAGCGCAGCCAGCTCGAATCGGTGCCGCGCCGAGGGTTTCGCGGTCGGATGGCGCGGTACGGGTCGAGGAGGAGCCACCATGGACGAGATGACCGCCCGACCCGATGGGCCGTCTCCGGAGTCGCTGATCGCCTGCCAGGCAGCCAAAAACACACTTTTTTCCCATGGTTTTTCCCTATTCTGCTCTCTTTCCTTTGGTTTCCTTATAATTACTTTGTAGTCCCAAATTTCCAGGGGACAATTGCCCCCTGCCCCCCTTTGCTTGCGCCCATGTTGCACAGCCAAACTATTCATCAAATTTGGACTAATTTGGTACAAACAATAATTTTAATATATTAGCCATTAGCAAAAATCATAGTTAACTATTAACTAATGATTTAGCAAAATTCCTTCTTTTTTGGGCATTCCTTTAATTTTCTTTTTCCAGTCGTACTACTGCTACTCACCTCGTTGATTTCGTAAATAATTATCTAAAAAGCGGTGAAATTCTCCCAACAGTATTCTTTGATTCTAAAAGAGAAAAAGTGGTGTTGATTTAGAATTTTATTGCGGAGATCGGAATGTATGAAAGGATCAAGCTTAAAATAATTTGAAAGTTATTTGAATGGTAGGTTTATTAATGTTTTGATTGATGATGTGGCTTCTGTCCAAATTGCTGTCGCTTGTGAGGTCCCACAAGGCTTGGTGCTTGGTCTTCTACTGTAATTGGTATATGTTGATACGATGATGTTTGATGGACGACAAGGACGTAGGGCCCTTGATTTCCGCGCGACAACTGCAAAATGTGCGTGCCGCCGTCGATGCAGGGCGCGCACGCGGCAACGAAGTCGTCGCCGAAGGTCAATTGTCCGATGATTTGCCGCAAGGCGGTCATTTCGTGAAACCTACTTTGTTTGCCGGCGTCGATCGCGACGATCCACTCGCACAGGATGAATTGTTTGGGCCGGTTCAGGTTGTTATGCCTTTCGCTTCCGAAGACGACGCAGTCGATTTGGCAAATGCCACGCAGTACGGACTGGTCGCCGGGGTGATTCAAAATCCCCCACAATTTACCCTTAAATTAATAAAATAAGTTGTTCTTCAGATATTGCTTTGTCACCTTTTTGGAAGTCCACATGCTCATAGTTTGTTTTAGTCCAACATCCGCCTAAATATTCCTTAAAAACTTCACCTTGATACGCTTAGCTTGCTCAGTAGCAATAGTTGTAACAGTATTTGTAACAGTATGCGCATAGCAACTTTGGTTTCTTTAACATCCTCTTCAACATACGCTGAAAGTTTCAGCTTAATGTATACCATCAACCGTTCCTGAAGCATTCCTGATGCGTCTCATATACTTAGTTTTAAGTATTTACTTCTACAAACTTTTATTAAAGTTTAAAGAGTATGGCCTTTATTTTAATGTTTTAGGATGAACAGAGGTGATTTGTCAAATAATCTAGAACTTAAATTAGATGAAAATAGGCAGTAAAATGGCCACCATTGGCCACCAATTAAAGTGGCCACCATTTGCTCCCCAAAACTTAAGTTAATAATGTTTGCACTTCTCATACATTTACGTTTATTACACAAATCCCTTAAGAACAACAATGTTGTAAAAACCACCCTGCTTCGCAAAAAAAGCAAATGTGAATAAAAACAAGCAAAAACATATAATAAAAAACGTAATAACATTGATGCTATGTTTGACTACAATTGATACTAGATGTGAAAAATGGCGATGGTAGCCTAACTGCTTTGGAAATTTTTTTTTCATGTAGAAGTGGAACTTGCTATTACAGCTCGAAGTGGCCCATCTCAAAATGTTAGGATCGCTGGTTTGGTATGACTATCACGATCTAATAATGAAAGGGTTTTACCCATTGTTAAAAAATTATCTGTAAGGATATTCAAATGTCGGTTTTATCGGTTTTAATCAACACTTCAAGCATCAATGGCCACCTCATCAATTTGTCTTGATGCTATATTGCTCAGAAATCCTATAGTTTTAAATATGTTGCTCCCTCAGGCCCTATCATAGTATTGATGTATCAATAACAGCAGGCAGAATGAAGAAGCAGCTTTGTGTGGCTCTTACGTTCTTGCCTCCTTTTTTTGCTAAATAAGATACGTGAAGTGCTGTAGATGATGAAAGAGGGCCACTGACAGGTAATGCACAATAAGTTGCACATAATCAAATTCTGTTTTGACATCTTCATAAGCAAAATTGTTTTTGTAAGATTTATTCTGGATTGGAAATAAATTTCCAATTGAGTTTGGCTCTTTGGAAAGCTCATAAAGAATCCATTCCCAGTGTTTCACGTGGACGTAGCACTCACTGAATATATCCCGCTTTTTATTTTTGAATTCTCCTTCTTCATACTATGTATTATATTGCAAAATTACAACACTAATCTTTAAATGCTCATTATCCCTGTCAAAGTCATCTAATAAAAGTCGGAGAAGCTTTACCAATAGGTCTAAACCCCGCACTAAAATCTCCCTTGCGTTCACTCTCCGTCGTGCCCGTACGTGGATGTCGCCGAGTCCCCCCCACGCCCCGCAAGCTAGGGGCATCGGCCGAGCACAGCGACGACTATCGAGTAAGGAATTGTCAGGGACTGTGATGGTCCCTGCGCGGCTCAGCCGAGGGTAACGCCCGTGTCGGCTTCGCCGCCTTCGCCGACGTACCACTGAAACTCGACCTGCATGCCGAGCTGGGTGCGTGTGCCCTTCTCTTCCTCCTCGGCCTTCACCTGCATCTCGACCCGCTGGGGCACGTCGAGCACGACCTCGTCACCCCCACGCTGGAGGCGCACCGTGCCGTCCTGCTCGAGCTGATGAAGCGAATGCAGGAATCAAACGTTGCTCCGCCCCAGCTCTCAAGCGACCAGAAGCCGACTTTGTCGAGCTTCTCTGCAATTGGGAGCATGTCTTCGACTCGCATACGCGTAGCAAACAAAGACTGGTGTGCGTCACGCAGTACTACGTCGGTAATGCCCAGAGGTTTCTTTGCGTCGGACATGGGTATTGGCCTTCTGTCAAATTTAATGCAAGTTTTCGTTATACAACCGTTTCTCTAATCACTCACGAACGGTATTTATGGACGGCTGCAGTCATAACCGCTACCAGCTCGTGGTATTTTCTACGGTTTTTTTTTCTAGGAGGAGGGTAAACGCTTAGAACTGTTCTACTATATGTTAGAAAAATGCTAACTGCTGACAAACAAAAATTATATTCCAATCTCTTTGAGACAGCAATCATTTCTGAGTTTGAAAGAAAGATACCCAAGGCTTATAAAATTACTGAACAGTGCTCACTTGTTTTCTACATAAACGTCTCAGTTATTAAGTTAGACCTTTCAGGGTAAGTTTTGACAGATTTTGAATTAGCCAGAAGACACTATGTGTATGCTTCGATATTGCTTCTACGGTTCGCAGCGTTATCGGCCTTTGAACAAGTTACCCATGATGTTCCTATGTTGTCGCTGGATAACGCCTTTGATGAAGAATCACTGCTTGCCTTCGAAAAACGTTTAAAAGACAGACTAAAAGATTCGGCAACGTTAGATTTTAGCTGCGAACCCAAGCTAGATGGTTTAGCGGTAAGTATTCTGTATGAAAATGGTGAATTAGTGCGTGCTGCAACCCGTGGTGACGGTCAGGTAGGAGAGAATATCACGGCGAACGTTCGTACCATCTCTAATGTGCCGTTAACGCTTCGTGGTGACCATGATTGACACATGACCAACAAGTCCCCTGGATCTGAAGGGGAGTAGTCAGTCCGGACTTGTCCCAGTTAAGCATAGGAACAGGACCACAATTAGTGATAAGGAAAGAGTTAGAATATATGGCTGAGCATTTTGAGAATGTGCTAAACCAAGATACAGTTGCAGGAAAAGATATAGAGGAAAATGAAAAAGTTTGTGGTTCCTTTGATGTTAAGGAAGATTGTTTTTGTGAGGAAGAATTAGTGACAGCACTAAGAGGATTAAAAAATAATGAGGTGCCAAGTGCTGATAGTGTGGTAAACCATGACTCCTATGATAACAAAAGAAAACTCATCATGAATCAGAGGCCACTTAGCAAAGAGTGGCGTATGGTACTTGATGAGAAAGATGCTCATAATCTCTCGCCGATGCGCTAAACAGTACTAAAGACACGGATGCTAAGGTCTTGATGACCTTGCCAAAACCGATGAGGTCTTGCCACAACACTATTTGTGTGCGATGATTCAGAACTGCATGAAAGCCAAGACAATCCGACAAAACCGCTAATACAAATTGTTCTTGAAAGTAAGGACGATTTACGGGTGGCAATTTACAACCCTTATCAAAGTTAGAAGTTCATATGACAGCTCTTCCAAAGTGGCCTCTGAGTTTATATTTTCAAATTATTTTCTTTAACCTTTTTATTATCCTGCTTTGATAACTCAGCCCCCAAAACACGAAAAAGTAACTAATTTAAATAACAATGCAGAAATAAATTTAATAGGATATTCTACACCACACATTCTTCCTATATCCTGGAACATACTACTACTACAAACCACTCGTCGCAGCACCATGCCGGCTGAGGCCAACACAGCTACGCACGCTCCTCCTCCATCCCAATCTATTCAAAGCCTCGCACAATAAGATGTGAGAATTACACAGTATGTGTATTACACAGAATTCACACAGAATTACACAGAATTCTCACAATATGTGAGAATTACACAGCAATAATGCTCAGGAGTCGGGAGTCAGGAGTCAGGATGCTCAGGAGTCACAATATGTGAGAATTACACAGCAATAATGCTCAGGAGTCGCTCACTTAATTCTCTTGTGTTCAAAACCAATAACAAAGCTTTAAGATATTTTGAGGTGAAAATATGGGTGTAAATTATTGGGAAACTGATTGATTCCTTCATTTTCGAAAATTTGATTATTCGCCTTTTTTATAAACAATTTTTTGAAAATCTATTTTGCAAAGGTCGTGTGGCAACTAGACCTTTGAAGAAAATCTGTGTTTCTTCAAAGGCCGAAGCACTCCGAACTTTGAAGGAATATTTCGACTCATATACTTAGTTTTAAGTGCATACTTATATGAACCTTTATTAAAAGTCAGATATTCTTAAGAGTTTGGCCTTTATTTTAAAGTTTAGATGAACAGAGGCGGTGATATGTCATATAACGCAGCTCTTTAAGCCCTAGCCGAAGTCCAGACATTTTATTCCCTAGTGCAATTTTTTTTTTTTGAAACTTATAGTTTTGGGTCTGGATATTTCCAATGCATGGTAACAAGGTAAGTATGGGGTAGGCTGAAAGAGATCCCATGAATTTAAATCTGATTAATAAATAATGCGCATAAACAACTCACAGTATCTGAAGAAAGCAAAATTTCGTTTAAATATCAGAGAAGCAGATTAACCTTTTTTAAACTGCTTTTGGACACTTTTCAGGAAAAATAAATCATGCGCATGCTAAAGACAATTCTACATCGTCTTACCATTCTGGAGTCTTGACTGCAAACTTGGCTTTAATCTATTGGCACAGTTTAGAAGCAATAAATTCAAAAGGAATAACCATTACACAAGCATACTGTGCAACATTTTTTGACAATCTGAAGACAAAATTGCAAAAAAACGGTATTTGCAGAAAAAGAAAATCCTGTTGCACGAAGACAGTGCGCCTTCTCACACTTAAGTGGTTATCATGACGAAAATCCAAGAATTAGGGTTCGAACTGCTTGACCATTTCCTTTACTCTTCAGATCTAGTCACAAGCGACTTCTTTCTGTTTCCTCAGTTAAAAATTGGACAGGAAAGACATAGATTTTGCCTCGTCATCGAGATCCTCCCGCAGGGAGACGAGCGTGGGCTCATCGCTCACGTGCCAGATGGCGGCCGGCGCGCGCAGCGCGGCCAGGCGTGATGCGAGATGCAGGGCATCCTCGGCGTCGCCCTCGACGGGGCGCGACTCGAGCGCTTCCAGCGCCCGCAGCAGGTCACGCCGATCGTAGGTCGTCGGCATGAGAATCTCGGGGCTGCGGTCGTAGCGCATGAGCATCACGCCGACCTCGGAGCCGAGCCCGGCGAGGCGGTCGCGCAGGCGCTGCTTGGCGACCTCGATGCGCGTGCTGAATCCTCCAGCAACGTTTTTGTTATTACGGACGTCAAGGTTTTAAACAGGATGCAGCTTAATACAGATCCTTGACGAAGACCTCGACCGGGTCTAATCGGTCTGCTCAAGTGATCCTCTGTCAGTCTAACTTTCACAAAACTGCCTCAGTACCAAAAAGATAAGAGTGCTACGACAAGAGCATCAAACCATACTTGGGTAATTTCAGGAACACATGAGTCTGCACAACTGAATCGAATGCAATTGAGATGTTTACGCTGCGCATAAAGAGGGGAATTCCATTCTGTGGGCTTTGGGCACCCCGCGTACCGCTAGGCCCTCAGACCGCGGAGCGGGCTACTGCACGGTCACGATCAGGGTGTTGCTCGCACTCAGCGCTCCTGCACCACCGCACGCCGCCGTGTTGCGGAACAAGTAGCGGGCGCGGAGGACGTCCCCGGCGGCGTACCCCGCCAGGGAGACCGGAGTCTCGACGTAACCCTGGGCGTCGGTCGTGACCACGACCGTCGTCGCCGTGCTCGCTTTCGTGTAGAGCTGTCCGAAGGCACCTCCCGCGGAGGCGGCGCCCGCCGTGCTCGTCGTCACGACCAGGCCCTCGTGTACAGTGCACTGCGCGGTTTCAATATCCGCCGCTTTCACGTCGCCAGAAAGCCAAGCTCTTCGTGTGTCATCGATTTTAGTGAACGCATCAGATTCTGGCTGTGGCGCTCCCTCGGGAATGCCTGGTTCAAAAATCCACGTTTGGATGCGCTCCGCGTCTAACTTATCTGGATACTGCTTTAACAAAGTATCATCTAAATAAGCAATAACGGTGTCGGTAGTAATGCTCTTAAAAGCAAAGTCTTTAAAGTACTGCATTAAGAAAGCATCAAAGTTTTCTCGGCCGATCTGTTTTCATTGCAAACTATGATCATTGACGAAATTGGGATAGAGACATAAATAGAACGTTTTTTAAGTTACAGGGGTGGAAGCCATTTAAGGGCGTGATCAAACTTCATTTTTATTGGGGATTCGTCTTATTGAAGAGCGTCAGTGACAGGGAGGAATGGGGTTTTTCTTTTAAGGGAGATATTCTTGTAAAGTTCTTTTTTTATGAGAGGGTGGCTATTCTAATTTTAGTTTTTACTTGTTGCATTTTTTCTAGCTACAGCTAGTTTTATTCTTTCTTTTTAATCAATAATCTTTTTGCAATATGAAATGCCAAGAGGGTGCGCAATATTATCCATAGCTGCTAACAACATTGGGAATCCGACCGTGCTATTTGGCTGGTTTACTGTTTCTAAGACTCAATTTCCTCTGCATCTGAACCTACATACTGGCTTATGTTTGCGCCGCCAGTTCTTCCGCGCGTATATGCCTATGGTGTATATGAAGCTAAGCATTGTATGACCCCTAGTAAAATGTTTATTTGTTGGAAGGAAATGTCGTCAAATTAAACTAGAGGGATAGGTGGGCCACTATACTTACATATCTCTGTTTATATACTTTGCCTGTTCCTTAGCTATTGCAGAATTGGCATATTGACAATCTTGATATGCATAGGGTCCATTATCCGCCGCAACGTTTCTTGACCATTTCAATTCAGTACCTTAAGACGTTCCTAAGATATTCTGTGCATGAAATCTTGATAACTTGGATACAGATAGCATCTTTTAAATTAGTTCAATATTCCTCTCAATATTTGCTGAGAGTTTAAACTTATTGCTCATAGCCGTTCCTCAGCTACCATGACATTGGTATATTGAGAATGAGGCTGTACATAGGGTTTCTTGGATTTGTCCACTGACGGGGATCTCGTCGATTCCGGTCAACCCGGTGCCCAAATTCCTCTTTCCCCTGCCCACCGGCAAGGTGGAGACGGCCCTGACACTCCGGCGGCTCACCGAGAGCCTGCGCCCCTGGCCTCGCACGCAGTCTCTCAGTTACCAGCTGAGCAACCGCCTGCCCCGGACCGTGGAGGTGGACCTGACCCTGGAGGTCCAGGAAGCGGACGGCTGGAAGGCGAGGAGCCTGACCGGGAGCAAGACGCTCATGCCCTTCCGGGAAGACATCGCCGAGGAGGAGCTCCGCGAGGCCAAGGAGGCCTAAACCTCAAGTTGAACCTAAAAAAAAATTCAAATCTTTGAAAGAGCTTGAGCGGCAAACTTTCCAGACTCGGAGTCAGCACAATTTTTCTCGATCGGTTAGTGAAAGAATCATTTGTAAAGCAATTTGTTTGAAGTTTTCACCTTTTTCTCACGTTTCTTCTCTCTCAACCTCACCCTCCCTACAGCTTTAAGCCTTAAATAATTCTGTTGACTTACAAATATTTAGTTTCATTTCATTATCAGAAAATAGTATAGAAATGACACATCTGATCATAATTTTGGTATTTACTCAGGTTCTCGTCACGCATCCGGTCATTGGGATCGTTCCTTTAAGGGTCTTTGAAGAATCCAAATGCGAAAGAAGTTGAATTTGTTTGATATTCCTTGGGGGGGGGGGGTCATGGGTCCTTCTGAAACCAAAATCGCTTAAATGCCAATTGAAGTTTAACTAAGACCAGTATGTATGAAAGATATTTGCTCTGTTGAGTTTTAGGATTGGCATTTGATCATTTGAAATCATTCATTAAATGTATGCCTGGTCGATCAAAAATCGAATGAGGCACAACACATCTCTACTTTTCAAGTTGAGGTCTGGCCGCCTGGAAGCGCAGCGGGCTGGTCGGCATCAGCCGCGGCGGTGTGGAGATCCTCGACCGCGCCGAGCTGACGCTGCTGGCCGATCCCGACCTGATCTGAACGGCCGAAGCCCGCCCGCCGGCGAGGGCTGGCTGGCCCCCCTATATCGGCGAGATCCCCTACCCGCCTCGGCGGGATGCCAAGCTTTAGCCAGGCCTCACCCGCAGAGCGCCCGTAGCCTCGCTGCGCGCCGGGCGCGCGAGCCGCAACCAAGACTTTTCATAAAGTCTTGGTGAAAGTTTTTCGAAAAACTGAACTCAAACTGGCCGCGTTTTACCTGGCGCAGTTGCGTTTCCCCTATCACGCGATGCGCATGGCCGTGACGTTAGGTCACGCTGCGTTCGTAAATCCAAGCATTACCGTTCCAGCAATGGACGCGATTGTGGAAGGTTGGTACCGCGGTCGCCAATCGGGCAACCTCAATTTCGAGATCTGGGAAGACCGTCTGGATACGCCGCTTGTGGCGTTGCGCGAAGAGCACAATATCGCTCTGGCGGCTTAACAGTCGAATGGGAAGCACTCAGCTCGCTGCCAGATGTAGCGAGCTGAGTGATCAATTTTAAGCTACCCTGCTGATTTCGTTATCACGAGGTTCCTCCTTTTTCCTCAAGTTTTTTTGCCTATTGTTTTGAGCTCTGAAGACGGTAGGGTGAAAACCCTTTCTGAATCATCTGTTTCATTACGCTATTCACTGGTCAACATTTGTCTGTTTTGTCTTTTTGTTCCTTCAATCTTTTTCTCGATCTTAGGTTTTTCAAACACTGTTTTATCTAATTCAGGTTTATTTAGTAATTTAGATTTGGTAAACTCAGGCTAATAGTTAATGTGGTAGGTGACCTTTCCTGACTCGGTAGCGGCGCATCGGCGTGCAGTCCCACCACGGCATCACCGGCTTTTCTCAACAAACCAACGCCCGCAGCGCCGTTGGCCAACTGGGCGATACCCGGCACGGACAAGGTAGTGAATACCGGGTCGGTACTGGTAATGAGGCGGTCGCGCCACTTCGCGCCTTGTTCCTGAAATTTAACGGCCTTAGCCCGCAACATGAGGTGCGGAAAATCGACGGCCCACTCATGGGGTGGCAAGTATGGGCACTTCGTCTCGGCACACAGATCACATAGGAAACATTCGTCGACAACTTTTCCATTATTTTAGAAAATAGGGGAAAACATCCCCTAAAATTAATAAAATTTCAACGAAAATCATACCATCAGATTCAGAGTATTAGAGAACCCTATTGTAGAAGTTTAAAGCTCCTATCTGCAAAAATGTGGAATTTCGCATTTCTTGCCATAAGACAGATCACGGATGCGTGTTTACTTGTTTTTTTTCCCCTGGGGTGATCGTATCGACTCAGTGGTCCTAAAATGTTGTGAGAGGGCAAATTCTAACAAAAATTAAAAGTTCTAGTGCCCTTTTTAGTTGACCAAAAATTGGAGGGCACCCCCCCGCTGATAACTTCCCCCTTTCATCCGGATTCTTTCTATAATTAAGAATTATGGGTTAACCTTAGTCCCTTTCCTTTTCTAAGCTATCAAAAGAACCTGCATATTATGCACGAGCCAGACTGGCGGTACATCAGTGGATAGAAATAGTGGACAGGAAAAGAAATAACTACACAACAGCAACTAATGTTAAGCTCTGGGCCAACGAATTCTGGATCAGTCCATGGATGTGACTACCGTTAGACTCAGAAAATTATTTTGAGAAATGGTGACTCAGTTTATTTTTAGTTTACAGTTTGCCCACATAGCTTTTTAAGAGGACTTATCAGCAATGCTGACTGGTTGATGGCATTCAGTTAAAAATATCATCGTGTGTTGAAGGGGATGTTGAAAAAAAGGTGTTACGTGCATATTGCTACTAATGCTGCTACTGCTACCACAACTATTGCTACTACACAAGCTAAGGGTATTAAGGTGAAGTTTTCAGGGAATATTTAGGTGGATACTGAACTAAATCAAAACAAACTATTATCATTTAGATTGTCAACAGGGTGACAGCTTAGATTACTTACCTTTCAGGTAAGTTGTGACAGATTTCCATCACATGCCAGGGTAGTATGTTATTAGTGCGGATTGTCAATGAAGTGAGAGTGTTAATAGCCAAAGCGCAGGGTTTTTCAATGAAAATACCCAAAAAAGGTATTTTCCAATGTATATATAGAAAAAAGCATTCTCAGAAATCTACGGTAAATCTAGGGAGCAATTGTCCCCCCACTGGTATGTCAATCACATGCCAGGGTAGTATGCTATTAGTGCGGATTGTCAATGAAGTGAGAGTGTTAATAGCCAAAGCGCAGGGTGTTATTTCGCAATCGAAAAACTTTTCGAAGAATATATATTGAATGATAGAATTTTTGGGGGATTAAGAAGTTGGGAACTTTTGTTGATACAGGTTTACCTCATAGGGACTATTTTCTGCAATGTATTGATATATTAATTTGTCTTTAAGGTTGGGTCTTTTTTTTTAATTTTATATTATTGTATTTTGTATTAACATTGGCTCATAAAGGCTTTTCGTGTTAACAAATATAATATCATACTCTGTGTGTTATTTCAAAAATTCTTGCAAAACCCTCATAGACAGTTACCTCCAGGTACTTTCTGATAGCCATGGATGTTAATTTAAAATATGGACACATCCAGGTCGCACAGATGGTGATCGAAAAAGCCAAGCGGATGGTCGAAGCCGGAGTCGATGTGGTCGTGTTCCTCGATTCGATCACGCGTCTGGCCCGCGCCCACAATAGCGACGGTGAATCGACCGGCAAACTGCTCAGCGGCGGCTTGGATGCCGGTGCGATGCAGAAACCCAAGTCGATTTTCGGCTCGGCACGAAAGACCGAAGAAGGCGGATCGTTGACGATCATCGCGACGGCCTTGGTCGACACCGGCAGCAAGATGGACGACGTGATCTTTGAAGAATTCAAGGGTTATTTTCAACGAATTTTTCGTACTCTTGAAGCTGTTTTTCCTCCCCGGCCTCTGATTGAAACAAAACGCTAACATGAACCAGGGTTATTTGCGCATCAAATTTTTCTGCCCAAAAAAGAGCGTGATCGACTGCGTTATCGGAAATTGAGCTAAAATCAACCGGCACTAAAATCTTTTTGAATTTCATAAATGATTCTCCTCAGTTTTTGATTTAGAAAAATAGCATTCCAAAATATATGCCCTTTGCCGGAAAGTCAAGCGTATTAGAACCTCCGGGATTTAAGGCTAATACCGTTTCTTTAAAATATCAGGAGGAAGTAAACAATTTATAGTTTTGTTTTGTATAGCCTTTAACAAGGCCGTATCCAGGGGGATACAGGGATTGAGCCTCCTCCCACCGAAATTTTTTCCGACTCCTAAAATGTTGCAAAATGCAAATAAATTGTATTTTGTGTGTTTCGTAGAGTTTTCCTTTTCTTACACCCCCTACCCCAACAAAAAACATGGATACGTCCTTTGCCTTGAGAATAATCATGTATGATTAGTAATCAGATAAAATTTCGTTCTTTTTTATAATTTTGCACAAACGTTGTTTGTAAGTGCTCTTTCATTGAGTTTTCTCAAACCCATTCAATTTATCATTCTTTATCTTGTAAAGAGTTTCTACATTATCCTTGTATTAAATGTACTTAAATATTTAACCCAACAAAGTTTGCATTGCTTGCACGATAACCAATACGTTCAAACTTAAAAGACAGAGACGTTATGTCTCTTTTTGCCGTTTTGTTGAGGAAACTTTTTTTTGTTTTATAATCATGAAAGTATTTTAAATAATACAAGTAGTCTAAGTTAGGTAATCTGTGTAAGTTAAGGCTGTGTAAACTTATGTAACTTATATATTTTATAAGAAATATATTTTATAAAAAATATATTAAATATTAATATATTTAAAAAAAACTAAAATAAAATAACTTCTCCCTCTAAAAAAAAAAATACTTAATACGCCCTTGAAATTATGTTTACTTATAAAAGTGTCTCTCAGCCTGTAAAAGCGGTCATCAAAAATACTGCATTGGCCAATGCCTCAAAAGGGTGTCTTTGCTTCTAACTATAGATTTCTTGTAAGAAAGCCAACCAAAGAACATAGTAAATTAGAAAGAATAGGATTTTGTTGCTTTCTCGTGGCTACTACCGTCGACACCCCACCGGGGTTGGACAAAAACAGCACGGGATCGCCTTGGCTACGGAATTCAATTCCCTGATAAACGCTCGGCAAAAACCCGCTGCCCCAAGCCGGACTTCCGGCTCCCAACACATTGCCGGTAATCAAAACGACAAAACCGGGCAGATCCTGGTTTTCGCTTCCCAAGCCATACGTCAGCCACGAGCCGATGCTGGGACGACCAAAACGCCCGAACCCGCTGAGCATAAACATCTGTGCAGGACCGTGATTGAATTCGTCGGTATGAAGCGACTTGATCAACGTGATGCACGACTCCATCGACTGGGGTGAACTCGAGGTTCAGCACGGCGACGCCGAGCCGACCCCGTTCTCCTACGCGACCGATCGAGCCGCGTTCCCGCGCCTCGTGCAGGTGCCCTGCCACATCACCTGGACCGGTGCCGCGACGCACGACCTGATCCGCGAGAACATCCACCTCGCCCCGATGTACGCGGGCCGCATCCAGGGCGTGGGGCCGCGCTACTGTCCCTCCGTCGAGGACAAGGTCATGCGCTTCGCGGACCGCGAGCGGCACCAGGTGTTCCTCGAGCCCGAGGGCCTCGAGTGCAAGGGGTGAACAACAATACAAGGGTGAACTCACTAGATCGATATAGCACATGGTAAAAACACAAAATAGCTATTAAATAGAGGTAACAAGGTGTTTTTCCAAATATACGTGGACAAGCCCCCTGCCCTTCCCCTAATTGGAACCATTATGACATGTTAAGCTTCCCTTAGGTGAATAGAAATAAAATTTTGAATAACAAAATTCAAAAATCACGGATGGGGCATGAGGATTTTAGAATTCTATAAGTAAAGTGTGGTCCAATATTTTTTGGAAACCGCTGTTCCCAAACAATATCTTTCAAGTTCGGTTCTCAAGTTGGGATTTATTAGAATGGTTCAGGAAGTAATATTTCTTCTGTTTTCAGTGGCATTTATGTTGTATATAGTTCTGTTTTGACTTGTTTTCTTGGTAAAATTGTTGATATAATATACTGCACTTGACACTACAACTTTTGATTGATTCATTTCGTCTTTTGTTTTTGATAAAGGATTTCAATTTTATCATTCTCTGCTTCAAATTTTCGAACAGTTGACTAAGTCCCATAGGCCCTGGCTTATATTTGGTTTATTCCCAAAGCCAGAGTCTAAAAAAAGGAACCGTTTGATGAAGGATATCGCGTAATCCGAAGTTTGGTGGGTTTGCCGATCACTGCATCGACCCACTCATAGGCCAGCTCATCATTGCCACAGAACCGATAGCTGGGTGCCGTGGAAAGCGATGTTGCAGTTACTCCGTCAGCAAAATGATCTGCAACATAGTCTGGGCTCGCAACAGCACGATAGATCACCTCACCAAGCGGGTAGGACTTGAACCCGGATACTTCTTGGGAGTGATGGCTCAGGGTTGCCACCACTTCCCCTGATCGCATCAGGTCTGCAATCTCAGGCTTTGGGCTGAACAATGCGGCGGCCTCCCTGCCCCGGGCTTCTGTTCGGCCAGTGCGATCTGGTGTTGAAGCTGGGCGACAGCGCCGGACAGCAACTTGAGCGCATGCCGGTAGTCGCCATCCAAGGGGCTGCGCAGCTGTGTCTTGCCGACGATCTTGCGCAGATCCTTTGGTACCCACCAGCCGCGCATGATACCGTTCGGAACGGTTGATGAGGTGACGAACCTTGCCTGCCACCGGAACACCTTCTGTAGCCAAAGTTGTAACCATGAAGCGGGCATAGACCCCTACTTGCAAGGGCTTGCAGCCGATCGGCGATCGGCCCCGCGATGGGCGCGATCAGGGCCGTCGGCGCCATGCGCGCCGCCAGCTCCTGGGCGAACATCAACCCGAGGGCGACCGCCGCCTCCCTGCGTCCCGCCAGCGACTCGATCAGCGCGAGCACGGCCATGCGGCTCAGCCAATCGCCCAGCTGGCTGACCACCTGGGACGACCAGAGCCGGCGATAGCCCGCGTGACGGAGGACGGCGATCATCGTGGAAATGAAAGTCGCCCGCGTTCGCGGGCGACTTCGTGGGTTCGTTCGAGGGCGCTAGGCGTTTCAAATTTTAAACTGCTGACTGCTCAGATAGTTCATAAGCAATAAAACAGCTCTTAAACTCAGACACTATATGATCTAGATCAAGGACAAATAGAAATCAGTCTTTTTGGCCCAACATACAGCTTTACAAAATGCAATGTCAAATCATCAATCAAGCCAGAGGTCTACACTTTTCATAAATACTGCAGAAGTTGGACTCTTAAAAACGAAATTAAAATAGGAAAAAGGGACGAAATACACAATTTCGACGTCATACTAAATACTAATTTCAGTTGCGCGATTCTTTATTGGTCAAGTCGTGAATAATATTGCAAACTGACAAATAATTCAAAGATCAAGCTTAGATTTGATGATGTGTAAAAACAAGGATAATAGCGTAAAAGAAGTATAATAAAAAATTAAATACGCATATCAAAATACCGTGTAGTAGTCATACCGACAATTTAAGGAAAAATAAAGAGGATGCCAAAAAGCATCTTGAAATCAAAACTCAGGGTTAACCTGTCTTAAACTTCTCTGTATATTTAGCAAACCCACATCCCCTTGCTAGAATAGTTTTACTTCCCAAGTTGGATGCGTAATTTTATTACTAGTTGGTCGATATTCGCTGCCCAACCTCGGTATATTTTGTTTTGGTTGTATCCAATGTAAACTTTAGATCCGTAAATCGCATCAACATTGTTGCTAATTTTCAAGATGTTCTTAATTGTTATTATTTGAGTTCTACTGTAAAGCAATACTGGTCTTTTTCGTGGTTTATCTTTGGACATATCCTTTGGTTCAAGTTCATCCGACGCTAGTGTTGCTGTGATTTACCTATTTTCTTCGAAGGTCAGTGCTTACAGAATTTGAAACAATTACCACCGACCTTATAAGGACCAGTGAAAAACTTGCCTAGAAAAATCAGAATGAAAAATCATTCTTTACTCAATAATTAAACTGCAATAACTGATCATGACGAGTTAAATGGGCTTTGTGAAAAAAAGTGGAGAAATTAAAAAAAATGGAGGCACAACATACGTCTCCTCTACTCAAAGGTTTCTAACCTAACTGTTGTAGAAGGAGGGGGTTTGGGACTTTACTTTCTTTGGAAAGTATTCGCATGGCTCTTTTTTGTAGATTCAACTTTATCTGATTCTACCCTTGAGCTGCCTGGGTGCCACACTAGACAAGCATATTTGGGATATGGGCTGTATTTCCGAAGAACAATTACCTCGTATTTTCGACCGCTTTTACCAGGTCGAAACAAGCAATACCCGCCGAGCTGAGGGAACCGGTATTGGCCTTACTTTGACCAAAGAACTGGTGGAGCTAATAGGCGGGAAAATCGAAGTAGAAAGCCAGGTAAACGAAGGAACCGTTTTTACCGTTTTATTGCCCATCCGCCAGTCGGCGCTTTTGACGGCGGCGGCGGATACCCAAACCGACTTACTATCTCGCGCAATCATTGCGCAAGAGTCGGCCCTAGCTGCTCCTCTAAGCGAGGCCTTGGTAGTGAAGGTGAGGAAAAGATAGGTAAAAAAGTAACACCTAAATTAAGTGCTAAGGCTCAACCACAGAGGAAGCAAACCTCAGATAAACAGGTAAAAAAAGACTCAGCATCCTCTACCAATGGTAGCGATTCGGAAGCGTCGAAAGATCAAAGTCAGTCCTCAAAATCCAACTCTCCAAAATCAAATGAGCCGCAAAAATCTGACACAGTGGGTATTCGCAAATCACAAAGAACTAAAGCTTCTCAGAGAAGAAGTAAGCATATCCTTGGTGGGGCTTCTGATAGTGAAACAGACGTGCAGATATCAAGTAGGTCTCGTTTTCACCTAAGGGTACTTTCTTGGATGACGAAATGCCTGTCCTGGCAGACGCGCTATCCTTGGCACGAGTCGTGGTGCCAGCGGCAAAAACTACAGCGGGCGATTTGATCTGCGCTGCGAGCAGATTAGCCGCCTTTTGTTCCGCTTCGCGCCTTTTCTGCTCTTGCTCCTGGCGGCGTCTTTCTTCCAAAAGTCTTTGGTCTCTGATCAGAGCATCATTTGCGCGTTCGGATTCCAAAGCCTCGCGTTGCGCGCGCTCTGCATCGAGAAGGCTTGAAAAGCGTATATATATTTGTTATTGTTCCGAAAGGTCGCAAGATCCAAAGGGAACTTGACCATTTTTTTTTTCCCATTTTAACTGCTGGCCATCCAAACCGTTGGAAAGGATGCGGATGATCGGAGAAGGGAAGGGGCTCCTAATATTGCAGGCATGTTGCTGCACGTTAAGGTAATTTCTTTTAAATTTATACTTTGTTTTTCTTCTTTCTTTTAAGTTACATTACTTTTATGCTTTTATGCTAAATGTTGTTACTGACAGTAATTTCTTTTAAAACGTTGCTTCATTTTTCTTCTCCTCCTCTAATATGTATCCTGATCAACGAACTAAATATGTTGGGTCCAACTCAGAAGAAGAAGCCTAAAATCTGTTCTTTCCCGGATTTTACAATCGAATTTTTCTGGTTACAAAAAAGGGAAAAAAGGCTGGCACTCAGTAGCAGGATTATTTTTATTAAATAAAACCTTGGATGTAACAACTTTCAAAATAGAGAACAAGACTACAATGTTAGATGTAATTCAATAGGTCTGACGGGATCGCATCGTCAATAGGTCTGAAAAGCACCCACTGGCACACCAGCATTCACTAAGTTATAAAAGTGAATGCAGTAGAAGTAAATGATGTTATCTTTACGATTACTGCAAGCGAACTTCACGATGCAGTGAAATCACGGAATGATTTTGCAACAAAACTTTATGATACTGCTACAGTAAATAACTTCACCATGTCAATTGCGCAGTGTATAGCAGATTATGGATTAGGCCCGCCTCCAGGTCTCGGCCATGATGGAGCAGGCAATTATAGTCTGCCCTGGCCCGCCCCAATGGTGTTAGCTGATTACAGTGATACAGCAAATTATAATGACGTTGATGATGCCGATAATCGTCTTTTTCCAACTTGATATACAAATCAGTTCTTGAGATACACTATTTTGACAATGTGCATGCACATAATGTCTTTTTGATTTTTTTTTCTCAAATTTCCCCTCAATACTCTAAATGACATAGTCTGGTAGTAGTAGGTGGTAGTGGCTGTAGTTGCAGTAATATTGGTAGAATGCAAATATTGCCTTTTTGATCATCTTCCCTATCATTCCCTTAATTTTCCAAATTAATATGCTCAGTAATTACTGTGTTACACCCTTTTGACTATCCGTATGCACATAAAATGTTTTGAATTTGTCCAACACTTCTTGTTCGACGATATAGTAAGCACGGTCATAGCGGTAAGGTTTGCCATCAGCATCTTTCAAACCGCCACGTGGCAGTACCATAACAGCACCGTTCATACCGGAAATAACGTGGAATGGAATCATAGTTCCACCAGGTGCACAGTGGTAAACGAATACGCCGGGTTTAATCGCTTTCCAACGTAAAACAACTTCCTCACCCGGTTGAACCAATGTTAAACCAGCGCCGCCCAATGCACCTGTCGATGCATGAAAATCGACATTATGAGCCAATGTGCTTTCTTTAGGGTTGGACAGTGTCCCTCCCATGTCCTCCTGGGCCAGCAGCTTGGGAACGACCCCATAGTTGTTGGTGGTGATGACCTCGGCCCCGGCGGCGATGAAGTCCCGATGGATCTCCCGGACCGTCGCGGGATGATCGAGCAGGGCGGTGGCCGACCAGACCGTTTTCGGCGTGATCAGGCCGCGGCGCTGCAGCTCACGCCCCAGGCCGCCGTCCAGAAGCGTGAGGCCTCGCTCTTCCATCGCCGGACGATACCGCAGTGAAGCCGGCAAGCCGACTCATTTGCGGTCGAAGGCCTTTCCACGAGCGTCTTGTTTCGCTCAGGATGCCGCTAACCTTAGGAATGGCCCCAGTGACGGGTACAACAAAAAGCAGAAATATGTATTTGTACAAGCTATACTCCTTCACTATTTCGGTTTAAATGGGAAAGTTTGAATATTTTGACGAATATGGCAACCACCTATGACGCATAAATTTGCTTCATTGATTAGAAAAATTGTACACCTGTAATAGTGTACATCTCGAGTAGGTTGCTTTTATTGAGTTTTGGATCTTATTACTCGTGATTGTTAATCATTCTCTTACTTATCCTATCCCCGTTTCTGTTTGTCAGAGATCTGGATATCGTTCGATTTCACCTGCTTGCGAATTCCGCTGATCTCCTCGTGCAATTTGGCCACGCGCTTCCGGCGAATGGATTCCTCGCTTTGGCGGGATTCGAAGCGAGCGCGAAACAACGCCTGTTGGCCGGCCTCGATCTGGCTGAGTCGTTCATCAGCTGTACTGCCGGGAACCGGGACTTCGAAGTTCAGTTGTTTCGCACTGTTCAATTCGGCAAGCAGCCTTGTGCGTTGCGCGGACAACTGCATCAGTTCGTTGTCGATCACCGCAAAATTGGCCTTGTCGACGGCTCTGAAATATTAAATGTTATATTAAATATATCTTAAAAAATATATACAAATATTATATAAAATATATCTCTAATATAATATATTAAATAAACATTAAATATTAAAGCATCATTTTGACAAAGATCACTCCCCCTTTTAGGAATGTTTACCCTGTTTTCTAAGATTATCCTCCCAAGTTCTAAGTTTAGACAAGCTTCTTCAAACTTTGCGCAATTTTGCATAATAATCGCTGTGAAAAACCGATATCTTTTTATTAAAGTCTGGTCATCATTGCCAGGGATTGCTCTTTACTTATGGTAATTGAATGGTGGAAATCTCGTTCGAAATTTTCGACAGTTTCTTTTGTTATAGTAGCTGAATTAAAATTAATATATACAGGTTTTAACAATAGTTTTTTTTACAGGGAGGGGGACTCGCAGGACAAAAAAATTAAGCTGCTCCCTGTATAAAAAAGATATAAATCCTGTGTCGATGAAACTCAGCGTTTCAAGCGAAAAATTTTTCGGTTCACTTTCGGTTCAATTTTCGGTTCAATTTTCGGTAAATTTTACCGAAAATTGTATTGGTGATAAGCTTTTACTTTTAAGATAAGCACGGCCGTGCTGTCTGCAGGCGGCGTAGATCAGTTGGTCATGACCGAGGCGCTGCCCCTGACGGAAAGCCTCGTCCGGCATGACAGCATCGGTTATGCGACCGATTTCTGCGATCTGGCGGTTCGCGGAAACCCGCAGGCCGAATGCCTGCTGTATGAAAGCTGGCCGCCCCTGGATGGTCGTGACCCTAAGGGCTGGCGCGAAGAGTTGGCCGCTGCGGCGCCGCTGTGGCAGGCGATTGTGCAAGCGTTGAACGATCAGGGCCTTGCCGACAAGGATCACCCGCCCGCGAGGCTGATCGTTGCGGCTGGACAAACGATCGGGGTGGTAGCGTGCGACCATACGACGGTAGGCGGTTTTGACGCTGCGCATTGACGCTTTTGGAGATACATCCAGGCAGCGGTACGCGGCGGCCACGGCTGCTGGAAGGTCGGCTGTAGAATCCCCCTTCCCGGACTGGTTGGCGCCGGATTGGTTGTTACCGGCGGCATGCCGCTGCTGACGATGGTTGCCACCAGGCTGCGCTTTTCCGCGGCTGTTCCCCGTTGCGGCCTGTCTCGCCTGTTTTGCCGTGTCGCTGACCCGGCCATACTCTTTGCGATGGACGTCACGTTTTGACTGGATCTCGAGATAAGACGTTACGCCTTTGGGAAGTGGAGACCGGTAAATGTCTATGTATTCTCAAAGGACATACTTCATCTATTATGGGTGTGAATTGGCATGCGAATAAGCGATACGCGTTTTCAGGAGATGAAAATGGGGGAATCCGAATCTGGGATTTGTCAGAGTTTATTGTCGATTCAAAACCATACGAGAGTAATATCTGGACCTCACTTCGACCAGAACAAGTTCAATACACTAATGCTAAGGTGCTGCTGGTTGGGAACACCAGTGCTCGGCGGTGAGCGCGGCGAGGTTCGAGGCGTGTCTAGCGGCGTGTGCGATCTCGGAGTCTGCGTCGTTGGTCTCCGTGAGCCCTGCCCCCTTGCCCACAGATCGCCCCGGAATCCAGAGGATCGGTCGTCGCTGTGATCAGGGCGTACGATGAACCGCAGTGGACCCGGGCCAACCGAAATTCGCCCCGACGTTGGAGTTGCATGATGCCGTGTTCGGAGCTCGACCAAGCCACGAGAACGCCCGGAAGGGCCCGGACGTTCAGAACCGTCTCGACGCTTCTCGGATTGGCCGCAGTCGGAGGAATGCGCGGTCGACGAGATCGGCGAGATCTGCGTGGCCAACCCCGGCGTCTATGCCGGCTCGACCTATACCGAGGAAGACAAGAACCACGAGCTGTTCCACGAGGACATCTACCTGCGCACCGGCGATCTCGGGCGGGTCGATGCGGATGGCTATCTCTGGATCACCGGCCGCGCCAAGGATCTGATCATCCGGGGCGGTCACAATATCGATCCGGCCGAGATCGAGGATGCGCTGCTGTCGCATCCGGCGGTGGCCATGGCAGGCGCGATCGGCCAACCCGACGCGCATTCCGGTCGTCATCGATTCTTCCAACAAATGTCGATGCGCCAGTGTAGTCATAGCCGGCTTCCTTCGGCAATTCGGCACCGGCGGTTTGGAGCCGTGTCGAGGCGCGCCCTATTTGACGCCGCCGTCACCGGGCATGATCAGGTTCAGGATTGCCAGTTTGCCGCTCTTGACGCTGGCATAGGCTGCTTCGATGGCTTCCGGTAATTCCGCTGGATCTACAACGCGCCGGCAGTAGCCGCCGACCATGGCCGCGGCCTGTTCGTAATTGGGGCCCTTGATATTGACGCCGTAGTAATCATCGTGTAAAAAAAAAACCATCAGTTTTGAACTGTGCATGGAAATGATATGTTTCTTTGTTTATTCCTGGAACCAGTGAGGTCCACTGCAATCATTGAAACCCATTTGTCATGACATACTGTTAAGACATCTGAGGTACATTTTTGACTCTTATTAGTACTGGAACCTGCGTCAAGTTAAGGTATGTAGACAAGACCTTTGTCTTTAATTTTTCTACTTTTTACGAAAGACTGGCGCAGGTGGAGAAATTCATGCCCATTGGTGTAAAAGTGCAGACGGTATCAAGATCTTGCACTCATTTTTATGCATAAACAGAAATACAAACGCATACATTCGATTTTATATATATAGATGTGTTAACTTGACAATAGACACTTACTTACTGGCAGTGTTCCTGGGATTCCGCAATCTAGTAGACTAACTTGGGTGTTAACGGGAGCACCAAAGTTAGTACCTGCTCTAGAGAATAATTTTGACTGAGCTGCAATTTGAGCATGTACCTCAAGACCAATTACGCTTTGCCATTTACTTTTCGAAGAGAATTTTCTGCACTGTAATATTTGAGATATCTTTAAATAGCTCAGGCTATATTTGAGGCTCTCAAATGCGAAAGGATTAATGATAATAACTAAATGAACTATCCAATAAAATTAGTTTACGCGGTAATTACGTTCTAAGACCATACTGGCTATACAAGACATTTGACAAAAAAAGAACGAGAAAATACAATTAAAAAATAACCGAGAACGCGAGGGTATTTTCGGCTGTTGAAAAAACGAAGCGAAAAGACAAACGCAAATATTTCGCACACTTCCCCCAACCTGTCCTTTGAGCGTTGTAATACTGCAGAGGATTAAGTCACACTTAGGAACTTTCCTGCTGAAGTTCGCAGCTCAAATGATGGTGATGCCAGAAATGATCTTAAAACAATTCTTAAATTAGTTGATGCAAATGGAAGCAAAACTGCTATATATTCCTATGCTGCTTCCTAAATCTTAATACACCCAATTTTTACTCTATTTTACGTCGAGTAGATTGACTGCGAAGGTCATAATCAATGACTGCAAATGTGATAAAGAACCTTCAAACAAGAAAAACTACAAGGGGAAGTTTTGTAATGAGAAGACCGTTCCAGCATTTGAAACAAAGTTCAAGAAATTTTTTGAAGATTCTTCTCTCTGAGGTATTTTCCTCTAGGTTAGTTTTGATTATTTGCCTTCATAGCTCAACGTGGCAACACTGACAAAAATGTCGTCAAATTCAACTAGTTAGTTTTGCTTATTTGCTTTTGCAGTTCAACATGGCAGCACTGACAAAAATGTCGTCAAATTCAACTAGTTAGTTTTGATTATTTGCTTTCGTAGCTCAACGTGGCAACACTGACAAAAATGTGGTCAAATTCAACTAGTTAGTTTTGCTTATTTGCTTTCGCAGTTCAACGTGGCAACACTGACAAAAATGTCGTCAAATTCAACTAGTTAGTTTTGCTTATTTGATGGAACATCACGATTATTGACCTTAATTAAATATAACTTAGCCAACATTTGACTGGTAATGATTTTGTTGGGTATAATTTAAATGATTTTGTATCCAGTTGTATAATTAAGGAGGGCTAGTGGTATACTTTTCTCCAGGTCCGTATCTGTTGAGGTACCATTTAGATAGAAGCGCATTTTTTTAATCCTAAGGGTATTTGCTAACTAGGGAATGGAGGAGCAGAAACTAAAATTGCATCTTTATACTGAAAAGTAATCTTAGTCACCAGTAATAATCCCAACTGGCTTGTTTAAATTTCAACACATTACATTGAGCTAGATTGTGTACTTCTTTTTTAAATTCATGCTTACTGAGCTTCTCAATTTTCATGTTCTCACTGTAATGTTCAAGTTTTTGCAGCAATTTGGGTTAATTGCTAGGAATCCTCTCTAGGCTTGTAAACCAAGCATCTATTTTCTCCAGTAAAGCTTTGTAGATATCCTGAGCAATACTTGATTATCTGTCACGATGTTCTTGATCTAGGTGGTGTACAACAGTCTGAAATAAGGGCTGGCCATCTAATATAAAGGGATTGCTTTCAGGAGGTAGCTCCATCGGCGCGTATGGCGGCACCGGTACCCAGGCCCGTGCTTGGCCGGTCGGGCGTCAGCAGGAACAGCGGAATACTGAACAAGGCAAACCACAGCGCCACGACGAAAGTCGTCGCCCGGACGTTGGCCGCCTGGTCGGTGCCGACACCGAACCAGGGTACGTCGGGCTGGATGAAGCCGACCAGGCAAAGCACCAAACAGGCCAGCCCGCCGATATAGCCCAGCCCCCACGCGAACCCAGACAGCCGCCCGATGCCCCCCGGCGGGGCGATATCGGCCAGCATGGCGTTGTAGAACACCTGGAGATATTTTGTTTTTTTTTCAATTATTAAGTTTTAACGGATTATTTCTTATAATTTTATGATTTTGAGATTTCGTCTTTTTAAAGCGAAGTCCCTAGGTCCATATTTTTGGGGTACTGACCATTTCAAGGTTTGAGGCCTGCCATGCTGTTCGAATTTCTTTAATTCACGCTTTTCTGCTCATATCTTACCATTTATCAGCTATTTAATGTTTTTTTACCGTTTAGTAGGTTTTAGCTTCTCATTTTTAGTACTTTTATAATTTTAGCGCTTGGAATTTGGTTTTTTTTAGTTTAAGCTTTGCCATGTTGACCCGCCTTCAAAATTTTTCAATTTTTCAACCGATTCGGGAACCCCTCAAGGTTTTCATGCCGGTCACGACGCTTCACGAGGAGCTCGAGATGGCGGTAACCGCAGGGTAAAACCGCTCTACCCCACAGACTTGCCTTGTTTCGCATGATTAGGCTTAACGCTCTAAAACAGAAAACGATATAAACCATTGAGGGACATTGACCGATACAGTATCCACGACCTCATCAATATCAGGTGTGGTCTCACAGTGGCCATGACCTGAGAAAGGTCATTTCCTGCTCATTCCTTTCACGATCTTTCTGGTTCGAGTTTAGCACTTGCGGTCCCGTTTCTAATTTTTACGGCTCCGAAGAAATTTTTTTTTTTTTACTACTTTTGACCCAAAATAGCAAAACTTGTGTGTTCTATTTTTAAAATGACAGTGATACTTGTCGACCACATTCATCACCCTGGATACAAGCTATGAAATTTCCATATATGTTAATTTCGTTGTTACAATTTCTATCAAGATAACACTCATTATTGAAGTAGTTTAGCCCCATTTTCCTACAATAATGCCGATTGTTATTTGCTAATTGCTATTTCACTTTATTTAAATAGTTTTAGTTATTAACGATACTAGATGAAGTAAAGATGTTAAAGATGGAATAGCGAACACTTTAGTTATTCTAGTGCCTCTAGAGGCACACAGGGCGTCAGTGAGTAGCCTCTAATATTCCATCAAGTAAATTGCTACGGGGACGACCGCCCAATCTGGGATAAGACTTGCCTGGAGGGCTCTTCTGTGACGTTCGTATGGTCTACAGAGCATGTTTGTTGGTCTTCCTCGGTGACGGATGCCTTCCGATTGCCAGTGGAGGAGTATTTTGGGAACTCTATGTTACTTCAATTACTCCAGGCGAGCGAGAAACGATAACAGCAATTGAAAGAAACAAAGACAAGTATGCTTACTATGTAGGCATTCGTTGGTTATATATCACAAAAGGAGCATTTAATGCGAACGTCATTGCACCTATGATACGTAGTTTTAGCCAGTACGATGCAATCACTAGAAACGGCATTGGCGTACAATGGCGCACCGACTTTGACTATAAAGATTATATTCCAGGCAAGATGAAGAAAAAATTAGATGCTTTGAAAAAAGAAGAACTCACTGAATACAAAATGCGTGTACTAGCTTTTCCATTTTTCAAAGAATATGGAATGATTTAGAGTATCAAATGCTTTTTTTATATCATAACAAATGCATAATATACAATTACCATTATACAATGAATCATTAATTTTAAGCAAAAGGGCTGCAAATGTTTCTTCAGTAGAACGACCCGATCTAAAACCAAACTGGCTTTTGGTTAAATTTTTTTTTTTTTTTATCCGAATAGAGTTAAAATTCTCATTTGTAATAGCTTTTCTATAATCTTTGACAAAGGCAAAAGTATTGCAATAGGTCGGTAATTACTAACATTGGTTGTTATCTTGAAAAACAAGCAAAAATTTTAATAAGCCTGAACTTTAAAAGAAAAAAAAATTATAAATAATAATAATAAAGTCCGAGTATTTTGGCTTCATATCCAAAAAACCTTATCAAACAGGACAAAGAGTTGAAACATGAGGAAAAAATAGCTTAATTAAACTAACAATTGCATAAAAAGATAGGATAAAACACAAGGGCTAAGAAAAAATTAAAACAAAAGAAACACGCAACTAATAGACTATAATTGGTATTGTAAATCAAGTCCATGCGATCAGTAAAAACAAAAGGAAGAGTGACTTTTTGAGCGTATTGAGCCAAAACATGAAAATTTAAATGAATAAAAGTTACTATTAATGCATCATCATATCCTACAACAGCCACAAATGGAATAACAAAAAGAAATTAAAAATAAAAAGTCATTAGAAAAATAATATTTAAGCTAACATGCACCTATTAGGGTTTGTCGAAATATCGAGTTTTTCTTTCAATTTTCTTCTTTCTGTTTGTGTGCAACGTTTTTCATATGTTTTTTTCTTTGTTATGTTTATAATGACGGAGACCACACTGCCTTTCCATAATACAAATACAGAAGAGGGAAATGTCTGATCTTTTGATAAGACATGGATGCCCAGCAGGACGAGCGCACTCAAGCAAGAGTCTAACATAAGACCAATAATTAGTTCTTAAACTAGTTGTTCGAAGGCTAAATCTTCTAAGTTTAGAAAAGTATTTTAGGAAAAAGCTAACAGATTTAATTATGTCACATACATGAGAATTAAACCTAATATCACTGTCCAACCAAACAAATAAGATCTTTAGAGGCTCTTTGTTATTCAGTTCTAAGTCGGCGCAGTCAGTTACATCGGCTTTGAGGAAGAATTTCGACATGAAGAGTTGATGGAGGCATCGGTACCCGCGGACTTCCAGTGATCGATGAGGTCTGTCCGAGTGAATCGGAACGCAATGCATTCAAGACATCAGTGAACGCGATACGTTGATTGTGTTTACCCGGATCACGATGGATTACTTCACCATTCTCAACATCGAGTTCGGAAGGATCCACATCGTCAAAGAATTCCCTGGCTGCGATTGAAAGAAGCTGATTCTTGACATCCCGTGCTGCCTCCCGGCTGGCCCAACCGGTCCGATACATGGTGGAAGAGGCAAGCGATCCATGGTTCCAGGGGCAGGAATTAAACTTGTAGGAGGATTAACGGTTTCAATATAAACATCATAGCTAGCAATATCATTATCAACATCACTACCAGACCATGAAAGGGTCTGTGTTGTAATTCCAGAGAAATTAGCTCCCATTGTTGGCGCAACTACATCTGCTGGAAATGGCGGATGCGATTCTACAGGGTCTCCTGCATTATAGAACTTCCAAGTGGCACTTTCAGCCGTTTCGGGAACTGTATTTGATTTTGATATAACATACCAAGAATAAGGTGTCCCCTTATTAATTGTGATGTCAAGTTGGTTTGTAGATGCTGGGGTATTAAAATTTTGGGGTTCCTGAACTTCTCTAAAATCAGTGGAAAAATTCGGTAATGTATTGAAAATAAAATAAAAACAATGGTTATTGTTGCAACAAAAGGGGATAAAAAAGTATGTTTTTGGCGTTATCTTAAATTCTGATGTGATTAAGCAAAACAGATTTCAGATTAAGCAAAATCTTAAAACTCTTGGAAACGACAGAAGGGTGAAATAACCATTGTGTTTGAAATAATGAGTTCAGTATTTATGCTGTACTGACCAGGAAAAAAAGTGTAATAATAGGATTTGATCCCGTAAGCAGACTATAGAAAGTCTCCACGTGTGGAATTGGTTATTTCGTAAAATTTATTTTCTGAATCATAATATTAGAAATAGATTGCTGGTCCAACTGTATAGGGCACAGTTCCATTAAATGGAAATGACTCTTTGGAATTCTAATGGGGGCAAAATTGTTAGAATATAAAAGCATTTTGAAAAAAATGCCTTGAACAAAAGTGCAATCCCCGCAAAAAAAATTAGTAAAGTATTATGTGACGCGGATGTGTGCACCTTCATTCCGTAACATACCACGCATGTGCTGTCATTACGTAGCTTAAAACCCTTATGATCTCATCGGCCACATAAACTGTATTGTTCTTCTTTGAGTAAAAGATGATAGCCGTATTTTTTAAGTAATTGATAACAGTGTCTATATCCAATTTTTTTACAGGAATTATCAGATAATTAACCAACTTCATTTCTTCTTGTGATAATTCTAATTCCTGCGCTAAAGTTAGAAGGATCGACAATTCATCATCCGAAATCTTTGCTTCTCGATTGTTATCTAAGTCGTTATGGAATGCTGTATACAAGCAAGATTTATAAATTCTATAATCGCGTATTCGTTGCTCTACGACATAAGTTACGGCCCTTCCCCTGGATCTGGAGGGGGGTTTGTTGACAACGAATTTTTTTGTAGTGTTATCCTTGGACTGTTTCAAGCAAAGTTGCTGCCTCAAAATTTTCATTTGGTGCATCTGGGGAAAATTTTGATACATTTCCGTTAGCTTTTGACTCATAGAAAGGTAACTAGAACTTTTAATTTCCAATCAAATGGGCCATCTTCCAATTATCTACGACCACCTCTTAAATAAAAGACGCCTTATACACATCCGGAGCATAACTTAAAACACTTGCCTCAGGCTGTGCCCTGATCGCTAAATTCGCGAACTGTTTCCTCTGCAATCTCTGCACGAACGTTTACCGTAATAACTTGTGCACCATTCTCTGCCAATTTTTTACATATAGCTTTACCGATTCCCCGCGTTCCGCCGGTAACAATCGCGACCCTATCGTTGAATTTCATCGTTCACCTAAATTTTTTCTTTAGTTTTAGCACGTGGCCAGAATAACAACTTTCGCTTTGAATAATCTACAACTATTCGGCAGAGATATTCAGCTTAGAAAACTTCAATTCAATACAGGTAAGCAATTGATTGGAAAAATGATCGGCCACGTTCAATCGTCCCAGCATCGGCAGCTGGGTGAGTTATGGACTGGGAAGTTGGAACCGCAATCTGCCTTCGTTCATGGTGATCTCTCCGGGGTTGCCGTACGCGGGCGGCCAAGTTTGGGGATCCGACTTTTTGCCCGTCGTCCATCAGGGCACGCGGATCGTGCCGGGAGACGAGCCGATTCCTCACATGCATCGCAAGGCGGATGCCTCTGCGCAGGCGGCGGAGCTCGACTTGCTGGACTTTTTCAATCAGGAGCATCTGCAGAGCCGGCCCGAGGATGCGGCTCTGCATCGGCCCAACAAGCTGGAATACGGAGATGAACCATGAATCGCGACACCAAACCTCCACTTGATTCATCAATCTCCACAAAAGATTTCCGCGACCTCTACTGGTACAAAACCGAACTGGTGGATTTTTGCCGAGCAAATGACTTAGACAAACGGGGTGGCAAACTTGAGCTTGCTGAACGTATCGAAAAGTTTTTGGCTACCGGCAAGCGCACGCGCCACAAAACATCGAAGTCCACTTCAACATTTGACTGGAGTAGTGCCAAACTGACACTGGAGACGCCTATCACCGATAATTCTTGGAAAACTGTAGCCTACTCACGTGCAATAAGTGCCAAATCCCCTTCCACGACTAAGCTCTATCCGAACCGTGTTAAATCAGGTTCTACATCTATGGCAAACAAAATGTTGGTGGTAAAGCTGGCCAGGAAAAAACGCATTAGAATAGTTTTGTGTAGACCTAAAATAAAGATTTTTTGGGGGTTACAGCCCTCCCAGGAATCAGTGATTTAAACTTTAATTACCACATAATGTGACATTTTTTCTGCTGTTTTGAGAAATTTGTCCCAGCCCCGCTACAGTCGAAAAAAGTTTGGGCTGAAAACGCCTTGTTGGCGAAATATTCATTCCATGTTTTAATTTCCCTTCGTTTTCAATTGCTGGCCATAAACCCGTCTGTCGTCTTTATATTCATTTCTTTGCTTTTGTCATGGCTGGCCAGTTCGGCTTTGGATATTTTATTCTAAATATGAAGGTATTTTTTGGATTGTGTATTAATAATTAGTGACAGATTTGTAACTTGGTGTAGATGGATATCTTATCTACCAATTTTTAGCTCTTAACAAGCGAGGGGCTGTTGAATTTTCCGTGTTACATTGAATTTATACCAGAATGACAGAGAAGACGTAATTCTTGTGCTGCATGCACACTGAATAGATAGCATTTTCCTTAACAGTATTTTCTTTATTTTAAACTAGCCTCTCGTTAGCTTTTCGGACTCTTGATACATTTAAGATACTCTGTCAATTTTTTACCAAATCGCTTTGGGAGTAATAGTGCTGGAAAAATTCGCCAATGGGGAATTTTACGCTGAGCCTCGCAAAGTGATTTTGAGACATCGAATGGGCTTAAGCAGACGGACTTCTATACAAATTATCTACTATATGAAAGCGAGTTTTGTCTGTGTTTGGTTATCTGTCTGTAATTCAGTGCTGTAACCAGCATGGATACCTACTGGGCGGAAGTTAAAACTGCCGAGCCCTTTCTGTGTCAAATGAGCAACTCTTCCATGCCTTAAAACAGCCTATTTTAGAAAATGGTGGGGAAAACATTAACACTATTGAACTGTATCGATTTTATTTCGTGAATATGATGCTCTGGGATGAAATCAAATTGATGTTCTAAACTCGAGGTTTGTGATTCACTATGAAGGGTAGCACAATTTAGGCGTCGTATTCTCAATCATCAGTTTAGGCTGATAATGGCATCTTTTTGGCATGCTAAATTACCCAATAGCTTCGTTCAAGTAATGCATAAAATATTTTTATTGAAATAACGGCATGTAGAATATCATCATAAAAATAAAAATAAATGCTTTCAATCCATTCCATAAAATACTTCATTATTCTTTCTCTTGACATAGCACTTATCCAAAAATTTCTGAATCCAAAAAGTTTGAGACAAAAATTATAAGTTGTAAAAAAATTCTAAGTCCAAAAAGGGGGAGGCGAAAAGTTTGGGGGAGGAGCTTTGGGGCCCTTGCAGGCTGGGGCATGGAAGACCAAGGACTGATCCTGTCCTAGTCCTATCCCTCGTACATCGGAAGGCAACCTACAATGATCTGATTGGTTCATTAGGACGTTTATCAAGTAAGTTTGTACTTTACTGGTTTGTGAATGTCCTTGTTGTCCGAACAAACAAACTCCTTGTTTGTCCCACGTACCGTCTCTCACAATCTTGTCAACTCTACTTTCATTTTTTTTAGGCAAGACGGAAAATCAAGTGGAACAGTTACAGAATTTAGTTCGTGATAACTTCCCTCTATTTGTACGATGTGCGGAAGGATTTGAAGAATTCCGTCAAAGTTGAACGGCGGCTTTAACTTGCATAACAACTGACCTCCGGGTGCACCGGGCAATGGACGTTCCGTGATTCTGCCCGATCACGGCGCGGAAAACAGCGCACGCCGCTGCTGTGCACGCTCGGTTATGATGCAACCGCCTGCAACGGGGGAAAGCAGTGATGAATTTTGGCCTGTATTACCTGCCCGCGTTTGACGCTGCGGTGCACCACGATGCATCCACGCTGTATGCCCAGGTCACCGAGCAGGTGGTGCTGGGTGAAGCGCTCGGCATGACCAGCGTGTGGGTTTCCGAACATCACTTGGGGGGAGACGATCGCCTCCACCACCCCCCCGTATCCTTGTAGCACAAAAGTGCTATTTTAGCACTAAGGCCGTCCAAAGGTAAATCATGTATATACATGAAAAGTCACTTTCCGAGTTAGATATACCACTGAATTCAGCTCAAAGAGGTGAATCTAATGGTATATTCCAGAATGTCCTAATAAAATCCCTTGCAAAGACATTACATTTCTGGCAAAAAAACATCTGCAGCATTTTACCCTGTTTGCCAAAGTTAAAAAATCGATATTTGGCAGTGTCATCAAACTTTGGCATGTATTTTGGCGTTATCTACACCCATAACTTCTACTTCCTCCGAACTGGGCCACCCGCAAATGAATGACCTCAACGCAATTTTAGCTCCCGGAATGTTCGTCCGGCACCCGGATCACCCCGAATGGGGGGTCGGTCAGGTTCAGTCGAACGCGGGCGGCAAGATCACCGTGAATTTTCCCGACCAAGGAAAGCTCGTGATTGACGGAGCGCGCATCTCCCTTATCCCCGTCTTTGAGCCATAACGGTTTATGAAGGGTTAACGAACCCCCTCGAATTAGCCATAAATGCCGCGCACTCTTTGCCCACCATTGCAGGATACGGCATTTTACCAAAACATTCCTTAAAGTGCATGATACTCCGATCAGCAGAAACGTAAATGCATTCCAATTTGGTGGATGGATTCCCCCTATTCACCATTTTATAGAATGAATTCATAATTGGATTAAAACGCTTGCAATCGGATTTCCATACCGCACCAAAGTACAAGGCAATCAAATCCTGTCCATGAATATACGACAGTGTAGAAGTTTTGATCAGTTTGTTGTTCCCATTGGCAGACCGTTTGTAGAGATGCGGTCCCACCAATTGTTCGATGGGTGTTCACTGACGACATTATAATTAGCATGAGAAAGTAAATTGGTGTCAAGAGTCAGGCCAGGATTAATAAAAGATGACTCACTGCTTTGTGGTGGAATACCGTAGCCATAACTCGGGACTTTAAACTCTCTACTGTCTTCTCTAGGGGAGGTGAAATCATCAGATACTTTACTAACAACGGTGTCAGGCTCAAAAATCAAAGTAACACCATAAGAAGGCCCATTATTCATAGAAACTGTGTCACCATTTTTTGATGATATGGCACTTTTGTCATACAAAACGTTAAGATATTCCTGTTCTCTCGAATCGGTAATGGTAAAGAGTTCCATATTTTTGGTCTAATGTAACGAAAGCTAAAATTGGCCCTATTAGTTGGTCGCAATTCATGTGAAACAAGTTCTGCTTATTTATTTGCATAAGTCAGTGTGTTAACACTGGTGAAAATTTGGTGCTGCCTTAAAAGCTTCATAATTTTGAAACCACCGAAACAAAAATTCTAAAAAAACATGTTGTCCAGGTATCAATAGACCTAAGATTGGTTCATTGCGTTAAAATATTCTTGTCAATATTAATTTGATCGTGTTCTGTACCAATCATTTTCATTTTCTCAGAGCTAAAATTATTTATAACAAGGTTAGTTAGGGTAAAAAGTGCTTAAATTTAAATTTAAGATAGAAGCAATTATTATATTTGTAAAGAGCATTGAAAAGGCATTGAGTGGTATATTCACTTTATACAAAAGCCAGTTATATGATTTGCTATAATTTTACCAGAAAATTTTCCTTAATAGTTACTTCCTTTTATGCACATTCTTTTCAAATATATTAAAAATAAGTTTGTGTGGCAACTTGAAATAGATTTTGTTTTCTATAACTATGATTGGCATTGTATCCTAGGTTCTTATTGAATTTTTACCATAAAACTGGAGAGAAATGAGTAAGTGAAAACAGTATTTTTATGAGCTTTCAGGGTTTAATTTACTTTAATCTATTGCAAGGAAACTTCGTTTTAGTGCCTAAGTCCTTTACCGTTTTTCAAGAAACCCCTCTAGAAAAAGTAGAGTTGAAGAAGCGACAATATGTAAAATACATTTGTGGTCACGTGTGTTGCATTAGAAACACAAAGAAATTATTTTGGGTCAAATGTCTTTCCAGAAATTGTTTCCCAGGAGCCAACTGTGTTTTGATGAATATGTTAAAGGGTAGATCAGGAACGCCAGGAGCGTTAAGTTGAAACTCTCAGGGCTACTGCTACTACTACAATCATTAGATGGACTAATAGAATATAAAGTAAAAACTTTCGAGAAATTTTAGTATGAATTAAAACTAAATGAAAAGGCACAATGTAACTGTTGGTTTTCAAAGTGGTAAAGCGTATATTTCGACAGGTACCATGAACAAACCGTCCTTAGCGCTCGAAAAAGGAAAGAAAAACCAAAAAAAAAGTAAAGTGAAATGCCAGAAACAATAACCAAGTCAAAGCAGTGAAAAGATCAATAAAAGAGCTGATCGTCGCTGATCTTCGAGGTCGTTGCCTCATGCTCGACCCGGGCGCTGGGGTTTCGGGATTCGATATAGGGCACCGTATGGGCGCCGCATTTATCGCCGATCAACAGGCTGTCGCATTGGGTGAAGTTGCGGGCGCCCTCGGCCTTGGGCATCACCTTGACCAGGCCGCGATAGGTGTTGTCGGCTTTGCCGGCGCTGATCCCCTTGGAGATGATCGTCGAGCGGGTGTTCTTGCCGAGATGGATCATCTTGGTGCCGGTATCGGCCTGCTGGGCGTTGTTGGTTGCCGTGCCCCTGCGTTCGCCGTGGCCGGTGCGTGGATGCAGCGGATCGCGAACGGGTCGGCTAGCGGGCGACGCGTCGCTTGCGGGCCGGCTTCTGGGTCTTCTTCTCGTTGTCGCCTTTGCTCTTCCCGTCCTGGCGCGCGTGCTGTGCGAAGAAGTCCCAGATCATCGGTGTCGCCGACAGTTTGGCGCGGCCAGTCGGCCAGCCGTGCCCCCAGCCCTCGAGGCTGTACAGCTCGACGCGCGTGCCGCTCTTGCCGTCGGCCCAGGTGTCGAGCCAGCCGACCGCGCCCTCTGCCATATTCTAAATCAGCGTAAAAATAAGATTCTTTTGATGTATCTATTGGTTTCAAAATTGCATTTTTAGAGTTTCGGTTACTATTGAGCCGGGTGGCTCCTTACTACAGTTCTTTACCACGAACTGTTTGATTGCTGCTGCCTTGCATGGTGCCTGCTCCTGTGAAAGAGATCTAAATTGACGCATTCGTGTTTGATTCATGCATCAGATGCTTGCTACAAGTGTCGAATTCGATCTTTATAGCCAGATATCATTCTGAAATTAGATTATTATTATTCCGTCGGGTGTTGGTGCTTAGGACGTCGGTGTCGATGATCAGCGGAATCCGTCCGTCGCCGCTCATGAGCCGAGCACCGCGGTGGCCGACTGCAGCCAGGCCAGACGTTGCGTGTCGTCAGCCGCCAGCGGCAGTTGCGCAACGCCGAGCAGCCGCCGCACGGTTTCCATGGCGGCAAAGGCGGCGGCCAGATCTGCATCGTAACCCGGTGGCTCTCGATAGGCGGCGCTGACCGCGGCGCGCTGCGAGGGTTCGAGTCCGGCCAGTTCCAGGTGAGCCAGCATCACCCCGACGTCGAATTCCGGCGCCCCGACGAAGGACACAATATCCTTGTAAATATAAATTTCCATTAAGATCTGATCACCCGTTCGTAAGTATAAATACCTCATGTTTTTCTAATTTTTCCGAATTAACCGTCCCCCACTCCCCCCAAGATGGTCGAATTGGGGAAAACAACTATGTCTATTTTAATCTAGTCTGATCCCTAAAGAACCTGCCAAATTTCATCGTCCTAGCTTATCTGGAAGTGCCCAAACTAGCAAAACTGGGACCAACAGACCAACAGAATTTGCGATCGCTATATGTCACTTGGTAAATACCAAGTGCCATAATAAATACATTAGACTTCAAGAGAACTTCGCAACATTAGAACTTCAAGCTGAACTTGTAGCCAGAAATACATTCACAAATGGGAGGTGTGAACGAATAAATTTAAGAAATGGACGCAACATTAGAAGAAGAAAAACAATAAAATTCCAAAACAGGATGAATGACAAAAAAATGAGAGGAGCAAGTTCTAGAATAAACTCAAAACTCCGCTTTAACTTCTCAATTACAGCCAATTGTTGTAAAGCGACTCATAAAGCAAGTCGTTGTTCGAATCAAAATTAAAATTCACCAGGTACTCTGGATCATATAATGAGAGAAAGGTTCAGATGGCTAGGGCACGTTCTGCGGATGAAGAGTCACAGATTGTCGAAGATTGTCCTTTTCAAGCAACCGTCTACGGCTAAAGGGATTATTACCTTATTTATTTAATAATATTTCAAACAAGAACTATGTTATTCAAAACTGTGAGAATTGAATAAATCTTTCATTCTAGGCGCTTTATGTTAAATAATTTATAAACTTCATTACATTACTCCTGTGTTAATGAATTCATTCTTGAAATTTTGGGAGAAAAGTCAAACTGTAGCGTGAATAATCTGAGATTTGTTGAAAATAGTCTGAAGGTCAAATAACTGTGCACTCAGTTTTGACAACATTCCTCCCCAGTCCCCAAGGCAAGGGTTGTAACCTTAGCAAGTTGCTCATTCTTAACATATAAAGTTTTTATGGAAGAGGTGATCGCATAAACTTTGGAGAGTGCTCTTTCGATTGAAAATCAGAAATTTTAGTGGCAATTTTAAGAGTTAAAAGTGAATGAAAGGCAATCAGAGCCCACCCCCCCCCCCCCCCCCCCCCCTCTCTCCCTCCCTCCCCCCCCCCCCCCCCATATTTTTTTTATTTTTGATAGGGCTGTTTCAAAAAGTTTTTAAAAGCATTTTCAGTTTTAATTTTCACTATTCAATGTAAGGTTTTATATAAATATAGTTTTCTGGTGTTGTGCTGAAGACGGTCCTTGCACATAGGGCCGAAATATTCACTGCATTGAATTCCACTGCCTTGAAAATAAAGTTTCCCTATTGTTTCTAAGTTGTGTTCTTTTGATATGGAAAGGTAGTGTGCTCTTCGTCGCTATTTACATCACGGTAATTATAAAAATCACCTTTATTTGAATGTGAAATTAAAACTTTCAATTTTCTTTCTGATTTTGATAATTCTACACAGCATTATGGTATGTCTGGTATTATTTTGATAGAAACAGGCACAACTTTTCTAGAACCGTTCTGAATTTTGACGATAACTTGCAAGATTTAGAGAATGCCTGAAAGGATTCTTATAAATTCTAACAAGATTTGATAATAAAAGACAAGATTTTGTAATATTTAAAATGAATTGGTAATATCATACAGCACTTCGATAGCATCATGCAAGGTTTAGATAATATTTGCCAAGATTTTGATAATCTTGAAAATAGCAGACACTATTTTGATAACACTAAGTCTAGCCCCTCCCATGGGGACTGTGGGGGAGTAAGTGGTCTCCAAAGACATAGTTATAAGGTTTTTCAGCTACGCTGAATAACATGGCTATCTCAGAATTTTGATCCGTTGACTCTGGGAAAATAATTAGCGTGCTTAGGTGCCCTCCAATTTTTTTGGTCACTTAAAAAGGGCGCTAGAACTTTTCATTTCCGTTGGAATGAGCCCTCTCACAACATTCTAGGACCTCTGGGTCGATACGATCACCCCTGGGGAAAAAAACAAACAAATAATCACGCATCCGTGATCTGCCTTCTGGCACGTAATCCACTTTCATTTTAATTTAACTCCTTCTTTAAATGTTGGCTCAGTTTGCACTGCTCGCAAATCAATATTATATCGATAATATCACAAAATCAATATTCAGCGTTTATTTTACCAGTATCTCTGTTTATGTCCAGTTTTAGAAAATATGCTTTATCATTTTTTTATCCCAATTATCCCAATTTTTTATCCCATTTAGGAAAAAATCCTAAATTTGGCGTACAGAGCCAGGTGTTGCGGAGGAGGCAGCTTCCTTTACATACAAAATAATTCCTGTTTGTTTGAAGTTTTAATGGTGTGGTTTGCTCTTTATTAGGTTGTAGCTCCTGTTGCAACCAAGAAACTTCCATAGATGTTTAGACATCAATATTAACCACAGAGCTAACTAAATCCTTTCTCACACAGTTTAGAAGGCATCTACCTTTTTGAGAAGAAAGATTGAGGACCCTATTGTTTCTATGTGTTATATAATTTTTACCATTGAAGTTTTGACCAGAGACCAAATGAGATTGTTGGATGCAAACAATTTCATGGGATTCAAAATCCAAAAACCTTTTCAACTCAACCAGACAATCAATGGGTAAACCTGTTGTGAATTTTCTCTTCGTGAAACATATACATCGATTTTTTTTTCTCGTGAAACCGGTTTTGTTCGTGGAACTTGTTGCATACTGATTTTTTTTCGTGAAACTCAATTTATCTTGATGATTTTCTTCGTGAAAGTTGGTGTATCTTGATTTATTCTTTCGTTAAACATAATTTATCAGGATATTTTTCCTTGTGAAACTTTTTGCATGCTGGTTATTTCTTCGTGAAACATGATGCATGCTGATTTTGTTCGTGAAACTTGTTGCATATGGATTATTTCTTCAAGAAACTTAAGGTATCTTGGTAGAAGTTTCAAGCTCCCATCTACAAAAATGTGGAATTTCGCATTTTTTGCTAGAAGACAGATCATGGATGTGTGTTTATTTGTTTTTTTTTCCCAGGGGTGATCGTATTGACTGAGTGGTCCTAGAATGTCGCGAGAGGGCTCATTCTAAGGGAAATTAAAATTTCTAGTGCCCTTTTTAAGTGACCAAAAAAATTGGAGGGCACCTAGCCCCCTCCCACGCTCATTTCTTCCCAAAAGTCACCGGATCAAAATTCTGAGATTGCCATTTTATTTACCATAGTTGAAAAACCTAATAAACAGACAAACTCTAAAAACAAACACTAAAATAAAAAGGTAAAAATTTGCGAAGTTACAATTTTTATGACAGGCTTAGCCGGAGTGGTTGAAGGAATTATTCATGAAATAGCGAGCCTTTTTTTGTGAATGCTTGCTTGAGAGGGCCCTCATATCATACCAACTTTTACCTATCAAATAAGAAGATGAGTTTCTTGAGGATGGGAATCAAAACTTATTGAATTTTTCCTAAGAGCACGCTGCCATTCTATGATGAACAAATAAAAGTCAAATGAAGACAGACAGCGAATACAGATACTCTTTGTTTGAAGAAGGTTTACCTTTTCTTGTGTACATTTTAAATTTCCTTCTCTTAGTTTTTCAAATACTTTCATTGGGGTTACTGAATGGTCTTTTGAATTCTTATCCATACACATTACGTCGTCAACAAAATCAATTATGTTATCTAAATCTCTTAACAAGTGAAGTAAGTTTCTATCTGTGCACTTGAACTCGTTTTTAGTCCGAAAGGTATTCTTACATATTCATAAGAGCCACACTCTGTTGTCGAGAACGCAGTTTTAATTACATCATCCTCAACTATTTTAACTTGAAGGATGAAGCGCAATGTCCATTTTAGCTTAAAATGTCTATTTTATTTATAAATAAATTAAATATCGCTAATACCTTTCTTCAAACAGCCATAAAATTATATAAGAATGATAGGCAAACTCACGACATTCCAGATTATCTAGGTTTGAAAACCAGTGACTGCAGTCAAAACTCATGAAACCAGTTGCTTTTTTTGATCATGTGACTTAATTGGAACTTTTAGAATGTTTTTATCAATCTTAGTTGACCTAACTCATTCTTTCTATCAGATATTTATTATTCTGTCTCAGCAGTTGTTCTTGTAGGGGGATTTTTTTGGTTTGGGGGAGGGGTTTATGTGAGGGTAACTTTCCATGGAGGAATTTGTCATGGTGGAAGAAAATTTCCATGAAGGGGACGCAGGATTTTTTTGCATTAAAAAAAAAAATATGAAAAGTTTTTTCTACTGAAAGTAAGGAACAGCATTAAAACTTAAAACGAACAGAAATTATTACGCAGATGATGGATTCACCTCTTCCTAATACCCTGCTCTTTACGCTAAAGTAATTTTATAAATTTCAACTATTTATTCTACGGCCTTTGTTATTCTGGGGTAATTCTTCTAGTTTAGTTTGTTAATTTATTGGACACACCATTTTTTCGTGTAATATTGTACTAGCTCCCTTAATTTTCTACTAATTATCTTATTTATAACCGATTTCTTTCTTGATTAGTTTTGAATATTTATCTGTTGCTATTATATTTCTGCTTTATCTCTGTTCTTGCTTCTCATTTTACTTTAGATAAGAATCGATTTTAGATCTTTTAGAGCTTGTGGTAGTCATTTAGTAATAAATTTTGTTTTATCTTACTACCCGATTTCAGCCATTACTCTTGAAGTATCAGGGATAGTGAGAATTCATTTCAGATCCTTTTCAAAATAGTACTTTATCAACAGGCCCACCTAGATATACATAAGCTTCTAAGAAATCAACTATTTAGATTCCAGCAGAAGTCTATGCTAGAATGTCCTCAGCATCAGGAATGGATTAAGCTTTTAGCTTAAGAGCCTGCCTAAAGATTTTTGTATTTTGGCATTTCAAAGGCTATTTTATACACTTTAGCTTATAGACCCAATAAAGAACTTTAAAGAATTAAAGCAGAGATATGCTCAGTTAATCAAATAATTATCCAATTGTACCATCAAGTCACAAAATTTTTTTCTCGCTTCGCAAATCCTTGCAAAGGAATGAATCAAACACGCAACCCGACCTATTTCAGTTCAGAAGATTTGCTCAAGTTCGACCCTGATTGCTGATTCACTAAATCTTCGAACGTCGATTTTTGGCAACGACCGTCGTTTCCTTTTTTCAACATGGAAACCGGGTACAATTTGAAAAACTCCGTTTTTCTCGACGATTTCCGTTTGATTGGCCAAACCACCACTTTGGCACAGAGCGTGCCTATAGCTATGTCAAACCACATCAAACGAGGAATTCAATGCACGCTGGACACTGTATTTGGGGAAAAAGAGGCGCGGAAGAGGTTTTAGTTACCCTCCATTTTGTTGACACTTAAAAAGAGCACTGAGACTTTTGACATCTGTTCAAATGAGTCCTTTTCCTAAATACATCAGACCATTGGTCAGATACAATTAGCCCCTGGAAAAAATACGTATCGACGATGTTTCTTATGGTAAAATTACAAAATCCCGCATTTTTGTAGATGTGAGCTTGAAACAGTGTTTCCACTATGGGGATTTCCCCCCTAAAATGGGGATTTTTTGAGTCTTTTAGGGGCGAGAGTTTTTTTTACCCACAATCTTGTTTCCTTTATTTTAGATCTTAAGTAATATGTTAATTTTAATTCTAAATTTCCAGGCAAAACAATTTTTATCTTCAATTGAAGAAACAGAATGGATCAACAACGCTCAAGAGATTGATCTTATGAGCCAGAGTAACTTAGTTATCAATAAGGAAGATCTTGAATCAGTGGAAGCAGAATTAGAGGCCATGAAAGGTGATTCTTCCATTCTCTTTGTTGAAGAAGAGGAACTCCTCGACGAAGGGATGCCAGGGTGGATGAAAGCTGAGCCTGAATGTTTGAAATATTGGAATATTGCGAAAGAAGAAGATTGTCATTTATGGAGGTAGCGAATCGCAGCGCATTGCCGCCGCCAAGTTCCTGCAAAAGCATAACTTTGAGGACTTATATTCATTTGATCTGAAGGATTGGATCCAAATCGGAAAGTCACTGAGACGATTTCCAGAATTTCATCGAGTTGTGCCAGCTCGCATCGTCAAGGAACTAATCGCCGGGAAAAAGCCACAGACATTTGACAAGATGAAACGAATCAAGTTTGTTGAAGTCTCTTGGGGTGACGAGAAAGCGTCCTATGCGAATGGCCATATGGTCCTAGAATGTTGCGAGAGGGCTCATTCGAACGGAAATGAAAAGTTCTAGTACCCTTTTTAAGTGACCAAAAAAATTAAAGTGCACCTAGGCCCCCTCCCACACTAATTGTTTTCCCAAAGTCACCGGATCAAAATTCTGAGATAGCCATTTTTTTTCAGCGTAGTCGAAAAACCTTATAACTATGTCTTTGGGGATGACTTACTCCCCCACAGTCCCCATGGGAGGGGATACAAGTTACAAACTTTGACCAGTGCATACATATAGTAATGAGTATTGGGAAGTGTACAGACATTGGGGCTGCGGCGAGGGGGGGGGGGGTATGTTATATTCAAAGGCATAGTTTTGGGCCTTTCAACTATGATGAACAAAATGGCTATCTAAAAATTTTGATCGGACGATTTTGAGAAAAAAAGTAGCGGGAGAGTTGGCCTAGTTCCCCTCCTATTTTTTCGGCACTTAAAATGGGCACTAGAGCTTTTAATTTTCGTTCGAATGAGCCCTCTTCGGATATTCAAGGACCACTGGGTTTGTTCGATCACTCCTGGGGAAAACAAACAAAACAAATAAACACGCACCAG
This sequence comes from Alatinidae sp. Z8VKAUB7J3, assembly GCA_010016025.2. NCBI lineage: Eukaryota > Metazoa > Cnidaria > Cubozoa > Carybdeida > Alatinidae > Alatinidae sp. Z8VKAUB7J3. The sequence goes on from JAAAKM020721499.1 coordinate 88,221,671, forward strand.
TGATCTTTCTTCTGGCAACGCTAGCTTCGGTTAGCCCCCAGTAGATGGCACGGCCTTCTATGGTTGCGGGGGAAACTCGGCTGGTTCCGGGACTATCGACGGTGTTGGCACGACGGAGCTCTTCCTCCATCCAATCTGCGATGGTGTTGGCGTCCGCGTCTGGGCCTCTGAGAATTTGCAGGTTGATCTCGCGAAGACGCAAAGAACGCCAAGGAAGAGTGTTGTCCCAGAAGAGTTTGAGGCGGTGCGTGCCGGGCTGAAGCCACGGGGTGAGTTGGCGGGCCGTTTTTTGAGTATCTCCCGTGAGGAGGGGACATTTTTTCGTGAGACTCTTATCATTAAAAGTAACTAAACTTCTTTTTATACTAGTTACTTAAAAACTTCTTTTTTAAGTAACTACTGTTAATTTTTAAAGCAACATGACTTCCGTTACGTGGGAATATGGCTGATTATTCTTTTCCAGAGTTAAGTACTGTTACTAGTACCACGACCGACTCATCGTAGCACCAAAACGCGCGAGGTCAACACAGCTACATGCGCTCCTCCTCCATCCTAATTTGTTCTAAGACTCCCTCTTTGCATACTCCCAGGACGCTCCAATTTCCCGTCCATTTACGAGAGAAGTTCTATTGTTTACAAATTGCCCAGAGAAAGTTTATTTATATGCATTAAGAAATTACTTTCCTTTTATTTCTATGAAAGAAAAAACCACGGATAAAACTGTTTACGTTATACTAAACTAATATTTAAGCCCTATCAACTGGTCTTTACCGATGTTTATCAACACAATAATTAAGTTTTTGGGATATTTTATATTTTTATGATACCAAACGTATTAACTATTAGGATAATTACATTCACGTCTTGGCATGGTGATCTTTTTTCAGTGTTGCCACAACTACGGATAATAATCTTTTACACTGACCCCGCTCTTGCTCCAAAGAGATTCGACGTTAGGTTTGATTTTTATAGCTCTCATGTAAGTGCAAGACTGGCAATTTTTTTTTCTTTTTTTGTAATTACCGTCTATCTAACTGACGGAACGGGTTGGAGGAACGGGATATTATGTTTCGGAACGGGAAGGAGGTTGGAATTGATGGGGGAATTCATAATCCCACATAATGTGTTTTCGATTGACAATGTAAATTCTTGCTTTGAATTGTAAAAATAAAGTAAAACTTTATTATTTATATTGTAAAAATCTCTTCGCACCACCATCCGGCAACAACGAGATAGTCGTAAAAGGCGACAACAGGAACGCATCGTCGGCCATCATCAGCAGGTCCGAGTGCATCGCGCACGACAGGCCTATTCCGGCCGCAAATCCGGGCACGGCGGCAATAACCGGTTTCGGGATGCTTGCGATTGCCGCGAGCACCGGCCGGTATTCATGCTGCAGCTTGTCGCGAACCGTGCGGCCCTCATCGAGCCCCTTGAGATCGGCGCCCGCGCTGAAACAGCGTCCCTCCCCGGTGAAGACGACCGCGCGTATGGAATCGTCGTTTAAACATTATAAACATCTGATATATTTTTAATCACAAAGAAGTTAATTATAAAGATTGTCTAAACTGGGTAGTCACTCAAATGACTGATTTCACTATTGTCTATTTTTGGAATTATTTTAGTCTTAAGTTGTAACAGAATAGGCTCGAAAGTATTTTTAAAAATTGCTCCACTAACAGAAGAATAAGCACAATCAACATAGATTGAAACAATGTCTTCCAGGTTGTGAAGGATGATGCTTGGCCTCAATAAAAAATAATTTGGCTTTTTTTAAACAGAGGGTAATTCTAGTTGACTATAACTAAAAAACATGTTTTACAAACCCGGTAATCATTACGTCCCATTAGTTTATTATTCAGTAAGTAAAAATCGTTCATTTTCTAAGACTATAATTTTTATGTTGACTAATAACACCTCTGACCTCAGCATGTACGTAATTTTATTCATGAGCTAAACTAATCAACCCGGTGATTAAGAACACTTAGAAGATAAGAATGTCTGATATTCTTGTAGAGTTAAGCGAGCGATCCCCAACGTAATAAACACCTGCCTAGAATTCATCATAAACTACCCAAGTTTGCATATAAACATTTCACTCATTCTCCGACTCTTCCACCACCTCTTCAAACGCTTCCTCCTCTTTATTCCCCTCGCCCTTTTCAAACTCTTCTTCACGCCCTTTATTCCCCTCGCCCTCTTCTTCCTCTTCTTCCACTTCTTCTTCCACTTCTACTTCCGCTACTGCCGGTGCTTTCAGGAGTTGATCCTTGCAGCTCAACATCATGTTCAGTACTTCGACAAGATCCTGCAAAAATAAAGTTAGAAAAACCCTATGCGCGCAAAGACTAACAAAAATACATACCTTTTTTTGTCTAAAGCAGTCCCTTATGAACTCATTGTGTGTTTGCACACAGTACACATTCAGACCTGCAAGCACACTTATTCGATATCAAGTTACTCTTTTTCTCGGTTTTAAAAAATTGCAACTTATTTGGTATACTAAATAGTAACTTATTCTCGGATTTCAAAAATAGCAACTTACATGGGGCCTAGTGCTTAACTACATCTGGGTTAATGGACTCGTCCCAGTTGGTGTAGTCCATCGAGTTCTAAGGTGCGTACCGTTTCTAAAAACGTCCAAAACTAAATTCCAATGTCCTTGTGGAAACTCTTTCTGTCGTAAATTTGCAGAGCCTGCACTGCCCATGTTATCCACAATCATTCAGGTCGCTATTTATAGGACCTGATTGATTACTTCTAACGTTATTTGACTTTTGCGAGCTTGGTATTACAAGGTCACATAAACTTTAGAAAACTAAGCAAGGTTTATCTAGAGAAATTGCACTATTGTGGGACATATGGCAACCATGTTTGAATAAAAATTTCAGCGATTTGCAATCTAAACTTAGATTATTATTTGAAATAAGAGAATATTTGAAGGGCCAATAAAGATTTGAAAAAAGATTATAAACGGATTTTCTGAAAATCTCAAGGGAATCCTAACAACATTGGATTGGTCTGCTCTTGTTCAGGTAGAAAAGATCGCTCCGACAACGAAGAAAGGACGAGAGGGGTCCGTACTCGACTGTAGCTTTCGAATACTTTCTGACTCTTTTTCTTGCTTTGTTGTGCCTTTTCCCCTCCCTTTCTCCCTTTGCGCTTCCTCCTAAAAAAGGCAGCAATAGAAATGGGGATACCGACATTGCCAGCTCAGTTAACGACAGAATTGGCCAACGATCGTGAGTTCCTATTGGCATTGTACCATGTATTAATGAATGTACACTTAGATGTAACACCCATGTGTCTGCCCTCCCCAGTTACATGCGGGGATTTCCACACGGGGCCTTGAAATATAGCATACCCCGCGAGATTGCGTCATTCCTAATAAATCTTCTGAGTCACGTAAGATTATATCACCGTCTATAAACCTAGCAAGGCACGCAAGATTGCGTACCATCCCACGTGTTTACCATTATTATTTAACCCCCACCTGTGTGCCTCCCTCATTTACAACCGGGACTTCCCCACGGTCCCTGACTAAACAAGTCGCGTTAGAATGCGTCATCCTTAATACTGGTAAAAGAACCTGAAAGTGGGTACCGGTATCACGCTGATCACAGAACGGGATCCAATTCTGATGGCCAAACAGGTCGCCACACTGGATCACCTCTCTAACGGTCGCTTGCTCCTGGGCGTGGGTGCGGGCTGGAACGCGGAAGAGATGGAACACCACGGCACGCCGTTTGCGGATCGCTGGAAAATTCTGCGTGAACGGATCCTGGCCATGCGAGCGCTATGGACAGAGGAAGAAGCCGAATTTCACGGTCAATTTGTGGATTTTGATGCAAGCTGGAGTTATCCGAAACCGAAACAGGCGGGCGGTCAGTAGAAACTAAAACATATTTGTATCAACGTAATCGACAGTTTAGGCTGATCCTAAATAAGCACAACTTATTGGCTGCTAAGACACTCATCAAACCTATTAGCCTGTGAAAATTTGTTGGGGCTTAAATGACCCCAAGATAGGGCGTGATAGGGTTTGATGATAAATATACAACAGAATGTCAAAGAGAACTGTCTGAAGTTATGCAGTCACGCTTTCGTTTAATCAAACCATATTTCTGCTTCCGAGTGGAATGCTCCGTTCTAGCAGGCAAGCAGGCAGGAACCAGTTTCAAATTGTATAAAATTAGTTGAACTTCGTGAGTTTTTGACTATTATAAAGTACACCAGAAAAAAGATGGCTTCCTTGACCATTCGCCGTGCTCCCCTTCGCTTGCTGAAACCTTCAGCTCTCTCAAATGGCCCTTGCAGATATCAATTACTTCGCTAAGGCTAATTGCATTATTATAACCTCTTACTAAATACTTTAAACTAGCTTAACCACATGAAAATATTCATGAAATTGCAATATGTAAAAATATTTATGTAATGCCAGTGACAAAAATATGATTTGTTCATGACGTTAAATTTTCCAGTCACATGCTATGGAATAAGCTATTTTGGTTACCATAAAATAGAAAAGATACTATAAAAGATCGTTTAATACCTTGGTATAAGGGGGGGGGGGGGGAAGACCCGAAACCCTATTTCTGTGCAAATCATTGATAATTGTGTTTTAAATTTGATTTTTGTTCACATTTGGGTAACAAAATGGCTAAAACATCTTCGTTTTCTTTTTTTTTTTGTTCCCTACGGTATTATTTTTATTTCGTCTTTAGTGTTTGTATGGTGGGGAGGGGCGTATCCAGGACTTTTTTCTGGGGGGGGGGGGTTACGTCAATAAGCAGGGATGTCAATCGAAAAAAATGTGGGGGACAAATTACCTTTTATTAGCATTAGTTTACAAAAAAAACGACACAACAAAATCGATTTTTAAAATCTTAGGCTGGATTTTTGCTTTTTTTTCTATTTTTATATGAATTCTGAAACATAGTTTTATTCAAAACTAGGGGAAGAGGATCGATCGGGGCCCTTGTCAATCAGATATCCATATTTGAAGTTTATTATTCGCATTGTCCCACAGTGTGTTTTCTTAGAATTGGTTGGTCATTGGCCATTTGAGTTTAATGCATGCAGATCAACGTTCTCTGAATTAGGCACAAGAAATCCACGACACAAATCATTTTTTGCTTGCGCCTTACAGGTATCAGCGATATTCTGAGGTCAGTTAATTGAGTCCAGAATACCGTTTGTTAAAGAACCGCTGCGCCAACAGCGGTTTTTTTATTGATCGTTCGCCTCCCCTTTCATGGTTAGTGGTTGCGGTTAGTTTATGAGAGTGCGGCGGAGAGTATTGTGCCGCGGGTGACATGCCGGATGATAGAGATTGACTCAACTCCAGCATAAGTTGAGAAGAAATTGTGGCATAATCGTTTTGAGTTTGAATAGAATGTTTATTGTAATTTCTGTTCGTTTTGGGTTTCATTTATTTATTGATGTGGATTTGTTGTAGTTTTATGCTTTGAAGATTGTTTGGCTTTATTTCCATTTATTTTTTGTTTAACGGAGCTCGTTACTTTTCTTTGAGAAACTTATTTTAATCAGAAAAGATTTTTTTTCATTATTTTCAGTTCTGTTTTATTAACATAGTCTGTGCCGTGGAAAAAGAAAACAATATTTTTTTAACTTTTGGTTTTTTATAAGAATCCATAGTTTGGCTTGCTATTTGTTTGTCGAAAGGGTGCACCAGCACTATCTGAGAATCAGCTTTAGAGTAATAAGTTGAAACTTTCAGGGTATTTTCTGATGGATTCTGAACTAACCAAAAGGACTTATTTACAGGGTATCACTCTTGCAACTATTCATACTTCTATGACCACTACTTCTGTTGAGACTAAGGGTATAAGGTGAAATCTTCACGGAATATTTTTTGGGACGTTGAACAAATTAAAACGCACTATATGCATACAAGTTGGCGTACGAATATATGAGCTATTTCTCAAGAACGACTCAGAGCTGTTGGAACTTGGGACTTTCCAGAATGCTGAACAAAATAGTTCTCTTAAAATTTTGGTCGGGTGTGTTGTGAGGAATGATAGATTGGTAGGGAAGGGGCTGGTTGCCCTCAATTCACTTTTGACACCTAATCGAATGAGCCCCTTACGAAGTTTCTACGACAACTCCTTTTATATGAAGTACTCTAGTCAAAAACTAAAAGAGAAGGGTAGCTCTCCTCCGATCACTGTGATTCTTAAAAAGGGCACTAGAACTACTGATTGTCAGTCCAATGATTCCCCTTCAAAATTTATACGACCATCCTTTCTATCCCTAGCCAATATTTTTAGAAACATTTTTTAAACTTATGAGCCCTTTCAGGGTTCAAAATGTAGGCTAATTTACACCAGAACAAATTACTGCATTATGAAAGAGCCTTAAAAAGGCATCAAGTGATATATTCACTTTTCTCCAAGCTAAATTAGGTCTATTCTATAAACTGCAAATTTACATCCAAGGTAGAAAGAAACCCATAAATTAGCCTAGGGTTTTACAATCAAAATAATATTAAGCAAGAAAGCAATACCATTTTGTTAAAAATATACATGATTCTATAACTGACACAGGGAAAGTTTTCAAAGCGAGACTAAACAAAGCTTCATTTTGTTGCCTCTAAAGGGGAAGAATATGCGTTTTAATGATCTAGGGGGGGATGCAAATTTGTTCGACTTTTCAATGAAAATACTTCAAAAGGGTATTCCCACTCTTTGAAGCTTCTGCTGTGGCCACCTCCCACTTTATCAGCTAGAATTTTTGGGTCAGTCTTAAATTTTAGGAGTTTTTGGTCAGTCTGGCATCCTCAATTCTACGAAGTTCAACCAGGACTAACGGAATTACAATGACTTGCGGGAAAAAAAATTCCTATTGGTAGGCGAGATTAAACCGCGCGGAGCGTTTCGCGACCGTCAGGTCACACATGCACGCGAGCGAAACACCGCCGCCCGCAGCCACACCGTTCACGGCGCAGACAACCGGTACGGGCAGGCGGTGGAGAACGGTTATGCCGAGGTGAAAAAACGTGGCCATCTCACGCACGTGTGCGCGCAGCCGATCGCGTTCGCGCAGGAACTCGTTGAGGTCGCCGCCAACGGAAAACTTATCCCCGCGGGCACCGAGCAGCACGACGCGGATGCTGTCGTCGCCCTCGCAGCGGATGGGGGCTTCGAACCCGTTCGTAAGTTAAAAATACTTCATTTTTTCTATTTTCCGAATTAACCGCCCCCCCCCCCAGATGGTCAAATCGCAAAAACGACTATTTCTAATTTAAGCTGGTCCAGTCCCTGATACGCCTGTCAAATTTCATCGTCTTAGCTTTCCTGGAAAAGCCTAAAGTAGCAAAACCGGGACAGACAGAATTTGCGATCGCTATATGTCACTTGGTTAGTACCAAGTGCAAAAAGGGTACTAGAACTTCGAAATTCTAATTAAATGAGGTCCATCCGATTCAAAGCTTATATGACCACGGCCTGCGGCCAGCCTGCCGCCCAAGGCGATCGAGGTAGACCTGTCCCTGCACACGTACCTTGGTGAAGGACTTGGAAATTCGCTGCTGTCGGCTGCCTATGCCGCAAACCGTATCCGGATCGCCGTCATCCAGCATGCGCGGCCGTTTCTTGCCGATCGGATAGCCTCGGCGATGGACGAGCATCTTGCGGTCATCGAGGCGCTGGAAACCCGGAACGAGGCCGCTGCGGTGCAAGCCTTGAAATATCATTGCGAGCAGACATTGCGCTGGTGGGGTGTTCCCTGAGCGTTAGCATCACTGGTGCAAAAAGGAGGGGCTCTGAAAATCCTAAATACACCCCTGAGTGTCTTCCTAAGGCTAAAAAAGCGAAGATGCTTAAGAGTCATACTTAACTTCTATCATTATGGCTTCAAATGTTCTACTCTTGGTTTGAAAATTTGTCTTCCTATTCTTCCAAAAATTTTTTTTCAACTCCAAGAAAATACCTTGTTTGGCTACTATACTTTTTGCATCTTCACTGTATCATCTTTTCTAATAATGCTACCCATGTAGGTAATGCTATCCCCTTGATTGATTTTCTTGTTACCTAGCATACATAATTTGATCTCAATTCAGAACTTAACAACATTAAATTCAAACATCTGCCACGAATCTGAATCAAAGGTAAGAGTCAAGGTGGGTGTCTGTAATTTTGAAAAGGTAAAAAATTACTTTAGCAAATGGAAATTTGTATAGGTGCCAAGTTTTGCAAGTAGTCTGCTGGAGCCTATGTAGCCGTCCTAAGACATTGAAAAGATTGGCTTGAAAACTTGTTAAAATATTCAGTGTTTCCTTAAAATCGTAGATCGTATCTAATTAGGCAAGCTGAGCCATTAGTTTCTCCTACACCCCCATTGAGGAGAGATGGCCCCCCTCATATATCCAATATTTTCTGTTCATTTTAAGTTTTAATGGTGCTTCTTACTTTCGGCTGAAAAAATATGTTTTTCATGTAATTACTGATCTTTTATTAAATAATGTCGGATAATCTTGCCCTCCCTCCACAGATAATTCCTTTCTCTCATGAAAGATTCTCCCACATAACCTAAATTAGCGATATCTACAGAACATATTATATAAGGCATGGTTGTAGAACGGCCAGAGAGGTCGAAACTATTTTTATAAAAATCAAATTCACAAGTTAAGCAGTTATCCTCGAACTTTATTTTGCTAAGAGTACATGGCACTGCACCTGATGCAACAGTTCTCTCTCACCTTGGTAATATGCTATGCATGAAAACAGCAAGTTATGAGTTCTGTTGCTTTGGCAATTGAGAAACTAAAAATTTATGGTAATAATATCAAACTGCTAGTTCCACATACAATCACAAATTAACGACATATTGCTACGGGGACACGTACCTACATTGATTCGTCCTCTATCAATGGTTAAATTCCTTCAAAATTTGCTTAGGCTTTTGTAAAAAGTGCTAGTGTCGTTGGATCATGTGGTTTAACTTCGGGATCGTGTATCAATACCATTATGATTGGCTCTTGTTTTACACAGCCCAAAGTTTCTACCGGGTGCATTGATAAAGGAATTAGTAGCACAAAATAAGGGGAGTTCAGGGTCTGACGAGTAACAAACAAATTCTTGCTTTGTGCTTGCCCACCAACTTTTATTGCATCTCCAAATTCCGCAAGTACCGATAGAAATTTTATGTAGGCGAGATTGTCAGCAAATTGTAGCTTGTTGTCCTTGCCATATAGATCATGATTATTCATAACCATGTCCTCAGCCGTCACGCTTTATCAGAATTTTTAAAATGATGAATAAACAGGACATTAAACGGATTTTTGAAGTGGATGATAAGAAATATGTAACAGATGTTAGTTAATCTCTATCCCTTATTTCTATTACATTTTTACGCAGTTACTATTAGAACAAGGTGCTTTGCGTTTTCAAAACAAGGTGTATTTCATGTAAATCCAACCTACAAACAAATCTTGAATAATCCGGAATAAGGCCGATTCGCCAGGTAGGCCTGTCTGTGGTAATTTCGAAGATTTTTAAAGCTACCGTAAACAAAAGTTATTCACACACGGTCACTCCAGAATGATGAACTAGAGTGATCCCCTAGGGGTGATCGTATCGACCCAGTGGTCCTATATTGTCACGAAAGGCCTCATTCTACCGGAAATTAAAAGTTCTAGTGCCCTTTTCTAAGTGACCAAAAAATTGGAGGGCACCTAGGAGGGCACGCTCATTTTTTCCTTAGTCACCTGATCAAAATTTTGAGATAGCCATTTTGTTCAGCATAGTCGAAAAAGCTTATAACTTTGTCTTCAGGGACGATTTCATCTCCCACTGTCCCCGGGGGAGGGGATGCAAGTTACAAACTTTAGAATCGATATGTCATTGACTTCCTTAATTAATAATTAAAAGAAAATGTTATAGGAGAAGGAACTTCCTTGCATATCAAATAATCTAACAACTGTAGAATATTTAGGTCATTTTAATGTAGGTCACTTTAATATTGGCCGTTAAGGTTTTTGAATTTTCACTGGTAAATTAAAGAACTTTTTTTTCTATTTTATTTAAGATTTAGCCTATATATTAGTGCTGAAGATTTTGGTAAAGTTTCAAGTGTTTTAAATACCCATATTTTATCTGACATTTCAAGACCTCCTAATTTTCATCCAGATCAATCAGAAGGCCATGAAGGCTGCCAACTTCGTCTCTGTTCGCGGCAAGTTCACCTATGGCAACAACCATATGCCAATTCAGAACTTCTACCTGCGCCAGGTTGTGAAGGACGCGGATGGTGTTTGGACAACCAAAATCACCAAGACGGTCTACACGAACCACCAGGACGTCTATGCCAAAGACTGCAAGATGAAGTAATGCGCTGTTGCTAAGCAGTCGCGATACGCTTGCCGCCGCGAGAGACTTTGATGCACCTCTCGCGGCGGCAGTTCGTTAGTCCATCACGCACCCCCTCATTAGTTTTTCAAAGCTTTTAGCTTTTGTTGATGTTTAGAAAAATTAAAGCCCATCGTTCAAAATGCATATAGTTTTCAATAAAACGTAAATTGTACAATGGGTTTTCGAACTTTAAGGCTAAAGTAAGGTGCGGGGCTGTATTCAAAACCATGTTTTTAGTAATTTTTGTACTTTTTTTTTGTTTGAAAGCGGTGTTCTACTTAATTTTTACTAGTTTTGGGATTTATTTATTTAATCACATCATTATTTTTTATCTTTGGTTCTTGCATGATTCTTTATTTTCATTTTTATTCGTAAGGGCTGAAACCATGCAAGCAGAAATTACTAAGCAATAGTTTCAGCCCTTTAGGAAACAAAACGGATAGGGAACACCGATGCGAAGTCGAAGGCACAAGCTAGCGGCCTTCTGAAAAGGACTCCAAGCTTCTAATTTATCGTTTGCCAAATCTTTATTAAAAAAAAACCATGTACAAGATCAGGGTACGTTTTCTTACAAATTAAAAACAGATTAACTGAAAGTAAGGAGTGGCATTAAAACTTAAAACGAATATAAATTACTTCGTATATAAAAGGGACTGCTTCCTCGTGAACCTACGTTAGGGTTATATGGATGTATTTCTTCGTAATAAAAAATATACGTAGTTGGTCTTTCATGAACTTGGCATTTTAAACAACTAAAATAATGGGATAAAACTGTGAGCTTACAAACAAATTTAAAGGGCCGCTTGCGCAATACATCGCTCCCTAAGAGCCATGGCCTAATGCCTATGTTTGAGGCAGTAGTTAACTCAATTCAATCAATTGAGGAAAAAGGAAATTTGCGTAGCGATGGACAGATTACTGTCGAACTTCTTCGCTTGAATCAAGGGACCCTTGATATCGGTACGAAGGTAGGCTTAAAAGCCAACTCTAACAACTTTTCTGCATTTTCTCCTTTCAGACCTTCGTTTGTCATCATAAATATTCCCAACTGTGCAGAAAACTAGTACCAATATCGTACCGAAATCGTACCAATAAGATACCGGAAAAAAAAAACTTATCAAAAGTTTATAACCTGCATTCTCTGCCCATATTCATATTCATATTTTTTTTCCTGCTCTATTACACACCAAAGAATAGGCTCAATAATTCACATTGGATCCCAAATAATGCAAAAAGATTTATTTGGAAAAGATTTAGAAAACTGGCTGTTGCCTATAACCAGCGCCTTCGTTGCTAACTGTTTAAAGAATTCTGTACCCTGGTGCAGATGGATTCTTGGAAGGCAGTTCAATATGCCGACAGGCCATAGGCTCAATCTTCCAGTTGCCGTTGTTCTTTCACACTGTGTGTGATCTTTCTCAAACTTCTCATGTTCTTGATTTGTTATTTTGATCGAAGGGGCAAATACCCATAGATAATGTGGCAACGGGGTGTATATTAGTTATAAAAAATGTAATGAGTAAAATGTTCTTAATTTATTTTTTCACAATTTTGGCAGAAATGCTTCTGTATTTAGTAAACACTGCTTCAAATATAAAAACAAATCCAAATCCAGTGTTTTTTGTGTGGTGGGTGTTGGGCCATGGAGGTAGGGCCAAGGGTCAGCTCCAATGATTTTTGGAATAAATTGTCGCTAACAATTTTTTTTGTGGGGGAGGGGGGCTCAGACTATGGAGGGACGACTGAGGGTTATATCTGTTCATTTTTGGAATAAATATCGCTAATATGTGTTCCTAGAGGAGGGGGTTGGGCCATGAACAGAGGACCAGGGGTCAGCCCGGTTACTTCTGAACTAAAATATGTATTATATTGATTTTATTTCACTTTGTTTCTCCGTTCATCAGAAAAAAAATCTGTCACTATTCGTACTTCTTCAGTTTCTGGTTTTCCTCTTGTGTTTTCTTTTTTTCTTCCATTACCCAATAAATACCTTACGATTCTTACCATACTTTCTTTTCAAGAATAACTCCTTCCTCCGATTGTCCTCTTCTCTCTCTTTCATGGTATGACTTCTTAGTTTCTATATTGCAAACTTAGAAGATTGTTGATAGAGTGAGGGCAAAAACTCGAAAAATTGAAAACGAAATGAAATTAAACTTTCCTGCTACTACTACTACTCCTCCTGTAACTACTACTACTACTCTTACAACCTCTTCAACTACTACTACTACGACTACTACCATCACTATTAGTACTACTACTACTACTACTACTACTACTACTACTACTACTACTACTACTACTACTACTACTCCAATTCCCTTTATTTATTATTATTATTTCCATTACCATCACCATTACCATCACCATTACCATCACCATTACCATCACCATTACCATCACCATTACCGTCACCATTACCGTTACCATTACCGTCACCATTACCGTCACCATTACATAATCTTGAAGACTACCGCTTCCTCCTTCCAAAGCTAAAAGAAAAAAAAAACATATATATTTGACTATAAGCAGAACCCGATCTAGGATTTTTCTAAGGGGGGTGGATGCAAATGTAGATTTTGTAACTCCTACCGCAACATCAATTCGTAAATATTATAACGTTCGTTTAGAAGAAAAGTTGAATGAATTCCATCGAAAAATTATGGTGCTGATATGAATTTATTACTTATATGCTATTTATCAAAGGTGCTGGTTTTACCAGCTCACAATTTAATTCCACTACTTTTGTAAGATGGCAACAGAGAACAATTGTCGTGTGATGATTGCCGGTCAGGACTTTGATTATTATATCGAGCGTGGCCGGTTTATCTATCAGGATATTGATGGACTTCTGGACCTGCCATTACCATCACTCAATGGCGCTCATCAGCTTGCCAATTCCGCTACTGCCATTGCTGCCATTCGTATGGCTGGCGTTCAGTTAGATGATAAAGTGTTTGAAACCGCAATGGGTCAGATTCACTGGCCCGGGCGTCTTGAAAGATTGCCTCAAGGACAATTGGGACAGCAATTTCCCGATGGGCTGGAAGTCTAATTACTGGCCAGTTCTAGTTTCACTTAATAAATTTGAAATGATGGTTTCACTTACAATTTGGACTGAAGAGGCAAAAGATTTTTCATCATATATAAGCCATGATGATTTCTGTTCTGTGTAGGCTCCTTTGAATATAGTCATATTTTATTCAATATTATATCTTAGCCTATATTATTATTCTGTTGTTTTAAACAAAATAAATTATGAAAATTCTCTGTTTTTATAAGAATGATTTCCATGATGAATTTTTCGAAGCATCTTAGAAAAAAAAAAAATTGCTGAATAATATATTTTCTCAACAATTCCTTCTGATTGCAATAGATTAACAAGAGCACGTTAAGGTGGGTTTGACCGCGTCGCGGCAGTTTGTGTCAAATTCGAATGATTCCGCACAGGCGAAGCGGGACAAAGCGAATTACACAAGCACTGCCCGCGCCCTTATTACTTCCCGTATACGTCCTGATGGCGCGATCTACAGCACCCTCAAGCCCGCGTTCTTTTGCAGTAGAGTCATCGTGCCCTGCGCGGCCGGCGTGCGCCCGGCCTCCGGAGACACTTTCTATACATTCAGGTTTTGGTCTGCTCATACCGGCTAACATCTATAGCACACACACACACACACACACACGCACACACACACACACACACACAAAAAATTTCTTAACGATGTTTTTAGAGCGTGCATACTGATTGCTTATTAAACCCGACAGGGGCACAGTTACTGGCGAAGGCTCCCTCCGAAGTTTTAAGGGGAATGCTGACGCCTTGGAATTTAGCTTATGTTTTTAGTTTAATTTAGATTATGTTTCCGCATTTGTCGGCACACTGGACATTTTTTGTCGGCACATTCTTTGTATTCCCTCACCAAACTAAAACCCAAGCTGCGTCCATGTCTACTTTATAATACTTGTCAAATATTAAATCTGTCTGGGATTTAGATATTTTGTTGTAACTTTAAGATCCTGTATCCAAGATTAGGCTCCACTACAGACTAGAAACAATCCAATTTATGGGTGGTATAATAGAGATTTTACAGCAGTTTAACTGTTGAAGTAGTGTTTAGCTGTTGGAGTACTAGGTATCTGACCACATAGAAAATATCCATATATATGAGCTCAATACAGGATTCATCCAATTGCCAGTTTGATTTAAGGCAATGGTTACACATTTCTTCATTGTGTTGTTTCTTAAGAAAAACTTTTGACCATTTACAGGATGATGGCGAGCTCTTCCCCCTTTCAAATTCAAAGGGAATTTCCCCATTTTGGTACTTAATTCACGAATGTTTAATCATGGGGGACGTTGTCTACTATCCCTCTTTCAAAGTGGTGTATCTGCATGTGTATGAGGCTAACCCTCCTATAAAGGGCATGCCTACCTAAGTACAGAGTAAACAAGGCTATGGTAAACACATTTAAAGTATCTAAATTATTACAAATGGAATTTTTAAAGAAAAATTTATTAAATTATGATTTGCAATTAAAAAATTTGATTTATCTTCGCGAAACATATTCTCAAGTTTTTACTAGCCAACAAGAAAATACCGACTCTTCTTCCCTAACTTTTTCATACAGAAGTGGTTTTTTATGGAGGGAAGGGCATTGTTCCTTGTGTGCTTTTTCATGTCACAGTAGTGATCTTCATTCTAAAAATACATTTTTTAGATTTTCTTTGATTTTACTAGCCTGGTTGTCAAAATTCCCTATACTAAATTGACACAATTTGATTATTTTTAACTTTTAGTTACTACAATAATTCTATTTTAATACATTTTGCTCCTTAAAGTGAAGGTAGAACCTCAATATACGGTTTTTCGATAGTTGGAAATCGATCGACAACTTGTGAGTCAGTAATCGTGTGAATTTGATATTTTATGCCACAAAGAAAACATGTATAAGAAATGCGAAATATAAAAAAAAAAAATATTTCGTTGTGTTACTTGAAACTTGATTAGTTCTATATCCGATTTCTTATATATGTATTTTTATCATTTTTTTTTTAGAGTTTCATTTGATATTAGCTCGTGTCGCTTTTTACTTAAATTAAATAAAAAAAACAAGTTTTTTTAACTAAAAGTAAGGAGCACTTGTTGCATGTTGGTTTTTCTCCTCGTGAAACTTGTACATTGATTTTTCTCCTTGTGAATTTCTTTTTTGTTCATTGAACTTGCTGCGTGTTGGTTTTTGTTTATGAAACTTGTTACATGGTAATTTTTGCTTAAGAAACTTTTGCATTGATTTTTCTCCTCGTGAAACTGATTTTGTTCATGGAACTTATGCGTTCTGATTTTTGTTTGTGAAATTGAATTTGACATGATAAACTAGTAGGTTAGGTTAATCTAACGTAACATAAACAGGATAGATTAGGTTAAGTTAACCTAACATAGCGCCCAGACGAGTTTCAGCCTCCCTTCGTCGGCACTGACCCTGACATTACAAGGCATGGCCAATCTGTCGGCCAAACCGTTCTTCGCCAGTTATCTGACCATGGCCAGCCCGTCCATGCGCCAGACGCTGCAGTGGGCCGGGACCGAAATCAAGCCCGGTGAAGCGATCGGCGCGCTTTCGCTGGATGCCAAGATCCAGATGCAGAACGGCCGTGCCATGCTCAACGATCTGATCCTGGAACTGGAGGGCAATCGCGGCATCGGCGTGCTCGACGTGCAGAACCCGGAGGACGGCTACACTCAATAGCAACCGAAACTCTAAGTAGATACTTCAAAAGAACCAGTTTAAAATGCTGATTCCAATTATATTAGATTCATCAAGTTTAGTGTTACCTGTCAAAAGTTACGAGCCTGAGAAATTTTGTCTGATTTTTTAAATAGGGGGAAACGCCCCCTAAAATGCAAGAAATCACGCCATCATATTCAGCGTACCGGAGAACCCTACTGTAGAAGTTTTTTAGCTCCTATCTGCAAAAATGTGGATATTTGCTATTTTTGCCAGAAGACAGATCACGGATGCGTGTTTTGTATTTGCTGCTGTCGTTCTCCAGCATCACCTTGTTGAGATGATGGTTGTGGAGGAGAGTCAGCAGATTCATTGATCGCAACAGGCGTCGGGTTCGACATGGTGTGTTTTCAAGAATTGGTATGATGGCCCGATACAGGTACTACGATCGAAATCTCATGGTCAAGAAACTTTGATTTCGACTCCTCTCTATCAAACAAATTCTTTGATGCAGACCAACAATCGCAAGACAGACCGTTTCAAAGATTTTCTACTTTCTTGGTACGGATTGGATTCTGGATTCCGAGCTCCTGTTACAATGCACAGCAGTATCCGATTCTGGATTTGCGAAGTTGGGTTTGATTTTTTGTTGTTTATTTTTTTGAACTTATAAAGATACTAATTCATCGATATTATGCTAAGCAGATAACGTTGTTCTTGGTAATTAGATTACTAGTGCGTCAGCAATATTCTGCCCTCCTCTTCTCAACACAAAATTTGAAGTCCCCATGCCGCTCCCCCTAGCATGCAAGATTCGTTAATTTTATTGAAAACTATCTACTGAACAATGAGAAGAACTTATATCGATAAGAAAAACTCCAAAAGGCAATTATTACATAACGGGGGGCTAGAAGAACTAGGAAACATTGAATTCAGGAAAGGTAAATTCCAGAAACTCCAACCATGCAATAAACTTATAGGAAAAAGCAAAAGAATACTTCTCAAACAAAAGGAAAAGCAAGAGCTTGAGTTCCTTTCACACAGAAAATAGATGAAATCAATAATATAGATTTTCATCAATTGATTTCTTCTTTTAACAATCTCATAATAATCACTTCTACTACAAATTCAAATTTAAGCACTTTTGAGCTCTTAAAAATAACAAATTTTCAATTAAAGTATGACTTATTGCTTGTTTCCTCCAGGTTTTAGGGTCCCCCCCCCCTCAATTCCTCCCAATGTCACCGGATACGGTCGGAATTTAAAACAAAAGCTCTGAAACATGATATCCTTCCAAACTTCAAATTTCATTAAGATCCGATCACTTACGAATCGTAAGTCAAATATACCTCCTTTTTTCAATTTTTTCCATATTAACCGGCCCCCCCCCCCCCCCCCCCCCCCCGCCAAAACCGACAAAACACACAATTTAAATTTATTTTCTCCTCTCCCCCACAACATCCCCCCCCTTTTTTTCCCTTCCCTTTCTCCTTGGCTCCTAAAATACACATTTTCATTGACAGATGGATAGAAAGTAGATAGATAGATAGCCCATACGTTCTGATCAGATATCCCTGGCATACGTATTTTTCGTCCCTCCCCCCGAACAAAAATACTACCTAACATACCTAATACGCTTTCCATAGCCTTTTACCCACACTTCCTGACACTTTTATGTCATGAAGACCACAATTTGCTGTCATATACTGAATCTAGCTCTGCTTTACAACAGTATTACTACTATTACTAACAACTCGTTGCAGCACCAAGCCGCCTAAGGCCAACACAGTTACGCACTATGGTCAAAACATTTACTTGCCAATAGAAAAGATTTCTTTGTACATGTCTTAAAACTTCTTTAAGAGATTCAAAAGTTGAATCTAGAGACTCCTGACCAGTTTTTAACTCATGCATAGTATTAAAAGATGAAATAAAATTCTTCATAGATTAATGATCTGTATTAAAATAATTGTACCTCAAAGTGTCATCTCCTTCTCTCTGAACATTAGTATTCATTTAAATCTCAAGAGCAAAATGATCACTTTACCTATAAGAGCTCTAAAATCTATGTTCAAAATATCATTACCTTAAATCCTAGTTGCCCTCTAATTTTTGGTTACTTAAAAATACAACTAAAACTTTTTGTTTTTTTACGAACGATTTTATTAGTGATAAATATATGTAATTTACGAATTAACCAACACAACGAACTATATTTTTATATTTTCTTTATTTATATGAGGGGGCTTACCCCCTCGTCATTACCTCGCTCTTTTCACTAAGCTTGAATTTCATTCCAATTCTTTAAGAATGACCCGTGAATCACAAAGGCCGTAGAATAAATAGTTGAAATGACTAAAAATATTTTAGCGTAAAGAGCAAGGTATTGTAGGCACCTACCTTTGCTAATGCGCACACATCGGGAGTTATGGGTGACCTGGAAGTGAACACGGGGGGCACACAGTGGACCTACACGCTCAATGGCAGCGCACAGACTCTCAGTTTTGGCGAAAGTTTTACCGAAACTCTGTTCCTAACGGCTACAAACGGTTCGGTACAGGCGGTTGAAATCATCGTAGACGGTGTAGATGACCCTGCCATTCTCGTTGGTCCAACGGAATACGATCTCGGTCCGACAGTAGATCAGATTTCAGGTACTTTATTTTTCTTGGACGTAGATAGCAGTGATAAATAATTGGACAATATCAACGCGGTGGGACAACAAAATATGTGGGACGACACTCTGCGATGCAACTTCGACCATGGCTAGAGGCTTATACGGAACGAGTTTTAGACTAATTGGAAACCATTCTCAGCTGGATTGCCTCGTCAGCGGGCCTCCCACTATACATCAAGGCCATGGTCACAAAACAGTTACGTGCACCATCGGTTAGCAATTCTAGCCTCAAAACAGTTGCCACGTAAGCGCTGGGCCTTTAACGAATTTACAAATGGTTGCTTATATGTCCAAATTACTACAAAAACTTAGACGATCTCGGGCAATCTGTCATCCTTCTTCTGCAGAACGCATCGAAGCTATCTCCACCTTTCTCTCACTATAGTCTTAGAACGTTCCCACTCCCAGGAAGTTCCCATTTCTTTTAAAGTCTTTTAAATTCTCTATTACGTCCCACAACCCCAGACGAGGACGACCTGGTTTCTATTTCGCCCTAAAGAGGAAAGAAGAGAAAGGGAGGGAGAAGATAATCAGATATATGTTCCACATCCTAGCAATTCTATAAACAATATAATGTTTGGATATTTTATATCCTTACCAAGAAAATATACATTTTAAAGACTGAAACCCAAGAAAAGAAACTGAAAATTAAGATATAATGCTGTTTTGTAAAAAGTACAAGACCATGTCAAGCATTTCAAGACCAAGTCAAGCATGTGTACAAAAAGTTCCAAAGCTGCCAATAGCAGAATTCTAAAAGCTACTGACACCATAGCAGCACAACTTGTGTTTTGACAGCTTTACTTTGAGCTAAAGATATTTCAAAAAGGTATATAAAAGTAACAATGTGACTTAGTATAGCTTGCTTTTAGAAATATAAATAGTTTTCTGACATCACAATTAACATCAAACTATGTCAAATTTGCCTTATTAGCTTAATTTGAACCCTTTGTGCACCATAGAATGTACGCATCTAGGGTATGCAAACTATAACAAATATGCCTTATTAGCCTATTTTGAACGCTTTGTGTACCATAGAATTTTCGCATCTAGTGTATGCAAATATGTCCAATATGCCTGATAAGCCTATTTTGAACGCTTTGTGCACCATGGAATGTACGAATCTTGTGTATGCAAACTATTTCAATGATGCCTTATCAGGCTATTTGAAGGCCTTGTTCACCATGGCATTTTCGCATCTAGTGAGTCGAGGGGTTGTAACCCTCTGGGGGGGATCTCCTTTTGAAGGCACTAAGGGATAGGGCGAATCTTAACCTTTTTTGGGACTAACCCATTCCCTCCCCCAGCCCTGCTTCTAATGATTTTGAGATACTGCTAATTATAAAAAGGGGCAGTTAAGTAGCATAAAAACAACTTTTTTAGAGCATTCGCTCCTAATTCCTAGAAGAATTCTTTAATGCACTACTCCATAATGTTCAAGATATGCATATAAATCCTATTATTCAACCAGTCCTTAACATAAATGAATATGGGTGAATGAAAAAAACTCCTTACTGCAAACTTACAACAGAAATCTGAGAACGCCTGAGACCTTGTTAGTAAAGGAGCGGGATGATGTCACGTTGCGACAATGCTTCGGGGCGAGTGGAGAAGCTTCGATGATGTTCCGTCGACCGCTCCTGAGTAATTATGGTGTAAGTTTTTTGTATACTATGGCACTTTTTAGGTGAATTTAAAGTAAGCTGATTAATGTATAGAGTGGTGCACAATTTTGAACTGTAACTTTTACATTACGCAAAAAAAGCGGGCAGTGGGAATGTATTTCAAAATAGTAATGTCAAAGGAAAGAAAACATATCCGATTTCTGGAAACCGAAGTCAATGAATTGTATCAGACCTTCATTGCTACCGACGGCCTGAGGGCTATGTACATGGAGTATCTGGAGCAATTGATTGCAGCGAATCTCTTTCATTGTCGTCGAGCGGAAAGCAACTTTGAAATGTGGATGATGGCGTCGACCAGAGCGGGAAAAGCCGAAGCATTATTAAGCTTCCTCACGGAGGAAGAACGCCGTAAGTTGGAGAAACGTCGGGATCAAGCCCAATTGGAGAACCTTCTTAAAACCCTGGGCTTATGAGTAAAGGGGTCAAACGCAAGCCCTACCCATTGAGTTGGGATGAGCAAGAGCGCTTCTTTCACTTACTTCCAGAGCACCTTCAACCGATGGCGCTATTCGCGGTGAACACCGGGATACGGCAAGCAGCCTTGTGCGATTTGCAATGGAAGTGGGAGGTGAAAGTCCCCGAGTTGAAGACAAGCGTCTTCCTCTGCCCCGGATGGGTGAATGGTAAGAATGATGATGAGGAGTATTTGTTGGTGCTGAATCGAGCGGCGCTTAGCGTCATCGAATCTCAGCGAGACAAGCATCGTACTCATATATTGTTTTGCTTATAACTGCTATTTTTTTTACAGATTTTTGTAACAAAATAATTTTAAATGTATTATGACTTTAACTGACTACCATCCATGTTAATTCTCTATCCATTTTTATAGGTATAACATGCTTCCCATATTAATTCAAAGACTGCGCTTTCCTAATACAGCTTTTAATTGTTCCACCTTCTTAGTTAATCCAGCTTTTGATTGAGTGGAAATCAATCAAAAGCTGGGATGTAATACTCAATCAAAAGCTGGGATGTAATACTGGTAACATCCATGATAAATGTGTCACAACGGCGTAGTCGCCACCAAGCGGCTTGAAACTCCGCAGTAGGAAACGGTCGGCCTCCTGTTTGTAACGGAGGGCCCCGATATCGATGGCCGCTGCCAATCCCGGCAGCGCGACCAGTGGCGTCGGTGCGTAGCCTGGCCAGGCCGAAATACATGTCCGTGCTTGGGCAAGACCGGTTGCGTTCAAGATCGCTGATTGGCGATCGCCATATTCGGCACCTGGCGTTGCGCTCGGATTGCGTTCCAGACGGAACGGCAGGGATGGAAATGACAAAACCATGGCGTGGGTTTCGAAGGTTGTCCATTGAACTTGCAATCTCTAAGTTAAGTAATAAGCCTAACCGAAGGCTTAGTTCTTCGCATTCACAGAATGATGGGTACCCCGTTTTAGTTCAACAGTATTTTGATTTGTGTTTACTGCGTGCATTTATTGCGGAGATCTTATTTTCTTTCTTTTTTTTGTATGAATATGTTGATGTTGTATGTGTAAATTTGCTTTTGCTTCGTTTAATTTTGTTCATTTTTTGTCTTTGGATGTGCTTCGTTCTGATTTTGTTTTTTAATCTTATTTTGTCCTTGATTAATTTATAATCGGCGTTCCGCCATCCTGTGCCAGTTGCGCCGTGATTTCCGCCGCGCCCTCAAAGCCTTCGACAGCGCGCGACAGATCGGGCACGCGGGCGGTGAGCTCGGCCGACGAGGTGCCGGTGCGCAGGTTGGCCATGCCGGTGATGCTGGCGTGATCGGTGCGGATGGTCAGCGGATCGGCGCGCAGCCCGTCTTCGTTGCGCAACACCCCGAGACGCAGGACGCCCTCGCCTTCGAGCAACGGATCGAGCTGGGCGATGCCGGCGCCGAGATCGTCGGTCGCGCCGTCGAGCACCAGGTCGATCACGCCGGCAAAAAAAACTAAGTTCCACATTTTTTTAGATAGGAGCTTGAAACTCCTACAGTAGAGTTCTCTGATACGCTGAACGCGATGGTGGGTTTTTTGTCAAGATCCTGTAGCTTTTAGGGGGTGTTACCCCTATTTTCCAAAACAAGGCAAATTTTCCCAGACTCATAACTTTTGACGAGTAAGACTAAATTTAATGAAACATATATATTTAAAATCAGCATAAAAATCTGATTCTTTTGATGTATCATTAGTATCAAAATTCCGTTTTTTACAGTTTCGTTTACTGTTGAGCTTGGTCAAATTAAGCTGTTACTTCTGTGGGTTGTTCCACAGTTTGCACATTTTACGTCTTCCAACCGCAGACAATTTGAGCCTTTTCTTGATGTCATGCCGTCACCACAGGTTCGATACAGCCACCCTGGCCAAAATACAGGTTTCTTAAATTTGTGGATATGTCAATCTACCCGTTTTAAGAAGAAAGAAAACTATGTAGTTGGTTTTGAGGTTGGGTCCCAGCATGGCTACGCGACAGGATTGAATATATTGGTTCTCATTGTCACTTATTTTGTAACCACAGACAATGTGAGCCTCTTCTTACCAGCCTCCCTCCCACCCATCATTTTCTTAAACACATCCAATCAAAATTCTGAGATTGCCATTTTGCTTAGCATATTCGAAAGGTCTGATAATTATGTTTTTGGGGATGAAACCCCTCGCCCCTCGGCCGTCAGGGCAAGGGTTGTAAGCTATACTATTTGCCTATTGTTAATATTTAATGTTTTTCTGGAAAATGTGGTCGTATAGACTTCAGAGAATGCTCATTCAGTATAAAATTAAAATTTCTAGTGCCCTTTTTAAAAGTCAAGAGTAATCAGATGGAAACCACCCCCCCACCACTGGAATCAGTTTGTCTTAAAACCTGGTTTGACCGAAAATATGACGAACGTCGTTAAAAATTAGCAATAATCAATAATTAAAATTTGGTAATGAAAAGGAACAGAAATTAATTTAATAGAAACTTTTTCTGAAAATGAGGGCTTTCAAGGAAAAGTAAAACCCATTGTAATTGAAACGCCCGTGTAACTGAACCCCCGTGCGACTTAAACCCCTTGCAACTGAAAACTCCTAAAAATTACATTGGATCGAAACAAAACATACACCACTGGAGTCAGTTTGTCTTAAAACCTGGTTTATCTATTTATTTATTTATTTATTTATTTATTTATTTAAAAAAATATATCAATGATGTTTTTTTTTCAGGGAAAAATATTATCATTGAGTTAACCACTTTAGCTAGATACCTGTTCGATCGATATAGATTTATTTAATTATTCTCTTTTACAGAAGCATTTCTAAGCCAGTTGTAGTCTTTCACCGTCCAAGCGAATGACTAACAACTTTTTTTTTCTTTTTTTTTTTTTTTTTTAGATCAACTGAATTCATGCTATTCAAAAACCAAAGAATCTTGACGGAAAACTAGGGGGGTCGTGGAACTTACGCGCGCGGGGGGCTTGGGGGCGCGATGCCCCCCCGAGCCCCCACCCCAACAGCTATATATCTATATATATATAAATAAGTTGTCTGTGTGTCTGTCAAGTGACGTCAGGTGTGTCGACTGACGTCATTGTAAGGATTGAGCTGTATGCGTCATGAAACAGCATCTTATGACATAGAACAGATACTTGTTGATCATCCCATAAAGGATAAAGGAGTCCTATTGTTCTAGCTTGCTTTGTAGGATTGTTACTAACTGTAGAATTTTTATTGTTGAATTCGATTGTCTGTTCAATCAGGTCTGATGCGGTTAAATGCCACTTCGGGATGTCATTTTCGAATGGACAGGGTTAAATGCTGGTTAGACCCTACGTTGGTATTTGAAAATACAGCTAATAAAGGCCTGGATGTTACTTTTGAGCAAGTGACCTCCTAATCCCCTCCCATGCATTCTGCTTCGTCGAAAGTATTATTGTAATTTTTCTCTGTTCTATCATGGAAAAACCTTCTGGTCTCAGCAAGTACAATTGCTTCTTCAGGAAAATGAAACTCTTCTGGAATCCCATATCTGTGCCATTTCCTCACCCTCCATAAGAGTGAAATGCTTGAAAATGTTTGTAAATTTGTTAGTTAATAAAACTTATATGAAAAAAATTAAATATTCTTCTTGACATACATAGTCAGAGTCACATTTTCTATTATATAATGCAGCTTTATTTTTATTATACCTCTTCGTAAAGTTAATAATACGTTTCTTATTCATTTTGGTTTGGTGGGCCACACATATCAACAGAAGATGTGCCATGTATTGCCGATCCAAACTGCGCAAACTGCAGCCAGAAACACCCTTCCTATAGCTTTTTCTGCCCTGTTATTAAGAATAGGATAAACACCATAAATTAAGAAAAAGAGCCTTACACAATGAACCAATTCAACGGTTTTCAATAACTACAGCAAACAGTACACAGTCTCAATATAGGTAAAATCAAAAACAATCTGAAAAAAGAGTTTGACAATTACTTTGCACACACAGAACTTATTTCAAAAGTGCTATAATTGCACATTGTCCTTACATGCAATAACTTACAATCATTGTAACAGATCATGATACGGGAGCATACACATTTATAACCCTTGAGTTATAGTAGTAAGTTCTGCTCCACAGCTGTTAACCATTGGTCACAGTTGGAAAATGATGGACATAAGAAAAGGGGGGATGGTTGCTGTTTAATCACTTTTGACTCTTAATAATTGCACTATACCTTCCAATTTCAAATCAAATGAGTCCGTTCTGAAGCTTAAAGGACCACCCATTCCGTAAATACCTTATATGCCCCCAGAACATAACTTACAACTCCTGCCCCAGGGTTCTAGGCAGTTGTATAAGCCCTGGAGGCATCTTTATATGTTTTTGGACAATTTTAAACAAAATGGCTATCTGACAATTTCAATCAGATGCGTTTGGTGAAAAGAGGGGCTGTTGGAGTATAAACAAAGGCTCAATTTATTTAAATATGTCCGAAAAAGATAACGCATTGTTTCCTCTTGTACAATTGTCATCAGTGGCATGTTTTTTAAAAGCCGGGTAGCAGCCTGGAAAATAGGTATTATCCTAGGGACCTGAGAGATTTCTTCGCAAATAATGCACCTACTCATCAGAATATACCTCACATTATTAACAGAAATAATACATGACTAAAGGATGTATCTAAAATATTTACGTGTTTTCCCAAAGGACAAAATGCTTTTACTTTCATTAACTTCTCTATTAAATTGATTCCCAGTCCTGCAGCTCAAAGTCGGGATGTGCTAAACGAATTTTTGCGGAGGGGGACTGAAATCTAAAACCCCAGTTAAAGAAATGGGTCATTTTCATTAAGACCTCTCAGAAATGACTGTTAACATGATTTAAATTTATTTCTAACAGCAGCCCTACCCCTCTGGAATTGTTTGCTGGGGTTGGCCAGCCATAATGTCACGATGGCGCTAATACGTATAGTCTCCGGTCAAAGAGACATAGTATTTACATTAAAAACTATAAGAAATACCTCTTAACATGGCTTACATTTATCTCTTTTAACCGTTATTAGAGGTAAATTTAAGCCATTTTAAGAGGCATTTCTGAGAGGTTTTAACGGAATCCACGTTTCATTGAGCCAAGACTATGTATATTTCACGCCACAGTGACAATATGGGGCTGACCCCTAGTGAGTAATTCCAGCGAGTCTCCTAACATACAATCTAACTCGGGCCTAGAAACCAATTTCAGTGGGACCCTAGTGAGCAATTCCGGGGCGAGCCCCTAACATCCAGTTCCAACGGGGGCCCACAGTAAGTAATTCTAGAGGGGAGGCTTGTTATTAGAGATGAGTTTAAACCAAAAAAATAAACTTTAACATTCCTGGCGACTGTGACACATTAGAAATAACTAGGGCTATAACTAGGGTATTAAGTCTAGGGGTAATAATAACTACTGTAATAAGTATACTTAATTAAAATGCTTTGATTAATAGACTATTTAAGCATAAGATCCATGAGCTAATGGAGTAGTTCTTCTACTTTTCACTCGTTGATCAGCTTTGTTGAATAGAAAATTTGGATTTTTCTTTAATTTTGGAAAGTTTGACTGTTTATAGGAGTACATTTTCTTAAATTAGTACTTTGACTAATAGGCTTTGAGTAAATTTTCGTGGTTTATCTGAAACCAGCAAAATCTTTCGGATTTTTTGAGCCCTCAGGAGCCATTTGTGGGTCCAGGGATCATTCGGCTCGGGCCTGGACCGCGGACTCAGTCATTTCCACCTGATTTTGACTACTCGGAATTCACACCGAATGTTAAAGTGTGGGATTCGAAAAACCCACTTAACTTTGTGAAATGCCCAAAAAGCTCTATATCGAAACTGTCGGATGCCAAATGAATATGCTCGACAGTGAAATGGTCGTGGCCTCTCTGCGCAAGAAAGGCTTCGAGCTGACTGGGTGCCGAGGTCACTTGGAGCAGCTGTAACATTTTCAGCACTCAAGACCATGCCGCAGCGGCCATCGCAGCGGCCGGAATCCCCGTTTATGCCTGGAAAGGCATGAGCGAAAAAGAGTTCGATTGGTGCTTCGAACAAACCCTGCATTTCCCGTCCGGCCAACCGCTGAACATGATTTTGGATGATGGCGGCGACCTGACAGCGATGGTTCACGAACGTTTCCCCGAACTGCTCAACGATATCCACGGCATCAGCGAGGAAACGACCGCTGGGATTCACCGATTGGAAGTGCTCAAGATCGATCATGGGGGTGATCCCCAAGGATCAAGTCTGGCGGGGACTACGGCTCTTCCAGCACGACCCGGGGATGCGCTTCATCAACGCGACGAAGTACTTCATGGGCCGACTCGAGGGCATGCAGGAGCCCGTCCGCCAGTCGCATGCCGGCTTCTCGTTCCTGCTAGACTACGTGCCCAACTGGAAGTGGGCCTACGGGAAGCGCTCGGTGGACTACGGCCTGATCCAGTACCAGCCCTTCCTTCCCGCGGACGTTGCCCACGACGTGTATCTCGAGCTTCTCGAGCGCTGTCGTCGTAATACACCGACTTGTCACAAATTTATAGAGGTTGGGACAGGTAAAATAGGTTTTTACATAACATTTTACAGCTCAAAGCATGGCACTGGAAGCATTTTCTACCTCATACCCTCACTCCTCCCTTGCCTGTAAGCTTGGAAAGATTCTAGTAACGGCTTCTAACTTAAAAAAAAAACTAGTGTTTAACTGTGAATATTGGTTGAATCCTGGGAACAAGGAGCAAAGTCCAAGAGAAAAAGCCTGTAAGCCAGTGGTTTCAATTCAACGAAATAAGGGGATTGAGGGATTTTTTTTATTTTGAGCCGTCCAATCTAGGTACTGAACAGTCTAGCTTTGAAAAAATAATAATGTTTCGAAATATTGTTTTAAAAGGGCCAAGTGCTATTTATGTGTAGTATGCAAAAACTATCAATTAATATGCTTGTCTGTCTTCATATTTAAGTACCTAAACTACACAAGGAGTGGTTGAAGCCAAATGGGACTTGCATCCTAAAATATCCCAAGTGCCTCCACTCCTCTGGAGATTTAAAACAAAGAAAGCGATGCATAAAAAAAGAATATTCTTCCATAAAAAGGATCTACAACACATTTGGACGTTGGATATACTCTGGGTATAATTCTGGTTTTCATCTGTTTTTCCATATTATCATTCAGTTATGTATTTGTTCAAGTATCAATGAAGGTAACAACCTTTTCATTTTCGGCTATTGGAAAAGAATTCGATTCGTATTATATTTCATTTTCTTGTTGTAATTCTTATTAAGCATCTCGCTAGGAGTTTTTTCCATCTCTTGAGGTAATTTTAATTTTACACTCCAACTGTCCTTTTTTAGGTTTTCAACGAGCCAGTGATCTTTCTTGGTGGAGATGTAACCCGTCCACCAGCTGGTAACAAAATTTGTACATTTTTGTTGGTTATCTCACTCTTTGAATAGAGGTTTATTAAAATCTAAATTTTGAATAGAAATCTAATAATACACTTTTGTAAGAAGTGGCTTGCTCCTCGAGCATTTCTTTTCGACACTGTTTTAGGATTTTTATTTAGTTTCAGACCTGTTGCCTTCGCAGCGTCTATTGCTTTGGTGTTTTACCAATCGATGTTTATCAAATAAAACTAAACATTGATTTAAGTAATCTAATTCATATACATTTTGTATCTTAGAGTCACTATAAAATCACTTATCTACTACCCAGAAGGTATCCGGAAAACTAAGAGACTACTAGACGACAACAAGAATTGAGAGCACAACATTGACTCCGAAAGCACAACAGTGGAAGACAAAATGCGGAGAGAGTTCTACGAGGTTTTGGACAGAGTTTTATATGAGTTTGAAGAGTGTTTTTCTATCCAGCTGCCAGAGTTAGAAGCCAAACGCTGCCTTAACCCCATATCCAAAGATTTTGTGGCCTCGGATTTACTTCTTGTGATCGCGAAACACTTTGATCAGGCGGGAATCGATGCTATGCAGCTGAAGTGTCAAGCTTTAATCCACGACTTATCTTTGCAAGTCCATTGCAATAAAATCGAGCCAGGTCTTCAGTTTTTCAAGTATGTCACATACTGAGTTCATAAGGTGAAGTGGGTGGTAGATGTAGAGCGTAAGTTTCCGAATTGTCTTTGGTCAACATTTGGGATTATCTTTACTTTCAATCATTCAGCTCAGTAAAACTCGGATCAGGAGAATTTCCAACGGGCTAGGGTGGATAGGCAAAATGTTGAGACGATTACACACAGAAACTTTCTGCTTTGTGATGATAGAAAAACTTGAAATTGTATCTGGTCCTCTGTTTCAGAGATCCTGGCCAGACGCGCGGGTGATTGGTCGAGGGGGAGCGACACCACCGGGAATTGCCGCTCAGTCCTCGGTTTTGCGGCTGCCCATGCTGTTTCGTCAAACGCTCAACGATTTTCCGAAAAGAACATCGTATCTGATCGCGGATCCAGCGCGGGTGGAAGCATACCAGAGTCTGTTCAAGGGTTATGGAGCGGAAGCCGTGATCGGGCTGTCCTGGCGCTCGGGCAACCCCCGAACCGGCGCGGGCAAGTCCACGCGCCTGCGGGATTGGAACACGTTGCTGGATCTGTAATAGTCTTATGGAGGGGGGTTGACTAGTTTTCCCAAAACCGCCAGGCACTTCCTTTTTTTCAAAAATAGTTATTTTAATATTCAGTAGCTTGTCTTTAGCCTTGCAACCACCATATTAAAAAACAAAACAAAATAGCAAACAATACATAATAAATCTAAAATAAGCAAACAATAACTTTGCGTAAAACAAAAATCGCTATAAATAACTGAGTCAAACTCAAAACGAGCCTGAATCCTTTTAAAGTAATTTATGTTCGGTTTTTACTGACATGGTCTTTTCTATTGAAAAATAAAAGCATTTGAAACCCCCTTGCAATGAGGTTACTTCTAGATTGGGAACAAATATCAAATTAAGTAGCAAGAGCACGATTTAAAGGCAAGGTATTCAACATATTGATCCTAAAACGAGACCTCATCTTGATTGGAGGTAGCTTTTACGCCAGAATTAGGGGAAAAGTATACAATGATGAGTGTGCCATTAGCCACTTCGGTCTTAGAGGTAGATGTAGAAAGGATTCAAGGCTTCTTCAGTTTCCTATGGCATATGATTTTGTCATTACCACTACCTTATTCAAACACAAGCCCAGTAATCATCACAAAACCAGTATCCATGTGATCAAAACTATATTGAAAAATGAAGGTATTACTGGAATGTATTCAGGTTTATCCGCCGGATTGCTGAGACAAGCTACTTACACAACTACTAGATTGGGGGTTTATTCTTATCTTTTTGAGATGGCAACTAAGGATGGACATCCACCTAATTTCTTTATGAAAGCTGCGATTGGCATGGCTGCTGGGATGACTGGGGCTTTTGTCGGGAAACCTGCAGAGGTATTTTCTTTTTACCCATCTTCTTAGTTCATCACTAGCGTATGATGGCAAACCGTTCGCACTATCTTCTCTGGAAATGATAATATTGCATATCCACTATCATAAAAGTTTTTGGATAGTCCAAAGAAATCTAATCTCTCATTGTCATGACAACGCATTCATACATTTCCAATAGTGTTACCACTAGTACTTGTTTTATAGTTTAAATATTTGTCGTTGTCAGCATTCAACGCAACGATAACTTTATCATGTGCACATACTTTCTTAGAATATTTTATGTTCACTTTTAAATCTCATGCAAATGCTTATCATTCCAATGTTAAAAAAATACTGATTAAAAAAAATACAATAAAATATAATTTACAAAATCGCTGAAAGATTTTACTCTATAATCATCTCTAAGAGTTTCTTTGTTTTCTTCATAAATTAATTGTAATTTGTTTAAAGTGAATTTTTGCAATGGGACAAAACGACTTCGTTTAGGTAAATTTTTTGTTTCTGTTTTTTCTTCAAAAGATATTTCAAGATCTTGTTGGCCATCAAGTGTTTCCATATCTACAACCTCTTGCATTTCAGAGACGAATATTTTTCCTCCATGATTTGAGGATAAACCAGAATTTGTAGAAATCATTTCAACTACTTTCCTAGCATCCTGTCCGAGTTCCTTGCGATCGCAAACATCAGACTGAGCGAAGCGAAAACACTCGCACTGTACCGAAGCGTATGAAGAAGGCAGACGTTACTCGCTACACCAAGCAGCGGCCGGTAGGAATGGTAAGTCAAGTAAGTAGAATGTTGCTCTTGTGCTCTTAGATTATTTCCAAAAGCTTTGAAAAAATAGTGGAAATGTAGGCTAAAGACTTTGCACTATCACAATACACTCCATACTCTTATGGATAAAAATTGTACTTCAGTGTTTCGGTATTGTAATATTAGCCTTAAAAAAATTATCGCAGCAGTAATAATTTCTGGAATAATAATTGTTAATTCTGAATCACGACAAGCTACTCCTTCGTCGATTGGAACCGTTGATACATCTAATGCATCACCTGTGATGGGTTCTTCTGATGCCCCGATAACCATAATTGAATTTGGAGACTATCAATGCTCAAATTGTAAAAGGTGGTTTCTCGATACAAAACCTGATATTGTGACTAATTACATTGAAAAAGGAACAGCAAAACTTGTGTTTGTTGATATCGCATTTTTAGGTAAAGATTCTGCTCCTGCTTCTATGGCAACATATTGTGGCAGTAATATCAGTGGAATTATTAGTAGTAGATTTCGATTTAGTGGCAGGGGCGGGCGTAAAAATAATAGTAGGAAAAGTAGCAGTAGGAGTAGAAGAAGTAGCATTAGGATGCAAATTTTTCCTTTTAGTTGGCTCAACTTACCCCACAACAAGCCCTGTTAGTTTCAAATTTTACATACCTATCTGTTCCTAAGATATTGCAGTTACGCCCTTTTGAAAAGCTGCATACAGATTGTTTTTGGTTCAATTCACTTTTCCCCTAAAAATTGCGTGAAAATTTCACCTTCATACCATTATACATGTGGTGAAGAAATAAAACCTTGCAAAAATAAGTCCAGAATTACCAGTACTATCAAAAACTGTATACCTCTAGTATATTACGGGAGGTTATAATTCCTGTTGACCCAACTTCACATCAGCAAAACTGTAACAGACTCCTTTACCAAAAACGCCTCACTATGAATCACGTGCAATATTATTATTCTTATTCTTATTATTAGGTGGAATCTCAGAATTGTTGCAATACCAATATTTGCTCGTTTTAAGTTAGTCTTGATAAGGGACATTTAAAAATTTCCTATTGAACTCAATATGAATTAAAACGAACAGAAATTACTACGCACACGAGGTCGTTGCCCCCTCGTAAATACCTCGCTCTTGATGTTAATTTCGAAATTTATTCCAATTCCTTAAGAATTACCCCTGAATCACGAAAGGTTTAATTGGAATGAATAGCTCTTTTTGAAGGCTGGGAAATCTGACACCTCCTTCATGGAAAATGTCCTTCCCCCATGAAAAATTCCTCCACGGAAAGATCCTCCCACGTAACGAGCAAAAATTACTTCGTATATGAAAGGGGCTGCTCCCTCATCAACGCCCCGCTCATTACGGTGGAATGTTTGATCCTGAGAATGTCTGAAAAGGCAAGGGGTCGACTCCAACTACGACTACTTGTAACTGCGACTGCTTGCAAAGAGGAATACTTACTTGCAACCATTTTCACTCAATGTGGATGCTGGTTGTCAAAAGAGTGTATCAGCAGCGTCATCAAGAACAACTAAGGGTATTAGGTTGATACTTTCAGGGTATGTAGGAAAGTGAGCGAAGAACAAACAGCTCCCCTCGCCCTTTCAGATGCTGCCTCTCCATCACTGATCAAAAATTTTGAGAAACCTATTTTTTCTAAATAGGAGTCGATACGACCACCCCTGAAAAAAAAAAAAAAAACAACAACAAATAAACACGCATCCGCGATCTCTCATCTGAGAAAAAATTAAAAAAAAATTCCACATTTTTCGAGATAGGAGCTGAAAACTTCTACAGATACAGTGAATCATTTGTATGATTCTCGTTGAGATTCTATGACTTTTAGGTGGTGTTTCCCCCTTTTTTCTAAAATAAGGCAAATTTTCTCAAGCTCGTGACTTTCAATGGGTAAAACTTAGAATGAACCCTCTCACGATATTATACGACCACTGGGTCGATACGCTTTAAAAAACAGAATTTTGATACGAATAGATATATCAAAAGAATCAGATTTTTTATGCTGATTTTAAATATATAAGTTTCATCAAATTTGGTCTTTTTCTTCAAAAGTTACGGGCCTGAGAATATTTGCCCTATTTTGGAAAATAGGGGAAACACCCCCTAAAAGTCGTAGAATCTTAACGAATTTTAGCTGTTCCCTCCTCAACTCCCCGCTCTTTACGTGAAAGTTTTTTACTGTTTTAAAAAGTGCAGATGAGAGAAAGAGTCAAACTTTAGCATAAAGAGTGGGGCGTTGAGGAGGCAATAAGGCTCATATAATTTTTTCCAGGGAACAAAGCTTGCTAGTGCTCTAGAAATATACTTAATATGTATATGTGCCTAGAATTGTGTTTATTTTACCTTGTTATTCACTTAAGTTCTTAGGGGGAGTCTTTTTATGTGTTTTAGTGTCTTTTTCAAAGAAATTTTCAGGGGGAGTCTTTGGATGACCTATGTTGTCAACTTTTGATCAACGAATAGATAATAACTTAAAAGAGCGCTAAAAGAACTTTTTTGTAAAACAATATTTTTTAGCCTATTGTTCCTTGAACTTAATTATATGACACCCCTAATGTTTACTTTTGTAAAAAAACGTGCAAATATTTATCTTTAATATCTTTTTATTAAATTTTTATTTAAATGCATTTTATTAAATGCATTTTTTATTAAATTTCACGGGTTGAAACAAGAGTGACGTAAGGCAAAATGCATGAGAAATATATAATTTGGGTTATATATTTACATACTAGGGGGGAGGGGGGTTGTGGGTAAACTAGAGTGCAGCTGCAGTCAAAAAGTGTTAACGAATTATTGTACACATTACGAAGTACGTCAAAGAATTGTTTTTTAAAATATAATTTTGAAGAAATTAGCTAATTATTTATTCTGAAAAATTATCTGATTAGCTATTAGCAACTTGTTTAACTTGAAAATTTTCGTTGGTATACATTCTCAATTGACTATTCAAGATTGAAGCTAATAATGTGGGCCTCTTCGGCCCCATAAGCTCCAGAAGCAAATCAGTTTTTATTTTCATTGCTTTGTCTCTTATTTCTTTTATGTGTGGCTAAGGATTGAAAATGGGGTTGATTTTATTGAACCCACAAAGACACTTCAGTTGTTTCATTGAAGCAACTCTATTTAGCATCTGTGGGATGAAGATAAAGTAAAAAAAAAATGGACATTTTGGGGAGGGTACCATTAGGCTATATGGCTGTTTTATGTATATTGTTATTTCGCCATCAAGTATTTCTTGCAAGTAGATTTTGATGAGACTAATCAATTCATCAGAACACTCAGAAATAAGTAGAAAATAGGCTTAGTATAGTATTTCTAAATTTGTATATGTCCCAAAACTTTATATTTATATTATAGCTCTAATAAACACAATCATGTTCTTATATTTTGTTTTATTATTTATTTTTATCTCTTGAGCATTCTAGCAGGTAGTTCGTCATGGCCTGCGCGTCAGGCTTCGGAATGGTGGCTTTGGTTCTTGTTTTCATGTGTCGCTCCCTTCCGCCGCGCCGGGACGGCCAGCATCATCGCTTCGTGTGGTCGGCTTATGGGTACAGTCTACCGCATTCGCAGACACCGTGTCGCATTTCGGGCGGGGTTTCCGGCTGACTTGTCCACAAGCTGAGGTTTTGCCCTGAAAGCAGGGCGCGGGGGGAAAGCCGAGATCGACGAAGGCGCCCATGCTCGCCCAGAGTGCATCGATGATCTTGTTGGCCTTGTCGTCCGGGATCGCGAGGGTAATAGCTACGTATGCTGGAAAAATGAAGATATTAGACTATTTTATGATTGCACGGCCTTCCATTTTAACATCCAAATGGCTAACATATATCTTTTGGAATGCAACTTCAACTCAAGAAGACTTGTCACTTGCAATTCAGGATTCTGAATTACGATGCATTTAGAGGAACTCCAAAATCATAATTGTTTGCGAAGTTTGAAAATTGAAATGGAATCAAAATTGGTGATGGTTCTAAACAGACATGGAGACAAAGTGTCAAAGGTGCAGTCAGGATTGGATATGTTTAAAGTGGTGACAATAACCTAAGTGGATATTTCGGTCATGTATGCAACACCAGTGAAATATATCATAAAATAAACCAAAAGGAAGCAAACATACACCAAAGAATTCATCGATAAAAAACATTTTCAAAGTAAAATAATTTTCTTATTTGTTTTATATTATGTTTCGCTGATGACTGCTAAAATCTGTCGAGAATCTTTGTCATAATTTATGCTTCACTTTATTGTCTAAGGGATAAAGTAGTATTAATGAAACTTGAAACTCGACTCTGTGAAATTCACGTTATTCTTTTAGAAAAATAATAGTTGAAGATGTGTTTTGGTTTTGTATGTGAAGACAAAAACAAAAGGAAAAAATAATGTAGTGTTCTTGTTTTCTTTCTTTTGCAAAAAGATTTAGTTTTCCAAGATTCCTACTGATGTTGGAGAGTTTATGGCTGTATTTTCAAAGAGATGTATGTACTTTAATGTATGTACTGTATGTATAGATGTATATACTGTATGCACTTTAAAGAGAAGAGCAAAACGGGAGCATTTAGTTCTAAAGTATTTAGAAATCTTTCTTTCATGTTTTCTTGCTTTTAAAAAAAGATTTAGTTTTCCAAGCCCATGATGGTTTTCTGCAACACTATGCAATTTAAGCCATTACTGGGAGGAGGTTTGTAACTCATGAGACATGTGGACACGCCAGTGGGCCCTGTTGAATGTACATTTGAGGGACCTTCTTCTTCCTTTACCTGTATTTATGCCCCTGGGCGAGGGTACCCCAGTTTCTATTATGGACTCCTAGGGACAAGGTCCCTGCCAACTATGGTGGTACTCTACATATCTGTAGGGCATTCCCCTATCTGTTGTCTTGTACCAAAACCTAGCATCTAATAAATAGTTGCAGTAAGTTTCAACCGACATGATTCCATAAAGAACAATTATATTACTAAAGATTCAAATTTTATTACAAAAATGATATCTACAATGAAATGCTACCCAGCTATCACAGGAATACAAATAGAGAGTGAACCAGGCAGTCTAAAAACAAGTCAATTGACTGTCCTGTAGATCATTAGCTGAACAGGAAGAAAATCCAAATTGATAAAAGGTTTGAATGAGTCGTTTAAAGACCGGAGACGTTAACTCCACTTACTAAATTCTTAGAGATTTTAGTCTTTAGAGTTTATAAATGTCGAATGTCGAATTTTCCTACTGATCAAACATGCATTAATTCAAAAACGTACAGAAATTAAATAAAAAAACTAGTTTTTTTTTAACTGAAAGTAAGGCGCGACATTAAGACTTAAAACGAACAGAAATTACTCCGTGTATGAAAGGGGCTGTTCCCCTCTCAACGCCCCGCTCTTTACGCTAAAGTTTTTTACTGTTTAATAAAGTAGAATTGAGGGAAAGAGTCAAACTTTAGCGTAAAGAGCGGGACGTTAAGAAGGGAACAACCTCTTTCATACATGGAGTAATTTCTGTTCGTTACAAGTCTTAATGTCGCTCCTTCATCAAATTTCATTAGGATCCGATCATGCCTTCGTAAGTTAAAAATACCTCATTTTTTTTTAATTTTTCAGAACTAACCCTCCTCCCCCATCTCCCCCAAAGAGAGCGGATCCGTTCCGGTTATTTCAATCACGTATCTAGGACTTCAGATTATTTTTACCACCGCGTTTCATCCCGATCCCTCCACTCTAAGAGTTTTCCAAGATTTTAGGTCCCCCCCAACTCCGCCCCCCAATGTTACCGGATCCGGCCGGAATTTAAAATAAAAGCTCTGAGACACGATATCCTTCCGAAAATCAAACAGATTAATTTCACTTTTGGAAAGTATTACCTTTCGTTAAAAAATCGAAACACAAGTTTTTTTTTTAGACGAACAGCCAAACGCTGTAGAGTCACAATATCTATTTTCTCAAGTGTTTAGGGAAGGTAGGATATTTATCCAGTATAATTTTTTTGTCACGATAACTGACGTCGCCACCACTGATGTGGATTAAAACCCAAATTTTAGGCTTTGCTTTTTGTTTCAAGAGCTAAGAGCTCATATGGCACTTGTGACGAGTTTATGGCACTTGTTTATGGCACTTTGTTTTTTTTGTGCTTTGGCGATTTTGGTGCTTCTGGAGGGGCTAGGACGATGAAAATTGGTAGGCATGTTAGGGACCTGCACAAATTGACTGGATAAAATCGTTTTCCCTGATTCGACCATCTGGGGGGGGGGGGTTGAAGGGAGAGGAAAAAACTAGAAAAAACGAGGTATTTTTAACTTACGAGTGGTCGATTGGATCTTAATGAATTTTGATATTTAGAAGGACCTCGTGTCTCAGAGCTCTTATTTTAAATCCCGACTGACATTAAGCCTCTGATTTTCCTTTTAATGGAATCTATTGATTCTTACTGTATCCATAGCCTTTTTCTGGTAACTGAAGAAGATCTGTGGTAAGGAGTAAAGTTTTCTGTCGACCTCTTTGGAGAGCGACCTTGGATCATGAATTTGGCTTTTGAACATGATCTTCGAGAGATTTTGACGACCCATTCCTTAGAAATCTCCAAGCCAATTCACCAATTTACAACAATGGTTAATTCAGTTTACTACTTACTTAATTTCCGTTTGTCCATGAAGGTTGTCTTGCAGCCTTCTTCTTTCCAAGTGGGCTGATATGCCTTCTGTATGCCTAGCGGATTTCTTATAACTGGAAAAAATTCAAGCTCAGTATAAAGAGCAGGGTATTGACGAGGGAGCGAACCCCCTCATATACGTAATAAAAATACACAAATACAGAAGTTCATTGCGTAATTTAATTCACAAGTTACGTATATTTTTTACTAATAAAAAAGTTCGTAAAAAATAAAAATTCTTATTGCATTTTTTAAGTAACCGGAAATTGGAAGGCATCTAGGCCTCCTCCTCCACCCCTTTGTTTTATCAAAATCGTCCGATCAAATCTATGAGAAAGCTATTTAGCAAAAAAAAAACTAGTGTGATAATTTCGACCAGTTTTTGTCAGATATTGTAGATACAAATTCTTGAGTGTGTTCTGAATAATTAACAAGCACCAAAAGAAAAATCTGAAGCGAACACGTCCGGGTGTACACTAGACTAAATAAGTTCATAGACTAGCTTCCGAAATTTGTATCATAGCATAAGGCTCTCCATACTATAGACAGAAGTAACTGGATTTCTTGAGTTCTTAATATGAAAGAAGGAAGTATATGGAGAGGTTTAGGTCGCAGAATGGTCCGTATTTGTGTCAGATGTACGGTGAAAATGATGACTTAGAGTACGTTATGCTCAGAATTTTTACCAGTTGATTTTGGAAAAAATTAGCGTGGGAGGGGGTCTAGGTGCACTAGGCGCACCTGTGATCGGTCTTCTGGCAAAAAAAAACGAAATTCCAGATTTTTTTGTAGATAGGAGCTTGAACATTCTACAGTAGAGTTCTCTGATACGCTGAATGTGATGGTGTGGTTTTCGTTAAGATTCTATGATTTTAGAGGGTGTTGGCCATCTCTTTTATAGGAAACCAAAATTTTTTTCTCTCGCTTTTTCTTTCGTATTTGGGTCCTCCTTTCTTGGCCTCATCTCTTGGGAATCCACTCCCCCGCTCATGCCCAAAACCACGCGTTCTTTTCTATCGTGACTCACTGGCCGTCAAGCTAGGCTGGCGAGGAACCCCTGTAAAGCCCGGGAGCGGTGTCTGGAGCGAGATTTCGAGGCATTGAGCGATTTTTTTGAAACTTGGCCGAGGCGGGCCGTGTTGGTGGAGGAGAAGTTGATACCGGCCCTGCAGGGATCAGGATGACGGATCCGAAACAGTTTGAGGCATTTATGGAAGCCTATCAGCATATGGTCTATAACACGGCCGCTCGGTTGCTGGGGAACCATGATTCAGCGACCTTTCTATCAGGGGTAGAGGATTCTAAACGACGCCTGTAAAGTATTTTAAATTTATCAGAAATGGCACCTCTGGATTTTCAAGTTTGTGAAGTTTCTTTCTTAAAAATATTTTAACATTTATTTTTTTTATTGGGAAATTGATTTCTGAACATGTTTTAGGTATTTGCTTTATACAATTTGTCTTTTTGTGCTACCAGTTTTTGGACACAGTTAGTTACTTTTGCAAAAAAAAAATTCTGCTTTTCTTATCTTTTTTGTTAGAACGAATGTATTTTAAGCTTACCTTGTCAATCTTTAATGAAAGAAGCTTTCCTCTGGAGCTTTTCTTCTTTCTGTGCTCAAACTATTCCTAAGCAGAATGACTGAAAGTACCAAGAATAGTGAAATTAGAATCTGATTCTTTAAAAAATCAAATTTAAGTAAATCTGCTAATTACCGGTTAAGTAAAAACAAGACATCAATGTAAATTCTAAGATATTAGAAGCATCAGGAAGTCGATCTTTAATGAAATTAGCTTTTCTCTGAAGATGTAGTTGCTTTGGGAATCACCAGAGTGTAAATGTTTTAATTCCTACAAAAGAATTGCGCGACTGCCTTTCGACTTTGACGACTACCTACAGACGCCGAGCATCGTGGAAGTCGACACGTCGAACCTGCAAAGCCGAGCGCTCAATCGCGTGCAGGCCGACTTTGACTTTTCGCCGTACACCGCACGCTTGGAACACGTGGCATCCGCCGACGGAACGCAGGTGCCGGTGACCATTCTCCAGCGCCGCGATCTGGAAGCCAACGGCAACGCGCCAGTGCTGCTCTACGGCTACGGCGGGTTCAACATCTCGCTGCTACCGGGCTTGCGTCGCAACGCGCTCTACTGGCTGGAACGGATAACGGCACAAAAAAAAAAATAGAAAAAAATTGTTTGTATTGATTCAAGCTACCCAAAATAGGGTGGCATGTCTCCAATTTTGGAGTCATTCTTATTTTGTCTCCAATTGGCTGGGAACTTCCTGGGAATGTATACTGGGCAAAATGCACCTAAGAGGGGAAAGTCCGTGGAAAAGAATTGGGTCGTACTAATTTGTGACACTCCAAGATGAACCATTTTTTTTCTCATTGACATGAAACTTCTAGGTAAAGTAGACTGGAGAAAGGGGGCATCAACAAGAACAAAAAAATGTTATTCAAGACTTGACCAAACTTAAGCGATAGAAATTGTCATATAATAACTAATCGCTCATTCCTTTTTGAAAATCTGGACAGCACAAAAATTCTCTCCAGGAAAGTTCTTTCCACTATTTTGTCACCCATCCCCTCTTTACGCAAAAGTCGTTTTTTTGAAAGAGTTTTTTTTTAAGGTTAGCCCTTCTAGGCGAAACCTAGAAAAAGACTTCAAAAGATACTGTTCGTCTTAATACTAACTAGTATAAGATTTTTAAACAATTTTCTATTAAAAAATTTTCTATATATTATACTTTTCGTATATGCATCAAAAGTTTATTTATATGCATTTTCGTCGCGTTTTTATAAGCTGGAACAAAAATTGTGTGGAGGGAGAAGATTTGAGCTTGGTAATCCTTCCCACTTGATACGGCCTTGAGTATGTGCTATTGTAATTTTGGAAAAAAAGCGATAATCGTTTGTTAGATTTGTTCTGGGAATTCTACTGTTTTGGGTGGTGGAATTCCACATCACTTGAATATTTTAATCTTTGAAAACTTCCGTTAATAAATAGTCTTCTCCTAGTTCTGAAAACCCTTCTTAAAGATTTTAAATTAATACGAACAGAAATTACTTCTTATATGAAAGGGGTTGTCCCTTACTCAACGCCTCGCTCTTTACGCTAAAGGTTTTTTTTATTATTTTAAAAAAGTAGAGTTGGGACAGAGTCAAACTTTAGCGTAAAGAGCGAGGCGTTGAGTAAGGTACAGCCCCTTTCATGTACGAAGTAATTTCTGTTCGTTTTAAGTTTTAATGTAGCTCCTTACTTGCAGTTGAAAAAGACTCTTTTTTTTATTAAGCTAAAGACCAATCTTATGATACGAGATTGCCTCAGGATATCATCAGCATGATTAATAATTACTTCAATTGGAGATGATATCACCTCCCCAACAACTACCTCTTGAGTAGGCTGCTTTAGATAATCAACTATGAATGAAACTGTTCTTGGTCCTAGGTTATACATAGCACATGTGCGACCCAGTTTCCCAGATAGCACAAAAGGTAGCTCAAAGAGTTTATTTTTTAATGTAGCCCAGTGACCCAGATAGAACAAAAGGTTGGATATATCTACTATAACTTTCTTTTCTTTTTTAGACTGACCTTGCCACCTGTCATTCACAAAACATCAAAACAGCTTGCTTTAAAACAAAATACATCACCGTACACCCTCCAAAATCAAACGCGATCTCCGAATATCCTCCCATTTGCAGCGCAAATGGGAGGATGACTCTATATACCAGTTGAGTGGCGGTCTCTTATTCCTTCCCCCTAACCCCGGGGGAAGGCTAGGAGTTACGAAACTTACTTATTGTTGCTTTGATACTTGAATTCAGGGGCGTAGCTTGCTATGATGTAGGGGGTGGGGGAACCACCCCTCACAGACCTTTTTTGAAGGATACGGGTTAGGTACTATAAAGTACCTTTAAAGTACTGTTATACAACTAAATAGTACTAATTGCAATTAATTAATATGCAAATTTCGTTTTAATTATTTATGTGCGGAGTGCCAAGATCAAAACATGCGTTAATTCAAAAACGTCCAGAAAACGCTTTTCCTCCTCAACGCCCCGCTCTTTACGCTAGATTTTGAGTCTTTCTCTTAATTCTACTTTTTAAAACAGAAAAAAAATTAGCGTAAAGAGCAGGGCGTTGAGGAGGAAAAGCCCCTTTTATATACGGAGTAATTTCTGTTCGTTTTAAGTTTTAATGTTGCTCCTTCCTTTCATTAAAATAAACTTGTTTTTTTATTTCCCGGTCAAAGTTTTGATGATCCTTTTGCGATGACCTTAATAAATTACCCTATGCAAGTGCCAAATGATAGTTAAACTAGAAGCCTTCCATGCTTCTTCTCTTTGGTGATCGTGCTACTTCAGTTGCTTCTTCTTTCCTCGCATTTTTACCTGCTGCGATAGACGTGTTTTTTCTATCAATTGTTTGGCTTATAATGTCTCCAGTGGTGATTCTGGCCTCTGATGTGCCGGGGAAAAATCTTAATTAGCGGCCTCCCCCTATCTCCCCAGAAATTTCCGGCCAAGTTTTAACTAAGTGTTTTACTGTTTTAAAAGTAGAGTTTAGAGAAAGATTCAAACTTTAGCGTAAAGAGGGGGGCGTTGAAGAGGGAGCAGCCCCTTTCACATACGAAGTAATTTCTATTCGTTTTACATTTTAATATCGCTCCTTAATTTAAAATTTAAAACGAACAGAAATTATTTCGTATATGAAAGGGTCTCCATTCCGCAACGCCCCGCTCTTTACGCCAAAGTTTGACTATTTGTCACAGCTCTACTTTTTAGAACAATAAAAAACTTTAGCGCAAAGAGCAAGGCGTTGAGGAGGGGAGAACCCCTTCTAGATGATTCCTTTTATTATTTGCTATTGAAGCATGCTTCAGCAGCACTAGATCCCTTCATGACTGAGTCTGCCATTTTTTCTTTTTTTATATTTATCTTTTCATTTCTACTTTTCTTAAATTTCTCAATCGCGCAAATTATATCATCGTTAAATATGAATTGGATTCAAGTGTCCACTATTTTGGCAGAATCTCTTTGTTGTATTTACGCTTAATATTCCTTTTTTTCCATTTTTCTTTTCTTTTCTTTGACCGTAGTATTAAATAGATCTTTTTCGAGTGGGAATTGCATTCAGGGCAACTAGGCCCCTTCTCCCGTTCATTTTTTCCCAAAGTCACCCGATAAAAATTTTAGATAGCCATTTTGTTGAATATAGTCGAAAAATCTATTAACTATGTCTTCGAGTATGACTTAATCCCCCACAGTCCCCGGGAGAAGGGCTGCAAGTTGTGAACTTAGCCCATTTTTTACATATAGTATTGATAATTGCGAAGCATACAGACGTTTTCAGGAGGGATTTTTTCTGGTGGGAAGGACTCGACGGGAGAGGGGTTACGTTGGAGGATCTTTCCATGGAGGGATTTTTCATGGGGGTCTGGCACCTTATGCCCTTACCAAATTTCGTCGTCCTAGTTTATCTGGAAGTACCTAAACTAGCAAAACCGGGACCAATAGACAGACCGACAGAATTTGCGATCGCTATATGTCACTTGGTAGATAGCAAGTGCCATAAAAATGAAACGTATAAACGAGAAAGAAGA
This sequence comes from Alatinidae sp. Z8VKAUB7J3, assembly GCA_010016025.2. NCBI lineage: Eukaryota > Metazoa > Cnidaria > Cubozoa > Carybdeida > Alatinidae > Alatinidae sp. Z8VKAUB7J3. Next base: position 88,265,063 of record JAAAKM020721499.1, read on the forward strand.
CAATTTTTTGGATTCTGTGATTTGTGAGAGGTTTTAATGAAAATGCCCTGTTTCTTTGTGCCAAGGCTAAGCATGTTCACACAGCCGCGACAACATATGGCTAGCCAACCCTAGCAGGCAATTTTGAAAAAGTGAAAGAGATCGTCAGATAATTTCAGGAACCGATATTTGATTTAAATTCAAATTTTGAATTTTGGAATTTGGAATTTTGCTCACCTGGTTCTGCTGCTCCCTTTCTTAAAAGTATAGACGAAAGTTAGCCTGAAAAACCATTGCTTAAATAAAGGGAAATGTTTTTATGTCTTGAGACCCAAATATTTTTTCCTCTTTTGTTGTTTTGATAAACTGCCTTTCCCCCCCACTTTCACCGATTTTATTCCCCCCTCCCTCCTGTGCATGTATCTGATAAAGGACTTAGCTCATTGCCCAACCTTTTTGTGGAAAACGTTGAATATGTATAAATACGAGTGTCTGGTATTTTTCTACTTGTTGGTTTATTTGTTCTAGTTTTATTGTTATATGTTAGATAGACTGTGAAGTTTAAGTTTCAACTTCACTCTTTGCTTCCCTTAAAAACTCTGTAAAAAAAAAATAACCTTAGCCCGTTTTAAATTTAAATTTAATGTAGAAGCAACATTACAATGATCTTTCTTATTTTTTCGGGGGGGGGGGGGGGGGGTAGCCCCTTCATTTACGGAATAATTTTTGTTTGTTTTAAGTTTCAAGTCAATAAAATGGTTTTATCCCTATTGTGAACAGTTTTACTTTCGTACAAAGACCTAAATTTTTCTTATTTTTTCCAAATTATCCCCCCCCCAGCTCCACCAAAGAGAGCGGATCCGGTCTGGTTATGTCACTCACATATCTTGGACTTGTTTTTATTCTTCCTACCCAGTTTCACCCTGATCTCTCTTTTTTAAGTATTTTCCAAGATTTCCAGTTCCCCCCCTCCCCCCCCCCCCCCCCCCACCCCCCTCCCCCCCCTCCCCCCCCCCCCGCCCTCCTCCGCTCGCTCGCCGGCGGCTTTGGATCAAAACAATTTTTTTTATACATCTTTGTACAATCGAAATTCTAACTAAGTAAAATACTCTACAATTTTTTCTCTACAATTAACAATTGTACAATTAACAATCTACAAATTGTACAATTAACAATCTACAATTTTTTCTCTACAATTAATTAAGAGACTGTTGTTCTAAATTAGTGATTTATGTTTAAGTTTGGGTCATTTTGCCGAATTTTCTTCTGAAAAAAAATAAGATATCTATCGCTGGAGACTACTAGAGGTACAGCTAAATAAGAATAATCCAATCCTATCGCCAATAAGCAGTCGACGTCGCAAGAATGCACATAAGCCACTCCCTTCGTTTCAGGATATATGGGCCCTAAAACAATGTTGTCATTGTGAGCTACTGCGAGGCTCAATTTACTGTAAAGGTCTAAGATCTAAGCATAAAAAAGGAATATTATCCAAAGATAAAAAGTCGTATTTTTAGCGACCTCTTTGGAAATACAGAGCTTTTAAGCTAGAAGAAAATAGAATAAAAATAATTGATACGTGCAAAAAAACATGTAAGACTTTTGCAAGTCAATTTTCCAATAACGATTTTATAGCTACTCAATAAATTTGATTAATTGATTGATTGTTTGATTGATTGCTTTGATTGAGCTAGTTTGCCGTTTTGAGGATAAAAAATTCTAGAAAAAGTTCCATCATATGCTTCGCAGCCTCGTTGAACGAAGCCCCTGCGAGCATTGGTCGAGGCTTAAATATCAAAGTATAGACAGATGGTGGCATGCGAGTATTCAACATTGCTTGAACCAAGTTTTGAGTTAAGGCGCCCAAATTGATGCTCGTTTGATAGATTCCCTCGATGCATGACTATACTGCCTATCAATCTTCTGGTTATAAAACAAGGCTCTAATGTTTTTTATTTACATTTTTTCCCCAGAGGCGCTTCATATGGAAGGGGTGGTCGTATAAACTTCGGAGGGAGCTCATTCGATTGGAAATTGGAAGTTCTAGTGCCCTTTTTCTGAGTCAAAAGTGTTTCATCAAATGCGTGTGATAAACATTTTGAGATAGTTATTTTGTTAAAAATAGTTCAAAGATCAGATAACAAAGACTCAAGGGTCAATAAGACCCCCAGGGCCTGGGAGCAGGTGTTTTAAGTTATGCCCTGGTGCATACAAAGTTTTTATGTAAGGAATGGTTAATTACGTGCAGCGAAGATACAACAACGACAGCAGCAACAGCAAGGATCACAAGAAGGACTGTTTGGATCGGCACCACGAGATTATGTCCCCGGTGCTGGACGGGGAGCAGGGAATTTGTCTAAAGGGGATGATGCTGCTGGACCTGTTGGAGAATACGATGCCTTTGGTGGTTATATGGAAGGTCCACGTCCGAGTGTTGAGGGTCAGTACGATGATGATGACGATGAAGCTGACAAAATATGGGCCGCCATTGATGAACGGATGAACAGTAAACGACGAAAACGAAAATATGATGAAGAGGAGGTAAACAACTCCTTCCTTTTTAAGGCATTAAAATTGACTAGTCATGTAAATAGCTTCTAAGGCTATATAAAAGAGTATGCGAAACTTATAAGAGTTGGGACTGACGCTAATGCCGAAAAGAAAGTCACCCATGAATGGGAAAAGTCATTCCCATGAAGTAAAATCCTTTAAATCCCGTCAATCAGGAGAGGAGGTAAACAACTCCTTCCTTTTTAAGGCATTAAAATTGACTAGTCATGTAAATAGCTTTAATATACTTATAAACTTATAAGAGTTGGGACTGACGCTAATCCTCATATACAGAACAATTTCTCTTCATTTTAAGTTTTAATGTTGCTTCTTACTTTCAGTTGAAAAAAACTTGTCTTTTTATTTAATTTCTGACTGTTTTCGAAATAATGCTAGGAATTATCCCTCCCCCTCGTTTACAATTTCCCCTGTAGATTTTCTCCCCATGGAAAATATCCCCTGCAGAAAATACTCCAAGAAAATTGCCGTATATTTCCAATAACAAATACTGCTGGTGAGCTATTGACAAATTGCGTAACTTACAGCTATATCCCCGTGAACTATGGGGGCCATGTCAGACGGCGCTGGCCAGTTGTCCGCTTACGCCCGAGACACCCGTGCTGCGTGACCCTGATAACCTCTGCTACATCCGCGAAGAGAACGGCGGCTTCTTAGTCGGTGGCTTTGGTCAGCATGCGTTCACGTGGTCTGAAAAGGGAGTGCCGTGGACGTTTAATCGCCAGTTGTTGCCCTACATTCCGCTTCTCAATGACGATGTCATGCAAGGGGCTATCCAGCGCGTGCCCTGTATTTCGAATGCACCTGTCCAGACGACCGTGACAGGCCCCGGAGCCGTGACGCCCGATGGGTTATATTTGCGTAAGATAAAAATACCCAAATTTTCACGTTTTCTAAGAATTCCAGTTTCCCCCTCCAACTCCCCCCAATGTCTCAGGATCTGGTCGGAATTTAAAATAAGACCTTTAAAGCACAAGATCCTTCTAAACATCAAATTTCATTCAGATCTGGTCACCCGTTCGTAGGCTACAAATACCTCATTTTTCCGAATTATCCCCCCCCCCTAAATCCACCAAAGAGAGCGGATCCGGTCCGGTTACGTCAGTCACATATCTTAGTCTTGTTTTTATTCTTCCCATCCAGTTTGATCCTGATCCCCCCAACTCCCCCCAATACCACCAAATCTGGCCGGGATTTAAAATAAGAGCTCAGAGACACGATGTCCTTCCAAACATTAAATTTCATTAAGATCCCATCACTTGTTCGTAAGTTAAAATACTTCATTTTTTTCTATTTTTTCTGAATTAACCGGCCCCCCACTCCCCCCTGATGGTCAAATCGGGAAAAGACTATTTTTAATTTAATTTGGTCTGGTCTCTGATACGCTTGCCAAATTTCATCGGCCTAGCTTACCTGGAAGTACCTAAAGTAGCAAAACCAGGACCGACAGACCGACGAAAAATTACAAAGAAGATATTGAAAGATCCTCGACAGATGGAGTTGAGAGAGGGACAATTCAGATCCATGCCCTTGCATCGGTGATTCTCAAAATGTTCACGAATTTCATAGCAATTCTTCCAATTTTCACACGATTCGCATATATTTGAAGTTTCTTTTTTAAGTTGTGCCCCTGTCCCAAAATAAATGCCTGGTTACGCCATAGCTGCTTCATGTCCTACAAAACATGTACTTGAATGACACGGAGCATAATGGCCCAATACTTCCTGGAAAAATAGCTGACCTTTTTCTAAATTACTGCTAAAATGATACACGAGTAAATTCTTGGTAACCCTCTTAGTCTGTATCACTGCCAGATTGTTTCATGACGGGAATCTGAAGGATTATTAAGATTTCTGCATGTCAAGTCTTCATGGCATTAGATCTCTATTCCGCCTCCACGTCGTGTGTCGTCTCTGTCATGCCTGGTACTGAAGAAGTTCAGATAGCTTCTTATAGTGCCTGTTTCAGTAGTGATATCCCAACATTCGGTTATTACTCTTAGTGATGTCGAGTAGATACGTAAGACAAGTTCTAACTCGTCTACTTTATTCGCGTGGTAACGAACTATTGTAAGGAGCGACCCGGCTCAATAGTAACCGAAACTCTCAAAAATGGAATTTTGATACCAATAGTAGCATCAAAAGAATCGCATTTTAATTCTGATTTTAGATATATAAGTTTCATCAAGATTAGTTGTACCCATAAAAAGTTACGGGCCTGAGAAAATTTGCCTCATTTTTAAAAATAGGGGAAAACACCCCTTAAAGGTCATACAATCTTAATCAGAGAACCTTATTGTAGAAGTTTCAAGCTCCTATCTATAAAAATGTGGAATTTCGCATTTTTTTGCAAAAAAATTGGAGGGCACCTAGGCCCCCTCCCACGCTCATTTTTTTCCCAAAGTCAACAGATCAAAGTTTTGAGATAGCCATTTTGTTCCACATAGTCGAAAACCATAATAACTATGTCTTTAGAAATGACTTACTCCCTCAATATTTCCTGGGAGAGGGGCAGCAAGTTACAAACTTTGACCAGTGTTTACATACAGTAATGGTTATTGGGAAGTGTACAGAGTCTTTCTTAAAGAATTGAGACAAAACTTAAGATTTAGTATAAAGAGCGAGATATTAACGAGGGGTCAAACCCCCGGGTACGGAGAGGGCAGTTGCCCCTCCAGCTCCATAGCAAGTTACGCCCCTTCCTCCTCTCTGCGCGTGTGTCTAAAATCGGGTCGGCATAATGCCCACCCAATTTAAGGCTAGAGGGTGGAGGGTTAGTTGGAAAATTGGCTTCCTGTCTGCGGTAAGCTCCTAATTAGTGAAAAAAAATATATGAATAATATGTTAATGTACTCTTTCCTGTTCACTATTACTATTTTCAGACTGTATTTTCTTAGCACTCGAAACAGCTTCTCGACAATAGCTCGTCATTTATGCTTCCTTAATGTATTTCATCTGAATGAATACGTAAGCATCTTGACTTCCAAGTGCTGTTTCCATTTGGGCAGTGTCAGTCAAATGTTTTGCCATCCCTTCCGTCAAAACATCATTATAATCCTTGTGAACCCTCATTTCTTTTAAGTTTTGTAAAATTATTCCTGTGTTCAAGCCCTGAAAAAGAAATTTCATCAAATATCATTTTCAAGCGATTCTACTTTTGATATACAAGAATCCGAAATTATTTACTCATGAAAAACACAAAATTTATCTTACCCCTTGCTAAGTAACTAAAATTTTAAAAAGCTGAGGATCGAAAAACCAATTTTGGGGATATTAATCCCGATACGACTGATCTCAATAAACTACTGCTGATCGAATTCGGATTGGTTTATGCCAATGACTGGTTTATGGTTCCTTTTGCGCTCCCTGTAGGTAGTATTGCTCAGGTGGAAGGACTTTCTGTGACCAATGTATTTGGAGAGCGGACCTGGATAGAGGCCACGGGAAGCGGTTCAGATGAAGATTGGCAGCGTTGGAATATGTATTCGCTGAGCATTAAAGGAGAAGATGAAGTCGCTGCGGATACCAGTTTGCTGCTATTGCGACAGACCGACAGACCGACAGAATTTGTGATTGCTATATGTCACTTGGTTTATACCAAGTGCCATAAAAACTAGTAATAATTCTTAGTTTAATAAAGATCATGATTGAGAACTTTTGTATACTTCGCTACGGAAACGAATTTCCCCAATTTTTGAAAGCATGAAATCCCACAAAAAAGGCGTTGAATTGAACTAAAAAGTGCAGCATTGGAATCAGTATGGTTGAATAACCTTGTCTAGAGGTTCTGATCTCCAGCTCTTGAAAAAAGGATTCACTTTTTATGTCGATGGCAGCAATGCCCCCCCAACTACTCCAAAGAGAGCGGATACAGTCCGGTTACGTCAATCACGTATCTACGACATTTGCTTATTCTACCCACCTAGTTTCATCCCAATCTCTCCACTCTAAGCGTTTACCAAGATTTCTGGTTTTTTCCCACTCTAACTCCTTCCAATGTAACCAGATATGATCGAGATTTAAAAAAACAGCTCTGAGACATGAGTTCCTTCTAATTATTAAATTCAAAAATACCTCACGAACGGTCACCCGCTCTTAAGTTAAAAATACCTCAATTTTTCAAATTTTTCCGAATTAACGGTGCGTGTTTATTCGTTTGTTTTTTTTTTTGTTTTTTTTTTTCCCAGGGGTCATCGCATTGACCAAGTGGTCCTAGAGTGTTGCAGAGGGCTCATTCTATTGGAAATGAAAAGTTCTAGTGCCATTTTTAAGTTACCAAAAAAATTGGAGGGCAACTAGCCCCCCTCCCACGCTCATTTTTTCCCAAAGTCAACGGATCAAAATTTTGAGATAGTCTGTTTGTTCCACATAGTCGAAAACCATAATAACTATGTCTTTGGAGGTGACTTACTACCCCACAATCCCTGGGGGAGGGGCTATATAATCTGATATCATATATTTCTATATTTTCGTTTTATTTATGAACAAAAAGGCATGTGGTCAGCGATGTTATGTATATCACATAGTTCATCGTTTTGAGGCATCACAGTATTTTGCTTTATGCTTCAGCAGTCTTGCCTGGTTTTGTGAAATTTCTCCAAATGCATTTTGTGAGGTTTGACCCATCCAAGGATTCTTATGAGAAAATCGCTTTATTTTAGGAAATAAATCCAAATACCCCGGTAGGTTTTTTGCATGATTAATTTTTAGTTTTATTTTGCAATATAGGTGATTTAGGCTCCCGCGGCCGGCGTCCGGGTTCTCGAGCTCCACCTTCTTGGCGACGATCGCGGCCTTCAGCGAAGGCGCGTCGTCGTGCTGGTCGATGTCGATCCCCGAGTGCTCGAGGATCACGTCCCGCAGGCTGAGCCGCGGCCACTCGCCGCCGAAGTCGATCTCGCGGTCGCCGCGCTTGATCTTCAGCGTGCCCATGGCGTCCTGCACGACCTTGCGCACCATGTTCTCGGTGAAGGTCATGTTGTCTTCGTAGTTCCAGTACGCCGCGTAGTACTCGAGCATGGTGAAGTCCTGCAAGAAAAAAATATTGAAACCGTGCTGGTCACAAAATTACGACTAAGAACAAAATATACAGTTTGCTACAAATATGTCCCTGCAGACAATCAGATCAAGCTCCACAATTCTGAGAACTTCTACATAGCCACCCCACCCCCTGGTTAAGAAGTCGAATTCGAAAGCGAAGATGAAGAAGATCATTGAATATGATCCGCATTTTTTCCTTCTTTTTTTAATGTATCTGAAGTAAAATTTTTATGATGATGTAAGACACTATGTTTTTCAAATGCTGCCAACCGCGTCGAGAAGAAAGACGACGCCGACCGGTTGGCGATCGAAATCAACCCGTCATCATGAACGCCGATAACCCCGGCAGACACACCCGACAACACTGCCTCGGTGAACCGGCGACGCTCATCCATCTCGTCGCGCGCGGAGACAATTTCATCACGTTGGGCGCGAAGTTCTGCGGTCATATTATTGAATGTTTTGGATAAGTTTCCAACGTCACCATCTGATGCCTTGACCGGAACACTGACGCTCAGGTCGCCACCTGCGATGTTGTCGGCAGCGGTAATCAACTGCCTGATCGGCCTGACGATGCGATCGGCAACGGGATACTATCACCCTTGGAAAAAAAAAGAAAAAAAAGATCCGAAATCTGTCTTCTGGTAAAAATTGCAAAATTTCACATTTTGCAGACAAGAGGGTGAAACTTCTCACGTATGGTTCTCTGATACGCTGAATCTGATGGTGTGATTGTCGTTAAGATTGTATTACTTTTAGAGGATGTTTCCCCCAGTTTTCTAAAATGAGGCAAACTTTCTCAGGCTCTTAACTTTTGATAGGTAAGACTAATCTTGATGAAGCTTATATATTTAAAATTAGCGTTAAAAAGCAATTCTTTTGATGTATAATTCTCAACATTCCGGTAGGTGTATATGATGTGCGGGCTAATTTTATCGGTTATAGCGATGTCGTGATTACCGGTATTCGAGTCTCTGCCAGCACCACCACAGAAGCGAATTTTGAGATGGATGAAGCCAGCGTACAAGGCCAGGCAGTGGTGGTTACCGCTGTTAAGCCATTAGTAGAAAAACACGTAACCCAAAGCGTTGCGCTGGTAACTTCCGAAGACCTGGAAAATATCCCGGTGCGCGGGTTTAACAACGTTATGGCATTGCAAAATAGCGTTGTTGTCCAGGACGGAAAGGCGTGAAAAAACTTTCTGAGGTAAAGATGGACAAAAATGGACAATGAAATCTATAGTTGGGAAACAAGGAAAAGCGATGACCGGCCACAAAAACGATCTAAATAGGTCAGGACTTCATGAAAGACTTCGTATTTTTCACAGGATGGCTGCATCAAACCTGTGGTGACGTCAAGGCATCAAGAAAAAGGCTCAAATTGTCTGCAGTTAGAAGACAAGCGACAATGGGAATCAATATATAGAAGTCTTCCGCGTGCCAGAGTCCGGCTACAAAGAACTTAAGACAATGTGAACTTCAGCCTTATATTTAATCAGTTTACTGGAAACAACGTTTTTTATATTCCTCTCGATAATCATCTTTGTGATCACGCTCCTTGATCTTTTGTGTTACTGTTTCAATTTTAGTTCTGGTTCAATTTTGTTACTGGTTTAATTTTTGTTTTGATAGCCCTGGTTTGTTGGATAATCCTCCTTGCTCTTTTGGATGGCTCTCTTAATTTTTGGTTCTTGATAACCCTGATCTCTTAAATACCTTTATTTTTCTCTGTCATATTTCATTTTCTTAAAACCTGGATCATAAGACAGCTTAGTAGCCATCCGCCTTCGAAGGACAGATGGTGGACGTGCCGCACCTCAACCGGGCGCGCCGGCTTCTCGAGCGGGCCCGCCAGATCCAGAACCAGACAACCGGAGACCAGCCATGACCCAGACCGCGAACGCACCGGCAGCGGTGCAACTCAACACCGGGAAGATGCTCGCCCACGTCGACGAGCACGGTATCGGCTGGGTCGTGTTCAACCAACCCGAACGGCACAATGCCCTGTCGCTGGAAATGTGGCAGGGCATCTCCGAGGCCTTCGACGCGTTTGGCGCCGACTCGGCGATCCGTTGCGTGGATATATCAAGTTCTTCGAATACATAAATCAAGACAACTTGAGTTTCTTGAAGAAATAGTCCACATGCAATAAATCCCACGGACAAAATCAGCAATCATCTAGTTTCATGAAGAATAGACGAACAAACAACAAGTTTAAGAAAAATATCCTGATGTTTCACAGGATATTAAGTTTCATTAAATAATAAATCCACATACAAAAGTTTCACGAAGAAAAATCAGCACACATTAAGTTCAACGAACAAACCGGACTCACGAGGAAAAAAAAATCAATGTATAAATTTCACAAAGACAAAAATGGGGGTACATGGCAGGCCAAGAAAAAATTAAACCCCTTTAATTCTAGGACGTGGATTTTATTTATATTTTAGCTATAGTTTACTTAGTACCGGTAACTGAGAAGGGGTACCCAAAATACTTTGCGGGTAAAAAGGGGTACAGTGTCTAAATAAGTTTGAGAACCACTGGGCTGCATGATTATTTTTCTTTAGTTTTGCAAAGTAAAGCATAGGGGCAACAGTTTGCTTTTAATTAATCTGGAACTTAATTAGAATCTATATATGTAGTATATCCAAACTTGAAAGCTGTTTGATTTCTAAAAATTTCGATAGGTCAGAACCTCTTTGTTGAAAAACATTTATAAAAATAATGGAATTTTGAGACCTAAATAAGGAGTGGTCTGCTAAACTCTGCTAATAGCATAGCATAATTATATATATATAAAAAGTCCTATACTTTTCATTAAAGATCTTTGAAGTACATCAATCTAAACCTCTCTTCATGACTCCGCCTCTTCGCGCACGTGCAATGACAAATGTTTAGTGCATTACGACGGGCTGTGATCTGACTTGATCCTAAGAAGCCCAGCTTAGATACCAATACAGTTATGAAAACTCATGGCATACTGCGTGAGTATATGGTCTAGTCAGTGGCGTAATTTCGTTAAAATCCTGGGGGGAGGGCGAAATTGGAGCTAATTTTCACAGATGAAGTGAAAATAACAGTAAGGACTGAAAAATGAGCCATTTGGTACCATGAAAGTACTAAATAGAACTATAAAGATACCTTATAGTTCTATAAAGGTAAATATATGCTAAAGAAAACTGATCCGTTTTTGTTGATGCTTGAATTAGCATTGAGAAGATTTTTAAGGAAACTAAATTCAGCTGGGGAGGGGCAAAATCAGGTCTTGGAATTTCTCTAGATCTGATTCGTGTCGTAGGACGAGAGGAGGTGTTGCTTGGCGATTCTCCTTTCTTCTATCAGATTCCAGGTGCGGTCTGATAGCCAATAGTCCTTAGGTTTCTTGCTGTACCTGAGGGTCTTTTGCGCTGATTCGTTGTAGGTGTTCTTAATGTGTCCCCATATCAGTTCTTGATCGTCTTGGTCTTTGAAAGAGATTGTTTTGTATTTGTTGCTGAGTCCAATGACGAATTTCTGTCTAATCGTTTGTTTTTGGAGCTTTTCCGAATCGTATTGAGGTTTAAGATTAGCCGTTATCACCCGGTGACGGTCAGCGAAGAAAACAATCGCTACACGGTTTCGCTGCGATCAGGCAAGGTGGCGATGGACCACGACTTCGAACTGACCTGGCGGCCAGTGGCATCCGCGGCGCCGCGTGCACTGGCGTTCAGGGAGACAGTGGATGGCAAGCCTTACTACCTGTTGATGGTGATGCCACCAGACCAGGAAGAGATGCCGCCGGGGAGTATTCCGCGCGAGACAATAATCATTATTGATACATCAGGCTCCATGCACGGTGTATCCATACAGCAGGCGAAGCGCGCGGGCGAGGAAGAAAAACTTATTCTTATTACCAAATATATACATAAAAACTAACATGCTAAAACAAAGAGTTAATATAGGACAGAAATAGCAACAATTTTCTACATAAGCCAATATTTATCAAAATTAAAAAAGAAGAAAATCAACACAATTCTAACAGAGTGTATTCCCCGGGAACGATACCAGGCTATATATCCCTAATGATGGGTCGTATGCTACAGTAAAACAAACTCACACTAGAAGGGATTCTTTCTTATATTAGCTTTTGAGCCAACTGCACAAGTGGCATTTTCAGGATACTCGCCCATGAATATGCTGAATGATATTATTTATTGTATTAAATACAGTAGAATTAATATATTATAGATACAATTAAATATAATTTATTGTAATATACTTTAATATAACATTTAATGTATTCTAGTATATTATCTATTTCTACTATTGGAAGGTATAAATATACTTAAAATTCTTCTTCCTATTGAGCTCTCCAAATAAGCCTAGATACTTATCTTGCGAGTAAGTTTACCTTGGCTTATTAAGCTTACCGTAAGCTTACCTTGGCTATCGAATTTTCCAGTGTGCAATGACTATAAATGCTAGCAAGTTTAAATGCATAATGTGTCAGGTACAATTATTCTGCATGTCCTGTAGCAAGAATTGTTTTCTAGCTTCACACTCTTCAAATGCTTTACCCCCAGTCCCCCCTATGTTCAAATATACAGCCAAAATTATCTATTTTCCGTCAATTATGTCATTTCTCTTTGTCTTGTCTCACACTAAGCTGATAGAAACTAACGAAAAAAAACAGGTCTTATAATGCGTCAATGAACGAACAATTTGAGCAGTAGGGCGTTTATTATACTAGTACCAAGTCCTTGATCAGCAGTAGGAGATCTTTTTATCAAAGCCTTTTTCATTCAAGGTGTTACTTTTCTTTTAAGGAGTTTTTTCTTCAAGATTTCTTTTTTCTTAGAGGCCTTGTTTTTATTCTTCAAGATATTTCTTCCAAATTTTTTCTAAGATATTTTTTCTTCAAGATTTTTCCCTTAGGGAACCTTTATAACCCAAAGATAATAGATAGACCAGCGGTTGGGGTGGCGCTTCGCGCCACCCCAATGTAAAACTCTTGTGTTACATACTCTTGATGTAATACTATTGTATTACACGTAACCTAGGCTAATGACGTAATTTTATCTAAATCAACGTTCTGGAGTTCTGCTTGCAATCCATCTGGTTCAGGCGATTTATTTGATTTGAGGGGCTTCAAGGCAGCTTCAAACTCACTTCTGAGTGGTGGTGTGCTTGGTTCCGATGGAGAGATGGTTAAATTCCTAAGAGTAGCAGGGTTAGGATTGATTGGGTGGCAGTGGCAGGATGGAGAAGTCCCGTCCCTGTCCAGGCGTACATTTGTTAGTGTAGTTTTGCGTCTCGATAGCTCTCGTATTCTTTTGTACACAGCATGGGTATTGTCTTTTCGGAAGTCGAGCTCACTTGACTTTAGAGGTAGGTTTATTTCTTAGCTACCTGAATAGTCTGTTAATATAAACCTTATCCCAATGCCCCCCCCCCCATAATTTGCAAATATATAGCCTAGGTCAAATTATATGAGTTAAGATTAATTGCAAAAAGCCTGCACACTATGACAAAACAAAATACAGCCTAAAAACAAAGCTCAGGAACAAAATACAACTTTAAATAATATAAATAAAAAAGAAGGAAAAAAACAAACACACCAAGGTCCAACATTTTATCCAACAAACACCAACCATAATAAAATTCAATTCCTAAATTGCTAGATGTTTTCCAGAGAAATTGTCTACGGATTGTTCTGGGTACCCGGCCGACTGATCGTATTTCAAACAGTAGGCGGCGTGAACCGTTCAGTTCAGTTCAGTTTTATTAACATCAAAATGAATGGACAACAATAACTCTCTACTCCTACAAGGCTTGTAGTTAAATCCTTCTTTCTACGGCTGTAGTGAGAAAAACTTTGAGATCGCTAGGGTACGTTCTGCGGATGAAGGATGACAGATTGTCGAAGATTGTCCTTTTCGGCAACCGTCTAGGATTAAATGAAAAGCTGTTCGATTTATGCATTGAAACTAAGATCAGAAGTTTAATATAAATTGGCAACATAAATTTGAACCAGAACTTATACTGATTCCAACTCTTGACATTTTCAATACACCAACTCAAACTCCTGATACTGCTCTGACTCCAAGCTGTAATACTTCCTTTTGTAAAGACCCTTTTCTTATCTTTCTGTAAAAAGTAAATAGTTTTTCTTATTTTTTTTAAACAAACAAAAAACAGCAAGTCATATGATTGTCTTGTTCTTTTCTATTAGAAATTATCAAATTTGTTTCTAATTCCAATAACTCTGTTCTTCATAGAAATTTCCCTCCCCTGTGACAAATTCCTCCATGGAAAGTTCCCCCGCATAACCCCCTGCCATCAACCCCTCCCCCAATAAAAAAACATCCCCTTGAAAGCGTCTGTACCCTCATTAGGGGGAGAATAATGTGGGAGGGGGCCTAGCTGCCCTCCAATTTTTTGGTCACTTAAAAAGGGCACTAAAACTTTTAATTTCCGTTAGAATGAGCCTTCACACGACATTATAGGACCACTGGGTCGATACGATCACCCCTGGGGGAAAAAACAAAAAACAAACAAATAAACACGCTTTGTCTTAAGGAGCATAGGAAAGGCAATGTAATCAAATGGGGAGGAAAAACTACCCTGGACCTAGATTATTTTGATGATTTAAGCATATTAGATGAAAGTGTGATCAAAATAAATGAACTTTTAGAGGTTTTACGAGTTCAGGGTGATGGAAAAGGTTTGAAAATTAATGTTGTAAGACTAAGTCACTAAGTGTGCTAGGAATAAGTGAAGATGAAAGGGTGATTTTGGTTAACAAATAGACTGACCAGATGGGCAGCTTCACATATATTGGTAGTATTATTAGTAAAGAAGGTGGGTAATGCCCTGATTAAAATGATTAGTGGGCTAGTTACTGAGAAATCTTTTTTTTAAATAGAACACAGGTGCTCTACTTTGTCCACAAATATATTCAAAATTTAATTCATAGATTTAAAATCTATAAAATCAAGCTCATCTTGCTCTTTATGTAGAAAGCCTAATTGGCTGTATTTTTATTTCTGTCATAACATTATAATAGGTCAATGAGAAATTTAAAGCAGCCTTAAAATAGTGTTTTTACAATTTTTATCTATGGTCTTGCATCAAAAAAGTTTAGTCATCAAATAGTGGTCAGATAGACGGTCAGCATCGACTTCGAGATCGGCGAACAGGTCCGCATTCGCGAAGGGTCGTTCGAGAACTTCGAAGGCACCGTCGAGGAGCTCCAGCCCGACAAGGGCATGGTGAAGGTCTCGATCATGGTCTTCGGACGCCCGACCCCGATCGACTTCGAGTGCTGGAAAGTCGAAAAGGTTGAGGAATAGCCATGGCCAAAGAAATCAAGGCCAAGATCAAGCTCCAGTGCCCGGGTGGGCAGGCCACGCCGGCGCCGCCGGTCGGTCCCGCGCTCGGTCAGCACGGAGTCCACATCGGCATAGTTAGAGAAGCTGAATTTAGTTGGTTAGATTTTTCAATTCCAGTCTGTTAAGAACAAGTTTTTTTTTCTCTTCCTCAAATAAATAAAAAAAATGTTCTTCTCTCCCACATTTTACCAAAACATATGCAAAGAGAGCAGAAAGTATTGACTCAATACGCTCCTGATTGGGGGGAAAAGCTTGATAATACCTCATCCCCAAAATAGGTAAGTTTTAGAACATTATCTTTTTTAAACGCAATCTTTATTATGAGAAGTTTCTTGCTACCTTGGAAATTAGTTGAGTTAGGCGAATGAACGTTGTTATGGGGGACCCAACACTGATTTTGCGGAGGGTAATTTTTTTTTTTAGTTTGCTTTAATAGCTATTTGATTTTTTGAAAAGATCCAATTTTTACTTTTTCTCCTTTCAAAGATAAAATAATAGATCTAAAGTGTTTTCACGCTTATTTTAATCAGCTTGTTAGTTTTGAAACCTATAATGACATGCACACTAAATAAGATTCTAGAGTAAGGATTTCAAGTATAGGACAGTTATAAGTTAACTAAAGCCAATCTGAAAGTAAGTCTAATTTTTGGCTGAAACCAGTTATGATAGCGACCCGCCTCAATAGTAGCAGAAACCCTAAAGAACGGAAGGTTGATACCAAGAGTTACATCAAAAGAATTGTATTTTTATGCTGACTTTAAATAAATAAGTTTCATAAATTTTAATCTCACCCATGAAAAGTTACGAGCCTGAGAAAATTTGCCTTATTTTGGAAAATAGGGAAAACACCTTCTAAAAGTCATTGGTGTGACGAAAATCACACCATCAGATACAGTGCATCAGAAAACCCTACTGTATAAGTTTCAAGCTCCTATCTACAACAATGTGGAATTTTTTGCTAGAAGTTTATCCTTTTTTCGAAAATAAGACAAATTTTCTCGGGCTCGTAACTTTTTATCGGTAAGACTAAACTTGATTAAATTTATATATTTAAAATCAAAATCAAAATGCGATTCTTTTTATGTACATATTGGTATCGAAATTATGTTTGTCAGAGTTTCGGTTGCTATTGAGCCGCATCGCTCCTTACTACAGTTTGTTACCAAAAACTGTCTAATTGTTGTTCTTAGGACAACAGGCAACAGCGGTCAAGCCATATTCTAAAAGATTACTCTGATTCATAAGCTTTTCATATAGAATTATGCTTGCTGGCCATTTATTCATTTGCCTAAATCCTTTGTTGGAGACTAGATAATTTGTAAGGTTCCATAATTGGCAAAACTAATTTATTCCCATCTGATCATTCATATATACATAATATGTAAATATGTGAAATCCCTCGTATTTTTAAATGGTCGCATACATTGTTGTGACTCAATGTCATCCAGGATAGCAGAAGGGAGAAGTGCTTTATACAGCTCCCCCTGACGTGGCACAATCACAGCCCTCCAATCCAAGCATCAAGAGCCAGATATCAGCCATACCGGAGGCGGGGGCGGGGCTTGGTCACGAACTGCCATATCCCCACTACTCTCAACAAATTTTTTCTTGCAGATCCATTACATATCTTTATTTTTAATGGCAATTTAGTCTTCTGGTGATCGATTCATAGGATAATTTGTATTGCTTAGCCGTGAAATTGCCTTATTTGTTGTTTTAATAAGGGCAATCCTATCTGCGCCTACACAATCTTCCCCATCTAATGTCTCACATACCTCATCGAATTGCATAGTAATACTCGAGTCTCTTTGCCCGTGGGCAAAAGAGACCGCAATGGCTTCATATTCTTTAATACGATTCAAAGTATTTTTGTATTTGCAAGAATTATGTCTGTTTTGTAGGAATTATGTGTGTTATGGTTGAACTTTTTGTATTCTAAAAGAAAAATTTGGGGTTCTGTTTGAATTTTCGTGTTCAAGTAATTTGTATTCTGTACCAACTGTTCTTCATTCTGTCAGAACTATTTTAGAATTGTTCAAAGTATTTTTGTATTTTGTAAGAAAATTTTTTGTTTTTAGGAGTTACTTTTGATTATGTTTGAACTTTTTGTATTCTATAAGAAGTATTTGGAATTTTCTTAGAATTTTTGTATTTTGTTAAAGAGCATGTTTGTGGGCAACCAAGAAGGCTTTCCTGTCCTCGAAAATTTGCTACTGGGCAGACATTTTCGTTGCATTATTTCCATATATTCATTTTGACAATCACAATTGAGGCATAAATAATTCTTTGCCGCCAATCTTCATTGCGGCTCATCAAAATATTAGTAGGAGAAAAAAAGGAATTACTGCATGAGTTTTGGTATTAGGGATTGCTGTGTTGGTTTTCGGTTGATTTTGCTTAGTGGTAAGCAGTCATATGAGGATATACCCTCATTAAGTGAATTGGTAGTGAAAAGGTATATTTTAATTAAATATTTAATATGTAGAGGTGGTTAGGTTAGGTTTGGTTAGGTTAGGTATTTAATATAGTGCGTTCTTGGCGACCTGATTTCCATATTTTTGTGTAGTAATTTCCATAATTTTTTTACAAATATATAATATTTTCTTCATTTTTTTTTGGTATATTTCATCAGGATTAACCTAAATTCACTTCTTTGGTGTGATCGTTATAGAACTTAAATAAAAAAAACAAAAAAAAAATCCTGAATTTCTTGTATTTATAGAAACTGCTATCCTCGTAAACTTTTGCCTGCGTTCGCTGTCGCTTGTCTTCTAAATATGTATTTCTCTGTTTTTCAGTTTCGTTCATCATTACTTCAGAAATTTTTTTAAAAATGCCGTTTGCTTTAGGCATTCGGACTGGTTTTAAGACGTTTGATGGTTCATGTTGCTGGACTTCTTCTTGATCAGTGACCTATCATTTTCAATAATTCTAAATTAGCATTTCTTGGGTCGTCCTCTCAACATATATTGCACTTATTAAAACAATAAAACTTATAACGAGCTGAACTTATTCTGTAGGCTATATGAAGGGGCCTGTGCCTTCCTTAGCGGGGGGGTTTGTATTCTTTGTTTATTTAATTCATTGCTTGCTGATTTGGAATAAGGATTTTTGTCCATTTTCACATTTCCGCTCAGAAAATGTAATGAACTGTTTGATTCTATAAATTTTTTCTTCAATTTTGTTCCTGAAAAAGGCTTGTTAGCCTAAGTTCTATCAAAATCAGACATATGATCAATTTGCTACCCCTTAGGATATCTGATCGACATTTCGAGGCACCCATTTTGTACTAACTCTGTGGGTGCTCAATTTCGCACGTGGGGAAATTTTACATAGGGGGGACTATATTGGACGGCGAGGCCGGAGACGACACGGTCGATGGCGGTGCTGGTAATGACAGCGTCGCTGGCGGCGCTGGCAATGACGCCGTTGGTGGTGGCGATGGCTCGGACACCGTTGCTGGCGGTGACGGCTCGGATGTGGCCGATGGTGGCGCCGGCGCTGACGCCGTTGGTGGCGGTGCTGGTTCGGACACGGTCCTCGGCGGCGATGGGTCCGACACGGTCGATGGCGGCACGGGCGACGACAGTGTTGCCGGCGATGCTGGTGACGATGCCGTCGATGGTGGCTCGGGCAATGACGTCGTCGTATGGATTTTCGGGGGGGGGTGATATAAAACATTTTTAGGGGGCACAAAACAATTAAACATCAAAAATTGTATATTATTCATTTTTGCTACGTTTTTTTACGAGTCGGACAAATATTCGGGAGGGAGCTTAAAATCCCCAACTCCCTTTTTCCTAATTTTGTCTAAATTTTCTTCCGAATATTCCCATCCACCCATATTCGGATTAGCAGACATGAATAGAAATACTTTATTATCAGGCAAACTCTCACAACATAAAACTGCCGAACTTGTTGCCTTTAACCAGCTAGTCTACATTGATTTTCCTAACCTAACCCCTTTCTGGGACAGAAAGAAGTCAATCAACTAGAATTTTACCAAAGAAATTATTATATTTGTAAAGAGCATAAAAAAGCATCAAGTGGCATGTTCACTTTATTGGTAAGTCAGTTATATGAATGGCTTTAAATTTACCATGAAATTTTTAGGGATGTATCTACTGACTAAAACCTGTTTTGGGATGGTATTTTGAAGTACCTATCTTTACTCTTTTCCCCTATAGAGAGCCTTGACCTTTGATGACCTTTAGAATCTTTCTTTATAAAAGTGAAACCTTGCGGTGGTTTCCCAGGGAAGTGGATACAAAAGTGTTGTCAATTACAGTAGCTGTAGACCTCACAGGATCAACTCCAGTAGGAAAATGGATTGTGGGAAGAAGTCCGCTTGAGGTGAATGTTTCAAAGAAGTTATCACGCTCATTATTATTGCTAACATTTAGTAAATTACAATGGAAGTCCCTAAAAACTATTGCCTTCTTGTGTGGTAAATTAGTTAAACTAGAAATATCATCAAACAAATTACAAAAGAAAGGGGGAACAGATGGAGTGAAATTTTCCATCAACAAACTTAGCCAGCGTCTTGGTTCTGAATTAATTTGAGCAGTTTGATAGTTAACGGAGGTAAATTGCCAGAAGAATTAGGGAAGTTTGAAAAGTAGCTACCTGGGCTGAACAGCTGTGGCTGGTGAGAGTGGCACACTAAGAGGCTGGCTTGTGGCAGTGCCGGCCATGCTAGCCGCCGAGATCTCTTTGCGGAGTAATACATGTATGTTTTCTAATGATGGCAACAGCGCTCTGACTTCGGGCGTAGGTTCTTGATCGGAGTCTGAGGAACTTGCTTCATTATCCTCTAACTCGGTACCGTGATGGATACTTGGTTTTATTTGTTTTTTCATAGTAATTTCTGGTCGTTTTGAGTTTGAATTTTAGCCGTTATTTGTATCTGCTGATCTTAGCTTAATATGGCCTTTACTTTTCTTTGAAAAATTTTTTTCGGAAAGTTTTTTTTCAATTATTTTTGTTTGTTTTTGATTGCAAAAAGGTTTCAAGTTTTTAAAAAAATTCTTATTTCAAAATCAATTTGTTTTCAACATCAAACTTTCATCAAAGTATCAAAACTAATATCAAAGTAAGAATATCAGAGTAAAATAATACCAAAGTAAAATAAACAAGGCATTTAACTCTTTACTTTTCCTGGGAAAACATCTTTTGTGGATTTTTTTTATTTATTTAAGAAGGAAATTGCATGGAAAATAAAGCATTGCTGCTGAACACCTGGTCAGGCAATTACAAGTCTAAGGAATAACAAGAAAAACTCACAAATTGCTGTATAACACACATAGAGATAAAAATATGTAAAGTTGTGGTCTAGTTTCTATTTTTGGAACTACTAGTTTTAGAAACTGGACTGACAGTTTCAAACAAGGACCATATATGTGATCAAAATTTAACTTTTGAGGTAAAAGACCATAGGTGTCTTTTTAAATTAATTGTTCCAGGACGAATCTTCAATACGTAATAATTTACGAATGGAATTTCAAGACCAATGCTACGTAACATTTGCTATATAGATCAACCTTTTTACATCACATTAGAAAATTAATAATATTTTAAATTATTGAATTATTAGAATGCTCCATCAGATGCAACTGCATCTGATGGAGCAAACATCAATAGCATTGGGATGATTTTGTGATCAATTTACTCATTTTATTAATCTGGACATGAGAATTCTCCACGTGTGAAATTAGTTACTTTGCAGAAGCACAGGCGTCTCTAAATAATTCTAAGTCCCCAAAACATGCCATGTCCAAAAAAATCTTCGTCAGTTTTCAGGCGTTTGTACACTGAATGCATAAATTCATTCTTAAGGCTTGGAACATTGTAAAAGTCTGTTGCACGGTAAAGTAATTTCCATCCAGGACCTTCAGATCTTCTTGACCGTTTATGTGCTTTCAAATCTCCCGCTTTTTTTTCTTTATTACGGTAGTCCAAAACTTCCAGCTCATTAGAGCTATCTAAATATGGTTCAATTTCCTGAATTGGTCTACTCGCCCATGATCTATACAGTTAAAGAAATATGATGCCAAAAAAGACTATATGATACTAAAAATATTCATCACCACCCCTTTTGATTCTATATCTGAAGAAACTGATGGACTAATGAAACAGGCTAATGAATTTCAAAAATCGATTCAGCATGAAATAAACCTTCTGGGGTATAATATTTATTGAGATACAAAACTAGCAGGAAGAATATAACTAAAGGAAAAGATTTCACATAGGGGTATTCTCATCAAGACTCTGTTCAAGGGAGTGGTTAAGGGATTTGAGCCCATCCCCCTTAAATGTTTTCCCGACTCGTATACATTCTATGGTTCACAAATAGTATGTAAGCATGAAAATTCCCGTAGGTTTTTATTGATTCTTTCAATGTTCAAAATAAAATAGAATCACAAAATACGATACAAACAGTTCCTTTTCAAACAGTTTTCTGGTAAAAAAAACTGTAAGTGAGGAGCGATTCGTCTTAATAGTAAACCCAACTTATAAAAGAAGAGGTTTTAATAGCAATTTATCCATCAAAAGAGTCAGATTTTTAAACTGATTCTAAATATATTGAATTGGAATTTTTAATCCTACCCCCCCCCCAAAAAAAAAAATGGGGGAGATCATTTTTTGGTGAGGTAAACGCAAGCCATCAAGTTTTCGATACTACAAAATAGCAAAACATCTAGAATATATAGTGCCATACGGTACTTCAGAAATTCTAAGTTATCGGTCTTTTAATTTAGTCGATAAAAGGAAGATAAATAAATCGATTTAGAAGTATTTATTACTATTAAGTCGAAATTACTATATTGGAGTTCTTTTACTTCCTAGGATTAACGTAGCGGTATGAAATAACCTAAATCCTGCCGTCAAAATCTAAAAGGGAGGGGAGATTATTTTTTGGTGAGGTATCCGTAATTTCTCGATCATCGCGCACATCGACCACGGCAAGAGCACGCTGGCCGATCGCATCCTCGAGTTCACCGGGGCGCTGAGCGACCGCGAGAGGCAGGACCAGTTCCTCGACAAGATGGAGCTCGAGCGCGAGCGCGGGATCACCATCAAGGCGCAGGCGGTCCGCCTCCGATACACCGCCGACGATGGCGAGGAGTATCAGCTCAACCTCATCGATACGCCGGGCCACGTCGACTTCAGCCACGAGGTCAGCCGATCGCTCGCGGAGTGCGCGGGCGCGTTGCTGGTCGTCGCCTCTCTCTCTCTCTCTCTGTTTCTCTCTCTCTCTCTTCCTGTTTCTCTCTTTATGTCTTCCTCATTCTCCTTAAAAAAAGAAGAAGGGAAACTGAACGAATTCAAAGGGGAAAAAAGCTGACCAATAATTAGAATTGTCGCCCGATTGCATTCGTCAAATTGAAATTGCGGTGCGTCATTAATTGCTTGCCTTCATTGATGTTCCGATGCAATGTCGTCCCCCCTTTCTCCCCCCTCCTTCTCTATCTTCGTTTTTTATGGCAGTTCGTATTACACAAGTGACATCTACCGGTCCCATTGAAGGGAATATTATAAACAGATGTTAAATAGGGTGATGGGACTAGTTGTAGTGTGCATTAAAACTGGAAGTGATTCTGGATATATTCATGTGTCAAATATTAACTATTTTATTACCGAATGTAATTTTAGTAAAGTATTATAGATTTTAGAGGGGAATATAAATCTCAGTCTAATTCAAATATTGGTTCATTCTCATTACTTTTCTCTTCTTTTTTTTAACCTTTTAGTAGTATTCTACAATTTTTTTTATTTTAACCCTAATCATGTATTACTTTTGAAACGCTCATTTTTTATTTTCAAAGAAGATGAAAGAAATAGTCGGGTATTTGACGAATGTTCGATAGCTGTGTCTGAAAGCGAACTTAAAGATCTTTCAGCATCTTCTTTAAACTTAGAAGGTATAGGGGTTTTTAGAAAAACACCAATAGTAACGCTAATAGATCGATTTACATCTAAAATTGTTGGTGAGCTTGATAATGAAACCAGCAAGGTTATCATCAAAATTGTAGCATTTATTACCCTTACAATATCTGATCAGACTTTTATAAAAAATGCAAAAAGACTAAAGATATTCGATGATAATCTATTTTCAGACATTGTTTTAATTTCCAACATTCTTCAATGAGGACCCCTGTCTTATTAGATAACCATTATCTTTGGGTCTTTTTTGTGTCCAAGCATTTCTAGTGCTGTCTTGTTATAGGCTCAAAGTGCATGCCTCAGTGCTGTCTGGTTATACACATGCTCAAACTAAAGATTTCATGATACAAAATACCATATGTTAGCAATGGTCAAATTGAATAACTTACAGCATCATTTTTTAGTCTTAAAATGCAAACTAGAACCATTCAATTTCCAATTGAATGAGGATTTTGCAACCAATCCTTCTATTCTTCAAAAGTCATGTTAAATTTTGCTTGACATTATATATACTAAAAATCCTCATTTTCTTTTCTTTGGTGCTTCAGTGTCTCTTGACTAGAGCTCCGTTTTTACTGTAAAACTTTGTTATAACTTAGTTTGTTCTTTACTGTGATTGCGGTTTCTATCGCACATACAAAAGGCATTATATGTGGCAATTTTATTTAAAATAAGCCATTAAACTGCTCTTTGCGATGTTCCCGTGCCCCAATATCCAAGGAAAATAAAATAAAAAAAAAGATGCTGTATATGCACAATATTGTGGTTGGTTTAATTAGAATAAATTACTCTTTTGAAAGTACTAAAAAAAACTTTAGAATTAAGAGCAAGAATTGACGAGGGGTCGAACCCCCTCTTATGCATTATAATTTCTGTTCCCTATAATTTTTAATGCTGCTACTTACTTTCGGTCGAAAAAACTTATTTTTCTTATTTAATTTCTGATCGTTTTTTTAAATTTTGCTGGGAAGTTTGGCGTCCCCTTCGTAGAAAATTACCTTCCTCCATGAAAAATTCCTCCATAGAAAGATCTTCCCACGTAACCCTCTCCCCCAACTCCCTACCAGCCCGGAAATACCCCTCCCAAGTAAATGTTCTAAGAGATGCAGGTATTAATTACGTAATAGGGAATGTTTACTCTTGGTCGTTACGTAACAAGGATTATTGACTTTGGTTGTTACGTAATATGACTTGTTTACTTTTGGTTACATAACAGGGGTTTGTTTATTTCAGGATTTCTTTGGATATTAGGTAAGACGGTTTGTTTACTTTGGTTGTTGCCTAACAGGGTTTGTTTGCTTTCGATTGTTCCGCATTATGGAGGGTTTTTTAAAAGAAGCATGTGCTAATTACTGAAAATACCTGAATTAAGTAAAAAAGGAAACGCATCACTGCTACCCATGCGAAAAAAAAAATATTTTCCTTGTTGCTTAAAATACGGGCTGTAATTTTCCTAAGTGGCGTTTCGATAATTCCAGTGGCGCAGTTTTCATTTGATGCGACATCATTTTATGGGTTTCAGGCTATTTTTCGAAATTTCCACATATTTGTTTTCGCACGAACTTTTTTCATTAAGATTTGTCGTCATAATAAGTTACCATTACTGAATCGGCTTCAAATGGTGATTCTTCCTCATATGACAGTTTTTTTTTAGCGTTTTTAAAGATAAACCCTACTGCCCATAGCATAGGGGGTGGGAAGAATAAACTCAAGTCCTAGATACGTAATTTAAATAACCGTCCCGTACCTGATTTTTTGGGGGGAGTTGGGGGAATTTCCAGTGCTTTGGCGAGTTCGGTGCTTTGGGGCGTGCTAGGATTATGAAAATCGGTAGGCGAGGCAGGGACCTCCACAAATTGACTTGATAACAGTCGTTTCCCTGATTCGACCATCTGGGAGGGGCTTGATGGGGGTGAGAATCATGAAAATTGATGTATGTTTATCTTACGAATGATAGATCGACTTGTTTGTTTGAGGGCTGGTTTGGTTTTTCTAACGAACTGATATTTTATTTGTAAGCTAAATTTAATCTGCTTGTCTTTCCCTGTACCCACACAGAAAAGAGTTTGTAGCAATGGAAAATGCTCCTCAATTGTATCAACAAGCGATTTCGTTGCGGTTATATTTTTAGAGGTATATTTTAAGAGGCTTTTGAGAGCGATTATATCGATATTTTTCCCTTATCCTATGTTTTGCCCTTGATGGTATTTTTTTTTTCTGCGGTTCTTGCTGTCATTTTGAATATACTAAGGGTAATAAAAAGTGTAACATTTCCAAAAATTGGGAAAGCTTTATAGTTTTCAAATCAGGTAGTTACGTCTAGCAACTTTTGGCAATTACTTCTGGCGACTTCGGTCACTACTTCTAGCAATCGTTTTCCTGTCTTTTTACAGCCCTGGTTGCAAGCTGAAAAGCTGTAAGAGTAGGAGCAGGGATATTTTAAGAAGGCGAGTATTGAAGATCGGAGTGTTTTGAACTCAACCAATTTTTCGCATTCTTCAAACCCTTCACACATACAATACATACATTTTTCCGAGTCGGAAAACCATTCAAGGGGGTTTTAATCGATTTAATAAAATAAAACAAATTTTCTCAGGCTCGTAACTTTTGATAGGTAAGACTAAACTTGATAAAACTTATCAAACAGTTTGTGGTAACGAACTGTAGTAAGGAGCGACCCGGTTCAATAGTTAACAAAACTCTAAAAAACGGATTTTGATGCTAAAAGATATATAAGAAGAATCGGATTTTCATGCTGATTCTAAATATATAAGTTTCATCAAATTTAGTCTTTGTCATCAAAAGTTACGAGCATAAGAAAATTTCCCTTATTTTGGAAAATAGGGGGAAACACCGCCTCAGGCGGCTTGGTGCTGCAGTGAGTTATTAGTAGTAGTAGCAGTAGTAGTAGTAGTGAGCCAGATTCACTGGCATTATTTGAAAAAAACGAACAAAAATTATTCCATATTTGAAGGGTTTCCCCCTCCTCAATACCTTGCTCCTCACGCTAAAGTCTATCTGTTTGTTTCAATTTTTTAAGAGCGGGTTGGGAAACACGAAGGCTGCTTAATTAGAATAGGAGGCAATGCCATCACAGGCAAAGCGCTGGCTGTTCCTTATTTCGACGACTTTGTCTTGATGACGTTGTGGCTAGTGTTAAAATCAATAATTTGTTTGATAAACTAGGTAAAATTCTAATTTAGCTAGCCTACTCTTGTCTAACTTGGAAAGGGGTTAGGTTATGAAAATGAAATTTTCAAGGATTGGTCTATAGACTAAACTATGTCCCAGAAAGGTATTTTGAAGTAATAGGCAACAAGTTCCACATCTACCACCTTATCTTGCTGGCAAATGCATTTAAGGTAATTTAAGGTAAAATCAGTTTCACAGGAAAAAAAAAAAAAAAACAATGCACAAGTTTCAAGAAGAGAAAAATCATCATGACACAGGTACCACAATGGAGAAATACCCTCCCCACGGAAATATCCTCTAGACAATTCAATCCCGGTGAAAATCTACCCAGGGCAATTACCCTTAATAGCTTCACGCGTAAAATTGAGAAGGAAAAGAGATAGCGAGGCATATAAAAAGAATTTTGTATAGGAATTCTTGCAAATTCTCCCAGTGCATAATTTTCCCTGACAAGTTCAGCCCCTGGAAACTTTCCTACCCATGGAGAATTTACCCGCAGAAATACCCCAATCAAGAAATTCGTCCCCCACCCTAAAATGTATGCATGCTTCCCAATACTTCAAAGACATAGTTTTGAGACCTTTCAACTACGCTGAACAAAACGGCTATCTCATGATTTTGATTTATGTGTTTGGAGAAATGATGTTCATTCGTTGGGGGGGGGACTTGTTGCCCTTCAATCACTTTTGACTATTAAAAAGGGAAGTCTCCCTTTTATTTTTCAGTCGACTGAGCTCTTTTTGAAGTTTCTACGAAAACAAATGGCCATCTCAAAATTTCTATCGGATGCTTTTGGGGAAAATATGACTTGGGGGAGAATACTTGACTGACATAACTGGACCGGATCTGCTCTCTATATAGTTTTGCTCATTTTTTCAGGGTTCGACGTGGCAACACCGATAAACAGGTAATACTGCATAACTATCCTAATGACTGTATATAATTCTGAAACGACCAAAAGTCCTTGGTACTTTCTGAAGTACTTTCTGAAAAACGTTAATTTTGCCTGAAAAAGCCAGCCTATTGTTTGCTCATGTACGTTCTTAAAACGTTGGTAGAAAACGCTACGCCTTTGAAAATTAGCAATTACTATTTTATTAACGTGTCGTTTGAGACAATAGTTCAATTAGTAGTTGAAAATTAACTCTGAAACTCCGGCAACTGCACCGTCGCCGTTACGTCCGTGGTCCGGAAGTAGAACTGCGGCCGGTAGCCCTTGAAGAACGGCGTGTGACGACCGCCTTCGTCCTTCGACAGCACGTAAACTTCCGCCTCGAACTTGGTGTGCGGCGTGATCGCGCCCGGCTTCGACAGCACCTGGCCGCGCTCCACTTCGTCCCGCTTGGTGCCCCGCAGCAGCACACCGATGTTCTCACCGGCCCGACCTTCGTCCAGCAGCTTGCGGAACATCTCCACCCCGGTGCACGTCGTCTTCGTCGTGTCCTTGATCCCTGGGGGAACAGGAGTGTATTTTGCTGCATGGATTTAGATAAGGGTTGCAGTAAGGTCGGTCTGAAGATCTGGAACAAGAGAGATTTAGATTTCAGACTCGAGCAATGGTGGACCAATTTGCAAATCAATCGTTGATGAGGTATTATTCCTGATATTGTTGTAGGTGGGAAGACCATGCGGAGTTACAACTGTAAAATTGTTAGGTGATGATAAATTATTCTATGCTCTTATCCGCAATGTTGCAGTGTACACAATTTTTCCATATATTTTCCAAATTTTCCATAGCAATAAAGTCACAAGTATTTGCTTTACGCGAAGAGGACTGTGACTCAGAGTGGAGTAAAATAACCCGCGGTGCCCAACAAGGAACAAAACTGGCAGGAATAACGTTTCTTGCCATCATCAGCTACTTGTTGGTAGAACATAAAGACAAATACAAATTTGTCGACGATTTGTCGCTTTTACTCACCTGTCTTCTTCATGGCAATGTCCCCACCAAGCAATCCCCCAATCCCTTTCGATCTACTAATTTCATAGTGCGCTGATATGAAATTGACAATTAACTCTGTTAAGTCAAAAATAATTGGACTGAACCGAGAGTATTGCGGTTTTACGGCATTCCCGAGAAGCTAATCCGTCTAATAGTTGCCATGTACGAAGAAACGGAAAGCTGTGTTAAAACATCGGACAGCAGCACACACGGATTCAAGCTGATGTCTGGCATAAGGCAAGGTTATGTCCTGTCACCTCTCCTCTTCGTCCTAGTTTTAGACTACATCTTTAGACAGATAAATGGGCATGGAATCCGGATTACAGGAAAACTTATCCAGGACGTCGACTTCGTCGACGATGTTGAGCTCATAGAAGTCGACAAACAGAAGCTTCAAGAATTCCTCGAGCGTGAGATGGACGGTCTCGACGATCGCGTGGATCGGCTCGACCAGCGCCTCGCGCATCTCGTCGCTCGTCGTCGTGACGACCTTCGGGATCCCGGCGACGAGGTCGCGGCCCTTGATCTCCATCTCCTCGATGGAGCTCTCGGGGCTGGCGGTGCCAACGGTCATCTTGACCTGTTCCGCCGTCCGCTCGCCGATCAGCATGTTGTACTTGCGCTTGACGTAGTTGATGATCGCCTCGTCCATCTTGTCGCCGCCGGTCCGGATGGAGCGGCTGGTCACGATGCCCGAGAGCCCGGATCCCCCCAATCTAAGCGTTTTCCATGATTTTAAGTTCCCCCAAACTTCCCCCCTCCAATGTCACCAGATCCGGTCGGGATTTAAAATAAGAGCTTTGAGACACGGTATCCTTCTAAATATCAAATTTAATTGAAATCCGATCACCCGTTCGTAAGTTAAAAATAGCTAATTTTTTCTAATTTTTCGTAATTAACCCCCCCCCCCAACTACCCCAAAGAGAGCAGATCAGTTCCGGTTATGTCAATCATGTATCTAGTGCTTATTTTTCCCACCAAGTTTCATTCCCGATCCCTCAATATTTTCTTGGTGAAAAAAAAGAAAATGTGGAAATAAATGGAAAAGTAATAGTAGGTAAAAATTCACAATTATTGAATAATACATCACTAATTGGACCTATTTTAATTGGAAATGATTCTAGTCTAGGCACGAATGTGAAAATTGGTCCAAATGTCAGCATTGGAAATAACTGTAAAATAGAAAATTGTGAAATAGAAAATTCAATTATCATGGATAATTGTGAGATTTCCGGAATTGAAAAAATATCTAATAGCATAATCTCTTATAATTCTAAAATTACAAAAGGAAATAATTCCCCACACGTCGTATTTTCCCGAAATGCATCTGACAGAAATTTTGAGATGGCCATTCTTTGATGTAGAAACTTCGAAAAAGGCTCATTCAATTGGAAATTGAAAGATCTAATGACCTTTTTATTAGTCAAAAGTGATTGGAGGGCAACAAACCCTCCCCCCAAGCCCATCAATTCCCAAAACATATCTAATCAAAATTTTGAGATAGTTATTTTGTTCAGCGTGGTCGAAAGGTCTTGAAATTATGTCTTTGAAAACCCCCCTGCCTTCTGAAAACCAGAACATAATTTGCACTTTACTGTTTTGACAAGCAATTGAAATAAAAACTATATCTAATTATTATGATTTATGGAATAACTAGAAAGAAATACATATTAGAAAGGTTACATTTTTAAAATCAGATGACAGGTTTGTGTTAATTTGTGAATAAAACTGAAACACTGAAAGAATATTGGTAAAATTCTGGTCAATTGACTTCTTTCTATCTCAGAAAGGGTTTAGTTTAGGAAAATGAAACTTTCAGGGATGGGTCTACAGGCTAAAGTATGTCCTGGGAAGGTATTTTACAGTACCCACCTCTACTCCTTCTCCCTCTTGACGAATTCTGAAGCCGAACTGACGACTATTAGAAAATCCTTTTTTTCAAGAAACTTGTAAAGTAGTCTTTGCCAGGGATTTTCAAAAGCTTTTAAAAAAACAGATAATATTGATATGGGTCGGAAGTTCGATGGATCGTCCTGAGGACCACCTTTGCAGAGGGATTAATTTTGCTTTTTTTAGTATCGAAGGGAAAACACCTCATTTTAGCGCAGAGGGATTAATTTTGCTTTTTTTAGTATCGAATTGAAAACACCACATTGTAGATACAAGTTTATCCCATGAGTTAATGGCTCTAGAGAACCGCGATTTAGCCCTTTTTAAGAAAAGTGTGAAACAAAACCGAAGTCAAAGTGTGACTTGGTGGTCGGCGGTCCTTTTTTCACACTTCGAGTGTGATTTGGGTGGGGTGGCGGTTGGCTTCGACTGACAGATGACACCGATACGTTGGTGGATTCCATCAATTGTGCACATGCATCATTGGGCCAGATGGATACGTTGGGCAGATGCATCATCTGCAGACAGAGATCACGTGCCTGCATTCAATGCGGGCACATGATCATTGTCTGCAGATGGTGCATCTGCCCAAGGCATCCAGCGTTTTCCAAGATTTCCGGTTTCCAGGATTTCTGTTTCTCCCCTACAATCCCCTATGTCCCAGGATCCAATTCGAATTAAAAATGGAGAATCTGAAACATAAGATTCTTCTATATATCACATTAAGATCCGATAACCCATTCGTAAGATACCTCAATTTCACGTTTTCCAAGAATTCCGGTTTCCCCCTCCAACTCCCTTCAATGTAACCCGATCTGGTCGGGATTTAAAATAAGAGCTCTCAGACACGATATCCTTCCAAAAATCAAATTTCATTAAGATCCCATCACCCGTTCGTCCAGCTCCCCGTAAAGAGCTGAGAAACGCTTGAGCAATTCTATGTCCATAAACTTGGTCGAGCTTGGATCCAAGGCTTCGAGTGTGCTAAGTACTGGCGAGTTATCTGTGAGGCTTCTGTCAAATTCGGTTAGTAGACGGTCGAAAGTCTTGGAGTACCCTCGCTTCATTTCATCCGCCAAAGTAGTAGTCCGATTTCCAGATTGGATGTGTCGAAGCTGTCACAAATTGTTCAGATGCTTGATGATCTTTTGAGTTATAATGCTAATAGCTATTGATACCAATATATTTACCTAACTTTGGCTACCTTTCTTGGGGTGCTTATGCACTAAAGCCTGAATTATGATAAAATTGTACTTGAAAACAAGGACTCCCGTATGAATTCTTTTTTAAGAAAAATGTTTGTTTTTGCTTTTCGAGAAAATATGCCGTATTTTTCCCAAGTGTTACAAATCTTGTACTTATTGTGTATGTTTGGTCTCATTTTAAAATGGAGTCTTAAACCTGTCTATGCCCTCCCTTGTTGGTCCCTTCTTTCAGAAGATGATGCAGCTACATTGTTATAGGTGTTGATTTAGAGATCGATGGCCTGAATCTACAAACAAGACACATAAAAGAATTTCATATAGAAATTCTGCCAAATCTCTCCAGTGTAAATTTTCCTGGAAAGCTCACCCCCAGAAATCTTGCTCCGCAAGGAAAATCATCCCATGAAAACCCATCCCCAGCACAAAACCCCTCTCTCCCTCGAAAAATGACCGTATACTTTTCAATTACGTTGAACAAAATAACTATATCAAAAGGTTGATCGGAAGTGTTTGGGGAAATGTTGGGCGTGGTGGGGATTCACGCTCCAATCACTTTTGACTATGTAAAAGGGTACTAGTCCTCTCACCCGTTAAGCGTAAAACTATCTAACTGCATATGGAAGTCTTTTACATCAAAAATTGAGATCTGCGGTTTTCATCATTTTTATAAGGCATATATGGCTGGGTAAGTTTCCACTTGACCCATTTAAAGAATCATACTTCATTTGTAGTGTCCTCGGCACTTTTTCTCAAGAGAGGCTAATCTGTAAAAAAAAAAACAAAAAAAACAGCCGATTTATGTGACGAAATATGTGTTTAAATGTTAAACAAATCTATTATTAAACGAGATAATAAAAATAAATTTTAAAGCTTTTCCCAAAGTTCGCTTCAGTTCCAATACCACCTAAAAAGATATTTCTTCTTTTTTCAAAATCGTAGTACAAGTTGTTAAGCAAAGGAAAGGATACTTACAGATATCGATCTTTATACCATTTTTTTTTATTTTATACTCCACTTGTTATTTTGTATCTTTAAAGTTGGTTATAAAACCAACTCATTCATATGAAATGACAATGATTTAAGCATTTTAATTTACTTTGATCCTTCATTTGATCCTTTTCGATTTTTGACCATGTCTTTTTTAACCCCTTAATAAAATAACGGTCTATTCGAAACATTGACGGAGCCAGTGCTGGCGCAGTCCGCGCTCGGCGTCGACGAGCAGGGCCGACCCGATCTTGATGACGATGCGGCGATACGGTTGCAGGGGATGCTGGGGAGACGTCATGTTTCAGTCACGGATTCGGCGCCGCCGCCGGCCGAATTCTTTTCCTCCGCCTTGGCGTCGGTAACGATCCGGGCGAGCGCACGCAGCGCCGGCGTCATGCCTTCGCCGGACACAGCGGACAGCACGAAGGGGGTCTCGCCGGCTGCCGATTCGAGCTGCCGGACCTTTTCCTCCCGGGCTTCGGGGTCGAGCGAGCCCTTTCTGGAGTTTTAAGAATCGCCCTATCTACACATAAGCCTTATATACTCCAAGGGCATAACTTACAACCCTTGCTCTGAAGGCTATGGGGAGGGGGGCTCATCCTGAAAGACATATTTTATGGAACTCTCGATTACGTTTAACAAAATGGCTATCTTAAAATTTTGATCGGATATGTTTGGGGAAACGGTGGGTGTTGGAGGGGGTAGTTGCCCTCCAATCACTTTTGACTATTAAAAAGGGCAGAAGCCCTTTTAATTTCAAATCGAATGAGCTCTTTTTGAAGTTTTTACAAAAATAAATCCCCTCAAAGCACTACAATAAATAGAACTAATCAGATTGAGTTTTAAACACCTTGACAACCTGGTATTTCCTAAGCTCTATAAATAATCTATGGGGTCTTCTAAAGAATATGGTAAGATTATTTGAGCAGCCAACTACAAAGAAAGACTGTTGAAATAGAAAATATCCAGTAGCATAGCCTACTACAAAATCTTCCAGAATTTAATGAGATAAAATGCAAAGGGTCAACTACTAAAATTATAATTGACCCTTTTATTGATAATTAAAATTAAAATTATAGGAGGATCGTACAAATACCCAAGGCCCAGGGTGTTTTTTTCGCCGTTAGAAAAAGGTTAGAAGAAACAGAAAATAAGTCTGCGAACCAAAATTAGAATAATGGAAGCTGCAGCGATGAGAGTGGTCAAGTATGGTTCTGAAACATAGGTGCTCCAAATAACAGAGGAGGATTTGGCTAGATTTTTCCCACAGAAACTGCTTAAGAATTGCTGTGGGTATCCGACAAGGCAGCATCAAGTTTTCGTTAGTAATGCAACATTTGCCGAGTGCAATGTCTCTAAATTGATCATTAACACGAATAAGTCAATGCCGCGGCACGCGGCCATATGGACTTCGACCTCGGCGGCCCGGCCATTCCGGCCGGCGCGAGCGTGGTCGATTGCGGCGATGTCGGCTTCGATCCGGTCGATCACGCGGGAAACCGCCAGGCCATCGAGGCCGCGGTCGGCAAGGTCCTGTCAGCCGGCGCCGTGCCCATCGTGTTGGGCGGCGATGATTCCATCCCGACACCGGTCTTGTCCGCCTATGCCGGGCGCGGCCCGCTGACCATCTTGCAGATCGACGCCCATATCGACTGGCGCGACGATGTCGGCGGCGAGCCGCTCTAGAATTCGGCCCCATTGATTCTCCTGAGCATTGCCAGTTCTTTATTAATATATATTATTTGCTGTTCTAATAGCCATTGTGAACCTTACATTTCAAATTATAATTCACACAAATATAGTATGGGCAATATTAAATAAACTTGGCTTAGTGAACTTTCCAAATTCTCCATAAATGGGTTAATAAAAAAAAACTATTACAATTTCCTTCAATATTGACAAGAATTGAATGAATTAGTTTTGTTCGCTTTGAATATTCACTTTACACGTAGAACATTCAGAAACTGCCATATATGAACCGCCAGCCTGTTGGCCTCGTCCCAGGTGAGCGTTCGCGCACCATCGCCGGTCATGTTGCCATTGGCGTCATAAGAGATGGCTTGCGCACCAAGATGCGTCGGCGCATGCGGGCGCACGCCCGTACCGGTCGGATAGGCGAAGGATCCAGCAAGTAGCCCACGGCTGATCAGATTGCCGGTGTCGGAGTATGTGAACGTCTCATCAAGCGAGTTGTCGCCGAGATTGTCAGCCGAAATCAGCCGGTCGCGGTCGTCATAAGCGTAAATCCAGCTATCGGCATTGGTCAGGCCGGTGATGGGAAAATCCCACAGAGATATTTCCAAATCATCTGGGATGGGTAAAGTATTGCACCAATGCAAACTTATTATTTGGGACGAGTGCACAATGGCGCACAAAAAATTTCTCGGGGCTCTGGATCAATCATTGAGAGATTTGCGAAGGAACTCGAAACCTTTTGAAGCACATTCATATTCCTTGCGGGAGATTTCAGGCAAGCATTACCTATAATACCTAGATCAACCCCTGCAGACAAAATGAATGCTTGCCTGAAAAATTTCTAATTTATAGTCACACGTAAAGACATTAAAATTAACTACCATCTTGACGACCTGGATACACTTAAACGATTTTGATTTAGTTTAATAGTAGCAGTGGTAGCAATGGCGAAATGAGTAGCAAAAGTGTCAGTGAAATTAGTAGCCTTGGGGTTTGCTTATATACCCTAAGGTGCTGCTGGACTATTGCTGCTAGCCCCTATAATAGCCCGAAGGTATATAGTGAGTTTTAATTCAGTTTAATAGCTTATTCGAAATACCCAGAAAGCTTCAACTTAATTCTTAAAGCCATTTCTGAGATTTTGTTTACGCAGCCCTTTGATAGCCTACATCCACATAGCCCCTCCACTCTAAGCGTTTTCCAAGATTTTAGGTTTCCCCCTCCAACTCCCCCCAATGTTAGCGCATCCGGTCGGTTTTTTGAAATAAGAGGTCTCAGACACTATATCCTTCTAAATATCAAATTTTATTAAGATCCGATAACCCGTTCGTAAGTTAAAAATACCTCATTTTTTCAAATTTTTCCGAATTAACCGGTAAATACCAAGTGCCATAGGAATCTCTTACCCCTTCCCGGCACTCACCTAATCATAACATTTTGAAACAAGATCTAGTTTGACAACTCACAAGCATACAATCGTTTAAACTTCGAAGAGGATTCATTTGATTGGAAATTGAAAGTTCTAGTTGACATTAAAAGAAAGATCCGAGGGCAACTAGTTCCCCCTAGCCCTTTTTTCTCCTTATCTATCCGATATACAAAAAATTGGCTTTATGGGAATTCGATTGGACGCATTTGGGGAAAAGAAGGCTGGGAGAGAGGGTGGCGAGTCACCATCAGATTGCTTTTGACTCTTAAAAAGTGAACTAGAGCTTTCAATTCATAATCATTTGAGATCCCTCTAAAGTTTATGCGACACTCCCTCTCTCCCAACCTAGACTTGTCAAGTAGGCTAGGGAAATTTCTAAGACTTAGAAATTAGAAGAGAGTTAACATAGAAGCTTAGCAATACCTTCCTAGAGTATGTTTTGGGCCTTAGATTCTTTACTAAGCTTTATTTTCCAAACCTAACTCCTTTCCAAAATAGCAAAAAGTAGCTAGCCTATACTAGAATTATAAAATATAATTTTCAAGACACAAAGAAGCCCCTAAATTAGCACTATGCCAAATATATGATATTAATTTTTGAATTTATAATCTACGATAAATGCTCCTGCAGGCATTTACCCTTTTTAATATTTTCCACAGACGTGTAGAAGTAATTTGCTAGTGTCATTGAGGCGTGACGTGGAATTCATCCTCCCTTCTGACCGTGAAAAACCTTTTTTGTCATTCCGACGGAGTCAACGCAGTTGATCCTTTTACTTTTCTTTAACCCGGAGGCAACTTATTGAGTAGAAATACATACGAGTTCTAACGCGGTTTGTTGTACAGTAAAGCAGTTAGTCTTGATGGGTCCCTCCATTATCGGCTGTTGGTGCCTGAAAACTTCTGCGAAAAAATAATGCAGAAATCTTGCCTTCTTCCCGATATAATGATAGCGATGATGATTGGGTTTGTGATTTTGACTTGGACAAGGTCATCAATGCCTAACAGATTTTAGTTCAAAAAACAAAGGTTCGGTGATATGTCTTTCATAGTGACAAAAGACAAGCAGAGGTAAAACGGCCCAAATAAATTAAATGGCCCCAAATAAATTATTATGGCTGAAAATCAAAAACCTGGACTGTCAAATGAGAAAAAACCCAAAAAAGCAAAAGTTACAAGTGTTTTATATATGATAAATCATTAGAAGAAAAAGAAGTTTTTGTCCCATCACCTGAACAATTGCCCTGCCGAACGCGCCTCGCGATAAAACCGTTGCTTGACCGAGGGATTTTCCAGGGCCCGTTCGTGAATGGCTTTGATGGCTACGTCGCGACCGATGATGGTGTCGCGCCCTTTGTAAACCATCCCCATCCCCCCCTGACCCAGGGTGCCGATGATTTCATACTTACCTATCCGATCCATGGGGGCTGATGCTCTATAGGAAGGCAGAATTATACAACTGTGCCTTAAAGTACATACTCCCTCAATTATTTTGGGGTGCCTTGTAATAAATCGGCTGAAGATTGCTACTAGTTAGGGTACTGCAATATATGTAAATCATGTGCAAAAACGGCATATGAGAATGCAATACGGCTTATTATGGCGTTTTACTGATGTTGTTCATGTTTTGTTATGAAAACTACTGATGTTCATGTCTTTTACTTTTAGTTCATGTTTATTTACTGATGTTTGTAAATCATATACAAAAACAGCATAGATGCATGTAATACGGCTGATTACATCGATTTAAAGATGTTGTTCATGTTTTGTTATGAAGAACTACTGATGTTGATGTTTTTTACGTTAAGTTCATGTTTTTTTACTGCAGCGCCTGTAACTGCATGATGTCAACATCACATACTCAGCCTCTTACTCACAATTATTTAGGTATGGAAGGATTTGCAGTAATCATACAAATTTTAAAAATAGATGTCAAATTTTAAATGAAAGACTGATCTTGAGAGGTTTTTCAGCAAATAAGATAACTTAGCAATATAAAATATTTAGTTTTTGTAATGCAAAAAGTTGTAAAGTAATATTAAAGGACATGTTTAAGTGTTTTCTCTTCTTTTTTTATTGGGGTTGTTTATATATATATATATACTAGCTGTTGGGGTGGCGCGTCGCGCCACCCCACATTGTGACAACTTTCTAGCACACTGAGACACAACCCTTAAACCGGGACCATCATGGATTTTTTGGGACGTGCAGTCAACATGACCCCTCTGGGCTTCTGGCAAATTTTGTTACTTCCAAGAGTCATAGATTGGGCAAAAATGTTAAATCAAATGTGTTTGTCTAAGCAAAATTGTTGATCGATTGCTTTTGTTCTTGAAACCATTGCTCTTATAAGCTTTGCTATGATTCGTTTTTTTTTTGTTTTTTTTAGTGTTAGTTCATGTTGGTAAGGTTACAAGTTGATGTTGGTGAGGGCTTGACGACGGCGCGGCGCAGCTCCGGCTGGTCGCGCTTGAGGTTCACCAGGGCCTCGGTCGCGTCGCCGATGTCCCGCAGGTGCTCGAAGCCGGGCGGCAGCTTCACGCCGGCCAGGCGGAAGATCTCACGGCTGCCGCTCTTGTCGCCGAGGGGGGCGAGGTCGGGGTCGCAGCCGTAGAGGGGGATGCCCAGGCGCACCGAGATGGAGCGCTCCAGCTCGGTCGCGTTGAAGCAGGCCATGTGCGCGTTGCGGACGTCATCGATGGCGTCGGCGATGCGCTCCAGCAGCCGCGGGTTAGCATGAAGAGCAAGGTATTGAGAAGGGGGCCACATCCTTCATATAGTGATGATTTCGGTTCGTTTTGAGTTTTAATGTTGCTCCTTACTTTCATTTGAAACAATTTTTTTTTTTTTTTTTTTAATTTAATATGTGTAAAAAGCCTCGCAAGATTATGGGTTGAAAAAGAGGGTACTTGGAAATATTAGAAAAATCACATTCTATAACAAAAAGTTAATTTTAAAAGAGTGAGAAAACTAAAAGATGCTTTTCTCTCACTATTGGTAATGGTCAAATGCTTGGACTAAGATGTAGCAAAGTCCGTGAAGATCGCACGAATCATGCTGGGTTACATTTTTTTCGGTTTTGGGATTCAGCGCATGATGCCGCAATAGCCTCAAAGTACTTAGCCAACGCCTTTATATCGATTAATGCTGATGAAGCCTATATGCTTGGTTTGTGTCGTGATATAGGAATTGCGATTCTCTTGCAAGCGATTCCAGATGAATATAAAAAACTTTTGATAGAATATGAAAATAGTGACAAAAGTGAGCCGTTATATGTATTAGAAAATAACAACTTTGGGATTAATCATCGCTTGGTAGGTTATGCTTGGATCCTGACCTTTAGAAATCTGTGTTTATAAAAGTGAGACCATGCAAAATAGGTCTTCTGCTGAAATGAAGTACAGCAAAATTATTTTCAGCTTCACAACTTTGCTCATTCCCTAATAATAAGGTTTTTAAAGATATGCAAATACACTTCATAAATTAGAAAAAAGAAACAAAAAACACTAATGTGGCTTAAAATTCTACTCACATAACAGGAATTGTATTTTCAGAACCAAAGCATAAGAAAAAGAAATTGATAACTGAAAATTAAGGTAAAATGTTGTTTTGTCAAAATTTCAATATCCGTTGACTTTTGGAAAAATAGAGCGTGGGAGGTGGCTTAGATGCCCTCCAAGTTTTTATCACTTAAAATTGCACTAGAACTTTTAATATCCGTTAGAATGAGCCCTCTCTCGACATTCTAGGACCACTTGGTCGATACGATCACCCCTGGGAAAAACAAAAAACAAACAAACAGACAAATAAACACGCATCCGTGATCGGTCTTCTGGCAAAAAATACTAAGTTCCACATTTTTGTAGGTAGGAGCTTGAAAATTCTAGAGTAAGGTTCTCTGGTACGCTGAATGCGATGGTGTGCACGTTGCGCTTCGCAGGCTTCGCGTCGAGCGCTGGCGAAACGATGCAAAGAATCAGAACCGACAGGGAGAAGATCTTCATGGTAGGCAACTCAACTCAAGGCTTGAGCTGCACATTCTCGGGGAGTGCCGAGTCCACGTCGACAAGAAAGCTAAGGCCCTGAAACGAATCGGTGAAGCGAGACGTTAGGGATTCAGATTCAGATTCAGATTCAGATTCGGATGCCGAA
The DNA here is from genome assembly GCA_010016025.2 of Alatinidae sp. Z8VKAUB7J3. Lineage (NCBI taxonomy): Eukaryota > Metazoa > Cnidaria > Cubozoa > Carybdeida > Alatinidae > Alatinidae sp. Z8VKAUB7J3. The sequence goes on from JAAAKM020721499.1 coordinate 88,304,459, forward strand.
AGCGATCAGAAAGAGCTCGAGGCTATCCAGAACCGTTCCGTTCTTCGCTGGTCGCGCAAAGATGTGGATCGTCCCTCATATAAGGTATTATTTCTGTTCGTAAGTTTCAATGTTGCTCCTTCCTTTCAGTCGAAAAAACTGTTTTTATATATAATTTTATTGTTCAACAGACACTTAAACATACTGTTCACCTTCCAACAAAGCTTTTTTTCTGGAATTATTGAAAAACATCACTTCAGATTAGTCTTCTGCAGGCCAGAAATAACTTTGCAAAAATTTTATTTGGCAACCTGGCATGCAGATAAAAAAAGAACGGCTGAATAGAATGAGTTGATCTCAGAACGTCGATATTGTTTTTTTTTTCCGCCCCCTGGACTCATCTTAGGTGTACTCACACCTGAAAAGAGCAATTTTCTAATACTTTTCTTTTGAGTAAGTTTTAAGGTCAGTACCTTATTTTGGTCAGCGTTGCCGCATCGAAATGTGTAATAAATGAACAAATCTAACTAGTTAAACTTGACAATACTTTTCCTCCCTAGATTCAATCATTAACAATCTGTTGATTCTTAAATATAGAAAAATTGTAATAGTACAATGGTGATGAGACTTCTTCTATATGGGAGGAGTCGACTTCAACCAATCCTGCGGCGCCTTCTCCTTCTCCTCCAAAAAAATAAAAGAGATAAAAAAGGGAGAAACTTGTGGAATATTTTATTCATTTTTTCTGTGATTAAGGGGGCAGAAGTTGTGTCATATCCGGAAGTAACGCAGCGAATGGGGGACAAAATAGGGATGGGCTCAGAAACAGCTCAAGGCGGCCGTATTCTGGATGGGGAGTGACGTTTGGGGAAACTTTAAATTTGAAGAAATTGTGACGCCAAGTAGTTTAAATGAAGACACATAAATTTCAGGAGGGGTAGGACTAAGAAAACTGGGCGAGGATTTGAGGAAACAAATCGGCATGCTTTTTTCTCCAAATGCATCTTATCAGAATTTTAAAATAGCCATGTTGTTCAAAATATTCCAAGATTCAAATTACTATAACTTATAGGTTGAGAATCTTCCCTAGCCCCGGGGCAAGGATTGCAACTTATGTTAGTTGCCGATTATTAGAATAATCACGGTCGTATTAACTTTGGATGGGGCTCAGTCGATCGGAAATTGAAACTTCTAGCTCTTTTCCAAGAGTCAAAAGCGATCACTGACCAACTAGCCCACGCCCCACTTTCCCAAAGGCTATCCAGTAGGTTTTAGACTGTTACAGTAAAGCCAGTCGTCCCAGAAAATCACCTGATTGGAAACCATATGGTTTTATCGGCGGGTGTACTTGACATCTTTGTATACAGAACAGTTGTAAAACAGGGACAGTGCTTAGTCTAGAATCTAATCTTTCAAGGTTAGCATGAAGGAATATAATATAAAAAGATTTCGAAAGAGATTTTTTCTATTCATATCATTACGTTGCAAGATACATCAGTCGGCCTGCCAGGCCAGTTGATTTGAACCCATGTGAATTTTGTTTCTGTGGCTGTGCTGAACTTGAGTGTTTGCCAAAGATGTTTTCATAGCGGTATCAGTATGCACATAGTGCCTTTTGGCTAGTTCATCATCACCCTGTCATTCCACGAAAATTAACGGTCCTGTGTCTACTCTAAATCTAAACTCTTGGTCAACCTGTCAAACACCATAGGTAGGCGTGCCTTGTTTACCTCTAGTTCAAGGCAATCTAACGGTTCTATGTCAATTTTTAGCTCTTGGTCAACCTGCCTGAGACTATAGGCAGGCGTGATTTTCTAAAAGCTAACAAACAAGCATTGGTCCAATAAGAGAGTCATACTTACTCCCACCGTTTACCTCTAAGCTATAGTAACTTGGATTTTGGACTATTTTAAACAACGTGGCTATTTCAGAATTTTGATAAGATGCATTTGGAGAAAAAAGGCACAGAGGGGACGGGGGCTTGTTACTTTTTGATCACTTTCGATTCTTAAGAATTTACACCTCACATTACAATTCTTGTCCCGGGTGCTATGGAGGATTTCTCAACCCCTAATTTATAGTAATTTGAATTTTGGACTATTTTGAACAAAGTGGCTATCTAAATCTTTTATCGGATGTATTGGGGGGAAAGGTGCGGGGGGGATAGATACATTCCTACGAATATAGAAGTTCGTTACGTAAGTTGACTTGTCAAATACATATATTTATTACTAATTAAAGTACTAATTAAGTACTTTAGTACTTAATTAGTAAAGTACTAATTAAGTACTTAATTAGGATTAAGTAGTTTCAGTCAACTCTCCACATCAGAGGCAATCACAGTTATCATTTGCACAGATTCCTCAATAGAATATTCTGGTGCTTCTGGTAAGGGGGCATTGTCTGGAGGCATGAAATACAAGCACTGGCCGTAAAATACCCCAGACCTCTTAGTAAAGAAACCCGTTTGATTCAAGGATCGACCGGTACCGTTTGGCGATTTCCAGAAAATCCCCAGGTCCCAATGGCGCTTCACAGAGATCCGCGAAGCCAAAGTGGGCGACAGCCCCCTCGGCCCTCGGCACGGCGATTTCCCGTCCCCTGAAAGCCAGTCGTTCCGGCTTGCCTGGTCGGCCATCCGTCAGATCCTCGAAAGCGAGATCCAAGGCTCGATCCGCCGCCGCGCCGGTGGGCGTGTGATACACGCTCATCCCCTTGAGGCGGTCCAGGCGATAGTCCCTACCATCGGCGAGATGCAGCACTTCAAGACGTAAGATACAGAAAAAATGGTCGACCTAAAAATTGGCCGAGGGTTTTAAGTCGTACCTTAAATGGAATTAGCTATTCGGCACATCATAGCCATTATACTGACCAAATTATTGCCAATTTTGGTGGTCCTGCCTTTAATGATTTTAGTGCATCTCAGCCCTTTCATACAGAACTTTAATCTTAAAGTGAGTTTTTGTATGCAAAATGGTTTGATGAGTTTAAAAATTATGTTAGCACATGGCCAGCCAACTTTTTTGAAAATAAAAATGACCTTGTCTCTGCATCAAAAATCCCCCCAAACATACGGGGCCGTTTGATGTGGGGCATACGGCGACCCTGAGCGCGCGTTCTTTTCGGAATGGAGAGTGGAGCGCTTTGACGAGTGCGTGGCTTTTTGTGGGGGAAGCGGCTTCGGCACAGAATCTGGAGATTGCGGAGATTCACTATCATCCGGTCGGGGATGCGGATTCGGAGTATTTGGTTTTCCGGAATCGGCTGCAGGATCGATCGGTGGATTTATCGGGAGCGGTCTTGGTGGCCGGGGTTGGTTTTGAATTCCCGGCTCGAACGGTCTTGAGGCCCGGGGAGACAGGGGTTTTAACTGACAATGTAATTTCATTCTTTTGTTGTTTGATTCATTCTTTTGTTGTTTGAGTTGTTCGGTTTTATCCGTAAAGGCATCAAGTACATGTTAGAAGCAATTTATGAATGTTTTTATTTCATAAACGTCTGTGAATGGCTTTTATGCCAGAAGATACATCATGGTTATTTCTGGTGAAAGAAATCTTTAAGAAATTATTTCGTTTTTTTTACACGCTTAGCAGTGTATTCAGATATAAATTAATTTGTAGTTTCCTTCATATATTGGAAGAAAAGTTTCGCTCAATATTGTGAGTCCATTTTAATGAAGCTTGAAACTAAGAAGTACGAAGATGAATTTCCTATTTGAAACTAGGGTATATGCATGCAAACTGTTATTTTCAGTTTTGTTTTTCAATAAATTACTAATAACTAAATTGCAGTTGTAGTGCATCGCATGGATTGAATGGCGGTTATTTTGGTTCCTTTTAAATTTCAAATTGGCTGTTTGCTTTATGAAAAACCCAGTTTTTTCCTGTTAGTATACTAAAAGAACCCTGGAAAATAACTATTTTTTTAAATTTTCTGGATCGCTTCAAATGAAATCCCAGCATTAACTGGGCAGGTTTTGGTGCAATAGTTACGGTTTGGATAAAAAGACACAGTAAAAAGCAAAACTAAAACTTAAATAAAAGAAGAAATGCAAAATATTAATCATTTTCAGTCATGAGCTGCTTGAAGTTTGAATAGCCATTTACGGAATAGTTGCTCCCTTTAGATTTTTATCACCTAAATTTTAAAAGAATACATTTTTTGCAGAATTTTCATTGTAAAATGCCCTTTTCTTGGCATTTCCATTGAAAAACGATAAATTTTCCAAAAACTAATTTCAGAAATGTATTTCCCCCCAAACACCCCCAACATTATATTCGAGGTTTCCTTTCTCCACTCTTCCCCTTCCTTCTGCAACACTCCCAAAATTCCAGCCCCGTACTCCAAGCTGTTCCCAAGATATTATTCATTATTTTTGTCCATTTTGACGACAAGAATTGTTTAGCCTCATCCCCTTCCCCCCAAATTAAATTTAAATTCCCTTTGCCTCATCCTCCCCCTTCCTTTGTCAAGAATTACCTGATACTCTCATATCTATATCCCAGACCATTCCTCAGGATTTCTACACATGGTATTTCGATAAACTTGATACATCGTCTTCTGAGTCACGATGTCCGTCTAAATATCAAAATTCATTAAGATCCGATCATCCAAATACCTCATTTTTTCATATTTTTCCTCTCTCTTTAGCCCCCCATATGGTCGAATCCAGGAAAACGACTTTATCAAGTCCACTTGTGCAGCTCCCTCACACACCTGCCGATTTTCATCATCCTAGCACGCCCAGAAGCACCAAGGCTCGCCAAAGAACTGAACCGCTCCCCCAACTCCCCCAAAGAAAGCGAATCCGCTACGGTTACGTCAATCACGTACCTATGACATTTGGTTATTCTATCCATGTTGGCTTTAAACGGATGATTAGACGATTGACTAAAATAAAACATACATTGTTACACAGGGAAGCAAGAAGGTGGTCTTGCAATTGCAGAAAAATGAACGAAGCACACGACAGGAAATAGAGAGGTCAAATCAAGCAAGGGTTTAAATGAAGAATGGTTAAATTCCTGATTAATGATTTATAATAAATAAAGTTTTGAAGCTTTATAATAAAGTTTTGAAAGCGGTTTTAGTGAGGAGGGAAAGGATGACATCTAAATAACAGGACAATGTGAAGCATAAGACTGAACTAGGCTGTAAGAAGACAGATCACGGATGCGTGTTTATTTGTTTTTTTTTGCTGTTTTTTTTTCCCAGGGGCGATCATATCAACCCGGTGGTCATAGAATGTCGCAAGAGGGCTCAGTCTAACGGAAATTAAAAGCTCTAGTGCCCTTTTTACGTGACCAAAAAAATTGGTGGGCCTTTTTCCCAAAGTCACCGGATCAAAATTATGAGATAGCCATTTTGTTCAGCATAGTCGAAGAACCTAATAACTATGTCTTTGGGGTCAACATCTCCCACAGTCCCGGGGGGAGGAGCTCCAAGTTACGAACTATACCGATTTGAATTGCATTGTGAAGTCCAATTTCTAGTTTATATTTTACTTCTTTTTTTACAGACAAACCTTCATTCTTATGGTTCCAAACTGAACCGTTTTCCCTTCGTACATTTTAGCAAAAATTTGATGATAATTTCTTAAGCAGAACAGGGTTGTGCGAGCTGAGCACCAACATTTGGCTAAGAACAACTGAAATGAAGCACACATTTCTGAGAGGTACAAGTGAAATACACAAAAAACGTTTTTTCGGCTATTCAGAAACAGTATAGTCTATAAAGAACATAATTGACGGACCCGTCCTATTTCTCCAACTGTTTTGTGATTTAGTAAATGTATAGCCAAGGTTTGGTTTGAATCTAAGGAAAAGGAGCTATATTAAAGGAAATACCTTGCATTTTTAAGGCAATATGCAAGAGTAAGATTTCAGCCCAAAACAAACCCACGGGTGCTTCTCCACTTAGGCTTATCAGAGTATAATAATAAAAAATAATAATGGTGTATTCTACACCGTTCTATGTGTTCATTCTATGGTGTATTCTATAATAATAGTATTACGTAAAAAATAATAATGATTATAAAAACAAATTGGGAACTTAGATAATTCATACTCTTTTTTTAGTCAAAGTTTAGCATAAAGAGTGATATCTTGAGGAAGTAGACCTTTTTTGTACAATAAAATTTTGTTTTATTTTAAGTTTTGATATTACTTCTTACTTTGAGATGAAAAAACTTGTTTTTTATTTAATTCCTGATTGTTTTTCAAATAATGCCGGGTTATCTGCCTCACCTTAACGAAAAATTCCTTCCCCCTGCGGAGAATTCCTCCATGTAAGTTTCTTTCCACGTAAAGAATCCTACCTCCCATTTCGCCTGGATAATTCCCCACAGACAATTTTCCTCTGATCCCTTTTTAAAACAAAATACAATAGGGCTTAGAGTTCGTAAGCCCAAATAAATGTATCACAATTTGGAAATGACAAGATGAATGGTAATTGTGAGAGTGCTAATTTAGGAAGAGTTATTAAATTCAAATGAGAGAAACCGAATATATTCCAGTAAAAAAGGGGAGCTAAAAAGTAAAATTCTCAGATTAATCAAGTCAAAAATAGTTTTTGTGTCCCTTCTTCAACGAATTATTCTACAAAACCTAGAATTTCTTTTTTAAGAGCTTTCAATCCTAATAATGGGTTACTGTAAAAGTTTCAAGTTCCTATCTGCAAAAATGTGGAATTTCACATTTTTTTGCCAGAAGACAGTGTTTATTTGTTTATTTTTGTTTTTGTTTTTTTCCCAGGGGTGATCGTATCGACTGAGTGGTCCTAAAATCTAGCAAGAGGGCTTATTCTATCGGAAATCAAAATTTCTATTGCCTTTTTAAGTGACCAAAAAAATTTGAGGGCACCTAGGCCCCCTCCCACGCTCATTTTTCTCCAAAGTCACCAAATCAAAATTCTGAGACGGGCATTTTATTCACCATATTCGAAAAGGGTTAATCCCTCTTCGATCCTCTCAATCTTAAAAAGGACAAAAGAACTTCTTATTGGCAATCCAATGAGCCCCCTCCGAAATTTATAAAATAACCCTTTCTATATGTACCTTATAGGCCCCCTGGGCATAACTTATAACCCTTTATTTGAGGGTTCTGAGGGGTTTTCATTCCCGAAGAAATAATTTCTGGACCTTTCAATTACCTTGAACAAAATGGCTATCTCCAAATTGTGATTGGATGTGTTGAAGAAATTGTGGGCCTGGAAGTGGGGCTAATTTCCCTCCAAACACTTCTGGGGTCGATTTGGTTGAGCTTACAGATTCACACCATTGACCTCCATCCCAAACCAAATAATCGGCAACACCTGGCCTTGAACACCTTCCCAGAAGGATTGCAAACCCAGCGTGGCAGTCACTTGGCTTTGGCTAAATCACTACTTTACATCTATACAACACCAGGCAATGAAAAAACAAAAATTACGGATTCTCCTGCTTCTCTTACTTCCTGTTCTTACTTCCGCCCAATCCTGGCGTGAAATTAAAACTGTCGAGGACGTCTGTAAAGCCTATCCCGAACAAATGAAAACCATGCTCATACGTATTGAGCTATTGGGTCAATCTTTTTTATATGTAAGCTCATTTCGTTAATCTTTGCTAGCATATCTGACATAAGTCTGGGCTTTATTCTCTGCCATTATACCTTTATTACTACAAAATTATTTTAACAAAGAAAGGTACTTATCTTTCTATGGTAAGCCTCACGTACTTTCTTCCACTGTAATCTGACGTCCCACTCATCTTACTATATTATCCAATTTTTAACTAGCAAAGTTCATATTATATAAGCTGTCAAATATCAGTAAAAATGTTAACTCGTTCACTACTATCTGCCTCGACGTTCTATAAAAACTCATATTTTCTTCTTTTTTTTACTCCCTTGACATTATGAGACTGAATCATAAATGAAAATATTCTTACCTTCTCCATCTCACAAAAATCTTCATCAAGCTTCGTGCCTTCTGCGGCACCCATTTTCTCCGTGACATACTAAAAATTAATGAGTACATTTCGTTAATTTGTCTCCTATTACATTATTTAGTAAAACGCTATTAATTAAATCGCCTAATTACTCGTTGCTATATCCAGCTAGTACCGCAAACAAAGTGCATCAAAATGACTGGTTCAATTAGATCGTTGATTCGTGATTGTATAAAGCAAGAAGTTCGATATTATTTCCACTAGATCTTAATTTCTCAATTGCCAGAGCAACAAACTCACAACTTGTTTTTTTGTACATGAAGTATTGCCAAGGTTTGATAGACTGTTGAATTAGGTGCAGTATCAAGCACTTTTTGAAAAATAAAAGTTGACGGAGAAAGTTGTAGCTTTATATCAATCTTAACATTGAGGAGTAACCATTAAGGTATATTAAATATCTCATTATTTATTTTGTAAACCAAGTTTAAATCTTAAGTTGTCGCACCTCCATGAAAAAAAAGAACCTTTTAGTTGGTGATTTCCATATGAAAGTTGACGGGAGTTGTTTTGGGACGTATGATTATGACTATATTTTGAGGTTTTAAGTAGTGCTCTTTGGGTAACTAGGAATGCCGCAAAGCATACTCAAGGCAATGCCTTGTGTAAGAACATTGAGTTATTTTTGAATTTCAATTAACATTGTTAAACTTTCAATTAGCAAAACAAAATTCAACTAATTTTGTTGTTTTGAACTAGGTGGAGGCTCTTGGCCGAGAAGTGGCAGTTATTTATGGTAGTCTTCCTCCGGAATAACAATAATTTCTTTTTAATTCTCGTTTCTTTTTGTTCACAGTATCCCTGTGCTCCTTATAAAGTTTATCATTTTTAAAGGAAGGGATTTTTGTTTTCTTTACGTAAAGGCTATTTGTCAATTTTATCACAGCTGTGAGTCAAAGTGGTTCCAGACTGATGGGTTTTCTAGAATCTTTTGGTTTGGCCATATAACATGAATCCATGCCTTGAAGAATTTTATCCATAAATAAGGAATATAATTTTATCCATAAATAATTAATATGAACTAGCCATGTCACATGTTCCATATACCTTCTAGTTACAACTGTGTAGAACATGGTAAAGAAGCAAAACAGTTATTAATTACAATCATAAAAATTACTGTAATTCTAGTGATTTCGAGTCAAAAATCCTGTGGATTTTTGTGCTGAATTAGTTATTTTTTTTCAAGAATCTAGTGGGTTTATTTTTACCGGACGGCAACCCTGGTTCTGATATAGTTTTTGACTTATGAAATACTATTTTTACCTTTTTACCTGCGCTTATTTTCATCATTTTCGCCTTGGTGGGGTTCAGGGAAAGAGAGAGGAAGGTGATTTGGTATAAGAAAAGGATTGGTAAGTGTTATAGAACATACATTGTTTCGGCCAATATTCGTGCTGTCTAAATCTTTTTTATTACGAGTAAATGATTGAGATTTGCCTTTGCCGTCAAGACCTTTATGCAAAGTAACTGTCATATGAAATCATTAATTTCATATGTTATTTATGATTTATCTAAAAGTTTCAAACATACCATAATGTGCTTATTCCCATAGACCATAACCATTCAGATTTTTATTATAATAAAATTACAACAATTCATGATAGAACAAGAAGATGCAAAAAAAGTAGTCGAAGTCATTGGAAATATAAGTATGCACTTTTCTCTTTTTTGTGTGTGGGTGTGTGCCCTGTAAATTATCCTAAGCAGAACAGTAGGTCCTCGTAAGTAAAGCGCAAAAGTAGCTTCAATGTATTTTTTCTTTTATCTCCAGCCCACTCTATATGGAAGACTTTGTGGACAGAAACATTAGAGGGGCTCATTCAATTGGAAATTAGTGTCTTTTCTAGTACCTTTTAAAAAAACAAAAGTGAGGGGATGGTGGCCAACCCCTATTGCCCTTTTTATATGTCCTTCCTTAATGCTGCTGAAAATCTTGAGATACAATTAATTGGAAAATCAAGCCTAGGAAAATTTGGTCCGATCGTTGCATTTTTTGTTTGGATCTTTTCCTTAAGAAAAATCTCATCTTCCATCTTTTCCATTTGAAATAATTCTTTTTAGATATTGTACAAGGACTAGGAACGGAGTTATAGACAATTATAAGCTGATCTTCATTTTAAATGTTTTGGGTATAACTGTGTATAGGAGTGCTGTTATTGATGTTAAAAGTAAAGACCACCATGTGATAGTGTCTAGGGTAAATTTAAAGCTGACATTTTGGAAGGGTAACTACCTCCCGGGCCCTGTCTGATGCCTCGTCAGACTGTAATAACAAAACATATCATGGTTCCATCAGGTAGCCTGATTACAACAGCAAGATGGTTATACATATCATACAAAGCACGAATGACAGACATGTCAACTCCATATTTATATAGCTCTAGTAGAATTTGCGCGTGAATTAGAGTCAAAAGCACAGCTTACATCATGACTCCCTAGGACAAGCAAATCACCAGACTTATCAGCATCTATAAGTATTGACGATAGTGCAGTAAGCGCGTGGGCACACCCTAGGTCTTTTTTGAAGCCAAACTGATATAATGGTCCGCATAAGTATGCACTTAAAACCAAGTATATGAGTCGAAATATTCCTGCAAAGGTTGGAGTAATCCTTTAAGAAAAATATATTTTCAAAAAATTGTTTATAAAAGAAGGAAAATAATTATGTTTTTATATTTATCTGTGAATTCTCAGTTTAAATCAGTGGAATGGTATCGATTTTTTTTAAAACCTTTATTATTGAAATGTTGAAAAAAGTGGAAATTAACACCACTTAAGTTAACCACGGAAACAAGATGCGACTGCAATATTGCTTCAGAATTTCTCACCTTCTCAATAATGGTTATCTCAAATTTTTGATCTGGTGACTTGGGAAAAAGGTGTGCGTTGGAGGGGGCCTAGGTGCCCTCCAATTTTTTCGTTCACTTGAAAAAGGCACTAGAACTTTTTATTTCCGTTAGAATGAGCCCTCTTGGGACATTCTAGGGCTTCTGGGTCCTAGGGTCCTGGGTCCTAGTACCACTGGTTCCCAGAAATGAATGCCCCTCCCCCGCCATATCCTGATTTACACAAGAAATTTTTTTATAATTTCTTATAGAATACTTTTTCCAAACAAAGATACAAAGAAGAAGTTAAAATTTGAAGTACTAGAACAAAAAGAAAGACTGTTGCTAACTAGGGTGTTATGCGAAGCTGGAACTTATATTAGAAAATTGTACTATGATCTAGGTGAGATTTTAGGACCTGGTGCAACCATGATTGAGCTTAGAAGAACTAGAGTTGATCAGTTCAGAGAGACTGGTGGATTAGTTACTTTACATGAACTTGCAAATGCATTTGCGCTATGGGAAGAAAAGAAAGAAGATTCTAAACTAAAGAATATGATACAGCCTGTAGAACATGCACTAAGTGAATTAAAATCCGTAGTCATTCGCCCCTTATCCTGGAAAAATATAATTGCGTCTTCTTCGGTCCATGGGAAATATCAACTCTTAATTTGAACATCCATAAATTGACGCTATATTCTATCACTGGTCAAAGCAACCTAACCAGTGCCCTCAAGAATCTTGTTAATAATGAACTTGTCTTTGTCTTTGAGACGGTCAGCCGAAGCTCCCAATTTAATAATTTGCAAACGACCTTCACAATTTTGCTAATAAAGTATTCTATTTTCATCATATTTTATTGTCTCAAAAATTCACTTCTCGAGTATGTTTTATATAATAGACACGAGAGTGGTAGAGAAAATGAAAAAGAACTGAAACTTCTTTTTTTTAGTTTTTAAATGATTGCCATTGTGCTTAGTTTTTTCTTTTTTCCCTTTTTTTTCAGTTTTTTTTTAGTTTTTCTTTTTCTAGTTTTTTTCTTTTTTAGTTTTTTTGAGTTTTTTCATTTTTTTTCTTTTTTAGTTTTTTCTTTTTTCTTTTTTAGTTTTATCTTTTTTTATTCTTTCTTTTTGTTCTTTTTCTTTAGTTTTTGTCTTTTTTATTTTTTTATTCTTTTTTTATTTTTTAGTTCTATTTTATCTTTCTACATTTCCTTCGAGGAAAGGGGGGGGGGCTCCCCAGTGAATATATACAATATTATCCTTCTCAAATGATTTATCATTAACGCTTGCGTAGTTTACGGCATCTTTGTAGGTTTGTTCTGGATTCTGTGCCATAAATCGCTGCTACGATTTGCTGTTATTCTCGCTTTCGCTTGTACACATACACTATTATATTCTCGGTTATATAATGAAGACAATATGCACATACGGTAAATAAACATATATTTACACTCCCCCGCCGTATGTGTATATATACAGAAATAGATAAATATACAAATAGGGAAAAATACAAACATCCGTGATCTGTCCTCTGGCAAAAAATACGAAATTCTACATTTTTGTAGACAGGAGCTTGAAACTTCTACAACAAGGTTTTCTGATACGCTGAATCTGATGATGTGAATTTCGCTAAGATTATACGAATTTTAGGGTGTGTTTCCCCCTATTTTCTAAAATGAGGCAGATTTTCTCAGGCTCTTAACTTTTGATGGGTAAGACTAATCTTGATGAAACTTATATATTTAAAATCAACATTAAAATTCAATTCTTTTGATGTAAATATTGGTATCAAAATCCCAAAGACACAAAGGCCGTTCCCATCACCAAGCTCACCCGTGATGTGGGCGATGATCTTCATTGGTCCCGGGACGGTAAAAACCTCCATTGGCTCGTGGGCCCAGAGTACTTCACCCACGCTTTGCAGCATAGTTTCTCTTTTGTGGAGGACGCACCCGACACATTACCCGAGCCACCGGAAGAGGGCACGGCCATCAACTTGATGCTTCCTGTCGACAAACCCGATGGCAGCATTGCGTTGACCGGCGCGAGAATTATCACCATGAACGGTGATGCAGTGATTGAACAGGGCACGGTTTGTAGTGGGGTGAACCCATTTATAGGAAAGTGTTTGGTAGGCTGGTATGGTAATTCCTCTGTAAGACTTTTTTTTGGGAGGGCAACTTTCAGACTGAATTTATTTATGTCATGGAGTTAAACAATGATCAGTTCTTAGCCCCTTTATATTTAATAATACAATAAGAACAGCTATATGGTTCCTACCCCTATATGTGATTGAAGGTATCGACATTAGCCACTTGTCGTATGCTGATGATATTTTGTTGTTCTTGGATAATTTAATATCAATGCAGAATGTAATTAATGTATTACACTCACACTCCAACTTTGTTACATTAGTATCCTATGCTGATCAGATATGTATAATTTTCAAGAGGATAAAGATAATCTGGCAATCAAAAATGTTTCCCTTTTGCCAAATTTATATCCTATAGAAGTAATCTTAATCTATTTGAGAGCTTTAAGGTCTTCTGGACCTGTATTGCCCTTGACTTGATAACTAACTCATGTGATAACTACATCCTTATATATGTAGCTAAATAATGGCATATAAATGAAAAAAAAATTTGGTCTCTGAACATATGTGTGAAGCAACAATCTGCTGGATCAAGAAAAGCCCTCCGTGCCGCCCAGTTCGAACTGAAAACCCTTTAAAGTTTTCAGCCGAAATTGCCCAAAGTTTCCAATCCTGACCTTAAAATAAAGAATAAACACTAGGAAGTGCGTTTAATTGTATTTTACAGGAACAGCGAAATTGCAAAAATTAGTATATAGAGGGGAGGTATTAACTCCCAATTACAAGCCGTGGATTCCCAAAGACATCTACAGCACTAATATTTGCATTGATACTTTTAAATGTTAAGTTCCATATATGCGAATACATCTAAAGCGGCATAATATTGCCTATTCTTAATCAACAACAAAAATACTACAAGGCTAATCAAGGTTTACGGATCAGATTTACAATAACAGTCAGATTCAATGGATTCATCAATAGCAGTATCCGCTATTTTTATCTTAATTTTCCCTGCAATCATTCATTTCAATTTCTTGTTGTTTTTGCATTATTTTATGCATTGATAATAATTTTGGTGTGTTTTAAGTTTGAATTTTTATATAGATTTATTTCTGCACGTCTTGGCTTTTAATATCGTTCTAAATTTTCTACTGAAAACTTATCTATTTGGCTATTTTATCTTTTTCCTTTTCTATGAATAATAAGCCCCAAGGTGCTGATAGTGTGGCAAATGAGCTTTTGATATATGATCGCTTCGAAGTTAGAAATAAATTACTGAAGTATGAAAAGTGGGAGTGCATAGTGATTTCAGGAAAATATTAATTAAACCCATTATAAGAAAGCTATTAAGAGTAAGTGTAGTAATTTTAGAGGCATTAGCTTGGTTTCTATAGGAAGAAAATTACTTAGCACTTGATTAAGAGATACTGTCTATGAAGTTTTAGGAAAAGAGCAATATGGTTTTAAGAAGGGGAGATTGTGCGACTTCACTTTAAGAGAAAGAGTCAAACTTTAGCGTAAAGAGCGGGGCGTTGAGGAGAGCTTCTTTCACATACGAAGTAATTTCTGTTCGTTTTAAGTTTTAATGTTGTTCCTTACTTTCATTTTAAAAAAAACTTGTTTTTTTTATTCAATTTCTGAACGTTTTTGAATTAATGCATGTTTGATTTTGGTTCTCGGTACATAAATTGTTAAAATAAAATTTGTATATTAATTCTTTTTTTTGGCAAAATGGCTTTCTCTTAGTTTTGATCAGACAATTTTTATATATATATTTTTTGATATTTTTGTAGACCTTGTGCTCGGCGATCACCCGCCAGAACGTGCCGGCATCCGGTGTACCGACCGGCTTGCCCTCGAACACGATGGTGGTGCAGCCCTTCAGCAGCGGCGCGTAGACGATGTAGGAGTGGCCGACGACCCAGCCGACATCCGATGCTGCCCAGTAGACCTCTCCGGCCTCGACGCCATAGATCGCGTTCATGCTCCAGTTGAGCGCCACCATGTGGCCGCCATTGTCGCGCACAACGCCCTTGGGCTGGCCGGTCGTCCCCGATGTATAGAGTATGTAGAGGGGATCGGTCGCCTGGACATTTCACAAAATTTTGGGGGGACGGGGGCCGAAGGCCCCTCCCCCTGCCTACGTGCCAGGCTAAAGGTGATGACTGGGTTTATTTTTGATCTGTTTTATTTAATTTTTGGATTTGTTGGCTCAAATTCTAATTTATTTTTATCTTTTATTTATGTCTTTTGGTTGTGAGTTAGGTTTGTTTAAGTTTAATTAAAAACTGTGCAAAATTAGAAACTTCACCTTAGACAAAAGGCGAAGTTAACATTTATCCCTAATGGCCCCCCCCCCCCCCCCCCCCCCCCCCGCCCCCTCTCCCCTTCCATGCAACCCATAAAGGATTTTTTTTTGGGGGGGGAAATAATAACTAGAATCAAATGAAAATTTGAATGACTAGTGCCCAGAAATTCAGTAGAATTTGGGATTCGGGGGAAAGGGGGTCCAAAGACGTATTGGCACCCCCTCGTCCTAGTAGTACCACTATGCATATCTCCAAAATTCAATCTTTTACTGAGCTGAATCCATAGGAGGAGTTAGGGGGTTTGAACCCCCCCCCCCCCCCCCTATTCTGACTCGTAAAAACGTACCAAAAATGACTATAAATGTATTTTTTATGTGAGGGGTTGGGCCAGCCACATATTGTCACAGTGGCAAGAATATGCAGAATCTTGGCTCAAGGAAACGTGGCTTTTTCATTGAGACCTCTCAGAAATATCTCTTAATATGGATTAAATTTATCTCTAATAACGAACCTCCCTCCTGGAATTGGTTGCTAGGGGGCTAGCCAGCCGTATATTATCATTGTGGCATGAAATATGCATAGTTTTGGTTCAAGAAACATAGCATTTTCATTATGACCTCTTAAAAATAACTCAATGCAAAAATATGTCTTTTTTCTTGTAGGCGTGTCTACTAGCCCCTTCTCAAAAGCTGAGCAAATTTTCTCAGGCGTGTAACTTTTGATGGGTGCCAGTAAAAATAACGAATTTGGTATATTTTGTATCAGCATCAAAATTTGATTCTTTTGATGTATATATTGTTGTCGAGATTTTGCTTCATAGAGTTTCAGTCACTATTGAACTGTGTCGCTCTTTATTTACATTTCGTTTCTAAGCCAGCTTAAACGCTTTACGTGGAATAGCGAAGATTTGTTAATCCCTCGTGTGATTAATATTTCTACGAAATCAAAGATACAGTTGATTTAAGCAACGACACAGTGTTTATGAAGATTTTGATTTTACTGGGAAAAACATGTAAAACCACTGGTTCAAGGGAATAAGACCAAAAGGCTAACTCAAGAAAATACTGAGTACATCAAACGTTTTATTCTCGTTGTCTTTGTATTACAAAGTTTCTCAGCTCAAACTGGAAACTTTTTCCAGAGCTCAGACTTTTCAGACCAAATTGGAAGCAAGTACAAAATTTATCGATTAAAAGCTATGATTGTCATGCAGTATTATATTTTTGATGGTCCGGGTATAATTATGCCGAATTTCTCTGCATTTAGGTTGATAGTGTTTTTAATCATATTATGCACTAAATCTAAACTAAACTAGAGATATTTTCATAAAAAATTAAATTGATAAACTTAATCAAGTTATTATATTTCACTGAATGGAGGTGTTACACAGGAACAGGCATTGTTATGCATTTCATAATTTCACAATATTTTTACAGTCTTTGATTCACATAAAAAATGACCTAGTACACACTCTCCTTACTGTTAGTAATTACCATCATAAGTAAAATTTTCGATTTCTTCTTTATATTGCTGCGAAGATAAGCACTTAAAGGACTAAAAAAGAACCAGGAAGATTTTAATTACTTGAGCCCCCTCACTTGCCTACACATTTAACTTCATTAAGAAATAACGCTGTGATTTTAAAAATTAATTCATATTTGAGATTACAATTTTGATCTTTGCTTTGAGCTAATTGTTATTTTTTGGTTAGATTGGTTATCGATTTAATGATTTTCATGAAATTTTACATTTTGAAATAATATTTGGGAACGATTTAGCAAAGAAAGTTCCCGGGCGTTATGCTTGATGTTATAGGTTTCAAACATCGCAAGCAAGGCTACTTCTTGCCTCTGGGCATTGAGTTTCCCAAAGAAATATCCGGCAGAATCACGGATTCGGTTGAATATTTATTGTAGTGAGCTTGTTCAAGAATTATGACTCGCTGAAAAGTCAGATGTACCGTCTAGACTGGTTTAGCCTGGTACCGAAGCACCAGGCTTGTTCGCAAATGTTAATCTGCAAAACACGTGTAATTCGGCAAAATTTGGGCTTATGGTTTGGCATGAGGCTGGCTGCTGATGAGGGGGCGTTGATGAGTGAGCAGCCCCTTTCATATACGAAGTAATTTCTGTCCATTTTAAGATTTAATATCGCTCCTTACTTTATCACTTTCCATGTTAAAACAAATTAAAAAAATAATATCAATAATAAATTTGGATAGACTAAATAGTTTAACAATCATGTTGAATGAAAGTGAAGACACAAGGAAAATAGACTCTAAATCCATTTTAGAAGCATTTGCTGAACAAAACTTTAAAAATATGTTAATCCATGCGCCCATATTTGGTGATGTAAGTTTCAAAGAGCATTTTCAGCATGACATAAATTAATGTTAACACAAAATGAGTACAAAAAAGAACAAAAGAGGACAAAACCGTAAGATAAAAATGGACAAACTGGACCCCTTGCCACGAAAAGTCCTTTTAATTGAGATATTCATAATAAAATCGTTTCATTTCGAAGTAGGACAACAGTAGATCGAGTAAAGGCTACAATACACGTAATTTAAAAAAGGCTCTAAACCCCGTTTTGGAAAATGACCATATTTGGTAAACGCAGCAGGTATTCGCCGTTTACCAAAAATTTTCTCATTACCAGAGGGTATGGGTAGCTAAATATCATAGTCACACAAAGTTCGGAGAGATGTTACCCTTGCCGTATTCTCCGCCTGGTCTATCTACTTTGTTATTTTCAGTCAATTGAAGAATAAGACAAGTCTGAACCCTTTCGTAAATGAAACAAGCATGGCGCATACATATGTGTAAGAGGGGAGCTTTACACCCTTTCTACATTTAGAATTCTTTCCCTAGACTTTTATTTATTGTTGGAATTGATTTATGTTATTATATTTTATTTATTTATTGCTGTTGGTTCATGTTATTGTGATTGACTCAAGTTATTGCGATTCATTTCTGTAATAGAAGTGTTTTCTTTAGTTTCTTTTTTTTCTTCTTTTAGCGTTTACTCCCCTTTTTCGTGTTGTAGAGTGGGTCTCGATGATTAATAAAAACATTGGAGGAATAAAATAAGAAAATGGTAGCCATTAAGCTCTCTGCATAAGAAATGCCAACATAAAATGAACAGCAAAAAAAATAACTATAAATAAAATAAGAGAATGCTTATATAGTCATTCAACTGTTATCCTCATACAATGATGTTTCTATAGACACAAATGCGATGTTATTAGACGCACACACAATATATCTCAACGAAAACCATCCAAAAAAGAAAAGAAAGAGAAGACGTAAAGAGGATTTAACAACTAGAATTAGCAGAAATATATTTTAAATCTTGTTTAAAAGAGTGCTACTTTATATCTGCTGTTTCAAAGGTTTTGCCCCCCCCCCCGAAAAAAATTCCTGCGTACGTGCCTGCCGGTATCATATGGACCTTTGAAGCTCGCTTTTGCTATCTTGTACTGTGGATTGAGATTCAAAAAGCCACTCCAGATTAGTCTCGATGCAGCTCTGCACCAAACTTACCTTCTGGGCTTCCTAGATAGTCTTCCCACGATTTATCATCTACTTTTAATTCAGGCTTTTCAAGATCACTCTTGCTTGAGGTTTCAACTGGCACAGGAGGGAGGTTCGCCACGCCGGCTCAATAGCAGCCGAAACTCTATAAGATGGAATTTTGAAACCAACAGTAACATCAAAAGAATCGAATTCTAATGTTGGTTTTAAATACATAAGTTTCATCAAGTTTAGTCTTATTCATCAAAAGTTACGAGCCTGAGAAAATTTACCTTATTTTAGAAAATAATGGGAAAAAAACCCTAAAAGTCATACAATCTTAATGAAAATCACACCATCAGATTCAGCTTATCAGAAAACCCTATTGTAGAAGTTTCAAGCTCCTATCTAAAAAAATGTAGAATTTTACATTTTTTTGCCGTTTTAAGTTAGCATTTTTGTACAAATTGGTTCTCTCTGTCTCTGTGGTTACCCTATTTGGATTTACCGTATGGGAGGGGGCAGCAACCAAACTCCTGCTTGTAGTAATTTCAGTCTGAGTAAGTTCGATTGAATCCTCATTTGAATTTTTTAGTATTTATTTGGGTATTCGGCTGCTACTTGCTGCTTTGAATTTTCGTGAGATAAGAAGAAAGAAAACGTTTTAAGCTAGCACTTTTTGTACAAATCGGTTCTCTCTTTCTCTGTGGTTACCCTATTTGGATAAGCCAGATTTCCTAAGGCAACACACTCCCTAATGCTAATGTGACAAGGCCCAAAGCTAGAAAGACTATTATATTCAAGCATTCATAAATATTTGAAGAAAGGTCGGCCTGTTACATTATTGAATCTGGAATTTTACGTATTTTTATCCGTATTGTGATCAAAAGCTATTTTTTTTAAACATTTTAGAGAAACAAATGTGACTCGAGCGAACGATCAATTCCGAGTCAAGAAGTTTAATCTTGTTTTAATGTGGATCAAATAGGTTTTCATACTTGGAACCGTTTTGGGATCCCAAGAAGACCCTCTTTTTGTGCCTTTTTTAGAAAATAGGGGGAAACACCCCCTTAAAGTCATAGAATCTTAACATAATCACACCATCAGATTCAGCACATCAGAGAACCCTGTTGCAGAAGTTTCAAGCTCCTATCTACAAAAATGTGGAATTTTGTATTTTTTGCCAGAAGGCAGATCACGGATGCACGTTTATTTGTTTGTTTGTTTTTTCCCAGGGGTGATCGAATCGACCCAGTGGTCCTAGAATGTTGCAAGAGGACTCATTCTAACGGAAATGAAAAGTTCTAGTGCCCTTTTAAGTGACCGAAAAATTTGAGAGCTCTGAGTCACAATGTGCTTCTAAATATCAAAATTCATGAAGATACTTTTACTTGACTGTAGTTTGGGACTTGGACTTGTAGTTTGTACTGCTTGGTCTGGTTTGGGTTAAGACAAAAGTATTTTTTTCTGTAATTGGTTTTAATGGTTGATTTTTTAATAAGTTTCCAATTTTTAAGACTGTTTCGTTTTGCAAACAAGTTTGACACAAGGTTTCAGTTACTTTGTACAGTCTCTGTGAGATTTTACTAAATACGCATACCGTCAAAATTTATTTAATTAAATTTAGGTTTATGTACTACACATAAAGGTTATTATTTCAAAATCTAACAGGGCAAAGAACCTAGGGGGTACTGCCCTCTCCCAAATTTATGTTATTGATGCCCAGACATAGCCACTGTTATGAAAAAAAGTTGACTCATTTTGACAGTTTCCACTATTTCTTCCTAGTGAGTATATTTCTCACTAACAGCTGTTCATGCACCAAATAAAAAACAACACACTTTTGCGTATGACCTAGAATTATATCCAAATAATAGTAGTAGTGGTGTAGTAAAGGCCTGTCTTTGGTTCCAGTATTGCAAGTGAAGATTTGCACCTGCTCAATCCCGACGGGATGCGGTGGGGCAGCGGCGACGACGACTGCTACTACGGCAACTGCGTTGTCCGCGGCGGCGGCACCGGGCGCCTCGAGTGGGGCGCACCCGGCACTGACGACAACCCCCGGCTCGACATCGACGACACCAACGGCTTCGGCCCGGAGAACATCAACATCCTGCGCCCGGAGCCCGGCACCTATCGGGTGGGGGTGCACGCCTTCCGAGGCGGTGGCAGCAACGCGGTGACGGTGCGCATCTACTGCGGCGGCTCCACGACCGTCCCGCGGCAGACCAATTTTTGGGTTAGTTAAAAAGGCAACTAGAACTAAAACTTTTAATCTACGAATGTTTTTATTAGTAAAAATATACGTAACTTAAGAATTAACTTAGGTAACGAACTTCTAAATTGTATGTTTTTATTACGTATATGAGGGGGTTCGGCCCCTCGTCAATACCTCGCTCTTTACACTAAAGCTTAAATTTTGTCCCAATTCCTTAAGAATGACCCCTGAACCACAAAGGCCGTAGAATAAACAGTTGAAATTACTAAAAATACTTTAGCCAAAGAGCGAGGTATTAAGAGGAGATGACAAATATGCCAAATTATAAATTTCGGACTTGTTGATGTATGAGTTCAGAAGTAATCAATTGCCTCAGTTTTGAATATGTTTCTTTTGTGTTTTGTTTTTACTTTCTTTTTTGGACATATCGCTGTAAGTTTTTCATATTAAAAACTTACAGTAAATACAGTAAAACTTACAGTAATTTACTTGCAGTAAATCATGGAAGTCATTTATTTTCATACTATAATACCTACCCCATATCTTTGTAAAGAAATATAGCAATTTCCATCGGTATTACAAATAGGGTCAATTTTCTGTCATAACGGAAGAATGTTATAAGTTTTACGTAGTTAAAAACATATATATGTATATATATATATATATATATATATATATATATATATATATATAAAAGGGAGGAAATGGAGGGAGTTTCAACTACAATGGCGCGTAACTAATATGGCACGTAATAGATTTAAATGTTGTTTAAGGCAATCCATGATTTACACATTGGCCCACCAGGCCTAGGCCTAGGGGCGCACAATGTCGAGGGGAGAAAAAAAAAACACTGAGTGATTTTCTTGTCTTAACAAAACCAGACTGATGTGATTTATCGACAAAGTAAATCCCCAGAAAATGTGCTAAAACTTTTGCTGGAGAAACTTAATTTTTCTGATTGCTAAAGTGAAACACGAATCCTATCATTTATCTAAGTTAAGTATCAATATGGATATTGCAAAAATTATTCCAAGACAAATCACTTTAAATTATTAGTTCATTGACTTACTTACAAAATCATCTTTTGAGAAAGACCAATTAAGGTATCCCATTCTTATACATTTATCCCTTTAATTGACCATTGACGTCAATATAATCACCATTTCCTTCTGATTAAAAAATAATAACTTTTATTACTTAATTATCTGATTCATTTCGGGAAAATAAGAGGTAAGGGGGGGGGGGGCGTTCCACCTTTGATGACTTTGAATTTTGAATGGAGCACTATAACTTCTGATTACCGATCCAATGAGCCCCTACGAAGTCTGTACGATCGCTCTTGGGGGGCATCCACCTTTTGATCACTTTGAATGTTAAATAGGCAACTAGAACTTCTGATTACCGATCCAATGAGCCCCCTCCAAAGTCTATACGATCACCCTTTGTAAATATATCTTGTATGCCCCAAGGGCATAACTTACAACCCTTGTCCCGAGGGCTGACCAAGTATTCCATTTGACTTTTGAATGACATGGAAGATAAAAGACACCCCATTGCATTGTGGATACAATAGTGTCATGCAGTCCCTTGATGCAAAGCCAAGAACATATGCTTCAGTGTATATCTTGGAGACACCCTTGTTACAGGTAACTCCAGGACTTTGATACCAGCTATGCTAAACTCCTAGTTATATTAAAAGGGAAGTCAGAAGTGACTATGTGGAAATATACTAAAAAGATAAGAAAAAAACATTCTACGAGTCATATGCAAGACGTCATTTTAGAAAAGACTTTTTCACTGGGTTAGCAGGCTACTGGTACGGGAGGGGAGACAAATAAGGTAGCCTCACCCCCCTTTAGCTGCCGAGACTATTCCACCTCTTTATCTTAATAATTATAAATGTTTAGAAAAAATTATAAGGACGATTAATCTCCTATACTTATTTATATATTTCTACCCCTCATTGAAAAGTTTTGCATAATTTTGGCTGTAAGTTAAGCTGTATGTGTTATTAGAATAATTATTGTTTCAAAACATAGGTTACAGTTTCGACTATTTGTAAGCTACCGTTTTTTTGTTTTTTTTTTTTGTTGTTGTTATCAGACCTGTTTTGGCGGTCATTATTTTTTTTATTATTTTACCACTCTCTTCAGGTCCTCCAAGCCTACCTGAAATAATTTCTAAGTTCCAAAATCCATTTCGCCTCCGACAATTTTTATTCTTTTGAATTATACTATTATTCTTGAGAGTTCCGCACCCCCTTTGATAACCCAACATCAGTTAATACCCTTTTCCATTAAAAAGCCCATGTTTAAATTACTAGCGATTTGAATTATTTATAATCCTTACCATATAGGTTTTGGGATCATGTCAATCGCGCAAGCATTTTTTATGGATGCAAACTATTTTGGAAAAGACTGACGCCAAGATCAAACGCAAGATCAAAGACGATCAGGAACGCTACTGGAACCTGGTACGTAAACTTGCCGAGGGCGAGGACATCACTGAAGAGGATGCCGGCTGGATGCTTAGCTTTCGCAGCTTCAACCGGCAAGAAGTTGAAGCCGACGTTGCAATTTGCGAGAAGCGAATTGAGCTCAAAAAGCAAGTTGAGGCCTGGCATTCAACCGGGGAAAAGGTGATCAAGAAGCACGATGATGAAATCGTGAAATTGTCGGCTGAGTGGGACAAAAGTCGTTCTTAAACAACTGAGGCAGAATTCAAACTTTAGCGCAAAGGGTGAGGTGTTGAGCAGGAGCAACCTCCCTTATATACGTAATAATTTTTATTCGTATTAAGTTTCAATGTTGCTCTTTACTTCCAATTGATTGTTTTTATTTAATGTCTGATCATTTTCAAAATAAAGCCAGGAAATCTGACTACACCTCCATGGAAAAATCCATCCTCCCCGCGGATCGATTCTGTAGACAGTTTAATCCTGGCGAAAATTTACCCTGGACAGGTACCCTTAACATATCCAAACATAAAACTTTTAGATTATCTTAAGGGGCATATCCAGAGGCATATAAACTTAGTGGTCATGGGGTATTAATACAGAAGTTTAGTTTTTGTGGAATGGGTGTGGCTTGTTTTCGTCCTCTTTTTAGTACACATTTTTGAAGTTCGATATGAAGTTTGATTAGACTAAGGTATATAAGGGGTTAAGTTGTATTAATGCTCCCTGGCTCCCCCACCAATTTCTGTTTTTTTTTTTTTTTTTTGAATAAAGAATAGAAAAATTTTGAGACCCAAAAAAGGAACATTTTTTCAAATGTCTGAAAGTAGTGTTACAGGCGTAGAAAGTTGGAATTTATCGAGTTGATACTATGAAAAGAAAAAATCATCCGTTAAAAAATTGTCTAATAGAACTTTACTCTGCGTCAATCGCTAAAGCAATTGTTGCCTCTTGTCAAACAGAAAGCAATTCTAACACTCTAAGCAAATTTATCTTGTCTTTTTATAACATCTTTGTCGTCTGCACCAAGCAGCATTTTTTAAGTTATAGGATTGTGGTAATTGCAGTGCTGCTCTTGCTTGTAACGGAAATAAAGTCAAATAATCTTTCACTCAAAAGACTACCATTTCGGTACCTAAACTTTGTAATTATCTCATAGTTTTCAGAAAATTACAGAAGGGAATAGGGGGGGGGGGAGGATGAGGTAGAGATTAATCTCTAACACTCCATCGTTTTCACTTAGCTCCGTTCTTGCTCTACTATAGTTACATTCTTAACACAGAAAAATGCTTTCTTTAGAACATGAGAGACTACATTCATATGCTTTCTGGTGAAAAAATAGAAAAATGGGTAGAGGGACATCGTGAGGGACGTCTGAAAATTTTTCAATTGGGGGGAAGCAAGTGTTACCACCCTCTCATCGACATTTAGATAAGGAATATGAATGGGATGGTCAACTACCACCTAGCAATGTCGAGAAAGTACCCATCTCACGAAGTTACGGGGGTGAGGAGAGAGCAGGATAAAGTGGAAGTGTTTCCCCCTGTTTTACCTGAATCTTATCTAGCTGATAACGCTTTGCGCAATATTTATGTTTTTTAGAGTTGATTTCTGAGACCCCTTCCACACTCTTACAAGTGGTAGCATCCATACGCATCCAATAGACATAAAACACTCTTATGTCAGCAAGATTTGGGCTTTTCTTGAATTGCTTATTCGAGGGAGGGGTTCGGAGCTTCCGAAAATTTCTTAACAGAAACGACTGAGGCACTGGTACTCGCTAACCTCCAAGGATACGCCCGCGTAAGCAAGACACATGTTATAAAGAAACAAGGAGGATTGGCAATATTCATAAAAAATAACATATCTCACAAAGTGTTGAGTGAATATGATTATCTACATGAAGAGATGGTTTTTGAATTCCTAGTAGCAGAAGCAGATTTATGTGGTGAAAGCACGGTGTTTATAGTGGAGTAATAGGCCACCAAGTTCGGGTGTAAAGGTGTTTCTAGAAAAAATTGAATTGCAGATGATTCCCTTCAAGAATTGGCTAAGTTAACAGTATGTAAAAGACTTGCCTCATTCATGAAGTGTATAAGTGTTCACGAGAGCGGGCGTAAGTGGGATTGTCTATGACCTAGAAATCTACACAGGAAAAAGCTCAGTTTTGGTTAGGCCTTTGGGGCTGGGTGCTTATGCTGTCCATCAACTTACCAATAATGTGCCATGGGGACTGAATTTTAAGCTCTACTTCGGCAATTTTTACACATCTACCTTATTCATGTCTTACACACCAATCACGGGATCGAATCATGTGGGACAATAGGTGGTCTACTTCAAATTTATTCAAAAACAAATGAATTAGGGTGTTTTAATCATCCAAGTCAAATGCTTAAAAATATGAGCATAGTTTGAGGCCAAGCGGTAGTTTCTTAGACAATGGAAAAATCTAGCATCAAATCAGTAAAACTACAATTAAAAACAACAACTTTTTTATCATATGAAATATTATTATAAATAATAATCAACAAAATTTCTTGTTGTTGAGAAAGTACCTGTAAATTTGACAACTATTTTTTTTCAGAGGATCCTTGAATTTTGACACCAATCGTTTCTCATCTGGTGCTCGTGTTCTTGCCTTTCCTGGTCAACACTTCCGTATGATGCATAGAAGATAACAAATGATGGCAAATGAGTCCGAACAGCTAACAATATAGACACCGAACAAGAAACAGTCAAAATCATATTCAATTGCAAACGGAAATGTTCCACAACGAAACCTAACGTTAGAAGATGAAGTAAAATCACAGTGAAATGGAGGGTTGTGTTAGTTTAGCTCGTGAGCGCATCCAACTTTTTGTATCTCTGACACGTGCAAAATTTGAAAAGTTTTCTTGACACCCGTCGTTGTACTCAACGAAGTATGCCTCCTGGTCAAAATGGCCCCCACAGTCCTAGGGGAATAGCTTAAAATTATTTGGGCCTTTCAAAGCCAAATCAGTCCACGTGAAGTGGCGGAGAAGAGCACAAGAAATCTCCCAGTAAACCTTGATGTGTGGCCCAATCACTTCTCACACGGAACTGCATTGGAGTGAACGCCGATCATCTTTAAAAAACGGAAAATAAAACATCTTGGCTTTTGCAAATTAAATAAGATTCATTTAAAAAAAATATAATTCAATAAAATATGAAAGAGCTATTTAACATGCCAAATGATTATCAAAGACCTCGCCAACTTCGCCTCCTTCTCTAATATCCTGCCAATGGTCAGTTTGGGTCTCCCTGACTTAAGAAAAACCTGACTTGGAAAACAAGTACAAAAAAGGCTTTATGCATTACAAAAGACTACAAAAAAGGCTTTATGCATGAACAGAAGGCTTGTAATTTGATATGTATTTTGGAGTTCATTCACTTAGAGTTGTGATATAGTCAAGCATTGATTTTCTTTACCAGGTGATTTGCTTGAAGCAAATAGGTACTATTTTTTACTCTCCATTTACTAGGGCTTTTTAGGTTTAAGGAAAGATCTAAGGAAATGTGAACTTCCTGGGAGGATGTAAAGAGGGCCGCTTTGAATATGCTGGGATAGAGAAGGGACCTGTGGAGCTGTATCGGCCTCAGGTGGATTAGTGCTGTGGTGAATTTTAAGTAGTAGTAGCAGTAAACTTCGTAAAATTCTACTTTAGCCGTCTTGGAAAGGGGTTTGGTTATGAAAATGAGACTTTCAGGGCAGGTCCACGGACTAAAGTATGACCTGGGAGGGTACTCTAAAGTGACTATCTCCATTACCCCCCCCCCCAAAAAAAAAATATTTCATAGTGCACTCTGGCTAGGTCAAAATCCACGCCAGCTTACCCTTAAAGGTCCAACTCAATAATGTAAGCGGTTCTTGAGAAATTGCTTTGTCACCTTTTTCGAAAGTCCACATGCTCATATTTCGTTTTGCCTACGTTCAGCATCCGCGTAAATATTCCTTAAGAGCTTTACCTTAAAACTCTTAGCTTGCGTAGTAGCAATAGTTGTAGTAGCATTAGTAGCAGTATGTGCATTGCAGCTTTGGTTTCTTCAACAACCCCTTCAACACAAGCTGAAAGTTTCAACTTAATACCATCAGTACTTAGAGGGCCGGTTAAATACTAAACAAAGGTATAAGATTTTCTGTAAATGTATCCTTTGTTGGGCAACATGAGGCAAAACGCAAACAATTTTCGACGCTCCAATTCAAAGGAAACAGAAAACAAAAACTGATTCTCAGAAGAATTTACGGATATTCAAAGATATGATATTAAACCAGCAGGAAAATTTCCACTTAAGAAACTTCTCGAAAATATGAGTTGGAATAAAAGTAATGATAAGAAAAAGCTATAAAACGCTGAAAATTTAGTCTATGAAATAGCAAATCGGCCATCCGCTTTCGGCCTTCTGCGCCGCCGGTCTGATGCGCGAGATTACGGTGGACGGCTCGAAGAGCTATTTCGACACCGACATGACCGACCACCCGCATTTCTACTGGGAGGACGACGCGCGGCTTTCCGACGCGCCGGCCGATCAGCTCGAGGAGGCCAAGGGGCTGCGCCTGGTGAAGGTCGTCCCCGTCAAGGACATGCGCCAGCTGCGGATCTTCTTCGACGTGCCCCTCCAGCACGACCACGCCATGACCAAGATCGACCGGCTCGTCGGCACGAGCATTGGCGACGAGGGCAAGGGGGTAACATTTTGTTGAATCTACACACGGAGCTTGAAAACCATAAAATTTTTCTGATTATGTCATTGTTTGACGCAGTGGTCCGGAAGTCATCGTTTACTAGTCGGTCTAAAAATGTTGAAACGTCATTCCTCTTTGTCAATATCAAGTGAAAATTACATTCGCAATTTCAAGAAAAGTTGTTGACTTTAGGAAAAATGTGTGGTTTGGGCGGGAAGTTTGAACATGATATGACTGTTCATTCACAACGTGATTTTGTATAAACGACGGTGAAAATGAAATCTGATTGTTTGAGAGAGGATTAACCCCCTGCTCTTTAAGCTAAAGTTTAAAGTGCTTTAATGGAATCATTTATGAGTACAACATATTTATTTAATGGATAATTGCAAGTGTTCTATTTGTCAGTTGTTTCTTAAGACCTTTGAACTAAAAATGTTATTTTTTGAAGCGAACTAAAGCGCATCAATACGCTGTTCCATTCCTAAGACATAGTGAAAAATAATCTTTATCCCATTCAATTGACAATGTGTCGAAGCTGTCTTTCTTAAGGCATTGAGGGCAAAAAGTCAAACTTCAGGGTGAAGAGTTGGATGTCGAGGAAATATTGTTGATACGCCGGTATCAGCAATATGTATACACATAGTATCTTTTGATTTAGTTCAAATTTCCCCTCAACGTTTCCTCAGATATTTTTTTCAATATCCTCAGCCTTAGTAGTACTTGCTGCAGAAGTAGTAGTTTTAGTATTAGTAGTAGTAGTAGTAGCTGTGGCAGCAGTAGAAGCAGCGGTAGTAGTAGCGTGCACATATTGCCTTTTTGGTCAGTTGATCATCTTTCTTATCATTTCCTAAAAGTTTCAAATTAATATACTCAGTCATTCCTGAGTTACACCCTTTTGCTTAATTTACAACCCTAGCCCTTAGGCTCTGGTGGTTTGTATCAACCTCAAAAGCCTTGTTATATGATCTTTGGACTATTTTGAATAAGAGGACTGTCTCAAAATATTTATTGGGGGCATCTCGGGAAAACACGACATATTTGTGTGAGTGTATAGGGAGGATAACTGCGGTCTGGTTACTTTAACTCGTAGAGCTTGTGATTTTCAATTCAATGAGTACCTCCAAAGCCTGCTGGTGTATTACCTGACCGTACTTTCTCTAGTAAACGCCGCCCTCTAATAAGCGCCGCATCTTGGTATCTTTTTTGGATAAATGGCTTTCTCATAGTTTTAATCGAAAGATTTTAAGAAAAAAGGAGCGAGGGAGGAGGCCTAGTTGCCCTCCAGCGTTTTGGTCAATTAAAAAGGCAACTAGAACTTTTAATTTTTTACTAACGTTTTCATTAGTAAAAAATATACGTAACTTACGAATTAACGTACTTAACGAACTTCATTTTCGTATGTTTTTCTTGCGTATATGAGTGGGTTCACCCGTCGTCGATACCTCGCTCTTTACATTAAAGCTTAAATTTTGTCCCAATTCCTTAAGAATGACAATAGGTTAGTTGCTGTTTCGTATTAAATCAGAAGTTAACCAGAGTTAGGTTCTATTTATATGGATCATTTTGATATGCCTTGTCTTGAGTGCAAAAAAGGCAATGTGAGACACGGAATAAAATGCGGGAATAAAACTCACCTGGACTTCTCTTGGTTTTCTCTTTTTCTCTGAGCGTTTTTATGGCACTTTGTATTAACCAAGTGACATATAGCGTATACCAATTAATAATAACCAAGTGATATATTATTTCGGTCTGTCGGTCTGTCTGTCTGTCGTTCCCGGTTTTGCTAGTTTATTTTCATTTCTGTCATTATCAGGGCCGAACAATCGGGAGTAGAAAATCTCATAACATGCTGTATGTGCCAAGTTGAGTTAGGGGTGTTGAAGGGGGGCATGGGCCCGTGGACCCTAAAGTGTGGCTTGTCGGCATTTGTTTGTGCTTAACTTTTTTATTTATTTTTTTTTTTTTTTGGACGTCCTTGGGCCATGTTTTTTATTAGTAATTGTACGAAGATTCGTAATTGGTAATTTGTAAAGACCAGTTTTGATGGAAATCAAATAATGTATATTGATGGAATTTTATATATTTTTCGACGAGGTTGGAAGAGCCAAGAGCTTCTTCCCACCAAGTTTCATTCAGATCTCTCCACTCTAAGCATTTTCCAAGATTCTCGGTTTCCCCCTCCAACTCGTACCCTAACCTCTCGCTCCCTAAGTGAGAATCATGCCCCTGGACCACAAGTCATACTTAAGATGAACAATCATTTGTATTATCTGCAGATAAAGTTCTTCTCAACTACCTCGTTCGCTTGCTCCCCCCCCCCCTCAGATGGTCTAACTGGGGAAGAGACTTTTTATAATTAAATCTTGTCTGATCCTTCATACACCTGCCCTTGCCTAACGGAGCATAGCTTAGAATACCAATAGTTTGCAAAATAATAGACTTTTCGTGGGGATTTACCTGATCAGCAAATTCCTAGCTTGCCGGTACCCTCTACTTGTTTGCCTTGACTTTAATATTGATCCTACTTCAACCTGTCTGCCGTGATGAGGCCAAATAGTAAGATGTGAATCAAACAGTTCGTGGTAACGAACTGTAGTAAGGAGTGACCCGGCTCAATAGTAACCGAAACTCTTGAAAACTGAATCCTGATACCAATAGTTACACCAAAAGTAATACATTTTAATGCATTCTTCATACAGCCTGCTGTTTGAAATACGATCAGTCAGCCGGGTACCCAGAACAATCCGTAGACGATTTTTCTGGGAAACATCTAGCAAATCTTCATTTGCTTTTCTGAGCCATGCTTCAGAACCATAATTAACTGCTATCATCACTGTAGCTTTCAATATTCTAATCTTAGTTTGCAGAATTATCTTCCTATTCTTCCAAACTATTTTCAACTGTGAAAAAACTCTCTGAGCCTTGGCTATTCTACTTTCAATCTTTTCGTTACCCAACGTAAAATTTTCTTCTTCACTTATTCCATGTCGTTCATAGTGACAGCGTTGTCGGTGCCATCAGTGGCAGGGACCTGGTCGGTGATTAACCGGAAGTCAACCTACACAGTGGGCCCTGCCGACGAAGTGGGATTCTTCATCCTTTACTTTGTGTGCGTGATCCCGCCCCTCTGTGCCTGGTTGGGCGTGTACACGTGTTGCCATCACCGAGAGCCTGCCCAGCCCACTGCGGTGCAGACAGTGGTCGTAGTGCAACAACCAACAGTGGTTGTCCAAGAAGCGTACCCTCAAAGTCAACAGCCAGGGTCTTATCAACAACCCTCAGGGCTATTAGCTCCCCCTCCTTCCTGACAACCTGATTTCCCCAAATTTATCCAATCAAAGTTGTGAGATAGCTATTTTGTTCACAATAGTCCAAAGAGCATATAACAATGTCTTCGAGGTAGACACAACCTTCCAGAGCCCAGGTGCAAGGTCTTTAAATCATGCCCTGGGCATGTAAGGTCCTTATGGAACGAATGGGTGTATAAACTTGGGATCGGATTGGGCTCGTTCCATTGAAAGTTGGAAGATCTAGTGCCCTGTTTAAGAGTAAAAAGTGAAAGGAGGACAGTCAGTCTGCATTTTAGCCACATTAGAAGAATGATAGCTTGATTTCTCTTTCAGAGTAATCAAGGAGAATGGCATCCAGGGCTGGGATGAATACCGCCATCCTGTAATAGTTTTCTGTATCTAGATTTGGTACTCCTGTTTGGTACACAGAGCTTGAGGCTGTGTGTTTTTGGAAAACTTTCAGGGCAACATCAATTTTTTTCCATGTTCTCAAGTTCTGTGTAGAGAGACTGGAACTCTGCACAGGTTTGCATTTCCTCTAATGTTGTCTTGATGCTGCTTATGAGTTTAAAGCTCTCACAAGATCAGGAAACACCCCTTAAAATTGATAGAATCTTAACGAAAATCACACGATCAAATTCAGCGTATTAGAAAACCCTATAACAGAAGTTTCAAGCTCCTATCTACAAAAATGTGGAATTTTGTATTTTTATCCACAAGTCAGATCACGGATGCGTCCTAGCGCCCTTTTTAAGTGACGAAAAATCGGAGGGCACCTAAGCCCCCTCCCACGCTCATTTTTTCCCAAAGTTACTAGATCAAATTCTGAGATAACCATTTGATCCATTCATGCCCCTCTCTTTACGCTAATGTTTTGTACTGTTTTGTGTAACGTTCCACACTGAAACAAGTCCTTTCATATCAGGCCAACGCAAACATTCATAAAACCATCATAATCACCGTCTAAAATCGTCCCAATCTTCATTGACGAACTATTCAAAGAGAAAAACTGAAAATGAAAATAAAGATTCAAGGTCTGATCCAGCGTGAAAGGCTTTATAGGATACGTTTACTAACTTATTTTAAAATGTATTATTCTTCAGTCACACATTGAGTTTTGTTACTTGTTTGCTATTGTTCCTAAAATCGCAGCGCCTTGTTTTTTTTTAGTATTCAATTTGCCATGGGAGCAAAACTCTTTAAAGGTTTAGAGAGCGATATGGGCGCAATCTGTAATTATTATTATTTTTTATTTATTTTTAGACCAGGGCACTTTGTATAGTTGTCTTAAAAACTTTGAAAGGGGATCATTCAATAAGATATTGAAAGTTCTGGTGCCCTTTTAAATAGTCAAAAGTGATTGGAGGGCAACCAGTCCTCCCCCACGCCCATCATTTTCCCAAACACATCCAATCAAAATTTTGAGATAGCCATTTTGTTCAGCATATTTAAAAGGCCCAGCAATTATGTCTTTGGGGATAGTCTACTTTTCCGCAAAAGAATAAATTTGGAAACCCGGAATAATATTGACAATCTTTAACAGCAAGAAAAATCACTCTTTTGCAACTCACTTTTGCACTCTTTTTGAAACTCAGGGCAAGTACCCTGTAATCCTTCTCACCTCCAGCATCGGTCCCTGGTAGCATTATGTCTCCTTTCTTCCCTATACAAGATCATATCAAACAAGTGGTCGTAGAATATTAAGAGACAACTCACTTGTTCTTTTTAAGCAATAAAAGACATCCCGTTGCGATGAAGTGGTGTTTTTGCCATTATGAGACCTCAGTTTTTCCTAGGTGAAGCAGTCTTAATTTTTATCAGATTAAACTTCTTAATGTATCATTTATAGATGCCTTATCATCAGAACATCTTTTCTTTTTCACGTCTGGAAAGTGGATTAAATAATTATTGATAAGCTTTTCTTGGAAAAGTTTGGCTTTTTTAATTGATTCGTTGGCAACGAGTACATCTTCCCATTGCTCTTCTGAAAGTCGTCTCCAAATTTGAGCAGACCACTGTTAGTAACTAGTCAATACTTAAATTCGTCGAATTTATACTTGTGGATACGATCTTGTCTTACATGGAACTGCTAAAAGAAGATCTTGTTGTAATACGATTGGTTCCAGAAAATGGAATGCCTGAATACAAAACAGGACAGTTTTTGACAATTGGTCTACCAATACCATCTGAGAAAAAAATTGTTCGAAGGGCATATTCTATAGCATCACATGCCGAAAACAGAGACTATTTTGAATTTGTAATTAGATGGGTTAGAAAACCATTACCAGGTCGTGTAACCACAGAATTATTCTATGCAAATGTAGGTGATGAAGTATTTTTAGGAGATCCTACGGGCGCAGCTCTGCAGATTAGTGGGCATTTTTTTTTTTTATCTATCATACATTTAGCTTCACAAAAACCGATCTTTTCAACAACATTTTTTTCGAAATTTAAAAAAAGTGTAGGTACAAACTTTTTGCTGTCATAAGACGATTTGTCACTTTCTGTGTCACCTAGTGTGGGAGGACCTATGAATTCATGACTTAAAGCGACATATATTTAAGATATATGTGTTTTCGCCCGCTTAAAAATGTACAAAAACAAGCTGAGTAAAGGAAATATAAACAATAAACAAAGAGAGATAAAACTCCACGAAAAAAACCTCAAACGAGAGATAATCAGTTTAATTAAGTTCAATATAATTAAGTAAGGATAATTTTGATAATCTATCTCTTTTCAAAGCGTATCTAAATGTAGCATGGTGTAGCTCACCTCTAAAACATACAAAAATAAACCTTTAATTTGTTTAAAAAACAAAAATTTTAAAGTTTAAAAATAGAAAACAAAAAGTTTGAAGCTTGAAATCATTGTTAGAAAAACATCATTACCGAATTTCTTTTGTTATAAGTATATGCAATGTCTTTTTAAGATATCAAAACAAAAGTTTAAAATTTTTTTAAATTGAGTTCAGTATCGACCCAGTGGTGCTAGAATGTCGCGAAAGGGCTCATTCTAACGAAAATTAAAAGTTCCAGTGCCCTTTCTAAGTGACTGAAAATATTGGAGGGCACCTAGGCTCCTCCGTGCTCAATTTTTTCCCAAAGTCAACGGATAAAAATTTTGAGATAGCTATTTTGTTCAGCATAGTAAAAAAACTGATAACAATGCCTTTTGGGACGACCTAATCCCTCGCATTGCAAGGGGGGAGGGCTGCAAGTTACAAAATTTGACCAGTGTTTACGTATAGTAATGGTTATTGGAAAGCGTACCCCAGGTCGAGGTCCAGGCCCAGGTCTCCGCCGCCAAGCCCGACCTGCGCTGTCCGTTCTGCCGCGACACCCTGGCCGACGAGGCGCTGACCGCCGAGTGCGCCGACTGCGCGACGCCGCACCACCTCAAGTGCTACGAGGAGCAGGGTGGTTGCTCGGTCTACGGCTGTCGCTCGTCCACGGTAAAAACACGCGTTAGCGAGTAAATTCGCTTATCCTCTGCGCCTATCGAGGAGACTCCATGACCGTTCGCGCGCTCGCCTTCGCCCTCCTGACCACGCTGCTCGTCGGCGGGGTCGTTTAAACTTCACTTTCCAAAGAGACGAAAGACATTCAGGTGAATCTTTCAGAGAATATTAAGTAGAGTGTGGAACTAAATCAAAACACGTTATTTGTATACGGTTTGTCAAAAGGGCGTAACTCAGGAATGACTGAGTATATTAATTTGGAAGTTTCAGGAAATGATGAGGGTGATGATCAAAAAGGCAATATGGGCACTACTGCTACTATTTAATACTACTCAACTACCACTTCTGCTGCTACCATCAATCCATTTACAGTATTGAGGGGAAATTTGAACTAAATGAAAATACGCTAGGATTATTTTGGGCCCTCTCTGTCATTCTTGTGTATGTATCAATGTTTTAACCCAAAACTTTGTGGTTTATCCTTTTTAATTTTGCGCGTAATGTTTTACACAACTTAGGGGCTTAACACCCACACGTCTAAACATGTGGTTACAATCTCCAAATCTACCGTGCATCATCGTTAAATAAACTGTTCCAAAATTGTCCAGTACATCTACATTCTGTATTATTTGTATTTCCACAAATATTTATTTTTAAATCTTTATAAGATACACATGAAATGCTCGGTTTGTACTAGCGTATTGGAGGGCCGATCCTCTTGGAGTGCCTGTCGAGTCAAACTGGCAAACGGCTTGAGTTCCTTGGCGGTTGTTGGACGACGCAACGCAAGTGAATGAAAACGTGACAGAATCGCAACGGCATCCTCTTCGGTGGCGTTTTCTGGATCGACATCTCCCAACAACTTCACGCGGCTTGGCGGCGGCCACGACCGGATGATCGGACCTTCGCACTCAGCTTCGCTGACCAGGATTCCGGGACGCTCGGTCGTCTTGGCATTCTTTTCGTGTCCGCCATTGCGGTAGGTGACAACTTTGATGCTGTCGTGATAAGACTCCAAAAATGCTTTTTAGACACCACGGGATTGGAAACCGTACCAAACTTTGGGAGGAAAAATGTACTCCCCCCATGAATTGACGCCAGAGCCAGTAAAAATACTTTAATCTCCCAACAAGTCTGAACTGTGAGCACTTTCCAAACAGACAGCATGTTTCCATATCCAATTTATTTCACAATTTGGCATATTCATATAGACGTTAAGTGCCTATATTCGTTCTGAAAACATTCACTTCGGTCCTAAGACCAAGGAAGACTATGCAGGTAATAGCATCACTATAAAACAATACTAAAAAAAGTAACTGTTAAATAAAATCTTGAACCTTGAATTGTAGAGATTTCAAGGAACAAATATCATTATGTATCAGACTTTCAGCTGTTTTTTATTCATTCTTTTCAGTCAATCTTGGTTATTAGAGTGTTTTTTTTTTTTCGTCAATGTTTAAAGAAAAACATATATAATTTTAATCAAACTCAAATGACGCAAGGTTTACGGCTAAGGGGGGAGGGGGGCAGTAGCTAAACTCCTTTTTGTAGTAATTTCTGTTCGTTTTAAGTTTGATTCGAGCATTCCTTTTAATTTCTAAAATATAGAAATATCAAGTCAATCATAGTTCTGACTATTTCCGAGCGCCGAAGGTCTGTAAGCAGTCAGTAAGCAATAAGCAGTTTGTCAGTAAGCAATTGTAAGATTGTCATGCAATCGGAATGAGCTCATTCTTTTTTGGATAAAAACTGTCTTAGGAACAGGGTTGGTTCTGGTCACTCTTGTGGTCAGCACAAATTCTTAATTAGAGCTCCCATCGCTGACCCCCAAAAATTTTTAGATCAAACTTTAATAAAATTCTGTTCATTTATATCTGACTTTTCTAGATTAAACTAATACCCAAAGAATGTTCGATGAACAAAAATTTAAATATGATCTTTTATCTCTTCATCGTATATTCCTTGCAACAGAGGGGGATCGAACTTCAACACTCTAAGCTTAGAAGGAACAGTCGTATCCACTACAAGTGTCACAAGTTACTTTTGTATAGGTTTTATTGACAAGTTGACTTGTGTAATCAATTATAACAGCTGATATCAGTTGAAGTAACAATCCCATGACAGTGACAAATTTTTCTGTGCATATAAATAGATTGTCAGGTTTACCGACTCTTAAACATACAACGTATAATTGTCATTAACAACAAAGAGCTTGGGCTAGATTTGGGCTATTATTCTTCAGCTCATCACCTGGTTAGGGGTAAATTCTTAATGCGACTAAAGAAGAAATAGGTCTGATCACCCCTCATGGATCAGCAGAGAGGTAGTGAGGTTAATAAATGGAGGGGGTCTTTTTCACAGAGATCGTATCCTGGAAACTGACCTGACTAGACATCACACCTGTTTCAAGTCAGATGCGGTTGCCGTTTTTCTTTATATGATGAATTCTCTTTAACTGTTGGCAATGCCTCATTACTCTTTACCATATAGGAATGCGCTGGATCTCACACCTGAACTTGTAGCTCGAATCGTTCGCACTGCGGAGATGACCGCGCGTCTCTACCGCCTGCAGTTGTCTGAAATTGAGGTGTAACCATGACCACTCAACAAGCACTGGCCTTTGACGCATTCGACCCCGAAAACCCGGATCCACGCCTGGCATTGGCTCTGGAGCAGACATTGGATGTCGCTCCAGAGGCAACAGAGGCCATGCTCGCCAATACTTACAGCCGCTCGCGGCGCTGGCTGCATCCAACTGTCAGGTTCATCTCTAAATTGATGATCGGCGTTTTTGGTTCATCGAAATCTCGGATCTGATCGTTTAAAATTGCAATGCTGTTCCACTTCCTAACTCGGTGCAACATCAAGATTCAGGACTGAGCTCATTAGGAATTGGGCCACTGACTTTTCATAGAGGCATTTTAGTAGAAGAAGTGGGCATGTTACATCAAGGTTGCAGTGGTAGCCACAACCCAGGAAAGAGTGAAGCACGCCCATAGTCACTAAAAATTAAAATATACGTTTAGAAAAAAAAAACTGCCTAGTGAAAAAAAAATGTATTTTCAGAATAAGGTTCTATAACTATGCTTTAGTTAAAAATACTTCAATTTTTCTATTTTTTCTGAATTAACAGGCCAAAT
Source organism: Alatinidae sp. Z8VKAUB7J3 (assembly GCA_010016025.2). Lineage (NCBI taxonomy): Eukaryota > Metazoa > Cnidaria > Cubozoa > Carybdeida > Alatinidae > Alatinidae sp. Z8VKAUB7J3. Next base: position 88,342,424 of record JAAAKM020721499.1, read on the forward strand.
ACCCCCCAATTTTCTCAGACTTTTAACTTTTGATGGGTGATATTAAACTTATGAATTTTATATATTTGAAATAAGCACAAAACGCCAATTATGCTGACGCATTATTAATCATTTTCACTTACAAAGAATACTAAAATAAAGGAAAATAACTGAAACCAAATCTTGAAGATAATAACACCCCTTGAAATTGGTGCCTCTGTAAACAAAATAATCATATTGATAAAGGTCTAAAAAAAAACAATTGAAATTAATGCTCATGACCTTACAAGTAGTTGCGATAGAAGTAGTAGTTGGAGCAATAGCATTAGCAGTAGTAGAACTAGTAAATATTGCAGTAGCAGTAGTATTAGCAGTAGTGTGCAGTACACATATTGCCTTTTTGTAAACTGATCTTCCCTTTAAGTATTCTCGGAGAGTTCAAACTCAATGCACAAATCAATTCTAAAAATACACTATTTGACAATTTTAATGCAAACGGTGTTCCATCATATTCCATCGATAATTTGCCATCAATATTCTCTCTACTACTCTTTATGGACTTAGCCAATGGATTTCGTTTATATAAGGAGTTTAGTTAGTTTTCGTGATAAAGGATGTAAATCTCCAGTAAAGGGTTTTCGGTCAAGGCGACTTCAGTAGCATACTTTTCGTCTTGATTTGAGACCATTTTAAAGGGACTACAGGCTCTAAAATTGCTAAATTTGTTTTCGTGATAAAAATCATTTTTTTTTCCCTGAAAATGGTCATGTCAATATAAAGCGAACAGAACTTAATTTAAAAAACATTTTCCACAAAATAAGTTTTTCAAAAATAAGTAAAGAACTCCATTAAACCAAAAATAAACTCCAGACAGAGGATGTCAGAAATTTGAATGAGCTAGAGAAGTTGGCTCTTTTCCTTTATTTGCCATTATTCTTTTACTTGAAAAATCTTTATTTAATGAAACACTTATGAAATATGTATGGAATGTCTATAGTAAAATAATTTCAACCCTAGATTGTTGTTCCTCTTCTGCGATATCAAGCTGGTTAATATAATATCGAAATATATAGATTATAGTATTTTTTTTTTTTTTTTTTTTTTTTGGTCTTTTTTCCGTTTTTTGACAGCTCTCTAAGTATCTCGACTTATATTATCTTTACGCCATGGAATCAGGTTACAACGTGATTCATTTTACTCCCGTTCAGGTATATGATTATACTTTGACGTATCTTATGCATGAGTGATTAACCGTCAATTTAGGATATTCGATATTGAGTTGCTGAGCGCATTATTACTATCGAATGTTATAATATGGGTATCTGTCATAATTGATCTGTGCTTTTTTTCGTTAAGACAGAAAACTAATTGCTGCAAATAATCTTGACTGACAAATGCATTTTCATTGGGTCACAAGGACTACCACTCATTCGTGGAGCCAGTGCCGTAACTGCCGTAAGAGGGGTCTCTCAGTCACAAACAACTTATACTTCCTTTCTTAAGGGTCAAAATCTATTGGCAGGCAGCCAACAATGTGGCATTACACATTTTTTCCATGGCTTTTCCCTATTCTGTCCCTAAGGGGTCAATCAGTCACAAAAAAACTTACATTTTCTTTCTTAAGGGTCAAAATCTATTGGCAGGCAGCCAACGATGGGGCATTACACATTTTTCCATTGTTTTTCCCTATTCTATCTCTTTCCTCTGGTTTCGTTATAATTACTTTATAGTCCCAAATTTTCAGTCGGGCCATGCCCCCATTTCCTGGATTTTCCAAATTAATATAATCAGTTATTCCTGTTTTGCACCTTTTTGCCAATCTATATAGACATAACGAGTTTTGATTTGGTTCAAAACTTCTCTCAACATTCTCCGAAAGTCTTGCCTGAATTCCTTTCGTCTTCTTGGAAAGTAAAGTTCAAACACGTATATCATTCTCAATAACGTATACTAGGTGTAAACAATGAACTATGTGCCTAACTTACAGCCCTTATCCTGAATACTGTGGGGGTTTGACATCCCGAAAGATGTAATTACTGGACCTTTCAACAAGGCTGTTTAAGAGCAAGAGAAAATACCTCCTAGTTATTGCTTTGCTAAATAGAATTTTCGTAGCACAAAAATTACAAAAGTTATTTCATTATTTCTATTTGCCGTTATATGTGTCCACTGTTAGGAAAAAGAAGCATTTAATTTCTCTAAGAATTTACTGTCGAGAACTTAGACCAATTTTTAATGCCTTATCCACTTTTTTGGAGTATTTAAATCTTTTTTTCCAAAAATTCACAAGAAGGATTGCTTGGCTAGACAGGCCGAGCTCAAAAGCTATGAAATTCAAATATCTTAGAGGAGGACGGGGGGATACTGTGGTATTACAATACCACAAGACACAATAAAAACAATCAGTACTTCTATTATTGCGCATTATGGACTATGTGTATGAATTTACGAAGACAAAAATTGTTAGAAAAATTTGTTATATCAGAAAATACATTTTGGCTCCTCTCCTAATTTCTGGGAATTGACACTACTGTCAGAGTGGAGTGGGATGTGGCCCCTTTGGTAACAAAAAGTTATTGACAATAACTCCTCTTAAAACATATTTAGCAATCAGCCTTTTCTTCTAAATTGCCAATACCTCTGCACTGTACCGTGAAAATTGAAGTATCTTTATCTTACAAATGGGTGGGTGAATCTTAGTGAAACTTGATATATAGAAAGATCTTATGTCTGAGATGCTTATACAGAAAGTACTCCATATATGAAAAAGGTTTTCCCTCCTCAATGCCATGCTTTTTATGCTAAAGTTTGACTCTTTCTGTTAACTTTTCTTTTTAAAACAGTAAAAAACTTTAGCATAAAGAGTGGGGTGTTGAGGAGGAAAAGGCCCTTTCATATATGGAGTAATTTCTGTTCATTTTAAGTTTTAATGTTGCTCCTTACTTTCAGTTCCCCCAACAACTAGGTGTTATACTAGCCAGCGAAGGGACAGCGTCCCCGTTGTAGTTTTGTCCCTGTGTCCCAGTCGTCATTTATAGTCGACAAATATGACGTCAGTCGACACACAAACATGACGTCAGTCGACACACGCGTCCCAGTCGTCATTATTTTTATTTTTATTTTTTTTAGTTTTATTTTTCTCCTTTATTTGTCAGTTTTTTCCTTTTTTTAGTTTTTTTTTAATTTTTTTTTAGTTTTTACCTTTTTTATTTTTTTTATTTTTTTTACTTTTTTAGTTTTTAGTTTTTTAGATTTTTCAAATAAAAGTGAGGAGCGACTTTAAACTCAAAACAAATTGAAATTATTCTGTATGTAAGGGGGACTGCCCCCTTTTCAAATCCTCACTCATTAAGCTAAAGTTTTTAGTGTTTTGAAAAGCATCCTTTTTGCAATTCAATTGCCCTTGTGTTTCAGTAAGTGTTCTTAAAGAGTTTGGATAAAAATTCTAATTTCAAAGTAAAGAGTAAGGAATTAAGAACGAGACGGCCACCTTTATATAAAGATTAATCTCTAATTGTTTTTCACACCATGCCCAGGCCTTTCCAAGTTTGTGTGTCTTTGTGTGTACGTATCTGTGTGTTAATGCGCCTGTGAGTGTGTGTGTGTGTGTGTGTGGTGTGTGTGTGTCTGTTTGGTGTTTCTGTGTTGTATGTATCTGTGTATGTGTGTGTTTATGTGTGTTTGTGCGTGAGTGTGCGTGTGTGTGTGTATGTGTGTGTTTGTATGTGTCTGTGTGTATGTGTGTGTGTTTGTGTGTACGCATCTATGTGTTAGTGTGTCTGCGTGGTGTGTCTATCTCTGTGTGTGTGTGTGTGTATGTGTGTGTGTGGTGTGTCTCTGTGTATCAAATACCAGAATTCAGCCCCCCCCCCCCCCCCCTCAAAAATTCGTACTCTGCCTACGGGCCCGCCCCTTCCATAAACCGTTAACCCGCTTCCCTTTTTTTAAAATACCGAGGATTGGCAAGTTGTTGGCGTTGTGGTGTTTGGTGCCTTGATCGCCGGGGCTTATGCAGCTTGGCGCATCGGCGTCAACGCAGTGTTCACTTTCTGGTTTGCTTACATCTTGACCCGGCCCTTTGGCGCGGCCTTGGGCGATCTGCTGACTCAGGCCAATGCCTACGGTGGCCTGGGTGTGGGCGCCAGGGCTGTGGGGGGGGGGGATAGTCACCCTCAAGGATATAATTTCTGTACATTTCAAATACGTTGAACACAATGGTTATCTCAAAATTTTGATAGGATGTGTTAGAGGAATGTGGGTGAGTTAGGGGAATTGGTGGTTGTGGCAGGGGGGAGAGTTGCCCTCCATCCGCTTTTGACTCTTGAAAAGGGTATTAATCCTTTCAGTTTCCAATCGAATGAGCTTTTTTCAAAGTTTTATTTATTTATTTAAGAATTAACGACGCTTCTTGACTTCTAAGGTCCCTGCGTCGGCCCTGCAGCAACAAACTAAAATGCATAAAGTGGGCAGGATTTTAAAGCCAAGGGAAATGTTGGGGTTGTATAATATGAATGAAGTTATATTTTAAATACTATTTCCAGTCATCACTGGTAGTTTCTGTATAGTAGTAAGTCAAAACGTAATTAAAAAACTTACACATCCAGTAATACTAATATCAACTTTAACTTTTGAGTTTAAACTAGCCAGTGAATCAGAGCAATTAGTTAAATATAATGTTATGTCCTGTTGATTTGAAGAAACGCCTTCAGACAGAATGGAAATTATACAGTTTTTCATTTGGTTCTGTTTTTTGAAGGCGGTGACCTCCGGTTCGATCAACAGCGCGATTCTGGGCGTGGCGGTAAATCGCACCCGGCCCGAAAGCTGCTCGTCGCGACCGGAAACGCGGCGTCCCAGACTCAACATCTCTCCGCGCATCACTTCTGCGCTGTGTACCGCCTGCTCCCCCGCTTCTGTCAGTTTTAACCCCCGACCATCGCGGGTCAGCAACTTCACCCCCAGAGCCGATTCCAGCGCATCAATCTTGCGCGATATGGTCGTCCGATTGACCTGCAGCGTTTCAGCAGCTTCGTACATCTGAGAAAATTAGCCGCATTTTATAAAATAGGAGAAACAACCCTTAGAAGTCAGAGAAGCCTATCGAAAAGCACACCATCAGATTCAGCATATCAGAGAACCCTACTTCAAAAGTTTCAATTCCCTATCTCCAAAAGTTTTTAATTTTGTATTTTTTTGTAAGGTATATCACGGATGCGTGTTTATTTGTTTTCCCAGCGGTGAATGACCCAGTTATCCCAGAATGTTGTGAGAGGGCTCTCTTACGGAAATGAAACGTTCTAGTGCCCTTTTAAATGACAGAAAAATCTGAAGGGAAAAGCAGTGAACAAAAAATAAAAACAAAACAACACTTTAATCAAAAAATATTCCAAATATTTTGCCCCAAGTCCGGGAGCCTTTTTCAACGAAAAAACCTGAAAAAAACGAAAAAAAGTTAAAAAAAAATAACACACACAAAAAACAAAATCTGGGCTGTATAGTTGCACTTTAGGGTTTGGAGATTGGGGGTAAAATATAGCAGTCTGTATGCAAAATAAGTTAGGTATAATTATTCGACATATTATGAAGTAAAAAATCGTTTTTTTTCCAAATTCACTCTGTACAAAAAATTTACCCATTTTGATGGACTTGAATTAATAGCAAGTATTTGTGGGCACCAAGCCGTAGCTGACTGTAGAAAAAGCCAATACAGATAGTTCGAGTGAATGACAGGGGCAAATCTGACGTTTGCCCTTATTAGGATTGTATGAAAATGATGTCAGTTCAGTTGTAGATAGATAAGTCTATCTATCATCCGTCCAGGCGTCATTTCTAGGGCAGAACTAATGTAAGGTAGTCATAGAACAAAGGGATGGAAGAATTGGATTAAGGAGTTTTAACCAGCACAGGAAAGGCAATGGGAGACCACGGAATCACGCGGTTTTTACTTACTAAAAGCAATTGAAGCAACAAAGTTGATAATTATCAATGGAAAACTAAAACAAATCTTGTTAAATTACTATAGAAAGGGATCCCAGGGACACACACTTACCCATCACAGTTACAGTCATCATGATCTCTTCCACCGTTTCCTGAAGCCCAAATAAATATAGAGCCTTTACCCCCTCGACCCTTGGTAACTCCCTCTACAAAGGCACGAGTGGCGAGCGCACCAGGACCATCAACCTTAAACAGATAAAACAAACATTATATTCTAGAATTGGAAATGTTTATCAAGGTTACATATATAACCAAATGCTAATGTTACAAAACAGAATAATTAGATTTAAATAAGCTTGGACAACAGGGTATATTTTGTTTAAGTTTAAATATGAAAAAAAGAGTTTTCCTAGATTGTAGTTAGCCAATCTTGATAAGTAAAGTCCTACCCGTCAGCCAATCCAGAATATCTTTCACTATTTGCATTATACCTAAGATTAGTAACCTATTTTCAATATTTATGGAAGATACATTTTAATCAAAGTTTTTATTCAAGTTTCAGCACTGTCCAAATACTAAGGGTATTACCCCTTATTGTTCTATTTAAATGAGCCTTGTGTTTCAGGGGTTGTTCATAAGGAACTGGTGCAAAAAGTCAAATTTCAGCGTAAAGAGTGAGGCATTGAGGAGGGGTAACCCTCCTTAACACGTAATAATTTCTGCTCGTTTAAAATTTTAACGTTGCTCATTACTTTTAGTAGGAAAAAACTTTTTTATTTAATTTCTGATTTTTTTTCAAATAATGCCGGAAATTCAACTCCCCTTTCATCAAAATTTCCTTCCACTTCGAATAATCCTCCCATGGAAATTCCCTTTAAAGTACCCCACGAAGTCGAAATGAGCGACCTTCATAACAAATTAGAGGACGTGAGAAAAATGAACTGGCCCGATGAACCGGGGGTCAGTTTGGAGATGATTCGCCACTTTGAGCACGACATCGCCGGCAAGAATGTGTATACGGACCTGGAATCGTTTGTCAAAGCAGGTAAATACGGAGATCGAAGCTTTAAGGCGATGGGAGATGAAGCCAAAAAAGGGAGCAGCGAAAAAAGCGCGTTACGGCAACTTTCAAGAAAATTAACCCAATATAAAGCCAACCCAAAGATGCAGGTTTTCTTTATTGAGTGTTTTGGTCGTCCAGTCATTGGGGATGGAGCTACCAGTTAAGTCTGACCATGGTAGAGAGAGAGCAGCAGAAATAAGTCAAAGCACATTTGTTGTTAATAATTGTCATTACACATCTGGTGGAGCAATGTTCTCAATGTATGGTGACTTCAAGAGCGTATATCTTCTATCAAAACATCTAAAAAGGATACAATAAACCCTACGATTCCTGTTCAGTGAATGCTCAGTTGCGTGGGTGAAAGATCCAAGATTAAATCAGTTCAAACAATGATATCTAGTTAGGGGCACAGGAAAGGGGGGTTCGTTGGACGGGTTGAATTCGGAGATCAATTATAGTGGGTTATCGATCGGCGTCGGTACTGGCAGCAGTTTCCGGCTCGAGGTCAGCAAAATCAAGTTCGGCAACGACCGGACGGTGATCCGAGAGCGTTGACCGGATGACGTCACAGGATTTGAACTCTAGCTGCCGAGTCGCAAAAATCCAATCGATTGCCTTTCGGGGAGCGTCGGCAGGAAATGTCAATTCGACGTCGGTTTTTTGGCGTTCGTGTCGCTGCAGTAGACCAGTGTGGTCGATCGTGTCGATCGCATTATTCCCTCCGTGTCGACTTGTGACCGCACGACCACAAAGAAATATAAAGCATTTTTAAGGAATTGATACTTTTTTTTCTATTTGACTTTTTATGTTGAATTTCCTATTTAGATTTCAGCTTTTTAAGGGTCCTATATCTAAGCGAATCAATTAAGGTAAAAATGTCTCGTTACTTAACTGTGCACGGTAAGTTAACTCTAAGGTAAAGTAAACTTATTACAGTAACTTGAAAGTGTAAAGACTGAAAGGTTATTGTGGTGTCGGCTATTTTCTTCCAGCTAAGCAAGTATAGAGTTGATAAGTCTTTTACTCGGCAGTTCAACTCGAAATAAATTTGGCCTCTGATAAACAATTGCCCTTTTATCGCAGATTTAGTTCATTCATTGGTTGTATTTGCCTTTGGGTGAAATTTTCACAAGCATCCGGTGATGGCAAATTGGTGGCACAATGGATATAAAAACATTTTTACCTTCATGAGTGTAAGAGACGAGGGCTTTCATCAGATATATCCGCTAGCACACACACTATAGCTATTTTGAACCTCAAAAGGAAATGAGTACATCCTCTGATGGAAGCAATACAATGCCTTTTCGATAGTAATTGGCTCCAACCCTGCTCCCCAGGGATTTCAACAGAATTACACTACTGCCTAGAAATCAGAAAAGGCAGAATAGCAACTTGCAATTCCTTCCCAGGGAATGAGTTTGGTAAATATTGAACAGTTCATATTATTGACCTACAAATAAAGTGAATATACCACTAGATGCCATTTTTATGCTCCTTCTGAATATAATAAATGCTTTTTTTGCAAATTCGGTTTTAAGCCTTTTTTGTACTTTTGAAAAAGGTTTAAAACAGGTACTTTTTTATACCATAAAACACATTTCGTTAAAGTTATGTTACCTCCGATCGGAACTCGCTGGTCGCGCAAATCGCCCAACGCAGCACGGCACCGGAGAGCCTCGTCTTGCTGGATGAAGTGCTGTCGAAAGAACCATTGGCACTGGTCGTCGCCGATGGTTATCACGCCTGGTTCGATTTGGTGCAGTGGACCATGGTGGCCCTGATGGAAGCGGAAGAACGCGGTATCACGCAGGAAATCGCACGTGCCAATCCGCAAGCCTGCCGTGATCCCGAAATGGGATTGGGTGATCTGGGCCCGGGACCGGACTATGTGGTCGAAATTGCGGATGATTGATGGTCAGCAAAATTCCAATGAAGTTTCGAGCTCTGACCAAATCCTGATCCAGGCACTTACAGAGGGAGGAGGGGTGTTATATAGTTTATACTCATCGCCATCGAAATCTTGGAATTTAAAGATTCCTGGATTATTCACTATATGCATCATGACAAAAATATGACTAAAAACTCATAAATATAAATTGCCGAATGATTGCTTACTTTTTCTCATACTTGATGCTCATTAAAGGGTTTCCTGATTCTTCTAAACTAGACGCGGTTCTCGCAAACGATGAAATACTTCCAGCATGTTTTTATCGAGCAGCGGCTCGATCTCGCGCCCGACGAGGTGCCCGGCGAGCGCATCGATCGCCGCGACCTGCACGTCGTTGCCACGGCCGATCGTGAAGACGAAGGCATGACCGTCGATGTCATCATCGGCATCGGTGCGCACGATGACGTACGCCGCCGAGTAGTCCGGGTCGGGGTTCATCGCATCCGACCCGTCCAGGCTCAGGGACGTGGGGAAGCGGATGTCGGTGGTGTCGAGGGCGACGATACGGCTCACGGGATTCCTCTCCATGCGCGGCTGATTTCTTCCGCGCGGATCTCTTTCTGCTGATATTTATCCGGTGCATTGTGACCACCCGGGCCTTTTGTTTTGTGGGTTTTCTTAACACATTCCTTTGCTTATTTATCCCCGCTTCTCCCCAGAGAAAATTCAATTGGTAAGCCGCCATGAAAAGGGGTAGCAAAGTAGCAATGCTACTTGGTAGTTTTGAAATTTGTTGGCAATTTTGTTTGAAAATACCATTTTTACATATAAAATACTTTTTGCTCAAAGAAAAGCTGTCAAAACACAAGTTGTGCCGCTAAAGTGTCAGCAGCTTTTAGAATTCTTTCGAATTCTGCCGCAATCGCTGCACTGGCACGCCACAGGGAACGCCCACTGGACGGGAAGCGATAGCGTCCTCACCGCGGACCTGCATCTGCATGCCACGGAAGACATCACACTTTCTGGAAACCTCGACGTCCAGGGCGACGTCACTCTCTCGGCAGAATCAGTCCGCTTGGAAGGTCAGCTATCCGCCCACGATGCCGATGTCGCACCGAGCGCCGAGAACTTTGAAATGGACTACGGGAGCTCCATCGATCACGCCGGGTCCACTGTCCACCTACAAGCAGACAGCGTGCAGGTGTCGGGGTCGGTTAAATAATTTGTAAACTCGCGCTAATCATTTTCGCATTGCGTCTAAATTATTTTCTTGTCAAGCGATTTTAGCAGAAAAAGGTCCAATAAATTGAATGTATAAACGCATTGCATCAGCGCCATGAGAAATCAAATATTCCATTGGATCAACAACATTTCCGCGACTTTTTGACATTTTTTTATTATCTGGGCCAAGAATTAATCCTTGATTAACTAATTTTTTGAAAGGTTCTAAATGATTGTAAATTTTACGATTCTGAACTAAAAAATGATTTCAAAAACGCGCATATAACAAATGAGATATCAGATTTTCTAACTTGTCGCAAGCCTTATATTATCCTTATTGTACTTTAGCATGATGCCTAATATGACCACAAGAACAAAAATTTCTTAATTGGTAGATTCCTACAATATTAGTAATATCATACATTTATTCTTATTCCTTCACTTTTTCACAACGTTAGAGCATTTAGTTAGGCTCTAACCATTTGACGCTGAATTTTATGGGTAGAGCCTTAACTATTGCAAAGATACTCTTAAGTGGACAGGTGAACAAATGATGAACAAAGAGAGAACTCTTCAGGGGATGATGGGTTGATTGCCAAGAATATGAGTACAGTAAAAATGCTTTTGACAGAATTGCGATAGACCGATTGGATTATTAAAACAGTAATTAAAACATTTTTGCAGAGAAGGATTTCTGAAACGCGGCTTTCTGTGCTCAATAGAGCGGAAAGCAGAGTTACATTAATTTGACCTTATCATTTCACTGTGGCATGTAGTTTCTCGCCTCCTAACACTTTTGCTGTCACCAAACTACCTATTGACATCAATTCCTTTGACGTACCGTGGCAAGTCGATGAAACATCTCTTGATGAAAATAAAAGGGCCTATCTGGACTTCACCGCCCGTCAGCGACATAAGTTGTCCGCTCCGACTTTGATAGAGCACCGACTGCCCGAGCGACCACGCGGAGATTTCATCGAAGGCCAGCTGGCCTTGCTCGAAGACCTTCGAGACCCTCCGGCCATCGTATGAGAAGAGCGACGCTTGAAACTGCTCACTGCTTGCAAAGGCGTTGAAGTAGAGCTTCCCGGCATGTTCAAAGGGAGCGTGCAGGCCCCAGGTGCCGTCGATTGGCCGAGCGATCGGTGGCGATGATCCCTCCTCGATGTGAAACAGCGTTTGGCGGGTGGTAATTGAGTACATTACATCTTTTAGCATTGCATCAGCAGCCATACCAACTGCAGCACCCAATAATGTGCCCCCCAAAATCCCTTCCCTAGAATCTGACACTAAACTACCAGCCATATCACCTGCAGTGGCTCCTGGAATAGACGCACCATAACCTGCATTTAATATATGGTGCTATTCACGCAGATCTGTTTTACCAACTTGCAATATATTTGCTTGAATTAAGTATTGTGCTTTCTTTGGATCGTTGGTAATGGTATAACCTCGCGTTTTAATAGATTCAATCACCGCTTTCTTAAGAGTCAAAGAGATCTGATGGCAACTAATCCTCCCCCAACAACCTTTTTTTCCCAAATGCGTCCGATCGAACTTTTTTAAAGCCATTTTGTTCAAAATAGACAAAAAAAAATCAAAGAATAAAAACTCCAGGGATAGCACAGCCCTCCTCCCAGAACCTAGGGGCAAGTGCTGTTAATTATTCCCTCGGGGTATACAAGGTTTATATGGAAGGGGTGCTAGTTTAACTTCGGAGGGGGCTCATTCGATTGTAAATCGGAATTTTTTGTGCCATTTTCAAGTTAAAAGTGATCCTAGCATAGTTAATTTGATAAAAATTAACTATGTCCAGGCTGTAGAATTTTGTTATATCACTACAGGCTGAAATGGTACAAAAAAAGTCAAGTCCTGACTTAGATGCAAAAACAACACAAGTCCACAGTCAAGCGGCAATCTTGAAAATACTAAGTAAAAGAAAACTTACTAGAGGCCAGAACCAGTGCAAAAACGATATTGAGACGTCCTTCAGAAATACTAAACCACTGTGTCATGCAGTCCAGGATTTAGGAGGCATTAAAGTTATAAAGTCAGAGATTCTCCAAACAAAGAAAGTTTGATAGGCTTGAGGTACATGTTTTATATGTTTAATGATCTCTTTAGCGGGAAGATTTGATTTATACCAGATATTATCTCCACTAAATGTCCCTAATCCAACACGGTGACTTAAAATATCCCTAATAGTTACATTATCGCTAACCCATTGGTCGTACAATGCAAAATATGGGAGATGCTTTTTTACTTTATCATTCCAATTAAGTTTTCCATCTTGAACAAGCACTCCAATTAATGCAGATGTGAAAGCTTTAGAATTTGAAGCAATGGCATAAAGTGTATGCTCGTTTGGTTTTTCTTTTGTAACACTGGTCTGGTTTGTAATTTCGAAACATGTTTCATTATTGGCTGGGGGATTTGCTTATCTTTCGGTAAGATCCTCAGGAGTTTTTTTCGTATGACGACTGGAGGGATTGGGTCCTGCCCTTTGAGACAAGGGTCTTTTAATTATTCGCCCACCATCTGGGTTCGGTTGACATAGTTGCGGACAGTGAATTTTCGATCTCCAACGGATGCTTCTTCATCGATGGTTTTCCTGGGCAGGTAACAGCTCTTGCAAACAGCGCTTTGCATGAAACCCTGTTTCATGCGGTGCATCATGCTTTACGAGGCCGGTGATATCACGTCGGACATGACCGGCGGTATCGACCTGAAATTCGGTTCGGCCGAGGCATTGGTGCAATGTGTTGAACTGACTGGTAAGGGCGAAGGGTTCGGGGCAGAGCTGGGCGAAGGCTCGGCACGTCTGACCAAGAAATACGGCAAGCCGGAACTGTCGATGACGGTCAAGGGCCAGGAATTCCCGGCCTATGATCCGCGTGGCATTCAGGGCATGGGCCTGACCTATGCCACGTCGAACCGTGGCGCCTGCCACTTGCGGTCCTACACCGTGTCGTCGGAGCTGGCCTTGGGCGACGTCAGGCCGAGCCCGGTGAGCTGCCGCAGGCAGCCGCTGGCGTCGACCCGCAGCAGGTCGTCGGACTGGTTGGCGTCCATCAGCTCGAGGAAGAACGAGACCAGGCGCGAGTCGGGGTGGGTGGCGAGGGTGCGCATGGCCTGACGGTCGCCGTCCTTGGACATGGACTTCAGCGTCTTCTGCAGCGTCGCGTCGCAGCGGTGCTGCCCCTTGTCGGTCTTTCCGCAGTAGGTCACACCGCGCACGAGCTTGAACACCAGCGTCCGCGCGCGGGCCGCCTGACCCGATCTCCCACTCGTAAGTTAAAAATACCTCATTTTTCTCATTTTTTAAATTAAAAGTCCCTCCACTTACCCCCCACAGATGGTTGAATCGGATAAGTGACTATTTCTAATTTAATCTGGTCTGGTACTCATTTTTTCTATTTTTCAGAATTAACCCTCCCCTCAACTTCCTCAAAGAGAGCGGGCCCGTTCCGGTAATGTCAATCACATATCTTGGACTTCTGCTTATTTTTCCCACCAAGTTTCATCCTGATCCCTCCATTTGAAGCTTTTTCCAAGATTTTAGGCACCCCCTATATCAAAAGAATTGGATTATTATGTTGATCTCAAATATATAAGTTTCATTAAATTTAGTTTGCCCATCAAAGGAATTTCGCATTTTTTGCCAGAAGAAAGATCACAGATACGTCTTTATTTTTTTTATTTTTTTTTTTTTTCCATGGGTGATCGTATCGAACCAGGGGCCTAGAACATCGTGAAAAGGCTCATTCGAATGGAAATCTGAAGTTCTAGTGCCCTTTTTAAGTGACCAGAAATATTGGAGGGAAACTAGGCCCCCTCTCTTGCCCCTTTTACCCCAAAATATTTCGATGATAGGGAAGTCACCCGTGATCATGGTCACGGGGAGTTTGCGACGATCCAAGATTTGGCGTGCTTGACGGCAGGTTTCCGCCCCTGTCTGGATGCCTACCTGCGAAGCCCGCATGCAGACGGCATCGTATCCGGCATCGACCGCTAGATCGGCTACTTCTTCCAGGGATAACACGGCTTCCTCTTTGGATAAGAAGCCTTCGGCGATTCTCACGGAGAGTGAGAGCAAGTTCTTCATGGGCGAATCGTGAGTGATGGGGTGAGGGGCTATCGAAAATGCCGATCTGCGAAATCGAGGTCTTGTTATATTTGGTCTTTCTAAATCCCCGGAAATAAGTCGTTTCTGGTTTATAGGCTTTTAAGAACACGTTTATTTTTCTAAGAAACTTCTAGAGTGTGTTCCTGATGAAAATTACAATTTAATTCGCACCTACTTCAAGTTTAATGCGAATTAACGGCTCTTAAACTGTTGCATTAATTCGGATTATAGTGGTTATTAAAATATGAGTAATTTTAATGAGTAATGAATAAAACATAAAAAATATGAGCGTTTTGGCCATTTATCACAATTTTTCCTATTTGATGGTGGTGGCGCATCATTACCTATCTTAGTGAGTTTCTTGGCTCGCTGCTGCTTCTTGTTGAGCCTGCACTTCTTGCGCTCGTTGCTGCATGTATTGTGCAAATACCGCATCAAAGTTAATTGGCGCTAAGTTAAATGTAGGGAATGTTCCGCGATTTACCAAGCTAGAAACGGTTTCTCTTGCGTAAGGGAATAAAATATTTGGACACATTGCACCAAGAATTTGTGCAACCTGTGGTTCTGGCATATCAGCAATTGTGAATATACCACCCTGTTGAACTTCACACAAAAACGCCGTTGATTCGCCTACTTTGCAATGAAAAATTTAGGCTTTGGGCACGATTATCAAAGTATGGTAATCGCAACTAGCCTTACTCCCCCCACCCACCGTGATGCATCAAGCCCTTATGAAAGTCGATAGGACATGCTTCCAGCCCCTTACCAGGCTCACTCAATCCCGCCACACCTTCATTGCCACCCTATTTCATCAATAATGAGTATGACCTTTTACATTCTTATTCGTAATTCTTTCTATTTCTCGCCAAAAGGGCGAAGCCTCCCCCCTTAAGCTCGCAATAGTGGGCTAAAACATTACCTTGCACCAGCGCAGATGGCTATTGAAAAAAGAATTCATTTAAGCGCCGATACTGCAATGACGTCTTATCAGAAAGAACAATCCTCTGCAACGACGACAGCAGTAGTAGGAAATGAACGCACCACGCCATTTAAACACACACACACACACAAAAAAAGGGAATGTGAAAGTTAGTA
Source organism: Alatinidae sp. Z8VKAUB7J3 (assembly GCA_010016025.2). Lineage (NCBI taxonomy): Eukaryota > Metazoa > Cnidaria > Cubozoa > Carybdeida > Alatinidae > Alatinidae sp. Z8VKAUB7J3. Next base: position 88,357,733 of record JAAAKM020721499.1, read on the forward strand.
GGGCCATTGGACAACAACAACAACAAAAAAACAGATCTCGCTTAGATCTTTCTTGTTTAATATAGCATCATCATTATTATGGAACATACATTGGTATTTCGACGTGATGAACGACGAGGAGGGCGTGGTCGTTTCTTGCATTGTGAAGGCACGTGCCGGCGACAAGGAAGGCCACCGGGTCTGGATGTTCCGGTTCATCGGATCGATGTGGGGTTCCTTCTGGCTCTTCCGGGTCATGCTGTTCGTGATCGATCCGCTGCTGCGGAACCACGAGGCCGCTGCCATTCTGATCTGCATCTGGGGCTCGGCGCCGCTGGGCATCGTGATCGGCGAGGTGATCCGACGGCGACTTGATCGGCCGGCAACAGGTCACGCCGCGGCCGCGGCGCCGCCGGCTGAGTAGATCTCCGACAGACTTGCGAAACGAGTTCAGTCCAAAATTCAATTTTTTTAGGATTTTACGACGGCTATCAACATCAACCCCTCCCCAAGTTCTCAAAATTTCTTGGTTAAAGAATGTCTCCTTTAATTACGAAACTTTTTTCGACATAATTCTAGAAATTTTCCCCGCTAGATGATTGTAGCAATAGCTACAAACTAGTAAAGAGTGAGTCATGGACCCTAATAATCGTTAAACGTGTTTTGAAATAAAAACTACCTAGTAAGAAAAAATATCCGGGTGTGAGTTGTTACATTATTTTTAAGATTCAGTTTTATCGTGTGTTATAGGAATGAAGGGCTTGTCCGAGTTGAATGCCTTCACGACCCAATCGCGGTATCGGTAGGCCCAAGCGCGCGTGGCGTCACTGGGCGATCCTCCTTCCGAGTCGGCGTAACCTGCGACATCGAGCCAGTGGCGAGCCCATCGTTCACCGAAGTGCGGCGAGTCGAGAAGTCGCTGGACGACGCGCTCGTAGGCATGCCGGCTCTTGTCCTCAACGAAGGCGCGGATCTCTTCGTAGCTCGGTGGCAATCCGGTGAGGTCGAGCGACACTCGACTGAGGAGAGCGGCGCGCTCTGCTTCCGGTGCGCTTAATGACGAGCTCTAACGATCAGTTTACATTTATTGATCTATGCAATTTAACAGTAAGAGGGGAGGGGGGCTATGGGCCTGGCACCTGATATTAAGAATATATTTGGCCTGGGCAGGATTTGAAAAACGATCAGAAGTTAAATACTAAAAAACAGTTTTTTCAACTAAATGTAAGGAGCATCATTAAAACTTCAAACGGACAAACATTTGTGAGGGGAGCTACCCCTCCTCAACTCCTTCCTCTTGACGCTAAAGTGTTTTAGTACTTATAAAAAGCTCATTGTTCTAATTAAACGCTATTAATCAGAGTAAATGTTCTCTTCTATTCTAAAACATGCTTTTAAATCATATAAATGAATATTTTTATCAAATATTATAATCAATAATTCTAGACAAAACTGGATTTCTTTGGGTCTAGACAGAAGCTACCTGGTATACAATCCATCAAGAGCTCAAAGAAGAAACAATGAGGAAATATATTATTATGGACCCATATGGGACCATTAGGGGGATGAATCATCAAGGAAATGATTTTATATTGAAAAACAACATAAAATGAGCAGTCTAGCACTTGTCTTTTTATTTTATTATTGTATTTTTCATTGGTTAAGAAAAGAATATTTTAAATCTTTTCGGTTTTCTCTATAAGAATCCAGATTTTTGGTTATTATATACATATTGGACAAAGTTTTATAACAATTTTTGAAAAAAAAAATACTATAATGCTTTGGATTGATGACCGCGGGAAAAAAATCAAATACATGGGTTGAAACTCTGCATAATGCAGATTTATGTTGACTTATTTATTATGACAGATTTTATGTTGAGATTCTAGCCCAACATGTTACAACTTCGAGTACAGACCAATATTAATTAAAAGGCCCCTCAGCCGCCATGATCACGACGTCCTGCCAGATCACCTGGCGGGTGTAGGGCGGCAGGAAATACTGCCCGAGCTTGTTGAAGAGCCGGTTGCCGAGCTTGAAGGTGATCGCCGTGTAGACGCGGGTCCGGTGCTCGGTCTCGGGGGTGCACTGCGACGTGATGATGAAGGCCCGCTTGCTCCCGAACTCGTAGTCCACCCGGGTCACGTTCGGCATGTAGAACTTGTCGGTGTGGACCATCGGTTCGCCGGTCGGATTGAGGATCCGGCCGTGAAAGCCGATGGAGTCGCGGTCCTGGTGGTAGGTGGGCCATATTCAGGATTTTTGTATGGGGAGGGATCATCTTTTTAGGCACGGCAGAATAGAAAAAACTTGAAGAAAAGACAGAACAAAATTCTTTTATATGCATTTTTGTTACGTTTTTTGAGTCGGAAAACATTTCAGAGACAACCATTTAAGGTTCAACCCCCCTCCCCTTCCCTACTGGATTCAGCCTTGCTAAGGTGATACAGAGAAATTTCTACAAAAGACAAAACCCAACACTTAATAAAAATTGCCTCTAACCTGCATTAATAAGAAGCTGAGGCAGGGTCTACAGCAGTGGGGAGGTAGCAACAGCGGAAGCGACCGTTTTGGCTGCCATACCCGTAGATGGATCATCACTCACAGGTGGAATGAACAGCGGCAAGAGTATCCACAGCAATGATGAAAATGATAAACGATTACGCCGGTATATTGTGTTGGGTGGTATTGCATTGATAATTATCGTTGTTGCAGTGGTTGTGGGGGTTGTATTGGGGACACGAAATTCGGGTGATGGCGGATCGGGGGGTGGTGGAAGTCCGACGAAAAGTCCAACTCTCGCCGCACCATCATTTTCTCCAACGCAGTCACCTACCATCCCAAAAGCCATTTTTGAAAGAAAATTTTCAAAGCCATAATTAATATTTAACGCTAAACCCATTTAAATTAAGATGGATGCCTTTCTAATCCGTCTTAACCTATAATAGATTTCATTTTTACAAAAGGTTTTAAGAAGTGAGTCTTATTTAATTAAAGATTTCCGTCATTTCTTTGCAAATACTCATTTTCCCCTTTAGTTTCATAAGAGTTTACCAAACTTTCATATTCTTGGCAGTAAATAATTTGTGTCAATCGAGTACACTAGTTTCACTTTTATTAATTTTAAAAAAAGTTCTTGCATCCAGAGCGATGTCCGTTCGCAACGAGTTGGATACGCGCCAGCCAACAATTCGACGGGCAAAGGCATCAATGACGAAGGCCACGTATACGAAGCCGCGCCACGTAGCCACGTAGGTTAGGTCGGCGACCCACAGCGCGTTGGGTCGGTCCACGGAGAAGTCTCGATTCACCGCATCTCGCGGACGGTCTTCAATGAGTCCAGGAATCGTCGTGACGATCTTCTTGCCACGCCTAACCCCCTGTATTTCAAGATCTTTCATCAAACGAGCCACGGTACAGCGTGCGACCTCGATATACCCAGCCCATCTACGAGACTGATCTGGGTAGTACCAGCATCGGCATCAATAGTCAATGCGCTAATCAGAACAGGCTTGTACCCAAAGTGTGCGGCCAAAGAATTGTCTGGCTGTTGGAATTCCTCGTAATAAGGAATGCGGACAACCGGATCTATGTTGATATGCTTGGATCGAATCCAGCTATTAAAGGTGCTATTAAACAAAACACCCCCAAGCGTACGGACGTTTGTCAACACATCATCAGGTGCTTTCTGACTAATCATGTACCCAGGAGTCAATTCGTTCTCGATGATGGTTACCTCCCTGCCCGGTGTCGCGACGGGCGGCATCACCGACCCGTTCAACGCCGACAGCACGCCCTCGCTCCTCACCGGGCTCACGGTGGGTTACTTCTCTCAATCGGATTTGCGTGCCCTGGTGCGGGCGCTGAGCGGCGACCAGTTCAACAACGTTCTTTCGACGCCCACGCTCGTGACCCTGGACAACGCGGAAGCCGAGATCGTGGTCGGTCAGAATGTGCCGTTCATCACCGGACAGTTCACCAATAACGCCACTACGCCGGACAACCCGTTTCAGACCATCGAGCGCCAGGACGGCTAGTTTCAATTTGTTAGATTTATGTCCATTTCGGGCCCTAAAGAACAACTTTTAGGATTATTACTACTCAAAGGTCGGATGCATGGCGAAAATGTCGATATCGTCTGCAATTGAGTGTGTGGATAAACTGAATATTATTGTTGATAAAAGTATAGCCGGCGTAAGAAAAGGGTTTGTTGCTATTTTGAATAAAAAAATTAATCATGAGCTACTTGTTTACCATTGTATCGTTCACCAAGAAGTGCTTCGTGTGCAAATCCGGAAGACATTTGTAACGTTAGGGAATTAGTGATTGCGTCGCCAATCGGTGCGCCCGCCGCAATCGGGATTTCGTTCCTGAGGTTGTCGACCTCGACCGTGATGGTTTTTTCTGATGTCAGTCCGTCGCTATCCGTCACCTTGACGGTAAAGGTATCCGTACCGCTGAAATTCGGGATCGGTCGATATTCATACAGACCAGTCGATGAATTGATACTCAACTCGCCAAATGACGCATCATCGGTGACAGAGAACGTATATGTCTCGCCACTATCACCGTCAGAGACGCCGATCACGCCGTGCAACTCGAAACCTTCAGCTACGACGGGTTCGTCGGCCACTATGGGACTGTCTAAGCAGCAAGGTAAATCGAATACTTTCGGTGTTTTCAGGTTATCAAAATAGCGCATATGCAATATATCAAGAACGGCTTGGAAGACCAGACTAAACCTTCCAGGAAGTTTGAGGTAGGTAGGTAGGTAGTGGAAATGGTCGTAAATTTACCCAAAAATCTGGTGATGATTGTAGTTTTAATAAATCTATTGAAAATAAAATGATATAAAAATATTAATACAAAAAATAGTAAGTTATAAAACCACCCCGCCATAAAAAAAATAAAAAGCTGTTCACCATCGCATCAAAATAACTACTTCAGAAAAAATTTCCCTAATAAAATTTTTTTTACTGATGAAAAAATAGTTCAGGTTTTATTATTTCAAAGAATACTTAGTGTTTAAGTCGTTAGTAGTTAGTAAAAATAATTCAATATCACCATTTTAATATTACCGTTTCAACAATTTAAATCAAAAGCCTAAAGGCGAAAAAAAACTTATATTCCAACCAAACATTGGAATTCAAAGAAAATGTTAGTTTAAAGCAGTGGTTCTCAACCTTTTTTTACCCATGGACCCCTTTTCCCTTCTTTTTATCTTTTTAGCAAACTTTCAAACTTTAGTTTAACTAGTTTAACTACTAGTTAACTAGTTACCTTTAGTTTAACTATCAAACTTTAGTTTAACTAGGCATTTCTAGTTTAATGTCTAGTTTTTAGTTAAGAAATACCTAGTTCTAGTTTAACGGCCCTTGTGCTTCAGAATTAGCTCTAAGGGAGAGACGATAGGAGGATGGACATAGAAATTGATATATGATCCTCAGGACTGTATCCAGGACATTCGGTTGGGGGGGGGGCTTCTTAACAGGAACGTTCACCTGGATCAGAATCTAAGTCTGGACTATTTAAATATATTATTACTAACTTTAGGTTATTAGAAGGTTTATTTTTTAATTATTATTAACTGTTTAGTTAAAAAAAAACTTTTTTGCAAGCTGAACAGTGTCTGCGTTGCGCAGGTACCGATCAGCTGATTCACTGGCTTCAGCTGGGAGTGCAATGCGTGGTTGGGGGCAAATCATCTCATGCTTCCCATGTCCCCCCCCCCTCAAATTTGTTTGGTACCCATTCAGATCTGACCGAGTCTGGGTGAGTTTACAGAGTCACACCATTGATCCTCGTCCTAAACCAAATAATGACATTTGATTTGATCATCTAAAGTTGAACAGACTTGACCAGTTGCTAATTCTGACGTAGTATTTACCAATAACATTGATCGAACTCACTCAGAAAAATAAAGAAAATCCTGTAGAAGATGATAGATGCAAATCGTCTCCTTTTTCTAACGTCAATCTCGTGAAAGAAAAAAGCAATCTTCTGTAGGTCGAGCATTTTCATCGGCCGTCAATTCTATTCAATACCTTTTCTTTCTTTCGTAATGGTCTGAAAACAGGCAAACAGAAAATGATGACTGTAGGTCGTATTTGTTGCCTCTTCTGCTGGCTCGACGTCTGGTGGAAGCCGGCGTGCCGTTCATCACGGTCTACGATGGTGGCTGGGATCATCACGCCAATCTGTTTGGAACACTGCGGAAGCGACTGCCGAAATGGGACAATTCTGTTTATACGCTGATCCAGGACCTCAAGGAACGAGGACTACTGGACTCAACACTGGTGATAGCCATGGGGGAATTCGGACGAACTCCGAAGATCTCCACGCTGCCAACCGCCGACAAACCGGGACGTGACCACTGGGCCAATGCGATGTCGGTGCTGATGGCCGGCGGCGGAACTTCGGTGGGGCCCATCGACCCTCAAACGATAAAGAGCAAGATGGCAGTAAGTGCGGATGAAAGGAGCTCCTGTGCGTCGAGACTCTCGCTGCAAAAGCTCTATCGCTTGTTCTGTTTTCAAGTTTTCAAGGAGATGGATGAGAAGGGGAATGAGATCGTTTTGTTTTTCGTCAAAAATTCTCTGAGCAATAGCCAAAAAGGACTCTTCAGGAAGTTCGAGGGCATCTTGAAGAATTTGCTCCCGCACGGCCAAGGTAATAGAGGGGATATCTCGCTCTGTTTTTTTCGCATATTGGGTGTGTTCCTTCAATTTCATTTATCGTTATCGTTTTTGATTCTAATCCTAATTTTTTGGCAAACTCTGAAAGCTTATCTGCATTTTGCAAGGTTCTATTTGCTATTGTTATCTTCTTTGCTTTCTCTTTTGCAAAACCTGCCACTATTGCTCTTGCGGCTCCTCCTGCACCTAGAAGTAATATTTTTGCATTTAAGATATTGATTTCTTTCTTTCTAAAGGGATCCAAAAATCCATCCATGTCTGTGTTGTATCCTTTGAAGATCCCGTCGTTGTTTACTACTGTATTTACGGCACCAATGTAGAAAGTTCAGTTGTTTCAGATGTGTAGACCACTTTTGTACTTGTACTATGAAAATAAAAATGTTTAAATTACTAAGTGTCACTGATATAACTACCGACCATGCCTTAGTTCATCCCGAGCTTGCATACCTGTAATTAGAAAAACATTTATAGATTGAAAAAAAATTACGCTAACAGGAGAGCAAACTATGATAATTAACTATTTAAATCTAAATAACAAACCGGTATATTTCGGTACACTTATTTACTTTCGTTTTGGCAGATTCTAGACAGTGCTCCATCTTGGCTGGATTCCATTTTAGGAATATTACTCCTTTGTTAAGATAAAAGCAAAGAAAGGAGGAATTGAGTTCGATAAAATGGAAAGATTTAATACAACCCAAACTTAGCGATCATAAAAAATGGCCGATAAGGGCTTTTAGGAATTAAATGGTCAGGGAGGGGGTGAGGTTTCATAGGCCCAACTATAACAATGGAGTCCGCAAACTGATGGAAGGTTTTACTTTTTGGTTTTCTATGAATTTATTAAAAACCTCTTAAAAATATCGAAAAAGGTTTCATAGATTTCAATCGAGGACATGATTTATCAAAAGGCTATCGGCGGTGTAGCGATCCACGGTTCCAACTATGTTCGCCAGCTTGGCCGTCCGGCCTCGCATGGTTGCGTGCGGTTGGCGCGCGGAAATGCTGCGCGGTTGTTTAATCTGGTTCGACGCCATGGGCCGCGACGGACACGGATCGTCGTCACGTACTGAATTTGATAACCGCATTGTGAGAACATGTCTGCTGGGTTGCGCTGAGTGCCAGTGCAACTCATTCGGCATCGATACGCTGCGCGCTGAAAACAAAACAAGATGCGCGTCATGCAGCGGCGATGTCGAACAGGGCGAGTACCGTGTCAGAATTCAGGACCCAGCCAAAGCGCGCTTACGGGATTGGGCAGGGTGCCTGTTGGTGCCCAAAGCGGACGCCGTTTCGGGGGCAGGAGCGTTCGTGAGTGAACAGGCCTTTGGTTTGGGATAGGGGATGGCGGCCGCATCCAAGATTCACATCCTTCCTCTCGAGCGACAGTCAGGCGGGGTTTCCTGATCGACTCCACTGGGCATGGGCGCTCCAAAACGCAATGTCGAAAGCCCCGGCCGTGTCCTCGGGCTGCGCCCTGCGGGCCGCACCAGCCCGGTTCTTTCTCGGGATCGATCACCCCTATCTCGACACGGAATCGAATGGTCTGACGTATCTCATCAGCCGGATGAAGGGACAGAATCTTTACTCACACATCACGCTTGAGAAAGGCGAACGGTCTGAATTGGCAGATATCGCCAGCGACCTGCTTTGATCAATTGAAGGCGACTCACCAACAGAGTTCTGAAAGAGCGATTCTTAAACTGACTGCGTCACACAGATTCTGGCTTTTTCGCCAAGTACGTTTCCAGCGAGGCGTAAATTGAATCGAGCATGTTTTTCAATTCCTGCATCGCCGGTTCGATCGGACCTAACTTACCACCCCCCCCCCGGGGGGGGGGGGGGGGGGGAGGGTCTTCCTAACAGACACAATTTCTGAAACCTTTAACTATGATGAGCAAAATTGTTCTATCCAAATTTTCATTGGTGGTGTTGAGAAAAATTATTAAAATAAGGGATGGACTAATTGCTCTCTAATTCCAAATCAAATAAGCTCCATCTGAAGTTTATGCGGCCGTCCATTCCGCAAAAACCTTAAGATTTGTGTCAGAACCAAAAAGATTGGTTGTCAGGGAGAGGGGAAGCTAAATGCCCTCCATCACTTTCTGATGAGGAAATTACCAATGCAATAATAGGAATATGCAAAAAAAATAAAATAAAAAAATCCTGCTACATAAGACCATTTTATTTTGTTGGGGATTATGGAATAAACCTGCATGTTACCAAGGATGCACCAACTAGTGTTGCAATCTTTTCTTTTCCTTTTGGAGATCTATTTAACAAAAATGGCATAAGTGCAGGGATTGTATCGTGGAGAAAATTTTCAGATGCATCAACACCAACACAAGCAAAGATGGGAGGAAATTATCTTAATTCAATAATTGCGACACAAGAAGCAAAGAGGGTTTGCTCCTGGATGAAATGATAGGGACTTACAAGGATAATATTGAAGGTAGACGCCATGGTTGTACCAAGGAGTGAAGGAAGAGCCATAGTGCGTAATAAGTTTTGAGGCGACAAGGGACTCAGTGGTGTTATATTTTTTTATTAAACCCGAGTGAAATTGAAGAAAAGTTCATCTTTGAGTAGTAAGAGTATTCTTGCGTACCGAGTATGTATTCACTGAAAGACAGCACATTTTGATTCCTTTCGTAATACAGTTGTCATCGCCAAGCCATGAGTTTTTTTTTTTACGATTACCATCGCTTCCGTCGCTCCATTACTCGTAAATCCTAAAATGGTAGCAAATTCATAAATTAAAGATTCAGAAATTAAAATTCGTAATTAAAGGTAGCAAATTAGAGATTCGATTGGCCATCATTGCTTCCACTCGCTTCCGTGGCTCCATATCTCGCACATCCTAAAATAGTAGCAAATTCATAAATTAATGATTCGTAATTAAAATTTAAATTCATAAATTAAAATTCGTGATTAAAGGTAGCAAATTAAAGATTCGAATGGCCATCATTGCCTCCACTCGCTTCCGCCGCTCCGTATCTAATACTTCAGATCGTGGGTTAATTTATCTCCTTCTTCCAAAAAGATGATGTCGAGGGCTTTCAACAAATCTTTTTCCCGCTCGGTTGGTGCTTTTGCCAGGCGGTCTTTTTGAGTTGCTCCCAGGCGTTCCAGGGCAGATTTTCCGGCATCTTTGTTTTGCCCGTTCCAAATGGGGTGGTTATAAGTCATCGCCTCACCCCAATATGCCATAGCAAAGCCGGGGTCGATTTCCTGCGCTTTTTTGAATTCATCGCGGGCATCCCAATACTCAAAACTATGCAGCAACAAAACACCTTTTAGCTTCACCAGATGAACCAGTATCTATTAATTCTTACTACGTTCGTGTTCCAGGTAATATTATGTATAATATTCAAATTGCTTAAAATTTTGTCTGAAAAATTACATTCGAATAAAGTAATGATATTGGATTTAAAACTGTTTGTTCTAGATATACTCATTAGACTACACCTGTTTGGAAGATTAAAGCTCGAAAGAAGAAAAATACTTAATGCAGATACCTTATAGTATAGAAATCAGATTTTCTTTATAAAGTTGAATAGAAAGTAATTAAGTAAGGTAATTTGTAAATCAAATTTATAACCCAGCAATTCTGTGAGTTCTTGAGGGAAGTCTTTTGCAATTTCCGGCGGACAGCTTAGGTATTGGTTTTCCTCTTGGCGTAGCCAATCGAGGCAATAATCAACGTTCAGACCCATACGCACGTCGTTGCTGTTGTTGCCCGCGCCGCTGTGTAAAACGGACCCAGTAAAAAACAGCAAGGAGCCCTGGGCCATTTCAATCTGCACAATTTCTTCCGGCTTAGCTTTACGTTCTACTGGCCAATCCGCACTGCCCGGGACCACACGGGTAGCACCGTTTTGTTTGGTGAAGTCTGGCGGCACGACCTATGAATTGTCGTTTGGTGCTGGCGGCGGCAAGCTGGCTCAATTCGGACGGTTGAAACCAAACGTGTTTGATGTCGCAAGCGGTCAGCGCGTTTTCGAATCGGTCGACTCGGCGTATGGACGATTTGTTGATCGGGGATCCAAACTCTTCTCGGCTCGACGAGATGGCGGAATTGCAATGTTGGATGCTGACGGCAAAGTGCTGAACGGTCCCCAAGCGGGCGAATCAATGTTGGTGGACTACGCATTCAGTCGTGATCAACGTTCGTTGGTCGCGGTCAGCGATATGCATTATTAAAATATATTAGTACGAAGTTTCATTCTGTACTTATGATTCAAAATTCATAATGAATTGTGGGTATAACTGGACCTCACTAAAGCAGTTTAGAAAAAGGTTTAAAGCTTCCTGGTTTTTTATATTACTGGGGTTTAATATGTCACACAATGTAACTTCCTTATGGCCTTAACTATTCATAATCATAGTGACTTGAAATCACGAAATTTTCGGCTCAAGTTTCTTCGCCAAGGTTAATTGTGCGAATCTTTTTCCGCAGAAAATGTATGTTCGTATTGTATGCTGGATTGGCGCTCTCGGACCCTTTTACCTCCGCTCTTCCAGCCCCATTTCTTTTTCCTTTTTGGCTTAAGCTAATAGTAGTGACATCTTCACAAGGTTTGTATAGTTTCAATAATAGATGACGCTAGCGGTCTGGAATGTCAACGCTTACTTTTCAGAAAGCTTTTTAGGCTAACATCAGCTTCTTCTGCTGCCATTTTTAGATATATTTGTAGCAATGCAGTCACTGCATAAGTGGTTGAAATTATTGTCGCTCGAATATAATTATATCTCAAACATAAACAAGGTATACTAAAGTAACATGGGGACGAGCTCAGTGCAGCCGGATAGGTGTGCGAGGCCGGGGCCCCTGACTTTCGTCGACGTGAGTCGCAGCTCCCGCAGTTTCTTGAGATCTGCTAGATGCTCCAGGGCACCGTCGTCGAGATCATCGTTGTACGACAGATCGAGCGAACGAAGATTCTTCAGTCCTGCGAGACCCTTCAGTGCTTCGTTCTCCAGGTCCCAACTCCCGAGATTCAGGGATGTCAGGTTTTTGAGGCCGGCGAAGGGCGCGGCTTGTCCACTCGGGATGCGCCGCCGCGAAAGGGAGAGAGAGCGGAGGGCGGCGCGCGCCGAACGCAACGGCAAATGGGCGTTCGACGCCGTCGGCCGGCTGATGACGCGCATCGCGGAGCACGACCTGTTCGACACGATCTACGGCGAGCCCGTCCAGCGTGAGATCCTCACCGATGCACTCGAGTATCAGCGAGCGTTCTTGGCAGCGCATCGCGGCGACGGTGTTCGTCACCGCGAGTATGCGCGCGCCTTGAAGCGCGTCGCCCACATCCAGTGGCAACTCGGTGACTTCGCGGCGTCGGCGGAAAGCAGCGAAGCCGCGATGCGCGCGATTCAGGAATTGGCGGTCTAGCAGAGGCACAATCACATCATCTAAGGCACTGCACTGGGCGATTGTGGCGCGCAATGTTGTGCCGAAAAATTCCCCATCGGCCTTTTTTAGAGAACCATCGTCGGCAAATGCGCTAATAATCTCGCTGGGCGAGTGCTGCGTTAACTGCCACTGATACATGGCCTGCACCAAGGCACGGCGCGCTTTCCTACGCGCCCAGACATTGGGTTTTTTATTACTCATTTTTTAACACTTTCCTGACGCTGCAGCACTTCACACACGGCGAATACGTACACGTAAGTCAGCGCCGTGGCTTATTTTGGTGCGTATCAAAATCAACATGCGGATTTCCAAAATTATTCGGCACTGCTCTCTCATGTAAGCCACGATAGTTTGATGGCATATTTTCATTCTGGAAACTTTTTCCGTTTTTGAAATATGGGCGCTCACTTTTCTGATCTTGGTGGTGGCCCTGATATTTATTTCCTTCCTGAGGGAAACTTGCTCTACCGGCCATTGGTATACCCTGGTCACCTGAAAAAAGACAGACAATAATTCTGTGATTAAATTTATTAAAACTAACAAGTATTTTTTTTGCTATCATCATGCGCTGCCTTGACCTCGGCACCCAATTGGGCGGCTGCGTGCCATGGCCAGCGCGGATCATACAGAATGCCACGCGCAAGGGCGATGGCATCCGCCTGCCCGGTAAAGGTAATGGCTTCGGCTTGTTCGGCCTCGGTGATCAGGCCGACAGCAATGGTCGTCATGCCGGTTTCAGCTTTGATTCGTGCAGCAAACGGTACCTGATAGTTCGGACCCAGCGGGATTTTCTGATCAATATGCAATCCGCCCGATGATACATCGATAAAGTCGCAGCCCCTTGCCCTTAGGCATTTCGCGAGTTGTCAACTTCAAAAAGACCGTTGTCCATGTCTGGATCTTTCGGCCTTTCGCAGTTTTCCTCCTGTAGAGGACCCTCCCGCGACGGTATTTTTCGTCACTGTGCAATTTAACCCATTGCTAGGAGAAGGCTTGTAACTCATGGGATGTGTCCAAACGCTGTTGGGCCCTGCTGAGTGTACATTCGAGAATGCTTCTTCCTTCTCCGCTTGTATTTACGGCCCGCAAGTGTGGGTGCCTCAGTGTCTATTATGTACCCCCAGGAACTAGGTGACCCCTTGGTCAGCACCTCTGATGGAGGTATTTAGGACAATCTCTCAGGCTAGACTAGGTAGGCCTTTCTTAAGGCTATAATTAACAGCTATAATTTGTCATTTTTAAAGAAAATTTTTTCTTGCATTTAGGCTATTAATCTGAACAAATTAAAATCTTCCTTTTAGAACCTTTCTTAAAAGGTGTTGAGGTATGCAATTTTTAACTTGGGGGATGGAAATTATTGTGAAGTTCAAATTCATGTTCATTTATTTATTAATCGCACATACATGTATATATAAATGAAATAGGCCCATGGGGAGACAAGCTCAAAAAACCATGCCTAGGGCGGAGATCAACACGAAGAGCCCCACGGCCCAGCGCATGGCGAAATTCGCGATGAACCTCGTCGACGACGGGCTCGTCGGCCAGCAGGTCTTCGCCGGCGAGGCGACCCGGCTCGCCTACATGACCGACGAGGCGGAGGAGGGCCGTGACGCCTTCCTCGAGAAGCGGGATCGGGACTTCTCGAAGTTCCCCTGGCGCTTCTAGGGCGCGCCCGGATGGGCCGCCGGGGCTAGAAGTAACGGACGAGGGAGAGCCGCCCCTCGAAGTGGCCGACGTGGTAGGCGCGCTCGAAGTGGCGGACGAGGACCTGCTCGTCGTCCTGCGATGGGACGACGCCGTCGACGCGATGAAGGGCGAACAGTTCATCGCCGAAGGGATCGAGGTCCTCGAACGCAAGGGCTTCGCGCCCGGCGACCCGATGCACACGTGGCGAAAGCACGCGATCGGGACGATGGAAGGCGCGGATCATCGTCGCGTGCGCGGACTCGCCGCCGCCGCGCTCTCGAAGCGCCGCATGGACGACCTCCGGCCGCTGATCCGAAGACACGCGAACGCGCTCCTCGATCGTGCGCTCGAGAAGCCGGAGATCGAAGGTCTGCAATGCTCCGCGACCGCCGGGATCAATTCCCGCAGAGACGCCCGGTCGATGACCACCTCATGCTCGTATCCAAGGCCGCGAACCTCCTCCGCCCGGGTCTTCAGAAGATCGAGATCCGCCTCGCTCTCGGCGATCTTGATCTGACCCGAGGGTTTGAAGCCGCAGTCATCGCCGACCAGCTCCGGCAGCTTCCGCCACATCTCCAGCGCCGCCTCGGAGAGCGGGATTTCCGCCACGTGCCGCCCCAACCGCCGCACCCCGCCGGCATTGACTCCCGAGGCATGCCGCCCAACCGGTCAGCTAACTCTCGAAGAGAACGCGCAGCATCAGAGAGTTCTTCAAGAGTACTCGAGAGATTGACCATCGCTGGTGAATCAGGATCAATGACACCAACGACTGCCTGATCGACGTCCCGCACGAGCCTCTGTACCTGATCGAGAACAGGAGAGACTTTCCTGACAGATTGAATCAGCTCGGGAGAATTGATCAAACGATTGGCACCTTTCATAGTACTCAGTAGTTCTTGTGCAATCTGATCGAGCGGAAGTTTCCTGATATCTGCCAATACTTGATTCACTGTAGCTTGAAGTTCGCTTCCCCTTTAAGTATTCTTTGAAAGTTTCAACTTAATACCCAAATCAGTTCTTGAGATACGTTATTTTGACAATGTGCATGCACACAGCATTTTTTGATTTAGTCCATATCTTCCCTAAATATTGTAAATGGAGTAGTCTGGTAGTAGTAGTGGTGGTAGTTGTTGTAATATTGGTAGCATGGAAGTATTGCCTTTTTGATCATTTCCCCTATCAGTTCCTGAATGTCCCTAATTACTTAGTAAAAAGGGTACTCAGTTATTTACCACGAGTATTTACTCAGTAAATACTCAGTTATATAGCAGAAGTAACAATAGAAGAAATAGGAGCAGTATTAGTGATAGCAGTAGTAGTATTAGTTATAACCAGCAATAGTATGCATATTCTGCTTTATTGGTCTAGTCCAACAACTCCTCCTCATTCCCTGATGGGTTCAACTTGATACTTTACGCCGTTTACGGTATATCGCTGATACTTCTTGTTGATAACCTGCACGTACACAATGTGTTTGATTTAGCCCAGCGTTCCCCTAAACAGTGACTTGAGAGTTTCACATTAAAACGATTAGCCGTAGTAATAATAATACTAACAGCAGTGTTGCTCTAGGCCATTGTCAATATTTATTCCGATCATTACCCAATCGCGGCCGGTGTTGCCTAGCTGATATTTGTCTTTCGTTATGCCCATTTCGAGGTCTAAAAGAAAAACTCGTTCAGAAAGAGTATTGAAAATATGCCAGTTGAATTTAGGGCCGGTCGCAGTGCCAACAAAATCACAATTCCAAATCGTCAAGTCAGTATCAGGATCCACCGCTTTTCGATCAGCGCCAGATACAGTTTGATCTGATCCGAATTTTAAATTTGAGATCACCGTATTTTCTCCATTGTTGCGAATTTATTTTAGTAAAGGGAAGAAAAAGGAGACAGCTATTTTCGAACCCGCTAATGGGATTGGCGAACCTTTTTGTCAATCTATTTAGAGGCGTAAACCTTGGAAGCATGTCCAGTAGCACAAGCACACGCAGCCAAGGTGGAAGATCGATACAGTTCCAACAAGTGAGTCCTTATTATTGCTTTTATATAACCAACTATCGAATATTTAAAAATTTGGCCGCGTCGTTTTTCCAAGTGTACTATTTGATTTTTTAGTCTTTTTTGCAATGAATGATTTTTCAAATCCAATACTTGTAGGGATGATGATCTTCCTACACCATCTTTCGCCTGGAAAACTATGATGTACAATCTATCTACTGATGACATTAACAAAAAACTGGTCTTCTACATTCTTGTTTTGTTTTTCTCTTTTTTTTAACTGATTTCATTGTTTCAGGAGTTCTCACCCACAAATAGCATACAACTGGTGGGAAAAGGATATGGCCTGCAGATATGTGGAGGTAAGAATATAATGCTATCTGTATTAAAAAACCTGTACTAGGCATAGATGACAACTCCCACATCTCATTAATGCCATTTCAATTATTCTTTACCATTGTTTCTAACGGAAAACATTACCATATTTTCTGTCAAAAACATTACTTTAATGTTTACCTCACTGCTGCTCATGGGTACTAACTGAAAAGTTTGCTTGTGGCTTTAATAGCTTGAATGACTTCCACATAATTTCATGATTAAGGACAGACTTGTGAGACCTGGTCTGCTCCATTTTGAAGTTCTTTCATATGCTGAAATTGACGGTTTTCAATTTCTTCTTTTTATAAATGATTTACCAGATGCTTTGCCTCTTTGTAAAATTATTATATTTACTGATGATGTAGTAATTTTTTCCTCTGTAGAAAAATAAAAAAGTTTATGTTTACTCACCCAAAAAAATCTAAATTCCAAATTTTTTTCTGAATTTCGGACTTGCTGGTCTGTTTTCTTAAACTGGTGGTTCTTGTGCCTGTTTTCGAAGGGGGAGGAGGAAATCGTAGTCCAAAAATCAATTTTTGAAACTATTGTAGAACATACTATTCACCAACCATTACGTCTGTGTGCTATCGGTATAATCTATTGGTAAATTTAATCTTGAGCCCCTTCTGAAGTTTATATTACCATCCTTTCGTATGTGCCCCGGGGACATGTCTTACGATCGGACGGTTCTGAGAAAAAAAAGGTGGGGAAGGAGGCCTAGTTGCCCTGCAATCTTTTGGTTACTTAAAAGGGCAACTAGAACTTTTAATTTTTTTCAAACGTTTTTATTAGTAAATAATACACGTAACTTACGAATTAACGTACGTAAGGAACTTCTATATTCGCATATTTTTATTACGTATGAGGGATTTCCCCCTCTGTTAATGATTCGCTCTTTACACTAAAGCTCAAATTTTGTCCCAATTCTTTAAGTAAGACCCCTGAATCACAAAGACCGTAGAATAAATCCCCTTGGTGGTTTTCTGGAAATTTGACAAAATATTGCAACTGGTGGGAGTTAACCTTACAAAGCCTTTATGGTACCAGGAGAGACCTTTGCGTGTGATCATGCAACAATAGTGCATAGGAATCGAACCCGAGTGTGTCCCCAAGGTTACTGAAACCTATTGTTTTAGGGTTTATGAAAAGGGTGATGAGTTTTCTGGTTTCATTATTTATTAAATCAATTGGATTTTTCGTTTGATGGATTGGATTGGTGATTCTTTCTTTTCTGTGGTTGATTATCGTCATCATTCATAAGTTGATTTGTATTTGGTCAACAGTTGCGGTTAAGGTTTCTTATATCTCTGACCGGTCCAATCTCTGGGAGAGAAGGGCTACATTGTTGCCATCAACATACATCGGACCTCGGTAAAATGAGGCAGAGTTTTAGTTTATAAACTCTAAAGTTTTAGTTTTAAACGTCAATTTCCTTAATGACGTTTTAGTTTTGTTTTACTTTTTGCTAGGATATGTCTACTCGAACGCAAGCTGAACGCTTGCGTTCGATGTTTGGAAAGTCCTACGGACTGTCCAAACCACAGGAAATTGTAACCAAAACCGAAAAATTCCGCCATTGATGACGGTGGCGTCCAGGTTGCCGGCGTCCAGAAGCGTGGCGACCATGGTGGTGGTCGTCGTCTTGCCGTGCGTGCCGGCGACGCAGATATTGGATTTCATGCGCATCAGTTCGGCCAGCATCTCGGCCCGGCGGACGACGGGAAGGCCGCGGCGGCGCGCCTCTTCCAGTTCGGGATTGCCCTTCTTGATGGCGGTCGAGATGACCACCACGCCAGCCTCGCCGATATTCTCGGCGCGCTGCCCCTCGAACACGGTCGCGCCCAGGGTTTCCAGCCGGTCGGTGATCTTCACATGCGGTACTGGCGCTCTTTTTCGAACAGAGCCTGCAGGAAATTGCCACCACCCTGCGCGATGCGGGTTTCCAGCCCCCCGACCTGCCACTTTACCAAGACGAGACCGGCGTTTACTTCAAAGTGTATGTGTATGACTTCAACCGTCAGGAAAGCGACTTTGTCTTTGCAAACGGTGTAACGCACTTCGGCAAGGAATGCGGCGACTACGGCGTTTCGCCAGCCACCTATATCGGCATGAACGCCATGAACTTCGTACCGCTGACCACAACAAAGGAACCCTATCTGTACATCGTCCAAGCTCGTCCATCAGCGCGATGAGCTGTTCGCTCAGCACTGTCAGGCTGGGCTCGTCAGCGGGCAAATCAGTGTCGCCGTGGCCGCACAGATCATAGCTTAAAACCTGGTACCGGTCGGCCAGCATCGGGATCATTTCGCGATACGTGGCATCCCGCGTCAGGCCCAGCCCGTGGATCATCGCGACCACGGGCGCACCTTCGGGGCCGGTCAGGTCATAGGCTGTTCCTGCTAGGCTGACCGGCATTCAGACCCCCGCCGGGTTGTCGACATCGCGACCCATTTCCTCGAGGTCCTGTATCGCGGGCAGCGATTGCTGCCTCGAACATCCTGGACGAGCTGAGGCTCTACCTCGACGAAAGGCTCCCGGACGCAGCACCGATCGACACTGACCAGCTGTCCAAGCATGAACTTGAAAACATTCGACGTTCGGCATTCAAATCCGCGTCGCTCTCACCTGCCGAAGCCGAAGAACTCGTTCGAAAAGGTGAATTCGCACGCTTCGTTTCAGAAGAATACTTGCCGGAAATCGTACGCGGCTGGCCAAAACTTGTAATGGACGGCTCATTCTTCGACCGCCCGTACGAACAACTGTCCGTCCAACATGATCGGTGCTTCCATCGAGGTGTGGGAGGAGCAGACCGGCTGCATGTTCCTGCGCAAGGAAGTCATGCCGGACAGTGGCGGCGCCGGGCGGTTCAGCGGTGGCAACGGCCAGATCATGGTGATACGAAACGCATCACCAGGACCGATCGAGGGATCGTTCATGGCGTCCCGCACCCGCCTTGTCGCCAACGGCTTCCGTGGCGGCCGGGATGGCGCGGCGCGGACGATCAAGGTGGACGGACGTACTGTTGATCCGCGGGCACGCATCGAACTGCCGGTGGGCGGTGATTAGATATTCTGTTAATGAATATCTAATAGAATATCTAACGGAATATCTAATCGTGTATCTCGGCCTTAAGAGATGACAATGTTCACAAGATGGCTCATATATTTTCCGTATGCCAGGAGATAATCCAAATCTTATGGTTTACCTATAAGATTAAGAGTTTTTGGCTTTGCTTATTTTGCCATACACCAAATCCAATGTCCTGTCCACTACAATAAATATGGTAGAAACCCCCTTGATCCCAGTATGGAAATTATTTGCAGATTGTAACAGGACATACCCTGACAGTTTTCCACCTTCCCGGCCGGCCATCAGCGGCACCGCGCCTCGGGCCAGGGAGACGAGGGAGTAGGCGGAGACCTGCTGCGCCAGGGCGTAGCCGTCCCACGACGTGTCGCGGAACTTCCCGCCCAGCTCTTCGCGCTTGGCGGTGGCGATGGAGTGCACGAGGCCGTCGACGCCGTCGGTCTCCTTCTTCACCGTCTCGAAGAACGCGGCGACGAGCTCGTCGTTGGTGACGTCGCACTCGGCGAGCAGGGGCTTGCTGGGCAGGTCCTCGGCGAGCTTCGTCACCGACTTGCCCATGCGCTCGTTCTGACAATGGACAATTTGCCAATCCGGCCGGTCTGATCGGCTATATCAACGAGCAGGGCACACTTGCCAAACTGCGTCCCGACCACACACTCGTTCTGAAACGCGACTGGCCAACCCCCGAAAATCGCCTCAAGGGTGCACATGTGATCCTGAAACAGCTGGCGCGCGTCGCGGTGGACGACCAGGCGGTGGCCTAGATCGTTTCTGGGTCACACGGAAGCGATCTAAGCGTCGGCAGGCGTATCGGCGGTTTCTCCGGACTGTTCGGCCAACGCCATCTCAAGCGCGCGGACAATCACTTGATTGCCGATGCGACCGGGCTGATCCGGGGTTTGCGCATGGTAAAATCCGACGCCGAGATCGAAAAGATCGCGCATATCTGCGGCATCGGTTCGCGCACCTTCGCCCGTGTCCCCGAGATGGTTCGCGAAGGTCAACCCTTCGAAGACGTGTTCCGTGCCTTCCGCCGCGAGGGCCTGGCCCAGGGCGCCGACGATGTACCTTATCTGGTCGGTGGGGCCGATACCGGCGGTTATCACGACGTGATCTCGCCCCCGTCACGTCGCCCGCTGGCACGCGGAGATATCCTGATGCTCGATAGTTTCAGCTGGTCTGTAATGTCAGTCTTGCAGCACATCATAACAAGGTGATCCAAACGGTCATCGTCTATCGTTGTGCGTAAACGTGTCAAGACCTGTTTCATTTTGCTAACACTGCTTTCTGCTGTGGCCACAGTTGGTGGTGCTGTTGCAACCCACTGGCAAACATACCAGAGAGTCGGGAATATCGATTTGATAGCGTTAATTTCGCAGAATAATCCCTCAAAGACGATGTTATTTATGACTTAGTTGCTTTCAACCTCAGTCCTGGTCCGAAAGTGTCTGAAAGCCTTTAGCTCTTGAGGATAATAATATTGACTGTAACTTACTAAAGCCAGTTCATTCCTCTTGTTCACTGTATGCAGAAAGATGAATTGCATGCAGTAAGAGTTCTAGGTTACATTGAACTTTGGTTTACAAGTTATGCCGGGGTGTTCTTAAGATTAATAGATGGAGCCACAAAAGGATCTTCCAAACATTATATCTTGGGTCATCATGGATTGTAGCAGCAGCTGAAACCTAGTAAAAAGCGAGCCAATGCCCATTGTAGCCAAATATTAAAAGAAACTGACGAGTGAGAAAAAGTTGCTATCTGTGAACACTTTTCCGGTCAAATGCCTGCCCAGGCCTTGACCACGCAGACGCGGCGCTACATTGACCCTGATTTCACCGACTCTTCGCGTCCACCGGGCGGGTGTACGATCCACCGTGCTGTAGCCGACCACTTCGTCGCCATCCCAGGCCAGCAGGGAAACCGTATTGCCATCCGCGCAGTTCTTGAGCCAGTTCTCGACCGCATCCTTGTCGGTAATGTCCACCCTTAGAAA
Organism: Alatinidae sp. Z8VKAUB7J3; assembly: GCA_010016025.2. Taxonomy (NCBI): domain Eukaryota; kingdom Metazoa; phylum Cnidaria; class Cubozoa; order Carybdeida; family Alatinidae; species Alatinidae sp. Z8VKAUB7J3. Next base: position 88,378,961 of record JAAAKM020721499.1, read on the forward strand.
CAGCTTGTCCTGCTCGGACAACTGTTTGGCAAACTTGATGATGGCGGATTTATTGCCTTTCCGCGCGCGGCGAAATCGCCCTTCTGGTCGACGCTCCGCGTTCAGCCACCATTCGTGCGGTCGAAGACATGACTGTCCTGAAGCTCGATAAAAACGAGTTCCTCGGCCTCGTCCGACAGGACCAAGCGGTCGCCGTTCAACTGATCCGCGTCCTTGCCGACCGACTGGATCAAACCACCAAGCAGCTTAGTAGCCGTAACAACGACTAATCCAAACGGAGCAGCCCTAAAAAGCTGCTCCGTTTGCTTTTGGGCTGTTTCCTGCGCTAAACCTGCAGCCAGTATCAAATCCAATCAAAGACCCGTAATGCACTTTATTGGTGATTGATTCATCGGTGTTTCGCAAGGTACGATTGAATTATTGTTCTTATCTTTCAATAAATTTGACTTCATAAACCATTATGCCTAAATAAAAAATATATATAACTTTATTTACAGAGTTCAGATTCTTAAACTAGTCACAGTAAATTTGGATGCCTTAACATATGGACGCTGCCAGGATCTTACAGGGAGTAGGGGGGGGTAGTGTTATTGGCTTCATGAAAACCCCCCCAAAAAATATACGGTTCTACTAAAACCTCATTTGGAAGAGGATCTTCAGTTTTTCATCTATATCTCCTCTAATCGTTTTCGCACTCTCTTTCTTCTTCTTTTTTTATTTTTCCCCCGCAACAAAAAAATAACAATCTTTGTGAAAAAAAAAGTTGGAACTAAGAGAATATGACTGTACCACTCCACATTCGTCTTCATCTTCTTCTTCAACGTCAGGATCCGATCATGATGCTGCGGTTGGAGAAGAAAAGAAAGAATCCGCAAACGTGAGTACTGCAACAGCTACTACTACTGGACGACGTATGTTGGGAGGGGGGCGGTCTAAGAATAATAATAATAATAAGGGTTCTTAGAAGTTCCCCCAGAATATTTAGAATTCCTCGAGAACAGCCATCTCTTTGAAGGGAAGCTCTACTTCATTCGTCATCTCATTTCTGAGAGAGAAATTCGAAAAATTTGGGTTGATATCAAATCGTAAGATCTTTTTAGAAAGCCTCTTCCAGGATTTTAAGTTGCTTTTTAAACTTTTCCGGAGTGTTTTAACCTTCAAAGATAGGAACCTGATCTGCTCTTTGCTTTCTCTTCTTTTTTTGGACAGTTTATATTCCGTTGTCAGTTGGCGAACTGTAGAAATCTCATCAAGAAGTGAATCCACCCACAATGCTCGGATTTTCTTTAAAAAAGCCAAAATATATATAAATAACTTATCGTGACGTATCCAAGCCTCTCATATGAAATATTATGATTCCGGTCTTTCCTAGATCACACGTTGTTTCTTAGTGTTAAATATGGGCTCATAAAATGAATTCCCGTGTACGTGCCTAGTCCTGTCACTTTTTAAAATTTCTTTTTTTATATAGGGATACGACATCAGTTTTTTAATTACAAATTTCCATACAGAGGCTATGTATAAACATAAGCTTGTGGACTTTGTAATCCACTTTATTTAATGTCGCTCCTTACTTTCAGTTAAAAAAGCTAGTTTTTTCATTTAATCATAATATAAAAGGGAAGATTAGTTTTAAATATAAGTGGTCTTACCGTTAGGATCTTTGGCTTCAAGGCCTTCGGCTTCATATACAATAACGTTGAGTACCAATATAGGAGCCTGAAAGCAGGAGGTAATAAATTAAATTCATAAACTAGACCGTGAATTTTTGTTTCTTTGTTTAAGTAGTTCTACTATAACATTTAAAAAGAAATAGTAAAAGTGGTCTGCAAAAGGGAAAACATAAGAAACAGTTGTGGCAGGCAACTTGATGACACCGGACGGAGAGTTCGCGCCACCCGAAATGATCAAGCGGGTCGGTATTGGGACCCGCGTCAGGATGATCTTCGTCGATGTCACCGACGAATTCGCCCTGCCGCATTGGACCATTGACGAGGATGCCGAGCAGCCCGAGAACCCCTGGCGCTATCCTCAGGAGTAGGTATTGAAGGCAGGGAGAGGCCCGGAGGCTCCGGCGCTTCACCAAGCGCCGGAGCCGAATTCGTGCTCAGGCGGCCGCTTTGTCGATACTGGCCGTGCGATCGTCGAGAACCGGGATTCCTGCAGGGAAACCATTTCCTTGAAGGCTTCCTCATAGGTGGTGGCCTGCTGATCTACCCGGCCAAGCACTTCGAGCTTTTCCGGTTCGGCCGCAAACAGAACCTTGGCCTTGTCCATGGCATGATGGATCTCCTCAATGTGCTTGTGGAGTTCCTCGGCTTCGGCCGGTTGAGGCTTGATGCGATAGCGAAACGCCGCCATCCGGGTTTCGAACAGCTCTTCGACCAGACCGTCGACCATGACTGTTTGCCGGGCCGTGCCGCGATATTCCGTGAAGGCGCCGCCGAGACTTTTGAACACCCAGAAATGGAAATGGCTGCCAAAACCTGGGGTGGCGAATGGTGGAAGCTTGGCGGCGGGGGTACTGCATGGCACGCACTGGTTTATGACGAGGAGCTCAACACACTCTATATTGGTGTGGGCAATGGCGCACCTTGGCCGCGTCAGATCCGCTCACCCGGTGGTGGTGATGATTTGTTTCTAACCGCCATCGTGTCTGTAGACGTAGAAACCGGGGCGATGCAGTGGTACTACCAAACGGTACCGGGTGACAACTGGGACTACAGCTCCGCCATGGATATTACGCTGGGCTTAATTTTCAACAGTGTGGTGTTGAATAAAAAACAACGCTGTCTAAAATTCAACAACCACAGATAAAAAATCCATAAAAATGGTTAATGAAAACTAAATAACATTACATTACTAACGGTATCCAAACAGCGATACACCACATCACACCAGTATTTACAAAAAAATAAGGAAATATAAAAAATTTGAGGCACACATAAAACTAGAGCAGATAAACACACTCAAACAAAAATCGCAGGTGCCGCATTACCGAGGGGGGCAGGAGATGCCCCAACCCCTATTCTGAACGAGAAGATGCTGGATTTTTTTGTGGCGGATGCCGGTACTGGCACAATGATCGTGTCGATTGGATCATCCGACGCTGCATCGTTATCGAATAGCTCGATTTTGATTTTCTGGGGACTTTGGACGTTAACTCTTCCTGAACTCCAGATAAAATCGCCCATGAAAATGTCATCAAATTCTTTTGTCTTGCCCAGAAGTGTCCAGCCACTTTTGGCATCCGATACATAGACTTTGGCAAACGGGTCGGGATTTCGTGCTTTGCCAAATCCGAGATCCCACTTATCGCCATTCGGCTTCCGGGAACTGATGCTGGATTTTAATATTGTCAATAATAAAAGCCTTGCTTTAATCAGTTATCATTATTGATATTTGGGCTTGACTTGATTTTGTTGAGAAAATGCTAACAGAAACAACATTTTTGCGTGATAAGTGGACTTATTATCCTGTTGGTCTTTGTTTTACAACTATGACAAACTGTAAAGCAAATTCTGAATGTATCATATTCTAAATGAATCTCATACTTTATTTCATTTCATTGTTGCATGAGAAGCCCTCTGTTTTGACTTTCAGACTTTAAAAACTATTTATGAGCTGAATTGCTGGTTAAGGTGGACAATGATTGGTGAGTTGAGCTTATTGTTCTATATTTCAGAATGTCTATGAGCGCTAATTAACTTACTTGTCTTTTTTGAAGAGCGATGCGGCATTTAATCTATTGTCGGACAATACAAACGGCCTTAGATTCCGGACAAAACAAAAGATTTTATGGTAAACGATGTTTGGATATGGTATTAACATAAGCTCTACGTGCAGATAATTAGTGCATGCGGTATTTTTTTATTTCAAGTTCCTTTATTCAGTGTGTTTTCCTAAGAACTTAAACGCATGATCAGAAGTACTACTATCAGTGATTTGAGGGGCGGCGCGATCGATCACCTTTCGCATCCGTGATGCACTGCGTTATCCGAAGATCCTTAGTCTGCGCCTCATGGACGTAAGCACGAATGCGCGCTGCATTCTCCGGTAATGCGTCCTGTAACCGATCCGCCGCGGTTAACAGGGTCATACACGACGCATAGGTCACATGGGTCAGCAAATCGACAGTTTCGTGCAGCTCAACTTGGTCTCTAAGATCTGAAGCCGAATGAGGCACAACCATAAAATCACCGACAGCCCCCTGCTCTGGCTTATAAAATCGATCGTAACTAAATCTCCAAGGCCATTGTCGGATATTGCAGATATGCTGTGTTAGTTACCGGGCAACACGAATTGTCTTTTGATTTAACTTGCTACTAACACGCGAATAAACTCGAATTCTTATAGGGGCTTATACTGTAAAAAGCTTTAAGTGGATTGAAGACAGAAAGTTTTTAGCTGCTTCCCCTCCCCAACTCGAAATCCCCTGTACCTCCTCTTCTGTCTCCTACGCTACCTGAAAGTTTCAACTTTTCCTAGTGGCGTTCCGGAGATGTTGCAGATATATCATTTTGATATACAATCATTTGGGAGCCGCACTCGCGTTCGCGCGCCGCGGATCCAACGCGCCGGACGCGATCCACGTCTCGAGCGCCGTGACCTCGCGCGCCGACAGCTTGCCGTCGGGCGGCATCTTCAAATCGGGGTCGCCGTAGCGAACCGCGCGCAGGAGGAGACTCGCCTTCGGATCGCCCGGACGAATCGCGGGGCCGCGAGAACCGCCGGCCATCCAACCGTCGCGCGAGTCGAGGCGCAGACCGGACTCCTGCTTCTTCGCGCCGTGACACTTCACGCAGCGAGAGACGAGTAGCGGGCGGATCCGTGTCTGACCTACCCGAACTAACCTACTCTCTTTCTTGGAGTTTGGGGGGGGGGAGTAATTCGGAAAAATTAGAAAAATGAGGTATTTGTAACTTACGAACGGGTGATTAGATATTAATGAAGTTTGATATCTAGAAGGATCTTCTGCTTTAAGACTCTGATTTTAAATACCGACCAGATCCGGTGACATTGAAGGAAGTTGGAGGGGGAAGCCGGAATTTTTGGAAAATGTGAAATCGAGGTATCTTACGAATGGGTGATCGGATCTCAATGAAACTTGATGTATAGAAGAATCTTATGTCTTGCTACCAGCATCTAGATCCTGGATGCGTTTGACTAGAGTTGTCTTGCCAACCTGCCTAGAGCCCGCCAAATACACTACCGGAAAGTCCTCCAAAGAAGAGACTATTTTTTGCCGCAAAGGGCGTTCAACATGCTGCATTTTTTACAGACCTCTGTAAGATTTTCTTACAAAGCAGTATAAGATTTTCATACATTCCGGTCAAATTTGCCAATTTATTGCTGATAATTAGCTTAAAAGCAGCAAACAGATGAACTATTAGGTCATTTTACTGTCTTAATAATGAGCGAAATAAGATCATTTGCGCCTATCGGATGGGTTGTCATTTTTGCGCTCGTTTGTTCCATCATCGAATCTCAGCTGATCCTGCCTTCACACCTTGCACACAGAAAACGGGACGAACCATCTACCGGTGCGTCAAAGGCCTGGAACAAGTTTCAGGGTGGTTTGGCCAACTGGTTGGAAGGTGTAGCTGCAAACCGCTACCTTCCCTTCGTCTCAAAAGTCGTGAAATGGCGGTACGCGAGCTCGGCCATCGGCTTAGGTCTGCTGATCTTAGCCCTTTCTTTGATCGCCTCTGGACGGGTCGTTTTTGGCTCTTTTCTTGTATTTTCTTATAATTCAGCATTGTTTCTATTCCTTTCCAGAGTGCCATAGGTTGTGTACCATGCCTGCCATTTTTAATCTTTCTTTAGCTCCGTATTTGATCACCGTTCAGTGAAGCAGTTGAGCTGTAAGTGTTGGACGTTTAAGTGCTTAATTTTCGTTTTTACGGCACGGTGGACGTTTATGAGGCCGTTTGGCGCTATTCAGTAAAAACAGGAATTAAGCATGGACAGCTAAAGTAGCGCATATTTTTCAAATTGAAGTCAACAGGGGGAGGGGTGGTAAAAATGGCGTTTGCCTGGCGCTGCTGTGCAGCCCTGCGCTGGCGGAGTTGCAGCTGCTCACCGAAGACACCCCGCCCATGAGCTTCATGCGCGACGGCGAGGTCAGCGGCTTCTCCGTCGAGGTGGTCCGGGCCCTGCTGGCGCGCACCGGCGACAGCGGAAAGATCGAACTGATGCCCTGGACCCGCGCCTTCTACCTCGCCCAGCAGCAGGCGGACATCGCCCTGTTCTCCACCGTGCGCACCCCGGAGCGTGAGGGCAAGTTTCTCTGGGTCGGCCCCATCGTGGTCGGGACGACCTGCTTGGACGGTTTGGAGCCAGACCAAGAAGCTCGAGGCGCACGATGCGGTCTTCCCCATCTCGAGCGGTTACGGCACGGCGGTCGCAATCCGGGAGCCGTACCTGGTCATCGGCGCGCGCGACGACTCGCCCACCGGGGAGTGGGCCGCGGGCTCGGTCTACGTCTACGAGCGTCTCGGAGGGGACTGGGACTTCCACTCCAAGCTCCGCGCCCCGATCCCGGTCGCCAACGACGACTTCGGCAGGTCGGTCGCCGTGGACAGCGACACGCTCGTCGTGGGCGATCCCTACAACGACGAGCTATTTTTGTCTTTCTACTCCATTGTATTCATTTTTTTTTATTATTATTATTATCACTAATTTGCTTACATTTTTGCTCAGTTAGATTGAGCTGCAGCCTAAAGGACCAAAATGTAATGTGCTGCAAGTAAAACTCGCTAGACAGTATTATTAAATATTTCACGTCATTTTCAATGGTTAAGCCCCCCCATACCGGAGGTACTTATTCCTGGGTCTTATCGTAATCAGTGGGTTGTATCTGACTAGGAACTGCTATCAGATCACATGAAGCAGATGTGTCATGGATGTGTCACATTTTTTTTCAGTGCCTGGGATGGGTGGAATTGCAGGAATTATTGATTGTCCTCTTCTCAAATTTTCTAAAAATCCTAAGATTCCAATATTTGCAGTAAATGTCTTGTCTCTTTTGTTTAATTCAGCAATTTCTGTACTCTCTGATGCTTCGTCAAAGTTTTTGACATCTGTAAATGCTGCACTTGATACTGCAGATCTTTCAACTAATCCTAAAATCTCTCCCTCGTCTGAGCCAATTTTGATATATTCTCCAACTGATAGTGCTCTTGAAGTTATTGCTGTTACAAAGGTAGGTTTTGATTCTGAATGTCGTGTAAGGGCTAATTATAAAGGAAAATAAAATTTCTAGTACCCTTTTTAAGCTACCAAAAAAAAACGAGGAAACCTAGGCCCCCTCCCTCGCTAATTTCATCCCAATGCCACCAGATCAAAAATTGGACATTTTATTCAGCATAGTAAAAAAACCTAATAACTATGTCTTTGGGGACGACTTACTCCCCCACAGTCCCCATGGGAGGGGTTACAAGTTACAAACTTTGACCAATATTTACATATAGTAATGGTTATTGGGAAGTGTACAGACACTTTCAGGGATATTTTTTGAAAGGCTTGCATAGAAATTGCAAAAATTGGTTTTATAATATGAAATGGTTTGATTTTTTTCCCGTAAATGTTTAATACTGATTCAGAGTGAGGGTGACATATCAGGAGTCATATTTACACTATTGATTGACTATATATTGTATAAAAATTCATGAAGATCTGTCAAACCGTCATTTGGTTTTGTATCACTATTGACAATTACATAAGCATCCAATCCCCCCCCCCTCGCCTAAAAACTTGAGGTGATTCTAAGACCACTATCCTCTCTTTACATTATTCAATTTTCCAGTTGCTTGTTATAATTTTGCGAACGCGCAGCAGATGGTTGTAGTTCGCTTTTTGAATGTGCGCACTTGAAAAATAACGCTTCCCGTTACTGTAGCCTTATGCCGGAGCCACATGCTAGTCACACCTGTTGAGATAAGAGTTAAAATTTATCCTTGATTTAAATGTCACACTTGAACTACACAAGTGGAAAATTAAAATGGCAGGATTTTGGCTTGAATAGTCATAAGCATATTAAACATATTGTGTATATATATTGTATATATTAGTATAAACATATCATATTTTAAACATACTAGTATAAACACTATACGACTTCAAAAAAAAAGCCATTAGATCAATACGGCAAAGGAGTATAGACAATGGAATCTTATTAAAATTTTTTTATTATAATTGCAAAAAAAAAGAAAAACAAAATCGACTCAATATAGAAATGCAGGAAAAAATAATCCCAAGAAGCTATCTTCGAGTTCCTTAAAATGAGTCTCAATTATATTGTTCGTTGGAAAAAGTGAGTCTTAAAACTACGGCCATAACATTCACACTGCTGGGACCACGGATCTTATTGCTGTCACTGCAAACCAATTATTGATGTGAAAAATATATTGGTATATATTATAGACAAACATTTCCAGGTTAAAAAGTTGAGTCTGACATATAGCAAATACGCTGTGGCTAGTATATAAAAACAAACAAAACAAAAACCTTTAACATTCAAGTTCATTGCTACAAACGAATCAGAGGCAGCGCTCTAACGTTGCCTGAAATAAGGAATCATAGACCTTCAATGTATTATATTTTTTCTAGTCGTATTTCCTTTATTTCCGTTAGGAAATAACGGAAATACAAATACAATACAATACGGAAATACAATAAAGGGCGTAGTTCCGTTATCTTAGGACAGCTGTAAAGTGCCTTTGATATTTATTATTTTATATCTTTACATTACCAATTAAATTGCTGTTTTGAAGGAATGGCTTTATCTTGCATAGGCCACCACTCCCCTGCACCCATTCACACACACACAAGTAAACCAACCAAATGAGGAATAAAGTTTTTGCCTCCCACTTTTGATTTGTGACTTTTCTGTTTAATTTATGTTGCGTTAATGGTAAGTGGATAACACGAGCTCTTTGTTCTGTTTGCTCGCTCTAGGAGGAGTAAATGACTGAACAAGTGGTTACAAGAATTGGTAAAAATTTCCGGACCATCAGTGTTTCTATGACAGGATAAAATTTGGCAGATGGTGCCTGGTCGATCAATTCATCACAAGACACTTCCATCATTTTGTCTTTGTTATTCCTTGTTTGTTCCGGTATGGACGCAGAGCTGCGACGTCGAGCTGTTAAGGGCAAAGTTTCTTCAATAGAAGCGAGTATTGAAACAGAGGAGTCTGATGATGTAGCAGCGTCGGAAGTGCCATCGTCTTGGGGTTGGAGAGGCGACACAATAAACACATTTCGATCCCTATGGTACGAGTGTACCAGAACTTTGTTGTTAGTCGCCTCGACCCTGGACAGGATGGACGACTACGTGTTCAACAACGCCCTGGCGCTGGACGAGCTGAAGAAAAGCGGCACGCTGCTCAAGCGCTTCCCCGACGAGGTGCTGCTGGCCATGCAGCAGGAAACCGAGCAGGTGCTCGGTGAACTGGCCGCGCAGAGCGAACTGAACGGCCGCATCTGGGCCTCGATGCAGGCCTTCCAGGCGCTGGCGACCTCAATGCAGGCGCTGTCGGAGAAGGAACTCTACGACTGGCGCTGAATGGACGGCGCCTGCGGGCTCCGTTCGTCGTTCGGGATGCTGAATAAAATGGCTATCTCAGAATTTTGATCCGGTAACTTTGGGAAAAAATGAGCGTGGGAGGGGGCCTAAGCGCCCTCCAATATTCTGGGTCACTTTAAAAGGGCACTACAACTTTTAATTTCCGTTAGAATGAACCCTTACACGACATTCTAGGACCAATGGGTCGATACGATCACCCCTGGGGAAAAAACAAACAAACAAAAAAACAAACAAATAAACACGCATCTGTGATCTGTCATGTTGCAAAAATTACAGAATTCCAGATTTTTGTAGCTTCTAAATTTTTTTTCGTGTCAAACAGCTTCTCCAACTGGGCAGGCGAAACACCTTTACCATTGTCTTTATACACGATGCGTACATCATCATTGTCATCGGTAATTTGAATATCTATCACACCTTTATTGATGCCCTCGAAGCCATGTATTAGCGAGTTCATAATCAAATTGGTGAAGATCTGGCTAATGGCACCTGCAGGTAAATTAAGAGTCAAATCGACAGGACAATCAATGTTAACCTCGTGGGCTGTTTTTTTCAGCTTTGGGTGCAAGGAGCGCAGTACTTCACGAAGATATTGGTTGAAGTTTATTGTTGCCGAAGCAGGTCCGGGCAGCCGTAAACGCCGTCCGCCGTCGAAGGCGGACGGGAAGTCAGGAAAGGGCGGATGAGCTTCAAGGCCAGTGTTTTGACCCTCTACCCGCAGATGTTTCCGGGTCATCTGGGCGAATCCCTTGCCGGCAGGGCACTGGAGCGTGGCGACTGGTCGCTCGAAGCGACCCAGATCCGGGATTTTGCCGGCGACCGCCATCGCAGTGTCGACGACACGCCGGCCGGCGGCGGCGCCGGAATGGTTCTGAAGCCCGATATCGTGGCCAAGGCGATCGATGCCGTGCAGCACTTCTCATCAGCCTCTGCTCCTCCTTCAACTCCATGGCTCGTGTACGCCAACTGCACCATGCCCTCGCCATCTCCCGTTGCAGCATCCTTGCTACACATCGACGCACAACCCTTGCACCAGCCACATGTCCTCTCCAGCTCTCCCACCCCACCCGTACCTCCCGACTGACCCACACACCCATAGCCTCTGCCAGTCGTGCCCTCGCCTCCATCTGGCTCCTGCTCACCTCCAGCCAGCCACGCAACCCACGACCCAACAACCACCCTCCCATCAGCCCCACCGCAGCACTTCAGCAAGAAATGACCAAACTACCAGTGCTTCCACTAACCATGAATTTTGTGGGGTTTCCGCGAGCTTCCCAATAGAAAATTAGGCTCTCTGGTATTAATACAAAAATTGTCTATTTAAAATTTCTATAAGAATTGTCTATAGCGATGTCTGTTTAATTTTAACGTTTGTGCGTTGGCGAACGTTAATTTTCGAGGAATTTCGGCAAACACAACTTTTTTCAGATTTATTCTGGAAACCTAAAAAATGTGAGGATAGTGAAGGTACTTTAAATGGTCCCTGATCCCTTGGGTGAAAACTTGAAGGATCGCGCAACAGGTGGTAGAGCTGCGGCGACGTGTGAGTCTCTTTCGCCGGTGGCTGTCCATAGGCACCTTCGGTAATGAGATGCAATTTCCACGGCCCCACACGATACGCGCGTAGTTCACCGGCCCGATAAAATGGCATCTCAGTTCGCGCGCTTGGTGCCTGTTGCAACAGGGTTTGAGTTAGATCTTCACCATCTACCGCCACACCCTCCCCCAGGACGCCAGAATTTTCCATCTCAGCGCCACTCAGCGTAACCAAGGTTATAAATAGATCTAGGGTTGAGCCCATATATATACGGGGCAATTTCTCTTCGTTTTAAGTTTTAATATTGCTCCTTACTTTTAGTTAAAAAAACATTTTTTTTTTAATTTAATCACTGGTAGAGTCTATGTTGACCAAAGTACACGTACGACTCTTCTGAATTTTGACCTCACTAGACAAATTTCTGCAAACCTATGCGCTTTTCTACTAGGCGACACGTGTCCCACGGCCGTCTTTGCACTCAAAATTAAATAAAAAGAACAAGTTTTTGTAACGGAAAGTAAGGAGCGACATTAAAACTTAAAACGAACAGAAATTACTCCGTATCTCTGCTCACTTCAACATCCCCCTCAACATACCCTGAAAGATTCAACTTAATACCCTTAACCTTTCCTTAGATATTGCTCATACGCCCTTTTAATAGCCTGTAAGCACATAATTTGTTTGGATTCTGTTCAAAATCCCCGCAAAATTTCTTGAAAGTTTGTCGCAGTCGCACCCTCGTACTCGTGTATCTGAGCCCGTGTGCAACTTGACCCCCATGCAACTGAACACTCGTGAAACTAAATCCTCGTTTATCTAAACCGTCGTGCAACTGAGCCCCCATGCAACTGAACAATTTTGTGGCAATCACGCCACGCTCAACGCAAATGGCACCGGTGCTTTCAAGGTCACCACACGCGAGCCCGGGCTGCGCACCGTGCTCGAACCCTTCGAGGGCTGGTGGGGCGAGGCCGAGCACAACATCACCCGCGCCGAGCTGACGCCGATCCAGAATCCGGCGACGGCGCTGGCGGCGCTGCTCTCGGGCGACGTGGATTTCATCAACCCTGTGCCGATCCAGGATGTGGCGCGGTTGGCCTCGAACCCCGACGTGAAGGTGGTGCAGGGTATCGAGGCGCGAGTCATCATGCTGGGCTTTCGACCAATTCCAGCGTATGGGTGGCCTGCATGCGATCCCAGAAATCTGCGTCACTAGGATCGCCGTTCAATACATTGCGCCCCGTTGACCTCTGGTTTTTTGCGGTAATGTGATCAATGTCTATGCCTAATACTGTATCACCGTGCATTTCCCGCATACTGTCATAGGCGCCGGTACCGATACCGCCCATACCGATTATTGCAATGGTTGCGTCTTTAATATCCAGTAATTGATCATCGGCAATCAGTTTATCTCTTTGTAGATGTTTCCAGAAAGGCCGATGTCGTGTGTAAAGCGGTGAGAAAGCAATTCTGTTACCAATTGTACAAAAATCATATAAAAATGTCTTTAGGGTGGACACAATCCCCCAGAGCCATTAGAAAAGAGTTGTAAGTTATGCCCAGAGCATGTAAGGTTTCTTTTGGAACGGGTGGATGTATAAACCTTGGATTTGATGGAGCTCATTTGATTGAAAGTCGGAAGCTTTAGTGCCCTTTTTTAAGAATCGAAAATGAATGGAGGGACGTCAGCCCCTCTCCCAAGCCTATCATTCCCAAAAACATCTCCAATCGAAATTTTATAAGAGCTATTTTCTTCATTGCCCGCTATCGTCCCGGCATGAAACCACTCACCAAGCAAATTGTGGAGGATATTGAAGCAACATTAAAGAAAGCGTAACTCCTTCAACAAATAGCCTTACTTTTTTCATTTGTCTTTAAACATGGAGCGTGACGCCGTATCTCAAAAAGTTGCACGCGGTCATACCCGTTCTTTTTTAAGCATTGGCGGAGATATACGAATTCTCGGAATTCTCTTTGTCCTTTCAGGATTCATCGACCTGTGGTGGATTCTCTCTTACCCTGATTATGCCCTCAAAGTCTTTGGAACCACCTTTTGGGTCGAAATATCCATTTGTGACCGAAAAATCTAGATTAATCTTTTTGCCGCCATCAGTCGTCATTTCCACTACAGCCATTTTTCTCATCCTTGATCTTGAGATAATAATTTCACGAAAAACTCTCTATTCTCCTAGTGCTCTCCGGTTTCTCGAATAACTAATCATAACATAGAAACAAATTTGCCAAGATGAAAAATCACTAAAACATTCGTTTTCCGTACAAAAGAAAGTCATTTGGCCGAGTATAGTATGCTTTATCAAGAAATCCGTTTAGAAATCTACGTCCAGAAAACATATCGCGAACTATTAAATATATTTTCTCAGCACCAAGGGCACCAAGGCTGAAACTGAAGCCACAAAAACCCGCAGTATTTAAAAAAATATGATTGATTAAGCATAAAAAAACAATGATGGTATTAATCCGGATTCGCATTAGATGAACGCAGCAAAGTATTTCAAAGGCCTGACAGGTTTCACTACCTAAGAGCGATGCCAAGATTATTCTAGTAATTCTAAATGGTTTTTGTAAGAGTTCGACACCATAGCACGAGCATACCAGCAGTAACGAAAAAAAAACTGTAAAATTCGAATTCTTAACAATAAAACAAAATCTATTTATATTTTTGGTTACGATTAGCACTTGCTACGGTGCTTATCTCTTACCCAGTAGAAACTCGAGAATTTTGATCTATAGAATCAGACAATCTTCGGCTTGGTGGAAAGCCAAATTGTAACTTTATTTTAATAAATATTTAGTTCGTATTTTTGGTTAGGTTAGATTATATTTTGCATACAGCCCTGTTATATTTAGCACCAACTCATTTCCTCTAATGTGAAAATTTACAGCCCAAATTTTATATATCCTATCCATCTCCCAAGCGCGTTAGTTTCTCCTTTTTGAGATATGGCGACCAGATGACAGTGGCGTATTCAAGATGGGCCTGACGTAGCTTGTGTATGCTGAGATCTTTGAGTGAATGTCAAGGTATCGTAGGGAGTGAGTGAGTAGCCAATATTTCTCGACCAAAATATTTGCATAGTTCACTTTGACTGGTCAATGGCTGTAATTATCCTCGCTCTTTCTTCTTTAGGTTTTTTTTTTTTTTTTAGAGCCGAGCCACTTCTAACTTATAGTTCGTTACCACAAGATGTTTGAAAAGAGGCCAACTTTCGCACACCCCCTTCCATCGAGAGGAAAACATGGATCTGGGATCCTTGCTAGGGTGCATTGACTGGGTTAATTACTTTCTAAAATAACGTTTAGGTTTTCAATAACAAAAAGGTACCTTTTGTACCAAAAAAAGTACAAAAAAGTATTATATGCTATCCATAGTGCTCATTAGTTAATTGCAATGTACTCATTAGGTCAAATTAATGTTAAAGAAATACGGATTCATTAATAGAAAATACTAATTAGCGCTTGGAGATTTGTGGGAAATTTTTCCCACAAAAGCAGCAAATTTCACGCAATGCGTCCTTACCATGTTTGTTAGGTCCTAATTTTTTTCTCATTTGCCCAAGTAAGAAACAATTTGCCGTGAAACGTGTCATTAATTTGGCATGTGCCCTATTTTGTTGAATAGTCTTAGAATATGATTCCTTCTATGTGATCAATTGTTTGTTCTTTTTAATGTTATCTTTTCTTCTTCTTCTTGTTGTAGTATAAGAATTTGGGATTAATAGATTGAGAATATCAGGTCATTTTTCCATAAGAGCTGTAACCAGCTCCAGCTCTCCGTTTGCAAATTAAAAAAAAAAATAAAGAAAAAAAGTGCTTTAAAGTATGTCCAAGGTAGATACTTTCTCCGCAACCCGTGCAGGATGGTTGGTGGTGAGCTGAATAATCCCATGGCCCAAACGAATGTTTTTCGTGCGTTGGCTTGCGGCAGCAAGAAATACTTCTGGTGCAGAGGAGTGGGAGTATTCCTCCAAAAAGTGGTGCTCTACTTCCCAGGCGTATTCGTATCCCAACTTGTCCGCCAACTCGATCTGCTCTAACGACTGCTGAATCAGTTTGTGCTCACTGAAGTCATCCCAGTCGCGCGGCAGCTGATGCTCGTAAAAAATTCCAAATTTCATGCTTGTCGTCAGCTGCTACAGTACACCAATTTTTTTTCCTTCTGTTTACTGGCCCGTAAATGTAAAGAATTGCCTAGAGTAGGCTATACTTTTTCGACTATGGTTTAGCACAATCCATGAAACCTAAAAAATAACTTCAGGAAAAGTGTAAAAAAAAACAAGACAAATAGTCTCAGTGCAATGGCGGATCCAGGGGAGAGGTGGGGGACCCCAACCCACAAAGCTTTTTTCTGGTGCCCTTATTCCTTGTTTTCTTCTGTCTTTCACTATCTTTTAAAATAAATGTGTCAATTAGGTCAATGGTACTTTATCCTGAAAAGGGGGGATAAACACCCTAATATCAAGGACAATTCTATTTTGCTGTGGAAAGCAAACTCTCTTTACGAAAAAAAATAACAGCACAATCGCTAATTACTTCAAAGAGGGTAAAAAGTTAGATAGAAAATGAGTTAATAATTTGGCGATGACTTGACCGGATAATTGCATGCTCTAAAATCCATAAAAAGGGCTTCACACCTGTATCTATATTCTTAATAAACGCCCTACTTTTGCCAGAAATCCCAAGAAACAATGGGGAAATTAAACTTTTCACAAAATTTCTGCCGTTTTTTAACGTGGTTGCGCATTGAATTTTCAAATTGGCGTTTTTATGGAGAAAGGGGGGGGGGGTCCTTCATGGCATTTACGGTGCCTTTTCACTTTTATGGCGGCTCAATTTTAAACCAGGTATCTGGTAAAACTGCTAATCAGTAGATAACAACTGCTTGAGATAATTTTATAGACAAGGTAGAAATCTAGTTTGTCTAAGTCACCTCATTGTTACACCTGCCAATAAAAAGCAAGGATTTATGAATGATAAGCGCTCTTTTTTATATTTGACGTCAACATTGTATTACAGGTCTCGTCAACTCGGCGAACGAAGGGGAGACCCCGCGAGTCCATAGCGTGCTCCTCTTCGGCGGGGGGCGAGGTCGATTCTCGAGGCCCGATCCTCGCTCGACGGTCGGTTCTCCTGCTACGGCGGACAGCGCGATCGCCGTCGGAGCGTGGACGCAGCGGTGTTGCTGGACGAACTGGCGCGGCGAGAGCTGGAGCTACGGTCGACTCGAAGGTCGAATCGACCATCTCGCGTTCTTCTCGAGCCAGGGGCCAAGGATCGATGGTCGTCAGAAACCTGAGATCTGCGCACCTGGCGCTGGGTTGTTAACACGCCGGTCTGAACGGTATGTCGGTCGTCACTGAGCGTCAAGAAACAAAACCGGCGAGCAAACGATAACGTCACGTTATGGCAGCTCCCGCTATTCAGGTGCAAGGCGCGCCATTACCTGAAGTTATCGTTTGTGGAACATAAAAGTTGATTGTCGCGTGACGTCGCTTGTCATTAGATCTTGCGTCGTTCGTCTTTGTGTTTTGTTTCGAACCACGACAATTATTAATAGGTGAGGCCTATGCGATTTGAAGGAATCTATACCCCGGTAATTACGCCCTTTCGTGGAAAAAGTATGTTTATTAACCCCAAAAGTAAAAATTAATGGGACCGTTGGTTCCAATTTGGGACGTTTGGTACGGTTTCTAAAATCTTCAGTGTGTAAGCGTACAGGTAAAAATAATGAGACCGGGAAGTTGCACAAATGAAACGTGTGGACCACATTCGCCACCTTAAACTTAGGATATCAGAGAGCCCTAATGTAGACATTTGAAGCCCCAATTCAAGAAAGTAGTATATTTTTTATTTAATCCAAGAAGGATGATCACAGATCCCGGTTTGTCTTTTTCTCATGACTGGGCTAATGGCATCAGAATTACGCTCGTGCGTGCCTCGGGAGGCACTCGCTGTGGAATTTCGGCATCTTCTCGGACCGCAGCCCCCGCGAACACGCAACGCGGCGGTCTCCGCTCCAAGCGGCGCTCTAGGCTAGAGCAACCACGGTTCCCCTCGCAACCGAGGGCCAAGCCGTGGAGACCTCGCGTCCCACTTCAAACCACGCAGCCCGACGTACATATGATTCAGGTCACCGATTTTCACAAAGCCTATGATCAGACGGTAGCCGTCGCCGGCCTGAGCTTTCATGTCCAGCCGGGCCAGGTCTAATTTTTTATATTCTTGTTTTCTTTCTTTTTTTTTTTATTGTTTTTTGTCTGAATCATGATGGTCATCATGAATCATGATAAGGCTGAAAATCAAACATAATTTAAAAAAGAAAATTACAGAAATGGTATCCAAGTTTAAAATGTATTGAAAGCACCCGCTAGCATACATTGAGATGTAAATTTGTTAAATCTAAATAAGTTCATGAGCAAGATCACTATTTTGTTAAAAATAAAAGTTAAATCGATCAGATGTGATTTATTCAATACATTTTTACACGCAAACAGATACATATTTTTGTAGAAAATTAGCTATAATGCACAATATGCTGCATTACAGACAGGGGGAGGGTGGAGCTAGGGGCAATAAAATATGTGCAATGGACATATTAGTCTGTAGAACCAGCCCTGAAAGTATCATATTCTAAACTTAACCACTTCCCAAGATATCAAAAAGTAGCTAAACTAGGATTTTATTGCCAACTTTTACATCTAATTAGTTTTAATAGATCTTTTTTACTTTAAAACATAGGCCTTGAATTAAAGCAATAGACAAGGTAGCCTAATAAGTTACCTTTTGCAAAACATATAAACAACTCAATTTTTTACTATAACACTTCTATATTTACAAAACTGACGTTTACATTTTAAAATTACTGCTTTCTCAATAAGAGGGAGTTGTCAGCCGCTGAGCACCCACAGATTCAACGTATTTGCGCCAATACTATTGTTCAGTGTCCGTTAGGAGAGGGGGAGGGTGGCAGTAGCAAAACTCGTGTTTGTAGTATTTTTGTTGGTTTTAAGTTTGATTTGTATATTCAGTTTCAGTTTTACTTGTTGTATGTTTGTTGGCTATGATTGTGTCTCTAATTTCTGTTCGTTTTCGGTTTCATTTGTCATCCGAGTTACACAATTGTCTTGTCCGTCCGGGCAAGACAATTGTACAAATATCCAGTGCTTTTGATTATAATGCTGCCACAAACTTCTCTCAGGCAACAAAAACAGGGGTGCCATGGACGTCTCGCGACTACTGGATAACTTAAACGACAAACAGCGCAGTGCCGTAGCTGCACCGGCTCAGGATATGTTAGTTCTGGCTGGCGCAGGCAGTGGTAAAACCCGCGTTCTGGTGCATCGCATTGCCTGGTTGATGGAGGTTGAAGGACTGGCTCCCCATAATATCTTGGCGGTAACGTGACCGGGCCGGATCTGATGCCCGACGACGGGCTCAAGGTCCGGCTCGTTCCCGATCGGGAGGCCGGCACGCTCACGATCTCCGACAACGGCGTCGGCATGAGCGAGCAGGAGCTCATCGCGAACCTCGGTACGGTCGCCCGCTCGGGCACGCGCGAGCTGGCGCAGAAGCTCAAGGAGGCCAAGGAGTCGGGCGACATCTCGCTGATCGGCCAGTTCGGCGTGGGCTTCTACAGCGCCTTCTTGGTGGCGGATCGCGTTGAGGTGGTCTCGCGCGCGGCGGGAGAGAAGCAAGCCCTGAACGATTGTCATTTTGCACTTTAGGCGTTTTTGTGACAGCGGGTGAAAACATTGAAAAAGGGAGATTTTGTTCAGTTGATATTCTCAAAATATTTGCACTGTGCTTATGTGTACGATGAATTGAACTATGAATTGAAATTGATTTTTGAATTGAACTATGACACATACTTTTGTAGTTTTTACGATAGGGTTGATTTTCTCGACTGTAATTTTCATTGTGGTCTTTCTGACCACATTTGGTACGGGACCGATTTTGCTGTTAACATCTATTAAACGAATGTCCATATAATTGGCACTTCTCCATAATTAATCTTATTGATAAAAAAAAAATATATATATAAATACTTTTTAGGAATGAGGTCTGGGAAACCACATCAGAATCAGCACAAAGAGGAGGAATCAGTATCAAAAGAAATGTTTTGGTATTGCCCCATCGCCTTTAAAAAGATTAAGAAACAATATATGCTTACCAATATAAGAAACTGGATGCTTACCAATATTTTATATATAAAAAAAACAAGTTGTTTTAACTTTAAGTAAGGAGAGACACTAAGACTCAAAAGAACAGAAAATATTCCGTATATGAAAGGGGCTCTTTGATAACTACGCTTTCGCTTATATTTTGCATTGTTCAGACAGAAATGCTCTGAAAGCAACACTTTTATCCATATGGCAGCATTGTTGTAAAATAAGAAATGGGGCGATTATAGTTCTGAGATTTAGTTGTGTTGTTATGCTGTGCAGCAACAAGCTATTTCTAACTGTGGCTGTTTTTGACCTATTAGACAAATAAAAACGTCGACGCCTCAATCTTTTTCAAAAATCAGCTATAAATCTAAGGAAATCAGACAGATTAATAAGGACATAATTATGCTTCCGATGGAGTGATCGTCCAATATGCATATTAAAACAGAACATTTGTTACCATTTTACACTGTTACCAAATAATCTCAATCAATACAAATGTGACCAAAATAAAATTCAAAGAAAAAAAACGCAAATTAAGACCATATGAGAAAACGAAACATACAAAATCCATCGGAAATACACTGTCACAGGTCAGGGACTCGTATTTTATATCAACAAGGAAAGCAAATCATCCAAAAGTTTCACTAAGCGTTTCAAGATAATTCTTTCGGTATTTACTTAAAAGTTAAAACTTAATTTATAAAGTGCTAAGTTAATTTCTTCAAATAACTTAAATGGAGCGTTAGACGGGAGTTGACAAAGATAAATTATCGCCTTCATACAGACGCCATCAAATTGTTAATGCCGCCTAAGATCGATAAATTGAAGCAGCGGTTTGTTTACGCCAATGAAGCAGACCTTATTAATGTTGCGCTTTTTGGCATGACAGCCAAGGAATGGCGAAGCAATAATCCGGATAAACAAGGAAACATCAGAGATCATGCAAGTATTGAACAACTAACCGTTCTTGCCAATTTGGAAAATCTCAACGCCTACTTTATTAAAAGTGGCTTCCACGCTTAGTTCTTTTCCCCGGTTCATTTTAGAGTTTCAAACTCCAAAGTGTCTTATTAGAAGTTTTCTCGAATATTATTGTTATTTTAACTTTCAGGTCATTTACATTTTTTTTAATTTTCGTTTCTTTATTTCATAAATAATTACAGCAGGAATAATTGGAGGAAAGGCAATACACCCTTGTCCGAGGAGACTCGTGAAATATTATTTCAAATATGCAGATCTTGCAACAGTGGAAAAAAGGATAAAACTTTTTTTTAGCCCTACAACATTTTAATTGACACCTCCCCCCCACACACACACCGCCGCAAGACGCTACGCCGGACCGAGACCCGAGTGATCAAATCCAGAAACCGAACCACCGGAAACTAAGAAGCGGCCACGGCCAACCGCTCTTCCAGCGGCGGGACAGATTTGGCCGCGATGGGTTCTTTCTTGAGGTTCTGTTCCTCAAACTCACCACACCAGCCTTTGATCTCCGTGTCATTGAAGATCTTGCCGATCACGCGACGCAACAAGCCTTTCAAACTGGCGTTCTCCAAGGCTCGTAACGAACGGATGGCTTCCTCTTTGTAAGATTCCAAGAGACTCTCAGCCCGTTCATTCCGTGTCTAACACCGTCGACCAGTAAGAACTGTCAGTATTGCGAATTGCGTATTTGATTTGAACTCGATACCGAACCTCAAATTGCGCATCAGCCGATTTCGCACAATAGCTGGTTCCACAAAAGGCGATTGCGGTGAAAAGAGCGACAGTCATTAATCGTTTCGATTTCACTATTTGGTTCTCCTGAAATGCTAATAGTTAGATTTGCACTACAGGTTCATTGCCGTCTTTTCATTCCAGCGGTCAATGAATTGATTCAGAATTGGTGATTCCGCTCAACCGGGGAAGGGATATAGGATTTTTTAGAAATCACAATTTTTTCAGAAGTGTTTAGGGAAAGAGTCCGTGGGGGGCATATACCTTTAAAATAAAGAAGTGATCCCTCGCCTATTCCCCAATGGCCTGACCCGTGGCTCTCAGATATGCCCCTAGACCCTGGCCCAGCGTTTTATTTCTGTCATTGATTGTTGAAACAGGTGGAAAGACCTTCAAAATGAGGTGTCACCTGACATATGCAGCCCCCTGTTTAAAAAATAGGGCTAATTTAAAGAATATACTAATTTTAATTATTTGAGATAATAATAGAGTAAGTGTATCGAAAAAAAGCTTTAAAATTAACCGTTTATTTTGTAATGGAGCACGTGACGTTTCAGGAATAAGTGCACCACCCCCTAGTATTGCTGTCTAGAGACCAAGAAGTTGAATGTGCAATTTTATATGGTTTTATATCAGTAGGCTATCTTGTAATTTTTAGTCGACCGCAGCTCGGCCTTCTTTGGGGAAAAATTGTAGTTTTGTGCAAAACAAATGGCAAAAACGCAACCTTACTGTGTCACAATCGTTTTGGCAACTTTAGTTGCCAGGAGCAGGAGAGCTTTTTATTTCTGTTCCGTCCGGCGGATATATGATCGCGATCGCCGGCGACGAAATCATCGCCGATCCGTCATCCATCGTCGGCTCCATCGGTGTGGTATCCGCCGGGTTCGGCTTTACCGAACTCATCAAGAAAATCGGCGTCCAGCGACGGGTCTACACGGCCGGCAAGAACAAGGTCAGCCTTGATCCTTTCCAGGCGGAAAAGAAAGCCGATGTCGATCATTTGAAATCACTGCAGGCCGATGTCCACCAGGTGTTTGTCGACATGGTCAAGCAGCGTCGCGGCGACAAGCTTGCCGACAATGACGACCTGCCCCCCCTCCTAAAAATGTATGCATACTTCCCAATAACTAATACTATACGTAAACAATTGACAAATTTTGTAACTTAAAGACCATTCCCCAGGGGCTGATGGGGGTCAGAATATCTTCAAAGGCATAGTTATTCGGCCTTTCAACAATGCTGAACAAAACGGCTACCTCAAAATTTTGATTGGACGATTTTGATACAAAACTTGCCTGTCAAAGTTTTGTACCTAGTTGCCCTCCAGTTTTTTTGGTCACTTAAAAAGGAAACTATAACTTTTAATTTCTGTTTCAATGACCCTCTTATGCGCTAAAGAAAGAATAAAATTCCCCAAGTTCCTTATATTTGATCCCCGAGAAGTACCAGCCAGTGGAGCAGAAGTAGGTGCAGTTTTCGGGTTTTCTCGAGCGTTACAATCAAGTTCCACTCCCATTGCCGCCCGGCAAGTCTATAAGTGACGGAAGCCAACCTAATCCTGCCCCTGATAGACATTCTCCACTACCCCATTCCTTAGTTCTGATGAACCCTCCCCCCAATTACATGCCAGAAGAACAAAATGATTTCTTACGAGTATGTGAAGAGAAGATCTATCGGTGAATGATTTTCCAATTTGCGAATACAAAAAAGTCCCAGCCAAGCAAAGACAAACGCGCCAAACAACACACAAAAGAAAGCAAGAGGATTTGAGGGTTCAAAGAAAATGGACGCAAGCAAAATCCCCACAACTACTCCAGGATACGTCGCATGCGCTAAAGCTTCCCCAAGGAGTGAGCGACGACGCACAAACGCAAGCACCCCAATTAAGGATGAGGCCAAACACATCAGCATCGCACCGAGAGTCGGAGCGCGCAGGATGGGGTCGGTAAAAAATTGCCAAAAAGAAAGCGAGTTCATTTCAACGGGGGCAAGTCCTGACAAAATGTTGCTTTCGTTTTAACGTAGTTGTAGAATAAAAGTATGCTTGATTTTGCATGCAAGTAATGCCACAAATGCTGATGCTTGGACATATTTTCCAGAAGTATTGATTGTAATGACTAGACTGTGGTTTCTACAAGACTGACTGCCGACAAATGATATACAACGACACTACCTGTTGATGCATTGGATTTAAAATTTTCCATTTAAAGGTGCTTCGAAAATAATTTTATCCATAGCCTCATTTTAATACAGAATTATTTAAATTAACTGAAAAGTTTCCGTCCCTCCTCTACGTCAACTGTACCCGTCCACTTCTGATACGATCATTGGATATCACCTAACCATTATTATTTTTTCAGTCATTTGTACATATTTTCTATATCGGCATGGTGGTTTAAAGTTATCCGAAGTTATAATTCAAAAAAGGGATTTAATTGTTCTCGGCATAGGGATGTTTGTTCTCTTTATAAATATGGAATTATTATGGGGAACACCAAGCATTCATCCCGGCTCTTTTGAAGAGGCTCGCTCTTTACAAAATTTTGAGTTTGCAATATTTCTTCTTGAAACTATTTTAGGTTGTACCCGGCAGCTTCGCAAACCAGGATGGTTTCCCGGGTTTTTCGGGTAACGCCACCAAGCGTACCGCCGGAAGGAGAAGGCCGGATAAAACTATCCGGATGGCGCGCCAGGTTTTCCATGCGAGTTTTGTCACCCAAAATGCTGCCTTTGGTGATACTGCTGCTGGGGTCCACCGCCAGCACTGCGACGCGATAACCTTGTTCGATGAGATATAAACCGAACGTTTCAATCAAGGTGCTTTTTCCGGCACCGGGAACGCCGGTAATGCCAATACGGATGGAATTGCCGGTATGCCTTTTATGGAGATTGATTTTCAGACATTTTTGAACGGTTCTGGCTATTAAAAAATGAAGAATAAATGCCCGATAGGTACTATAAATGTCATCAACATTGTGGAATGAAAGGCGCACAAATATTTTAATTAGACTAGGGTCCTACACAAAAGATTTTGCGAGCAATATGGTTTAACTGAGGGTTTTTTCTAGTAAGAAGAAGTATTGATATACATTTTCAAATGTAAACCCGGTTCTTTTGATATATTGTAAGGTGAATGCGGGAGTTTGTTTAATCAGAAGCTCACAATAAGGCAACGTGACTTTTGTGCGAGTCGGACATTTTTGGGGGGAGAGGTGGGGCCCAACCATGTTACTCCCTGTATACGGCCCTGCCTTAAAAGCTACTTCAAAATAGGAAATCTTCTTATGTACGCCTAGTGGACGATGCCTTATACTTTTTTGTAAACAGGGTTTAATGACTTTTAGTCATTAACTTTTCTTTGCTTAAAATATTGCTTGTTTTTTTTTCAAATAAGTAGTAATATTTCAAATAAGGAGTAGTAATCAAATAAGGAGTAATTTTATATCTGGAATAAGGATCAATTTTAAATTGGCTCCTAATATGGCAATTCAATCTTCACTTAAATTTCAAACTGAGAAATTTATCAGAATACAATTAATTTTTTTATTTTATTTTATTTTATTTTATTTTGATACACACAATACAATACACAAAAGACAATAAACAAACAATTATACACAATTGAAAATTTTATTTATTTAAATTATCAAAAGCTTTTGAATGAATCCTGAAGATCCAAATTCTTTGGACGAACTATTGTTCACTCCAGAGAAAGGTATCTTCAAACATAAAAATATAGCAACTAGAAGAAAAAGAAGAAGTAGGAAGTTTGTAAGGTAAAGAAAACAACCTGAAGGTTTGTTGTGTCCATCAATGGGTTCTCATTCATATGCTGTAGAAGTCTTCCAGGAGTACATACCATGACATTGCATCCCTGTAATCTTTTCTGTTCAAACTTTAAATCTTTACCCCCTATGATGAGGCCTGCTGAAAATCCGTGATGTCTCCCAACATTTCGTAAAGTGTCGAAAATTTGATACGCTAACTCTCGAGTTGGAGTTATAATTAATGCTCCCAAGCCATCCATTGGGTTCCAACGTTCGGTAAACAGTATTTCTAAAACCTGGATCTGGGCGTGAACTTCCCCACTTGCGTCTTCAACTGGCCGAATAACCAAAACCCACTATGGAGAAAATGTGCGACGGTTAAGGGCATTTTTGCGCAGTCTTAGAACAGCGTTTGGCGATGAAACGGTTAAGGCCATCCTGTCGCTGACCATTGCGATCATCTTGTTCGCTGCTTTCAGCTACATGTATATTGAGGGTTGGGGCTTTATTGACGCGCTTTATTTTGCAGTGATGACGATCTCAACGGTTGGGTATGGAGACATCACGCCCCAAACCAATATCGGTAAGCTCTTCACTATTGTTTTGCCAGTCAGTTCCACAATAAAGCAATTATTAGCCCCTCGCAATTTGCCAAATGGTGCATCTCGCGGACCAATTTGTCTTCCAAAATACCGATGGAATATGGATTCATCTGTTCTTCAAGGATCATTAGTCAGTGTTAAAAAGGCAATTGTATCTCACACAACTTGAGGAATATTAAAGATTCTTTAATGTTAACACATTAAAGAATATGTAGTATTAAAGAATACCAGTTATTATATCAAATATTAATTGCTCTCACATAATGAATGAAATGTTAAACTTTAGAAGGCACACGTGTCGATGAATCGGGCAGGACTTCGCATGTTGCGACTCGATAATGAAAAGGATGTATTGGGGAGACCCTATTTGGATTTTGTGGGGGAACAAGATCAGGGAAGAATTGGGGCGCTACTCGATCAAGCATTACAGGGAACTTCCTGCACCTTCGAATTTTGGACAAGCGCTAGAGCCTGTTTTCAAGCCTCTTTCGTTCCCATTCTGGATTCCGGCGGAAGGGTGGAAAAAATTATGGGTCTGACCCAAGACATTTCTGAACAAAAACAGATAGAGGGAACCTTTCGAACGCTTGTACATAGCAAGTACGCATATAAATAAATTTTTTAGGCGTTTTGTAATTTCTTTTATAACCCCATCCCAAATTCTTTTTTGTGAATTGTAGATTTTTTCTTTTATCTTTGATTTATTTTGATTATTGAATCTAAAAAAGGAAGATTTCTAGACCTTGGGATCTAAAAATTATTGTGACGTCAATTGGGAATTTTCCTCTAGGATTGAATCTACAAGAATCAATGCATTATCTAAATTATGTTAGAAAAATTCAATACCTGCCAGCGCCTTCCTGATAATGACAATAAATATTTGTAATACATGTGTTGGCCCATTGTTTAGGATTACATTTTCAATGAGTAGTGTGTATGCCCAACCTCTAGTTTGATCAATTCCTTCTGTAAAGAACGGTGCTGGAATTTCGTTTGTGTATTCTTCATCAGTTAGTGATGAATATGGAGCAGAACCGCTATTGTGCCAAGTATCTAAAACATATTCTTCTCTCTTTGTCTTTGTACTACCACATTTTTTGCACTTTATTGTGATGTTATCAATCCATGGTCTGTGCAATTCAAAGGCTGGACCATCAGGAAGATTGTCAGCTGATTCGACAAGCTCTTTTAGAAAGACATTTTAATATCTTCCAGAAGAATTGTCTAAGGATAGCTTGAGGTACTCGTTTGAACAGCCGTATATCAAACAGTAAGCTGTACAAAAAATGTGGTTCGATTCCAAAGCTATAACGAGAGAAAGATTAAGAAGACTGGATCATGTTTTACGAATTATAGACTGCAGAACCTTGTGCTTCCAAGGCTAGACAAGAAGCAGGTTATCCCTGAATGGGATGACCTAGTAATGGTTCCTTTAATAAATTTTTGGTCTCAGCAAGGCGGGACAAACTCTTGAAGCTCATATTTCGTTGTTTAACAACGAAGGGACTTCTCAATTATCAACCTAAGAGTGAAAACTTGGTCGACACAACCTCTACCTTTTCTAAAACCACACTGTATTTCCCTTAAAACTCCGTCTACACTATCTCTCAGTCTCAAAAGTATCATATTACTAAGTAATTTGCTACCTACAGACACCAGATTAATGCCTCGATAATTACGACACTCACTCTTGTCACCTTTCTTATACAGTGGTTTAATTAAGGTTTACCTAAAATCATTTGGTAATTCCCTTTTTCAAAAATCGTATTCATAATCTTCAGTAGCTCGGCGACGTCGACCAGGCCCTCGCCATGATCCGCGCCGCCGGACCGCTCCTGGGCCGGGCCGCGCAAGCCCTCCACCTCGCCGACCGGATCGAGCCCGGCTTCGCGTCGCTGCCGACCTGGGAGCCCCTCGACGTCGTCTACCTGATCTGGCGCGAACCGTGGATGACCGTCGGCGGCGACACCTTCATCCACGACGTCCTGCGACGGGGCGGGCTCCGCAACGTGTTCGGCGAGCGCAGCCGCTACCCCGAGCTCTCCGACGCCGAGCTCCGCGCCGCAGACCCCGCGCTGCTCCTGGAAAATTTTGTCTTTACTTTAGGAAAAGAATGTGTTCTTTATTGTTTCTTCAAGAAACACCATAAGATTACGGGACCACTGTAAGCGTTCTAACATCCTTACAGTATATTATTTCTAAATAGAGTGTTTCACTTCTATTTCCCCCCCCCCAGTAGTTTGATATTGAAACCAAGAAAACTACACCAATGTGACTACCTTTTCGTTGTCTGAACTAACTTGTTTTAATAAATCGGTGGAACATATTTGGAAATTCAGTTAGGATTCTGCAAGGTCTAAAAAACGCAATTATTTCTGAAATGTTTAGCGGAAACTTGGCATGCATAACCCCAACGAAACGCTACTATTTGACAGATTCTATGTAGAGAAAGTGTCAAGAAGAGAGTTGTCGAACAGAAAATATTACGGGGTGTTATTGTCCTGCTAAAGTGTAAAACTGTGTCGAAATACCAAAGATTAAGTAGCAAGTCGGAGAATATAATTTGGGTCAAAGTTCTTTTTTCTGACAGACGGCAGATAGTGATCGGATCAGTTTACTTACCATCACAGGACAGTTCCTACACAAATGAAGATACTTGGGACTCTCTGGAAAAAGAGATCTAAATTATTGAAAGGCCAATCATTTTTAAAGGTTTGGGCCTTGAAATTTCATTTGATTGTAATTTGATTAAATGAATAATGAAAATTCTTGTCGTAGCGAGAACTTGTTTCAGTTAACCGGATAGTTGAGAATTGGGCGATAATGAAGAAAAAAAATAATGTACTTGTTTATAGTATTTTAACTCTATTTTTTGAGATTATTTTTTCGAAAACGGCACATGCAGAATCTTTTGTAGCTGTAAGCGATTGGGAGATACTGACAGTTATTGAAAAGGGCGGGATGTTAATGTATCCCATTTGCTAGTTAAGCTATTGCATTTCCATGTGCCTCTATAAAAACAGAAAACCACAAACAGGAAGAAATAGCCTACCTCTAGGTACATAGAAGTCAACACTACCACTTGTATTATGAGAATGAACAGTATGCTTAATGGACAATAAACCACCAAAACAACAAGGCTGAATATCCTGCTGCAGTCCAAAATTAAACCAAAATACACATAATTCATGAAGGCCTACAGCCAGAAAAACTTTCAAAGATGGGTCAATTTTTTGAATAGACTTATATGCGGGCTAAAATCTTTACTGCATGATTTAATTATAAGTATGAAGTCTCCCCTTCTTCCCAAAAAATGTACACCGTAGCCTGGAAAATCATTTTGTAATTTTTGTTCTCCACTTAAAAAATCTTAGGGTTACCCTTTTTAAGAGACGATTTTCGCTTTCAAAGCATAGTATATTTGCACAAAAGTTAAACTTTATCATAAAGGGCAGGTGCAGATGAGGAACTCACTTCATATTTAGGTAACACTATACATCATGTTAGCAGCAAACAAAAATTGAATTAGAAATAAGAGCTTTATATGTTGTTAATATTTTACTGTTTACTGGTGGGGGCAAAATTTCAGATATCAATCCCAGAACAGAATTCACTTTCCACTCACCTCTAGAAAACTTCAATAGCCATGAGAGGTAACGGTGATGGTTGCCACGAAGCTTATCACAAAACCGACGAAGGTGTTGGAAATCCACAACTCTGTTGAGTGACTGATGTTAGATTTTCGCTTATAGTGACAGTTCAGTTTGTCCAGAGCCATAGACGTCTTCACCATTACAGACAGTAATTCAGGGGTTAGCAATACCTTTCAGGATATTATGGAGCCTAGGTTGTAAAATTTTTTTGGAAACGTTGGAATCTCCACAATACTACCCTTGTCGTCTTCGTCCTCCTCAACATGAAAAGGTTCCTCCTCGTCCGAATCGTTAAGGTCGTCGTCCCCGAGGTTTTCAACCGCGTCGATCAGGTCCTTGCGTTTCATTTTTGTACTCTCCTTGTTCGTCTTCTTTCGATGCTTACAGCAAACACAAGAGAAAGGTTTCGACAGACTGCCGGCCAAGTGGCGCCTGGTTTTGGAAAACTGAATCGACCAGTCCCTCCCGCCAGGCAACATGGGATGAATCAATGCCATGCGCTGTGGGTATGCACACGAGGGAGTGGAGTAAAATAAATCTGCGGCATAAATGAATATTTCGTTCGGATTTAGGATGAAATTTTGATTCTAAAGGCATGTCTATTTCTTAATGAATGATAAAATCCGATAATGTTTAAGTTTTCATGTGTAGTGACAACTGAAAAAAAATTGGCAGACGAATTGTAAATGTAATTAATGAATGATAAAACCGATAATGTTGGTCACCTGCAATGAAAACTGAAAAATGTTGCAGAAAAACTGTAATTATATTCATTATATAGTATTCAAAAGCGAATCGAACGGCAAGAAGACTTTTTTTTCTGTCAATAAATTTTGTTTTTGAGCCAGAAATCGTTCCAAGACTATAAAACATGGAATTGAAGACAACACATCTTGTTGTAGCAATAGTCTTTTCCGGTCTTATGGTAGGCAAATTCTTCAATTCATGTAATTTTTTCTTTTTAACAGTAGGATAGATTTATGTAGGTATATGTCTAATTATTCCTGGTGATCGCTATCTTATGTAGGCTACGATATGTATCTAGCTCTGATGAAGGTTATCAGACGAAACGCCCTTTTCTGTAGGTCTGAATGTCAAGGTTTCAGGTTCGAGGGTCGACCCTGGCTGAGCTTACTGTCACATCTTTGACCTTTGTTCCAAACCAATGATATCAACCAGGGATCAATTTGCTGATGACAAAAATTCTTTAAGAATCCATGTCTTACCTTGTAAATATGCTCATAGTTTCCTTTTAGGTGCAGTAGGGGAGAATCTTCTAACAACAGAAAGTTTTCAAAAACATATGCTTTACCATGTAAATATACTTATTTTTGTTTTCAGATTTAAAAACTTTCCTAAAAAACGTTTTTGTGTGCTGATCAATAGTTAGTGCAGGTACCAATCTCCTGATCCAACGCTGGCCGTGCTATAGGCCGGAATATATGGCACATCTATCCTGTGATATTTTCATTGGTGACAAGTGTGATTGAAAATATGGAATCAGTCGCTGAGACGTAATCCACTCAAACTTCAATCTTCAGATCGGGGATGGAAATCAGACAAAGGCAGAAAATGGCTTCTGCTTTGGAGCGATTTACCAGAGGTCTCTTCTGCCTACAAGGAGCTGACCAAGTACAATTGTAAAAAGGTTGTATGCAAAAGTATAGATGTTTAAAAACATATCTGCCATACACCGTCAGATGTAAATGGGGTACGCCGGTCCTCGTCAGCGCCAATAGTGGGCTTGGACAGCTTTTGCGTGAGCAGCTTCCGGCCGAGCAGGCGTCCCGTGTAGTTGTCGAGATGGATGGTGATCAAGAACAGGTACGGGATCGCTGGGCAGGCGCCATCGACCGCATGCTCGGCGATCGCGAGGCCTCGTTCAACAGGGCGGCAGAAATGCGCGATGACCTGGCGGTTCGAAAGACCTGGCGAAACGGCGTCGAGGACTTTTTGGCGGAATTGACGGCGTGACGCAAACGCTGAGACTGAGGTCGATCTGGCAGGGAGTTTGCCAAACGGCTTCGTGATTGCGTCGGCCCGCGAGACCATATTTCATGCTTTGGTGGCGATGCGTTTGTCGTGCTCGGTGCGGGATTGTCCAGCGACCGTGCGATGTCGGATTACGTCGGCTGCATTCAAAAACAGCTGCAATCCCCGTTCGTAATCAACGGCCTGGAATTGTTCGCAGCTGCTAGCATCGGCGCGGTCGCTGTGACGGCCGAACACACCGATCCGGTACAGATCTTGCGGGAAGCAGACACGGCGATGTGTGCGGCCAAGTCGCGTGGAAGATCGCGATACGGTGCAAAAAAGGCAGCTGGGTTAGAGGAGGCCACCGTGGTGACATATCATCGAACGGGTGGATATAAAAACAATATTTATTCGACCGTTATGGCAGAAAATCTTTATAGTCAGCCATTTCCCGGTTTACAGGCTTCTTCTTTGCTGTCACTGCTCAATGGTGGAACTCCGCAATTTATGTATATGTGGATGCCGTAAATCGGAGAGACACATTGAACACTTTTTCTACGCGTCGTTGGAATTCCGAAAGAAGGCAAATGTGTCTTATTGGAATTATCGGTATTTTAGCGATCCTGCTGTCAGAAATTTCTTAGTAATAGATGGTGATATTTGGGCTATATTTTTCGTTTTGGGTGATGGCAGTTTCTGCCTTGATGTCTGGTGCCCTCGCCATGACATTAGAAGACGTGGATGGTACAAAGCCACTCGTGGCCGCTGCCTAGAGAAGGACACTACACCGATGGGAACATCCTTGGAAGACATATGGCCCTCGTAAGCTCTCTATAGGTCATATTGGAGAGGCGTCAGTCTCCCCTTGTGCGTCAGCCGTCGTGGAAAAATTTTCACCAAAAATTTCCGTGACGGTGATGTGTAGTGGGCCTTGGAATGGTGGTGTACTTTCCGGTGTCGAAAATGAACGAATTGGCATAGTCGACTTCGGTCAAACCAAGCTGCGGATGACAAGCCATCGTCCGCATCAAATTGTTCGGAATTCCCCACGTTCGTACTGTCTTGTCAAACTCGGCGAGCATGTCTGCGTTGACTTGTTCGGGAGTCCGTGGCTTCACGCGCGCGTCACCGCTTGGGATTACAAGATCAGTCACAGGATTGTCCTTTGCTTTTTCGAAGTGCTCAAAACGTTTTCAGTCAGTCTGGTTTTGGTCCGGCGCTGATTAGTTTAATACCACGAATTGACAGAAAACGCCCCTTTTCCGCAATACAATTTTTAGGCCACTTAAAAAGATCATCGGAATTTTTAATTTTTGTTTGAACCAGCCCTCTCTTGATCTTCTGGGACCGCTAGTTCAATATGATTACCCCTGGATGCGGGATTGTTGTTTGCAATGGGGCAGAAAGGGGATAACTACCCCACCCTAGACCCCACCTCCCCCTTCCCCAGCTAAAATTCAGCATCTTAAAACTCAGGCAACCCTACTTGATTCTAGCATCCAAAGAAACAGATCAGTTTATTTGATCACTGGGTCGATACGATCACCCCTGGGAAAAAAAAACAAATAAGCACGCATCCGTGATCTGCCTTCTGGCAAAAAATACTCGAAATAATCGAATGCTCTTAAATTATATAATCGTAAAGAATAATCTTAAATTATATAATGGACCCTTTTAAATTATACGCTCTCGACTGATTGGTGTATTTGCACATATTATTTGGTTTTAAATATAATTTAGGTTTTTTCCACATCTTATTTCTTCTCTTCGCGCTTAGCCTACAGAAATTTTTGGAAATTGGAATTTTAGAAAAGGCCAGAGTACATTTGAAGATTTCTTGGTACAAAACAACGGTTCCTGTATATCTTTGTTTTACTTGCTTCTTTCTGAGTCTGATATCTGTTCAAGTTTGAGCTTATCAAAAAAAATTCTTGTTATGGCAAATCTTTAACCTTAAATTCAGCTGATACAAATCAATCCCTTGGTGTACAATTTTAGCCACAAAACTGGTACAATTTATTTCGGAGCACTCGCAGCGCTGCTCCACAATAGCCATAACTACGCCAAAAATCTTAGTCGAGAAATAGAGATAGATGTGGTAAAATTTTTCGTTTACCCTGGTGGCCTGCGAAACGCCGCTGATGAGCTTGGTGTGACTATCGGCGCGGTCAGCCAGCAGGTCCAGAAAATCGAAAGTCAACTGGGGCGGACCCTGTTTGAACGGCAACCCAAAGGGTTACAGCCGACCGCGCTAGGTACAGATATTCTTAACCGTTTGACGACCGGTATGGCAGAATTGTCGGCAGCGGTCGCGCTTGCCGAAACCAATCAGTCCAACACGCTTACCGTCTCTGTGGCGCCGGTGCTGGCCGGCAAATGGCTGGTCTGGCGCCTGAACCGCTTCAATCAGGCGCACCGCTCCTGGCTCAGTGCCGCCGCTGCCGGGCACTGCTGCAGCGCCGCAATAAACGACTCGGCAACCTCCGCTGTCGGGGACTGATGAAACAGATCGAGTAGTTGGCCCAACTCAAGCGGCCCCACACTCGGAATCGCGGCCGCTAACGTCGCGAGTTTGGCGGAATCTAGTGGTGTACCTTGCAGTACCTCGACCGCCAACGCTCGGACTGCCGGCGGTTGGTCGGCAGCCAAGTGCTTACAGACGAAAGCGTGCATCTCGGTCGACGGCGTCAGTGTCCCCCGAGACGCGACCGCCATGAATAAGGATAGCTTTATTTAGGATATTCGAACTGAGGATTTTATGAGGACATTGAAGCTGACCTCCAAAAAAATTTGATACTTCGGGTTATAAAATAAGATAACCCTTTTAACTCTCCTGTGGTCAGTTAAAATCTGACAGGCATGATGAAGGATGAATTATCTGGAACAATAATGTCTAAGTTTTTAGGTCGAAGATCAAAGTACATGCTTATTTAAAAGAGGGACACAATGAAACAAAAACAAAGGAAAAATAGAAAAGTATCAAAATGAATATTGTTAAAGATAAAATTATACTGGGGGGGCTTGTTGGATTGGTAATCAGAAGTTTTAGTGCCCTTTTTGAGATTCAGAGTAATCGGAGGGTGGATAACCCCCTCCAAAAAAAGCTCTTTTCCAATAATGCATCTGATAGAAATTTGAGATTGCCATTTGTTTCCGTAGAAACTTCAAAAAACGCTCATTCGGTTGGAGAATGAAAGGGCTAGTGCCATTTTTATTACTCAAAAGTGATTGGAGGGTGACAATCTCCCCCCCCACGCCCATCAATTCTCAAAACACATCTAATCAAAATTTGAGATCTTTATTTTGCTCAGCAGGGGGGCGTTCTGGTCGGTCTTTCTGATTGGATTGGCCGACATGATTTTGTCGTTCCTGCGCGTTGAAGAACTCCTGGTCGGTGTGGTTGGTGAGGAGCTTGCCAATCAATTAAGCAGGTCGAAAGAGCGCGGGTTGCTGGTGCATTTTCCTTTGATTGGCCTGTCCTTTGTTATCGCATTCTTCAATCGATCGCTTGGGTTTACCTGGCTGGCATTTCTGGTGGTCATCGCAGAGTTTCAGATTGTTATCTCGCGATTTGTTTACTCATACGAACAAGCCTTCATGGGCGACTTGGTAACTTTTGAATCTCAACGATCATCAAATAAATAAAATAATGTAGATGACATGATACTAAATCCGATGGTTATCGATAGGATCATTGATTGCAATAAACGTTTTCTGGCAAATCACTTCTCCATGAGAGCCTCCCGTAAGAATGTATCTCCTCCCCGTAAGAATAAAATATTCATTTGAACCACAAAGTATCCGTTATTGCTCTAAATGGCAGAAAATACAGATAAATATTTGGCCCCTCCCCTTCAAGCCCAATTGAAAAATATTGTCAGAATTGAGATCCATTTTATTAAATTTCCTCGAAGTCTCGAACAACTCCGAGCCAGTGCTTCAACACTTGAGTCTGTCACTGTTTCACAACCACGCATATTCAGATATCGAAGTTTATAGCAATGTCGTGCGATATGTTTCAGTCCAGCATCAGTCACCTGGAAATAGAGATTTATAAATAGCTAATAAATCACATCATTACTTTCCTTTTTTAAGAGAGCCATAGAAAGAGAGAGTCAATCACAAGATTGACTGACGTGAGAGTAGGTATGATTCATGTAATCTTAGTTTATGTCGTTATTAAATTGTATATTTAAATCTAATATGGTTCAGGAATTTGCTATGAGGCTAAGAAATCTCCCATTTCATGTTAGCACAGATTTTATCAAGATTGTCTCGGCAATTTTTAAATAACTTCTAACTCTCAAATTATTTGAGGTAATACAGTGGTCACGGTCGTGGATCAATACTTAGTCAGTAGATGTGGACCAAAAGAGCCTGCTCTAGAGGTTCCTACCAGAATAACGTATTTCTAGAAAAGTTCCTAGCTTTAGGTCATCCTTGGGTAACTCTTCTGATGTTTTAAACTCCTTAATTAACTGATCAATTTGATACAGTGAATTTGTCCAGCATTAACATCCGTTCCGTTATTTGACTTCTTTGACGATTTGAAATCAAAGACAGTGCTGAAATATAGACATTAATTTTAACAAAACAAAATAGGAGAAAAATAGCATTGCTCAAAAAACTGAATTCGACAGGGGATTACAACACTTCAAAAACCTTAAAAGAGAAAGTCAAAAGTTTTAAGCTTAGTAGAAATCGTTGTTAGATATTGGGTTCGTTTAAATAATCAAATATCTTTGAAATGATACATTATGAAAAGATATTAAATTGCGTAAAGAGCAAAAAAATGGTAGTTCCTTTTGAGGCTCATATCTGGTCAGACCTCTGCAGGGCGATGTCTCCCAATAATTATTATCTCCCTAACATCTAGACTTCGTTCTTTGGTTTTTCTTTCTCGTCCTTTAGCTTCGTTTATTTTTATTTCTTTTTTTTAATAAATATTTCCTCATTTAGCTACAAACCAAAGAAACTTAGTTTATTACTTAAATGACCCCTTGGTTTATTATCCAAGAAAGCATGTTTGTTTCGGTCGATTGTTAGTCCGTTTAGAGTTCCTTGGTCGTTAGTTTTTACCTTTTTTTTTACTTTTTTTTGCTTTTAGCTTATTTTCACACCCGTTTTCTTGCTCTAGATTTAGCACCTGCTGCTACCAAAAACTACATATCTGTACACGGAGAACTTTTTCACAGACAATTAAATTCCGGATTTTCCTAATTTATAAAGATGTATACCATTGGGTAAATTTCCATGTAACCAGTTCAAACAATCCAATTTTATTACCGCTGAAACTAAGGTGGTGTAATATTTAGCCTACCTGATTTAGTTTGTCTTACGAGCATAATGTTGGCAGCATAAGCAGGGTAACTTATTAAGATATTTTGAAAAACAAATTGGCTAACTGCATAACAAGGACCAGCGGGGCCGGACATGAGGGGAATTCCGAAAGCCTCGATTTGAGATATAATTGTCTAATTTTTTTGAGTTTGTGTTGCAAAGCCGGCGTGGAATTTCAATACAAAGGAGGACCTAGGTAAGAGATCACATCATCTGAATGCCAAAGCAAATTTAAGCAGCTTGGTTACATGATAACAAAAGTTTTTAAAATCTTGATTACTAAAACTTGTGCTGTAGAAAACCTGCGTCACTCATAGTATATTTATCTTATGTCGCTGAAATGTTTCAGCTCAGGCATACCTTTGCGGTTATTACGGAATATAAGGACCTTAGGTCGGATTGATGAATATGACTTTGCATTTTGGAAAGCTTCATAGAAATTTTGCCTGGGTTGAAAAAAATGGTTTTTGCTTCTGTTTCTACCTATTTGTGTTCATGATTTCAGCTGAGTTTATCATTCGGTTTTTCGCATTTGGGATTGCAGTAGAGAAACGCTATCAGATATGCTTCTTAAACTTTAAAGTTCTCTCATTGCTAAATAAATTAGAGCGTATCCTTTGCTTCTTTCTACGTAATGACGTTAGAAACTTGACGACTAGTAGATACCAGAGATATAACAACATTAATAAAAATTCTATTAAAAAACTAGTAACGGGCAGTTTCTAAAATTTTGATCAATTGGAGTTTGAATGGATGTTCCTTTTTCTTCTTATTCCTCTTTTTTTTATTTTTAGCTCATCAAATATGAAGTTTACGCAGATAACAATGGAAATGATTAAAAAGCTCTTTTTTTGGTGCACCTCTTTTTATAGCCGCTGATAAAACTACTATATTTAATTGAAATTTTTTATTTCTGTTTTTGAAAGACACTTGCAATTTAAATCTTTTCTTTTGGGGGAGGGGTGGAGGGGGACTTAAAAAAACAACAAATTTTATGTGCATTTTGTTACCTTTTTACAAGCCGGGTCAAAATTTGGAGGAGGGTTAAATCATAAAACACCCCCTGGTTGCGGCCAGGATATGACATGATTGAAAAATATATTCGTAGAGGTATGTTTTTTTTGGGGGGAGGGGTGGAGGGGGACTTAAAAAAACAACAAATTTTATGTGCATTTTGTTACCTTTTTACAAGCTGGGTCAAAATTTGGAGGAGGGTTAAATCATAAAACACCCCC
Organism: Alatinidae sp. Z8VKAUB7J3; assembly: GCA_010016025.2. Lineage (NCBI taxonomy): Eukaryota > Metazoa > Cnidaria > Cubozoa > Carybdeida > Alatinidae > Alatinidae sp. Z8VKAUB7J3. Next base: position 88,416,562 of record JAAAKM020721499.1, read on the forward strand.
TGGTTGCGGCCAGGATTACCAATACTTCATATAAAAGTCTAAACCGGAAATTTTTGTTCTTCTTTTCTGCACAATGTTGAAAGACAAAAATAATCCATGTCTAATAAAAGTGTGTAGGACATTAAAGATTGAAGCCAGAATGTCATCCTGTGTGATTAACATTAGACAACGACCTTCAGTAAATCTTTACAGGTATCCTAAATTTAAATTTAAATTGTGTAGGTAGACAGGAAATCACAAACGGAAAGCAGATCGTCCGCAATTAGGGTAGAGGATGTCAAAAAAGAAAGTTTTAAGGGAAAAGGGAGATTCATTAAATACATAACCTAGCCTAACATAACTTAACCTAACCTAGCCCAGGTTCCTTTTTTTTGCCCTAAAACCCCAGAAAAACCAATTCAGAAGTATCGTTTACGGAGTGAGAAACCCCCGTTTTCCTAGCGAGCCAAGGGAATTGTCTTGTTAAAGAAGTTGTTGACTAGTTTTTGTCGTATGAGCACGTCACAAATTCTAGAGTGTTTATTATATAACCGATAAGTACGAAAACTTTTTTTCTTTAGTTCAATAAAGTTTCATCCGTGGCCATGCTTTACTTTATTTCATGTTAAGTGAACTTCATTTTCAGGAAAATTAGTGCTTTCGCCTCTACTTTGAATTCTTTCACACTCCTCATATTTTTAGGCGTGATAACGGATTAAATTACAACTACAAATTAAAGACATTAAAACATCATCAAATATTTTTTTTTTATTATTATATATGAAAGACGAAGTAATGATTTAGTTATTATTAACCGGACCTTTTTTCATGGTAATTAAATTAGGTAGATTAATTTACATACATTGCTGCAGAAATGTTTCAGAATTTTCCTTTTCCGGATTACTTCGTTTTTAGTTTTCAGCAGTTTTGTCATTGTCAAATACGCAGTTAATTGAAACCTTTTAAAACTAAAATCATATTAACTATATGAGGAAGGTACGTATGTAATAATTATTCTAGAGTAGGGTTGGAGGCAGGAAAACCATTCAACAAATATTGAATATTTCTTGGAAAACCATAAACGTTAGATTTCAGGGTGGGGAGGGGGACGATGCAAGGAAAAAAGTCCCCAATACACATATGCCTAAAAACAGGCGTAAAACAGTTTCTAAGATCACCTTCTTGCACCTGCAGGCACAGCTTTTGTTATCATATTTTTGTTTTGAAGATCTTGTCGTATCCGGTGCACCGGCACAGATTTCCTGACAGCATGTCGCGAATGCCGTCATCGGTCAGGTCAAGCTTCTCGCCTGATTCCATATGGCTCATGATGTTCATGATCATTCCCGGCGTGCAGTATCCGCATTGCAACGCATGGCAATCGCGAAAAGCCTCCTGAAGCGGATGCAGGTCACCATCTTCGCCCGCGACGGATTCGATCGTGCGTATCTCGGCGCCGTCGGCCTGCACAGCAAGCGCCAGGCAGGACCGGCCGGCGCGGCCGTCGATCATTATCGTACAGGCAAGTCGCGCGGGATCCAGGAAGAGACGGAGGGTGTGATCCGCGGCAGACTCGGCCGCCGAGACGGGGTCGAAAACGACTCGGAGTTGGGAGTGAAAGGACTCCCGGTCTCTGGGGAAACCCGGGGGGCGCGGTGGTAGTAAGGCCAAGACGTTATCGGGTAAGGTGAGCACTCGAGGCGAGATGGTTTTGAGGAGGGCTGAAACGGCTTTGGTTTGTTCGTTGCCGTCGACCACTTTGTGCGGGAACGGATGCTTTCCTTTTAAGGTGTATCGGTATTCGACGCCTCCGAAGAGTTTGAGGTATCAGCGCGAGCGGCGGTGATTTGCCCGATGCCATCACCCTCAAGCACATGCACCACAAAATTGCGCTCGCCGCCCTGTGCCAGCAGATCGGCCACGAGGTTCTCGTAGCCCTCAACGTTGGCGTCGACAAAAACCAGTTCAGACTCAGCCGGTTCAACCGATGGCAGGTAATCAGCCGCTTCCGCAATAGCGGCAATCGCGGCGTCGTCGTTCTCCACCGGCGGCTCCGGCGCAACAGCCGCGGCCGCGTCCGCCGACAGGAGTACGCGCGGTTCAAGCACTTCGATGAGCGGTCCTTTAAGATTCTTTTAAAAATAATGCTATAGTAATTTACGAAATAAGTTTGTGGAAGTATCTTTAATGATCCAGATATTGCTAAAAAAGGGCGTTGCAACTTTAAATTTTCTTTCGAATGAGCCCTCTTTTAATAATCTAAAACCACTGATTTGATAAACAACCCCTGGGAAAAAACAGCAACGAACTTATTTTGAAAGGAAGAATCTAATTGTCTCTGAGGAAACTTTAACATACGTATCAGTTCAAGCTAAAAATTAGTTCATTGCAGACAGTTCGTCGGTTTAATTATTTCATTATGGAATAGGACCTGAAGGCTGACCTAGCAAGGGATAGTAAGACAATTTCAACGGTCTATATCTTCCCCAAGTTTTACATCTAGCATTGTAGCCATATTTAATTAATAGTGAAAAAAAACAATACAGCCAAAAAAGCCGGATGGGACAAAAGTCAATTGAGTCAAATTTTTCATTTCCCTAGTTTGACAAGAAAGAAATGTTCTTAGTTCTCTGGTACGCTAAAGTATTAAATGAAAGCGTAAATTAAACAAGATGTAACAAAAAAAAAACATTTTTTTCAAAATAAAGTGATATTTTCCAGTCCCTCTAAAACCAACTTGACAAGGAGTGGGAGAAGAAGCAGTGGAGATTTGACTGGCAGTCATCAACCCAAGAGCAAGATAATTAATTGTTTGATTAATCTGCCAAGAATGTGGTATAGATTAAAGCCATCACTACTACAGCTAGTAAGTACTTTCACCCCAAGCCTTAGTTGGCTCAGTCCTTGACATTGAAAACAGAACTCATAGGATAAAGCGCCTGGTATTTGATAATCAATGTCCTACCTAGTATTATTCTAAGATAAAATTCTAGTTTATCTACTTTTTGCTATCTTACCCTCTGTCCCCCAGACAGATGCGCTACCAGACTGCGCTACGCCCCGAACTTGAGCTTTGTTAGCCAAATTTGATGTGATAAGCAAGCGATCTTGAGTGGTATTTTGCACTTCTGAACCGAACCAGTTGCGTTTACAGCAGCGTGGTTTGTTCAACCCCTTCGAGATTCAATGACGGAGTTAAGTTTGGTGGATTTGATTGCCAATACAAAAATCTCAAGCGCCGCGCTACGCCAAGCATGTGAGCTTTGGCATAACCTGTCAGGCGCAAACTTGGAGCTTATCAATCACACCGAGACTCCAATTTTTTGGTCACTTAAAAAGGGCACTAGAACTTTTCATTTCCGTTAGAATGAGCCCTCTTGCCACATTCCACTTGGAGGACCACTTGGTCGATACGATGATCCCTGGGGAAAAGAAAAAAAGCCAACAAACAAATTAACACGTATCTGTGATTTGTCTTCTGGCAAAAAATGCGAAATTTTTATGATAGGAGCTTGAAATTATTGCTATAGGGTTCTCTGATATGCCGAATGCGATGGTGTGATTTTCGTTAAGATTCTATAACTTTTAGGGGCTGTTTCCCCCATTTTCCAATAGGACATTTATCTGATACTGGGGCAAGGCGCCCAACACTGAGCTTAAAAAGAAATAATAAACTACGAGAAAGGTCATTTATCTGATGATCAAGGGACAGGGACTTTTACCGTGTGTATTAGGTCCTCATGGCTTAGAAACTTACAAATGTAAGTTTCAGGCTATTGCATTTTTTTTTTTACTCCTTTGTTCGGGTGACAAATATTTCTAGTTGGGTTGATTTTTTTTGTATATTGCTGTCTCCTTGGCCCAATGGCTTGTGGGTTTAATTTTAAATTTGGTTTGAAAACATAGGGTCCCTCCAAAATAAATGTTCTGTAGGGGGTGACAACCCCTTAGAAACCTCAGCTGACGTTCTTACACCAGCCTTTCAATTCAGTAGCAAATCATCCAATTACTTTCCACTAAATTGAGCATATTCAGTTTCTGTTTTTACCTATTTTAAGGCCCTTTATCACATCAGTTCATAAAAAGAAAAGTGCTGACTCAATATTATGGAAACGTTGATAAGTAAGCTTAGTTCGGTGCTAAAAAGGATTCTATGAAGCAAACAAATGATTGACTTTGATCCTCTCTTGCAATAAGAAAGGGATAGGATCCCCTGAAAAACCGTCGGTGCCGGAATGATCAGCAAACCCGCGGCGATCACCCATTTCAAATGTTTGAACACGGCTCCATCCTCCGCTCGGATGCGAAGTCCGCAGGATGCCATATTTACGCCGGTCGGCAAAGGCGGCGATACAAGCGCCGAAGTTTCGGCCGCAATTTCAGGTTGTTGCGGTCAAAACTTCCAATGATGATTCAAGGCCAGTCAAAACAGCTGCCGTGAACCGGAATTGTCAGAACAGGTCTTCGGGGTTGAAGTGCACGTTGATTGCGGCACGAATGGTATGCACCCTCCCAGGAAGTGCCCTTTTCTAATTTCCCTTACAACATTCTCCCACCCCAACCGAGGACGACCTGCTTTCCTTTTAGCCTAGACGGTTGGCCAAAAAGGGCATTCTTTTTGGCAATCTGTCATCCTTCATCCGCAGGACCTGCCCTAGTAACCCCAACCTTTCTCTCATTGTAGCCCAAGAAAGCGGGATTGAGCAACAATTCTCGCATAGCCTACTGTTCGAAATACGGTTAGCCAGTCGGGTACCCAAAACAATCCGTAGGCAATTTCTCTTGAAAACAAATAGCAAATCTCTTTTGAGTGGACCAGCTGTTAACAGTGGCAGTATTATCTAGGCCTAAGTGTCTTAGAGAGCCATGTCGTTACAGTGACGAATAGAGGAGTTGTGGACATGTAACGCTGATCTCGTTCTCGTAATTTTGCCCTAATTGGCCTGTTACATATATCGTTCTGTCTACTTGGTTAATTTCTGAATTCATAGACGATGAGCTACCTATAGGCCTATTTAGTTGTGTTGTTATTATGACAATGCGAACAATGATTTGAATTAATTATTAAACGCATTGAGTCAAATCTGAAGATATTTTGAGTCCCATTTTTGGCTTCACTATCAAAATCTGCTTGGAATCTTGAGAAAGAAGCTGAAAATGAAAAAAGTAGCAATTTTTGAGAATTATCTAAAGTCTTTGTTAGAAATGTTTCCGTATTTCGCTGCTTCCAACCAAAATCTTTACACGAAGTCTACTCGGCTGTTCGTGCAGCCGATTTTTAGTTAAGTAAAGGTAACCCAGAGCAGTATAGAATGCTTCAGGAGATCCTGTTCATCCGGAGAACTGACAACTACTGGGTGGCTCTTTCTCCTGACTTGGTACTTGGACAAACGTTAAAGCATATCAATATATTTATTAAATTTAGGCATATGTAATTTTTTGTTTTATCGACGTAACTAAATTAGAAATAAAATGTTGAGTCAAACAGGTTGGAGGTTCCCATCGGCAGACACTGAAGGGAGTCACGAATTAAAAGTGTAACACCTATAAATATTGTATGTTTGTAATCTGCAAGGAAAGAAAATGTACATTTTGTACCAAAAATCTGTTTAATATACCACTATCACAAGCAACAATTATTCAAACCCTGGAGAAAGTTAGCATGGAAATTCAACAAAACAAATGCCAAAAACTGCCGTGGGCTATTGAAATGTAATGTTTATTATTGTGATCTCCCACATATGGCGTCATTTTAAATTATGCTTGAGGATATTTAAGACAGTTAGATAGCAGAATCAATTAATTATGAAAGGAAATGGAAATTTCCTAGGAAGTTGAAGAGAAAGCCTTTGAATAGATTATGATCGAGGAGGACCGTTCGCAGCTTTGTTAGTCTCAGCTGGTTTGGTTCCGCGGTGAGCTGTTAGTAGTAATAGCAGTATATATATATATATATATATATCTATATATATAAAAATAAGTTGTCTGTCTGTGGCAATGCTGAACTGTAGAAGAAAGCTATCGTCTGAGTTCATGGTGGGAGGACCTTTTTTGGATATAACCTATTGCTGAAGGAGTATAGTCTCTACCAGACCTACAGCTAATATGCAATTCAGTAACCAAGGGATTATATTTTGAATAAGCGGATTATTTTTCTTCTTGAGTGAAAATTCCCTTGGGAACTTTGATTAACATCATCTGGTGTGAGGCTCCATGCGAAAACCTTCTTTGGGTAGGAAATTTTCTGGGGTTGAGCTTTCCAGGGAAAATTTCACACTGGAAGACATTACCAGGCCCGCGACGCTTCGGCATAGTCGGCGAGCACTTGCCGCATCGCCCGAGCCGCGGTCCGAAAGAAGTGCGTGCGGTCCTCGAAGCGGTGGATGTGCCGATCGAGCTTGAGCCAGGCTTCGTTCACGATCGCCGTCGGCTGCATGGTCTGCTTGCTGTTGCGCCGAAACGCAGCCCGGGCGATCGCGCGGAGCTCATCGTAGACCGCCTCGAACAGCGCATCGCTGGCGCCGTCGTCGCCGTTGGCGGCGGCGCGCAGCAGCACGGTGATGTCGCGTGCGGGTCTTGTGTCCGGGGTGCCTCTCTTGTCCCGTACGCGCGATCGTTGCCTCGCCCTCGATCGTGCCTTTCTCGTTCAGCAAAAGTGTGAGGCAGGTGCGTCCGACCTTCGGCATGCGGTTGGCGCAGACCGCATTCAGCCACGATTCGGCACCAGGGCCTTCAACGCGGAATTTGGCAAAGGCGGAAAGGTCTGCCAGCCCGACGCGCTCGCGCACCGCTTTGCATTCTTCAGCTACCTGCTTGAACACTTCTGTTCTTCTCCAGGCAAAGGGCTCAGCTGCATAAACGCGTGGGCGCTCCCATCCACCCGCTTCTTCTTTTATAATAAACATAAACAGCTTTGCATAATATTGTGATAACGGCACCTAGAAGGGGGGGGGGGCCAATTTGAGACTTTGTGATACAGAGGCTTACACAGGAATTTATTTTAGGAGAGTTTAGCATTCCAGGGAAGCGCGGCAAAATCAGAATAAAGAAAAACTAAATGAAAAAATATGATAAATACTGTATCTTTTGAACTGAATATTTAATGAACTTTTGGAACTATGGTGCAACTACTTCACCCTCCTTGGCATGTGCCAAGCCTATGGTTGTCCATAATCCCCCCTACCTACACCTGACTGTATAGGCTTTTGCGAGACAGGCATAAAGAATACGGGTCGGTAACTTACAGCTGCTCAATCTGTTGTGTTCTTGGCTGATAAACCTCACTACCGTAACGATAGTAGGTACCTTGCGGCGCTTCGCTTGAACTGATGCGCCAAAAGCCGTTTTCGTCTTCTTGCATACTTTGCTGCTTAATCAAGGTTTTGTTGTCATCGTATAAGTGCAAAGATACATTTCTGGCTGTGGGCGCCCACAATTTGAATTGCGTTGAATCCTCTTTGATATAGACACCAATCTCGCCATCTTCTGATTACACCCCAGATTTCGATGTTTTCAGATATCAGCAATGTCTATCACTAATAATCAACCGATTTTAGCAGTTTTCTTAATAATTTTCACTGTATAAATCAGGATTCCGCTATTTTACGGGAAAAGAGCCGACCCCCTAATCAACTGATTAGACCGCAACAAAACAAATCCCACTGTTGGAATACCGCGCGGTGTGTCCAACTCTGGACAGCCAATAAACGGAAGAAATATATTGAACATGGACATTAACTCTTGCCCTGCTTGTTTTGATATTTTTTGTTCTTTAATGATTTGGCGAAGTTTAATTTTTCTTGAATTTCAGTTTCGCGTCGGAGCGGCACTGACATCGAATGGTTTGTGTTCCCACCCCGGTCCTTGATCCGGTACGCGGGGGGCCATGGGTGTTCAAAGCTATCTAAAGGACCGGGCCGATTGTCGCGATGACATTGTTCCAGATGCGTTTGCGATAGGGCCAGTCCAGCACCTCGGCAAGGCTGACCTCGGACGACTTCGCGATATAGTCCTGCTGGCGCTGATAGATCGCGCGTGTCGTTCCGGCATCTTGTAGCAGGATGTTATTTTCATAGTTTAGGGATAATTCCTTTCCTTGCAGAGCTCTGGTTGCTATTAGCCCAATTCGCTCCCTATTTGTAGTTCCTTACCACGAACTGTTTGCAATGAATAAAAAAATTGCATGAAAAACAACTACAAGCGCTTTGCACCCATCTCTGGAGATTGTTTAAGGACTAGCGATGATCCTTTGATGCAGATTGAAAATTTATCTCTCTATAAATATGTTCGTGGTAACAAAATGTAAGTAAGGAGCGAATCGGTCCAATGGTAACCGAAACTCTAAAAAACGGCATTTTGATAACAATAAATACGTCAAAACATGCTGACCCATTGTCCACATTGTGCAGGTGCTGATATTTTGATTTACTACCTTCAGTAGGGAGTGCAATGCGAGGTTTCGGGGAAGTCATCCGACAACTCTCATTCTTTCGCTCCAGATTTCTTTAAGCGCCCCTTTGGAGCTGAATCGACTCTGGCTGAGTTTACACAGTCGCATCATTGGTCCCCGTTCTAAACCTAATAATTGCTAATACCTGGACTTCAATGACTGGTCTTACAGACACAGGATTGCAAGTCCAGCGTGTTAACCATTTGGCTAGTACGGTAAATTATCGCTCAGCCAATCATCATCCATGATCCGCACCTCCGTGATTCCATGGCTGATGGCTGCCCCGTCTGGTACCGAGGCAATCCGGACTTGGAGTGATCTATCGGCCTGTTCCAACAAGTCATCCTCGATCGGGATGCTGAGATTCACGGCGGGATCGCCGGGGGCGAAGACGACCGTGTATTCGCTCACGTCGGGACTCGGTACTTCGGGTGTTGCCTTCGGTGTGACGGTCACGGTCAAGGACGCTTCGGAACTGAAATCACCCATCCGGTAAATCGGAACTTGTAGGTTGGGAGTGTCCCCCTATTTGACTTTGCATTACATCTTTTAATGCTTTTTCTCTTTGTTCTAATATCTTTGTTCTAGTAAAAGATTGTATCATATTATTGCTATCTATAACTGTACGTATGTACAATAAAAAGTACCTAAATATTATGTCTGAAGATCATTTGGGAATAATAAAAAACCAAACCATAGACCAGGAACTTTAAAATTGTGTTGGATTATATTCCCAGGTGAGGGTTTCAAGGGCTGGGTAAGGTAGTGTCTTCAACCCGAAAAGGGCACCATTTGTTTCAGCTTTAAACCTATATTTACTCCAGGCTTGAATTTTATCAACCATACGTAAAAACAGGTTTAACCCATAGGGGTGGCCAAAGCCAGAAGTTTTTCTTGGGCCAGGGGTTTAAAATTGTATTTACAGGCCGGAATTTTTCCGTTGTTCAAGAAGGGCAAGAATTTTGGATTTATCTTTCTTTGGGGCGGGACACTCTTCCTCTCTTTGTACAGCAGCGAAGTAATCCTATCTAAGTCTAATCGTAAAGATAACTTCGAAGACCACGCTGCCTTTCCATGACGAAAATATAAAAGTTCAAAACAGGGATGAAACTTTTTAATCGAAGTAAGTTTCTTGGAAAATTTTTGTCTTAACATTTTTTTAAAGCAAAATCTCTGCTTGTCTGTGGTAATAGCTTAGAACATTAAAGATCATAAACATAATTATAAAAGCTATGGGAAAAGGTCATTGCTTTTCTTGACGAGGGGGCTTAATTTTGTACTTTGAGGCTGACTACCAATTAAAATCTTATCAAAAGTACTTAAAAGCGGCGGAAAATATAAGAAATAGGTAGATTTTTTTTAAAGTTTTATGACAAAGAATTTTCTCTGCTTGTTGAGTGTTTTTTGACGCTCGGTAACTTTTTTTAGTACTGTTTTTTTTTTTTTTTTTCCAGGAGTATTTATCAAGCTGTCATTTTCAAAAAGATTTATTTTTTTACAGTTATGAAGTATAAAGGCGTCGAATATATTGGTTTTTGGTATTCAAAATTAGATTAAAAATATTGAATTCAAAAAACTTTATTTGATTTTCTTAATTTTAGTTTTAAAATTTTACTTTTAACAAATTATTCTGATAATACGTTACTTCTTATAAACAATTGAGTCTGAAGGCATTAAATATTTTGGTGTTTGATAATCAAGTTCAAAACTGTTAATATGGCTGCCGTCGGTGTTGAGCCGAACGGTCGTGAAATCGGTCGTGATGCCGTAGGTCGCTCCGACGACGACGATCTTGCCGTCGGTCTGGAGGTCGATGCCGTTGGCTTGAGCCGAGGCGGGAAGCGCGATGTTCACGATGCCTCCGGTACCGAAGCTCGCGTCGAGGGTGCCGTCGGTGTTGAACCGCACTTCAGCGAAGTCCGGGGACGGCGATCCGGCGCGTTCGATTGGGTTGGAAATGCCGATGCCTCGAAGTTTTCCGCGCGAGTTCGCCTCGGCCCGCCGCGCGTCGAAGCCTGATTTAATGGAGCTCTTCACTTTTCTATGAAAAATTTATTTTGTGAAAAGTTTTTTTTTAAAATTAATTTCTAGGTAAAGAGTAAAAATGGTTTCTTTTTAGATGAAGAGTCAGAAATATAATAAAAAGAAAGGAAAAATATTATTAGTGATCTTTTCCTTTTCGTTTCCCTTTTTCAACTTCCTCTCTTTTACTTTGGATCTCTTTGTTCTATTCATTTCACTTCCTTTTCTCATATCCACTATTCTCTTTCTTTTTTTCTTTGCCTTCGTTTTTCCTTCCTTTCTATCCTTTTATTTAGACCCTACGTAGTTTTAACCCTCCATTGCCAGCCTCTGGTATCTGTGGATCTGGCGAATTCGTATATATTTATTAAAATAAACCAACTGTGTAAGCTTTCAAATAGCCTCTAAAATTAAACAGGGAGGTCAAATCCTGCTCAACGAGTATCAACGATATTGCTCAACAAAATTTCTCTTTGAAGCTAAGACTGCTTCCACTATAAAGGACTAGCCAAGAAAAAAGAAAAGTTAGAACCAGTAGCTAAAACACATGGTTTTAAACAATTTTTCGTGACGGTTATAAAAAACAGAAGATAAATTTTTTTTTTACATCATGAAGATTTTTTTCTGGATATAAATTTTACTTGGTCATCACTCGCTTGCTCCTGCCCCTCTCTCTAGTGAATCAATAGGTGATCATCTTCAGTGGTTACTCGTAAAATGATATCATTTCTTAAAAGCTAGTGAGCTTGTAATTAGCAGTGTGAAAGTCGATGGTAAGAAATACTACACATGTCCCCTACAAGTGTACACATTATCTGTTGGTCTCGTCTAGTGGCAACTGGACTATTGCAGATGAATACGTTAAGAAGTGTAGACGATACAGTCTATAGTTCAGATCGGCCGCCTGGCTGCTGCCCTACTGTGCGGGCATTGGCCTGATTTCCTGGCTCGGCACCTTCGGCGGAATAGGCCCTTTGGCTGGCGGTCTGGCTGTCGCCGCGCTGGCGACGGATGGCGGTCGGGGTCGCGCTGGGGCTCTGGGCGGTCTATTGGGCGCTGACCGGGGTTTACGGGGCCGCGCATGAATCGCTGCCGCGCGGGCCGGATCCGCACAAGAAGATGCGCGATTACCCGGTGGTGTGCGACGCCGCGCTGGCCGCGATGGCCGAACGGGACGCCGACGCGAAAATCAACTTGATAATGGCTGGACTACTATATGTTCTCCAATTTTCACAGGAAAATGTGTGATTTGCGAGACACTCCTTGAGAACATAGTGGTTTTGGTTAGTATTTACTTTCATGAAGGAATTAGAAGAAAGTTTTAAGAATCTTTCTTCTAAAGAAGGGGTATTAACCTCATTGAACAGAGCCGCAATGGGTGTACTTTTTAGTGCACCTGTGATTAGTCTCAGGCCATGGTGTACTATTGATTCTATTTTAGAAATTAGCTTTTTTGAAGCTGAGTAATACACAGGGAGACAATATGCTTCCTTTGCTTATTGGTATCTGGTTCTTATGATATCAACTTATGATATCGGGAACGGAAACAGACATTCTCTTGGCTGTTTGATGGAGTGAAAATTATTACACAACAACTATTTATATTGTCCAATGGAGACTGGCGTAAAATCTGACTTGCTAATTAAATCATGCATTCAGTTCTTTGAAAAAGATGCAATTTTGGTAGCAAAAAAGTGCTGTATGATTAATCAGCTTATGATGAGCAATGTGTTCAACATGTAAAAGAGGAGGAAAATGTTAATTGAAATGAACTTATTGTTTAAAATGGATCCACATAGGTAATATTACCAGACATATAAGACTTAAATCAAGAGAGCACAATCCCTATTATACAAAAATGATATAACTTCGACAGAATAATACTATGGATTAAGAGGAATCTACTCGATTTTGATCTAATGCTATTTTCCTATCCTAAACAATGCTCGATATCTTTCTCAAGAATGGTATTTTTTTTTTTAGTGGAGAAATTCTATGTTTATACTCCTAAACATGGCCAAAAATATGTACGAAGTATTTTTTCCAAAAATACCATTGGTATTTAAAAAAAAAACTGTCAATGGCAGGGGCCAGGTATGGCTGTGAAGCGTGAGCAATCCGAAAAACGGAGGAGGATTTGCTAGATGTTTTCCAGAGAAGTTCCTTACGGATTGTTTTGGGCACCCGTCTGACTGACTGTATTTCAAACCATATTCTCTACGAAAACGTGGTTCAATCCCCCTTTCTAGAGCTATAATGAGAGAAAGGTTGACATTGCTTGGAAACGTTCTATGGAGGAAGGATGGCAGATTGTCCTTGTCACCCAAACGTCTAGGGCCAAACGAAAAGCAGGTCCTCCCTCAATGGGGTGGGGGAACCATTTAAAAAAATTCCAAAGAATGTGATTATAATTGCAGTACAACTTTGTGACTAACACGTCTAATCTTCAGTTCATTTTTGTTTATATATTCTATTATTAAATTATAATATGCCTTTTAAATCATATTTCTGCACTTTGGCCACCCACTTGGGGCCAAATGAAAAAACCGGTCATCGCCCAACGAAATGTGAAGAAGCCACAAGAAAGGATCAAAAAAATTGCATCTACCTGAGAGGGGGTAAAAGGTGAAACTTTAATAGGCTTGGGAGGGGAAGGGAGTTTTAGGTAGTTTTTTACAGGCACTGTTGCCACGCTGAAGCGTGAAAACAAATCAGCAGAACTAATTTGTTAGTTTTGACAACACTTTCCATCTGTTGATTCGCACAGACAACTACGCTTTCAAAGGAAACTACCCCCTTTTCAGCTGTTTTTATGCCATGAGTTTTATCTGGTTTTTACTGAATTGGTACTACCAAAACGGCACAGTGCATAACGGCGCAGGCAAGTGTGCTTCATTAAAATGGAATTCTTGGTTTTTCAGATATGTTTTTTTACTTTTTTTTGTACTGTTTTTGAACTTTTTTGAACATTTATGTATGGGGGTTGTCAGCACTACTCATGTTAATGTTTGGGCGTTTTAAGTTTGGCTCGGTTAATTATCGTGATTTCTGTTTGTTTTGGCTTTCATTCATTTCTTGATTGTGATTCTTGGTAGTTTTACGCTTGGAAGACTATTTGATTTTGTTACTGCTCATTTTTAGTTTATTGGAGCTTTTTATTTTTCTTTGAAAAACTTATTTTGTGAAATGGGTCTTTTTAAATTAATAAGTAAATGAGGGGATGTACCTAACAATACAAAAAAGTATCTTCCCTTGTTTATCATCATATGATGGTTGATAAATAAGCTCAGTGACGTCAGCACATCTTCAGTTGAATGTCCTGGTCTGAATCCAAATTGATTTGGTTGAGGAATCCCTTTGTTTCGAGAAAAGAGTAAAGTTGATTTTTCATAGGTTTTTCGAAGACTTTGGAAAATACCGAGAGAATTGAGATGGGTTGGAAGTTAGATGGGTCATCTTGAGGGCCACCTTTATTACTATATTACTATTCGTGGTTTCTTGAGGAGTGATGGAAATACCCCCTTCCACAATGAGAGGTTTATCAAATGAGTTAACTGTTGTAATACAGACCAAGCCGCCAAAAACTGGGACAAGAATTATTTTCTTTGTCTGTTGGCTAGAAAGTTATATCTGAGATTCCTTGGGTCAAGTGATCCCGATTTGCCAAAAAAAAACAAAAAAAAAAAACGAAAAAGCGCCGAGTCTCATGCCAAGTAAACCCTAATGCACAATATTTGAAAATTTTCTCGGTTTGCTTGGGACTTTCAAGGATTGTTGCCCTGGATAAGAGGGCCGCTGTTCATTTCTTTTTAGAGAAAAAGAGCGTTGTGGATCCAGAAATAGACCAATAAAAAAATTTTGTGCGTGAAGACGTCATATGGAAGTCGTCCTTGTCCCATTCGAGTCATGTGCCCCCAGTATAGCCACTTTCTAAGTCAAACTTCATCAGTTATAAGAGATTGCTTGGCCAGAACTCTGATCCTGGTGTTGGCTACTCTATCAGCCCAAGAAATAAACGAATACGAATACGAAATCGCAAACATTCTTAGCAGGCAATTATTCTCAAATCCAAGTAACTTTTTCACTATAGTTCTAGGCAGGCTCCAGGATTTGCTTCACTCGGCCCGTATGGAGATTACGGTGTTGCTAAACAGCCGTAGCCTCACCCAGAAATAACCTGTATATTAAGAAAAAGTTAAAGATTTTTCTTTAACATTTCTGGCTCAGAAGCTACTGATCAGAAAAGTTAAAGAAAATATCAAATAATTCTTGTAAATGTCCCAACATTTTTTCCACAGTGAATTATTGAGGCTGTTCTTTGGTGTGTAATAGACCAGGGAGAAACACGTGGGTATGAAGAAGGGCAAAGAAAGGGGGTTTGAGCTTTAAGTAAGGTTTGTTTCTAGATGGAAATTTATCGGTAAATGATATCGACACTGTATCGGTACGAAACCGATCCATCGGGAAATAAGAAGCTTGAACACATTTTCCAAGGATCGGTTATAAAAATTCTGTCTTATTCTTTAGTTCATATAGTCTTTTATTGCCCTACTATATAAATTTGACCTTTTCTTCCTTCCTAAAACTACTCTCTAAGATATACGATAAAGAAAAGAGCATCATTCTTGAAAAAAATATTTGCTTCTATTTTTCTATTTTCTGCTATTTGCTTCATTTTCTTCTATTTTCTATTTTCAATATTTTATATTTTCTACTTTCTATTTTCATTACTTCTATTTTCTGCTATTTGCTTCATTTGAAGGTTAAGCACAAGCCCTTAACCAGTAAAGGAAGTAGGATTATATGCAGTTTTTTTATGAAAGAGGCTCCCAAATTTAACAAGATTTGTCGTTATTTTAATGAAAGTGGTTTCTGTAAGCACAGAAAAAAGTGTCGTTTTTTACATATGTGTCCGCGTTTTATATCGAAAGCTTGCAGTAATAATGAGTGTAATTTTGACCACGTTGATTTATATTGTATTTTATCATGTACTAAAAAAGAATGTGTTTTCGCGCATGCGTGTTGCAGTACATCAAAAAGACATAGCTCCAGTCATACCACTATCGCAACAATTAATTTCATTAAATAATTTCAATTTATTTTTTTCAGAAAATTTTGGATGAGCTTTGTCCTCTCGACTCATCTCGAGTGCGTAGACGTCTATGCGTTATGCTTGTTGCAGAAGAAGAAGATGAAGATGCTCAAGAATCCCTTCGTAAATACGCAAAAGTGTATAGAGGACCTGGAAAGGACAGGGTGGGGTTTGTCTATGTTTCGAAGAAAGGACAGCAAGCATTAGTGCAAGCGTTAATTGAAGCTGGTAAACATCACTATCCTTAGCTAGTACTGAACTATTTTACGTCAGTTTGTCCGCCCGCGAGGCCTATGCCGACTGGATCGACCAGACGCTCCTTGCGGCTGCTGCTTATACCGATCTCGGCGGCATAAAGGCATTCGAGCGTGACTACCTGTCGATGGCCCTGGCTGGCGAGAGATTCTGGATTCGCGAATCGGGGTTTCTGACCAGCAACCCTGTTTACTACGCCAACCGCATCAGCCTCGACGTTTATGTCGATCGCGAGTATGCACCCCTTGAAGAACGCATCGTTGCGTATACGGACTATGTCAGCCAGCTGCCGAAACTGCTGCAAACGATTTAATAAATATTTAGTACATTTTGCATGCATCCCCACTATACTTACTCCCCCCCCTAATGTGCAAATATACAGCCCAAATTATATATATCCTATCCATCTCCCAAGCGTCTCAGTTGTTTCAACCCCTTACCCGTGGATCCAAATTCTCCAGTGTGTACTGGCTATTAGATAAGTACCAAAATGAAAATAATTTGTGCAGGAATCTATTCTGATTTCTTTGGGGGGGGGGGATTCGAAGAGGCACCAAAAAATACACGAATTTTCTAGACATGAAAAAAATCAAGGGATTTTCGAAAATAATAATTACATAAATGCTGAGGTTTTGCGCATTTTTGTCTAAGCTCAGCCTATTAAACCACAATAGAAACATAGATCGCATAGTTTTTTTATATGCTCTTTTGCCTATGTGAACTATGTCTCTATTGTGGTAAAGATTTGGTTGCGACTTCGCCGCTATATGCCTATTGTGGTTTGAAAGAATCTATTTGGTACTGGCTTTGCCGGATTTGGTGGTTTAAAAAAATTCCTCACATTTTCTTTGTACCCTTATCCAATCCTTATTTTTACCCTAAATTGACCATTAACATTCCCTACTTGTACAACCATGTCTGGAGTTTGGAATGTCATTGGCAGCCCCTTTTTTTTTCAAAAAAGACTAAGTTGCTTGAGGATGTCCAGCATCATGCCACTAAGATGGTTAGCAGTATGAATAAATTTCCATATGAAGAAAGACTACATTGTTTGAAGCTCCTGACACTGACATACTGAAGGAAAAGGGGTGATATGATTTTAACCAAGAAAATCCTTGCTAAAATACCCTTCCTGGTCTCTTTGCACATCCCTTGCATTCTGGTACTAGAGGACATTCAATGAAGCTCCCTATGCAGCATTCTAATTTGGGAAATCGAATGCCGCAATGAAGGCGTCAAAATCTTGGTCGGTGACGACCGGGAATCCGCGAAACAGGACGGCTCCGTGTTCTGCGGCCTGTTCGTTCAGTGTGTCACGCTGTGTCTGAATCCAGTCCAGCGTGGACGAAAGCGGCTCTGCCGTGGAGCTGCAGGCGATGATCAGAGGAAACACCCGACTGCCGTCATCCGTTCGCTGTGTCTCAAGGGTCAGTTCGGCAACGTCCATCCTGTCCTCCTGTCATCTTCGCATTCGGTTTGCCGGCAGTCAGCAGCGGCGGGGTCTCAAGATAGATTTATAGTCATCCATCTGTTTAGACGTGAATGCTGATGTAAACGTGTGCAAGCATCATTTTGCCTGTAACATCGCCAATAGCATAGATACCAGCAACACTCGTTTGCATCTTACTATCTACCTCGATAATTCCTTTCTGCCCAGTTGTTAGACCGGCATTTTCGATCTTGAGGTTGTCAGAGACTACAGTGCGCCCAATTGAAATCAGCGCTACCTCACTACTTAGGGAGCGCCCATCAGCTAGCACAACCTCAACGCCACTAGTGATATCCTTGATCTCTTGTACACGGAGTAATTTCTGTTCGTTTTAAGTTTTAATGTCGCTCCTTACTTTCAATTAAAAAACTTGTTTTTTTTTATTTAATCTCTGAACGTTTTTAAATTAAGACATGTTTTGATTTTGGCTCCCCGCACATGAATAATTAAAATGAAATTGGCATATTAATTTATTTTTATGGCTAAATGGCTTTCTCATAGTTTTGATCGGACGGTTTTGAGAAAAAAGGAGCGAGAGAGTAGGCCTAGTTACCCTCCGATTTTTGGTTATTTAAAAACGCAACTAGAACTTTAAAGTTTTTACGAACAGTCAGGTAAGAATAAAGGATAAACAAAAAAGGAGGTTGTAAATGGAATCTCAAGAAACCAAAACCACAAGCGTCAAATTAGCAAATATCCTCAATTCGAAATTATGGATTGCTTTCGAGTTAATTATTGTTGCTGCAATTATTGGGTTTCGGTTGGTACCGGTAACCGATACGCCGGTTATTTTTCTGATTGGCTGGCTTGTGCTTCGATTCCGTAATCTTCGCTGGCGGGATATTGGTTTTCAAAAACCAGATAGCTGGGGCAAGGCCATTGGCAGCGGCGCACTTTTCGCGATGCGCAAAGGTACAAAAGTACCAAATTAATATTAACAAGGAAAAAGGGCCAGAAGAAAGAGAGAGGTTAGTTTTGTGTGAGATAGGGTTAGATACAAACTGGCCAATTTTTTAAGGACATTATTATTCAAACTAAAACTATCAACTGAAAGGCTGCTTGGAAGTTGAGAAATGATGCTATAAATCTCAGTAGCACTGCATGGGGAAAGGAAAAAGACTTTTCTGCCCAGGGAAAACAACTTACTCTACTCTGGGGTGGAATTAGAACTGAAGGAAGTGCGGTGAAATACGTGAAGGCACTCGTCTGGATTGTCTGGTCTTTCTGGTCTGACTGTTCTCTGATTTGTCTGGTGTCAAGACAGACACACAGACAAGAGATACAGATAAATTACACAGATAGATAGACCGACAGATAGACCAAACAGATCAGACAGAGAGACAGAAAACACAGACCGAAACAAAGAGAGACAAACCAGACAGGCCAAAAAGAAAATACTAAAAGACAGATCTGAAGAGCCAGAGAGACAGACGGACTAGACATGCAGACGGACCAGAAAAAGAGACAGACAAACAAACCAGACACACAGACCGACTAAACAGCTATATTCGAGCTACAAGATGTAGAGTACTGATAAAAAAAATTAAATTTCTTAGTTACCGGTATTTCTGCTCAAGTTTGACTCGTGAGTCAGAGCAGGCTGAATGGGAGGGATTTTACCGTTCATAGAATTTTGTTCAGAATATAAGAAATCTTTGGGATATT
Organism: Alatinidae sp. Z8VKAUB7J3; assembly: GCA_010016025.2. NCBI lineage: Eukaryota > Metazoa > Cnidaria > Cubozoa > Carybdeida > Alatinidae > Alatinidae sp. Z8VKAUB7J3. The sequence continues at coordinate 88,435,513 of JAAAKM020721499.1, forward strand.
TTATAACTGTATTTTCGATACAGTTGCTTTTGTCGATTTTTGCGCTTTGTCTCGTAATTTCAGTCTTGCATTTACTACCACCTGTTTAAGCTGTGTCGCTTAAATTTTTATCTTTTTTTTTTCATTGAGTAATGGTGTAGCGCGGACTGTTAGTTTTCTGCATGTCAAGATATGAGATTTAGCTAAACAAAACCAACAATCGGTACAACTTCGATCTGTAATACATACGGTGGTGCAGTTGGATTTCAGCTGAATCTTGGTAAACGGCACCTTGCGAAGGTATGTAAGGAAAGTTATGCTGTTTCTCTCCCTCCTGTCTATACCTGGTTCCTTTCTGGGACATTTTTAACCAATCAAATAAAATAAAAATCAGGAGCAATTATCTCAAACACTTAAAGCGAGTTCCTCCTTGGACTAGGAATGGTAGACTGCGCTCATTCCCACTCTCTTCTGCACAATCAAAAACTATGGATAAATCACGTCCCTTATAAAAATAGACTTCTTCAAGCTTTAATCTTTATTAAACAATATTTTCTCTTCTTAAGGTATCAATTTCTGCCTTAAATATCTTACAATCAATTTCCCATGGCAGGTTAGAATCCAGGATAGCTGTATAAGTGCATCCAAGGCCAGGCAGATGGCACATAATTCAGCAGACAAGATAGAAGATCTCAAAAGGGAGAGGAGAAGAATGTTCAAATTCAGGGATGGGATGCATGCTCCTGCTCCAGAACACATCTGATAAAAATTTTAAGACAGTAATTTTATTTTACATAGTTGAAAGGTCTAATGATTATGCTTTTGATGGTGACATGACCTTCATAGTCCGTATTGTCATTGGGAAATATGCGGAAATTTGGGGTACTATTCTATGGGGAGAGAAGGGAGGATTTTACCCACAGGGAGAAGTGTCTGAAGGAATTTTACCAGTAGAAATGTTACACAGGGGGAAGGGACGGAAGGGTATGTCCTGGCATGATCTGAAAAACGGTCAAAAATTAAGAAAAGTTTTTTTCTCCAACTGGAAATGAAAAACTAAATTTAACGACACGCTTCCATAGAGAAAAGTAGTCTACTAATCCAATAAGTAAACTGTTTCCTCCTTGAAGTTTCATGGGAAAACTAGGTCAGTCCGCTAGCTGTAATAAATATTACAATAAAAATGAAATCCATAAATGCTGCAGAAATTATATTTCCGAATGAGGCAAGTTTGCACTTTTACGGAAATACCAAACAGATGGATTGCTTAATATCCTTGTTGTGTCAAATTGTGTTTAAAGAAGTTACGGTCGATATTAATGACCTTTAGGACTTGTTTCTAATTTATCTACCCTTCATAAAAATATTTCCAGAAACAAATCCCCACCTGTCCACTCAATGAAACTTCGTAAAATGGTAGTCAACATGTTTCTTTACACGGCAGTGTTTTGTGATTCTCCAGGAAAATTTGCAAACTTCTTTATTTTCGCTTTCAAAACTCAACCACAGCTTTTAAAGGATTTATTGTTGAAGCCAAATAAACACTTTGGCTAATTGATGGGGATAAAATTAGCTTGACATTTAATTTTCTGTAATTTCTTTTCATTTTGTGTCAGAAATTTAAGTGAAACCAACCAAGGTGATACAAAGCGGACGCCGAGGCGGTGCTCGCGGCCATCGGCGCGCCGGCCAAGGTGCAGATCCTGCGCGGCGGCGCCTCTTGGTGGCACCCGGGCCGTCACGGCCGCATCTGCCTCGGCCCCAAGAAGACGCTTGGCGTCTTTGGCGAGCTGCACCCCAAGGTGCTGCGCGAAATGGGCATCCCACGCTTCGAACACCTTGCTGTATTCGGACGGATTGAGCGCGCTGGCATAGATGCGATCGACCAGCGTCGACTTGTCGGAAGGCACTTCCTTCGACCTTACCATCGCTTGCCCTTCCCTCAGTTGTTAGAACAAGATGACAAAATTCTGGCCGAATTTATAGAAAAGAAGGGACGTCGGGATGCTATTAGTAGCTTTAAACTCTTTGATCATCTAGAAGAAGATGATTTTGAACGTGTTTTAAAGATTCTCCGTCGGAAGGACATTCCGAAAGGAACACGTATCATTGAAGAAGGCACACAAGGAGAGTCCATGTACTTTGTTGCTAGTGGGACATTTGAATGTTACCGAGAATTGGATGGAAAAGTGCTTAAAATATGTGACCCGGGAGATTACTTTGGTGAGATTGGTTTATTCTTATTACAATTTTAGAAGATTTGGAATTAAATATTTTAAATAAAGAAGGGAAAAATAATAGACTTTTCAAGCGAGAGGATTTCTGGATCCATACTCTCGGTACAGCTTATCCTTTAGGGCTAAATGAACGAGTAGCTAAATATGGATACATGTTTCAGGTTGTTGTTAAATGTATTGATGGTTTTATGGACCATCCTTTTTTTGATTCTTCCTGTAAACGTAAAAAACGATAAAAAGGGCAAAGGAAAAATAATAGAAAAAATGAACTGGATTTAAAAAAGTTTTCTATAGATCTATGCCGATGATCATGTGGAATTTAATTTTCCCCCTCCTCGTTTTCAGGCTTACAGGCCACCTTCATAAATGAAGTGTCTCAAAATTTCGGTGTGCTCGTTTGACATTAACGGGACTAGAGACAAAGTGCCAAGTCTGGAGGAAAAGCTGAGCCATTTTGATATCCTTCTCCTGCAAGAACACTTGTCGTCACTTTTGTGACGACATCGTTTGTCTTCCTGGCTGCAGCATGAACTTTTTACAAAGGAATCGTGATCAAATTGTTTTTATGCCAATGCTAGACAGACTCGGGGTAGGCCTTCTGTTCGCTTGTGAAGTCAAAATATTTGTTCTTTGATTATTGGTACAATTTCTTTTTAACTATATTATTAACAAATCTTGTCCTTTTTTTGTTTTGTTCTAATTTCTGGTGGGTCAGATAAGGTACCGTCCTTCAAGATTTTTATCGATTCTTTGAATTGTTCTTTTATATAACATTTTTTATATATGTTTTGCTCTTCCTGGAATCATATAAAAATAATTGGTGTGAAATTTACACTTCGATTTTTTCAAAATTCAAGAAGCTAAATTTCAAGACAGTTCAGGAAACAGAATTCATGAAGCTTTAGTCATAATACGTACCGGGTGCCCAAAAAAAAAATGCAACAGATTTGAAAAATTCTAATGCAAACTGTTTGATACTCATTATCCAACGATTATTCTTATTCAAATTGGCATTAATTAGATTAAATTTTGATAGATTTTCGAGTATTTTTGGGAATTTAGCAAACTTTAAAATTGCCCCCATGTCAAACCCCTATCAAGAAATGCTCTATGGGCAATTTTGAAAATTGGACTAGATAGGCACTTTAATGATCTATTATAGTGGTCTATTCGCATAGCATCGTGAAAAAGCCTTTCACAAGACTGTCATTTGATCAGCGCCAATAAGTATGCCGGCACAGCTCCTCGAAACTGGTACGCAAAACTACTTGAGCAATTACAAGAGCGTAATTTGTTCTGGCGATACAACACCAGCGTTGGTGCTGGTCTGCCTATTAATTTTGCATTGGCAGACTTACAAAACAGTGGTGACAGAGTAACACGTATTGAACGTGTGTTATCGGGCACATTGTCATGGTTGTGTAGCAGTTATGACGGAGCTCAGCCCTTTTCTGATTTGGTCATCAAGGTTCAGCAAATGGGTTAAACCGAGCCTATGGCGTCAGTTTTTTTCTCTTACAGACAATTTTTTGAAAACTTAAGAAAATGAGAATTTTAACTTGTCTTTTTAGTTTGAGTGATTGTGTGTAATTGTAAGTCTCTTTTCTTTTATATATTTATGTTCTGCTGAGGACGGTCGTTGGACACAGGGTCGAAATACCCATTTAGGTGTAGAATCCCACTATTTTGCAAAAGAATTCCCTATTATTCTACTTGTTGATGATGCTTATTCAATCCCTATATGAGTTAAAACGAACAAAGAGAAGAATGTATTTTTTTTTCTGGCCGACTGTCAAAACCCTCGCCCGCGCTGCCCGGACCTCCGGATGCTCCTTCGCGAAATCCAAAGCCTGCGAAAGACTCAGATTTTCGAGCGTTGCCATCGTCGAACCGACAACACGCTTGTCCTCCGCAGCAACCGATCCCGCCACCGCCTCCTCCGTGGGCTCCGTCGCCCGACGCGGACCGACACACGAGATCGACGCAGCACAGATGAGTCCAAGTGACGTCAACTTGCGGATCATAGAGATCCTCCTGCTTTCGGTTCTGTGCGAATCGCTGGACGACCAAACCGCAGGTAGAGCGACGGCAGGCTGGTCAGTTTTACCGACTTTTTTTGTCAAAATTAGCATAATGTCTGTTCTGAACACTATATGTAAAATCACTGCACACGTCGGTAAAACCGTTGCAGTTGCCAACTGAGATTTTGATTTCGGTGCATGTCATGTCACTATTTTAATGCTGGTTTTTAACCAAATGGAAAATTGTGGTGCCATCTGTAAGATCACGGCAGGAGTCGGTAAAACTGCTGCGTAAAATAGGAGCTGCGGTAAAAATTCTGTCGGTCTGTCTGTCGGTCCCGGTTTTGCTACTTCTAGAGTCCTAGATAAATCTGATTGTGTATTTTTCCTTAAGATTGCTTGACTTTTTATGAGTATTTCTTCTTTTTATGAAAATCAGGCAAATTTTCACAGGCTCCCATATTTGATGGCTAAAATTAAATTAATAAATTTTATATATTTGGAATCAGAATATATTTGAAACAAGCCAAATCTTTTGATGTGTCAATAGTTATAAAAGTTCTAGAGTTGCGGTTAGTATTGGACCCAGTCACTTTTTATTTACAGCTCAATACAACGAATTGTTTGAAAAGAAAGCATGTTTTAAAGTGGATTTTCAAAAAGGCTTTGGCAATAACTTAGAAATAATTGCTGCAAATATTCATTGAGTGGTGCAGAACTCCGGAAAAATCTGGTTTGCGACCCTGGGGACCTTTAGGGCTAAACGTAATTTCAAAATGGTCAAAAGTACACTTTCTGACTAATAATGTTTAATTTATCCATCAATATTTTCTGAAACGTGGTAATAATTTGGAGCACACATATCAATTAGGTGTTACTGACCCTGTCAAGAATCTGGTCCTCGTCACCTGGTGCTTTTAGGTCCGAATGGCAATATACACAATTTAGAGATAAGTTATGATGCATCCAATGAGCCTCCTCCGAAGTTTAGATGATCACCCTTTCTATATGAAAATTAAATGTCCCCAGGGTATAGATTACAACTCTTGTCTTAAGGGCTCTGGAGGATTGTCATCCTCAAAGACAAAATTTTCTGATCTTTCATCTACGTTGAAACAAATGGCTATATCAAAATTTTGACTGAACGTGATTTGGGAAATGGTAGGTGTCGGAGATGGGTTAGTTGCCCCCCAATCAATTTAGACTATTAAAAAGGGGCCTATGAAACTACAGCTGCACCCAGGAATACGATATTTCAGAACCTATGTTGAACAAAATTACTATCTCAAAATTTTGATCCGATGACTTTCAGAAGTCAGTGGTAAGGGGCCTAGGTGCCCTCCAAATCTTTTGGTCACTTAATAAGGGCACTAGAAATTTTAATTGCCGTTAGAATACGCCCTCTTCGACATTCTAGAACCACTGGGTCATTACGACCACCCACTAAAAAAAAAAAAAAAAAAAAAAAAAAACCGCATCCGTGATCTGTCTTCTGACAAAAAGGCAAAATTCCACATTTTGTAGATAAGAGCTTGAAACTTCTGCAGTTGGGTTCTCTCAGTAAAAATTTATGATTCTCACCTGAGAATGGTAGAAGGGACCCTTCTCTATGATAAATTTCCCCCTTTTCTTTGAAAGTAGTCATAAATTGATCTTGATTTTTGATTTGGGCACCAAGCGACGTCATTTGGAAACATGAGTTATATTTTCTGATGTTATATAAAAAATGCTTAGTTTCTGATGTAGTTCCAGTAAGCAAAGTCTTCAATGGCTCTAGTGGTGCAGCCAGTTGAGGATGTTTAACTTTACTACTCTATCTGAATCAAGTATCTAATAATACTTTTTTTTGAATAATTAGGGGAATCAGTGGCGTAACTCTGTAAAGCCACCCAGAGTTGACCCAACTCTAAATAGGTACCTAGAGAAATTTGGGGAAGGTAAGGAGGAGGGATGTGCAAAAGCACAGGATGGCTGGCCCCCATCCCCCGTCGCACTTTCTGGCTGAAGGGCCTTGAGACGGAGATCAACACCGCCAGTTTGAACTTTAAGAGTCTAGTTCTCCATCCTTTACCTTTTTTTACTACGATAGTTTCTTATTAGAACATAAATGTTCTTATATAAGAGTTTAACCTCAAATTTTTAAATCAAGATTTGCAAAAAACTAAAAAGAAAATACTAAAAAAACTAAAAAAACTAAAAAAAAAACTAAAAAACAAAAAAAGAAAAAAAACTAAAAAAAAAACAAAAAAAAACAAAAAAACCACAAAAAAAATAAAACAAAAAAAAAAAAAACAACAAAAACTAAAAAACTAAAAAAGAAAAAAAACTAAAAAAAAAACTAAAAAAAACGTAAAAGCCACGAAAAAATTAAAACTAAAAAGAAAAAAACAACAAAAACTAATAAAAAAAAACTAAAAAAACTAAAAACTGAAAAAGAAATAAAACTAAAAAAAGGATTCTCGTTAAAACTATATGACTTGTAAGGGGTGTTTCCCCTACTTTTAAAAATAAGGCAAATTTCCTCAGGCTCGTAACTTTTGATGGGTAAGTCAAAACTTAACGAAACTTATATATTTAAAATCAACATTAAGATGCAATTCTTTTGATGTGACTATTTTTTTTTTTTATAAAATTTCCGTTTTTTACAGTTTTGGTTACTATTTAGCCGGGTCGCTCCTTACTATAGTTCTTTACCACGAACTGTTTGATTACTCCATACATGAAAGGGGCTTTTCCTCCTCAAAGTCCCACTAATTGTATAACAATTTGACTGCAAAATAATTATCCCAATAACTCGATTTTAATAGTATATCCCTCCAGGAGACGATTCAAGAAAAAGTTAAAAGATGTTCGGTGGAATTTTCCCCACTATTTTCTGTAATCTTTCGATTTACAAACTGTTAACACAACTACCAATACAATGCTAGCTGCCCTCAAATATAAGAGCCATATATTGATAACGATTCCAACCAATATTGAAAGATCATATCATTGTAAAAATCAGTCAATAGAGACGCTTTTTATGGCGCTTGATATTAACCAAGTGACATTAGAGCTAGAGTTGAAGGGGTAAATTTAAGGAGGTATGAATGAAGATTCGTGGCTATATAAAAGCCCAAAAGCATATTCAATAATTTGCAAGCTTTCTCAACCCAAAAGAAATCAAAGCAATTTCCTAGGACACCAAGTAATTTTGCCCTCCTTTAATAAGAGTGTGCCTTAGATTTGCCAGAGTTTCCTAAAGCGGGGTGACAGTTTGTGACACTGGCTAGGCTAAGGTTGAAGCAGCTAAGACTAGGCAGAAACCAAGAAAATTAGAAAAAAGTTTTTTATTGTCCACTATATAAGTTTAAGCACCTGTATGAAAGACCAAGATTAGAACATTGGAAGACCATTATTTGGAAGCTACGGTGATGACAGGAGTCAAATATGGTTCTGAATCGTGGGCACTTCGGAAGACAGAGGAGGATTTGTTAGATTTTTTCTGGATGAACTGTCTACGGATAGTTTTGGGAACCCGTTTGACTAACCTTATTTTAAACAGTAAGTTTTACCAAAAATGTGGTTCTATTCTACTTTCTTGGGCTATAATTGACAGAAGATTGACTAGGAAATGTTTCATAGGATGTAGGATAACAGATTGCCAGCCTCAGAGAATATCTTGGTATTAAGATGTGACTATAGAGAAAATATTAGGGAAAAGACGGTTTATATTCCCAAATCAATTAATGATCATGCCTATTATTCTGTAGTCAAAAAACTAAAAAGAAATTGTTGTATTGGTGAGAGACTCAATGCAATCAGTTACTAGTCTGCAACATGGAGCAAACTGGTTGCAATCTATTGAAGGGGCATAATATGCTATGGGGAAGGGTGTAACTGACCCCTCTGGACCCCAGTTTCCTCCCAGACCCCAGTCCCCCCAGTTGAAATTTAGTTTCTTCATGTCGTTTCTGGCAAAAAATGCGAAATCTCACTCTTTGTGTATAGGAGTTGGAAACCTCTAAAGTATGGTTCTGTAATATGCTGAAACTTATGGTATATGTTAAATCTGAATCTCATTAACGTCATTTGATGTTTGGGGGGTGTTTCTCTTTTTTCTTGAAAATTTGGCTAATTTCCTCACGCTCTTAACTTTTGTACCCTTAATGAATTTAATGCATTTTCAATAAGCATCAAAATTCGAATCTTTTGATGTGTCTATTTTTATTAAGACTCTATTTCTTGGAATTTCAGTTATTCTATCTATTTATTGCATATATGCATTCTTCTATATAATTTCTCTTTATTTACTTATTTTTTTATTTATTATTATTATTTAAACCCACACAGAGGTCTTTCCGATTAGCAGTATTGAACAAAATCAAATTGGAATCAAGTATGTCCACTTTGACGAACATATTGCGCTATTATATTTTGTTTATATTTCCGTATCTTTTCCTATTTTCTCATCTTTTGTTTTCTTTTTTCTTAATCGGGGTTTTTCTCTACTTTTTGTCGCTTAATCCACTGTATAGTAAGGTGATATTGATTAATTTAATACTTTAGCGTAAAGAGCGAGGTACTGTGGAGGAGACGAACTCCTTTATATACGTAATAATTTCTATTCTTTTCGGATTTTAATGCTGCTCCTTACTTCCACCTGAATTTTTATTTATTTATTTTTTCATTGTTTTTTTTTAAATAATGCTATTAGGTTTTTCGACTATGTTGAACAAAATGGCTATCTCAGAATTCTGATCTGGTGACTTTGGCAAAAATGAGCGTGGGAGGGGGCCTAGGTGCCCTCCAATTTTTTTGGTAGCTTAAAAAGGGCACTACAACTTTTAATATCCGTTCGGCAAAATTAAGAAATTACTTTGCTTTGACCCTTAAAATTTATATTAAAATAGAATAATGTGATTTTTATCAATTACATGGATCCATCCTTCGCATATTTTAAGTTCACAAGTAAAAAATAATAATATCACACACTGGAAATGCTTACACCACCAAATAAAATGGAGCCCCTAAAGAGATTCGATTAATCTACGTCGCTTGAATTTAAATACATTTTTTCGTATTAGTGCAACATTTATGAAGGGTGTCTAAAAAAGAACGCTGGTTTTGACAAACCCGGACCACAAATCTACTTTGAGTAATGATGCCAATTTACGGCATCAGGAACGTTTACGATTTGAACGGGATGTTCATCAAGAAAAAATGAAATATGAGCTTGAAATACTTGAAGTGAAAAAAGAAGCACTAAAGACAGTCAAGAAAATACTTGAAAAAATTGAATAGTTATTGTTTTGTAAAAATAATAGTTTTTATTGGATGGGCTTGGACAATTAATGAAATTTGGGGGGGTTGCTTGTCCTCCATTTTTCTTTTGACTCTTAAAAAGGGTACTAAACTTTTTATTTCCAATCGTATGAGCTCCTATAAAAGTTTCAAAAAAATTAAAAATTCTTAATTTTTCGAATTTTAAATTTAATACACTTATAAATGTGCAAAACCGGCTGTTGAAAAACCATATACTATATTTCCCTCCAGAAACTAAGCGTGAAGCGCTTTTTTTAACGAGAGAGAAAAAAAAAAGAAAACAAACGGAAGTCGATTGTCGTTTTTACAAAAATTTAATGCCGTACTACAAGAAATATATAATACTAGTGCTTAGCCATGTCATAGATTATTTTTTCTTCACATTACATAAAAAAAACTAGTTTTTCTAACTGAAAGAAAGGAGCGACTTTTTGGAAAGATATTGTGTCTCAGCTCTTATTTTAAATCTCGACCAGATCCGGTGACACTGGGGGGAGTGGGAGGGGGGACCTAAAATCTTGGAAAACGCTTAAAGAGGAGGGATCGGGATGAAATGTGGTGGGAAAACAAGCAGTAGTCCTAGACACGTGATTGACATAACCGGAACGGATCTGCTCTGTCTGGGAGAGTGGGGGGAAGGGTTAATTCTGAAAAATTAGAAAAAAGGAGATATGTAGATAAAGCTTGGCGCGAATATTTTCGGATATCCAATCTACAGCTTTTCTTAGAAAAGCAATCAATTCAGTTGGATTGGATTATTCGATAGGATTCCTACACGAGTTAGCTCAAAGCAGAACTTCTCTAGTTTATGACGTTGAAGAATTGTTTAGATGGCTTGTTGACTTGTCAGTTATACAATTGTTAGAACAAAAAATACTGAAAAAATCAGACTTTATAGTAACTGAGAACTATCACATGCGACTACGAGAAAATACTGCAAAGATGTTGATTGCAAATATTCAACAAAACTTTAATCATAAAGTCCCATACAAGAACAAAAAGAATTACTCATTACCATTTGTGTGAGCTATGGCTGGCGAGTCTAGCATAGAGTGAATGCTCTGGAAGTGTTAGAGGATTGACAATCTTTTATAAGATGTGTGTAGCATGTTAAATATTGAAGTATGGAAAAATGCGAATCAGGATAGAATGTTTTGATAGGGGTGATTACTTTAAGGAAAACTAAATGCTGGAAACGTAAACAATGTTTCTTATGTATCCTGTGATATATGCATATTTCTAGTACAGAGCATAATTTGTGTATTTTACTTGTAACTTCATCGTGACAGGTAAAAAAAAAAAAGAAAAAAAAGGGACTTTCCCCGCAGCCCTCGCCCACCCGCCCTCAACGGAAGAATGTGATGCACGACCTCGATCTTGCGATGCTGCTCAGCTCCCAGATCTGCCACGACCTGGTGAGCCCTGTCGGAGCGGTGAATAACGGGCTTGAGATCCTGGGCGAGGAAGAGGACGGGGAGATGCGCGAGGAGGCGCTGAAGCTGATCCGCTCCAGCGCCGAGAACGCGTCGTCCAAGCTTCAGTTCATGCGCGTGGCCTTCGGGGCCGGCGGGTCGATGTCCGAGGCGATCCGCATGGACCAGCCGCGCGAACTGGCGGCCGGACGCACAGCTTCCAGGAATGGTTGGGATTCGATATCACCTACAGTACCACCGATCTCAACCAAGGCTACGTCATAACCTTCAGCGCCCGCGATTACACGGTTTTTGATCTCGTCAGTGATATGAGGAATCACCTGAACGGTACCACCCAGGTAATCACCACGACGCTCTTTGCGCAGTACGTGCTGATAGACACGACCAGAAGTAAAGTTATTACGTTTGGTCATTGTTGTACGGATGAATCGCTCGTAGTGACCCAAATCCAGGTCAGTCTCGGCGCCATCTTCAGTTACAAACACATACATTTTTATTCTCGAGAATATGAGAACCAATGAGTTGAATTTTGCCCTCAGCGTTGATCGAATAGCGTAATTAAAACGGCGTATTGGTAATATCCAGCACATCTACGAGAAAATGTGGTTTGATCTAAGTTAAATTATAGAAAAAGTAAGAGCTAGTGCGCAAGCTATGTCTTTTGAGTGTCCAGGCAAAAACTAGCTACCCCGCGGAGACCGAGGAGTCCCTAAATGATATTCTTCGGAAAATATGCTTGTTGTACACACAAAAAGCTTCTAAAACTTTCATTTTGAAAAGTAGCCGGTGAAGCTGAATTCGAGCGCCGCCGGGCAGGTGCTCGCTATTCCGGTGAAGACCAATACGTCGGGTGACTTTGCCGCACTATCGGGCACCGACGGCTACGTCGAGCTCGCGAAGGGGCAGACCGATTTTCCGTCGGGGATGTCGGTGTTCCTGCACCGATGGATTGCGACTTGAATACGATACGGGCAATGTAACGCGATGATCTCTTCAGTCGATGCACTAGAGCGCTTAATGGAAGGCAACCGCCGCTTCGTTTCCGGAGAGACCGTTCGGTCCGGCGCTGCGAATCGCGGCCGGGCAGTTGGGGGGAACCGGAAATCTTAGAAAATACTTAAAGCGGTGAGGTCAGGATGAAACTGGATGGGAAGAATAAAAACTTGTCTAAGACACGTGACTGACATAACCTGGCCGTTTCTGCTCTCTTTGTTGGAGTTGGGAGGGGGGCTAATTTTGAAAATTTAGGTATTTTTAACTTACGAACGGGCTACCAGATCTTAATGAAATTTGATATTTAGAAGGATCTTGCGCTTTAAACCTCTAATTTTAAATTCTGATCAGATCCTGTGACATTGGAAGGAGTTGGAGGGGGAAGCCGCTCCCCTTCCCTTGTGACGTCCTGGGCGTTCGCCTGGGTTTGTTGGGTTTTGGGGTTTTTTTTGTTTTTTTTTTTTTGTGGGGGTGGGGGGGGGGGGGGGCTGTAATTAATTTTTCATCGATTTTTTTTATTTTGTCATCAATTCCTCAAGTATCGAGAGGATGTTACAGCGATCATCATGCTGGTTAAAAAATGTGGAACTTCATTCTAGCTCAAATCCAGGATCACTCCGTGGCAAACGGAAAAACCGTCTAAATGTTAAATGTGTGTGTGTGTGGGGGGGGGGGGGGGTTGGTGACACGGCGCTTGCTAGTATTGTCGATTTTTCTCATTTTGGTTTATTGTATGTAGTGCAGCAGAGTGGCCAGGCCCTTGATGTTTTATCACAGCTGAAAAAGTTTGGAAGAATAGAAAGATAAGTCTGCGAACCAAGGTTAGAATGTTAATAGCAACAATGATGTCAGTGGTCCGGTATGGTTCTGAAACGGGGGCGCTCTAGGAGATGGAGGAGGATTCGTTAGCTGTTTTCTAGAAGAATTGTCTACGGATTATTTTGAGTACCCACCTGACTGAGCATATTTGAAACAAAATGCTCTTTTTGTCCGTCTGTTCGTGCCTATGTGTCTTTTTGCGTGTTTGTGTGCCTTTTTTGTCTGTCTGTGTGCTCATATGTCTTTGTGTGTTTTTGTTTCTGTATCTTTTTGTCCGTCTGTCTGCCTATGTGTTTTTTTTATGTCTGTCTATGTCAATGTGTCTTTTTGATCTTCGACCGTGTGCTTGTGTCTCTTTCTGTGTGTCTTTATTTCTTTTTGTTCCTTTTTGTCCATCTTTATGTGTGTCTATTTGTCTTTTTTTGTCTGTCTGTGTATCCGTGTGTCTTTTATATGCCTGTTTGTGTTTTTTTTTTTATACAAAGGCGTATTTCTATACCTATTGAGATATTTTTGTTGTTGTTTTTTGTAACAGGAGCCCAATGCTGAACCTTCGGTGGGAGCTAGGTTATAGAAAATATTACGAAATCAAAGAATATGTTATATGTAAGAGGAGCCCATGGGCATTTCTTTTCATATGCGGGAAACACACTTCTTACCTATTGAGATATCTGTTTTTTGTTTCAACAATATCTTAATAGAGGACCTTTGGCGGGAGTTAGGCCTTAGAACAAAGAACACGGGAACAAAACGAACATGCATTTGGCAACGAAGATGGTGATACTTCGGGCACGTGATCCGTATGGGGGATGATAAGATCTCTAAACAGATCCAGGAATGGCAACCTCAGGGAATACACATGAGAAGTGGTCCTGAGAGCACATTGCGTCACAACTATCAACTGGACCCGTTCAACATTCACCAGAAGATCTAAACCAATGGAAAGATTTTTTTGCAGCATTGCATATGCGGGGTGACTTTGGACTCTTTCTTAATCCGCTGAGTGCTTCTGGTGGCACAGGAAGATCCAGGATCTAAAGGTGCTTATATAGATTTTAGGTGAAGAAAATTGGTTTGCTGTTGGCTGTGATACGCTGTGTGGTAGGTTAAAAGTACCACAGGAGCTATGCTTATATTTGGCAATTCTGAGTGAAATCTCTGTAGGATCAAAATTCCAAGGTTTTCTGAGGTCAAACTAAGAATAGTGTTTGTTAGAGAAACCTTCCTTATCCGCAATTTTAACTATAACTGTTTCTTCTGTGAGTCCAAATATAAGTAAAATTGAATGCAAAAAGGCACCCAGAAGCTACTACAAAAGTTTAGTGTCATGATGTATAGATTAGATTTGAAGAGCCGGCGATAATTTTCAAATGAAAATAAATAGATATATAAATTGGGTATAAATCTATATATATATAAATAAGTTGTCTGTGTGTGTGTGTGTGTGTGTGTGTGTGTCAAGTGACGTCATGTTTGTGTGTCGACTGACGTCATGGTTGTCGGATGACGTCATTATAAGGATTGAGCTGTATGCGTCATGAAGTTGTTTGTCGACTGACGTCATGTTTGTCAAATGATGAAATTACATACCGGGACACCGGGACACAAATGACGACCGGGACAGAGGGAATATAAATGACGACCGGGAACCTCAATGCAAAAAATTAATAAGGTATTACAAAAAAGAAAAAAGGAGGTTCAGTCAAAAAGACCCTGAACTAAGAAGTTAAACGAATTTTGAAATACAAAAAAAAAACCGTAAAGTATATATACAGCATATAAAGAAAAGGGAACGGGGATATGAATGGTTTAGTGTAATAAGCATATCACTAATTACAATATCAGCAGTAGGCTGTAGGCACATACGTACAGGGATAGGGGACTTCTGGTCTTATCCCCTCCTCCACCACAAAAATCGTCAGCTCATAGTTGTTGCATTTTCATATAATTCGATGTAAAGCAAGCATTCTTACAAATAAGAATCAAAGAAGAAGACAGAGATGTCTTACGTTTTCATTGGATGAGAGAGAGAGATACACAAAAGCTAGAAGTGTACCGTTTCACTAGGGTTTTGTTCGGCTGTAATCAATCGCCGTTCTTGCTGTGCAACCCTAGAAAAGCATCTAAAAGAGTGTGAAGATGAATTTCCCGCAGTGGTGGCCGAAATGAAGCGCAGCATCTACGTCGATGATATCTTACTAGGCGGAGATTCCATTGATATATTTCAACACCTCAAAGAAACAACCATTTGGAACAGATAAATACTATGAAATCTAATTGAGAATAGATGATTTCGGTGGATGGGCTGGTGCTTGGTTTTGATTCGAGGGAAATATACAGGATTGATTTAGTTTGACATAGGAAGAGGGTAAATAAATGTAAAATTGGTCCGAAAAGTTGAGGGGAGAACAAAAAATTCTTTCTATGGCATCATTCATTGCACTAGGCCGCTAAAAACTTGTGGCCTGGTGTGCCAGTAGTATACCTTTCACCTGGATTTAGTCCTCGAATTTTGCTTGTTGCACACCTTAAGCAAGTGCCTATTATATTTTGGTACTTACGTATTATACGCCACTCACTCAAGTTTACGCTGCGTAGAACGAGAACAAACTGGTTTCGTCGGTAGATTCTTCCAGCTTAATGCGAGACAAGACAAGTGACAAAATAGATGGGATATATATAATGGGCTATATGGTAGGGGTCACCTCCTCCTCAAGACCTTACTCTTAAAGCTATTTTTTTTTTTAGAATTTTAAAACAAAGCTTATTATTCTAATTAAACGACCATTGTGTTTCAGGATCGTTCTTAAAGAATTAGGACCAAAAGTCGGAATTTTAGCGTAAATAACCAGATCTGGTCGGAATTTCAAATAAGGGCTCTGAAACATGAATTACCTCTTCATATCGAATTTCATTATGATCCGGTCACCCGTTCGTAAGTTAAAAATACCTCTTTTTTTTCTAATTTTTCCAAACTAATACCTTTCCCCACTCTCCCAAAGTGATCGAACTCCATCTGGTTCTGTCAATCACGTATCTAGGACTTGTGCTTATTTTTCTCACTAAGTGTCGTCCCGATCTCTCCAGTCTAAGCGTTTTCCAGGATTTTCGGTTCCCCCTCCAGCTCCCCCCAATATCACCAGTTGAAAAGATGTGCAATAACTTTTTTTGTTTTAAGAGAGAAAAGCGACGAAATTTGTTTTATCACACGCTTCTATTCCGTGTAGGATATAGATATATATTAATGGAGACTTTTAGTAATCAATATTAGAAGGATAACTTCTAATTCTTATTAGCTTCCACCCCAACCTCTGAGGACAATAATTGAGAATGTCCCTAATTCCTTTAGTAGTTTTAGTCCCTTTGAGCGGGTATCAAATTAAATTGACTTTGAAGTCATTACTTTGTTAATTATGGAAAAGAAAATTGAGGAACTTTGCGCTCGCAAAAACGTAACAAAAGTGAATATAAACAAATTTGTTGTCCGTTTTTTAAAGTTTTACTTTGTAACGCCCCTCCCCCTGAAAAAATTCTTTCCAACCACCCCACAAAAAATCCTGGATACGACCCTGAGAACAAGCAAGGGCTAAATAATTTCAAAAAACACAAATTCGACAGTTTGCGAAAAATAAACAGGTTAAGTCTTTGAAAACATCGATAAGACAAAGAAACTACAGATTTTATGAAAAAAAAACAAAAAAAACAAAGTTGCCGCCCCTCTACGCTTGGAAAGGGAGTATTTATTACATGCAGAAACGAAATGAAAATAAATTGCAAGTTTTAAAGCAAAAAAAAAGTTACTGATCATATAGTAATTGCAGTAGGCTGTCTTACTGTATCTGTATGACAAAATCCAATGTTCGGGAATGCCTTGTATTTTTAGGATCCATGATTGTTTAATCATAACGAAACAACAT
Organism: Alatinidae sp. Z8VKAUB7J3; assembly: GCA_010016025.2. Classification (NCBI taxonomy): domain Eukaryota; kingdom Metazoa; phylum Cnidaria; class Cubozoa; order Carybdeida; family Alatinidae; species Alatinidae sp. Z8VKAUB7J3. The sequence goes on from JAAAKM020721499.1 coordinate 88,452,216, forward strand.
GTCCCTCATACTAATATATATTTAAAGAAATATTACCAGTCATTTTATTTGAACCAATATTGCCGATTCAAGTTGCATAAACTGCAAAGCAATAACTTAGTCCCTTATAAGTTTATATTCTAAATTAGCTGTTTTTAATATGTAAACAGGCAATTGGATCCTAATGAAATTTGATATATAGAAGAATCTGATGTCTCAGAGTTTTTATTTCAAATCCTGACTGGATCTGGTGACACGAGGGGAAGTTGGAGGAGGAAATTAGAAATCTTGGAAAATGCTTAGAGTGGAGAGATCCTGATGGTACATGGTTGGAAGAATAAGCACAGGACCTAGATATGTGATTGTCATAACTGGAACAGATCTGCTCTCTTTGGGAAAGTTGGGGAGAAGTTAATTTGGAGAAATTAGAAAAAATGAGCACCAGCTCATATCAATTTAATTAAACTTGTATATATAGTTTTCTTGAATAGAACCAAGAGAGTTTTTTGATAAAGAAAAAAAATTAAAAAGAGACAAACGTAAGAAAAAAATGAACATTATTAAATAATAGCTTTTTTCGTGGCATTTCCGGTGAATTAGCTTGAATAATTGGCTATTTCAGAATAAAAATATATCTCTGTAAACCTTCCTCAGAAGGGAATTGATTGTTTTAAGTGGCAGTGCTACTTCAACAAAGACTAACATTTTCAGAAACGGATAGAGCTAGAAAGTTTTGACAGTTCCTCACTTCAGTTCCTCACTTCAGTTCCTCACTTCAGTTCCTCACTTCAGTTCCTCACTTCAGTTCACTTCAGTTCCTCACTTCAGTTCACTTCAGTTCCTCACTTCAGTTCCTCACTTCAGTTCACTTCAGTTCCTCACTTCAGTTCCTCACTTCAGTTCCTCACTTCAGTTCCTCACTTCAGTTCCTCACTTCAGTTCAGATACATTAATATACCTGCGACTATGCCGTCGCGTGCACACCACTTGTTTTTTTTGTTTTGCTTTTTGTTGTTGTTTTTTTTTCTTCCTTTCCTAGTGTCTGCCATCTCAGACTGATTTTTTCAATTTTAGTTTCGTCGTCTCGCAGCTTTTTCTGTCTTTTACTTCTCTTTGTTTTTACAGAAGAAAAACATAAATCGTCATTAAATGGGAGCTTATTTCCCATGTTAGGTTTTTTTTTAATTTTATACTAAATTTCTAGAAGTTTTCGAGGAAATGCACGGATTGTAAATTTATTGTCAGCCTTGTCTAGCACACAGAGAGCTCTATTTTGAAATAAGTTTACCATTTTCTAAAAATCATGTATTTCAGAATTATTTTTATCCGGAATGAAAGTAAGGAGCGACATTAAAACTTAAAACAAACAGAAATTACTCCCTATATGAAAGGGGCTGTTCCCTCCTCAACGTCCCGCTCTTCACGCTAAAGCTATTTACTGTTTTATAAACTAGAGTTGAGAGAAAAAGTCAAACTTTAGCGTAAAGAGGGAACAGCCCCTTTCATACACGGAGTAACTTCTGTTCGTTTTAAGTTTTAATGTCGCTCTTTACTTTCAGCTGAAAAACTTGTTTTTTTATTTAATTACAATAAATAACCGAGTCACACTCAAAATGAGCTGAATATAACATATGAGATCAAAACGAGAAGATGGAACGACTGGAGGCATATGACCCGCATGACCAAGGAACGCCTCCCAAACGACGTATAGTATTGGATCCCAGACGAAATTCGAAGGAGTGGAAGACAAACAGAGCACTTGGTCGATCCCTGGAGAAAGAGGCACAAGATTGACCAATTTGGAGGACAACCGTCGCTACACTATGTGCCCCTCGAATGTTCTAAACCAGCCGATGTGGAAATTCTGATAGAGAAGTCATGCTACGAATAGCGTATGCAGGTAAAGCCTTTTCTCAGCTGAAAAATAATCTAGTGCTTAAAGTTTTATCGGTCAAAGATTGTTACTTAGTTCTACCACGCGATTCAAAAAAAAAATCTATCCAATTTTTTTTATGATTTTATGGTTCTGAACATAGACAATATGTCTTAATAGATTTACTATAGAGCTGTTCAAATTACTGAATAGGCTGAGCTTTAACTGAACAAGAAAACGATCGTTCTGTAGTTTAAGTGTTATGCTCATTTTTGATTAATAATCCTAATCTTAAGAGAATTTCCAAATGAATGAAGATCTTTGAAACTTCGAGCTTCATCCTAAAACAAACAGATAACCTCGTTCAAAACCAATAGACGTGACTGAAAACGAGTATTTTTTCCAATGGTCATTTTTAACATTTTCCTAACACTTGTTTTCGACAGTGATTTTGTCCTATTGAAGTATCCTACTAATTAAGTCTTCATACTGCTGAACCTTCAGTATTCATAAAATAAAAAAAAAAAAAATTAAAAACAGTGCTGTCGTTAGAGCTACTGAAGAAACACATTTGAAGGGATTTTTTCTGGATCTACTTATTTGCTTTCGAATCTCACAGTAGATTTAGTATTAGTTTTTTAGTCATTTCTTTCTCTTTCTCGACACTCTTCGACCTCTTTTGGATGAATATTTCCAACTGCAACATTTCCATCCGTGGTGACCCAGACAAGGAGGGCCTCGTAGGCATTCGATGGGTCGTCTAAACGAAAGGATGCTTGCTGTTGTGCCTCCAGGAATGCTCGTAAACAGGTTTGTAGTGCCCCAGATGCATCTTCTGGTGGTACAAGTCGTCTTGTTCCGCCCCCCTCTTGTTCGTCGGTAGATTCAGGTAAAAGTAGATTGTTATACAGTTTCTCTCGTACTTACGGAGCCGTTCGTCCAATGGCAGTCTAGCCGAATCTTAAGTGGTATTTTCACAACCTTGCTAGCTATGTACGAAATATCTTCACCAACAGTCAAACCGTGACTACTATTACGAAAATCTAATATGGTGCAACCAAAATCATGTTACCTAGTAACGAAACTTAACATAGTGCTATCAAAACCGTGTGTGCAAATATCAAGATTATAAAAATCTGTCAAAAATTATCAAATCCTTACAAGACACCACCGAAGTCTTTCATAATACCACCGAATCATGTTAAATATTAAAAATATCGTCTTGTATCATTACAGTCTTGTGAGATAAATATAGGGAATATGTATTATGCCCACCCTAAATAAGTTAATTAATGATTAAGTTTTAATTTTGTTGGTAGAAATATCGCCAATCATGGATGATGGATGATAGTTTATCAGACAATCGTCAATCAAATCATTCATCACTCATCATCTATCATTCATGATATCTTGCCCAAAAAGTGCAAGACTTCAGAATTTAGGTACTAATCTCCGTATTAATTGAAGATACGCTTACACTCATTACCCCGCTTCCTTCACATACTCTTTAGGCGTTCGGCCCGCAATTTTTTTGAAAACCCGATTATTTCATGCAGAAGCATAACACTTCTGCGGTTAAGGTAGGAAATTAGGTTAGCAGCTGGTTTCGCATTTAATCAGAAGTTAAGCAGGGTTGTGTTCTATGCTCTTTAATACGAATCTTTTTGATCGACTTTGTCTTAAAGAGCACAGAAAAGGCAATTGGAGAACATTGATTTAAATGGGGAAGAAAAGCTTTCCTGGACCCAGATTATGCTGATGATTTAAGCATCAAGCATTCTACATTAAAGTCTTAGTAAAATGAATGAAGCCTTAGAGGTTTTGCTAGTTCAGTGTGCTAGAATTGAGAAAATGTAACATTATTGGTAAAATTCTAGTTTATTGACTTTTGGCTAAAGGGGTTAGGTTAGGAAAATGAAACTTTCAGGGATTGGTCTACAGGCTAAAGTATATCCCAGGAAGGTATTTTGAAATACCCACCTCCACTCCTTCTCCCTCTAAAGGGCCCTGAAATTTGCCTACATTACAGGTCTATACCTATTGAAATTTTGATAAAACAATATTTTACCTCAATTTTCAGTTATGGTACCAATTGCTTTTTCTCTGGCTTTAGTTCTGAAAATGCAATTCCTGTTTTTTGAGCTCAAGAATGACGTTAACTCGAAATAAAAAAAAAGTATACTACTGCAATACCAACGTGGAACACTCTTAATAGGGGCTTCAACAAATGTGTGCATGGACAGTGCTAATGTTTCCCTTTTATTTTCTTTTTTCCCCCAGCGCTAGTAGCCACTGAAATAGTGTAGAGCTTCAAAAAAGTATTTTCATTCTCCCTTGTAAATTCTGTATCTTATCATACGCATGAGGTGGTATGAACAATGAAAAAATATCTGACTAAGACATTTGAGACTTTCGTGGATTTTCTAGAGCAATTCTTTCGATTGGCCCCCAACCACAAATGGAGCATATTTTTAGGGTGTATAGCCAATGGCCCTTGAAGGCATGAGCCTCGATCCAGTGATAGTGGATCCTTCCCCCCCTTTTTTTTAATAATAATAGCAATGAGAGGATTAGTTGAAAATGCTTCTCAGCAAGCACCTTAATCAGGACTTTTTTCTGGAGAAATGTCTTACAAGATCCTTCCGCTACCCGTCTTGATTGTGACTGGGATTTCTGTGCCACATGCCACCACTCAGTCTGTCTAAGTAAAAAGCGATGTGGGCACAATGTCTAATTATTCATCCACGTCTGAGAATTGATCCGTTAAGACACTAGTAGTAGTTGGAAGAGACTCGTCATCTCCAGCACCATGGTGTGGGAGACCCTTTCTGTTGCTGTCAGGGGAGACACCAATCGAGTTGCTGTTTTGACTCGACTGTTCTCTTTAGTTGCACTCCTCCGCGTCTACTTTGTTCCTCGTGTCGTATAGGCTTATAAACACAAGCAATTTCCCAATTCATTTAGGACGATATCTAAAGCCTTTAAACACCTAAAGCTTTTTATGGGCCTTCTTGCATTTTATCTACGTATTACATTTTTAATCTGTGGGTGTGTCAGTGGACATAAACTGCATGAGGCACCATCTACCTTAGCTTTGATTGAACTTCGTTAAATCCTCACTCCTAACGGATCTGCCGTCATAACATTGGACAATACACAACGTCAGTCTACACCAAACTTTTCTATAGTTTCACAAATCGAGTTGAATAAGCTTTCGGCGTCTAATTTTTGAATGTTACAACAGCCGATTGGTCAATCCACTTTTCCATTTGATATGCATCTGAATCGCTAATTGTTCTTTTCTAGAAACGTCTTATGTCTCATCGATAAGAATGGAGCAACAAATTAGAGCCGTAAGATAAAAACAAAATGGACGTTGAGGCTTGTCTGCCTAGAAAATTGTCCGTCCTTTTATTAGAAATTTTTTCCGTAAAAACTGGTATAAAAGTAGCCTACTATGTTTTTTTTAGTGTTAATTCTAAACAAAAGTGCTAGAAGTAGCATACAAGATTACCTATAGCTATTAAAACGGGTAAAATAAAACAAGAATGACGAAAAATGAAAATTAAATTCAAAGCAAAAAAGAATCTAATACACTATAGTTACTCCTGTGGTAGCCAGGAAGTAACCAAAACAACTTTCAGAATTTTGGCCTATATCACAGACTTTGAAGCTCTGGATTGATGTTTCTATGAATGCTGCTGATCACCTCTACACTGGTGAATAGATGCTTTAAGTCTTCAAATCTTCTAGCTAGCACTTGTGCGTGAAGTCCTATAGAATTTATCTCCAGAAAATGGCCAACCTTAAAGAAACAAATCCTCAGGTGTTGAACAAATTTTAAGACGCCAATTTTGTGATACGGCGCTCCGATAGATTTTGGGCTGTCTTTCCCCTGACCTGGTCATGGAACAAGTATTAATGCGCTCTATGCCAGGGAATTGATGCAAACGGTGGAGGATAAGTTGGCATCCCAAGGAGCTTATTACGAAACCGCCAGCGACGCCGAAGACGGCACGATCACGGCTAATCTCACCTGGAGTTCGAACCTTGATGGTCCGATTTCCGGAAGCGGCGGATCGGTGAGCACGAACACGCTGTCGCTCGGTACGCATACGATCACGGCTTCCGTGACCGATTCCGACGGTAACACCGATACAGATACGACATCCGTGACAGTCGTTGCTGCGGTAAACAATCCGCCGGTCGTTTCCATTACCGGTGGTGCCACGAACTGTTTGGTATATACTCTTTATTAAAAATATGTGACACAGATATAAAACCACATAAGGTTCATATTCCGCTTTAGCGCCCGTGCGATTCTGATGTACACATCACGATAACTCTGTGAAAAACCTGTATATATTCTTTCTACTGTGAATATCACTGTGGCACTGGAGAAAAGTGAAAGATAATGAAAATATAGGAGAGTATATGAAGCTTTTCAGAATCAGGCAACGGTTTTGTTGCTGAACGATTTACATCCTTAATAAGATTTACAGGTTTATTGTCAGTGTTGGAAAGCGGAACTCAAAATATAAAAATAAATAATAATAAGGCCTCAGATGCTGATAGTGTGCTGAATGAGCCTTTGAAATATGGTAGTTGCAAAGTTAGAGGGAAAACACTGAAGGCCATGAATATGATTTATGATTTTTAGGAAAACTTTGAATAAACCGCTTTTTAAAATAGCTGATAAGAACGTACTTTACATAACGTGCTTTATAAAGCACGAGCAGATCATCAGGCACTATCACCGCCTAGGCTGGGATGGTCTGTGAAACTTTTTATCGGGAAAGCCGCGGTGTAAGTTTTCAAAAGTCCGAATTTTTGTAGATCAATTTTGATTCATTTAGATATAAATCGTGTTAAACGAGTTGTACTGCATGGAACATAATGCCTGAATCAGCTTGATTTCACTCGCTCTGATTGCTCAATTATCATCAGTTTTTTTGTGTTCGTACTATTTTTTCTTTGTTTTTCTGCGTTAGTGTTTATATTGTTGAATTTACTCGTGTGTCTTCCCCTCCTTTACAGCTGAAGGAACTTTTATGGGGACTGGTGCTATGTATTTGTTGGATGCGTAATGTGTTAGAAATAAGTCTTATCTTAGAATACTGCTGGTGTTACACGAGTTGGGATAGAAATCGATGGTAACAAAAAAAAACAGTCGATAACATAGCAGTCAAAAATTCAAAATTTTCAACATCATTTAATTCAAGTAAGCTAAAGTTTAAATCTCCAAATACAACAGATGGCGCGCTAAAAGACCCAAATTTATTGCATAAATTCCCTTTATATGCTAATGACTATGTTGCTGTGGAAATTTAAAATCCGTATACAAATGGAAGTAGTGTTTATGCACCATTTTTTTTTACAATCGCATAACGAGCGATTCAAGTAGCCCTACATGCCAGAAAGTGGACCCCCAATTTGTCGTGTTTGTCGTGCTCTGCACCAGGGAATTGCTCGAGGGAGGGGAGTCAACAACGCAAGCTCATCTGTATGGCCTTTGGATTATTTTGAACAAAATTGCTATCTTTAAATTTTGACGGGATAATTTTGAAGAAAAAAGAAAGGAGGGGGGCTGATCACTTTTTGATCTCTTGTGACTCTTATAAAAAGAACTATAATTTCATTTTCTAATCGAATGAACCCCCTCTAAAGTTAATACGACCACCCCTTCCACGTAAACCCTATATGTTGACAATGGGAAACAGCTTGTCTGGGATTTTGAATTCCATTTACGAAAAACCGCAACTGCAAGGAGCAACAGTAATGACTTCAGCCATATTTGGAACCTGTGAAAAGTCCATTGTAAAGCCTCAGTACTGAGTTAATGCTTCTTGTGATATGTTCAATACTATGAACAATACTTAGATCTTCCACACCTTTTTTCATGCAATATAGCAGAGCCAAAACATCCCTAGAAGTACATAAGCTATAATGACATCTTTTGAGCAATACAAAATTGATTTCATCACACTGTAGGTTGAAGCTAAGGTAGGCTACAACTAGAAGAGAGTAGTACAGACAAAGCAGACCTCATTAAAGTAGGCTTTAACGTCCAACTATAGATAAAGCATTGATGTGCTATATTTTGACTGAGCAAGGTAAACTATTTATTCTACGGCCTATGTAATTCAGGGGCCATTCTTAAAGGTTTGGAATAAAATTCAAGCTTTAGTGTAAAGAGCGACGTATTGACGAGTGGGTAAACCCTCTCATTTACGTAGTAAAAACATACGAATATTGAAGTTTGTTCCGTAAGCTAATTCGTAAGTTACGTATGTCTTTTACTAATGTAAACGTTCGACCAAAGTGGCTTAGTAGCCGATTTCCGAAGTATTCTCCAGAAAGGTACAACACACAGAATATGTAACTGCACAGTTGTATTATATAATCTAGCAAACTTTATATGATTAAAACAAGAGTTGATTTGCCACAATGTTAATATATGATATGGAAATTCGCTTTTGCATGTGACTAAGAGCAAGCAGGTAGCTTGCCGGGAAGTTCTGATGGTGAGGAACAAATAATTTAACAAAAATGCTTGCTTAACAGTAGTATGGCCAAGTCGAATAGGTACATCAGTCAAATCTACCACGCCATCATTGGCAATGACGTCAACGATCTGAACGCGATGCAACAGGCGGCACTTGCCGCTTGCCCATCGGATGCACATCCCGAGGTCTTGCACATGGCGCATTGGGTCTTGCCGCAGCCCGGCGGATGCGGAGCGCTGCGCGCCATGGCCGATCAGCTCTTGGCGCAAAACCCGCCGTGATGTCGGCGCGCCGCTTTGTTGTTGCTGGCAATGGCCCGTCTTTGGCAGAGATCCCAGCCGGGATAATTCAACAGGATGACTTCATCATTCGGGTGAACAATTTCTTTTTTGAACCAGCCTTCTGAAATTAAAAAACAGCCCCTCCCTCTCAATAGAAAATTCTCCCACAAAATTTTTTTTCCGTGAAAATGCATGTCAAATGCCCCGAGAAAATTCCCTGGATAATTCCATCCTCTCTGAAATTTCCCCTGGAACGTTTCCTGTGGGCAATTCCACCGGGAAAGTGATCCTTAGCCCACTTCTATTTGAAAAAGCTTTTTTTTCTATTTAATTTCTGATATTTTTTCAAATCATTATGGAAAATTTCCTTTTTGGTAGATTTTTTTTCAAAAATACCCCCCCCCCCCATTGGAGAATTTTCTAGCCTAGTAGATTTATTCCCTGTTGCTATGAGAGGAATCATATATTTTTAAAGCACTTCAGCAACTACAGGGATATCATAGGAAATGGATTTGTTAAAAATAAGTTTAAGAAAACATTGAAAATCTTTCGAGTTTGTTGTTTCAGCACTTTGAAAATGATTTAGTGGACTTAGCCGTCGGTCCTAAATTAAACAGCTGATTGCTTAGTAAAATGATTTGGGGTAATGGCATCCACAGCAATCAATTTGTGGGAAAAGGGCTCGCCGTGCGTCGTCAAAATTGTATAAAATACAGAGGAACTGCTTCGATATTACCTACGTGACCCCAATAACAAAACTCGTATTTTCAAAATAGACGCACGCAATTATCAGGACGTTAAAAAATCATCCTAAGCTTCTTCAAACAAAATGAAAATGAATCCGAGGTAATTCCTCGCTTCAATGTTATAGTGCGTTAAAAAAAAATGCTGCGATGATTCACATGTTCAACTGATTTTTTCCATTTTAAAAACTTTAATTTTTCCATTTTAAATGATTTTGTTTAGTGTTGATTCAAATCCCAACTAGACTATTGAAGATAGAATTATTCCCCAACGCCTATTTGTAAGTTATAAATACCTCATTTTTCTAATTTTTCTGAATTAACCGAACTAACCACCCCCCCCAAATACACCAAAGAGAGCGGTTCCGCTTCGACAGTGTCAATCACATATCTAGGACCTGTGCTTATCCTTCCCACCAAGTTTCATCCCGATCTCTTCGCTCTAAGCGTCTTCCAAGATTTCTGGTTTCCCTCTCCAACCCTCCCCATTGTCACCAGATGTGGTCGGGATTTAAAATAAAAGCTCTGAGACACGAGATCCTTCTAAATGTCAGATTTCGCTAAGATCCGATAAGACTGTACTTTTCGTAGTAGCAGGCACAGACTTAAAATAAGAAAATATGACCGAGATATCAACGACGAAAATTAGACTAAAAATACATGGCGCCAAACAGCTTGAGAAAAGCTTTTCTTTGAAGGCGTAATTGTCAACTTTGGAATCAACTTGTTAATGTTTGAATTTTCACGTTTCAATTTTCACATTTCTTGTTCATGTTTGGATTTTTGCACTTTCAAATTGATCAAATTAGTTGTGCTTTTTCATTTTCACATGCTAACGTGGCAATGCCACAAAAATTGTGATACTGCCCTTCGCAGAAAATCATTCCATCGATGCACGAACGCCGGCAACAAATCAGACTTGGCAAACACTTGATCGAATCCGTTGGCCGGATATTTTTCAAGTTCGGTTTGCGCGAACAGGTAATCCGCGATTCGCCCACGTGCCCGCTCGGTGGATTCCGCGCGAAGTATATCGAATCTTGATTTGGCGGCCTGACGACGCTTGGCAAGTTCGTTGCGAAACGCCTGATCTCCAACATCATAGGTACCGATCGAAACGAGTTTTTCTTGGCTACTGTCAAAGACGCCCTACAGGGAATAGTAGTCCGTCGCGGCGCTCCACGTACTGGATGCCGCCCACGCCCTTCGAGTGGTGGAACATCTCCTAGGCCTCGTCGAGCAGGATGCCGTTGCCCGGCTGCTCAGCCATCGCGATGAGCTCTTCCAGCTCCGCGCCGGCGCGCGTATGCCCGGTCGGGTTGCCGGGGTTGGAGATGATCGGCATCAGGCGCGTCTTGTGGTTGAGGCCGGACCGATCGAAGTACGTCGCGTTCGACGGATGGAAGCCGTTCTCCTCGGTGAACGGCACGACGCGCCAGTCGGTGTCGGTCTTCGTCATGATGTCGGGCGAGTGCTCCGGCTACGCGACGCCACTGAGCGGACTCTACCTCTGCGGCGCAGGATCGCATCCGGGCGGAGGAGTGATCGGATCTTGCGGACGCAACGCAGCACGCGAAGCGATGAAGCGCCGCGCGTGCTGAGTCGTGGTTCGCGATTCGATTAGGCGGGAACGTTGTCTTCGACGCGCTCTTCTTGCGCAGCGACCGGAGCGGTCTCCTCGCTGCGTGGCGACTCGTCGGCCATCGTTGGCTCGCTGAGTGCGTCCGCGTCTTTGGGGATCTTCTTCCACAGCCGAGCGGAGATGGGGAGTGGGGCAGGGCGCGGGGAGTGGGGAAGCAGCCTGGTGCGTGCCGCTGATCTAGGCGCCGCCGCAAAACATACGCGCTGTGCATCGTGGGGAGAGCGCTCCGCCCAAACCGATGGTGCAGCATAGAGCGAGGTGGCTGCGCTGAGGAGAGCTCTTCGCAACAGGTGACGCCACCACTGCGCGTGGGCGACGTACAGCAATGAAATCTCGTGCAACGACGCTGTGGGGGGGCGTGCTGGGGCTGCTGATCCTGCCGAAGCTCCTGATCGCCGTGCAGGCCATCCGTTCGGGCCGTCTCGTCGGCATAACAAATCTGTTTCACGCAATATGAAAGTAGTTTCTAGTCACATCGAACACGCTGATTACGATTATACCAGGAATAGGTACCTCAGAGAGGTGTTTGACCCTTAGAAATGATCTGAAAGAATAGGGAATAACTATCTTGAGAGTTTTGTTTTCAGAGAGAAAGAGTCTGGTGAAGCTCCAGATGGATGAAATTTCTGTCACGATTGTAGACCTTTACAGCACCCACGAGGGGGCCGACACAGTTGCTTCAAGTTGCAACTTGTATGTGAAATGGGTGTTTGAAAGTACAAGGTCGAGTTGCATGTAACCCCACAAATAGCTCAATAGAGGCCGTAACGTTCACTAACTGTTAAATCACCTTAAACATCTTGATAACGGCATCTTTTATTTTTGAAACAGGCTTTTTAAATTTTAACGTTTTGCAGAACCACAATGTTTCATATTGAGAAAATTTCAAATATTTTTTTATATGTAAGTACAACAACCAATCAGGATCATTTCAAAAACTTCGAGCTACCTGAGGCTCTAACTCGAACCGCGCTACACTACAAAATCTACAAATAAAAAATGACAAAAAATAAGATAGGGGGGATTGGCAGTAAAGTAGGTAAATGTTTACTTTCGTTTCAAGTGCTCTAAAGTGCGTATTACTGCATATAGTAAGATTATGATGATCGTATATTGTTTCTTTGTCATTATTAGATAGGCGCATCCATATCTGGTTGACCCTCCTCCTCCGTGGGGCAAAATAAAAAGTCGTAAAGTGGGCGTGCTTACAGGTAACATTACCTATAGAGCGAAGCCTATTAGTCCATGAGCCCCGCGGGGCGAGGTCTGTATTGTATATTTATTCAACAAAGAGTGATAAAACTAAGAAAATTACTGGTACCAAGGAGGGGGGCAACCACCTCATATACCAAAATAATTTCTTCACTCGTTACTTTCAGTTGAAAAAACTAGTTTTTTTTAATTTAGTTTTCTGATCGTTTTTCTAATAATACCGGTAAATCTGGCTCACCATTTTTGAAAAATTCCCTTCCATCACCGGCAACTCCTCCGAGAAAAGTTCCTCCCTCCAAAAATACACACCTTTCCTTAAAATTCCTTCCGGACAATTCTATCCTCGCTGAAAATCCCCCCCCCCTCGTAAAATTTCTCGCAGATGATTCGGTCTGAAAAGTAGAACGACACACACATTGGCCAGGGAAAAGAAAAAGCGCGAGCCTTTCTCATGGAAAATCCCGATATCACTACCGAAATCAAACAAAAAGTTTTGGCCGCAAGTGGTATGCTGAACGAAAATGGAGAAATGATTGAGCCGATTCCGGCAGAAGAAGAACTCACTCCATAAAGTCTCTTAAATCGTTTTAGATCCTGATGAGTCGAATCGGTCAGATAGCGCATCCAAATGATCAAGCGGCAGTGTTTCACTTTGCCGCTTTTTTTCGCGCCATGTTTTCTCTGTGCTGGTTTGCTCTCTAGGAAAAGCCCCCCTCAAAATATTTGTTCGTGGAAATTTGCTCCTATATGAAATGTTCCCCAATGAATTACCCTCAGAAAATTTCATCCTCGCTGCAAATTACCCCTTGCAAATTTCTTGTGGACGGTTTCGCGTAAAAATTTCTCATTAGCGTAATCCCATTTGAAAAAATACATATTTTCTTAATTTCTTATAGTTTTTCAAGTCATGCAAGACATTCCCGCTATGTTGATAATTTTCTCCCTTGGATCTTCTCTCCACGGAAAAATCCCCAAAAGAATTCCAATCCCAGTGAACGACGTTTTATTTGCTATCCCTTTTATAGGGATAGGTAAAAAATTTGTCACCCGACCTTGCGGTATCTGGAATCGAACACTAGACTATTAGTAAGCAGAGCATCAATTACCATAGCTCATTTAGTGCTGGACCCTTTAAAAAGTACATTTAGATTATTAAGTTCTGTTAGAAGTCTTACCGTCTCTTGTGCCGTCATCGTCTTCGATAACACTAACTGGACCAGCTAAAGTGCCATCTGCAAATTGTGCTGCCATTTCCACGTCATTATTCTTAGGTGCTGGCTTATTTGGCGACTTAGGAGGGCAACAAGCCACCACCCATACCGTTTTTCCCCAAACGCGCCCGATCAAAATATTGAGATAGCATTTTTTGTTCACAATAGTCAAAAGGTCCAGTAACTATGCTTCCGGGTTTGACAACTCCCTTTCAACTGCTTGGGCATGGGCTGTGAGATATGCAAGCTACCCATTGTTAAGACTTAAGGTTTTTATGGGAATGGTGGCTGGATTTTGATTGTAAATTGAGAGTTCCAGTGTTTTTAGTTTTTTTTTTAAATCGAAAGTGATTGGAAAACCAACAAACCTCTCTGTTTTAGGATGGATTGTCTTAGCTGATGGATGTATGGTGGATTCCAATAATACCAAAGCAGTCACAAACAGTCAAAGATAAATCGCCAGCCACAGTCAGCAAAATTAGACAGTTACTAGGTCTTTTGGGATATTTGTGTCGATTTATCCCAAATTGCTGGTAAATTGCCAGTCCAATCTATGAACTCCTGACAGGAAAAGATGCAGATTGTAAGCCCAAATTACGCGTGAGAATGACAAAGAAAGCAAACGGACAGTTGCCATCTACTACAAAGATAAACTGGAGACCAGAACACCAAGCAGCGTGTCTACGGGAGCGTCGCCCAGTGAACGCCGTCGCCGCGGCGGCCCCGCCTCGTGTCCGCACCTGCGAGGGATGCGGGACGGAGGTCGCGCACACGCCGAGCGACCGCGAGGCGCTCGAGGTCGTGCCCTGCCCGACCTGCGGCGCCGAGCTGCTCTTCTCGAGCTTCGTGCGCATGGACATCGCGCTCAGCGAGTACTGCAACCTGAAGTGTCAGATGTGCCGCCGACCGAGCGAGGCGCTCTTCATCGACGTCGACTTCTGCAAGCGCTCGATGACGGAGGCGGTGGCCGTCGGGGTAATTCATGGGCATTCCGCTCGCCATCGCGCTGCCGTTGACGCTGGCTCTTGGGGCCCTGTTCGGTCTCGTTTTGGGGGTGATCACCGCCTATGGACGCATACCTGCATTCATCACCACCCTTGCTGCGCTGATTGCATTTCGCGGCCTCGCGCTGACCTTCAACAACGGCTCTCCGATCTTTTCGCTCGATCCGGCACTGGAACCGGTTTTCTACGGCAAGTTCATCGGCATCCCGCTGCCGTTTTTCTACCTGGTGTTCTTCTACGGACTTGCCGCGTTCATGATGAACTTCACCAATTTAAGAATGAACTCCCCCCCCCCCAGAACAGTCAGTGAAAGGGTTGTAAGTTATGTCCTAGGAGCATATAAGGCTTTTGTACAGGGATGGTCGTATAAACCTCGGAGGTAGCTTATTGGATTGGTAATAAGAAGTTTTAGTGTCCTTTCTAAGATTAGAAGTGATCGTAGGGTGGATAATCCTTGCCCCCAGACCTCGTTTTTCCTTGTAATAGACCTGATAGAAATTTTTAAATGTCCATTTGTTTTCGTAGAAACTTCAAAAATGGCTCATGTGATTGACAACTGAAAGGGCTAGATCGGACTGTTTTTTTACTTCTTAAATTGGCCGTTAAATTCTAGTTCTTGTTTGTTTGTTATAATTAATTCCTCTCTCTAAGTTGGAATTTAAAAAAAAGGTAATGTCAATAAAAGCAAAGGGCTATGAATCCCCAGAGTCTAAAAAAAAAAGCAGCTGAGCATCCAGATATAATCCTGTTCACCCCTTACGCAGAAAGATAAAAAGACCCCCCCCCCTAGAATAAAATTGATACTGAGGACTGCCTAAAAAAATTGGGTCCCATATTTCTATGTGCAGATATGTTCTGTGCGACTGTTTTCTAGAGCTCGTTCTTGCAGGCTTCTGTTTGCGACCTCGTTTAGCAGTCTCACATAATTCATCATTATCATCATCACAGTCAACAGACTTTTCGTTATCCTCCTCCGACGCGCTCTCATCCTGCTCCTCCACATCGTCTTCAGAGCTTTGAGCACTCTTTCTGCCCCGTTTGCTTTTAGGCCGTCTTTTTTTGCTTCTGGTTTTAGCTTTCGATTTTGATTTGGAGACTTTTTCTAAAAAAAACCAACGTCGTAAATCCATCTACCAAAAAATAAATACTCTAAATCTCACGAAAGGAAAGTCTCCAAACTGCCCCCTATCCCCGCAAAATATGAAAGATATTGGAGGAGTTTTGTTCTGAGTCTTCTTTTTAGTCATATTAGTCATAGGAAAATTAGTAATTAGTTTAATTGTTATCTATTTATTTTTCTTTTTGACTTTTCGAGTAAGTTTCGACTCACCATATTTCTTTTATGTATTTTCATTTATTTTATTGTTATCCATTTATTTTTGACTTTTTAACTAAGTGTCGACTCTTTTTTTATGTATTTTGTGCAATGAATTATCTTGACGCGAACGTCAAGGTCTTTCGACGTAAGAATAAGCACAAGTTCTAGATATGTGATTGATATAACCGGACCATATCCGAGCTCTTTGAGGGAGTTGGGGTATTTCTAGTGCTTTGGCGAGTTCGAGAGCACAAGTTCTAGATGCGTGATTGACATAACCGGACCAAACCCGATCTCTCGTTATTTTTTTTTAGCCCATACAACCAAGAAAAAATACCATGAAAGTTTCTGGGGAATAGTTGTGATTTTTACAAGATGTAGAACTAAAAAGTGCCTGGCTCCAATTACTGTATGCCGATAGTTCATGACAATAATATATTTTTTGTTTACATACAGTAATGGTTATTGGGAAATGTGCAGCCGTTTTCAGGGGGATAGCATTAAAACTTAAAACGAACAGAGATTATATTACGCATATGAGGGGGTCTAAAAATACTTTAGCATAAAGAGCAAGGTATTTAGTCTCCTCCACAATACCTTGCTCTTTACACTAAAGTATGTTTAGTAATTCCAACTATTTATTCTATGGCCTTTCTGATTCAGGGGTCATTCTTAAAGAATTGGGACAGAACTTAAAGATTTAGCATAAAGAGCGCGGTATTAACGAGGGGACAAACCTCCTCAACAGTCAGGACTTATTCAAGTTAGCAATCTATGCATGGCTATTTTCAATAATGTAAAATTTAAAGTATAATTAACAATATCAGTTGTGTTTCAGAAGACATTTCTACACTTTTCTCGGATTATGCAAGCTGATGTGTGAAAATACCTTTTGACCTGGTATGCAGTAGATTGACCTCTGTTTTACAATGCAGGGTCCGGGGTAGACCATAGATACTGCAGGGCCGACCAGGAGGGATTAAGTAAGTTAAGTTAAGTATTAAGTAAGTTTTTGAGGGAGATTTATGGATTTCCTGTGAAATCCGGTAAAATTGTTAAGAGATCATATCTTATTTTCAATCTATGGCATTGTAATGTAAGTCGGAAATTGCAAGTGAAGCGAAAAGGAGCTTCTACTCAGTGCTAGTTCAAACTCATTCATAGGCCAATTTGAATGAGTTTTGAGTCCAACAGAGGTTGAATTTAATGGGGGGGGTGATTTCAACTGGGATTTAGTTGAAACAGGTTAAGTTAAAGAGGCGTCGAGTTGTATAGGGGTTGAGTTAAATGAAGTCAAGTTAAATGGGGTTTGGATTGTTCAGGGGTTGGGTTGAATTGTCATGGTTTATCATTCCTAACTGGCCGATCCATTGCAGTTGAAGCTTCTGATAATCATGTTCCAGTTGAATATGGAGTGGTAGAAGGCTCAGTTTTTGGGCCATACCTTTTCCTCATATATGTCAACGACCTCTATTGCCTATTTAGCAGCCCACGATCTAATTTCTTTTGTCAATGGTGCCAGAAAGGAAATACTTAGGTAGGAACCATGGCTACGCCTGGCCGGGATGAAAAACCCTTTTTATTCGCCGACGACAATACCCTGGGGACTGCACCACCTGATGAATCATCCCTTATTATTGACACGTCAATTACTCCGAAAGCGTACGGTATAGAGGGAGGCCAAAACTACCCTGCCCTTCATCACAGCAAAGTTATAAAAAGAGTAAAGCTATTTCTTCAAAAACTGAATTTACTTGTCAGCTTAGATTCTTCACTCAGCATTAGTGATTGATGCATATGCACGGCAAACCGCAACTTTGTTTCAGAAATGGAACGCATAATAATGCCACAAACAGACGTTGTCAGTCCAGGAACTAGCGTTGGAGTTTTTTAACCATTTCTACGGCTTGTAACGACAAGCCATCGACAAAAAGCCTCCCTCTTTACACCCTCCCAGAAAGTCTCCATTTCCTTTAAATCTTTCTTTATGACATTCTTCCGCCCCAAGCAAGGACGACCTGCTTTCCGTTTAGCCCTAAACGGCTGGCAAAAAGGACAATCTTTGGCAATCTGTCATCCTTCATCCACAGAATGTGCCTTAGACATTCATTCTTTATAGCCTTAGAAAGTGGGATTGAACCACATTTTTCTTACAGCCTGCTGTTTGAAATACAGTCAGTCATCTTGGTACCCAGAACAATCCATAGGGAATTTCTCTGGAAAACATCTAGGATTTCGATGAGCCAATCGGGACGGCAGACGGCGCCTTCCACGATGAAAGCGGGCAGGTCCGGAAATTCGGCGCCGAGATGTCTTTCGACCGCGGCATAGTCTGCGGGGTCGCGCAGATAGACGATCAGGTATTTCATGTCGCCGAGACCCGCATCGCCCGAGAGCAGCAAAGCGTCGATATTCTCAAGCGTGCGATCGAGTTGCCGCATCACGTCGCCGCGATGAACGACCTCGCCATCGCGGTCGATGCGTGCGGTTCCCGATATGAAATAGTGCGACCTGTCTGCATAGGCGACAAGTAATTTCAATTATTTATTCCACGGCCTTTGTGATTCAGGGGACAAAATTTAAGCTTTAGTGTAAAGAGTGAGGTATTGACGAGTGGGTGAGCCCTCTCATATACATAATAAAAACGTACGAAAATAGAAGTTTGTTACGTAAGCTAATTCGTAAGTTACATATATCTTTCACTAATGAAAACGTTCGTAAAAACCAAAAGTTCTAGTTGCCTTTTTAAGTACCCAAAAAATTGGAGGGCGATTGGGCCTCCTACCCCTCCTTTTTTCTCAAAATCATTCGATCGAAACTATGGGAAAACACGCTACCATACCATTTAGTCAATTGCATTACTTTGAACAAATGGATCATTCTGAAGCCAAGTTGATCAACCTCATAAAACAAACAAAAGATATGTGGTAGAAGTGGTATATTAGTGTGAGAGACCTGGTTAAAAACAAAATAAAGTAAAGCAGTTTGGCCTTTTACAATGTTGGCCATTCCAATTGATTTATAAAACTAAGTTCATTCACAATTGATTCTCTGAATTTTTAATAAATGCATCGTGCCATTCTTAATCTCTACTAAAATAAAAAAATAAAACTTTTTTGTTTAAGCTAGCGCATATAAAGTTTTTATAGAAAGGATGGTCGTATCTAGTTCGGAGGGGGCTCATCGGACAGCTAATCAGAAATTTAGTGTGCGTTTTGACTAATTGACCAGAGGGCAGCTAACCCCCCTCCCCCACGCGTCGTGTTTTCCCGAAATACATCCAATTAAAATTTCGAGATAGCCATTTTATTCAAGATAGTCCAAAGATCATATACCAAGGCTTTTTTGGATGATACAAACCACCAGAGCCTAGGGGCAAGGGTAGTAAATTATACCCCAGTGCATTTAAGGTTTTTATGGAAGGTCATAATACAGCTTCTTAATTTCCTGTGCATGTCCCTCTTGAGGAAGATTAAATTAATTGGAAATCCCCAAGGGAAGAAGAACGTGCCATAGGCCTTCTCTACAAAGAAAGTCATAGGCCTGTTTGAAATCTATGACGAGATACTGCGGTTTCATTCAAGATATTTTTCCATGATCTGACGGACTATGAAAATCCGATTGACCGTTTACCTATTGGGTTTAAAACCACTTGTTATTCTAGGATAACTGCTGAGTATATTGCTCGGATGCACTCTAATATGACATTTTCCCTTATTTTAAAAGGAAATTGTTATAATAAGAAAAATACCGAGACAATTATTCAGCTCCGTTTAGCCACACGACTCCCCCTTTTTTTTTTTGGGGGGGGGCTGATTGTATAAGTGAACCGTGGGGATACGGTGAGAGGGATTAAAGGGTAGGGTAGTACCTTCCATTAAATTTCCACATACTAGTTTTTCGGCAGTGCCCGATATTTATGTTACTATTAACATATTAGGCAGAAAACCTTCTGGGGTGAATAATTTTTGCCCTGTTATGCCCATCACATCTATTTAATATAGCATATGTATCAGAAACAGTCGAAGAGAAGTCGCAAAATCGGCTGTGAGATCTTCTTCACGACAGATATGCAGCTGAAGGTAAAACAAGGATGAGTTCTTTTCTTGCAAAAAAAAAAAAACAAACAAAAAACAAGGCCAGGTTTATCTGCGCGTTGGCTGTTTATTTCCAATCTAAGGGCTTCTTCGTAGTCGATGCACCAGGTGATGCAGATGTCCAAATTGCACAAGGTGCTGTTGATTCTTCGCGGTATTACGACACTGCCGTCATTGGAGACGATGCTGATCTTTTGGTTCTATTGTGTTAACAAATTAATCCTGCACCAGAATCAATGCATTATTTAAAATTTATAAATATCATATATGTGTCAGGTGCTCCCAAAATCAATTTCATATAATAAACAAAATAAATCTGGTAGATTAAAAAAAATCATGTTTTCTATTGAATGTTAATCCTTTAATCAAAAAACGGATTGAAAAATGCTTTTCAGTACATTATGACATGGGAAATATTGCCACTTGACAATTTCTTTATGATCCTTCCTTTTAAATTTGACACTACAGGCCATGGTTCATTATTTACTAGGTTGCACCTTCTGATGTAACTATAACCTAGCGCATAGGGTGTCTACAAAGCCTCGCCAGTCAACACAAGAGATAAGCTGCAGCCTTGACATCCTCCCCCTGTGGTTGAAGAGTTTCAAAGTAAATAATAGTTGACCGGTTTTCTGGCAAACTCCTATATTCGTAACCTTTTTCCGCCTCGATATATTCAGTATTCTTTTAAGGCACATGTTTACAAAGGCTAGGGTGCTTTTCTCCACTTGGACATATAGTTTTCGGAATTCACTTTCATTAGGAAAATGCACATCACTTTGTTTTTCATGAAGTAGAGCTTCAAAACGGATAGAGTTTTAAAAAGTAGAATTGTGGCAAAGAGTCAAACAAGTTTAGTTATACGCACCAAAAGTTACGAGCCTGAAGAAATTTAGGGGGAAACACCCCCTAAAAGTAATAGAATCTTAACGAAAATTACACCATCAGATTCAGCGTATCAGAGAACCCTAATGTAGAAGTTTCAAGCTCCTATCTACAAAAATGTGTAATTTTGTATTTTTTGCCAGAAGGCAGATCACGGATGCGTGTTTATTTATTTGTTTGTTTGTTTTTTTTGTTTGTTTTTTTTTCCAGGGGTGATCGTATCGACCCACATCAATACCTTTCAAATGGACCTCAAGAAAAACCTGCGAAAATGTACACGAGTCAAAAGCTCTTGAAGCATCGAGTGCACACAAAACCAGGAAATCATCTCTTTCTTCAATATCCTTCAGCACATTTATAAGCAGAAAGAGAGCATGTTTTCTACTAAAGCCTCGCTGGTACCCAGATTGACGAGGAGGGATGGAACAATTTTCTTCAATGTCTCTTATCAAAAAAGACTCAAAGAGCTTGAAAGTAGTACATGAGACAGTAATGGAGCGGAAAGAACTGTGCAGAGAAGTGTCTTTTCTATAATTCTTTTTGATACCGCTAGACCTAAACCGGTACCTTTTTCGCCTTTACCCGTATAGAACATTTCGAAGACCTTATCAATTTTGTCAGGGGGTATTCCGATTCCATTATCCCTGACCTTGAGTACCATCGTTTGTCCTTTGTCCTCGAGGTATAGACTAACCTGGACGAGACCTTCTCCGCTGTCTTGTCGTTCCTTAACCGCATCGATAGCGTTGTTGATCAGATTTAGGAGTACTCGCTGTATCCCCTTATTATCAACCTCCCCACAACCTAAAAATCCCCCTGAAAACGAGGAATGATGGCTCCAGAAAAAGTTCGAGGGCGCCCTCGGCCCCTTGGATCTGACCCTGAGAATGAAGACACAATAAAGGTTTTACAAAATTGAGAGGGGCAATTTTTTCAGTCACTTTTAAGGAAATGCGATATTTTCAATATCTAGGGGACCCCTAAAATTGCCCTTCCCCCCTCCCCTCATTGCTACTCCCTGTATATTGCAATACTATGCGAATTTCTGGCACCGGAAGTCATCAATAGTTTATTCGTTTTTCGTGGGAAACCTCGTAAAAGGTTTCCTTAAAAGCTCTTCATGCTCATCTACATAAATATTATAATGTAAATTAACAATATGCTTTTATGGAACTTCTTTAGAACTCAAGAAATATTATCCAAAGGAGTGTTTTATACTAACCTTGATAGCGAGTTCTGGTAACTTTTTTTTGATAGCTTATGTTGTATTAATTGCTTTCCAATATAACAGTCGGTCAGAAATAGAAACATGTGTGAATCCAAATCGTACACCTTGTTTCAAGACACAAAGGAGATTACAGTGCATGAAAGATTCATCACTTTAGCTCTTATTGGTCATTGGAATATAGAAACCTTTCCAGAACACCGCGGCGCCGTCGCTGAACCCCATCGAGATCGAGCAGCAGATCACGTTCCCCGTCGAGCAGGCGATCGGCGGTCTGCCGGCGCTCCGCGACGTGCGCTCGGTCTCGAAGTTCGGGTTCTCGCAGGTTGTTGCCGTGTTCGCGGAGGGGACGGACATCTACTTCGCGCGGCAGCTGATCAACGAGCGGCTGCAGGCAGTCGAGCTGCCGGCGGGTCTGCCGAGGCCGCAGATGGGGCCGGTGGCGACCGCAGCCCAACTCGAAAAGAACCTCAGCATGGTGGCGCGCGCGGCCAATTTTTCATTCCTGACCAGCACTGTTACATTTTTTCTAGTGCCATGTAAGGCTTTATATCGATGTTGAGTAGCATTTAA
Source organism: Alatinidae sp. Z8VKAUB7J3 (assembly GCA_010016025.2). Taxonomy (NCBI): domain Eukaryota; kingdom Metazoa; phylum Cnidaria; class Cubozoa; order Carybdeida; family Alatinidae; species Alatinidae sp. Z8VKAUB7J3. The sequence goes on from JAAAKM020721499.1 coordinate 88,474,765, forward strand.
TTATCTGTTATACATATTTTAAGAATTATATTTTAGAACTGATTACACTATTTTTGTCTAAGTTTCTACAGCAGTAGTATGGTACTTTTTCCTCTTTCAATAGATCTGATTGGTCATTTTAGTTTAAGAATGAGGAACACTATTTCTAAAGGTTGCTAAATGATGACATCTTTTTCTTGATATTTGACCTTCACACAGTCCAATTAAAGGTACCTGCATAGTTATAAATAGAATTATAAAATTTAAACAGGTGAATACAATTGCTTCTTCTTAATTTTTTAACCTTCTTTGGTATTATTTTTTGTCTTATTATAAAAATATTATTGTAAAAATGTGCAAATATCAAGATTCGAACCAGGAATTGTGTTTTTGGAAAAGAAGTGCGTTTATTTTCGAATCTTAATAATATCTATTTTATACAATATAAAGTTTTCATTGCGCTATGATATATTATATTTATATATAAATATGGATTATATATTAGATGGATTATATATATTATAAGTTAGCTGAAGATATTTATCACTCCAACCAGAATAGACGCCTGTCACGCATTACAGAGCTGTATTTCCTTTTCTACGATCAACTCTTGATACAGTGATTTCATATCCCCAAGTAATCTGCTTTCATCAAAATTTTTGACCGAATAGTCACGACCCACACGACCCATTTCTTGTGCTTCATCAGGATGAGCTTGAATGTAGAGCAACGCAGCAGTCAACCCAGCCGAGTCTTGGGATCTTACCTAAATACCATTTTCATAAAGGGTAAAATCCCCTCCATTGTCCCCCATCATTAACCTTCCCTCTCCAACCCATGCAGTCAGTTCTTACACAGGTGGTGAGTACAAGGTCATTTAGGTGTAGGCCTACCGTTTTTTTCTCTTTTTTTTTAGAAGACTTATTGCATAACCTCCAAGCTTTCTTTTCTGCACAACCTGACATAGGTAAGGCTCGGATATGCGTCGATCACACATTTTTAAAGCAAAGTTCTTTGTTGTTTCCATATTCAAGCTACCTTTGTAATATTTCCTTTCTTAAGTTTGTCTAAATAAATGGAAAAGTTTTAGTCAAGACAGCAAATAAAATTGCGACATAGTGCAAATATTTTCACCGGCACATGGGATTGCGACAGGCCGATGGCCGCCAGCGTCCCGAAGCTGACCGACAGGAACGTCGCCATCGGCGCGATCTTGATCGAGTTCCAGAGCGCGTTCTGCCAGTCGGAATTCGTGAAGAAATCCTCGTAATGCTTCAACGAATACCCGGCGGGATCGAGCCGCAGCATCTCGGGCGTGAAGGTGAAAAAATCCTCGGCGTTGAACGACAGCGGCACGATCACCAGGATCGGCAGGATCAGGAACAGCAGCACCAGCCAGGAGCCGGCCTTGAGCAGCCAGGTGCCGAGGTGGTGAGTAGAAATAAAGTTAAATAATGTTCAAAGCGTAAAATTACCTTATGATACGTATTAGGTGTTTTAACTTTGGTGTATAAGAAATTATTAAGACTTTAAACGAATAAATATCCATACATGTAGATTAAAATGTCAATCCACATTCATTTGTTTTCCAGTAAAGTGCATATCATATTCTGGTCTTCAGTAGGCATGGGGTTGTCAGCCCAAATAATGTTAATTTCTGCTCGTTTTGAGTTTGATTTGGCTATTTATTGTAATTTCTGCTCGTTTTGTGTTTCTTTTATTAACTGATTGTCAAAGGGCCCAATTTTTTCCCCCAAATGAAATCTGTCAAAATTTTGAGATAGCCATTTTGTTCAAAATAGTCCATATATTATATCACAACACCTCTGGGGCTGACAGAGCCCAGCACAGCCCGGGGTCAGTGGAAGTTATTCCTCGGGGAGATACAAGGTCTTATAGAAGAAAATGGTTAAATATACTTTGGAGGAGGCTCATTCCATTGGGAATTGGAAGTTCTAGTTCTTCATTTTAAAAGCTAAAAGTGACTAAAGCAAATAGCTCCCCCACACCCTTTTTCCCCAAATGTATGGGGCGAACCCCCTCATATACGTAATAGAAATATACGAATATAGAGGTTCGTTATGTCATTTAATTTTAAAGTTATGTAATATGAATTACTAATAAAAATGTTCGTAAACAAGGGGGAGGGGGCAACTAGGCCCCCTCCCACGCCTTTTTTCTCAAAATTGTCAGATCAAAACTTTGAGAAAGCCTTTTTGCCAAAAAAGTAAAATTAATATGCAAATTTAGTTTTAATTCTTTATGTACGGTTAGTCAAAAACCTACATTAATTAAAAAACGCTCAGGAATTAAATATATGAAAAACGGTACTTGGATTCAGGTAATTTGCCTGCTGGATTATCAAAGCCAAGAAGAAAAAAGAGTTCTTCCAAGGCTTTTATAAAATTAGTTGAAGCGTACTCAAATCTTTTTCTAACTGTTCCACTTGTTTATGAAAGCTATCAGTTGGAACCCACACAAGAAAATGACAGCAAAGCAAAACGATGGAGGCTTAAAAGTCCTCCAAGATTCAATAGGAAGTCTATTCCAAAAACCAGCAGGAAAGCTTTCTGAAAGTGAAAGAACTAAGCTCTGACTTACAATAAATAATATCAGCAAATAATCCCACAACATCCACTTCAATGGATAAGGTTGAAATTTAATATAAGAGCTCTGAGACATGATATCCTTCCAAACATCATATTTCATTAAGATCCAATCACTCCGTCGTAAGTTAAAAATAAATCATTTTTCTAATTTTTCAGAATTAATCCCCCCCCACTCCCCCAAACAGAGCAGATCCGTCCTGGTTATGTCAATCACGTATCTAGTACTTGTGCTTATTTTTCCCACCAAGTTTCATCCTGATCCCTCCACTCTAAGTGTTTTCCAAGATTTTAGGTTCCCCCCTCAATCCCCCCCAAACCGCCCAAGTAACAACTCAGTGAGTAATAATTATTGATAAAGACTTTTTACTTAGAAAATATAAGCTTTTTCCATTGTTTTTTCATCTACTTTTTGCGTCTATGTTTTATAAATTATGTATGTTTTATGTTTTATAAATTAAATTAAATTAATTAAAATTTTTATATCTATTTTTTATAAATTCTTCTTCTTTTTCATATGTTAGAACGTCTTAATAAACTTCAAAAGCAATTTTTGTAGATATTTATATTTTTTTTTTTTAGAGAAAGAAGGCATGATATTTCTGATCTGGTCCTAGGCATAGCGCAGGCGGACTTCTGCGCCTGGTGCTAGACGGAAAAAGCCTTTGACGGGGTTTTCCATAAAATCATCCTGTTCGATATAAACAATTTTTGAGAATGTCACAGTCCTTTTATCCCATTCTGGTTTTTGCGGATGATTGGGTGCATAGCATTCTTCTTCCTGATTATCAGGATAATTATCGATAATCAGTTTTAAAGGCTTCAAAATAGCAATGCGACGGGGTGCGTTTTCATTAAGGTCTTCGCGCAGGCAATCTTCCAGTACGCTCATGTCGATCCAGGAATCGGCTTTAAGCAAGAAAATGATTGTGCTAAGTAAAAACTGGGCTTAAGATCTGTTGCGTGTCGTATCTTACATAGCTAAGATTGAAATTAAGTGTAAATGTTTGTTGCAGATGGAAGACCACATGAAAGAGGATTGCCAATTTTCGGTCCAGCACTGCCCACTTAGTTATCTTGGATGCTTAGAGCAGGTATTCTCATGTTTCATGCAATTACCTAGTTTGCAGGCAGCATTTATCTCATCTAACCAAAAGATTTGAGGACTCTTGCTATTTTAGAAGTGTTTTCAACAAAATTACCGTTGAAGGGGAATCTTTGTGATTGCTGCAGCGAAAGACAAACACTGCCATTAATTGGCAGCAAACTGGGTTTACTGCCAGAAAAAGTATAAGAAAGAAAGAGTATAACTCTAACATCTTATTGTCAAATGAGGATTGAAAAGCAATGTACATATCCTTGAATAGCTAAAAATGAAGATATACATTATTATGTTTATTATTACGATTATTCAAGATTAAACACTTTAGATTACTAGTTAATTGACTTACTTTCAAGAATATAGAAAGAGCAATATTTTGTTATTTTTTAATACCTTACTGTATCTTTGCAAGTTACAACCTTTGACCATTGTTTACATACAGTAAGGGTTATTGGGAAGCGTACAGACGTTTCCAGGGGGATTTTTTTTGTTTGGGGGGGGGGTGGGGGCGGGGGGATCTACATGGGAGGATCTTTCCAAGGTGGAATTTAACACGAAGGGAGGGGCAGGATTTTCTAGCATTATTAAAAAAAGACAATGAGAAAACAAATAAAAAAAAGTATTTTTTTCAATTGTTTTCATTAAAAATGACTATTTTTTATATATTAAACAAAAAAAAACAAGTTTTTTTTTCCAGCCAGGACTGTGTTACACACTTCTGTATGATGTTTCAGTGTCCCGTTAGTGACAACGAAAAAAAATGGAAACACAAGCTGCATTCTTTGCAAAAAGCTTCTCAGACGTGGTTTTATATTTTCGGTTCCCGTGGGTTAGCGTTCATTCTTTATTAGTTTGCAGCCGCAGCTTAGATACCCATATACAGTTATGAACTCCTATCTCGCCCATGAGAAGCTTTTGGTACAGAGCTCTGAACTTGGCGCCTCCTCCAAGCCCGCGCTCCGACGCGTATATCTTACTACAACACCATAGGAGGGAACACAACAATTCCCATTAGGAACCGTCATAATAAATTTCCATTATTTCTCCTTTCACCCCACGTTACCAACCAGTTTTCAAATACATTTCGCATCTTACGACAAACAATGATTTGGGGATAAAATCACATTTCCAATATGAAAACCTGCATTTAGTCAGTTTGTGCTGAAAATTTTTTTGCTAAGTTTTACTGCAAGCAACATCCATTAGAATCAAAGCTGTCAGCTTCGAAGCTATTCATTTTGAATTGACTGGAAGGTCTGTCTCAATGACAGGAAGCATATTGTAAATTCTGTTCTTATGTAGTTTTGATTAGTGTTTGATTGTATCTACTTTAAGGTTCGATTATTTTTATATTTATATCAATAGCTAAACACTAATGGCGACGGGGATGGGAGCCTGAAAGCAATTAAACTAGAAGCGATTATGATAATAGAGTAAATTAAAATATCCTGAACGCAATGATGCAAAGAACTTTGTTATTATACAGTTAACTTCAAAATAGAGGGTTGATAAACTGCCACCATATGCTTTAGGGTATATCCATATTATTTTACTTAATATAATTATACTTCCATGTTAGGTGTCAATGGTGTGTCTCGACAAGGGTGTAAATCTTTCAGTCATTTTTCTTCTTCGTTTTGGTATGAAAATTCTTCCCTCCGAATTAATAAATCTGGATCTCCGTTTGTCGATTTATGTCGGGGTATCAAGCAGAGAGGGGTTTTATCACCTAGTATATTCAAAATGTGCATTTCTGGTATTTTAGATGAAATTAGATCAAATGATTTTATTGGACTCTCAGATGTTTCTTATCTTGCTTATGCGGATAACCTTTTACTTTTGTGTAAGAATAAGCAAGGTCTCTCGTTTATGGTCTCAAAAGTTTCACTTCTATTTCTCTTTACTACAGTTCGTTACCCCGAACTGTTTGAAAACAACTTGACTTGGTAAAAGGGGCTAAAATAGGCTCTGGTTTTCTACCGATGATGCATATACTTTGAATAAAAAAGCGATAAATACGAAAATTGTTGCAAGTCAAGGGCACACAGCTCGTTAAAGTTCGAAAGCCAAGGGACATCTCAGTTACGACAATTATATTATAACTGAAGGTGGATAAAGTTAATGATGTCCATTATGCTGATTCTCAACACAATTACAAGTTTTAAAATAACTTGCCTTTTTTTTACTTTATGTTCACATGAGGTTTTTTCTGAAAAAGGGTAGTCGTAAAGACTCCGGAATGGGCTCATTTAATTGGAAATCAGATGTTCTAGTGCTCTTTTTAAGAGTCAAAATGATCGGAGGGCAACCATCCCCTCACGTCCTATTTTCACAGGTGCATCTGATTTAAATTTTGGAAAAGCCATTTGTTAAAAAATAGTCTAAAGGTCGTACAATAAGGTCTTTGGGGTGGACAGAATCCCCCAGAGTCGGGGGAGGGGGTAAAGATTACATGTTATGCCCCATTGGTAGATAAAGTTTTTATGGATGGGGCAGTTCCCGTTCGCGGGCGGCCTGCTGTACGCAGTGCCGCTCGGCGGGGTGCCGGTCGCGCTCAGCGGGGCGGTGGGGGCCGGTGGTGCCGGTACGGCCAACGTGCCGATGCCGATTCCTCGCGGGACCAGTGCGGTCGGGTTGAGTCTGTTGTTCCAGGCGTTGCTCTTCGATCCCGCTGCAACCGGTCAGGTTGCGCTCACTCCAGGCCTGCGCGCCACCTTCTGCCGGTAGTACCGCCCCCGGCGTTTTTTCACCGGTAACGACGAACCCGGGCAATCGGTGCCGGCTTGGCCGCTGCAAATCATGAAACCTAGGGTTTATATCTAAGGAAAGGGATAGTCAGTAAATCTTGATTTTTATTAATTGAATCTTTAGGATATAAATTTATCTTTACCATCTTGCATCGGAAAAACGTACGTTGTTACTTCGTTAAGAAAATTATACTGCGTGTTTTTGATTACTTTAACGGTTTGAATCATTCTGATCGTCACGGTTGTTTCGTAGAGTAGATATCTGCCTCCTCATAGTAATTGTTATTCTCTAAATCTTGTAACTAAGAACCTAAAGTTCTAACTAATCTAAGTCTTCACAGGATATACGGTCATTGGGAAAAAGCTTTAGGCTCGTGCTGAACCTGTAATATAAACTGTATTTAAAGAGTGGATAATTTATAGTCAAAACACTACTACTAACAACTTAGTGCATATAAAAGCCTTTTTAGGTAAAAAAAAAACTGCACAGGTCCCTCCGTCACCTTACGGTATTTGGAGCTTCTTTCTGTTCTTACATAATTCCCAGCCTTCCATGTAAATTCTTCCCATTCTATTCGTAGAAGTGGCAGTAAGAAGAAACACTTTTCTACAAATTTTTATTTGTAATAAAAAGACGAGGTCCCGAAATCGTCGAGGGAGACACCGACGCCGAGCTCGCGGACCTGCTCGAGGATGGCCGCGGCCTGCTCGGGGTGGTCCATCACGGCGCTCTCCGTCACCTCGATCCGGAGTCGGGAGGGCGACGCGCCCGCCTGGCCGAGCGCCGTCGCGACGCGATCCGGCAGGTCCTCGTCGGCGACGTCGGTGGCGGAGAGATTGATGCTGACGGTCAGGTCGATGCCCCGACGCTCCCACTCTGCGGTCTGCCGGACGGCGGGTCCAGTTTAGCGCGCGGCGGTGAGCGTATTCATTACCCTTTGGGTATCAATACACTCCAGTTGGTTGATCCGTCCGTCAGATGCCAGACATCGCAACCGCGCGACTTTTGTGTGATAGCGAATATGATAGTTCGGACGTTCAACGATCTGCGGCAACAGATGACTTGAAAACTTGTAGATACTGCCGTGCCGACAACCGAAAACACATTCACCGCACGCTCTGCATTTGTTCGCGCGATCCATTCGCGTTTCAATCGCTTTTCGTGTCGGAATCGCTCGAATTGAAACACCGCGGATTTTTCTGACGGAATCCATCACCAACTTGTCAGCCGGACGCATGGCAACGACCTAAAGTAAGGATCGACCCGACTCAATAGTAACCAAAATTCTATTTTGATAACAATTTTGATACCAAGATATATCAAAAGAAACGGATATTTATGCCGATTCCAAATATAAAAGTTTCAAAAAGTTTAGTTTTTCCCATCAAACGTTAAGAGCCTGAGAAAATTTGCCTGATTTTTTGAAAAAGGGGAAATATCCCCTAAAAGTCATAGAAGCTTATAGAAAATTACACTATCAGATTCACCATATCAGAGAACCCTAGTACAGAGGTGTCACGCTACTATCTGCAATGGGGGAACTCTAGTGTAGAGGTTTCAAGCTCCTATTTGCAAATATGTGGAACTTTGTATTGTTTTTCCAGAAGAAAGATCACTAATACGTCTTTTTTCACAAGGGTAACCGTATCGCCCAAGGGGTCTAAACAGATCACAAGGGGTTTCATTTGAACGGAAAGCACAAGTTCTAGTGCCCTTTTAAAGTGACCAAAAAGATTGGACGGTAACTAGGCCCCCTCCCACGCCCCTGATCTCAAAATAGACCAATCAAAATTTTGAGATAGCCGTGTTGTTCAGCATAATTGGAAGGCCCTTAATATATTGCTTTTTATTTTGGTTGATATAAAAAAAGAGCGTAAAAGGGGTCCTTTGCCCCAGAGGGTAAGTCTGGGCCACATGATCCATCCATTCTAAGGGACAGGGCTACCAAATTATTCGAAGGCCATCTAAAACATCGGCTCTAAAAATTGGTTTAATAAAAAGCATTGAAATATTACCCTTTCTTGAAATCAGACCCGTGCAAAGAACTCCAGTCAATAGTATATACATGGCGACCCCAAATACAACCAGAAAATCCATGTTACTCCGCCTATCGGTCCATTCTCTAAACCACCAGTGAAAATATGCAGAACTATAGTGAAGCAAGCTTTTTTTTTGTCTTCGGGTAACAGGGAAAAACGAAGATTGCTCTCCTATGATTCAACAGAGTCTCTGCATGCGTAATAACTCTTTGTTTAAGCTTTGTTTAATCCGTTTTAAGACAATATCTTATAAAATTATGGTATGAGAAATATTTTGCAGATATTATTGAGAGTACATAATATTCAACTTAAAATTTAGTTTTTGAAATTTAGTTTGAATAATGCAATAAAACCAAAGTAAAATTTCACACAAGATAGATGATAAGTTAGTTTTTAGTTTTTAAACCTTTCTGGAAATGGTGAAAAGACATTTTCTCCCAATGTCTCCAAAATAAAATTGGGTTTTCTAAATATCCCCGAATATTAGGATCTGTAAATTCGCAGATACTGAAACGGATTACAAATTGTTAGTTTTTGTCAACGTTAATTTTTGTGGAGATTTTGAAGAACTCAATTTTCTTTTGAGGAAAATATGGAAAACTCGGAATAGTGAAAATAATGGTTTACAGAAACAAATTTACGCCATGAGATAAAAGCAAACACTACCTAAGAAAAACTATTTTTTCATATAAGAATTATAAGAGAGTTCTTGTGAGCTAGCCCTAAAGTGTGCAGTATCTGATAAAACTGACCATCTTTGGAACGCATAAAAATGCCCTAAAGTCCAGAGGATACTAGAATGGGTTGTTCGATAAGAGTCGTTACCTGGAACATAAGCAGTTCAGTGATTAATAAATACGTTCTGAGACCATACTTGCTATACATGACGTATGAAACCAAGAAAGGAAATGATAAATGAAAAGAAAAAAAGAAAATCAAATAGGTGAACAAACGAGGATTTTGTCAGCCAGAAGCAAAATATGTTTGGTTTCTTTTATTCGTTCACAGTATTTTTGTTTCGTTTTAAGTTTGACTTAAATACAAAACTTTCTCTTCCCTGACAAACTGGCTAGCAGTCTAAAATGCAAAAACTGCTTGAGAACCTTTTCCCCCAGTTCGCTCCCAATACCCAATACCTAATTTCAACTAGTTTTTAGATGAATATTGGATTTGACTTCTATATATATGAACCGGCAATAGCTAAGACCCCGTTCTTCATCCCTATTCGTCATTGACAAATCTGATTATACGGCCTCATTGGGGTGGAAACGTGGGAGTGATGGCTAGTTATTGTTTAGCTTCTATTCATTAATTGAAATGGGCTGAGACGCAATTAGCCTAGTCTGTGTAGATTGTTTCACCTAAACCTAGTTACAATTTATGGTAGGCCCATGTTGGACTTTTTTCAGCAGTTTCATATTAGCCTAGGATTATTCTTGTTCTGTGACCAGCCTGATCTGCGTAAGATAATTGAGGGTACTCTTGCTAGGAAAGTAGTTAGTTGATTTATATGCATGTCAAGGCCTAGAATGTACCCTGAGAATCCCAGGTTGGGCTATGTGACAGGCATGTAGGCTACTCCTTAGGAATAGTTGTATACACTGTCAAACTTGGTAAAGAAGATAGGACAATTGTAGGATACAATTTTTATGTTATTTTTAGGTAAGTAGCAAAAGTTGAGACCAATAAATTTTGAACTTATTAGCTGAATATCATAATATATACTACTAAAGAAACATAAAATACGATAGGCTACTTAATACCAATTTAATAATACATACTAAATTTATTTTATTAACTAAATATAATTTAGCAATTGATACTAAAATATTAAGATAAACATCTAAAAAAATATTTTTGGTTTCACAGTAGCATGTCTCCAACATCACAGGCTATACCACAAAACTTGACAGGAACATCACACATGCAAATGCCACCTACACCACAAAGCCAGAGCACATCCTCATCAGTCTCATCTCAGCAGCAGCAGCAGCAACAGCAACAGCAGCAACAGCAAAGATCATTTTTGCAAGATAAAAAAAAGGCAAAGGTAGTAGTGAGGATAACTGATCCTAAACAGGGTGGGAAAGACGTAACTGATGAAATACTAAAGAATAAGAAAGAAAGTATCATAGGTGCCACAGGTTCAGGTCTTGAAATGGAGAAGATTAAAGCAACAAACTAGCGATCCAATGAATACATTATTGAATGAAGTGCATAGGATATTACTCAATATTATAAGTAGTATTATAAGTTCCATCTTTGGAAATAAAAAAAAACATCAAAAAAACAAGAAAAAAGAGGACATATCGGTGCTACAAAAAAGAAATTTTCATTGTTCTTGCATTAATTTTCCAAAAAAGGTTTTCAACCATGGCGATTCCAATGGTATAGTTTTTATTTCGATTTAACACCATTTTCGAGAGTTTTCAGGCTATCGTTTGAAATTCCCATAAAATTTGCTTTCGCGATAGAAAGGATTGGAAATCATAAGTTCTAGTGTCTTTTTGACAGTCTAAAGTAATTAGAAGGGAACCCGCCCCCCAACACCCTAGCCCTCAGGGCAAGGGTTGCTGTTTATGTTCCAGAAGCTTAAAAGGATGTTATAAAAAGGGTGATCGTGTAAACATCGGTGGAGGCTCATTGTACTAGAAATCAGAAGTAATAGTGCCTATTTTAATAGTCGATTTCGGATTGGAAGGCAACTAGCCGGAGGCGCCATTTGGGCCAAATCTTGGAGTGGGCTTGAACTATATCTGCACCTCCCCCCCAATGGCCGAAGCATATGCGTGTGGCCGTCAATGTTTCGAGCATCCAGTTTCAACAATCCGATGTTGCTGAAATTGTCAGTCGCATTCTGAATAAGACCGGACTTCACCCCAGCCGGCTGGAAGTTGAAGTAACGGAATCCTGCATGCTGGAAGATATTGACCAGACTAATGAAACTCTGCTTTCCCTGTCCAAACTGGGTGTTCGCATTTCACTCGATGATTTTGGTACTGGCTTTTCCAGCCTGAGCTATCTGCATGTGTTGCCTCTGGACAAAGTCAAGATCGACCGCTCTTTCCTGCATGTTGTGAAGAATTTCTATGTTATGTTGTGCGACACTTGTGTTTGTGCTATGCTACGCGTGTATTGTGTAGTCTCTGCATGTGATGTATTTTGTGCGGTGTGCTTGAGTTGTATCTTCTTTGCGTCTTGTGGAATGTGTTGGTGTATTTTGCGGTATGTGTATGTGGTGTATGATGTCTGTCATGTGTGTATGTTTTGTTTTGTGCGACCTTTGTGCAGCAAGGTGTGTAAATGCTTGATATACGATGTGAGGCATGTTTTGCAGCGTATGTATTTTGTCGCATGTAAGTGTGGTAACTTATGCCCCTTGTCCCAAGGACTGTGGGGGGGGGGTGACATCTCCTAAGAAATAATTGCTGCACCTTTCAACTATGCTGAACAAAATGGTTATTTCAAAATTTTTGATAGGATGTGTTTTGCAAGATGTTGGATTTTGGGGGGATTATCCAATCACTTTGGCCCTTAAAAAGGCAACCAGAACTGTCGATTTCTTATCGAATGAGCTCCTTCTGATGTTTCTAAGACAACTCTATCTATATGAAGTGCCTTGAAACTTTTCTCTTTACTTAGGTAGCACTGTTGCGCATTTTTGTAAGACTTCACAGCCTATTTTCATAATACCCTCTTTTTTTTGTCTGCTTGGATACGGCCCAATAAAACGTTTCTGATTGTCAGAAAATCTTTTCAAAATCTTCTATTTAAAGTGTAAAAAAAACAAGACCTAAGAGCTCATATGGCATGAACTCTAGCAAAATTCAAGAATAAATGGATTGATTTAAAACGAATATCAAAGGCTTAATGCCGATCGGGATTTAAAATAAGAGCTCTGAGAAACGAGGTCCTTCTAAATATCAAAATTCATTTAAATCCAATCACCCACTCGTAAGCTATCAATAAATCTAAAGGATACGAAATTTTGTACATACAAATTTTATTAATAAAAGCAAATTTACAAAGTATTATTGATAGACAGAAAATGCATTTAAAACTCAAGAAATGAAAAAAACTCAAAAAATCCTGATATAGGATAAAGTATAAGCAAAACAAGAGTGAATTAAAGAAAGATGGGGTCCTAACAACCAATTCCAGAGGGGAGAGACTTTTTGTACATTCAAATTTTATTAATAAAAAAATTACAAAGCATTATTAAAACACTAAAAGCAGTCAAAACTCAACAACAGAAAAAAACAGACCTGTTGATCGTAAATGATTACAAGACCAAAGAGGTCATACTGTTTGATCTAAAGGCTAACAAAGTAGTCAAGAGATTGTCTTTTATGGATTCGCCGAGGCTTGTCCGTTTTTCGCCAGATGGTTCTTCTGTCGTCATAGTCGCGGGCAGACCCAGAATCTACGACTCCCAGTCGCTCGAGCCCATCAGTGAACAGCTGCCCCAAAACGGTGTTCAGAAAATCGAATTTCATTCTTCGGGAAAGTCATTTGTTACTGCGGGGCTGGATGGCCAGGCAATTTTATTCTCATGTCCGAAGTTTTTGGCTATTGCTGCTCAGTCGGCTCCAAAACAAGGGTTTGAGCTGGGTGGGTAGTGAATATACGCATGTGTGTATGTCGGTTTCTACTGGCATCACTGGCTCCGTGTCTTTATTTTCTCCTTCTAAGCGGATACAGTGTTAATGGTAAGATAATGCAAATTTGAAACCTTACATTTATATCGTCATACTTTGAACAGTTGGGTTGCCTTGCTAGGTTGGTTTCTAGACTGTAGTTCGTTGGTGAGATTTCTTGTTTTTTTTTTTTTTTTTTTTTTTTTTTTTTTTTTTTTGGACAAAAGAGCATAAAAAAGGCCATCATGTGGTGTAACCACTTCATCCTATCTAAATTATACCAGAAAGTGGAAATTTACTAAACAACTATTCAGAGTCAGATCTAGATTTTTTTTTCCCAGGGGGGGGATGTATACCCCCCCCCCCCTCTACACTATCAACACTGTAAATAGCACTATTTTTGTTCAGAGTGAAAGTTTAAGATATTTCATGGGAAAGTAACAATACTGGAATGTTTTTAAAACAGATATGTTGTTTATCAAAAGTTTTGGTTTTATCAGCCAAGAATTTATTTATACGCTGTCCTGAACCTGCTTGAAAAGGGGCGTGGCAAGTACAGGAACTTGATGATTGTTGGGCCAGCAAATTGTGGGAAGACATTCATTTTACAGCCACTAAGCCTGATGTACAATTGCTTTGTAAATCCAGCATCAACCACGTTTGCATAGGTTGGTGCTGAAAGTGCGGAAATAATCATTCTCAATGACTTTCGATGGAGTGCGCGTATTATTCCTTGGCATGACCTGTTGCAGATGCTTGAAGGGCAACCTGTGCACTTATCTGCACCGAAGACACACTTTGCAAAGGACTTGGTACGCAAGTCACTGCCTGGACGCTGATCTTCTTCCTTACTATTCAAGAAAAGTAGAAATCTGGTAGAAACGAATTGGCTGTGGCATTTCAGAACCCTCGTATAATAGCTGAAATATATAACAGCTATGTATTCCTAACAGAACGAATTATCAAAATTAGTAGATTTTTTTTTCATTTAACAACCGTTACCGTCGAGAAGAACTATCACCATTTACATCTCAGCTGGGTTAGTAGGAAAATTTTCCCCCTTAGCTTTCATACCATCAAGCATCCAGAAGGAATTTGGAAGGTATATCCCCTTCACTAAAATTTAAATTTGTCATCCAAATTTACGACGATATTTTAGGCGTAACATTCAATAATATTTTCAATTTTCATCGCTGTTAAAATTGCCCCTTATAAATTTCAAAGACAAAATGGGTTGTAGCAGCTGGAAATCACTATCATCGGATTCAGATTGACGGAAGAAATGTCCTTGGTAGTGTCAAGGTGTCCACTATTATCTTTTTCCAATCCTGAGAGCTCGCCACCTTCTTAGCTTGGGCAGGCAACCCTAGTCCCTCCAAAGAGAAAGGAGAACCACCTACCACTCTTCAGCTTGCGAGAAGAGTTTGAAAAGGCGCTTCAAGAACTTTCGATGCTGGCCAACACTGGCAAATTTGAAGAAGCTTTGAAAGTCGCCGATACCCAACTGGCCAAGGCAACCGAGCAAGAGTTTGTGGAGCAGTGGACGTCGATTCGTTTCAACTTGCGCTTGTATGTCAGCCCGCCTGATGAGGAAACGCTGGCCCATTACCGCAAGCAGCTTGCCGGCGCCAAAGGTAACGCCGAAGCGGTCAGCCGTCACGGATTTACCATCTTTAACGTGTTGCAACAGGGCGGCCATGTGGGCCCGCTGTCAACTATACTTTCCTTCATTTTATTTATCTATTTTATGTTTAAATTAATGAGATACGGATAACGTTTTTCATAAGTCTCTAAACTTAAAAATAATTAAATGTTGTAAGTCCTTAATATAAAAATGCTTGATTCTCTTAAACAGTCCAAAACATCTCTTAAAAACATTGTTTTGATTCTTTTCTTTATTTTCTTTGGCTTAAAAATTTTGCATTTTATTCAGTGTAGAAAGGCCACTTTTGAACCAAGAAAAACAAGATTCTTAGATTAGTAAAATACATTCTTAAATAAATAAAATTGCAATTCATCTATATTGTGCTTTTTGTGTTATTTTGAACAATCATATACTTAATATACTTCATATATTTTATTTGGGACATAATTTGGGTTGTCACATGCGTGTGAATATCTGAATATCTGAAATCTCGATAAATTTACGATTTTTTGTATAATTTCGTAATTTTTTTTTTATTTTTCCCAAGCATGCACATAAATAAGGATCAAGGTCTTTCGAGGGGGAGGGGGTAAAAATTGAACTTTAATCTTCACCGTTTAGATAAATCATATATATGGTTGCTATAGGATCATAGCTCCCCGATTATGAACATTATTTAAGGGTGTGCTGTCTACTTGTCTATTACATAGCAGAGATCTTCTACCTCTGTGGCAACTAGAAGCCGTGTGGCCAAGGCCTTGGCCATTGAAGGATTGTGTTGCTCGGGGGATAAATTGTTTTACTACATACCTCCCACCCCAAACAGAGATTTTCAGTTGGAACTGAACATTCTGATTAAAGGTGCAAACAAAAGGCATAGCGATAGGACTTGGATTTTTGAAGGCCATCATCACTTGCTGGATTCTATCAGTACCTTGCACCTCCCTAATAGAATTATTAGTAAAAATATACGTAACTTCCGAATTAACTTACGTAATGAGCTGCTAAATTCGTATGTTTTTATTACATATATGAGGGGGCCCTCCCTCTCGTCAACACCTCGCTCTTTACACCAAAGCTAAAATTTTGTCCCAATTCCTTAAGAATGACCCCTGAATCACAAAGGCCGTAAATAAATAGTTGAAATTAATGAAATTACTTTAGCGTAAATAGCGAGGTATTAGGAGGGGGTGAACCCCTCATATGCGTAATATTTTCTGTTCATTTTAAGTTTTAATGCTGCTCCTTACTTTCAGTCGTAGCTGTACTCTGAGAATTCTTTGCTGACAAATATGCTGAAACATCTTAAGTGTATTCTCTTGCTGTAGTTTTACCGACCATGTTTCGCACCCGTAAAGGAGAACGGTGTGGACTAATGCCATGTAAACTCGAACTTTCTTTCGGACACTGATTTCTCGGCTATTCAATAAGGGTTTCCAAAGGGAGGCAAAGACTGTCTGCGCTTTCTGTATTCTCTGTTGGATAGCAGCGTCGGGACATCCGTCATTACAAAGCTGGGAGCCTAGGTATGTGAAAAGGTTAACTTTTTCTAGCTCTTAAAACAAACATAAATGCTTGTGTATATGGGGGCGGCTACCCCTTACTCAGCCCTCACTCTCCACGCTAGCGCCTTAAAGTTATTTAAAAATAATGATCATTCAAGCTCAACGGCCGTTGTGTTTCAGGAGTTTTTCTCAAGTAATTGGGGAAAAATAATCAAATTTTTAGCATAAACAGTGAGGGTCGAGAATGGGGCAGCCACCTTCATATACAGAATAATTTCTGTTTGTTTAAATTTTAATATTGCTCCTTACTTTCAGTTGAAAAACTTGTTCATTTTTAACAGGCACTAGCTTCAATAAATAAGAACAACTCACATTATAAATAAACTTCCAGCCTTGATGTTACAAACTTAAGAAAAAAACCTTAAGAAAAAAAAAACTTAAGAAAACTTAAAAAACTTAAGAAAAGTGAATGTCTGCGGTGAAACCATGTGCCACTCTTCTCTCAACAATCAGTGTATAATACACACTGATTATACACTAATATACACTGATTGTTGAGAGGAGAGTGACCCGTGGTTTCACTATAGACATTCGCTTTGGTTTTTTTCTTATGTTGTAATGTCAGTGCTGGAAGTTTGTTTATAATGGGGTGAATCCCTCATATACGTAATAATTTCCGTTCGTTTTCAGTTTTACTGCTGCTCCTTGCTTCTAATTGAAAAAACTTTTTCATAATTATTTTTTCATTGTTTTTTTTTTAATAATGCTAGAAAATCCTGCGTTCACTTCATGGAAATTTTTGTCTCCCATGACAAATTCTTCGATGGAAAGTTCCCCCAACATATCCTTCTCTTCTCAACCCCTCCCCCAACCAAAAATCCCTCTGAAAACGTCTGTACACTTCTCAATAACCATTACTATATGTAAGCGCTGGTCAAAGTTTGGCATCACCGGCAGGATGGCCATGCTGAGGGCTGACAGGACAGCGTTCCAATCGGTCACAAACTGGCCGATGAAGACCTGGCTGCCCAGGGTCAGTGTTTTGGTGCTTTCAGCAGGTGCCAGGATCAGCGGGAACCAGAGATCGTTCCAGATCGGGATCATGTTGAACACCGCAACCGTCGCCATGGCCGGCCGCACCAGCGGCAGATGTAGACGGAAGAAAGGGGTGTATTCACTCAGCCCGTCGATCCGGCCGGCGTTTTTCAGGTCATCGCTGACCTGGCGCATGAATTCCCTCAGATTATTAGCTTTACTTACCAAAGGTTCACTTACCTTGGTAGTATTATTAGTAAAAACGATGGGAGCAGGGAAGATGTTAAAAGTAGAATAGCCAAGGCTCAGGTATTATGTCACAGTTAAGAAAAAAGTTGGGAAGAATAAGAAGATAAGCCTGAAAATCAAGATTAGAATATTAGAAGCTAGTGATGACAGTGGCCAAATATGGCTGAGGCATGGGCGCTTCAAAAAGCAGATGAAGATTTGCTAGATGTTTTCCAGAGGAATTGTATAGGGATTGTTTTGGGCATCCGGCTGTATGTAGGGAAGGGACAGCCCCTCGTATATGGATTAATTTCTGTCTGTTTTAAGTTTTAATGTCGCTCTTTACATTCATCATTTGAAAAATACTCTTTTTTTTATCAGACAGTTCCTGGTAACAAACTGTGAGTGAGGAGAGATTCGGCCCAATAGTTGTCAAAATTCTAGGAAAAGGATTTTGAAATATTGAAAATAACATTGAATGCGCCAAAAGGATTGGCTTTTTATGCTGATTTCGAACAGATAAATTCATTAGGTCAAATGCAACCTACGATGCAAAAAAGGGGATTTGCGAAAAAGTGATAAATATCTAAGGAACGTCATTATTAAAAGAAGAAAAAAGCTCTTTCATTAATCCATTCTTCTCTTAGTCACCAAAGGCGACAGCATTTCAGAAATCAAATTACATCCCATTTCCAAAATGTGTATTCTCTC
This sequence comes from Alatinidae sp. Z8VKAUB7J3, assembly GCA_010016025.2. Taxonomy (NCBI): domain Eukaryota; kingdom Metazoa; phylum Cnidaria; class Cubozoa; order Carybdeida; family Alatinidae; species Alatinidae sp. Z8VKAUB7J3. The sequence goes on from JAAAKM020721499.1 coordinate 88,493,000, forward strand.
AAAAAGCCGCTGGAGCAGCGTTTAAGATTGACAGTATCTTTAGTCAGATAGGTTTTAGACTGACAAACTTTAGTTTAAATAAGCTATAATTAGCGTTAGTGTGAAAGGTACCGGCGTATTTTTTTTTTTGCCTTAACTAAAAAGCGTATCGAAGTGTCCTCTTTTTCCCAAAGGTCACCGGATTAAAATCTAGAGATAGCCATTTTGTTCAACATAGTCGAAAAATGTAATAACTATGTCTTTGAGGACAGCTTGACCCCCCGCAGGCCCTGGGGGAAGAGCTGCAAGCTATGAACTTTGCCCACTGTTAACGTATAGTATTGGTTATTGGGAAGTATACAGACGTTTTCACGAAGGATTTTTTCCAGTGGTTGAGGGGGGGATTGGGGGTTTACTTGAGAGGATCTATCCATGGAGGAATTTATCATAGGGGAAGAGAATTTCCACATCCTCTAAAAAGACTGCTTTTTTCAGTTGATTTTTTTTTATTTAATTAAAACTAGTTCCCAACATTCAGAAGCCAAAAACCTGAGAAACTGGAGAAATGTTGTTAACACAAACAAACGATCATAAATAAATTTTAAAAAAGAAATTTTTCCAAGGAAAGAAAAGAGCCAATATTGAAACTTAGAACAAGCAGAAATAAAGTTTTACAATAATTAAAACTTAAACGACCGGAAATTAATATCAAAGAATATAGTCTAGTAAAAATATGGTTTGACCATAAACAAATTACTATACAAATGATTTCTTTCACTTTCTGGTGACGTGATGCAAAAGCCATATACCACCCGCGAAGGTTAAGGCAGTCCATATCATCACTAAACCATACTGTGCACCGAGATACGCACCAATAAACAAGACATTCGCCGCCTTGAAATTTGAAGCAAGACTTGTGCAAGAGCTTGTTTTTACATCAAGACCGCGTTGACCAAGATCATGGGCGTAAAGATACGTTCCAATAGAGTTAATGGAGCGACTAGCCTTAACGACCCGACGAAAAATGTATACCAGATACGCTAGCACCAGTGCCGCGGTTAAATAGAATGCGGGAAAGTCAGCCCCAAAGACATGGTTATTATGTTTTTCAACTATGCTGAAAAAAATGGTTAGCTCAAAATCTTGATCCGTTGACTTTGAGAAAAAATGAGCTTGGGAGGGGGCATAGGTGCCCTCCAATTTCTTATGCCACTTAAAAAGGGCACTAGAGCTTTTAATTTCCGTTAGAATTTAGCTCTATTGCGACATCCTAGGACCACCTGGTCGATACGATTACCCCTGGGAAAAAAAAACCAACAAACACGCACCCGTCATCGGTCTTCTGACAAAGAGTACTAAGTTCTACATTTTTGTAAACCCTGGCAGTTAAGTGCCAAATTGTGAGATCTTCGGAATCACCACCCCTCTAACCGGACTTCAAACCATCTTTAAATGGGTACGTAGAATAACAAGAAACATATTGACCAGCAATCCCAATATTCCGGTGAAGCTCCTCCATAAACATACTACCAAAATCCACAAATGAAGCTTCCGAATTTTTAAGACGGCTATTGCCCCGGGTGCCACGATCACCATCAACCATATTCGTACTGTTTTACAACAAAGTAATATGGCCTCATCTCCACAACAAAACAAAAACAAAAAAGAACAAATGCTGCGAGGGCTTTGGGACATCAAAACTCAAGACCAACAAACGATGCGGTCGATGCGGGTTTCCTTTTCCATGCAGATCGAAACGAACGGCTGTCTTGTGGTCAGAGGTATGCGAAGTCTGTTCAGGGTTGAGACTTGTCGACTCAATTTTGCCGGATCTGAAATCGGCTGAAATCAAATCGGCAAGATAACTTTGTTGCAAGAGTTCAACTTGGTCCGAAAGCCAGCATCCCGCAGGAACGATGACCGGCACGCCCGCTGCAAGGTATTCTCCTAAGATCCCAGCACGTCTGGAAAAGAAAATTAATAGAATAATCGATGTCTCCGAGACAATGTGGATTCCTAACATTCTATTACGTCTCAAGTTGGGTCGACGAACAGATAGCGTGCTACACCGCAGTGCTCAACAATGTCGAGTGCAGAACCAATGATCAACGTGGGTATTCCGTTCTCTTCCAGATGGCGTGCAACCAGACTCACGGTCTGGTGACAAACGGGTCAGAGCGGGACTAAAAGGGCTACGTCTACGCCATCTGCCTGCAAACGACTGAGAATCTCGGGCGCGTCTCCCTCCTTTGTGGCGCGTTGGCTGTACTTCGAAAAGCAAACTCTTCAAATATTTAATAAAATATTGACCTCCTTTGAACAATTTTCCTTTCATTCTTCAAGGATGTAAAGGCTGAACCTTACTTGTCTAACGAATCTGACAATCTATCTAACAAACAAAGCCTAATCGTCTCAATAAAGCTTTAATCATCTTCACCAGCGGGGAAAAAAGCACAATAAACTGGACAAAAAACCTCTATCCAACAAGAATTGAATATTAAACAGCCTCTGCACAATTCACACTGCTATACGCCCGCAAAACATCGAACACCAAAACTGACGAATCTCTTTGTATATGTTTCTGATTGGTGTGTTTGTAGTTTTATTACCCTCTCACTTTCTTTGCCTTTGTGACTGAGCAGATTTTTGGTTATCTCACCCTCTTTGCTTGTGTGTCGGAGCGGAGGTTTTCTTGTCTCATTTTCTGTTTTTTGAGTTTGTATGTCTAACTCTGTGTGTTTGTAGGTGTATTTATTTCCTTCATTCTCTGTGCTTGTGTTTTTGAGCGGATTTTCGCTTGTCCTGTGTCCGTCTTTATGTATTTGTGTGTGACTCGGTGTGTTTCTAGGTTTTTTGGCTCTCTCGTGTCTCATTGTGATTCCTTGTCACACATAAGAGTTCTGTCACCTACAGGTAGCCTACATTGGACTTTTCTATGTTCGAAAATACACGTTTACCATATTTTACTTTCACAAGACATGTAAAAGCCTAGTTTTTACTTCTGAATACATTTTTGTATTGTGCAGAAATTTTGGGAAAGAAAATCCCCCTGAAAACTGTGAGGGATTTATCAAGTTCACTTTTTTCCTTCGTGTAAATGGACTTTTTTTTATTGAAAGCTAAGAATATATTGAAAGTTAGTATCTAAAATATAAAGAATTACTGTCCGTGTCGTCTTCCCCAAAACTACTGTACACATTCTCTCCGAAATTGTAACATTGAATTCACCAAGGGTTCACCCACTTTCCGCCACCTGGTGTGCATCTTGGAGTGCCTCGTGTGTCGCACAATTCCACCACGCGTGGCAAACTTCGGTCACCCCTTGGAACACTTTCGCCGCGCTAAACATATGTAACCTGGTGTACTTGATTTATAAAAGTCGGAGACCCCTCGAAATTTTTTACTATGGAATTGGTAATATTGGTAATGCTAGAGAAAGTCCGCTTATAGAGACTCGTTTGTTTTTTAAATAAGCTTGTCAATTTGGTCAATTATTGGTGCCCTTGTCACATTAGGCAGCTATCAAGATTTGGCTAAAGATCCACCCTCCATTGTGCAAGTATGATAGCAAATGGCCTACCATGCCTTTTCTTAGTTGTACCTGTTATCAAAACAGTGCGTGACAGTGGTAAGGAGCATCCTTTGTCAATAGCAAAAAAACTCAAAGGCACAGAAACTGGCTAATAGAATATATACATCAAACAAATATGTAATTTTATTGTGTAACATTAATTTTAAACTTACTTTTCAAAAGGTATTAACATGCACAAATCATAGCCCTTCTTCTGGGGGCTGTGAGGGGGTTGACGTCCCCAAAGGCATAATTACAGGATCTTGCAGTGATGCAGGTAAGTAGACATCTCAAAAATTTGATGGGACGCTTGTTTTGGAAAATGATGGTCATGGGAGGGAGGAAGCTGGTAAGACTTAATTCACTTTTGACTTTTAAAAGATCACTTATAATTTCCGATTAAATGAGCCCAATACAAAATTTATACGACCACTTATTAAATTGAAACATTTTATGCATTCAGAGTATAATTTAAAACGCTTGTCCCGCATGGTTCTACAGAGAAGGCAAATTCCATACAAACAGAGACAATTGTAGATTTTAGAAGGGATTGGCACAAGATTTCAATTAACTTTAGAAGTATTAACGGTATCTTCTCTCTATTACCGTTTCTTAATTTATTGCATAGTAACACCGTCCGTGTAGCCATGCTCATTAGTTTGATGAATGATTTTTGAAATTATAAGTAAGTTTTCGAAAGAATTTTGTTGAAATCCAGGAAAATTTAGGCTGCACGATCAAACACAAAGACTTAATTTTTATGGCCATCTGTATTTACCATCTGCAGCGCAGGGCTGTCGGCGGGCAGCCGTTCGATGACCGCCTCCACCACGCCGTTGACGATGGCGGTGTCGACGTTGAGCGGCAAATGCGGACCGTGTTGTTCGGTCGCGCCAACCGGAAGGATCGCAATCAGGCGCTCGTGGTCGAGTTTTGAAAACGCTTCGCTGGTGTTGTCGGACCAAAAGCGCTCCATTCAACTGCTCCGAATGAACGGGCAGCGTCGCTTGCCAACAAACGATTGACTGCTTGATTGATATGCCAATGTGCCTTGGCGAGGATCCTTGCGCGCAAAGCTCCCCAAGTTTCGCCAGTGTGCCATCTTCATCTTCAGATTTCTGCAACCAGTTTATAGGAATTTCAGTAACTGTAGGTGTTACCAGAAGAATATGCTCTGACGCAAAACATATTATAAAATAGCAAAGTATATAAAAAAATTAATGAAGCATATATAAAAGGTACAAGTAATCGGTATTAGAAAAGTTAAAACTTACTCGATCGCTCTTATTAGAAGAGGATTGCCCCTGAGGCTTATCAGGGTAAGAAGAACTGGCCATGTCCATTGATCTGGAAATAAAAGATATTTCAGTTTCAAGTGCACATTTTAACTTTTATATATTTTATATTTCGTTTCTCTTTTTGTGTTTATTCGCTTATTTTTGTCCACCCCTCCCCCTTTTCTACCAGTTTTTATCTTATAAACTTTTTTATTTACTTTATGCAGTTGAATTATTGACACTTATTTAGAGTCCCTTTTAATTTTTATGTATGTTTTTATCTCTTTTTTTTATTTATTCACTTATTTCCCCCTTCCCTTTTTTTAATGTCCCTTATCATTTTTTTCACAATTGTATCTGTTTAAATTTACTTGGATTAGCTTTTATCTTTTAAAATTTTTCAGCAGCGTGCCGAGAAGCGTGTAGTGGAGGTTGTCGTAGGCGGGCGCGTCACCGCGGGCGATCTCCGGCCCGAGCCGCGCGAGAAGCGAATCGCTCATCCGGCCTGTGAACGCCTCGGCGCGGGTGATCTCCGTTGCCAACGAGATCTTCGATGCGCTGCTCGGCGCGGTGGCTTGAGAACGAAGTGAGTTGAGCCGATGAGAATTTCGACCAGCCAGTTGCATACCCGGGCGCTCAATCAGATGCTCGACCTGCAGCGCCAGGCGGCAGACACCCAGGGGCAGATCGCCAGCGGCCCATAGGATTTTCATGCGTTTTGAACATTGGATTTGATAATCCTGGAGGTAATCTAGGAAATTGAAATGCCATGTGTGGAATATTTGGGTTCAATCCGTATAAGTCACGTAGATGATTTGCCACCATATTGTCCATGAATAATCATCAATATTTGCACTATTTGTGGCTTGCTTTAGGCATTTGATATACTCTTTAGTGAATTTTCAAGCATTTTAGCTCAATTAGAGCTGATCGCTGATCCTTATCTAACTGCATTTTGGATCGCTGATACGCATGGAAAAATCAAAAAAGACATGTCTGTTAACAAATTAATTTAACTATGGAACCGTTTAGAGAAGACAACCTCCATTAATCTTCTGTTGGATATGTTTGGTGCACAAAATGCAAGGATGCAAAGTCAATCAAGCAATTATCTATCTGGGTAAGGAACTTTTTGCAAAAGGTCAAGTATATGTCTTATTGAACAGATTTCAATCCTTAGAAGGATTTTGAATTAAAGAACTGCAATAAAAACAATTATAAAGATGTTTTTATTACGTCCTTGTAGGAAGGTATCGTTCTTGTATGCTTGTCAAAGTTCAATTATTCCCCATCCTTTAGCCCAATGCTCTTTCTTTCCGCAGTTATAACAGCTTTGATAATTCTTCTGTGATGGGGAGGTGCAAGCGATTGTATTTTTTGTATCTCTTTTCTCTGTGTTAGGCTTCTCTTCGTGATTTTGAATTTCTCGAAATCTGTTTTCTTTCCATAGCAAATTCTTCGAAACTAGATTTTCGTCTATCCTGGAGAGAAAGAGCGCGTCTACTATTCTGCATACTTCCTCCAAAAGGGCTGGTCAAGTTCCTAGAGACGTATGCGTAGTTGGTCATTTTTTATAGAGCCTATAAATTATTCTAGACACAATTTATAACACAATTTTATCAAATCAAACACAAAAGATGAAATGTAAAACTTCTGTAAAAATACATATTTCATTATATACAATTAGCCGCGCTACATAGTGTTTGAAAAATGTCCTATCAATAAAGATGAAATACCATGTAGTTGTAACAATTAACTTAAATAAAAATGAATGAACGCATGAATTTGAAAATAGCTTAAACGTTTAAATTTTTTTTAATATTTCCTTTTTAGGCGGATAATCTAATGAAACCACTCTCAAATGTGCTGCCTCCTGGTTTCACAACAAGCCGAGGGGACACAAATATGCAGGTTATCCTATCCGAAACAATACCCACTTGATACTAACTTACATAAAGGAACTTTTTCATAAAATTTTTCTTTGTTTTAATACACTTGCCAGTGAGGTAAAAACGACATAAGCGCAATAACGAGCGCTTCTTTTCGTCGCAGATGCTATATGAAAAATGAAATCTAACTCTTAGACTAGCTTCATTTCATTTTTTCAGGTTATAGGTAATACATAACCTTTACCCAAATGTTGTTTGACTCCTAAGTTTATCCGAGTATGATGAACTCCTTTGGCTATGCAAGATCCACCTGATGGAACTGCTGGCCAAGTTCAACACCGCCGAAATCACCAACGCGCTGGAGATGCAGCTCAAGGACACCAACAAGATGGTGCGCAGCGCGGCGCTCTCTGCGCTGGCCGCACGCAACACCGACACCATCAGCATCGAGAAGATTGCCGAGGTCCTGACTGACCCGGATCTTGACGTCCAGGGAAAGGCCGTCGACGTTCTGGTCAAGATGAATCATCCGGAGACGATCAAGTACCTGTTGCCCGCGTTGAAGGACGAATCCGAGTACTCGCGCAGGGCCGCCGTTCAAGCACCAGTCGTGAGCCTGGCATTAAAATCCTCGAAAGAAATAAGTAAGGTGAAGCAGCTCAATTTGTAATCATTAATTCATGAATTCGGATTTAGGCAGAAAGATGTATGTTTTGGCTCATTTAGGCACAAACAGATTTTGAAAGATTCCAATTTGGTTTGGTTTGACCAAAAGACGACACAGTTATGCCATACTTTGCCCAAATTTTATTTAAAGCTTAGTTTGGCTCCAAAACACTTTAAGGTGCCAAACATTTTGGTCATTATAACCTAAGATCTCACTCTTTTACAGAACGGCCCGCGACATCGGCATCTGCGCGCAGGCAATCCTGTCCGACGACGTCTTGTTGATGCCGGACGCCTCGCGGGATCCGCGCTTCAAGGAAAACCCGCTGGTATTGGGTCCACCGAACATCCGCTTCTACGCCGGCGCGCCGCTGGTCACGCCGGACGGCTTCAATCTCGGCACCCTGTGCGCGATCGACAGGGTGCCGCGCATGTTGACCTCGCAGGAGCGGGCCGTCCTGCGCGACCTCGCCCATCTGGCGATGGAGCAAATGGAACTTCGCCTGGCGCGTGCCTCGACCCTCCAGGTCGCCAACGCTCCTGCGTTGACTCGATCGTTGCCCAGAACATTGACAACGATTGGCGAGCCTTCTGCCGTGGTATCTGAATCAGGTCGAGCACTAGGCACGACAGCTGGAGCAACGTCGACATTCACCGTCGCGGTACTCTGAAGACCACCCGCATACTCAATTGTGTAGGTAAATGTGTCCGTTCCAACGAATCCGGCTGCAGGCGTGTAATTGACCGACCCGCCCCCAGCGTTGATTGTGGCCACTCCACCATTGTTGGTTGAGCCTAGAGCAACGATAACGATTGCTTCGGTTTCCTGCAATTCTGACTTGAGAAAAAGTTGCAGGAAGTAAAGGCCAGAAGAAAATGTACTGGATCTTGTAGAATCATATCGCGACGCTGGTGGGAGGGAGTGAGAGAGAGAAAAGTAGAAAAGAGCTTTAAATTATCTTTCAGAAACTACTAGTGAGTATCAAGAAATATAGAATGTTAGATTTAATTAATACAAAACCTAGACAATAGAGATTTCTCAAGCCAGCTTTCTCTCAAGATATTTTAGACTAAATTTTGTCTTTGTCTCTAAACAAAAGAAAGCCTTCCCAAGAAAGATATTAGGCATTAAGCCTCTGATTTTCCTTTTACAGCAATTTATTTATTCTTAGAATTTCGCTAGATCTCATACCATATGAGCTCCTGGCCCTTGGCTCTTCCGACCTCGTCACTTGTGCCATATGAGCTCTTAGCTCTTGTTAGACTTCAGGGTGCAAGAATAGGTTTGAAAATAAATACCAAGAAGACTAATTCGCATAGACTATGAATCAATGGAATTAAAAATGTCATGTTGGATAACGAGAAGATCGATCTAGTGGATAGTTTCACTTTCCTGGGTAGACTCACTATTGGTAAAGATAGTTTGTACTCTCTGAGGTCCCAAGCATTGGTCCAGGGGGTTTATTGAGCCACTCCCTGTATGCTGATGATTTTAACCATCTATGCAGGTAGAGGTCACTGTTTCTTCAATGAGGGAGTCCTACAAACTGACAACTCCATTTGAGAAGAATTTTGTTCCTCAATCTGGTATTTGCTTGTTTCCGGAAAAGCTTATGAGGGTGGCCATGAACTCTCCTTGAATTGTCTAGTTTGAAAGGGTCAAGAATGATATCCTCAGTATTTAGAAGCTTGTATGCTGTTATCACATTGCCTTGTCTGCCTCTCAGTTTGAAAATAATGGACTTTAGGTTCACCAAACTGATGTAGAAAATTCTTGAAACAGGAAACCTATTATCTTAAATTAACCCTGACGTCAAACAAGGAATAGGGTTTTCTTTAACTTTTACCCTATGCTTCTCGGAAACAAAGAAAACTAAATGAATAAAACCACATAAAGAAGTGTTAAATAACTAGTCACTAATCACAAGTTCGTCGTTCGAATTCCCAGATAAATTGAATTTTACCGAAGATTCCTTCGGTGTATTATTGAAGGTATCATTTCAATTTTTCGGAAAACGGTTCCTGTCATACTTTTTGATGGCTTTCCAGAAGCCAAGTCTTCACTAACTCAGTTAACGATACATAACAACGAATTTAGTCCCTTAAAGGCAGCTCAAAAAGTAAAAGAGATTAATACTATAATCCTGTTTGCACTTACAATCGTCAGAATTGGTCAAAACTTGACATTAATAACAAATATAAAAAAACTTTACAAAAAAAAACTTTAGAAAATGCATATAAAATTTGTGTATATTCATTTTTGTTGTGTTTTTACGAGCTGAACAAACATTTTAGGGGATGGGAATTATATCCTCCCATAATAGAACTCATAATGGAGAGAAGCCTTACATATGTAATATGTGTGAAAAAAACTACGCTAGCAAGTCTGCCTTGACTGCCCACGTAAGAACATGCAATGGCGAGAAAAAATACCAATGTAAGATATGTCGGTCAGCTTTCACTCAAAAGTATACGCTGACAGTTCACATGAAGATTCATACCGGTGAAAAACCATATAGCTGTAAACTATGCAAAAAAACCTTCACATATAAATCTAGTTTGACTCTTCACAACAGAACTCCTAGTGGAGACAAACCTTATATGTGTGATATATAACATCTTTTACTCCCATAAGGGTTGCTCGCTCCCATCTTGCATACCAATGTCTAGGCTTCAATTCAACCTAAGTGAAATAACTACGTAAGTAACTACATATTGTATACTTTTCCCCATTCATATAAATACCCCGTCAATACATCTCATCTGGACTGTTACTTGCAAATTATTAGACTCACATTTTGAAAGGGGATTTGCTTAAGAAGAGAACAGTTGGTATTTTCAAAGCTTTATAAGATAGCAGGAAATACTCAAGGAGGGGTGGATAGAGGCCTATTTCCACATGCATTTTTTTGGGCGGGCCAAACACGCCGAAGACCAGCAGCAACACCACCAAAACGACGGCCGCCGCAGCGGCACCCACCAGGGCCCAGCGCTTGGACGCGGGTTGCTGACCCATCTGGTCCAGCGCCTCGACGACCTCGGCGAAGGACCGGAACCGATCTTTGCGCCGGCGCGCGGTCATCTTGCGGATGATCTTGACCAGATCTTCGGGCGCGTCCTGGCGCACCGGGCGCAAGTCCAAGTGCCGCTGACCGATGACGAAGTCGCGGATCACGTTCAGGTCCGATGTCCGCGGCGCCGCACACTTGCTATTTACATGGTCGTGGAACGAGTCTTAAGGGAGAATCATTCTGTAAAATTTCAATCAGCTGATGGACAACCGTATCGTTCTAAATGGAACCATAAGTAAAACCAATTGTGGGTGTGTCCAACCTTAAAAGGATTTGGATCCAAATCTAGGGTTGGGGTCGAATCCAAATCCCTTGTTTTGAACTAAGAATTACAAATTCAAGTCTCAACTTAAAAGAGAAAGTTAAATTCTACAAAAAACACAAAACTGCAAGAAGATTAATTTACATGAAGTTTTGAAATTAAAGCAGAATTTTCGAGTCCCCCCGCAAGAACGCCGTCAACGGCAGCCCCAGCAGCATGGCGCCGCCGGCCAGATAGAAAACGGCGTCCAGCCCGAACCCGTCCCCGACCAAGCCGAAGAGGAAGGGCGCGGTGGCGGCCGCGACAAAATTCAGGGTATAGTAGAGCGAATACCCCCGGCTGCGGCGCTGCGGCGCGAAGGTGGGCACCAGGCCGATATAGAGGTCGTCCAGGGTCTCGTTGTTGCCGAACAGCGAGTTTACCAACTCATGCGCGGCGTCCTGCATGGCTTCCATCTTGCCACCGCTGTTCATAGAGAGAGAGAGAGAGAGAGAGAGACAGAGAGAGAATTCACATAAAATATGACAAAGCCTACAACTCAAATGATTATATTGGTAGTAAAAACAAATGTCTTTTTATGCCATTCTCATTATGTTGACCTATGGGTTTATCAATTGTCTTCACTATTCAAAAGTTTTGCCAAAATTCAAATTCCTTTGACAATCGTGAAACATTATCAATGATATACAGATCGGGAGAACTTCATTTTCCTTTAGTAAGCCGACAATCTAAGTTAAGATTGAGACCGTGAAACAAATAAACCCTAAAACTGGCAATGTCAACCTCGGCAACCCGTGGAAGGCGTTTCTCCTCGTCGGCATCGCGTACTTCGTGATCGCCGTCATCGTCCCAGTCGATCGCGGTTGGCGTGATCATCTGCAGATCCATCACCAGCGGACGGCCCGACGAATCATCCAGTTTTTGGCCGGCCGAATAGACCGGCACGTTTCTTGATCCGGTGTTTTCAAAGTAGGTAAACCCGTCCAAAAACTCACCACACAACAAATCCAGATCTCCATCGCCGTCAAAGTCGGCGAAATTGGGCGATGGCCAACCATACACATCAATGGATCAAAGTGAACACCAGCGGCTGGCCGTGGAGCTGGCGGCCGTCGGCGCCGCGGCGGACGTCAGCCTGACGCTCGACATGAAACGCCTAGTGCGCGACCTCGTTGGTGACGAGTATGCGCTGCAGCAGGCGTTGTTGTTGTCGTACACGGAGTACGTCGACGCGCTCGTACGACTGACCGAGCAGTTTCGCGGCATGATCACTCAGAACCGTGAATATGCCACGTTGCTGGATCACCACTTGCTGTGGCTGCCGAGCGCCAACGGCGTCGGTCGGGGGACGGTGCAAGGCCTCGCCGACAAGAATGATTAACCTTTGGAATTACCAGGAAGCTGTTGGTTTCAAAACGGTTAAAATCCGTCAATAATGTGCTTTAGATAATCTGGTGTTTTTTGGCGAAACTTTCTCATCTTCTTTGATTTCATCATGGAAAGAAGAAAGTCGAGGCCTTGTTTTTCCGCTTCGAGCGAAATTTCAAGATTATGCGCAAACGTGGGTTCGTACAGCGGGCTGCCGGCCGACGGGATGTACCCATTACTGCCGTTCGGCAGAAAAACACCAAATTTCATCAAACTCTCCGCACGTTTGGGCACACTAGTTACTTAGAAAAACAGAATACACGCAAAAAAAAGGGTCGTTTAGGTGAGTTACTTATGTTTTACATGTCTTTTTATAAAGAACTACTAATTGTGATGTCTTTGACCTGTAAGTTCATATGCCTTTACTGTAGCGCTTGTAATTAGGTGCAATAAACAGAATGCAGGCATGGAATACTGTTTCCTCTAGTTCATGTGTATTTACTGTGGCGCTTGTAATATTTGAAGATTAATTGCACACATGCATAGAATACGGTTCATTACAGCGATTTACTGTTATTATTCATATTTTGCCCAAAGAGCCATTCTATTAAACTGTGTTAAAAGGTCCGGTAAATATATCTTTGGGGACAACATGACCCCCCCGCTCTCTAGCTCCTTGGGAAAGAGCATGGAGTTCTAAAATTTGCCCATTGCTTACGTATAGTATTTGTTATTGAGAGTATTTTGGGAGGTATATTATTTAGAAGTATTTTTCGAGGGGTGATTTTCGGTTGGGGCTGAGTTTCCACAGGGAGAATTCTCCACCTGGAGGAAACTTTCCTTGGGTGAATTTTCAAGGGAAATTTTAAACTGAGAGAATTTGACAGAATTCCATTATTTTGTTGTAAACGGAAGATTGGCAGGATCGACACAAGATACTAGGGTATATAGGAGTGCTGCTATTGATGTTAAAAGTAAAGATCACCATCTAGTAATGTCTAGGGTTAACCTAAAGCTGAAATTTAGGAAGGGCAACTTCCTCCCTGGAAGTTATGACGCTGGTAGATTCCAAGGTGAGACTTCGGGAAAAACTTCCTAGGAACAGTTGAATATTAAACTGGAGAGTTTAAAATTTGACAATATTGAAAATGGATGGAATAATTTTAGGAAAATAGTTTGTGAAGTCGCTAGCAGATGAAGCTTCATTGCTTCAATAAGACTTGGATGCAGTGCATAATTGGTGTAATGTTAACTCCATGTTTGTCAACAAAAATAAGTGTAGGGTCATCCATTACTTTTGCCAAGTAGAACAAAGTTACCATTACCATCTTGTTGGACATTCAATTTTACCTGTTCAATATGTCTGTTACCTTGGTGTTTATTTTGATTCTAGTCTTAAGTCTGACAGGCATGTCTCTGAAGTAACTTGTAAGGCAAACTATCAGCTACTAAGCCTCACATACAATTTCTGTAAGTTTATTCTCTATTCACAAAAATAACAACAGAATATCGAAAGACGGGACTAAATTGACTTTACAGCCAGTTTTACTTAATCCTTTTCAATCGTAGACACCGTGACGGATCAAGACTTGGAACCATATCTTATATAATCTAGTTTGTATTATAAAGCTATCCGTAACTTTTCAGGATCAAAATACCATAGATAACACTCTATTAATTATTACGAAACTGCCTCGTTGTTTTACGTTATCATTTGTACCCGTTACGTAAACACTTAATTCTAGGTTACAGTGAGTATGGGTAGGCTACACCAACTAGCAAAAGTTTAAAGAGGCTCAAACCAAGACCATCCAGGCTCGGGACCCCGCGATTAATTTCTACGCACCTGAAAAAATCGCGGCCGATTGGCATAAGGAAATCGGCGAAATCGTCAACCGGCCTACCCCGAAACGCGCTTATCAACGCAAGAAAACCGTTCGGGAAGAAGTCGCCCAAACCTATGACGAACTATTGCGGGAAACGGATTTGATCATTCTAAACTTGCAGGAGAAACCGGATTTCCTGGATCGGACCCTGCAATGTACGGAAATCGATTTGCGTCACTTTAATTCCACGACAGTGGTCGGTCAGTATTCACAGGCAATACCAATGTTGATAAAAAGGATATTAGATGGAGAAAATCCTGTAGTAATATAGGGTAATGGTAAACAAAGGAGGAGTTATGTGCATGCAAAGGATTGTGCTAATATGATGTTTCAATTAATAGAAAAGGGCCATAACAAAGGTCCAATCAATATTGGTACTCAAGAAACTGTCTCCATTAAAGAATTGGCAGAAACAATTTGTAAAATAGCTAATTTATGTCCAGAAATAGAATATGACGTTAGTAAACCACAAGGACGTTTTGTAAAAAGTGCAAACAATAGTCGGAACGGATCCGCTCTCTTTTGGGTAGTTGTGGGGGGGGGGTTAATTCTGGAAAATTATAAAAAATTAGGTATTTTTAACTTACGATTGGGTGATCGGATCTCAATGAAATTTGACATTTAGAAGGATATCGTGTCTCAACGCTCTTATTTTAAATCCCGACCGGATGTGGTGACATTGGGGGGGGTTTGGGGTGGGGGAGCCTAAAATCATGGAAAATGCTTAGATTGGAGGGATCGGGATGGAACTTGGTGGTATAAATAAGCAGAAGTCTTATATATGTGATTTACATACTAATGGAAGATGGCAGATATTTGCGGATTCTCCTTTTTGGTCAATTATCCGGGGCCTAACGAGAATCAGGCCACCCCCAATTTAATTGAGGGAAGTTATATGGAGGTATTTAAGGGAAATTAGAAATTTTTGCATGGGAATAAAGAGGGAGGCCTCAGATATGCTGGTACGGAGGGAGAGTGTGACTATCTCTGTTTGTGTTAGCCAGCCTGGTGTTACAGCGAGTTCTTGTATATACGAAGAATCTACAAAAAGTATTGATTCAAAATGGCTACTCACCTATCAGTTTCCTTTTTTGGGATAACTAACAACCCCCTGTCCCCGGGCTGTGGGGGGTTGTGTCAACCCCGAAGGCATTGTTATATGATCTTTTTGACTATTTTGAACAAGATGGCTATCTCAACATTTTGATCGGATCTATTTGGGGAGAAACTGTGTGAGGGGGGAGGGAGCCAGTTGCTCTCCGATGACCATCGACTCTTCAAAAAGGGAACTATAATTATCTATTTTTAATCAAATGAGTCTCCTCCAAAGTTTATACGGCCACTTCTTCCATAAACACTTACGTGCTCCAGCCGCATAACTTACAACCTTTCCCTACATCAAGTTTTTTCACGTTTTTCTATTTGCGGAGTTTTAACTGCTTTTTCTGTGATTTCATGAATCTTTTTGCTTATATTTTATTTTTTATAAGGTTTTTGACGTTTTGTTTTTTTCATTTTGTGAGTTTTAACTGCTCTTTCTCTGTTTTATTGATGCTTGTGAATTTTTTATTAATAGAAGTTTTATGTAAAATAATAGCATTAATACCTTAGTTTACTTGTTCCAGGACGAATCTTCAATATGTAATCATTTACGTAATGAAATATCAAAAATAAAAGCTATGTAACATCGTAGTTTTTTTCTTCACTGATCAGAAATGAAGCTGAATTTTTCGTTCTTATAAACTTTCTTCAAGATAAATTCACCCAAGTAAACTTGCTATAATTTTTTATAATGTTTTGATCAAGTTGTTCCAAATGGAACATCATTTGAACCTCACAGTAAATCTTTTATGAAATAAATTTTAGGTTATGAGAGGTTTTAAGTAATGCCTAGTTAAGTGGTGGAGTTTTCTATATTTTTGTTTACGAACTCAGGATTGGTGAAGGGTGTACATTCGTTGAGTTAGCAATATAGGAATAGAATTTTCCCCACATTTAGGATGGCGGGTGGTTCCAATGGTTTATTTTGTGTTTAAATATTACACCCTTTTTAGTGGTTTCAATTTCCTTGAACACGAGTCATTAAACAGCTCTCTACGATGTTCCCGTGCCAAGCTATCTGAGGAGGAAAAGAAAAGAAAAATGCCGTATATGCAGAATAGCGTAATTCAAGCAAATTATCTTGTTTTTCAAGTCCAATAGATTTTCCTTGTTATTCAAGCCAAGGGACAGTAAGTTTCCTATATAAGGGTTTGAGGTCGTTTGCAAATTCAATAAGCCGTTGACGTCAATTTCCTGAACGATATTCTCCTGCTGGCGTAAGTAGGTGGTGTCTAATAGTTCGTCGGCGTTTTCGCCTTCTTTACTGTGGGTCTTTTTCTGGGGATAAGACAAATCCTGACCCACAAAAAGGATCGGGTTGGCGCCGCGCTAGCACCACCAGTCCCCAGAAGAAGGGGATTGCCATGAACAGGTTGAGGTAGGGGTAGTCGAACCCGAAGCTGTGAAGTTGAACGTGCAGCAGCCAGTAGGCGGGCTCCGTCCGCAGTAGCGCCTCGGCCGCATCCCAATAACGTGTTAGCTCTGGGGAATTCTAATTGCCCTCCGATTTTTTGGTTACTTAAAAAGGTAATTAGAACTTTTATTTTTTTTAGGAATGTTTTTATTAGAAAAAGATATACATAACTTATAAATTAGCTTACGTAACGAACTTTTGTATTTTCATGTTTTTATTACATATATGAGGGGGTTCGCCTCATCGTAAGTACCTCGCTCTTTACACTAGATTAAGACAAGATAACTAGATTAATCTAGATTTACACAAGATTAAATTTTGTCCAAATTCATTAAGAATGACCCCTGAATCACAAAAGCCGTAGAATCAGGATCCATAAATTTCAAAGCTATTTCAAGTTATTTTTGTCTTCTTTTTTTGCAACATTTAGCTGTTTAGAAACAAAAGATTTGATGGTTAAGAATATTCTCCCTAATTCAAACTTCCATATTTAACTTAAAACCGTAATCCCATTTATTATATTTGGGTCTTGATCTGATAGATCAATAGACAGATAGATAGCAAAAACAATATTGATCTTTTCGCAATGAATGGAGCGTAATATCCAAAAACTAATGACTCAGTAACGACTCATTTCAGAGGGTTTGCAAAAAAAAAGACAACCCAAAACCATTTCCCATAGGTTGTATGATTTGGTGTAAGCTAGTATATAAGAAGGTCTAACAGATTCTTTGGTTAAAAATTATAGACTATTGGAACCTCTCTATTCAGCTTTCTTTATTCCCACGATTTGAGTCACTATATGGATGCAACAGAATTTCCAAATTTTCAGAAAATCGCATCTTGTATCCAAATAAAGTTAAGAGCTTCAGTCAGGGCCGTATCCGAGGACGAAGTAAAGTAGATTACCCGTTTTGAGACCCCCCCCCCGGTCTATCATTTTTATTATAAACAAACAATCAAATAGATGCCTTTTCTTCTTCCATCACGAACATGAGAAGCGTAGTATTTTCTTTCCTCTACTTTGGCGAATTTCCGGTTGGCTTCCAAAATCACGGACTTGATCTTTGCTGCATTTTCGTCAAGAGATAGCTGCTTCACAGCTTGACCTGTTATGCCAAACTTTCCAGATCGGATAA
Source organism: Alatinidae sp. Z8VKAUB7J3 (assembly GCA_010016025.2). NCBI lineage: Eukaryota > Metazoa > Cnidaria > Cubozoa > Carybdeida > Alatinidae > Alatinidae sp. Z8VKAUB7J3. Next base: position 88,510,623 of record JAAAKM020721499.1, read on the forward strand.
TCATGATGCTTGGTTCCTTCTTGGCACCCTGAATCACCTTGCCCCAATTGCTATCCGCTTTGGAGTTTATGAAGTCCACGTGCAATTTACCGATGACTTGTCGATCTGAAAAAATGGGTTTATGTCACCCAAAGATACATTTTTCAAGTTTTTCGTTAGTTTTTAAATTTGTAAGATATCTGCAGGAGCTGCATTAAATGCATTATCAACTCACTAAAATTTGCATTAAATACTGCCAACATTTTTTTTTCTTCTTTATTTAAGTTGTATTTACGATCAACAATAACTATGCCGATACTCGCTTCTTTTTTTTCTATTCCGGAAAAGTTTGACATATTGCTTTACACGAGGCATACACACGACGCAGAAGACTGGACTATTCACAATTGGACTGAGAAAGAGATTTTCTACAATTCTATGTGAAAACAAATTTGCGGAAATTACAGGAAATTGCCCGCAACCCCACGAAAATGGTATCGGATCGAAAGAAAAACTGCACCATTGGAAGCAAAATAGTATAGAATTCCATATAGCAGCTTTACAATGTCACGTCCTGACCAAAAATCGAGGACAAAACATTTGCTTTTATGTTCTAAGGAGAAGAGAAAACAACACACAATATAAGTTCCTGACTCCTTAATTCAGTTCTTAAACGACACTAAACTTCTTTGAAAGATACAGTGGTTTTTAAAGAAGTAATCCAATGCCACTTTGTCGGAATGTGGGAGGACACGAAATTTAGGGGGGGGATAGCTTCCCTATGATCACTTTGAATCTTAAAAAGTGAACTAAAGTGCACACGACCATCCTATCCATAAGAACCTTATATGCTCCCAGGGCATAACTTACAACTTTTGCCCAAGAGGGCTATGAGGTTGCTATCATTCTCAAAGAAATTATTTCCAGACCCTTCAACAACGCTGAAAAAAATGATATCTCCATATTTTGATTGGATATGTTAAGGAAAATGATTGCAGTGGAGGGAGGGGGCTTGGCTGCTCTACAATCACATTTGGCCCCCGTGATTGCCGAATTTTCACATCTTTATCCCGAAGTCGAAGTGCAGCTTCTGTTAACCGATGCCCCGATGAACATGGTTGAAGAAGGCATTGATCTTGGCATCCGGTTTGGTGGCCTGCCAAATTCCCGGATCCGGGCGCGCAGGCTCCAAAGCAATCGACGCTTCTTATGCGCAGCACCAGCCTATCTTGAGAAACACGGAACGCCTCGCAATCTTGCCGATCTGATCAATCACAATTGCATCATTTTGCGTCAGGACAAGGATGTTCACGATGTCTGGAGCCTGCAACGCGTCTTCAAGCTCACCGTCCCCTCAATCCCTCCTGCACCGATAGCAATCTGGAGTGGCACACGCGATGCACACGACATCCTCTCCCTGCACCGATCTCGTCCTGGACATCTGCTGGCCCTCAGCGACATCTACGGCCGCGTTCGCCTGATGTCTGCCGAGCTTGTGCTTAGCACGTCCAGGAAGCACACACAGGCCAAAATGTCCAGCAAGAACGACAGGCAGCGGCACCGGAAGTTCTCGACAACGAAGCCGAGCACGCCCCAGGTTCTCTACACCCTATTCCAGTCTCACACACTGGGGCCAAGCTGCTCTTGGTCAACGCGGAGAAGTACTCGGCCACGCTCGACGAGACGGTCAACCGCGACTCGGCACCGCTGCTCGGCGACGCCGCGACGGCGACGCTGCTGTCGCGCGACGTGGACTACACGCTGGGTGAGTTCACGTTCGGTACCGACGGGTCGATGAGTGACGCGATCATGGTCCCCGGCGTCGGATCCGAAGAGTGCGAGCGCATCGGCTTCCAAATGGACGGCCGCGCCGTGCTGCGGTTCATGATGGCCGAGGTGCCGAGCGACGTGCGCAAGTGCCTCGACCTGATGTCCGGGTTGCAGCGGTACCTTGCAACCTAGTAAGAGACAGTCACGTCCCATAGTAAAAAACAAAATATCCCATAACTCCCAAGATTAGAGTCAGATCAAAAAAAAAGAAGTACACTATTAGAATCGCCTTGTCAAATACCTTATCTAGAGTACTAACTTTCCCTTAGCTTGAGTAACAAGGAAAATGGATTGGTTTGGAAATCAAGAAAATTGTCTGCAACCATGATATTCTGCATCGAGGGCATATTTCTTCCTTCTTTTCTTTTCCCACAGATAGCTTGTCACTGGAACATCGCTGGGGTGGTGTTGGGGGAATGAGAGGTGTGGGTGGGGCGGGGGGGGGGGGTGGTTGCCTTCTAATCATTTTCGACTATGAAAAAAGAAATTTGACTTTGGAATGTCCATTCAAATGAGCCCCTTTCGAAGTTTCCATGATAACTCCTTCTATATGAAATACCCTGGTCTTAAAAAAAAAAAAAAATACATTTTACCAACTTCACTCTTTTTGAGGCAGCGCTTTTGCCGTTCGTATGATAAATGCGTCTGAGTGAATATTTTAAATTGACAATTTGTCCTTATTGGTTGTGATCAAATGTTGGCCCGTCGAGCACGTTTCCATTTCGCCGAACGGCCACCGGGTGGCCACGTCGGATATCTACAGCGGGCTGCGCCTGTGGGACGCGAGCCGGCAGGCCGTGTTTCAGGGGTCTGGCCCCCTGGCTGCCGGGAGCGACGCGCGGACCGCCTATCACGTTGGAGAGGTGGGCAAGTCGCGGGCCGTGCAGGTCTACGATCGCGTCGAGGACCGTCGCGTCGCCCGCCGCCGGTTCCGGGGCGATCGCCCGAGTTGCCCGTACTCCATTCAGCAGGGCACGAGCACCATCCACGGTCGCGGGCACATACTGGGAGTAAACGGAGATTGTCTTTTAGGAATTGAAACTATGACGGCTTGTCATTGGCTTTCAAATTCATCCTTCAGTAATCTTTCCGATAAATATCATGAAACTAATATCCTTTGAACGTGACAAATACACAATAAGTTCTCCCGGAAAAGGGGTGGCAGCCCTTCGAGGAATATTTTGAAGAAAGTTTGACAAGTTTAAAAAACTGTGAAGACGTAGATAACTTCGAAGACCACACTGCCTTTCCATGACGATAATATAACAGTTAAAATAGGGATGAAACATTCTAATGAAAATGTGAGAATAAAAAAAAATTACTTTTTGTAAAAATTTGAAATTATTGAACAATTTTGTAAAAATTTTTAACTTTTAAACCTTCAAGGGTGAACACTAAACTAGACTAACAGCATTCAAACTTCCCATTTTATTTTCAAGTGGAACGAGAAAACACACAGCGCATATTAACAGATATAAAACATTTTTCTCTACAACCTAATATAGCCTACTATAAATCTTAGGAATTGGTGACAAAATTGAAAAATGCCCACCTAGAAGGAAAAAAAAATCAAGTGGTAGAACTGACAAGGTCTTGGAAAGTACAAATAAAATCAAATTGAATATTTGATATATAATGAAATCAATTGTTGAAAGATAATCAGCTCAAGATGTTATTTTGTTATAATTTTATTTTCATTTTCAATGCTGTAATAGCTGCAAAGAAAATATTTGCAATATATTTCGTTTTTCAGTGAAGCGCCAAAAACAGAGTAGGCTTTAGACTTTTATACCTAAGCATGACGGCAGTATCCAAACTCTTGTTTGTAGTGAAACTGTATTTGTCTTAAACAGTCTTGGAAAGAACTAATAATTAAACAAAATATTTTCCCCCACCCTCCCCCACCATCGAAAAGTCCTCCTGCAAAAAATTCTTCCGTGGAGAATTTCTCCCCCAGAAAATTCCTTCATGGAGTAATTTCTCCAACGGAAATTCTACTTCTGGAAAAATTCCCCAGACAATTGCAACCACAAAAATGTCCCTGGAGAAATCCCCCGGAAATTTTCCGCATGTAAAGCCGAGTCGCCAAAGAGAAAGTAAGACAAAAAAAAGATTTCGTATAGGAAATTCCTCCATGTAAAATATCCCATAGAAAAATCTCCCCCAAATACTTCCCTCCCCACGGATTAGTTTGGGTTTTAATCTCAATAAACATGGATTTGAAAATTCCTTATTCATTTCTTGCTAGGTCACCTCTTAAAGAGTACAGAAGATATTCCGAAACAAACAACAAGGCAACCTCTTGCCATCCTATTTCTACTGAAATATTAATTACATCTTATATCCAGGGAGATACAATAGAGATTTAGTTTTCGAATAGAGGAAAGTATCGCAAAGATACCCCAATAAACTTGGGGTGACCACTGTGCACTACTTGTTTCAACTCACCAAATGACGAACCAAGATACTGAACATTAAGCTGAAGCAATTTCTTAGATTAGAAATTACTAGAAAAAATAAGCAACAGTTATGCAACAAGTTGACTATTGTGGTAAACCACAATATGGTATACGTGACGATAACCAGTTTAGATTACCGTATATGTATGCGGAAAATGGATTTAAGCTTTCAATTAAAATCAAAAATTATGTAACTGTTTGATTAAAATGGGTAAGCAAAAGTGTTAAAGTTAAATTTTGATAACAAAAATCAGTTTGATATTGGAAATTGGTCCGATATATGGCGATAGGAAAGAACAGAAAAGATCTGCACTCCATGGAACCCAAAAAAATCCTTATATTTTGCAGTAACAAATGCTATGTGTAAATGGGCAAAATGTATAACTTCTAGCCCTTTCCCCAGGGACTATGGGGGATCATGTCATCCCAAAAGCTATGTTTTTTTACCCTCCAACTATGCTGAATCAAATGGCTACATCAAACTTTTGATCATATGTCTGGGGAAAGGGGGGGGGGACTAGTTGCCTTCTAATCTTTTTGGTAACTTAAAAAGGGTGCTAGAACTTTTGGTTTCGTTTCAATGAGCCCTCTTGTGGATTTTTAGAACCATTGGTTTCGCACAAAGCAACAACCAATAAAGTAATTGTAAATTGGCATTTACTTCCAAAAAATTAGCGTTAACTTCAGCAAAGCAATAATGCGCGTTTAAAATTAGCATGATTTATCACAAAAGTGACTTTCACGAAAAAAATAAAATAAATAGAATATTTGTGTCATTCTCTAATTACCATTATTTCTATGACTTACGTATTTCTTTCCTGCATCGAAAATTTTCAGTAGAAATAGTAGAAATATTAGAAATAATAGAAATAATAGAAATAGTAGAAATATTAGAAATAATAGAAAAAGTAGAAATAGTAATTATCCACTTATTCCTGCAGTTATAACTCTTGAAGCCGAAGTGTTTTTGTAATGGTCAGGTGTTCGCGTTTTTGGAATGACCCAATGCAAGAGCCACTTTCGATGGCGGTTGATCTTCAGCAAAGTGACGTGCGTACTTAGAAGCCATTGTAGTCCACAAATTTTCATGAACAAAGTGGCATGTGACATCCAGAGGATATGGATGCCACAAAGACAAGAAGAAGAAAGCTGTAAATTGTGAAGCTTTAAGTTTCGTGTTTTGTATCATTTTATTTTTTGGACAAGATGGATGCAGTTCTCCTTGTTCCCACCACCATCTTCCAGCTCTAAGATCTTCACCAGGTTTTATAGCTCGAGTGCATGGTTCACAGCCAATACTTGGATACCCCTTATCTAGAAGACTATTGTAAGAAAGTTGATTTTCTTTTATGTATTCTTGAACTTGATCCCATGTCCAATCTATTATTGGATTAATCTTAAGAATCCCTCCATGTCCAGAATCTAATTGAAAAATTTGTGCATTTTCGCGTATTTTTGTCTGATCTCGTCGTAAACCAGTAATCCAACCATCCAAAGTATCTAGCATTTTGTTCACGCTCGCGCCCGAGCTCGGCTTCGAGGGCTACAACGCGCTGGTGAAGGACCTCGCGGCCTCCGGGCACGCGCCGACGCGGATCGCGCACCTCTGGCTCGCGACCGACGGCGAGCACTTCCGCCCCGGCTCGAGCTTCTTCCACAGAAATCTGGAACGCGGCTTCTACAGCCTGCTGTTCCTCACCCAGGCGCTCGGCGATCAGCTGACGGTGGCGCCGGTGCAGATCGACTTCCTGTCGAACGACCTGCACGACGTGCTCGGCAACGAGGTCGTCCACCCGGCGCGCGCTACGGCGCTACGACCAGGTGCAGGAATCGACTGAGAGACAACGTTATAAAGCCATCCAGTCGTAGCGGCGGATTGCCAAGGCGACGCAGCGCGATTGGCAAGGTATCGTCTTTTTCCAGCGTATTCTGCGACCAGGCTGTGTGCATTATGGGTCGATAGGCATCCAGTCGTTCGAGACGGTCATAAACATCTGTCAGCGTATAGTCGTTGGGCGAAAGTACAACCAGACCGCTTTGTTCGTAAGTTCGTATTTCGCTAAGTTCGAAGTCCGCAGTCAGGTCGTCGTCAGGTGCAGATGAAGCCTGATCAGGAATCAACCTCCCTTAGATTGATTCAAAAGACAGCATGGACAAATTGACAAACTAATAGTCTGATTGTACTTATTTATGGCTTGCCCCTTCTTTCCCCTAAGTGTTGCACCTTCCTTTCCCTACTATATAATCCCTTTAGGGGTTTTACAATAAGTAACAAAATTAGAAGCGTTAATTTTTCTTTACAAAAGTAAAGAGAATTGAGCAGAGGAAAAAAATTTACTTTGGTGGCATCAAGGTTTGATGAGCTTTTCAGCCAGTTGGTAAAAAAAAACTGAGTTGATAAAATAGTGGAAACGAATAATGCTTCTTACAAATACCCCTCCAAATTGTCAACAAAAAGGGTTCATTTATACAGACCTATCGCACTAACTAGGAGGGATAATATTGTTTTCGAGATTTCTTGGCTCAAATTTTTTATAAATCTATTTCATTCTATTTAAGTCACTATTTTTGCCAGTGATCTTTTGATCCATTATAAATAAAAGAAATGTTTTGACTGAAATGTAAGGAGCAACATTGAAACTTAAAACGAACGGAAATTACTCCGTATACGAAAGGGGCTGTCCCATCCTCACTATTTATGCTAGAGCATTTTCAAACTGTTAACTGATCAAGCTGTTTATATACAAAAAAATTTTGTCAATGAACCAGTTTTCAAAATTCTTTACACTGGCTCCTATTAAATAGTACGACTTGAATTTAAATAAAACATGTTTTTTCAAGTTCTCTATATCTGACATTTAAGCAGGACAAGCCTCATGCAGTAGAGTCAGGAGTATAGGAAATCTTTATAGCCCAAATAAGGGTTTAGAATCCGGACCCATTTATGGACCACCACTGGTGTGTTTACTTTACTATCAATAATGGCACATAGAGTGGGGAGGGGGGAGGAGCTCGTCGCGTGGCTCCTGGGCCGCCGCGACGCAATCGCAGCGCGCAGGCACACCCAGGGCACGTGGCTGCTGCACCTGCAAGGGATCGTTCGCCATCTGAGCGTCCAGGAGGAAGGCCACGTGGTCGTGTGCACCAGCGACGCCTGCGTCTACCGCGTGCAGCTCGATCCCCTCGAGCTGGTGGCCTTCCCGCGTCAACGCCGGTCCATTTACGCCGCGGCCGTCAGCCCCGACGTGAGTGTCCTGATCACCGGTGACATGGATGGCCGCCTCTTCTGGTGGGACCTGCAGCCATTTATATATCCCGCCTGTGCTCCCGGCGTCCCCGTTGTAGTTTTGTAACTATGTCCCAGTCGTCATTTATATTCCCTGTGTCCTGGTCGTGATTTGTGCCCGGGTGTCCCGGTATGTAATTTCATCAGTTGATAAATATGACGTCAGTCGACAAACAACTTCATGACGCATACAGCTCAATCCTTATAATGACGTCAGTCGACAAACAAACATGACGTCACTCGACACACACACACACAGAGACAACTTATTTTTATAGATATACTAGCTGTTGGGGTGGCGATTCGCGCCACCCCCCCAGCCTGTTTTTCTGTAATCGCTAAGATTCAGTGCCTTTACTGAACCTAGGGTTTAAATCCATGTGCAATGATCTCATTGTTTAGAGTGGAGAGAGTCCTACATATAGCTACCTGCAGCAAGATAACAAAATTTGGAAAGCCTATACCTACCATCGAAACCTTACATCACAGTTGAACGGTATCTGAATTAAATTTTCTGGATTAGAATTTGACCCAAAATATGCATATGATAAGCATATTTTGAGCCGGAAATTGAGCCTTGCTTAAGGATACCAGAGCCTGTTTTGGAAAGATCGGCAAGGTGTGGCAATAAAACTTAAAACGAACATAAATTATTCCGTATATGAAAGGGACTATTCCCTGCTCAACACCTCGCTCTTTACGTTCAATTTTTACTCTAGGTCACACCTCTAATTTAAAGTAATAAAAACTTTTTGGTAAAGATTTGGGTTTGAGGAGGGGACAGCCCCTTTCACATACAGAATAACCACTATTCGTTTTCAGTTTTAATGTCGCTTCTTACTTTCAGTTAAAAAAATACTTGTTTTTTTTTTATTTAATTACTGATTAAGGTCATCTCTGCATTCTTCTATTCGGTGTTTTCGAAATATTCGGAGATTTGTTTGGTACTTCCGTGCAATCCAGAACACACTCGAGAATTTTGCTCAGTTGAATCAGGAAAAACCGGTTTACAATTGTGTGTTCGGAGATAATTAGCTTGGGTTCACTGAAATAATCAAACTCTTAGAAGGGTTCACTGAAATAATCAAACTCTTAGGGAAGGGTTCAAACTCTTTAGACCCCCTCCCCCCTAAAACGAGTTTGGAGCTGATATTTCAGTTAAGTTATATTAGGTTAGGTAATGTTAGGCATTTCATATATTGCGTTTTGAAGATGAAATCCAGCATACGGCCCTGGACTGGAATATTCCTTCATACTTAGGTTGTACTGCAACCAGTATTATTAGAAACTCCGTTGGATGGTCATTTCAGTTTATTTGAATCCCACCCTTCCCCTCATCGAAATGCTCGGATAAAGCCTCAAGCTAAGCTTAGAGCTAATTGATTTTATTGGTATATTTTCGAGTAGGCGTAATAGCTCACATTATTGGCACTGTTGATTAGTTTGAGTTTATTGTGTTTGTGTTTAGCCTAAGGTTAACCCTTTACTCTTATTTTGTTTTTTTTTGAGGAGCGCAACTTCCACTTCCGGACCTCGATCAAGGACCTGGAACGTCGTCTCTCCTCCCTGATTGGCTCGGCGCTCCAAGAACGAGACGACCTCAACGGCTACTTCACCGTCCTGGAGGCGTTCGAGGGCCTGCTCGGCCCAGCGCGGGAACGGGTCACGGAAGCCGGAATCAACATGGGAGCAGCCGATCCGCTCCATGCTTACGAGGCCGGATTCAACCACAACGCGTACGCGCCGATGTTCCAATTCGGAAACGCGGAAGCGTTGCGTCGTCTGCCTGTCGCCGCGTTGCGGACATAATTTGGTCAAAACTGTATCATCAGGTGTAATACAAGACAAAAGTACTTGATATAGTGGGGATAAAAGTTATACCTCTTGTAAGATTTTAAAGGTAAGTAGCTGTCTAACAGTCAGGTCTTGTTAAGAGGACAGCATTTTATTCACTTGAAAGTTAGCTGCCTTCATTTAATTCTAGACTATCACATTATAGGTTCAAATTGTAGGCTACTTTTTCTATAGTTTGGGTCAATTTTTGAATTAAGATATGTCTGAAATTTAAATATTTTAAAATTTTATTGTTTTCTTTAGATAATAAGGACGCTCTGTTAAGTATCTGGTGTTGAATTGCCCATTTATCTTTTTTTGACAAGCTTCAATGGAACAAATATAAGTTTTTCAGATAAGATGGACCCAAATTTTGCTTGTTCTGGTTCTTATCTAATTTTCTTTTTTCCTCCAGAACCCTGTAGAATTTTTGTTCAATGGAAATTGGCCAGAGGCTGTTTTTTTTTTCTTGAAGTGATGTCTCGTTGTAACTTGAACTTTTGAGCTGTTGTTTTTTTTCGTTTTCTTAGTAAGCAAGGTGTTTGATATGCATTCAAAAAAGTACACTGCGTCATTTTTTACTCTAAAAGCTTTTATCATACTCATACATGATATAATTCGCTTTCTAGTGATAACAGTCAATTTTTTCATGTTACGCAGTCAATGACAAAAGGGTTGATTAAAATAAAAACAAGACGATTTTTCAAGCCAAAAGCGAAATAAATTCGCTTGTGGTATTTTTGAAATACAAAATGAAAATGGAATACATATACTGCTCATGATTTTTTGTTTTAGAAAAAAAAATATTTGTAATGATTTTTTGCTTTTTTTCAATGTTATTAAAATTCTATTCTTGGCACTTTTTAGGTTTTTTTTAAGTCACTTTTTATTAGTAAAACGGCAAAATAAACTGATAAAATGAAAACAAAGCGCCAGCAACAATTTCATGGTGTGTTTTCCATTATCTCTGACGGTTCTAACCCTCCCTTTCCCCCTCTCTTTTAATCACTCATGCTCCGTGCCCTATGAAGCAATGCTGTCTCTATGGAATTATCTTTTTGGGATTTGGGTAACTAGTCACACAGCTGTTAATTGCACAAACTAATTTAGTTACACAAATTTTTTAAAACACAGACAATTATAAAGACTAACAGTATACCCTCTGTAAAAAAAATCAGACAAGTTTTTTCAACTGAAAGTAAAGAGCATCATTAAAACTTAAAACGAACAGAAATTATTACGCTTATAAGGGGTTCACCTCCATCCCCCGTTAATACCTCACTCTTTACGCTAAAGTTCTAATTTTGTTCCAACTCTTTAAGAATGACTTATAAATCACAAAGGATTAGTTAGAATAAATAGCTCTTATGAAATCATTAAAAAAACTTTAGCGTAAAGAGCAAGGTATTGACGAGGAGGTGAACCCCCTCAAATACATAATAATTTCTGTTCATTTGAAGTTAGATTGTTAATTCGGAAAAAATGGAAAAAAGGAAGCATTTTTAACTTACGAACCAGTTATGGGATCTTAATGAAATTTTATGTTTTGAAGGATATCGTGTCTCAGACCTCTTAATTTAAATCCCGACCAGGTCCGCTGAAATTGGGGGGAGTTGGGGGGGACCTAAAATCTTGGAAAACGCTTAAAATGGAGGGATCGGGATAAAACTAGGTGTGAAAAATAAGCAGAAGTCCTAGATACGTGATTGACATAACTGGAATGGATTTGACCGCGATTTTCGCGATTTGACCATCTGGGGCGCCGAAACATCTCTATGCAAAAGCCTAACATAATGTTCGGGCTAGCGGCCAGACGTGTATTTCACACTATTCGAGCATGCCCCTAGTCCCAGTTCATGTGGATCTTTGAAGTATACCATGTGTGTCGCTCTAAGTATCCATGCAGAACGGACAAACTCTTAGTGTACTTAGAGAGAATCTGTCGACAGCCCTTCTCCTTCATCTTTCTGAGCAAAAAAATGAGACGGTGAGTGAACCGTCCACCCAAAAAAGAACAAGGAACAAACGAACAAACATCAGTGCGAGGTTCAGTCGCAGCCTCACATGATTATTTTCTATTGTAACCAGAATAGAAACTCTATTCTATAGCATCCCATATTTATTAGTTAATAGGGAACTAGCTTCTAGCATAGCAAGAATGGAAAGAATAGAAAAATTTAAATATTTAAATAGAAATATTTCAAAGTAAGAGTATGAGTTTAGTCTCTGAAGTATAAAGAACAAGATTTTGAACCTAACTGGATTATCTTTTGTACTGTGTTAGATTGTGCAATTAACTTTTTGTGAAAAAACCCAGCTGATTTAGTTGTAATGGATTGCTCACTGCATACCAACACCCGCACGGACGTAGTCATTCTCGGCAACGTAGAGCGCCACCACCGGCCCGGACACGCGCGCCGCAATATCCACGATGTGGGCCTGCACATAGGCGTCGTCGGTACTTGGGTGCAGCTCACGGTAATCCCAGTACCACTTGAGCCCGTAGCCCGTCGCCGCGCACAGCGTTACCAGCAAAATCATGCGCAGCGCACGCATCTCGGGGGGCTCCTCCTGCAGGTAGAGCGGGGAGACCAGCGACGTGGTCTGGAGCAGGAGTGCCGCGGCCAGCATGCGGGGAGTATAGCCCAGGGTGCCGTTTAATTAGAACAATAAGTCACTTTTTTGAGAATGCCAAAAGATTTTTAGCGATAAGGGCTAGGTGTTGAGGAGGGGGTAACCCCCCCTGTATATGCAATAATTTCTGTTCGTTTTAAGTTTTAATATTGCCAATTACTTTCTGTTTAAAATAACTTTTTTTTTATTTAGTTAAAATACTGAATCGACATCTGTCGAGAATTTGTTGTTTGACTGTAAAATTTGAATTAAAACGCCGAGAAATGTTATTTTCCTTTAGTCTGCTAGTTTTTAAATCAAAAGGGATGCCACCAAAGGCGAAGCAGCTCTGTTTGAATAAGGGATGTTAAAATTCGGCAAAATTTCTTTCAAAATACGATAAGACTTTGTAATATTTTTTTTTCTTTTTTCTTTCGTGTTTTTTTCTTTTTCTTTCTTTTCTTCCTTTGTTAAGTTTTATTCTTACACTTATATTATTGTTCTTAATTGTTCTATGAATAGCACTACTGTTTTTATTTCCCCCCTTTATAAAGGGTCCTGTAATCAGGAATGACAAGATGTGGAAGTTCAAATGTTTTTTTCTTACGGTAGGGAACTGTGAAGTGCTGAGAGAAATCCCGAATTTTCAGGGATTTCCCTGAAAATCTTGCAAAAACGGAGCGGCGCATTGAAGTATCAAAGCTTTTAATCTTGCCTTAGTTTCAAGCTTTGACATATGAAGCTATTGTAAGCACTTTCTTTAAACGATTTTCCGGTTTAATAATATTGCGACAACCTTGTAATTGGCGGTTATAATTTATCAGGTCAACTCGATTCGATTTTTTTATCAGCTAAAAATTATACTAATAATTTTCATAGTGGCGAATGTAGTCAGCAGATCTCACGGTGATTTTAACAAATTAACCAGTTGCTCTTGAAAAACCCAAGGATGTAGGGAAAAACCTTCAGGGCTCGCAAAATCGTGGTTTCTAAATGATGTATGTTCTAGTTACTTACAAAGTTATGAGGGACAGAAAAAACTTCCAGGGGCGCCATTCTTTCTAATGGAAATATTTTGAAAAGTCTATAGATCATGTGTTTCCTTCTGCCTTGATAATAGACGTGTGGGGGGGGGGGGGGAATCGACTACTGGGAACTGGCTACATTTGACGGGCACCTGCTTGTAAGTAATACTTTAGATGATATTATCAGATAATGCGGAGGGTTGTTCATACTCTTTTCAACTTATCCTTGCTTTCATCCTGACACAAAGTCTCGTTATTTACTCTAGTCATCTCCACTTTTTGTTTTGGTGCTTCCAAAATTTTCTTTTTTTCTCACTCCCACTTTCTGTTTCTTACTCTCTATCTCTCTCTCTCTCTCTCGCTGTCAGATGAAGGATATGCAAAAGGAACTCCATAGCAGCTTGATTTATCAGCAAAAGCAACTACTTTGATAAGTACAAAAAAATATTCTTTTCTCAGTAATTTTTTTAATACACTACTTTTTGATCAGAATATAACTGCTGTATTGTTATCATGTCAGTTTGTGCACATCCATGACACGCCTACCAATTTTCATCGTCCTAGCACATTCAGAAGCACCAAACTCGCCGAAGCACTGGAAATCCCCCCAACTCCCCCAAAGAGAGCGGATCAGGTCCGGTTATGTCAATCAAATATCTAGAACTTGTGCTTATTCTTCTCGCCAAGTTTCATCCCGATCTCTCCACTCCAAGCGTTTTCCAAGATTTCCAGTTTCCCCCCCCAACTCCCCCCCCCCCCCCCCCCCCCCCCCCCCGCCCGCCCCCCCCCCACACCCCCCTACAACCGGTAGTAGCGGAACTTGGGGTAGCGCTTGTGTTGCTCGAGGATCACCTTCAGCCCCTCGGCGTCCTTGTTCTCCTTGATCAGCTGCTCGGCGCGCTCCTGGAGCAGCTTGCTGAAATCACCCGTGAGAATGTCCTCGCTCGGCGTGCCGGCGAGCTTCTGCTGGAACTCGTCGAGGAGGTCGAAGGCCGCGTCCTGTTCGCCTGCCTTGACCAGGCCTCGCGCCTTCTTGCGCACCGTGTTGCCGAGAATGCTGCTCAGGGTGCTCTCGTACTGCGTCCCCTTGAACACGGGCAGCGATCACCGCCAGTTCATCATCATTTAATACCATTTTTGACCAGAAAACGTCTGACTCATTAGCGAGTAGAGAGTCTTTATTAAAATCACAAGAAAACATAAAAGACGTTGTTGATGAATTAGAAATGCTTATACGTTCGAATTGGGCTTCAACTCAATCAAGGTTAGACTAAAAATACAGGCTTAAACATGGCTAGAAAACGTAAAAACGATACAAGAATAGACCCTTTTGCAACACCTGTAGAAAGCAGTAGTCTAGACGATTTATTGGGACAAGCTTCGGTTGGTCAAGAAGTTGTACCTATTAGAGATTAAAGTGTTATTCAAATGAAAGAATGCTAAGGAAAATTTTTCAGGTCGAATTGTATGCAAGCAATTTTTTCGGGGAGGTGGATTTTCAAGTATAATTGAACCTTCTGGAGGGAATTTGACGAGGGGTTGCACTTTACGTTGGATGAAATTTCCATGGAGAAGTTTTTCGTGAGGAAGGTATATTTGATGGAGGGTAAGCCATTTTTATCGGCAGTATTTGAAAAACGATCAGAAATTAAACAAATGAGAAAACAAGTTTTTTAACTGAAAGTAAGGAGCACCGTTAGATCCTTCAGCTTCCAGCATGCAAGACGAACCAGGTAATCCGAGTTGTGGTGCAGGAGAGAATAGGTCTGGCAAAGTAAGTCGTCCACTTAGAAAATAGACAGAATCGTCCTCACTTAACGACACCTTTCAGTATCTATCAACGACTACTGATGCTTTTCTCCAAGGACTAAACTGAAACTGTATATGTCCAGAGGTAATTTCCGGATAGTCTGTTTCACAAAATGACATTTGCCAAGAACTACAACTTTCTGAAAGAAAACCCGGGTAAGTCCCTTTTGGCATCGTCTTCTGAAGTGGAACAATTCTTCAGACCACAGCATTGCCAATGGTTTCTTATATTATTTTTCTCTGCATAAATAACTGCATATCGTCAGCCCGGTATCAAAAGGACGTATCTCCATAATTGTAAATGTTCTGTAGAACAAAAAAACCTTACAGGTTGTTTATTTCCCCTCCGGTAACCGCGAAAAAACAGCTCGATTTGGAAATCGATCTTTTTTTTTGTTTTACGGTTATTGAAGGTGAAAAAAAGTTGTGAGCTTGTTTTTGCTCTTCTGAACATTTATAATTATGGAGATAAGTCCTTATAATACACAACTGCCGTAGAATAAATAGTTGAATTTACTAAAAATACTTTAGCGTAAAGAGCAAGTTATTGTTGAGGAGTTTTAAGTTTTAATGCTACTCATTACTTCCAGATGAAATTTTTTTTTATTTATTTTCTCATTTTTTAAAAATAATGCTAGAAAATCCTGCGCCCCCATCATGGAAATTCTCTTCCCTCATGATAAACTCCTCCATGAAAGATCCTCCCTTGTAACCCCCTCTCCCCGACCCGACCCCACCCCAACGTGAAAAAATCCCCCTGAAAACGTCTGTACACTTCATAATCTGTAGATGCAAAGCATCCGTAGAGGCTGAAACCCCTTGTTTTGTCTTGGTCGTTTTACGTTCGATAAGAAGCCCCCAAACTAATTTCAGAGTCAGCCAGACACTACTACTACTACAGACAACTCACTACAGCACAGAGTCGCCTGAGGTCAACACGGCTACGTTTGCTTTTCCTCTCATTCTTAGCCTTCCTCTTTACACCTTTCCCTTAAATCTTTCCTTTCGACATCGTCCCACCCTATACGAGAACGACTTCTTTTCACTTTGCCCTACATGGTTAGGCAACAAGGAAAATCTTTTTGCTACTGATCTTCCCTTTGCGAAAAATTCAGCACAGTTTACAAACTATCTTATTAGTGTGAATGTTAGATATGATCATTTTATACATGACTGGTATGATGGCAACAAATTATGTTTTACTCTGGACTTGGAGCTCCCTATGTCCCATAAGACATCCAAATAAAAACATTTTTACCCCCTGTCTTAGGTCTGTTTATACCACAAAACCGTAATTTTCCATGATTTTTCTTATGGTTGTTTCTAAATGTTGAGCCATGAAAATCCAAAATCAAAACTAATTAGACAAGTTTAACAATGCATTTTGTCTAGATAATATTGAGTATAGATTATAGCGTTTACTGTCTACTTACACATCGTAGCCCGGTTTAGCGTAGCGTAAACCGGGTCAAAGCGACTTGCGCTAGCGGGCCAACGCCGATGAAATATTATGGCTTGGCAGAAAACAGCTTTGCGCAAGAAGGAAGTCTCTGCTACGTAGCAGGAGACCTCGCGGACAAGCCGCGGGGCGTAGCGAGTATGGCTTTTTTTCATGTGCTGATCCTGTCAATTGTCTGTCTTACCATGGTTATTAAGCTGTCGGTATTTCGGCAGCCAATTTACCCTTTGATCACTTTTGACTCCTAAGAAGGCAACTATAATTTCCGATTTCCAATCGAATGACGCCCTCCCAAGTTTAAGTGACCATCCCTTCCATATGAAGTACCTCTGGGAAAAAAAACTGGATCCTTATGGCCTTGAGTTTGGTGAGGGGGAAGCTAGTTGCCATCGGATGACTTGATTCTTAAAAAGGGAACTAGAACTTTCAATTTTAAATCATTTGAGTCCCCTCCGAAGTTTATGCGTACAGCCTTTCCGCGAAAACTTTATATGCCCCCAGGGCATCAGTTACAACAGGGGGACATGGGGGTAAAAGTGTTTGTCTGGGAGCTCAGTGCCCGCCCGTACCGCCCTTCGACTAGCTTTATTTTAGAAAATGCAATTTATGTTGGGCTATTTAAGTAAAATTTTAAGCCATATCAATGTTTTTTCTTCTTCAAAATTTAGGAAATGTATTTGCGCATCTTTAAAACCTTATAAATTGGGATTGAGCAAAGTTTTAAATCTGAAAACAATTTGCTATACTTCATGTTAGCAGAAGATCTACTTTGCAAGGTTTCACTATTGTAACACACAGGTTTTTAAAGGTCATCCAAAAATAGCAAAATTCCACGGTTTTACAGATAGGAGCTTGAAACTTCTACAGTAAGGTTCTCTGGTACGCTGAATCTGATGGTGTGATTTTCACTAAGATTCCTTGAATTTTAGGGGGTATTCACCCTATTTCAAAAATCGGGTAAATTTTCTCAGGCCTATAACTTTTAACCGCTAACACTACACTTTATGAATTTTATATATCTGAAATCAGCATAATATTTTGATTCTTTTGATGTGTCTATTTATATTAAAAATGGATTTTTCGAGTTTTGGTTACTATTGAACCGAGTCGCTCCAAAAAGTCAAGTGATCTTCATGAAAATCATACCATCAGATTCAGTATGTCAAGGTACCTATTGTAGCGGTTTGAAGCTCATATCTATAAAAAAAGAATTTCTAAGTTTTTTAAAAGAAGAAAGATCACAGATGTGTGTTTATTTGTTTTTTTTTTTATTTCAGTGGCGATCGTGTTGAACCAATGGTCCTAGAAGATCAGAAGAGGGCTTATTTGAATGAAAAAAAAAGTTCTAGTTCCCTGTTTAAGTTACTAAGACATTGGAGGGCAACTAGCCCCACGCTCACGCTCCATTTCAGAGCGAAAAAAATTAGCAAACAAATCGCTGAGACAGCAACCAGACACTAACGAACGTCCCTTGTATTAGTCCATTCCATGACCCAATTGTTGTGGCTTAAGAGTAGCAACATAGCAATCAATGTCAGGACAAACAAAAGTATTTTTTCTATTAACCATCTCACAGAAAGGATCGAAAATGGCATTTAATCACAAATAAACCTTTTGTTGTTGCTAGACGATCACCATATTCACTTTTTAATGTTAACAGACAGAGTTCCAAATACAATATGTGGACTGGAATATATTCAAGGTGCTTACAAACACTACAATTATAACTAAACTAATTGATCTTTGTCAAAAGAGTTTAACTCCATTCTGCTTGTCAATATGGTATAGTGCATCCAGGTTGTCAAAAGGGCTTTTCTGTAATATTTCACAAATCGCTAAGGTTATTAAGTGGAAAATTCCATGAAATGTTGTACTAGATAAATAGACAATTGGTGCATCCAAGTTATCCAACAAAAGTATCTGTATGTATCCATACTGGTCTCAGGAATGACTATGGGTATTAAGTTGAAACTTTCATGGATGGAATAAGCTGGACCCTGATGCATACTATGAGAAAGTCATTTAGCCACAAAAGAATTAATATGCAAATTTCGTTTTAGTTATTCATGTGTGGAGAGCCAAAATCAAAACATTAATTCTAAAACGTTTGGTTTTTGAACCGAATAAAAAACAAGTTTAAAACAAGTCGGTGTTAATTAAAAAAAAAAGAAACAAGTTTTTTAACTAAAAGTAAGGAGCGACATTAAAACTTAAAACGAACAGAAATTACTTCGTACGCCTATATGAAAGGGGCCGTTCCCTCCTAAACGCCCCGCTATTTACGCTAAAGTTTTTTATTGTTTTGGAGTCCCCAGTCGCCGAGTCAACGCAACCGACGACTGATGCTTTCGGCTTTTTCCGGTTGCTGGGTCAAGATGGAGGAACGACTGTCCAGGGTCGAAAGCGAGTTGGCAGAGCTGCGTGCCGCAATCAAACAACATCACGCAGCTAAGTCGCATTCAGATGCCCAACTTGCCACCCAGTCACTTTTGTTTGAGCGAGTCTCATCCTGTGCAGGGTGGAGCAAGTGTTACGTGGTGGACTCATGGAGACCTTGCTTCGTGAGCGAAGTCCCGCTGTGGATGAGGTGGTCAACGGGGTTTTCCAGGTTGTCAAAGAGCATAGATAGACCCTTTTGGAAATGATATTAAGTTTCATATTTCAGTTCAACTTCAGAAGCCACAAAATTAAATTAAAAAATACTGTTTGTGTTAGATTGTTGAAAAAGCTTCTCCAACATCAATTTTAAACCCATACTATGGATTGTTATAGAATAAAACTGAAAAGATGTACAATATTACTTTTTCTATGGAAAAGACTATGTCTATAAAAAAAGAACAGAAATTAATTAAAAAACTTTTTCCATAAGACAAGTTTTTCAAAGAAAAGTAAAGAGCTCCCTTATTTTAAAAAAAAGGGGAAAACTTCCCCTAAAAGTCATAGGATCTTAATGAAAATTACACCATCAGATAACCCTACTTTATCAAGCTTCTATCTGAAAAATTTTGGAATTTTATATTTTTCTCGGAATTAAGATAACGGATGAGTATTTTTTTAATTTTCTTTTTGTTCTCAGGGGTTATAGTTTTATACAGTGGTCTAGAAATGTCGCGAGAGGGCTTATTCAAACGAAAATTAAAAGTTTTAGTGCCCTTTTTAAGTGACGTAATTAAAAAACAAAAAGTTTTAATAATATTTATAGGTCACCACGACAACACAATAGAACCAAAAGATCAATATCATCTCCAATGACGGCAGTGTCGTAATACCGGGAAGAATCAACAGCAGCTTGAACGCTTGGAACATCTCCATCACCTTGTGTCCGGGCTACGATGAAGCCCTTTGATCAGGGATAAACAGCCAACGCGCAGACAAATCTGGCTTTGTTTTCTTGCAGGACAAGAACTCATACTTTTTTATCTTCAGTTGTATATCTGCTGTTAAAAAGATCTCACGGTCGATTATACGAATTCTCTTCGACTGGGCCATATTCTTTATGTCACTGAGACGGGGCCTGACCACAAGTGGCATAAGTATGGACCGTGGCACGGAAAGAAAGATGGTCCTTGGGAAGAGGAAGAGGTTTGGGGTTGGCATGTCAACTTCCTGCTACCGGAATGACAGGTTTTGCAACCTAAAGCATGACATTCAAACCTGATATTTCAAATTCTGAAGTTGTCCCCTCTAAACGCTACTGGCAAGGTAGGAAGGAAGAGTACCCGGTTACCGGCGTTGTTCTTCATTTCACTGCATCGCTATCAGAGCGCGGATTAATCAACTGGTGCGCTTCCGACTGTCAAATTTGAGCAATTAGTGTTATGCATTATCACGGTCAATCGTGACAGTAATGACAAAAATGTGACGCGGCCTTAAAAACTTTGTAACTTTGAAACAATCAGAAGAAATATGTTGAATAATCAAAGCCTTCGGTTATGAACACACCAAGCAAGGTCCCGGGGGCCAGAAACGGTTTATTTTGATGTCCTTGGTAATTTAAGGTGATACTGAAATTATTAAAATTATTCTTATGGATTTATTGATTAAATAAGTTTGGAAGTGACCCAATATATAATATACATTTACTTTTACATTCCCGTTAGAATGAGCCCTCTCGCGACATTCTAGGACAACTGGGTCGATATGATCACCCCTGAAAAAAAAACGCATCCGTGACCTGTCTTCTGGCAAAACATACAAAATTCCACGTTTTGTAGATAGGAGCTTGAAACTTCTACAATAGGGTTCTCTCATACACTGAATTTGACGGTGTGATTTTAGTTACTATTCTACAATTGCTAAGGGGTGTTTCTCCCTATTTAAAAAAAAGGAAATTTTTTCAGGCTCGTAACTTTTGACGGGTAAAACTAAACTTGATGAAGCTTATTTATTTCAAATAGTTATTAGGTTTTTTGACGCTGCTGAACAAAATGTTAATATTAAAATTTTGATGCAGTGACTTGGGAAAAAATGAAGGTGGGAGGGGGCGTAGGTGCCCTCCAATTTCTTTGATCACTTAAAAAGGGGACTAGAACTTTTAAATTCCGTTAGAATGATCCCTCTCACGACATTCTAGGACCACTGGGTCGATACAATCACCACTGGGAAGAAAACAAACAAAAAACAAATAAACACGCATCCATGATCTGTCTTCTGGCAAAAAAACACAAAATTCCATATTTTTATAGATAAAGACAGCCACTTGATTTTAACCATCATAAACCTATTCAATATGTCTCCTGTGCTATAGGGTTTCACCCTCTTCGGGCACATATTGTACCACAGAATAGGAGCAATCACAAGTTTTCTGTTGCTGGATATCTTTTGCTACCTGAAAAAAACTCTGAGCAAGTGAGCTTTATTCTGAAATTCGTCGACGACTGATACCAGGGTCCGATCAACCCTGGACAGAAAAAGAAGCAAAAAACAAACATACATGCATGACCATGCTAGTTGGGTAAATTGAAATCTCTGTCCTATGATCATAAAACTGAAAAAAAAAAACCGCTTACAATTTGCTTGGAAATGTCTTGAAATCAACAAAGATGGGGGAAATGTGGATAGTAATCCACGTTACCATGAACTGTTTGATTTTCTTTAGAGGCTCATTTTGTCCCCCCATCTTTTTCACTCTTTTGCCGGAATGCATTGTGTAACATTTTACGCTACATAGAAAATTTTTTGTCATGGGAGGGGTACTATTACCCCATAT
Source organism: Alatinidae sp. Z8VKAUB7J3 (assembly GCA_010016025.2). Classification (NCBI taxonomy): domain Eukaryota; kingdom Metazoa; phylum Cnidaria; class Cubozoa; order Carybdeida; family Alatinidae; species Alatinidae sp. Z8VKAUB7J3. The sequence goes on from JAAAKM020721499.1 coordinate 88,532,125, forward strand.
TCCCCCTCCCACATAAAACTTTCCCTCCGGAAATGTATACACCGCTACCCTGATTCACGCAGGAGAAAATCTTTGTTAATAAATTCGAATTTATTAAGACTTTAAAGAATGAATATGAGCATATCTCTGTTAAACTGACAATGCAAATTCATTTGTATTTCTTCAGAAGAGTAAAAATTATGTTCTGCCTTGAGAAGGCATAGGGGTTGTGAGCCCTAATCATGTTAATTTCTGCTCATTTGGAGTTAAACTCGTTTATTTATTGTAATTTCTGTTCATTTTGGGTGTGATTTACTTATTGATGCTGATTTGTGATAGTTTTACGCTTGGTAGATTATTTTATTTTTGCTCATTTTAGGTTTAATGGAGCTCTGTGCATCGTGTTTTTGTATATGGGTGTTTTATATTCTCCATTAATACGATTCTTTTAACGCAAAAGGGCTCAAACATAGCGGATGCAGAAGATTGTTAAAATGTTTACACATAAACGGTTCATTGCAGTCGTTGAAGCGCAAAAATAAAGTGATATATTAAAAAAGCTTATGCGTAGGAATGGGCAAAATCACGTTCTAGAAAACGAGAAAAATGGTCAGAGTTAACCTGTAATAGCCAGAGCAATCTATACCGAATGAAAAACACAATTCTTGTTTTTTTACTCGTTTCCCTGGAAATCAGAGAAGACTGACATAGCTGCGACATTAAAATAATCAACTTTGTCAATTGGACCCACCTTAAGAAAAGAAAAGAAAATCAAGGAAACTGGCTTGTTTTAGTTTGAGCTTTCGTTAATAGTCGACTGATACTAGTCACCCATCTATCAGCCAAGCTTCAATCTTCACCGGTTCAGCTTGAAGCCATAACATTAGTTTATTTTGGAACTTTTAATATCGAGTACCAGTCCACAGACAATTGATTGAGCTACATAGGGATTGAAGTTTCTTTACTATTCTCTTTACAATCCCAATCTTTGGTTTTTGAATCTCCTTGTCGAGGCGAATCTTTATTTACATAGTAAGTTTCTCCAATTATAAGTGTCAAGAAACTTAGGTATGGTATGTAAGCTAAGGTATTTTAAAGCTTCATCAATTATCAATTATGCATCAATTTTAAAGCTGCTTTATAATTCTCTCATACAACCGCGTATAAATTACTCCTCTATTGTTAAAATTAGTACTTTCCCATTCTTATTAAAACCACTTCCTCTTCTTCATGAAAAGGCTTGTCAGTTAGTTATTAGATAAGAATAGTACGTCAACAAATTCTCTACGTTTTTATGCGTGTCCTCCTAGCTTTTGAATAATAATTTTTTGTGGTATTTTCATCGAAATGTCGAAAAAAATTATTACTACCCTAATAATGAACATGCTTGATTTAAAATACTTGCTAAAAAGATGGTTTCAGTTAGTGAAAGAGGATAAAATAAAAAGCCCCCCTAAGTTCTCAGAAATACATTTTGACTACCTTATTCCGTACATTTTTTTTTGAATTGACATTTAGCCAATTATTTCATTTTCTTTTATTGAAAGGAGGAAAATTTAATTGATTTGATGAGTGCATTTGAACATCTGGTGCAGATGACATGAGCGATTTCCAAAGTCGCCCCAGAAATTGAAAGAAATTCGGGATTTCTTTCTAACCCCCTACATACGCCCATGGCTGTCCAAACTCAAGGCATGGCCGTCCATATTCTATAGCAGAAAAAAAAAATGTTGGCCTAAACAATGATTTATTATAATTACGAATTGTTTAAAAAAATCAAAACATTTCAAAAATGTGAACTAAATAAATTACTACTAGTAAGCGATGTAAGCATTTTTTTTTTTTTAATTCAGTCTACTTATTTTCGTGGAACATTTTGGCAATCCCCCGGATAACCCCCCCTATTCACCCTGGATAATATCGAATGCTCATTAGAAGGGAAATTGAAAGTTCTACTCACCTGTTTAAGTCAGAGGCAATGCTATAGCGTTTCCATAAAAGAGCCATAAGGGTCTAATGTATTAAAATTTATTTGTTCCAAGAGGCACTTTATATGGAAGGGGTGGTCGTATAAACTTTGGAGGGGCTCATTTGACTGTAAATCAAAAGTTAAAGTGCTCTTTTTGAGAGTCAGAAGTGACTGACGGTGAACAAGCCCCCACATACAGTTTTCCCCCACACGCAAGGTGCGTGCACCCATTGCCCACAAACAGTATGTATTGTAAATAAATTTATATAACCTACAGTATCGTGGTTTGGTTTAATTTTATTATCTTGTTGGGCAGTAATGTAATTTGGTTTACATTGATGCTCTCTCAAAATTTGCTCTCTCTCAGAATTTTCAGTTTCGCCCTTTTTGGGCAGTATCGCAATTTGGTTGCACAACATGCAAAAAGTACAATTTAACTATGGCGCCACCTCTATGGCAGATTAGAAAGGAGCTAGAAATTTACTTTTGGTTTGGATGGGCCATCTTCCAACATACACTAAAAATTATTATTATTTTATTATATTATATTAATAATTAAATTATAATTTATTAAATTTTTATCTATTGTTATTTATGCTATTTTTATTACAACCTCTAAACACACGCTAAAATTATTATATTTTATTATATTATCTTATTGTAAAATTATTTTGGATATGCAGCTGTTCAGCAGCTAACAAACTGAGGTTGAGCTTACATCCATACATACTTGAGGTTGAGATTATATCCACACACACGCTGGAGGTTAAGCTTATATCCACAGTCCGAGGTAGTTCATTTTTTTTTTATCAAGTACTAACAATAGTAATTAGAAATTCAGTGCTTAGAAAACAGACACATTTAACGAACACAAAAATTTGTGTTTTCCTGGAAATACAATGCATATCAATAGCTTGAAATATTACTCGTATCGTTTTTTCCTTCTGCGCAGAAAATTTAATATATATTTTTGCTGAGTGGCTGTACAGCTAAGAGATATGCACGTGACACCCAACGTAAAACAGCACATACAACTTGCCAAAGACCAACCCAAATCAAGTCGAATCAAAGGTTTTAAAAGGAAGAAACCTTCGATATTTCGTCTTCTTTCCAAGGGTAAACCTCACTTTATTTTTCTTCATGTAATATTGGCTTTCCATTCCTGAGTACATGCAAATGTACTCAGTGAAAATCAAGACCCAATAAAAGGGTTCTTAACCCCGTCTCACTTCAATTTAATAAGGGCTGTACGGATTTTAGACATTATGGAAGTTAGACATAAGTTTCCAAGGGTAAACCTCACTTTATTTTTCTTCATGTAATATTGGCTTTCCATTCTCTCGTAGTGACTTCAGAATTTGTGAAATCAAAAGAGTCAGATGGTTGTGTGGTTAAAATCAGCATAATAGCAGAGAGCCATGTTCCTTTCTAGAAGAAAGTGGGCAATTCTGCAGAAAAATTTTGTGAGAAGAAACAGACCCACCTATGTTGAAATGTTTTAATGCATCCAGAAAAGTAGTTTGGTTTCAAAACGGATATCTATCGATTAATTTGATATGTTAGGTAACAAGTCTGACATAGTAAAGAAAGTTGAAGAAGGAACTGCAACTGGGATTATCTTCAAATATTTGATTTTTAATTATTTAATTTTCCTTTAATTGTTTGCAATTTCCCCATGTTTCGAGTACACATTTTATGTTGATAGTGTTTTCCAAGATTTTAGGTTTCCCTCTCCCAACTCCCCCCAATGTCACCAGATCCAGTCGGGATTTAAAATAATAGCTCTGACACAGGATATCCTTAATCCAAACATCACATTTCATTAAGATCTGATCAACCGTTCGTAAGTTATAAATACCTCATTTTTTCTAATTTTTCAGAATTACCCCCCCCCCCCAACTTCCCAAAGAGAGCGGATCCATTCCGGTTAGGTCAATCATGTATCTAGGACATTTGCTTATTTTTCCCACCAAGTGTCATCCCGATCCCTTCACTCTAAGTGTTACGTTTGCTTTTGTGAGTGGACTTATGAAGATATTGCCTCCTGGTGAAAAACATTTTTTTTTTCGTGGACGCTGCAAAGGAATGCAGTAGTTAAATTGTTCTTAGACGTACTACTTTTTAGGCAAATAGGCAAAGGAATGGTTTAGCGTGACAAGCTTGATTTCCATTTTACATATTACAATTAAATTTATTCCTGACTAATGAATATTAGGGAGAGATGTGCAAGCAGAACAGTCTTTTAATGGTAAGTTAGTAGAGTTTCTTTTTTTTTTTTTTGATTCTCGAGTCACGTTGGACCTTAAATTATGAATAAATTAGGATAAAGTGGTGATGTAAGGTGGAAAAGATGTCCAATGAGAGGTCTTTGCATATCTACATAGTGTTGCTAGTAAAGATGGTAAAGGTAGCAAAGATGTAAAAAGTAGACAGGTGATATTTGTATACCTAGGTAGTATTACTAGCAAGGATGGTAAAGGTTTCTGAAGATGTAAAAAGTAGAACAGCCAAAACACATGGTATTCTATGGAACTGATACAACAGCTGTCAAGTGTTACTTTGAAACATGGGTGCTTTGTAAAGTTGTGAAAAATGTGAGTAGGTTATAATCTTGTTAGTTTTAAGTTTTAGTGTTGCTCCTTACTTTCAGCTGAAAAACTTGTTTTTTATTTAATTACATTTTGGAATGAAAATTTCCCAGAGGCTTTTTATATGGAAGGGGTGGTCGTATAAACTTTTGATTGGAAATGGGAAATTTTAGTTCACCTTCTAAAAGTCAATAGAGATAAGAGGGAAACTAGCCTCCACTCTGAAGGCCCTTTTTTCCCCAAATGTATCCAATCAAAATTTTGAGATAGCCATTATGTTCAGAATAGTTGAAAGATCTGGGGACAGAAAAGTCTTATTATTAGTCTCCATTTGCTGTACTATTTTGAAATCATTTATATTAGTCTTTTTATCCAATGTTCAATGAATCAGTCAGGGTAAATTTGATATCTTTGAGTCTACTCAAGAGCTAAATGTTACACAATGTATCAAAATATAGAAACAATAACAAAGAAATAAACTATTAAGGGCTATATAAGGGTTCATCAGGGGGGGGGGCATTGTTATGGTAATGACTATTATGTTGAAAAAAAAAATATCTCATGGAGCATCACAAGGATAGATAATCCTTATATCGCTCCAAGCTATCGCTGCTCAGTTTCATTGCGTGAACGTTTCGTTAACTGATAGTACTGCACCTAAACCGTGCTTTGATGCATCTGCCTTGATCTCTGTCTTTGGATTTCGGGTCGAAGTACGCTAAGTTTTTGCACAAGGCTGATTTTATCTTATCAAGTGCCTGTTCATGAGGTGGTTGCCATTCGTATTGATCAGCGCATGCTAGCTCTCCCAGGCTTTTGTTCAGTGATGATAAGTTTGGTATGTACCTAGAAAAGTAGTTTAACATACCTAAAAGTTTTTGCAGTTGATCGTTGTTTCTAGAGGTGTCGGTGATCGGGGCGAAGGACAACCCGATGTACCACGGGTACACCTGCGCGAAGGGCCGGGCGCTGCCCCAGCAGCACGCGAACCCGAACCGGCTGCTGCAGTCGATGAAGCGTGACGCCGAGGGTGTCCATCGCCCCATCGGGGCGGAGCAGGCGATGGACGAGATCGCCGAGCGCGTCTCCCGGATCGTCGAGGAGCACGGCCCGCGCTCGGTCGCGCTCTACACCGGGACCTTCTCGTTTCCCTATCCGGCTGGCGCACCGATGGCGACGGCGTGGCTCCGCGCGATGGGCTAGAAAAGTCATTTTATTTATCCCTTCTGAGGAGGTTACACATCTGGATGATTTTGTCCAGGAGGTCCAAATTGACGATAGAATACAACAAGTGACACTGGCTTTTAAAAATCCAAGCCCATCAGTTATCCCTGCGGTTTGCACTTTCAATCAGGATTTTCAGTTCCCTTTGAAAATCTCCGTTTGGGATGCAAGGTATACAGTTAAGCAGTTTATCCCCCGAGCAATACAGTGCTTCAATTGCCAAGGTTTTAGCCGCATGGCTTCAAATTGCCACAGAAGCAGAAGATCGCTACTATAGCGTAAAGAGCGGGGTGTTGAGGAGGGTATAGCCCTTTTCATACATGGAATAATTCCTGTTCGTTTTAAGCTTTAATATCGCTCCTTACTTTCGGTTAAAAAAATTTAATACAGGTTTTGATTTTGGCTCATCATATATGAATCATTATAACGAAATTCGTTTATTAATTTTTGCTTTTTTTGGGCAAAATGGTTTTCTCAAAGTTTTGATTAGACGATTTTGAGAAAAAGGGGCGGGGTGGGGGCCAATTTAACCTCCAATCTTTTTAGTTACTCAAATAGTCACTAGAACTTTTACTTCTTAGCTGATATCCGGCATTTTTTTTTTCCCTAAGCAAATTGGTGGCAAAACTGCTGAGCCCTTGTTTAATAGAAGCTAGAAAATAATTGCTGTAAAAAACCGCTGTTGACGAGAGTTCTACCCATAATCCCTCCAGTAATTGTCAAACCCTTTGCATGATAATTTAGACAGACAACAGAAACGGTTCCAAAGTTTTTTAGTGTGCCGTTGCAGTGTACATATCACATATAGTGAAATAGTGTACGTATCGATAAGTAGGAGCAGGCTAATATTTGAAATGCTTTGATCAGCTTAGTTTTTGGTGGCGATGTCTGCTGTGGCAGTCTACGTCGCCATCTACCGAACCATCACCACGCGCAACATGGCCGCGGCCGCACGATGACGGATGTTGCCTAACCACTGCGCACGAGTGCGGCTTTCCGAATTCTTTGCTTTTGCGATTTTTTTGACGTCGCAGCCCCGCTCGTTTGGGAATTAGTGGGGTGAGCGCAACGCTCGCAAGCAAATCTCCCGTCCCCCAAGGTGGGGCAGCGTCATGCATGGAGAGAGAAGCGTCGTTTAGATCGCGGCCGTGTCGATCCTTTGGCAATCGGTATTCCAGGGCAGCCATTAGTCTGTGGTGACTCCTCGTGACAAAGAGTAGGAAATGGATGAATGCATTATGGGCTTTTTGAAGACAGATTATGAATTTTCACATGGGAAGGGAGGGACAAAACGAAGATTATTCACCTGCAAGCTCCGTTAAGTTCAAATGAAATTCCCTATCTTAAGACTGGTTTTTCCAAAGCAAAATGAAAACTAAGTAAACTAATGCCTTATTGCATTCTTGTTTTGCATTTGATAAGAAAAAGCTCCAAAAACTTGTATATAATAAGTAGAAAAAAAAATCAGAATAAAATGCTTGACTCACTATATACTGTTTTTTTTTTAACTTTAGTATTTTAAGAGTTTGCTTAAAGCTGATCCCAACGGTAAATATGTGTGTTTTGTATTTATTTAGTTTAGAACATATTAAAGCTGTACTTTGTTGGCTGTTTGAATAATAGGCGCATCTGTAGTGTCTCATTTGTGAAATAAACCTAAAATAAGCTTTTACTAGGTTGCAGCAGTAGCTTCAACCTAGTGAAAGAAGAATACGTTTATCATAGCCATTTAATTTATTATTTTTGATTGTCATATAATCTAATCGGACCTCGTAATTCAGATCTCTTAATTTAAATCCCGACCGGATCTAGCGTCATTGGGAGGGGGGACTTTTTCTGGCATGACCAAAATAGACCATCAATTTTGGGAGATTCGTTTAGAGCCTTAATTTTGGAAAAACATTTTTCATTTAAACGACGTCACATTCATATGCGTTTATTATTCTTCTATTTCCTTTTGATCTACAAGCCTCCTTCGCGAGAGGAATAGTGCATCCGATAGCGCATCGGACTTGCAATTCGAAGATCGCGGGTTCAGGCCTTGTAGTGTCGTATTCTTCACTCGGGGACATGATATTATCCTATCTTACCGATTGTAGGTGAGCAGATAGAACTAAAATTCGAGTGTTTGCTTAAAATACCATACCCGATCATTCAAAATATTTGGATTACCGGAATGACAAAGTTATAGACTCCTAGTGCTTCTGACAGTGCAGCGTTGCCAAACGGGATTAGAAGCTGGATTGAGTAAAACTAGAAGCAGTCCCGAAATTCCCCAGTCCTGGCTAAAGAGTATTTAATTATATACAGCTAAAAGTTTTTGCATAGGACCTTCTGGCATAGCTTTGTGATCGATATGACATTGAAAATAATTTTGTTTATAAATGAAAATTCTGTTAAAATTACGCCTGAAATTTTTTTATGGGAGATAGGGGAGCGCTAATCAAGATTTTACCCTGGGGCAAGAGAGGCCAGCACCCCCCTCTGAAAAGAGCTCATATGGGTTCGCTCCTCTTCCCCTCCAATTATTTTAATCCTTACAAATATTTTCCTCTTTTTTCATAGTTTTCAGAGCGTTCACTTATTTTCTTAGTTCAATAACGCTGATACATCATAAGGTTCGATCGCCCAGTAGGAGTTCGTTTATACTTGCCCTACCTGCCTGCTTCGAGGCGATCCGGGACGACCGACCCGACCGAACCCCTCGAGGCGGGGCCTGAGCCGAGCCCTGGAGGACCTCTTCGATGACCATTGCGACCTCCGATGTGATGACGACCACGATCCTGTCGCTCGAGCCCGACATGACGCTCCACGAGATGGACATGTTGCTCGTGCGGCGCGGCATCTCCGGCGCGCCGGTCGTCGACGACGGTCAGCTCGTCGGCGTGGCGTCCCAGAGCGACGTGATCCGTGCGCTCTGGGAGGGGCAGAACAAGCCGCTGCATCCGCCCGCCTACAGAAACAAACAATTGAAAGGAAAAGCAATTATATATTTTAAAGAATCTGTATGTAAATACTTTATTGTAAATAAATTAATGCATTATAAAGCAGAAACTAATTTTTTAAACATAGCAGGCTAACAACATTATAATAGCATCAGTTTTATATTATAATGGATCATAACAACCTATACTGTTTTTAGAAAACATCTTTTTTACTTAGAACCTGTTGTTTCTAGCTTTGTTTTCTGCAAATTGAGAAACAGCCTCATTAAAATTGATGTCTGGGGCAACACTAATCTTAATAGATAAGATAAAATATCTAACTGAAACAATCGTTGACCACAAAATATGAGTTTGATTGTTTATTTATTCCAAAGAAAGTTTAGCTTAGCTATTCTGAAAAGAATCAGAATCGAACAACATATTGCTACATTTTGTAGGATTTTCCAATGTCCGCAATAGTGGTAGAAGGGAGTGGGTAGAAGCTCTAACCCCACTTGATTGAACGTCGCGCATAAAGTTTATAGAAATAACGCTCGATTCAGGCTCTTTTCCAGAAATTGCAACGAGCATCGGAACCGTTAGCAAATCGTCCGTTGCTCAATGCAATGGTATTACTTACTTATTTTTTTCCCAAAGGTGCTTTGTATAGAAGGATCTGTCGTAGAAACTTCGGAAGGAGCTTATTCAATCGGAAATTGAAAGTTCCAGTACGCTTTCTAAGGGCCAAAAGCGATCGGACGGCAACCAACCCCCCTTCCATGACCATTGGGAAAGAGGGTATGATTGAACTTTAATGTTTAAAAAGCTAAAGGTTATTCTGGTCAAGCTCTCAGAGAATGTTGAGGGGAGTGTTGAACTAAATCAAAACACGTTATTTGCATACAGGTTGTCAAAAGGGCAAAAGTCGATTTCTATATGATCCCTTTATAAGCACCAAGTCTGACTCATATCACATCATAAATGCTGCAGAACTTAAAATTAACAAGTTCATCAGTGCTTCACATCCAGGTTTAGGAAGCTACTAGAAACATCACATTATGTAAATAAATTCAACTGTTTATCAGGGCCTTAATTTCCCATGGGGCAGGGAGGCAACTACCTCTTTCAGATCTTGCTTTGACTCTTCCATACCCCAGTCCCCCCTGAAACTTAGTTTCCTCAAAAATCTTGTCAAAACTAAGATAAGCCTGCACAATTCAAGTATCTAAGAAATATTTTTCTGGAGGGAAGTCACAACGAGGATGTAATTGGCCGGTTGGAATTTGCCGGCAGAAGAGGTTTACGTGGGAGGAGCTTTCTATGGAGAAATTTTTCGCGGGGAGATTTTCCATGGAGGGGGGGTGGATTTCCTTTGATTATTTGAAAAACGATCAGAACTCTAAAAAAAAAGTTTTTCTACTGAAAGTCAGGAGCAACATTAAAACTTAAAACGAACAAAATTATTCCGTGTATGAGGGAACTGAACCCTCCTCAATACCCCGTTCTTTATCCTAAAGCTCGACATCAGATATAAATAAGACGTTTTCGACACTTCTTATTTCGAGACCACATATAGCCGAATTATCACGGTGAGAGGCGCCACTAGCCAAATTTCTGGGAAAGGAGGTGGAGTCAATGTAACTAAGATTCCTTTGTACCGACCAAAGTAAAAATTTCGGTAAATTTTATTCGGCAAAAAAATTTATTGAAAAGGATATGAGATATAAAATATGACGTTTAGCATTTTTTTTTTAAATTTGATACCCTAACCGAATTATCACGCAGAGAGGTGTCACTAGCGAAATCTTTCATGGGGGGGGGACACAATGTTTGTGAATTAAGCTTCAAAATAATAATTTAAGACCTAAGCATTAGGATATTTTGTCTTTGCAACATTAGCAAAGTTAAATACAAATACCTTTTACATTTGCACTTCATGAATGAGTGTAAAAAATGGAATATATAAAAACATACAGTCTTTGAAGTGTATAACGTGAGCGCTTGTTTTTAATGTGGTTGGAAAAAAGATACAGACAAAGAAAACAATTCTTTATACTGGATAAATAATAATACTGATACCTTCCAATGGTGCTATATCGATAATAAGGCTGTTATTAAGTCGCTTTTCAGAGGACGCCGTCTTTGTACTCGAGGAGGTCACTGAATCAGCACCAAGCCGCCTGAGGCCAACAGTGCTACGCTTGCTCTTCCTTCATCCCAGTCTATTCAAAGCCACCCTCTTAACACGCTCCTAAGACGTTCCAATTTTCGTTTAATTTCTCCTTATGACGCCCTCCTGCCCATTCGGGGACTATCCGCTTTTTCTTTGCCCTAGACGGCTGGTTAACGAAGACAGTCCTTTTGGCTAATCTGTCCTTCACCCTTAGAACGTGTCCTAGCCATCTCATCGTTTCTTTTTTTGGTTACTTGAAAAGGCAACTAAAACTTTTAATTTTTACGAACGTTTTTGCTAGTAAACGATATATATAACTTACGAGTTAGCTTCCGTAACGAACTTCTGTATTCTGTTGGTTTTAAATTTTAATGCTGCTCCTTACATTCAGTTGAAAAAACTGTTTCATATTTTTTTTTGTATTGTTTTATTTTTAAATAATGCTAGAAAATCCTGCGCGCCCTTCATGGAAATTTTCTTCCCCCATGACATATTCCTCGATGGAAAGTTCCCTCAACATATACCCCTCTTCTCAACCCCTCAATTAAAATTTAAACAAAAAAAAAGAGGAAACATATCTGTGCTACTGATATAATAAAGTGATTTTCTTTGTTGGTCAAAGGTGGGGCTGTGAGTTTCCATCAAAAAGTCTTCGGCAATGGGATTTCCAATAGTTTGCTTTTCAGTTTGACCCACCATCAACTCGAGGGGTTTTAAACTCTTTATTTGCACAAATTTGTTTTCACAAAAAAAAATTTACTATTAAGAATTAACCAAAATCATTTTCATTTTTATTTTTATTTATTATTTTTTTAATTTTCGTAACATTTTTGTATTCGGGTCTCCATTTCTGGAAATAGAGCGAGGTATTGACAAGGGGGCAAATCCCATCATGTACGTAATAACAACATACGAATATAGTAGTTTGTTACGTAAGTTAATTTGTAAGTAATGTGTATTTATTACTCATAAAAACGTTCGTAAATAAAACTAAAAGTTATAGTGGCCTTTTTAAGTAACAAAAAATTACAGGGCCCAATGTCATCAGATCCGGTTGGGATTTAAAATGAGAGCTCTGAGACACGATATCCTTCGAAGTATCAAATTTCATTGAGATCCGATCACCCATTCGTAAGCTAAAACATTAGGGGAATAAGCTAAAAGCAAGGAGGCAGAAGATGTAGATGTAGCTGAAGATGTAGAAAAAAAATCATTGGGGAAATAAGCTAAGAGCAAGGAGGCAGAAGATGTAGATTTTTATAGGAATACGCAAATACTGGGCCTCGTGTTCATTCCACATGACATTACCCGCATCAGGTTAGTGTTTGATGGGCATATAGTAACATTCAAGCAGACTTTTCGAAAGACCTCTTGAGACCGCTGCTTTTATTTTATCTATCCTATTCAAAGTTTTCAAAGTTGGCAATTCCTCGAACATTAGAACTTGGCCTAACTGATTCAGTTTCATCAGCTTTCAGATTCATGTCTTCATTGTTACTGCATTTTATCTGGTCTAGTCCTTTCTCGGTTTGCCTATTTGGGTATTTAACAGTAAAACCTCGAGTAGTGAGTTCGTCAACCGTCTCAACTTTAAGAGATCCAACTTGCTTTGCAGATGAATTAATGATTATTTTGTTCCCTGCGCCTCTTTTCGCGTGAAGCTTCCTCTCACAAGAAACTGTCTTGTTTTTTTCCCGTGCTACTAGAAACACTTTAACGTTGGTGACTACCATGAATGGACTTTACTTAGTTTCAAAGCTCGAAAAAATGTTATAAAATATATGATAAAACATGTCATAAAATTTGAGAAGTTTTCATAAATTCTTCGAAGTGGTTAAATTTTTTCTAATTCGAAGCACAAATAGCTACAGAACCTGTAGAATTATTTCATATGTATTGCTGGAGGGAAGAAGGTGATAGTGAAATCGCTCCTTTTATTGCACCAATATTATTTGTTCGAATAAATATTTGCCATATATCTTAAAAAGTTAAACTTCTTTTTCTTTAGATGTTCAAGATTAATGAAATGTTGGGGTCAGTGGATCCAGCGCACCGGGCAGGCTGAGGCCGACACTGACCCCCACCATCCAGGTCACCAGCAGCACGGTCGAACAGGTCAGGTAGAGCACCGTCACGTCGTTGCGGCTGCGTTCCCGCATCGCCAGCGCCCAGCTTGCATCGACCAGCAGCCAGATGCCCAATTTGAGACCATTGCAAAGTTTGTAGATACATTTAATCGCAATGTCGGTGCGTTGCAAACCGCCCAGCATGAAATTGATGATCTAATGTCAAAAATTCGCAGCGGAAGCGATTGGCCTTCAAATAATTTCAGCAAGTGACCTGACACAGCTTTACTGAAAATGCATTATGCAAACAATAACTGATATACTTTATACAAGGAGCTCAGGAAGATGAAGAAACAGGGATGAAAAGATTTAAGAATTAGTCTTAAAGTTTTTAATTTGTCTTTCCTTAGTTGAAGCATATTGAACAACCTTCTACACAGTGATAAAGAGGCCATTCCCTATTCTAAATTATTTTCCTTTCTTTGTTTAATATAGTGTATATTCTTGAATATATGCTGATTAATTCCGCGTTGCTTTTTTCCGATTGATTAATAAATGAAACGATAACATGAGCCACGATGAAGTCCTCGCAGTAGAAACCAGGTGACTATAAAAACTTGTTCCAACAACAGCCAGATCGTCGACACCCATCTTGCAGGTGCCGACCGGGTGATAGACGGTGTCGGCGCGGGAGCGTATGTGCTGCTCCCACTGGCCATCGTTCATATCAGGCTCGGTGTAGATTTCCTTGTGCCGGTACTTGCGCAGCGGTTCGGTTTCGAGGATCTCGCGGGTGAGCTTGGCGCCCTTGATGAGTGTCTCGAGGTCGTGCCTGTCGCTGAGGAATTGCGGGTCGATGCCAATTTTTTCCTACCAAGGCAATTGCATTCAGCCTGATCCGGCGCGGCTGCCGGTCGTTTGCCGCCCGATCCCCTTCCGGGGAAGGGCGCGCGACTTGGACGGAGGGCGCCGCGATGACGCAGGACAAAACCGCAAACTACCACGACGGTGGAGGCACCGGGAGCCACAGTGAGGGCTGCCCTCGTATCTATATTGCGTGCCTAGCCGCCTGCAATAATGGTTATTTGCACGGATGCTGGGTCGATGCGGCGCGGGATGCCGACGCCATTTTATCCGAGATTTCCAAGATGCTTGATGGGAGGCGTTGCCCGACCGGACGATGATCTACGTCACCCACGACCAGGTCGAGGCGATGACCCTTGCGGACCGCATCGTGGTGCTCGCCAACAAGGGCATCGCGCAGGTCGGCTCGCCTCTGGAGCTCTACGAGACCCCCAACAGCGAATTCGTGGCGCAGTTCATCGGCTCTCCTGCGATGAACCTGCTGCCGGGCGAGGTGGTCGGCACCGGAAAGCAGACCACCGTGAAGATGGCGGGCGGCGGCACGGCGGTATCGAACTACCCGACTCGGGACGCGGACATGGAGCTTGCGGTCGATCGGTTTGATCTTGGTGGTGATCTTTATCGTGCTGTATTACCGGCGCGCTGGGTTTTACGCCTTTTTTGCATTGGCCATCAACCTCCTTTTGATCATGGGGATGCTGTCGGCCATCGGCGCGGTCTTGCCCTTGCCGGGCATCGCGGGGTTCATTTTGACCATTGGTATGGCGGTGGATGCCAACGTCCTCGTCTTTGAACGGATCCGCGAGGAACTCAGGAATGGAACAGCCGTCAAACCCGCTGTGGAAATTGGGTACAAGACGGCCTTTGTCACGATCATGGATGCCAATGTCACCCTTGGGCTACATATTGGCTCACCCTTAGATTTCAAAGTTTGAAGATCAGGTGCGGAACCTAAATTTTGAGACAGGGACACGTTTAATGAATAATATATCATTGACACATCGCAAAATCTGTCATTCATGCAAGAAATAATGTAATCTAGTAGAGGAACATAAACAGCTCTTTTCCAATAAAGGAGGACATTGTCTTGGTCGCCTTGAGAGACTACGGGGTAATTTGATCGATAAGTTGTTTTTTTTTGCCATTCTTGGAATGCAAAAAGTCGCATCCACAGCTTCCATAGCTTTAAATTTCATGGCTTTCTTTTTAAGTTCATTATTGATAGAAACAGGATGACCCATCTTCAATTCAAGTTTTTGGCACGCCGACCTGTTTACTAACGTTTTTTTTTTTTATCATATCCAGAATTTATGGTATTTTAAACACAGTAGAGCTAGAGTAGGTAATGAAATGGTTTGATGCCAATTAGCTCATGTACATAGAAGAAGACCTATTGAACGATATCGTGGAAAACTTTGGTGTGCCTCAGGGATTGATCCTATGTCTACTGTTATTTCTGATTCATGCAAATAACCTAAGTCATATTTCGGGCACGCGGCGCGGTGCCAGGCGCGCGAGGAGAGCCCGGCCGACGAGCCCGCTGGCTCCGGTGACGAACAGGGTTCGGTGAAGAGGCGCCATCGGCCGGGATTGTAGGACTCGCAGCGAGCCAGGGAATGCCGTGTCCGCAGGTCCGCCGATTCCGTCCTGGCGCTGCTCAGCGACCGATCCGCGGTGGCGTGTACTCGGCGTCGGGATCGAGATCCTCGGCGTACTCGCTCGCCCAGCCGGATTCGAAGTACCGATCGAGCCGCGCACCGAACGCTTCTCCTGTGACGATCAGGTCTGGTGTTTGCTTTGATCACTCTATTGAGCCTGATGGTGTCCAGCTGTATTGCTTGCGGCGGAATTGCCCTTTGGATGCAAGACCAGCCCCTCGGCAACATCATCATCACGTCACTGGTGGTGTTCGTCTCGATCTTCTTTTTGACGACACTCATCTCCCGCCGTTTCTTCAGATCAAAGTATGGCGGTGAAGACACGCTTTACGAAACTCATTGCGAGATCAATGAGGGTGTTCGGGAGCAGGCGGTCGCCATTGGTTTTGATCGAATCCTCAGTATCAGCGTGACCAAAGCCCGTATCAAGATTGTAAATGATAAACATTCATATATATTTGGGAATTTTAAATGAAACACTAAGCACTTGACGTAGAAATTTCGACTATTAAGGCATTTTTATTTTTTGTCAAATATAAATTTCTATTAATTTTTTACTAAAAGTTAGTTTTTGTACCAAACGATTTCTTATTTCAATGCAACATTGTTATTGTTGTTTCTGTTGTCAATAATAATAACGGGATTCACTTTTGAGTCAACTACTTCCATTTTTTATGCGAGCCATTGTTATATAAGTGCTTATAAGTGAATCTAAGACCAATGTGGAAAAAAAAAAGAAAAAATGAGACTTGGAAACATTTAGAGGGAGACAATTTGCTCCAAACAACTCATAAGCCCTGTCACTGAGTATTTCAAGCTTTATTACCAAATTATTTTGATCTTGCTCAGCACAAATAAGCTTACTATCGTCAGCAAATGCAAATAAATCAGCATTTTGTTCAGAATATATTGAATTAGGTGCTGCAACTCATCTGGGTGACATATGTTGCAACAAACGGACATAAGATCATCTCTTATAGCACAATATAAGTCATTGGCATATACAATGTAAAGCAAAGGTAATTTTACTGTAATTTTATGTTTATTTTCGATGGTGTAATAAGTAAAAATTTGTAATATAAGTTGTTTTTAGTAAAGAGTTATTGTAGATTTCTATTTCTTCTGATCTGATGTTTAATATAGCCTTTACTTTTCTTTAAAAAAACTTCTTTTTTGGAAAGTTTTTATTTATTAATTAATATGTAAACAATGGGCAAAGTTCTTAACTTGCAGCCCTTCCCCCAGAGATGGTGGGGGTTAAGCCATGCTCAAAGACATAGCTATCAGATTTTTCGACTATAATGAACAAGATGGCTATACTTCCAGGTAAGCTACGACGATGAAATTTGGCAGGCGTATCAGGAACCAGACAAGAATTAATTGGAAATTGTCGTTTCTCGATTCGATCATCTGTGGGGGGGAGTGGGGGTACGGTTAAATCAGAAAAATTAGAAAAAATGAGGTATTTTTAACTGACGAACGGGGGATCGGATCTTAATAAAATTTGAGGTTTGGAAGGATATCGTGTCCCAGAGCTCTTATTTTAAGTGTCGACCGGATCCGGTGACATTGAGAGGAGTTGAGGGGGAACCTAAAATCTTGGAAAACGCTTAGAGGTGAATAATCTGTTCAAATAGGTTTCAAATGTGTTCCTGTCTTTCAGTTGAAAATCTCTTTTTCTATTTAGTTTCTAATTGTTTTCCAAATCATACCCAGGCCTTACCAAGATATAAATTTAGGTAGCGGTCTCTTTAATTCCTGGTTAATTGCTTTTAAAACGTGTAAATCACTAATTGCACGTTGATCAGTACTGTCCTACATATAAATTTACAACTTCAATTTTGGATAAAATTAAAATCAGCAATGAGTAGTAATCAAACAGTTGGTGGTAACGAGCTGTAGCAAGGAGCGACCTTGCTGTTCAGCAGCGTCGGCATGGCCGCGGGCTTCGCCCTCACGCAGTCGATTCGGCTGTCGGCGCGCTGGGCGTTCCGCAAGGAGGCGATGGGCTACGGCGACGTCAAGCTGATGGCGGCGATCGGTGCGTTCACCGGTTAGTACGGCGTCGTGCTGACGTTCCTGATCGGTTGCCTGCTCGGCGCGGTGGTGGGGGTGATCCACCGCATGCGCACGGGCGACGCCTACATCTGTTTTGGCCCCTTATTGGCGGCCGGGGCTGCGGTGACGCTCCTGTTCGGCGAGCACCTCGAGAGCTCAAACGCGAACAGCCCCGCCAATTCGGCAGGGCTGTTGCAATTCCTGGGTCCGAAAGGATCAGGCGTTGGCGGCTTGGGCCTTCGCAATCTCTTTCTTCACTTTCAGCGCGTTGGCCGACAGTTCGGTATCCTTGGCCTTCGCCAGATACGCATCCAGACCACCGCGATGATCAACGCTGCGCAGGGCGGCGGCCGTGATCCGCAGCTTGATACCACGCTTCAGCGTTTCCGACTGCAGGGTCACGTCGTTCAGGTTCGGCAGGTACCGACGCTTGGTTTTGTTGTTGGCGTGGCGGGGAATCTAAAATCTTGGAAAATGCTTAGAGTGGAGGGATCGGGATGAAACTTGGTGGGAAAAATAAGCACAAGTACTAGATACATAATTGACATAATCAGAACGGATTCACTCTCTTTGGGGAAGTTAGGGGGAGGGTTAATTCTGAAAAATTAGAAAAAATGATTTATTTTTAACTTACAAAGGAGTGATGGGATCTTAATGAAATTTCATATTTAGAAGGATCTCGTAACTCAAATCTCTTATTTTAAATCCCGACCGGATCCAGTGTCATTGGGGAGAGTTGGAGGGAACCAGTTTAGCTTTTGAGTAACTGAGTTTGAGTAAAGCTAGACAAAATTATCCCTGCAAAAAAAAGCATAAAAAACACGGTCAACCTCACTTCAACCTCATTAAAACATGTATAAATAGAGGATCAAATGCTTATTGTTATATTAGACTTGTCTAAGAAGTCATAGGTGTTAAATTCTGGGTTCTTGCCCTTCTTAGAAGGTTATGCTAAGTTTTTCAATGTTTGCACAGTTCTTGAAAGCTTGCGCTTACTTTGGATATATTTCAATTGACAATTGGACTATATGCTCATTTAAAAGTAAATTGGGTTTTGTGAATTTTGGCTCAAAGAGATGGAAAAATAAATTGAAGTCAGATTTTACTAAAGTTTGGGACTAGATTCTGCTGTCAACGTAGAGTCACGTCCTTTAGATTTGAATTATTTGAAATTGGTTAAAAGAATAGACCGACGCTGTTACGGCTATGCATCTTATCTGGCCTTTTTAAGAGATTGGAGTAATTGCGAAAAACCGTTTGCTAAGTTATTCTCAAAAGAGGATCAGTTGAATAGCGTGGATCAGACGGATTGATGTGGGACTGAACATGCATTGCTCTATTGATGTGGGCGAGGGAATGAGAGGAAAGTCCGGACTCCAGAGGGCAGGGTGCTGGGTAACGCCCAGGCGGAGCAATCCGACATGAGCGCCACAGAAAACATACCGCCGATGACCGAGATCTTTCGAGATTTTCGGTCAGGTAAGGGTGAAATGGTGGGGTAAGAGCCTACCGCATGCATGGCAACATGAATGGCAGGGTAAGCATCACCCGGAGCAAAACCAAATAGGGGAACGATGCGAACGGATTTCTCTTCAAGTGCAGGGCCCGCACGGGGAAAGATCGAAATCATCACGTTCGCGAGAGTGTCAAATCGCTGCGCTCTTTAGAATGGCGCCGACAGTTTTACAGCATTTCTACGAAGGGATACTCAATTAGCTTTTCACCCTTCCCCTCAACTTTTCGCTATTTTTTATGACGTCCGTTACGCACAAGTACCATCAGATTCCCGGGGATACCCCCTCTCCCCAAACACTCCCCCTGCATGTCTTACCGATGATTACGACTCTTCACTTTGAAATGTAAAATGTCAAATCGCTGCGCTCTTTAGAATGGCGCCGACAGTTTTACAGCATTTCTACGAAGGGATACTCAATTAGCTTTTCGCAAAACCGCGCAGTTAGATGAAAATCCACCTGGACAGCGAGAGTCAAAACGTATCAAAACTGAAAATGATAGAGATGATGATTGGGTTTGGGATTTTGACTTGAATAAGGTCATCAATGCCTACCAGATTTTAGTTAAAAAACAAAGGTTCGGCGATATGTATTTCATAGCGATGCTGCAAAATAAAGAAGAAAAAGAAAACTGAAAAAAGAAAAAAGGTAAAAAACTAAAAAAAACTAAAAAAAAATTAAAAAAAGAAAAAACCTAAAAAGAAAAAACGTAAAAGAATAAAAAAGTTACCTCTTCATTAGGAAAATAAATTCAGTAGCCTTCCCCTCCAATAATTTCTGGTGGGTGCACCTATGAGCTACTCTTTTATGCATCCATAAACGCATGTACACATGTATAAATTTTTCAAAACAACATTTTTTTTAACCCCTTTCCTCCCCCTGCCTCCCCCTTTTCCTCTTCTGGAGATATCAGTCTAAGCCCCCTTGCAAATATACCATACTTTTTAAGGGCATACATATACGTATATTTTAGAGAGTGAACCTGCAGAAAATTTGTAGGGGGCTGCAGTTTGAAAAAAGGCAACTTAGTTCCCTCCAAAGTTTAACTGGCGAAGGATAAAAATTACAGCACATAAGACGGTTTATGACGCTTGTGCTCATGTGTTAGCCTAACATTTGATGCTTCAGCTCCTAAGGCCCTTTTCCCGAACTTATTAGTACGAAAAATGGTCCAGGTAACATTATCACCAACTATTTAGTGGCGAATCTGGTGTAAATAAACGGGTTTAAAGGCCATAATGGTGTTTTCAATTCCTAAATCCTACATTTTCCAGCCATTGGGTTCAACAGTACAATGCTTATTTAAGCCTCTTTTTTTTAATGCCAAACCATGGAGCTTGCTATAGTTTGTTACCACGAACTGTTTGAAAAGAACGAATTCATATAAAAAAAAAAAAAAAAATCATGAAAAAGACTATATCAATAAAAATAAACTGAAATTAATTTAAAAGAATTTTACCTCAAAATAAAGGTTTTTCAAAGAAAAGCAAAGAGCTCCACTAAGCCAAAAATGAGCAGAAATAAACTCAAATAATGATCCAAGCGTCAAATTCAAAACGAACGGACGTTACAATAAATGACCGAGTCAAACTCAAAACGAACAAAAATTAACACGAGCAGGTTCAAAATTGTCTGAAAAACGATTCGGAAAACAAAATTATAGAAGTGGTTTTGAAAGCTTTTTCGGCACTTCAAAGATGCGTCGATAAATAAAGATTGTTTAACGCGATTATGCTTTTATTCACCAGTTAGCTTTTATCCATTGGACTCAGTAATCATCATCTTTGATCATCAATCATCAATCAGCAATCATCAATGATCCACGTCCAAATCAAAATAATATGTAGTCTGGTACTGAATCAAGTTTGAACTCATCGTCACTTTGCTCCTTCTGTTGTTGCCATGTGTATAAAGTAGCCAAAAATGAGACTCCTCTAGGGGCCTTTTTCTTCATTACAGATCTTGATTTATGCTTAAAACCATGTGAACGACCATGAGATTTCTTAGTTGCCATGAGTGTAAAACCTTGAAAAGCCCTATTTTAAGACTTAGAAAAGATATTGAGAATTAGTCACTAAGATCAGTTCTGAGCTGGCCACATGCAGCTGAAATCTCTGTACCTTTTTCAATTCTGATGGTACAATTTACACCAGCACGAGATAAAATTCGTTCAAATTCTAACACATTTGTTTTTGAAGGACGCTTAAAATCACCTGATCGATTCCCAAATTCGATCTCCCATCTTGAGGGAGAGCATCAAAACCATAACACTCCAGCAGTTGCTTATCCTAAATTAATAATGCCAGACATGGTTACTAATAAAACATACGGCTTTTCGTCACCTTCTACCATTCACTTGGTCCGAAAAATTAAACATAAAACTTGAGTTTAAAAAAAAACCTTATAATTTGAGATCATAGGCGTGTGAGGGCCGAACATCTGGGCTGCCAATCGTAGTGAGGGTAGGGAGGCACTGTCAGGCTATATTTCCTAGGGCTAAAGCCGGAGCGAGTGGTTGTGTTCCCTGTTTTACTAGTTCAGTTTTTTTCTCCTTTCTTTCCATGAAAAACTGAGGCATGTTATGGCAGTTTGAAACATCCATCTAATTCGATAATTTTGTTCAATACTATATGTGTAATTAGAACATCCAAACAAGAAATGAAAACCTAAGATTTTAACTGACCATTGAATTAAAATTTGGATTTGAATGGTTAATCCATTATTGAACAGGGTCCCTTAAAGTCTGTTCCTTCTGCTTTATGGGCATTGGTGAGGCGGTTCTTGGAAGGTTGAGCCGAATTCTGACCCACACGCTCCAGTTCACGCCGGTTTAGCCGCCAGTCGCGGCCCTCAGCCCCCTCTGCTAGGCTATGCGCCCAACCCGGAGAGGGCTGCATGTCCTACACCAAGTTCCTGAAGACGATCCCCGCCTTCCGCTCGTTGGCGAGCCGCGAGCTGGAGCGGCTGTCGTCGCAGTGCGAGCCGGTGAGCATCAAGGCGGGGTCGCAGATCATTCGACGCGGAGACGTCGGCGACGCCATGTTCGTGGTCGAGTCCGGCGAGTGCCGGGTCCCGATCCTCGACGGGCAGGGGCGCGAGAAATTCGTGGCCTATATATTTAAAACAGCATAAAAATCTGATTTTTCTGATGTATCTATTGGTATCAAAGTAGAGTTTTGGTTACTATTGAGCCGGGTCGTAAATTACTTACAGTTCGTTACCACACTGTTTGACAGCTTAATATCTTTTGCCTTTTTGGCAACACAGGATTAACCATGCTCCCTTTTCCAGTAACAAAACTTGTGTTTAAACAGTTGACAACTTGCATAACTTAAAATCCTTGACTGGCTGTAGCAGTCCAAGTCCCTCTGTAGTAATGATAAATACTGCATCAAAAAGCCTAAAGTTAAAACAGTGTAACTCAGGGATGTCTGAGTACAGTGATATGCAATTTTTAATAGATTATAAGGGAGATGATCAATTGATCAAAAAGACAATGTTTAATCACCACTAATACTGCAACTGCTGCTGCTTCAACTGCTTCCACAATTACTATTGCTACTACAAAATGTACCTGTTACTACTGCTAATAACACTGTTGCTACTTCTATTACTACCAATTAAATACTATTACCGCTGCTAGTCTTCCTACCACTAATGCTTCTGCTATTATACTAGTACAATTGAGGCAACAAATATGAAGGTTTTCAGTCAGCCCATCATCGAAAAATATATTACACGCCTCCCACCTTAGCTTTGAGCTGTAGAACATGTTAGTCCAAGCAATTCACGCCACCGTGGCAATATGTGGCTACCCCATGAGATCCCGATGATACACATTATCATTCCTAAGACATTTTACAGATATTTTCATGATAAAAATATGATTTATATTCTCTGATTCATGTTTTTCGCAAGCCAACCGTCCATGATACACCATATCAATTCATGCCACTATGTCACGCCATGACTGGTCCCCTGGCCTCCCCCTCATCATTTCTAACTTACTGCATTGAAAATGAAAATAAAAATTACAATGAAACAAAATCTTGAACTGATGATCTTTCAACAATTAACATCACTATATATCAAATATTCAATTTGATTTTGTTTTATACTTTCCAAGGCTGTTCGAGGCATATAGTTTTCAGTAAAGCGCCAATGGCACAGTTGGTTTTGGACTTTTACAGTGACAGAAGGAGGCGATAACCCTCCCCCCATCCAAGCCCAAATTATATATTCCCCATATATTCTATCAATTGTGTTTGCCTTGTCTCACGCTAAGCTGAAAGAAACAAACGAGGTGAAGAAAAGAACAAATGTCTTTTGTGCATTAATTTGTTTGGTTTTTAATGTGAAGGGGCTTTTCAGCCACTTTTATCTGTATAATTCCCATCCCCCTCCTCCCCCATGATTGCAGGGGTTTCCTTTGAAGATCGCCATAGGGAACCTATGGCGTTTCATTTATCGTAATTTCATAATTGTTTATCATAATAAATGAACATTATCTTCATTTATCATAATAAATGAACAGAGATTGGTGTAAACGGAGATGTAAGACCCGAAATGATCAGGAATTATGTTGAACTTAATCTTTTATACCAGAAAAACTAAACAAAAAAACTAAAAAAGAAAGAAAAAAAACTAAAAGAAAAGAAAGAAAAAAAAATTATACGCAGTTAAAAATTAGCACCTTGCATACGTGTTGCTGGGGCGCGCAACGCTACAGCAACGCGTGGGTTTAGGGGGGACTAGCTGACACTCCACGTGTTGCTGGGGCGCGCAGTGCCACAGCAACGCGTGGCAGGGGTTAGCTAGTATATAATAAATGTTTACTTAAAACCTAGGAAGTCATTTTAGATGAAGCGTTTCTAATTCATAACTATAGGCTAAATTTGTTTTCAATGAAAATTGAGATCTGTTTTTTCATAATTTTCACCTTGCAGAAAGTGAAAATCTTTATCGTGTAAGTGGCTATCATGACATCCACAAGGTCTTTAGTTCATGGTTATGGCAATAGCTGCAACCTAGTAAAGAACCAATAGCGGCCTGTAGTAGCCAAAGTAAAAAAAATAAAAAACGAGTATTAAAGGAACTGTAAATTTCCGCTAAACCATTTCACCCAATCAAATACCCTTGTGGAATCCAGTGCACAGTGGAGTGAGAGTGGAATCCAGTGCACAGTGGAGGCAGGACCAGACGACTTCCTGCCCGCCTTGCGCGGCCGAATCGAGGATGAATTAGGTATCTCGGGCGCGAACGTCCTGGTACACGCGACACACACACACCCGCCGGGCAGGATCCTATGCGACGATGACGCGTTGCTCGACCGGACCGTGGACGCGGTCGCGCAGGCTTGCCGCGCGATGATCCCCGTGAAGACCGGCTTCGGGCGCACCCATGAAGATCGGATCATCATCAACCGCAGCCTCAAGCTCAAGGGCGGCGGCCACTGGACGATCCGCCACGCCAACCCGTGCCCGCCCGACGAGGC
Source organism: Alatinidae sp. Z8VKAUB7J3 (assembly GCA_010016025.2). Taxonomy (NCBI): domain Eukaryota; kingdom Metazoa; phylum Cnidaria; class Cubozoa; order Carybdeida; family Alatinidae; species Alatinidae sp. Z8VKAUB7J3. Next base: position 88,556,636 of record JAAAKM020721499.1, read on the forward strand.
TTATTGGTGTCTGTTAGCGTTGCTACTGGAGAAACAGATTCCCTTTGAGGAAGATGAAGGTCCAAATGGAACGAGTCCCGAAATTCCCTTTGAATTTCTATAGGAATGATTTGATGGATTAAATACTGTTAACAAGGGAATAAAGTAAACCTTGTTGAAAATATATGCTAAATATTAAAGTTAAAAGTAATCAAATACTAAAGTTAGAAACTGTTTTGCCACAATTAGTTGTCACCTACTTAAAGTAATCCTATGAGATTTCCCTATATTTTGCTATTGTTTTTCTTTGTGTTTTATTCTTCTGATTGCCATGAGATAAAATGGCTGAGACCTGAAACGGTACTTGTGAATGGCTACAGCTACTGTGTACATTTCTTAGGGTTTATAAATGTGCTGATTTTAGAAATTACTGAATTGTCAAAGACAGTGGAAAAATTGGTACAATTTTGATTATTTGAGAGCATGTCTGAAGAATCATGAAGCAGAAAAATGACTAATATTTTGTACAATGATTGATAAAATTCCAGATTTTGATCATAATGATCTCAAGTTGTTGTGCATTCGATTTGAAAAGAATGCAGAACGAGGCATTCGACCCCCCCTCCCGCCTACATTTTCGTCAACTGGCACCTTTGCCCAAAATCTCCCCTAAAACAGTTAGTTTGTGCGAAAAGATCCGAACCAGTGGCGTCAATTCATAGAAATGTAGGGAAGGAGGGGGAAATCTATGTTGGGAAGGAGGGGGGAATCTTCAAACTCCCCCTTTCCCAACTGACGCCGCTGACCTGAACTGTGATATGTATGGAACTACAAAAGAAGAGCGTATCCTTGAACAAACATAGTAGTTTATTCTATTTCGTACCACTTCTAAGTCTATAGTCCCCTCTATACTGTACGATGCCGATGGGAGCGTTACTACGGATTCGGCTGCACCGTTGGCAGCCCACGTCTTGAATACATCCAATCATGTATACATTCCTTCGGACGAGTACGGGTGGGTTCCAGCACGGGTGCTAGAAATGCTAGATAATGGTACCAAAGCTAAGGTTTCTATTCCAATTTACAAAGATGAACAGTCTATCCAATCAGACGGTGGACGTGCTGCAAGGCGTTTTCAAAAAACCAACATTGATTTGAGCACTGGTACTGACAGTAGTACGTCCCAGCAACAAGATAATACCAAGTTCAGGTTGCAAAAGCCGCAGATGCAACCGCTATATGCCAATTTGTCTCCGCAAGATGCGAAACAGATCACGGAGAATCTGCAGCAAGCCGGGATCCCTTATCATATTAACCAAAACAATGGCACGGTATCGGTGCCAGCAGGTAAAGTTTATGATGTTAGAATGCAGTTAGCCTCAGAAGGCTTGCCAAATGGATCCGGTGCAGGGTTTGAAGCACTAAGTAAGGATAGTGGTATTGGCACCAGTCACTTTGTTCAAACTGAGCGATATAAGCGTGCTTTAGAAATCGAGTTGGGGCGCACGATTCTTGTATTCTTAAAACAAAAGTTTGAAGCGTTAACAATATCGAAATTATTACTTATACCTTAAACATATAAAATAATTTAAGCTGAATGTTACCCATAAAAGGCTACGAGCCTGAGAAAATTTGCCTGATTTTCAAAAAAGGGACAACATCCCTAAAAATCAACAAGCTTTAATGAATACCGCATCTTCAGATTCAGCGTATCAAAAAACTCTAATTTAGATGTTTCAAGCTCCTGTGTGCAAAAATGTGGCATTCCTTTTTTTTCAGAAGAAGGCTAAGAGGTCGTGTTTATTTATTGCCAGTAAATGATATGCAGTGCCACTTAAAACCTACAGGGGGGATAAAGGGTGAGCAGGGGGTAAAAAAACAATACTTTATAGACCTGGTACATAAAATTGAAAAAATCTGACTACTTACTCATTTAATGTGTGCCCTGGACGCTGCCTGTAAGTCCTTCCATCTCTGTTTTTCAGTAATGGTGCAACCTGTTTTAACACTGCAGGATGCGTCAGTGCCAAAAAGTTTTCATGCTCCGTCACGCACTTTATTCGTTCAATGCTTCCATCAAACGTTAGCTTCCCTTGGGCGGAGTTCACGACCCGGCTCAATACAAAACTCTAAAAAAAGGAATTTTGATACCAATAGCTACATCAAAAGAGCCGCATTTTAATGCTGATTTTAAATATATAAGTTTCATGAAGTTTAGTGTTACCCATCAAAAGTTACGAGCCTGAGAAAACTTGCCTTATTTTAGAAAATAGGGGAAAACAACCCCTAAAAGTCAGAGCATCGTAACAAAAATCACACCATCAGATTCAGGGTATCAGAGAACCCTATTGTAGAAGTATCATGCTCCTATCTATAAAAATGTTGAATTTTGTAAATTTTTTTTGATGTATCTTATATTTTGATCAGTTATACTTACTAGTTGCCGTTGCCACTGAATTAGATAGTTGATCTGCGAGAAGAACAAGAATCAGCCGAGCAATATCACGAAATCATATCTATATCGTAATTCATATTGTACCTCATACTTTCACCAGTTATACTTACTAGTTGCCGTTTCCATTGAATTAGATCCTTGATCTGCAAGAAGAAAAACAATTTGCCCGACAAATATCTCGAAATCATCACTATATCTTAATTCATATTGTACCTCATACTTTCACCAGTTATACTTACTAGTTGCCGGAGGATAATGAGGAGAAAGTTAGAAATTATAGGTACTTGTAGTAATCGGAACTTAGAGGTGTTTTCTGCCCTCGACCAACAAAAATCCAAAGATAAACTCTCATCTCGGTCGGAGTCTTTTGCCACCCTTTTGCTTATTTCGTATTTTAGACTTTCTTCTTTCCACATTTCTTTTTAGATGAAGTGTTTTATATCGCTAAAACTTCAAACTATTTCACAAAAAAAAAAGAAAAAAAAAAGGCTTATTAGGCATAGAAAAGATTTCTTTGGTATTTTGTATCAGAAAAGATTTTTATTTCGCAGGACGTTTCCTACCATCCGAACATTTCTCTCCATATAGCCGTAGAAAGCGGGCCTCACTCTCTGCACTAAATGCTACTCCTCTGGTTATAAAGAAATGTTCAGAAAATCCTGGGAGGAATTTTACCAGAGAAAATTTAATAGAATAATTTTATTCGCGTTGTAAGCATTATCCCTTGCAGGTTTAGTTTACATTGCAATTTTGTTTACCTTACATTACCTGTGAGAGTGATACCAAAAAGTCAGGAAGTGGGAAGGGAAAAAAAGAAAAAATGGACAGAAAGCGGTTTTATAGGATTTTTTATGACAAGAAGGATAACAAACGAATTGTTTTCTTCATTAACTGAAGAAACTACAAGAAGTCTTTTTTAAAAATTTCCATTATATTTTAACAATCTGTTTTTTCCGACATGAACTATAAGTAAGATTCAAGCATCTAGGCTGGGAACATAATGGTCATACATTAAATTTTTCCCAGGGGTGATCGTATCGACCCAGTGCTCCTAGAATGTCATGAAAAGGCTCATTCTAACGGAAATTAAAAGTTCTAGTGCCCTTTTTTAAGTGACCACAAAAATTGGAGGGCACCTAGGCAATACTACTAATACCTTGGTCTTTACGCCAAAATTTGGCCTTCATTCTCGGATTTTTGAACTTTTTATAAAACCTGCAAATACGAACTTTGACAAAAATTTCTGTCAATAGATTGCTTTTGAGTGACAAAAAAAGCTTGAAGGCTCTATATCAATACAAACATTTTTTTCTAGTCCTTTCCTTTTATTATTTTGGTGAAACTGTATAATTTCTTTGCAAATGGTGATCCTGTAATTGTTATCTCTGAGTGCAAACATTCATCAAGTCCTTACAAAAAACGACTATTTAAAAGAAAAGAGGTATAAAAATATATTTGGAATCGGCATAAAAATTTAATTCTTTTGATGTGTCTGTTCATCTGTTGTCATCAAAATTCTATTTGTCAGAATTTTGGTTATTATTGAAGCGAGTCGCTCCTTACTTGCAGTTCATATCCAAGAACTGTTCAATAAAATAAAAACAAAATTGGTAATCCGCACCACTATTTTACTGAATTATTGCTTTTAACAGCTGACTGAAAACATTAGGGGGGGGGGGACTAGACTTGACACCCCTGGGGTGATAAATGAAGGTGTGGCTCAGAACTATTATTTTTCGTGTATATTGGACACGAGTCTTCTAGCTCCCTCATAAAAAATTCAGCTTGGTTGCCTCACCATGGCAAAAGGATGGCAAAAGCACTGCCAACCTAACCATGAGGGTCGCCTTCAAATTCGCTACCCATGTATTCTACTAAATGGTTTATGTGTTTTAAAGTCATTAATTAGTTCTTTTAACTTGTGAAACAATTTGTTCGTTATTTTGGAATAATTGAAAACTTGAATGCTGACAAAAAACTGTACGCTTCAATTTATTTTATGTACAATGTTTTTTTTTTTCCATAGATTCTTTGTACCACACCATGTTCGGTTCATACAGGGTGATTGAGAAGCTGGGTGAAGGCGCGATGGGGTTGGTCTATAAGGCCCAGGATGATGAAGGCCGGATTGTAGCCATTAAAACCCTAAGAGATTTCGATGGGTCCGAAGAAGCGAGAGCCCTCTTTTTCCAGGAAAGCCGCATCTACGAAAACCTGATTCATCCCAACATCGTGATTCCCCTTGAGTTCGGCGATGATCCCGTGCCCTTTATCGTCATGGAATGCGTGGACGGCTTGCCGTTGCACAAAAGTTTGCAGTCTGGTATTTGCCTCCCCTTGCCCAACGTTCTAGGGCAACTGACCTGATACGGTCATCTTTGGGAAAAAAACAACAACAAATTAACACGTATCCGTGATCTTTCTTCTGGGAATAAATTCAAATTCCACATTTTTGCAGATAGGACTTTAAAACCTCTACAATAGTCTGATATGCTGAATATGATGGTGTGATTTTCATAAACACTATAATACTTTTAGGGAGTGTTTACCCCTTTTTTTCAAAATTCAGCCGAATTTTCTCGGGCTCGTAACCTTTGATGGTTAACACTAAATTTAATGAAACTTATATATTCCAGAGAACCCAAATATAGAGATGTCAAGCTCCCGTTTACAAAAATACATTTTTATTAGTTGCTGGTTTTTTCAATTTTTTTTCAATTTTTTTTTTTTTTTTTTTTTTTTTTTTTTTTTTGTTTTTTTTTTTTTTTTTTTTTTTTTTTTTGTTAGTTTGTCTTTCCGTTTTCCGCCAGGAATGGTCGTATCGAACCAATATTCCTAAAAAATTAGGAAGAAACTCACTCAAATAGAATTAGAAGCTCAATGTCCTTTTTAAGTGACTGAAAAGATTGGAGGGTAACTAGGCCCCCTGCGCGGTAGGCAAACCCGGTCAGCCAGTGCTCCATTGCCCAATAGGCAAACGGCAGCGCCACAACAAGCGCCCACACCACCAGCTTGATAAATTCGAGCGTCAGCATGTAAAAGACATGCCCTTTTGTCGCCCCCAACACCCGGCGTATCCCGACTTCTTTTGTACGGCGCTGTATCGAAAACGCAGACAACCCCAGCAAACCTAAACACGCGATAACGATAGCAACAAAGGCAAACGCTTTGGCCAATCGCCCGAGAATGACTTCGTTTTTGTAGTAGGCTTGATAGTTTTCATCAAGGAGCTTCGAAACTTTTTCCATACTTCGAGCCTGCTCTGTCAAAAGTTGTGTGGCCCCTGTAAAATTAACCTGTTTTCAGGCACGACATGGTCTAGTTACTTAAATTTATGTGCCAATTCTTGTTTTGTTAAATAAGATAGACTGTGTCTTTTACCTAAACTGGTTTATTTTTAGGAACGTCCGAATATATTTACACATGAACAGAGAAATGCTGCAGAGACTATTTATCTGGATTTCCGGAAGTTGAGATCTCCTTATCAATTAGTTCGCCATATTCTAGGTAAGGGTATTTCTCTTTATTCTCTGGAACATGAGCCTCCCACACACCAATTTACCAAATCCTGATGACCTGGCATTATAGGCAACTGGCAACACCTTTGAGATTGCACATTCAAAGTTGCAAAAGCCACTTCCAATTTGAAAATTTTTCACAAAAATCTGATTTTCCCATTGCACCCACCAAGTTGAAAATCATCCAATTCCACCATAAGCGAAAAAATGTTAATGCAAACTAACACTAAATGGCATAATCATTCCAGAGGATAATCAAATAAATTACCTAGGTTTTGTATTTGACCAAAAACTTAATTTCCAGCTCTGCGCATTTTGGTTTGACTTAGTTATTTATTGCAATTTTTGTTCGTTTTGTGTTTCATTTGTTTATTGATGGTAATTTGTGATAGTTTTATGTTAAAAATTTTAACTTATATCTTCAAATTTTTGATTTAATGTAGCTCTTTACATTTCTTTGAGAAACTTCTTATGTTAAATGTTCTTTGTTTAATTAATTTCTGTTAGTTTTTATTCACACAGTCTTTTGCAATGGTAAGAAATAACATTTCATACCTTAAAAGCTAAAGTGCCTTTTTTAAGTGACCAAAAAGACCGAGGGGCAGTGGGAGGATTTCATAAGGAAAGATTTAAGGAAAACGGGAACTTCCTGTGAGGGTGTAAAGAGGAAGGCTTTGAATAGATTGGGATGGAGAAGGAGCATGCGTAGCTGTGATGGCCTCAAGTGGCTTGGCTCTGTGGTGAATTGTTGTAGAAGTAGTAGTTCAAACCTGTGAACTGTGGTATAAATTGAAACTTGATTGACTTGTGCTCTTTTTGTCCCAAATTTACCCTGCCTGCCTCTTATAATTTATAGGAGCGTCAATAGAAAGTAGATTTCCCCGCTCAGATTGCCAAAAATGCAATGGAAAATGCACATAAACGCTTGACTCAGAACAGGATTAGTGTTAGCATTCTAATTTGGAGGAGATAGTCTGCAAGTAAGAAGGAATATATTGCCGTAAGAAGTATAACACACTTTGTTTTTATTCATATGGCTTTCTTTCTATACCTACAATGTCTGTTTTTGTACTAGTTTACCTTAGCGCTTTCATTTGATCTCACAATTGCAAGATTATCAAATAGTTCATGGTAACGAAAAACAAGGAATGTGGATATCAATAGGTACATAAAAAGAACTGACTTTCATGATGACTTCAAATAATACGGCTTTGAAAATGGGTTTCACCAAATTTGACAAAAAATGGGTAAAAACTGAGCGGGAAACAAGCTTAAAAACATCTAGCACGAACCAACTTACCTTAGTTAAGTCTTAGTTAAGTCAACTTAACTTAGTTAAGTCTAGCCTCACTTAGAAGGTTTAGTTGTCTTTTGGATCAACAGATAGTTAATGCTTGGAATTTTACGGATGAAAAGTGTCTGTTTATTTATGTTTATATGTTTTTAAAGTTCAATGGCCCTCTCCATGCCCTGGCCCGCAGGGGAGACGCCGCGAAAAAAAACACACTCGAGAGGAAAGGTTTGGTTAATGCCAATGAAACAAAACAAAATTATGATGAAAATATAAAAGTTTAGAAACAAATCTGGGCTATATATTTGCACATAAAAGAGGGCACTAGTGCTTTTCATTTCTGTTATAATGAGCCCTCGCTCGAAGTTTTAGGTCCACTGGGTAGGTCGACGCAGATAAGTGAATGTTCTTAATACAGAATCACGTGCTTTCATTTATGCAAAGAAGTATATTAAGTAAATAACATAATTTATGCATATCTTTTTTATAGTACCAGGAGAACGATTTTTTTGGCTGTCACTAGGTTCGATGATAAAAAGAAACTCGGGACGTACGAGGACCATCGCAAGCGTTTCTCGTATTGCTTCTTCAAAGGACGGGAAGTCTGGCCGAATCGACTGGAAGAACGCCACCATCGTCTCGACTTCTCTTGGTTGAACGGGGCGTCGATACGCACGCGTCATGAATCTGGTCAACATTTCCCGCGCGTACTGGCCTTCTTCGTGCGTGTAACCGGCTCCCAGAAACGCCAGCAGCGCCAGCGCGGTCACGCCCGTATCGGAATCTTTTCCCGCATAGTCGCGGTCACAGTTTGTAACTTGCAGCCCCTCCCCCGAAAGACAAAGTTATCAAGTTTTCGACTAAGTTGAACAGAATGGCTACCTCAAAATTTTGATCTGGTGACTTTGGGGGAAAATGTGCGTGGGAGGAGGCCTAAGTGCCCTCCAATGTTTTTGGTCGCTTAAAAGGGGCACTCGAACTTTTAATTTTCGGTAGAATGAGCCCTCTCGTGACATTCTAGGACTACTAGGTCGATACGATCACCGCTGGAAAAAAAACAAACAAACAAAGAAACACGCATCCGTGATCTGTTTTCTGGCACTTCCAGAATCAGTGTCATATGGCAAATTTTTCTCATTAGGCATTTTTTTCAAAACTTGTTTTTCAACTCTTGGTAACTATGTTGTGTGTTTCGTTCTTCTTTCTCTCTCCCTCTTTCTAATGCAGGAATTGGAGTCAGTCCAAAAACGGCCAACTAGGATCTTCCTGAGTAATAGAGGCATATCCTACCACGATGCCCTAGCATCCCTTGAACTTCAAAGTTTGGAACTCCGTTTGGGTGACCTTATCCTGAGGTTTGGCAAAACGCTGCTGTTTTACCCAGCTCACCTTTACATTTGTCAAGTTTCTTCAATACCCTTTCTCACACTTTAAGTGAGCATTTTTTTAGTTTTCATAGAATCAAGTTTTAATTTGTTTATTTTTCCAAAGAAAGGGAGGGTATAGGGCTATTTATAAACCGTGAGAGTACTTCTAATTCTTTTGTCTAGTTTACTTGTCCTGTAAAAAGGAGTCCGAACTTAACATTGACGTGGTCTTAAGCATCCTCTTGAACAATAAATTTTCAAGTGAAGATTTTCGTTGATTAAAACACGAAAAATTCAAACATTTTCAGAAATGAAATGTTATAAGAAATGTCTGTCTGAGTTTCTTGTGTTCTGGCGAGTCAAAACAAAGATCCGAAGTTAAGAACTCGAAGTGTTCTTGTATTCTTGTGCCAATGGAGGATGTAAAGAAAAGAGGGAGGGCGCCTTCGGAACCAGATGCTTCTGATTTTGCCAGTCGCGCACCTCATGTTCGTCCGATGCATCTGGTGGAGGTAGTTGATGTCCCAGATGATAATGAAGAATCCCTCACAGAGATTTCGCAACAAGAGCAAAGGGAAATTAAGGAAGAACAGGACGAAGATGTTCTTGCTCTGGATCTCGAGAAGGAGGAATATTTCTGGTCTACGCTGTTATTATGAATATAAAGCATCACATTAAATCCCAAAATGGCCAGGATTTATTCCGTACAGGAGGTGGATTGCCCCTTTTTTATCCACACCTCCACCTCAAGGTCGTAGAAACTTTAGAGTCTGCTCGTTGGGTCAGAAACTGAGAGTTCTAGTCCTTTGCGTGGGGGGTGGAATTTTCAGGGGGGATCCTTGGAGGGCTATTTTTAGGGGTATTTTCAGCGAGGGGTATTTTCTGCAGGGATATTTTCTGCAGGGGGTGGGTTTTTTAAAGGGGGATTAATCCGTACAATTCGACGTGTCATGACAATGGTGTTAAGAGAACAAGTTTTGGATGACGAAGGTTTGCAGACACTCATGTGTGAAATCGAATCAATTGTAAATGGAAGGCCTTTAACAAGAGTCTCAGATGACCCAAGAGATGCAAATGCATTGCCTCCAAATCACCTGTTGATGTTGAAATCAAATGAGTCTTACCCACCAGGAATATTCTGCAAAAGAGACAGCGATTACAAAAGAAGATGGAGACAGGTACAGTTTTTGGCAGATCTCTTCTGGAAAAGATGGATTAGAGAATAAGGGATTACCGAAATAAATAGAAAAAAGACGCAAATGGTAGCACTGATTTGGAATTGAAGTGATATCTTAACCTATGTAATTAATAGCAGCAATAGAAAAGAAAGCAAAATTCAATCAGCATTAAAACAGAATGAATTACTTAAGAGTCCTTATGACATATTTTACCAATGGCTGAGAAGTCTATGTTTTTAAGGGCACGCGCTGTATAGTATCATAATGTACTGCCTACCACAATATGCCGAAGTAAGATGGATTCGCGCTACCCTGTCCAAACCCACAATCTTAAAAAGTTTTTTCGGTCCACGCCGGTGGCGGCGACGCTGCGGATGCGTTCGAGCGTGATGCCGCCCGAGGCCTCGAGGAGCGGTCTGTCGGGCCCCGCGGCCGCGGCCCGCTCGGCCGCCTCGCGCATCTCGTCGTCGCTCATGTTGTCGAGGAGCACCGAGTCCACGCCGGCCTCGAGCGCGACGTCGAGCTGGTCGAGGCTCTCCACCTCGACCTGGACCGGGACGCCGGGCGGCGCCTTCCGGACCGCGCGCTCGACGGCCGCGTCGAGGCCCCCGGCGGCGGCGATGTGGTTGTCCTTCACCAGCATGCTTTCTCTTTTAAGTTTCAACCAACTTACGTCATGCCACTTTCTTCCTATTGCTACCTGGGGACACGCTGAGTGGCCTGGGAGAGGCCCATAAAGAGCAGTAGACTCATAAAGTATTTTTTTTTCTTTGAATAGAGGAAATTACAAACATATTGATAACGTTGCTGTTAGCTTCTCTGTCTTTATGTTTATTATTCTCTCATTTTTTTTTCTGTTTGACTACGACTTTTACTAACATCTCCCTTTTCTGCAATCTCAAAGAATCACAGAGGCATATTTCCGGAGCACCTACGACACTATTAGTGGAAAAACTTTACGTTTAGTAGAGAGGAGAAGGGATTTGTGCAAGAATTATCTTAATGATAGATTATATGAAAACAAAAGGAAAGTAAAGAAAGTGGAGAAAGCGTTAAAACGTGAGCTCAGGAGGTGTGAAGTGGAGGCCATGGATAAAATTGCCGAAGATCTGGAAGAGGCAGCTAGACGGCATAATAGCAAAATATTGTACTGGCATGTTAATAAATTGAGAGGCAATAGTCAATCCAGACTTGTACCAGTTAACGCTAGGAAGGGGGCACAATCAGTGACAAGGAAAGAAATCGACCGGCAACTGGACCTCATGCTCTCTACCCGCGACGACGCCGAACGGCTGCGTATCGCCCGCAGCGTTACCCGCCACGCGCTGGATCAAGCGCCTTATCTGTGGTTGCCCACAGGCTACACGTATACCGCATGGTGGCCCTGGGTGAAAAACTATGGCGGCGAAACCCGCGCCGGCGCGGTACGGCCCGGGCCGGTGTATGCACGCATCTGACTCGACCAGGATATGAAACGCCGCATGAGATTTGCCGACTGACCACGACCAAGCTTGCCATTGAGGAGCTGGCTGTCACACATTTCTAAAATATTACTCGGATTTCTCGAGAAAAGATTTTGTGGGCAAAACTATAAGAAGTCTCCACTGCCATAGGTGCAAATAGACTGCATTAGAGGTTATTACGGTAAAGCTCTTCGGTAGGTCAGAGGGGTCAAGATTTCGGAACCTGAGCCTCATAGGAGTGTACTCTGATATTCATTTTAAAGGTAAAAGCTATCTTAAAAGATTTAATAATTTTTGTCTAATTTGTAATTCAGGCATTATTTACTTTAAAGTTTTTTAAGGATTTGGAAAAAATGTTCGATAAAAACTACCGACGATGATGTCGCCGCGGTCGACACGCACCCGCAGGCCGCTGCGCTTGCGCTCGACCTCCAGGGCGCTACGTTCGTTGATCTCGACCCGGGAACCATCCATGAGCTCGAGCACGGCACCGCTGTCCTTCGCCGTGCGGATCTCCTGGCGACCGTCGACCACGTCGCCCGGGTAGAGCGGATCGAGTTGCCCCTCGTGGAGCGCGAAGAGCTGCCCCTCGTGGCTCAACATCACCCCCTTCGGCATGCCGGTCGACCCGGATGTATAGAGGATCATCGCGGTTTCCTCGGGCACGGGTTTTTAGAGTTTCGGTGACTATTGAGCCGGGTCGCTCCTTACTAACGTTCGTTACCACGAACTGTTTGACAAAGTTGTTAAAGTAAAAAAGCTAGAAAGTGTTGTCTTTTTAATCTGTACAAGACTGTATTAATAAATGTTAGAGTATTATACACACAAGGGTATTAGAGATAAGAGTATTATATGTATAATCTGTGTTGAAATGCATAATTCGCATTAGAATCTTAAAAAGAATGGCTATTGCTCATTAAAGATTCTAAGCAACAAAAAGTGTCAAAAATTCTGTTGAGGCTTTTATAGGAAGAACAGCAGCAGGATGGCAAAGGCGATCTTGCCAAGGAGGGCGGGCGCCAGGGTTGCCGCCAGCGCCGCCACGCTGTTGTCGGAGACCACTTCGACCTCGACGGTTTCGCCGTTGTCTTCGGTCTTGGGGTCGAGGATCTCGGCAGTGGCCTTTGCGGCCTTGTCGACCGCGTCAAACAACCCGTCGCGGATCAGTTCATTCACCGCATCTATCGGATCCCTCTCGTCGCCGTGCATCCCGCACAGTACCAGCACGTGGAAGCGCGCATGTTGATCTCCCAGCACGAGCTGCGGGAAAAATCTTTACGTGCCAAGCATGCTAAACATCCAACAATTTATATTAAGCCTCAAAATTTGGGAGTATCTGTTTTAAAGTTTTCGAATTACTTTAATCTATTGTCAAAATATATTGAGATATTTGTGCAATTCCCATTTTTTTAGTTTTTTCTTTTTTTTAGTTTTTTAGCTTTTTTTAAGTTTTTTTTCTTTTTAGTTTTTTATCTTTTTTATTTTTTTACGTTTTTTCTTTTTTTTCTTTTTTTAATTTTATTTTTTTTACTTTTTTCTTTTTCTTTTTTTTTTTAGTTTTTTTCCCAAAAACCTTAATAACAATACCATTGAAAGATTTGGAATTATTTGTGACTAGAAGTTGTGTAGCTAGGAGGGGGACTGGGGTAAAAGCGCCCCTCCCAAAAAATAAAAACATATAAAGGTGCTTTATTTGATTAAATGACTATGATTTTCAAAAATGTTCTTCTTTCTTTCTTGTTCCATCCAAAAAAGTTTGACTATTTCACCAAATATTTGATATAGAAGAGGACAGAATTAGCTTAAACTTACGGAATTTCTCTGAAGTTTATTTCATTTGTTTCATTTTCCGAAAATTGGCGTAGCAAAATCTGTTTTTATGGGCAGGCCAGAGTAGTACAATCTGTTTTCAAGGGCAGGCCAAAGGGTTTTATTTAAATATTTTTTTCATCTACATAGATGTATGTATTTGTTTTTATATTTTATTAATACAAAACTCAATAGAAAAAAGGGTCTTTTCCTTGCCTTTTTGGCCTGGAGTTCCATCTTGGCAAAATGCGGTGTGACAATTAAAGTCGAAATAGTTATTTCAATGAGAAAGGCTGAAATTGACAAAACTATGACTCTGGAGTCATACTCCCTAAAAAACACTCAAAACGGAAGGTTCTTGTTGCAGCATGGAATTTATAGTTTGCTACCACACACTATTTGGTGTAATTAATTCTAAAATTGACAATCAGGTTTTAGAAATTCCATTCTCTTTGACGGTCATGCTAAATCAGTCTAGTTGTTTTTGACAATCCTATAACTAGATAAAAGAACTACCACAATTTACTTACGGGATGTATGAGTGGAGGAGATGGGGATCAAATGTGTCTAAGCAAGCCATATCCATGGCAATTATGGGGTAAATTGTAAAATGGACCAAACCGGAGGAGGGTTTGGGGTGTGGCTGATCATATCTGTACCTTTTCTAAAGCTGCACCGTTTGTCTCTTAAAACTGTGTCTACTGCATCTATCAGTCTAAAATGTATCACATTACCAAGTAATATGCTACCTCTGGAGAAGTAGCGAGGGCTTTTTGAATTCCTTGAGGCCCAACACTTTTCTATGGTTAATGGTTTAAGATTGGGAAAAAGTTCAACAGGGATTCCCTCAAGACGCAGGTGTTCTTAATTTCCTTCAAGATGCAGCTGTTTGTTACATAATACGGAGTGTTTACTAAAAGATGCAGGTGCTTGCTACATGGTTGGGAGTTACTAGGGGTAGATTGTCATTGGTGATAAATCGCCAGGTGTGGCAACCCTTAATGAAGGGAGATTTTTGGGGAACTAATTTTTTTTTAAGAAAAAATTTTGGGGAAGCTCCGAAAAATTTGGGAAGAGTAGAAGCACTGGTATTTCAGTTAAAATCTGCCCAAACTTTGCTAGATAATGTAAACTGCCAAGCAGCATTGCTACTATGATAAGCCTACCCCACTTTTTGCACGGCAGAGGGCAACTTGTGTTCTGACACCTTTGCCTTGAGCAATTTTTTTTTTATAAATGCAAATATTTCTCTTTGAGTGTCCCGGTCGTCATTTATATTCCCTGTGTCCCGGTGTTCCGGTCGTCATTTGTGTCCCGTTCTTTAATTTCTCTTCGAACACTCCCTGTGTCCCGGTCGTCATTTATATATCTTCCCTGTGCCCCCGGCGTCCCCGTTGTAGTTGAGTCCCTGTGTCCCGGTCGTCATTTATATTCCCTGTGTCCCGGTCGTGATTTGTGTCCCGGTGTCCCAGTCTGGAATTTCTCTTTGAGGTTCCCGGTCGTCATTTATATTCCCTGTGTCCCGGTCGTCATTTGTGTCCCCCAGCTCGTTGATGTTCACGTCCAGGTCTACATCGCACTTGATGGTGGTCAGCTCCCGGGACAAAGGCAGCTGGTCCAGGCTGTCCCGCAGGCTTTCACCCACTTTGCCTTTCACCTCGTCGGCACGGGCCATGACGTCGTCCAGCGAGCCAAATTCGTTCAGCCACTTGGCCGCGGTTTTCGGTCCGACCTTGGGCACGCCAGGGATGTTGTCCGAGGTGTCCCCCATGAGCGCTAGATAGTCGATGATCAGCTCCGGCGGCACGCCGAATTTTTCCACCACCCCGTCTTTGTCCATATATTCCAAGCCTACATCTATTATGTTAAGCCTAAATCTAGTTTGTCAATCCTATTCCTATTATCTAAATCTTAAATCTATTATGTTTTGCCTGAATCTACTATTTCAGACATAAGTCTAATGTCAGGATGTCAATATTGGTCTCACAATATTATTTATGTCTCAAAAATATTATTGTGTCAATATTTCATGTCTCACAATATTTCTTCCAAGAGATATGTTGTTTCACGACTGATCTAATTACTTAAAAGATGTGAAAGGTTTTGAATTTTTAAAATTTTTAAATACCATATTGCTTAAATCTGACCCCTTTTTTGAGAACGTGAACTTGTTCACGTTGCATTAAGTCAAACTGTTTTATACCTAGTAGTGTCCAATCGGCTGAATGGATAGGAGGTCAGAACGTATGACCACATTGCAGGACCGCGTCGTTGCCGTTACCAGTTTGCGCGACTTCTTCCGGGAGTCGATCAACTCTGCAATTGATAACCAGCACGTGGATATCGATCCACATACCAGCCACTACGTCGTTAACCTCCTCACGCTTTTTGCACGCTCCGAAGAATTCTACGACGACACGGACAATCCATGCGGCCGGAATCTTCCACGTCTAAAGAGGATCGGCAGGTCATGATTTTTAAGAGCGAACGGATCATTCCCGCAGCAAAAGTGAGGTTGTAAAGGGATCGCAAGAGAATATTCCAGAGGAACGAGTAGTGTTTGGAAAAAAAATAAAGGTTGCTTTTGTAAGTTTCAAGAATCACTTTTTGCCGGATTTCAGGTTGATGGGTGCTTTGACCGACCAGATGTTGCAGGCGGGTTTCGGGAAAATAGCAAATGCGCTTGCCCAGGTGACGGGCGCGCCGGCAATAGTCGTTTTCTTCGTTGTATATTCATGATATCATCGCGCGGAAGGAGGCCGTCCTGCATAGCTTCAAGTTGACCCAAGAGGGCTGTCAGCGGTGTGCGAAGTTCATGCGCCACATCACTGACCAGTTGCTGGCGTAGCGTTTCCGAACGCTCTAAGGACGCGGCCATCGTGTTGAATGCGGTGCCCAACTGTGCTACCTCATGGCTGCCTCGAATCGCGACGCGGCTTTTGAAGCGGCCGGATGCAAGATCTTGTGTAGCGCGTGCCAGTTGGCGCACCGGTGCTACAACGCCATGCGCGATCAGCGCGGAAATGAGCAGGGCCCTATTTCTCTTGTATAATATTTTAGAATAACAACATCATCTTATTTTTAGTGGAGAAGGATGATCTATCAGATAAGAATCTTTTATAGTGGCCGTTTCCATAAGTGTGCATCGTAATGAGGTTGTAATGTAAGTGTTGTTGTGACTGTCAATGGTACTTACACTGATTGTCAATCAAATGCGCAAAAATTTCAGTCTACATCTATAATCTTCATGTGTGAAAAAGACCCTGATTTGCCCTATTTCTCTTGTATAATATTTTAGAATAAGATCATCATCTTAGTTTTCGTGGATAATGCTTTCCTTCTGAGGCATAGTACTAAATAATTGTTACCAGTGGCTTCAGATGACAAACCTCTGATTGGTTGAATTTTTTTTAGTGCTGGAGCATACATTCGTGTTGGAAAAGGATAATCAGAACCACCGTCATGCCATTAAAATCATGGAAATTGAGGTAGGTGATCATCTTGAACGATTTTGCTTTCCCTCATTTCTTTGTTGGATTTTTTTCTTTACATTTTCACAATTCATTGCTGATATGATAGGAACTTGCATGTTTTTGTCGTCTTTAGCTGTTGACATAACCCTGAATCTATATCACAGGTACACTCTTTGGGCAAGATTGGATGTGCATAGTTTCTTTTGACTGAGTTTAACAGCCCCAAGTCTTACGCCCCCCTCAAATGTCTCTTGGATTTCCAATTATGACCCCTTCCGTTCCTGGGATCTTGTATTAGTGCCATTTCAACAACCTGGATACACTTAAACCCTTTTACTTTGGTTTAATAATGGCAATAGTAGTAGTTATCGTAGAGGTAGCAGTAGTAGCTTTAGTAGTAGTAGTAATAATAGTAGTAATAGCAGTAGTAGTAGTAGTAGAAGTAGTATTAGTACACTAAATAAAATGGCGTGGCTGCAGTACACCGCACGATGCTAAATAAGTTGCACTCAGAGATCTACACCATATTCCAGAGAGTAGGCAACCCCACACTAAAACCCATACGTTAGATAATTTTTTTTTTTTTTTTTTTGTATTCGGATGAACTTTCTGGAATTCTTTGCAAAAGAATTTTTGTACAGTTGTAAGTGTAGTATAATGAAATTGTAATCTTTGCATAAGCCTAATGACTACATAAATGCTTTATTTTGATTAGTCATAAGTGATTCTATTTTGTTCAAAGGGAGCCTCTACGTCAAACTAACCAACTCCACAGAAAATATTCATTCGATTGTGCATGATAACAATAGCAAGACGTGGAAGAGATCTATCTTGCATACATATAAAATTTTCGATATTCTAGCAGGCATTGATGACTGTCCAGGTTTCGTCTTTGAACACTGTGAGGTACCTTCTGGTATCCGTGGTATCGTAAAAAAAAGAAAGCTCTCCAGTCTTAATTGAAGTCATTTTGCAATACAATATTATCTTAGAATGATTCTAGAATTTTCCTGAGATAACACGAGGGTCTTCATTTGCCAAGTATTGACGATATGACTTGACTTGTGTTGTATTTTTTTTCCAAGTTATATTTTACAGATCTTGTTTTTTTTTTTTTTTTTTTTTTTTTTACAGAAGACTTTTTGTCCACGAAAGCTCAGGCTTAAATTATTAATGCTCTAGTTGCATAATCAATCAACAATAAAAAAAAAATAAAAAAATGAAGATACAGTTTGGTTTGATTATAATGTACAATACATATGAGCGAAGATTATTTGAACTCATTTTAGTATGAAATTGACAAAACTAAATTCAAATTAGATTTCATGTTTTTAAAATAGCTCTTAAAAGGGAATATGTCCACGCTACTACTAAAACTACTACCACTGAAACATTTACTACTACTATTATTAATACTACTACTACTGAGATTACAGCTACTACTACTCCTACTACTACTGCTACTGCTCCAACTACAACTTCTAATGTAACTACTTGTAAGGCTAAGCGTGCTAAGACGAACTATATAATTTCTTAGACAACACTGCTTTTCCATTTACAGAATTTAAGAGAGAAAAAATGGGTATAATATCAATAAAAAGTAGAACAAAAAAAACTTTAGAAAATAAAAAACTACTAAGACTAGTGATACAAATTATATGTTCTTTCCTTTTAAATATTAGTTGATAAACTAATAGCAGGCTGAGTGAAAAGAGGAGGGTATCATGAGGTAACAAAAATCTTGTACTCAAGTTTTTTTTTCCAGCTGTGTTTAAGCCTACTTGTCTTTCATGTCTTCCAAGTTTATTAGGAAAGATAATGAACAACTGCAAATTTTGTTGTATCCTGGTTAACTAAAGAAGACATGTTTTGCAGAAGGATAAACTAATAGTATGGGATTTTGATGGCGAGTTTTCTTTGTACTGCAAAATATGCAGGAAAAAATAAACTTGATTGGTCCCACCTCACCATATATACGACGTATTTTTGATGGAATACCTTCAATTAGGTATTTTATTTTTCAAGACCATACTGCCTTTCTATGACGAACAAATAAACGTTCAAACGGAGACAAGTCCCTGTATTAAACAGTGAAAACAGATACAAAAGTTTTGGAAGTTTTTTGCCCAAAAATTATTTTGGGAAAAATTGGCTTAGAACGCACTTCTTTTATTTCGCCTCTCATAAATCTTATTAAAATTTATTTTTTTCTTGGCCTTATCCACTCCTTTCTCCCCACCAGATTTTTTTTGTTTAGGGTAAAGAATTACAGCGAGACAAAATTACCTCGTTTTTGGACCGAATCAAGAATTAGTTCGTTTTGCATTGAATCAGGACTTTGGTCGTTTTTACACTGAGCCCACAGGCTTTTACAATAACGCACGGCTTGCCTTTTTTGTATTAAATAAAAAAAAAACGTTTTTTTAACTGAACGTAAGAAGCGACATTAAAACTTACAAAGAACAGAAATTACTCCGTATATGGAAGGGGCTGTTCCCTTCTCAACGCCCCGCTCGTTAAGCTAAAGTTTGACTCTTTCGCTGTTTCAGTTCAGTTTCATAAAATATTTTTGCGCAGTCTTCAGTGGAATTTTGTTTTTTCTTCAACCAGGGCACTTAATACCTCTCTGTGAAGACGTGCAATATCCTAAATTGCATTTACAGTGCGTCTAGACGAAATGATTGCTGCCCATTACTTCTCGACTAGGTTTTTGTTAAACTGAGAGGAAAGGAATTTCCGCTGTATGAACTGAATTAAAAAACAACAATATCTTAAAATGGCTATTACTAAAACAGGAAACAGGAGCATATCACCAGATTTGTTGCACCCTTGTGTCTACAGTTCGAAAAAGTTTGATATATATTAATTTGATCGATAAATATGGCATAAATTTGAGTTTCCCTCCCGTGATTCCATAATTGCGACAATAGGGCAACCGTATGATAACACTCATCATGCTTAGCTGCATCGACATTTTGGATTTTTCTAGGCTACATTTTGTTGAAGGTGGTAAATGAAATAGTAACAAAGCCGCATTTGAATTAATATCTCTGTCAACATGACACGGAATTTTGATCCTTTATTTAATTCTTGTTGGCTTAAAGGGCGTTGAAACGATGCAAGTTATAAGTAAGGAAATCCCCCCCCCCCACTCCGAAAAAGAAACTGCTGTGTACGTTCTTGTCCTTCCTTGCTTTAAAATCTTTTCATCCCGTAAACCACCACTGGGACGGGGGGGGGGGTCATCAGATTGTTTAGGGTTAAATAATTACAGGATTTATGGAGAGAGATATTGGCTTCTAGGGAATCAAGCAGTTAGTCGGACATATTCAAAATCAGAAAAAGAGAATAAAATGTGATGATATGTTTTCTTCCAGTAGGAGAGAACATCTTACCTCCAATCCTCCTGGTCGCGGCTATGTGTTAAGTCTTTGTCTAAATTTTTTTTTATCAAGTCGCAATCTTTGGGACTTTTTTTGCAGTAGTTAGGGAATAAAGGTTCGTATATCAATATATTAGGTGAGAGTGTATTAGAATATTAAGCGAGGGTATTCTCTTCAAATTTGCCTGAAAATGAAGAGTTTGAACGACATAGACTATTACAGTTTTTTTATCAACACAAATAGTCCCCCCTCATCCAAATTTATGTGCCCCCCCCTCCAAATAACAATACATTCCTGTGTAGGCTATGTACTTATCATGAGGTGTGTTGAATAGCAGCTTAACTTAAGATACTACTACTGAGACAATTACCACTACAACTGCTACCAGTGCTGCTACTATGGTGGCTAACCCCCCAGAGAATACCACCCCCATTCAGCTAGTTGGTCTCTAATCCTTTAGGATTTGAAAAAAGGACTATAACTCCCAATTTCTGATCTATTGAGCGAACTCCGAAATTTCTGCGACTATGAGGTGGAGGTGTGGATGATGAAGGGATATTCCCCTCCTATACGGAATAAATTATGTTCATTTTGGGGTTTAATGTTACTTTTTACTTTCATAATAATAGCATAGACTAGAAATATTAGGAAACTAACTTTCTGGTTCCAGTGCTTTGGCGAGTTCGGTGCTTCTGGACGTGCTAGGACGATGAAAATTGGTAGGCGTATTAGGGACCTACACAAATTGACATGATAGCAGTCGTTTCTCCGATTCAACCATCTGGGGGGCTAAAGGCTCTTGGCTCTTTCGACCTAGTCACAAGTGACATATGAGCTCTTGGCTCTTGTTTATAACAAGTGCGACCAAAAAAATCTTCTCAAAAATCAAAAATCGAAGTTTCCAAAAAGAGCCAAAAAAAGTTCTTACTTATGAAGTTTTGAACGAAGAAAACTGAATGGGATGAACATAGCAGATATATGCACATGCAGCTGAAAATGTGCCGCCTGCACAATTTTGAGGCACTGCTAAACGGAACAATATTTGACAGAGTAGCTGTAAAAGAGCCGCACAAGACCAGTTTGTCTAAAGGATTGTTTTCTATTGAACTTAGAAAGCAAACTGGGTTACCACCCCACATCATTTTCATCGTTTAAGTACATAAAAAGAAAAAAGTTCAGAGGTCAGATTTTCTTCTTTTTTTATAATCTGTTTATTCTCTATTTTATAAACTGAATTGTTTGAATTGTGGAATGGGTTTTTTCTAAAGTTGCATCTCATTTTATTCGTGAAATGGCAAAAAAAAAATGTTTTTCTACATTTGCACAAGCTTGATCTGAGCTTTCATCTGAGTCGTCAAACTGGAGCCCTCTCGAAAGCAATCGACAGAGGAAGTAGAGGAATAAATTTCATATTGAGTGCTCTAGTCTTCAATATTGCACCTACCATTTTTGAAGTTTCTCTAGTCGGTGCGATATTGGTGAGTCTTTATCTATACTCATGATTCCCAACGCTGCACCGGTCCCCTTCGACTGACTTCACCATCAAGATGATCAGATACATGGGCAGAATGTCGAATAGGTTTGGGACATAGGTCAGCGTGAACAGCCCTGCCAAACACGAGGCCGTCTCGGTGGTGATGAATTTCTGCAGGTTTAAGCTGGAAATATTGGATATCCCGGTGCCAAGGATCAAATCAGCACCGGCCAGCATGGCAGCGGCCGCGAAGAACAAACCGATGTGTGCCCAATAGACTTGCCAGCTGCGGTGGGCAATCCGGGCCGTTCCCATAAGGAACCCGCGCTTTTCAAACACGCTCGCAAAGGCAATCGCCGAGGCCGATGTCCTCCCAATCAAAATGGACTATCGCGATACCTAAAAATGCTTTTAACTCTTCAACTCTTTTTTCATTGAATGGCTCAAGTTTTTTAATCTCACGTCTAATATCTTGTTCTCCCAGGTGTAAATCGGGACTCCATTCTTTGATCACAAGCCCGGGAATCCAGCGTTTTAGCTCCGTTACAGATTTTGCTTTGCTCCTGCTTTTGCCGTTTTTCTTTTCCTTACCAGCAAGCTCCAGCATTTTTTTTGCCCGCCATTCTATGGCAAGCCGTTTGGCTTCTTCCTCGGAACGATTTGTAAATGGGTATTTTCTATTGCACAGCGACAATAAAAGGTATTTTTCAAGAGCTAGATCCCCCCCCCTTCCTTCTTCCTTTTTTTTCCTTTTATCCTTCTCTTTCTTTATTTTCGAAAAAATAAGCAAAAAGAAAAATGTGACCTTGTAATCATTTTCATAGTGGTTTCTGCAAGTTTTGCAAACAATGCAAGTTTCTACATATTTGTCGTCATGTTATTTCAGGAATCAGTGCGTCTGATAAGCGTATTTTTGGTCATGTCGACCTGTGTTCAGTTTTATCTTATATTGATAATTCGCTAGGTGTATCTAAAAAGGCTGATGGTTTTAAGGTGAAACTTCTGGGAATTCTGTAGAGGGTGTTAAACAAAATCTAAAAATATCACGTGCGTCCTGTTTATAAAAAACTCATACCTGCAATATCACAAGAACAACCGTAGGTGTTAAGTTAGTTGTAATGATATTGCAGATCTGATGAGAGCCTAATCTACATAAGTCAGCCGGAACTCCAATGGATCCCAGAGAGCATCGAATTAACAATAAATCTCCCGGAATTGCACGAAAATTCTTAATTTACATAAATCATCCGGAACTCATTTCCGCGTTCACGTCGATCGTATTACCAATTTTTACGAATCTTTGGGTAACGACGCCATCAATCGGAGAACGAATTTCAGTGTATCCATACTCCAGTTGTGACAGGTCAAAGGTGGCCTGCAGTGCTTCCATCTCGTAGAGGATTTTTTCAAAGTCACCAACGCTGATAAGTCCTTTGGACTGGAGATCCTGGTTGCGCTGGAAGTCTCGCTCCAGTTTCCGCAGATTCGCTTCAGCTTGCTGTGATTCGAGCCTTAATCGATCGCCGTCAAGTCGCGCCAACACCTGGCCTTTTGAGTTTGCAATCTTCTCCAGAATAATCTTATTTCACCTTCTAAATATTCACTGTAACTATCCATAGTTCCAAAATCCAAAATTTAACATACAAAAGACCTGACTTATTACTATTGCTTCTATTTGTAACTTTATTATGATAACGCATATTTCTGTTGTTGCCATAGTTTTCTGAACTTGAACATCCTCATTCTACATTAATTAAATGCAATTAGATTCACCAATTTCAATAGTTTTTAAATAATATATCGTTTCAGAAATCTCCTCTCAACCTTTACGGGAAGGAACACTTGCCTTTAAGTTGGCCCGGCCGAGTGGGCCGGTGAGGATGCCAAACGGCTGATCAGTGCGGCGCTGGAGAAAGGCTGAAGCCGGCAGGTTTTTCGAACTGCTTCCTGCCATTTTGGCAAAACGCGCGCACGTCAACTGGAACGCAACACGTTCCGTGTGACATCCGGATTAACATAAGCTCCGCAAGGCGAACTTCTTTGGCGTAGCCGGCCTACCGCGTCGGAACCGGTTCCTCACCGCGATAATCATAAAATCCACGTCCGGCTTTGCGCCCTAGCCAGCCGGCCTCGACATATTTCACCAGTAGCGTGATGATGAATGCATTTGTTTTTTTTTTATTGCTTGGGCCTGTTTTCCTCGTGAGAATGGCTTTGTTGGCGGGAAATTACTAGGTGGGCGGGAAAAGAAGGCAACTCAAGTTCTCCTAACCTTGGCACGACCCACCGTCATTACTTTACCCAAGACATCATAATACTGTTGCTAGTATCACGAGGATCTTTCTGATTGTGGATGATGCTGATTTTGAAAAATCTGCAACGTCAACAAATGATGATGCTACTACTACTACTGCGACCAATCGTACGATTCTTTGATTCTTTTTTCGAGGCGGGTCGAACAGCTGGTCTCATTGATCCCGGACATGGAGACGCTCAAGGAGGCTGTCGATCACAACACCCGCGTTACGGCCGAGTTGGCCATTGCTATGACGCGCATGTGGGAGCTGGAAGCCATCCAGACTGTCGGCGCGGGACAAACCGGCGTGGTCGATGCCGCCACGCTGGCCGAAGAGCGCCGCTACATGGACTTCACCCTGCCAGAGCTGCGCGCGGACTGATCCATGAGCAGCGAGGCAGAATCCATCGAAGAAGAGCTCGTCTACGGCGCACGACGACGCGAGCTCATGTCGATACGGCCCGTATCGTATCTAGGTCAACCCCGCCGGACCGGTTTCCGTCAGTCCCCGACCGTGGAGCCCCCTTCTAGCTCGGCGAGCTTCCGGCGCGCCGCCTCGAACTCCGGATCCAGGGCGAGCGCCCTGCGGTAGGCCGCCAGCGCGCCGTCCCGATCCCCCACCGCCATCAGGCCGTCCGCGAGGCTGTCGTGGCAGTTGGCGGACTCCGGGAAGCGCTCGAGGTTGACCCGGAAGATCTCCACGGCCTCCGCGGCCATTCCCCGGCCGAGGATCTCGTAGCCCATCAGGTTGAGTTGAAATTTTGAATATTAAATTCCAATTTTCTTTATCATTAGACAATATTTTCAAAACATTCCAAGTACTTGGAATATTCTCCGTCGATAAGTCAATTGCTCTGATCAGCTCCCCTAAACTAGAAAATTTGGGCGAAATCAACTGTGTAATTTTCCATGTTCTGAGGGTTTTAAACTTAACTTTTTAGTTAATGCAATGTTATTAGAACTAAAAATGGTCAAGGTAACTAATAGTCAAGTCCAGAACACAATGGTAATCTTTAGAAAACATTTCAGACAGATTCATCCCTCATTCTTATTCTCCTGTAACCATTCTCATGATTTTATTATGCTCATGTATCTCACTATTCTCATGATATCATTCATACTACTCACTTTTCTTTCGTTCGCCAGAAATGTTTAAAGAAAAAAAACACGTAATAAAAAATCCAATTACTAAAATTAGTAATAACTTCCACTTCGGCACACACTTTTTTTTCTTTTTTTTTTATTAAAATACTTTTTTGCCCAGATAAATTCTTCTATCATGCAAGCACACGAATGAAGGAGTAAAATTCTAGATCTTTTTAGGCTTCTTAACCGGAAAATACTGTTCCGCTATATAAAAAAAAAACCTTATAGGAAGTATTGAAAAAAAAAATTCGAGCTGAAAACGTTGACAGAGTCCTAAAAAGGAAATTATCAAAATTCTAGGCATCTGAACAAAGCATTAGGTTTTCATTCAAATTTGGCACTGAACATCGACGTTAGATGGTAGATAATGTTTTTATTTCAGAATCTTGACACTGCTTCTATATCATGTTTCAAATCCCAGGTGAACAGCGAAAACCTGGTATTAGTTGTCATGTTGAATCATTGTTAGTGTTTATTTGTCGTTTGTCCTTGTGTATTTCAATCTCTGGTTTACAATTATATGATTTATAAAGTTAGCTGTCTTACCGTTATGTGAATAACATGGTAGCTTATGGGCCATTTTATGAGCAAACAGTGTATTGGTCAAAACTAGACTGTTATAACAACCTTTTCCAACTCCAGATTTACCTAAGCTAGGATATATCCCTATTTCTACCGATCTGAGCATCAAGATCCCCTAATAAAAATACCATACTTTTACCTGTGGCCCAGTCTATTCCTATAGCTGTAAGTAAAATTCATCTGATTCGCTACTATCTCCATCAGTCGGTTTCACGTTTCCTTCCATTATAATCATTTATTAAATCAATTAAAATGATATTTTATCCATATTTCATTCCAAATCATTAAGGTGAATCTAGCTTTTATCTAGTCAAGACTAAAGAAATGGATTTGAACAAAGAACCTATGACAAATGGATGAATTAAATTATTGAAGAAATATAATTTAGGGTTGTGTTTGGGACCAACAGGGGGAAGGATGAATTGTCAAAAAAGCATAAATGATGTTTGCAAATAAAAAATAAGGAATCTAATGGTACAAGTTTTACCTGTTTGTATGCTTTGTTCATAAGTTGAGATGGGACCAAAATCATAAGACAAAAAGCCGCCAATAGTCTTTTATTAAGCAGTTTTGTTATTGTCTTATATAATGTAATTTCTTAGTGACTAATCATGTGCCTGTATGATGCTAGTGCCATGGGTTTCTAGTCACGTGAAATCTAGTATCCTCAAAACCGGAACTGACCTTACTGAAAGGTCCACAGCTAACTGCTTTACAAAAAAACAGTAAATGACTTTGCCTTGCATAACTACGCTTTCACAAGCTACAAACTGTCACTAGGTCTAACTTGCCACAAAATTTATGTCTATCGGTCTGCATTTCAACCTGGATTATCAAGGCAGGATCAATGCGACGGGTCCGACGGTGCTTCATCCGAGCCCCCACGACCCTCTCGACGTGCTGCAACGCTCATCGATTGGCTAGATCGATCCAGCTACTTGGGGTTGCTCACGATCCGCATTAATTTCCTGCGGGTAGTCACGTAGGTAGCGGGAGAGAAATCCTCCCGGTGTAGCATGTGAGCGGTACCAAAACCTAAGGCCCGATCGCTTTGCAAGACCAACACCAATCGATCTGAGAACCACACTCGTGCGACCGAACTTAGTTCGTTATGGTTACAAATTATCACCTCATGAAGAAGGAGATTTGAATGATAGATAGATAGAAGAATGGATTCTTCGCGATTTTATGTTTTAAGGATGGATTTACATGGCAAGAAAAAGTCCGTCAAGTTTTAAGTGCCAGAGAGAGCGGATGGAGTTTCTATCATGTTACAAGTACAAGTAAATTAGTATGATCAAGGTTGGCTGAGAGAGAAGCCCACATACTCTACTTAAGATCCTCTGATCAGACAAATTAAGAATCCTCACATGAGTCTAATCAAACCAAGGCTCAGTTTCAGGTTCATGCCTGCCATATTGAAGATGAAGTAAGGAAATTCATGCCGGTCATGGGAATTGAGGCGAACGGGAAAAAGATCAAAATAACCTGGTTCTCGAAATCGAAATTAGAGGCAATTCACAAAAGGATCGTGCCACCGGAAATATATGGTGAAATCAGGCGAAAGCTCTTATGAGTTACTTATAAATAAGGTTGAACATAAATGGAAGCCCAACTCAATAAAATTATTCAATACGCTTATCAAAACGCACCGGCGTTTCGCAAGCGGTTGGATGAATTGAATTTACAACCGGAAGATATTTTTTCATTGACACCTTTGAATTCATGCTAGTTTCTGTTCAACTAAAACTTCCCTTCTCATGTAGTTTTATTTCTGCTTTTTTTAAACGCTTTTAACTGTTCGATTGTTTATTGAAATAGTTCAAAGTCTGTAGAAGCATGTGATTTTGCGACAAGCGATATTTTCAATTTATGTTTTAATCTGAAAAACAAATACAAAGGAAATTTTAAAAATCTAATCAATTTAGATGGATAAGACCGAATCTAAGCTATCAAACGATAGCAAATATTGCCGTATATTATGTTGAAACATTTAAACTGTTAACATTTTTCTAGCAGTAATTTGGCGTCATGATTTTACGCTTACAATCACATATTTTCAACATAGCTCAAGGAATATTATTTTACAAGAAGAATTTTGTAATTACCGTGGAATTCTCACTAGCTGTGAAAAATATCTTGAGGATTTTCATAATATTGTTAATGTAGGCCTGGCAGCAAGGCCATATCTAGGAATTTTGTTGGGGAAAGGGGGTACAAAACACTTTATAAAGAAAACATTATAAATCCGAAAGACCTATTTTCGAGTTGGACAAAATTTTGGGAGAGGAGAGGAGTGGCCTAACATTCAGTTAAAAAAGCAAGTTGTTTGTTTTTTTTATTTAATCCTGCAATAAACTAGTATTAGTAGCAAAAAAAAGAAGGACAGGAGAGGAGAGGACAAAATCACAAGGATGATTCTCAACACAATTAGAGATACTGTATGTTTAACGAGAAGGGTGGTTATAATGATTTATTTTTTTTTTAAATTGTGTATTATAGGAGGTGGTGCGAAAAAGGGGCTGGTGACTTTCTTTCAAGTGAAACCATTTTTGCTATTTACAACCATTGAATTTATGTTTTACTCTTAGTGTTTTGATTGCCTCAAAATATCTAACAACAAGTCTACAACAGCTTTCATTGGGCTAGAAGAATTCAAAGCGATTATAACAGAGCCCTACGTTGTTAGTTTATAAGTTGTTCAAATTGTCCCTTAGCAGATGATGATTTTGTTTGATCGATTAAGACGTCACATCAACATTGCGTTTGCAAAGGATCTCGGTTAAGATTTCCGAAGAACCTTTTCTACAGTATTTTTCATTGTCTTTTGTATCTCTTGCAAAATTTCTCAAAATTTTGCATTTTTAAATAATCTTCTGAAAGCGTTTCAAAGTTTACTTCCAATTTCCACTCGGAGGAGGACCAGCCGAAGCTCCTATGAGTACCTCTTCTAGACGAAGCTGCATGTTGAAAAAAAAACAATGCATGGAAGCCACTCTGCTCTAGCGCCGCCTATGACGAGAAAACTATTTAAGTTTGGTATTACATGTGATACTATTCTCTACTTCAGTCCCAAACACATAGAATAAAATCACTAAATCAACCAAATCACAAACAGAAATGACCTGTAGAAATAGATGTGACCTGTTTGAGTCGTGAGAAAACGTTTCATTTTGTATCTGTAAATTTTCATTGGTGTCGAAGACCACAGCTCGGGAACCTCTCCCGTACTGGATTTCCAGAACGACCAGGCGCCGGCGATCGTGCGATAGGGCCAGCCGACACCAGGCCACGAGGTCCCTCCCCTTGGTATAGGTCCGCAGGAGGTTCCCGGTCAGGGAGGTGGCCTGAACGGCATAGCTCTCCCCGTCTTCGGAGGCAGCATCGACGGTGAGTAGGGCTCCGCGGGCGTCGAAGCCGATTCCGCTACCGACGTGCAGACGATTTCGAACCTCGAACAACCGCCCGGGCTTCTCCACGGACCATAGGACGCACGCGAAAACCAGCGCCCGTCGATCAATCGACGAGAACGCTGCCCGCCGTCTTCGTGATCGACTGCGAGCACGCCCTCTGCCTTTCCGTAGCCGACGGCCGACTGAATCTCTTCCCAGCCCAGATCTCGGACTCCAGCAACGATCTCCCAGTTGAAGTGCCGCTCCTCGCCAGGCGCCTCGTAGACGACGACTCGATCGGAGCCGAGTGACTTGGCCTGCTCGATCGCGGCTTCCTGGCTCCCGTCGATCACCGCGGGCGGTAACACGCCCAGGGTCGTCGCCCACATGACGCCTTGCCAGAATTCTAGATGAATTGGAGATCAACACTGTCTGCCGATTATGCGACAAATTTGGAGAGATATACCCGGTGTTATTCCATGGACACACGATAACGAGAAAAATGCACAACCTAACCCATAAAGTTCCGAGATTCGTGATGCGATGGAAAAGTCTTGGCATCTTTGCTGAGCAAGCTGGGGAATCTGTGCACAATGCTTTTAATCAGGAGGGGAGAACGCTTGCTTGCTTGAAATCTAGCCCTCAGAAGATTCTTCTGCTGATGCAGGCACAGGAACGACGAATTAGTGCTCAGCTTTCTTAACATTAATTTTCAAACCTATTCTATTGCCTTTCCTGTGCTCCTTAAGCCCAGGTCCATCAAAACGATCCGTATAAAGGGGCATAGAACACAATCCTGCCTTACTTCTGATTTAACACAAAACCAACTGCTAGCCTCATTTTCTGCCTTAAACGCAGCAGTGTTATTTTCTTACATAGCACTATTCACTGTATAATGTATTTTTCTGGTATACCATACAAGGATAAGACCTTTGCTAAAGCTCCTCTATCAACAGAATCGAACGCTTGCTCATAATCTGTAAAATCGAGGACCTGTAGTATGTGCTAGCCATCCCTAAATCCGGTAATTAATAAATTAATAACATTAGTGGTATGCATTCGACTTATTGACGGCATCATATATAAAAGAAAGGTAAATACAATTAACATATTACAACTAAACAACATAAAAAAGCTCTAAAATATCAAAAACTTCCGTCAACAACAAAAGAATTGGCAATGCTGCTTGCACAGCTTCCGCGTGGTAGGTGTCACTAATTGACGACGCCCTATGCAACAAAAAAGTAAACAAAATTAACGTATCATAAACAAATACAAAAAAAGTTCTAATCGGGGGGGGTGTCTTATTAGTCTCTGATTACCCTTGACTCTCAGTAAGGGCACGGGAACATTCAGTTTCCAATCAAATGAACGCCCCAAAAGCTTACGCAACCACCACTTCCATGTGAAGTGTCTCTGGGGACACATAAATTCAAAAAATGAATGGAAACTTGTGTTCTTACCCCCGGTGTCGTTTGGACGGGAGAGGGTTAAGGAGGGGTCACTCCCAAATATATGGATAAAAACTAAATTTTTTTAACTAACTTTAAAAAGTTATTAGTTTAAAGTTTAAATTCGCTTTATACTTCGTCAAATGCCCAGCCGAAGGCTGTACTGGCGATCTTGCTCAACGTCGGACAAAAAAAGGCCGGACCTTTTATTCCTGCAGTACCTACCCGAAATGCACCTTCGCGATTTGGAACAAACCCATCAACCGCGCTTGCCCAAAATGCCAGGCCCCATTCCTCATCGAAAAGTACAGCAAGCAGGCTGGAAAGAGCATTGAATGTTATCAGGAGAGTTGCGATTTTCAGGAGGCAGGATAGTAGGGAAGACGTATCTCGTATTTTGTATTTCGTTTTTTAACGAGATACGAAATACGACTTTTTCTTTCGATCGACGCGACTTGTTGAAGCGCGACGATATCGAACTTGCGTACCACCCGAGCGACATTGCGACGCGCTTCATCGCTGGCAAGCTTGGTCGGTCCGAACCCATCCAGCGCCCAGGATGCAATGCGGATGTGTTTGTAAGCTCGCACGTCGACCGGTTGCGGAGGCGGCACGTCGCGACTGGGCTGCTGGGCCAATCCGAACGGATTCTCGATCTTGGCGTCACCGGCAGAAACCGGCGTGGTCGTCAGCGTTTCGGATGAATCAAACGAATTGGCGTCATCTCGATAGGAGTTGCCACTTTAATACCGCTAGTTGACCTTTTAGGGTACGTTCTTGTACTTTGAGCTCTTTATATTTACGTGCTGAGTCTGCCTGTTTTGCTAACCTATCTAGCTGAGACTGGAGCTCCTGACGCATATCTAACAGACGTTCTAAGTTATCACGCGTGCTTTTGATACGTGTCTGAGTTTCTTTTCTTCGCTCTTTATACTTGGATACCCCAGCGGCCTCTTCTAAAAATACCCTTAGTTCATGTGGTTTGCTTTCAATTAGCCGTGAGATCATCCCCTGCTCAATTATGGCGTAGCTTGTCTGATGCTCAGATCATTGCCAGTGGAGAGTTAGAACATAGCGGTTTAATCGGAGAGCTAACTGAGAAAGCGGCATCACGTAGTGTTGCGTTACTATTGCCAGCCTCAAGCGTGCAGTTAAAGCAGGTTGAGTTGCCAACGAAGTGGAGCCGTAAATTAGAGCGAGCTCTTCCTTTCATGTTGGAAGAGCAAGTTGCTTCTGACATTGATGATCTCTTTATTGCCATTGGTAACCCAGTTTCATTTGATGATAAGCATTTTTTGAATATTGCTATTTGTGACTTACAGTGGCTCACTTACCAGAGTTTAACAAAGCCCCAGAGGTGACACGGGCGAGAATGTACTTAGATGTAGTTGAAGAGGTTATGCAAAATACTAGTAAAATTTTAGTAGACTTAGATAAAGGTAATAACTTAGTTTATTTACCTCTGGATCGGATGATGGATCGTAAAACTACTGATGTAGCTAAGACTGAAAGTACCAATGTTTACGAAAACCTTAAAAATACCTATGAAACTATAAATCGAGAAAATCAAAGGAGGAAAGGCTAATGTCCAAGTTCACTAATATATTAGCAGTTATAACGTTGCTTTCCCATCATAATCTGTAAAGAATAATACAAATTATTTTGTAAAAAGGCAAAAGTTTATTATTTGTCTAATATGATTCAGAAGGACTAAAATTATTGAATGGCTACAAAAACAAATTTTAAAAGGCTTAAATAAGCACTAAAAAATAAAGCCAGATTTGAGTCTACAAATTTTTTTTTCTTATTTGAAAGATGTAAATAAAACAGACCATTCTCTTCAGGAGTTGTTGAGATTATAAATGGAATAACGTAGTGTTCATATTACCCCCCCCTCCCCTTGCTAGCCCTAAAAGCAGTTGCTCTGGCTTTTTTTGTGCACCGGAGGCAATTTCTTCTAACGATAACTCTAATTTGACTTGTAGATCGCTTCCCTTTTGCTGTCGTCCTCGGCGAGAGCGGCCGCCACCGCCAAACAAATCACCAAAGCCAAACCCGAAACCTTCTTCCATAAAGGTATGTAGTGCATCCGACAGGTCAAAATGTTCAAAGCCGAATCCGCCGCTGCCGCTGCCAACGCCTTCGTGGCCGAAACGGTCGTAGCGCTGGCGTTTTTGAGTATCGCTCAAAACTTCATAAGCTTCGGCAACTTCTTTAAAATTTTCGATCGGGCAGTTCAGACCCTTGGTATCCAATGAGACGTCAGCCATCTTACAGTCCTTCTCCATGACGCGATTTCCGCCGTTTGTGGCGTTCATATCATAATATTCGCATTTGTCGATGCGATCGTAAAGAGGTTGGAGCGGAACTTTTAGCGGAGACCCGGGTCGACAGGGAGCGGAATCCGGTCGCAAGGCAACCAATTGCCTAAGGTGAAAGCACTCGATGGCGGATTGAACCTTTGCGGAGTTCAGAGCGACAGAGAACTGAAGACATGCGGATGCGTGGGAGGTCCTGTTGTCGTGTTGCGCGGCCGCAAATCGCCCAACACCAGGCAGCGCCGCCGCTTGAGCAGCTGTTTGGCCAAGGCGTCGATGGGTTTTTTGAGATCGGGGAAAGCCTGGGCGATCGAGCCGTAGAGTGGTTCGATGCGCAACTGCTGGAAGGGCTTGGTATCCTTGAATATGGTTTTGACCTCGCGCGTCTCGTAGGTCTGGTTGTGCACCTGCGCCAACAGGTCGCCGCACTGGACGGCGATCTGCAGGTCGATGCGGCCGTTGAACAGGTCGGTGTCCCACAGCGCGGCGTCGGCCGGCGGGGCGTTTTATTTATATGGAAAACTTGAGTAGGTTCAAAACTAAATCAAGGAATACTATGTATGTCAGATTTTTAAAAGATCGTACATTGTTGAAAATTGTTTAAAAATCCTGTCCAATACATAAATTGTTAGCCAAAATATGGATTCTTACAGGAAAAAACAAAAAGATTTAAAATATTTCTGAAGAATATTTCAATCCAAAACAAACTGAAATTAATTAGTAAAATTTATAAAAAAAAATTTCCAAGAAAAGTAGTTTAATGAAAATTGCACCATCAGATTCCGCGTATTAGGAAACACTCCGGGCAGCACCTCCTCCTGCGCGAGGAGACGCCGAATCTGATCCGCCTCCACCGCTGGACACCGGATCAACAGCGCCTGGAGACCCTGGTCGAGACATCCCGCGCCGACAATGACCGCTTCGTCTACCAGTTCCCGGGACGGATCGTGTTTCCGGCCGGCTCGAACCGAGGGGATCAGTTCTGGGTCTCCGACGGCAGTGTCGGCGGTACACGCCGTCTCACCGATTTCCAGACGAGCCCGTTCAGCGCGGGCTTCGCGTTCACCGTCGTCCCCCTGAAAGCCGGTGTGCTGATCGGGGAATGTATTTGTTCGCCGACTATGTGACGGGATTCGTCTGGGG
This sequence comes from Alatinidae sp. Z8VKAUB7J3, assembly GCA_010016025.2. NCBI lineage: Eukaryota > Metazoa > Cnidaria > Cubozoa > Carybdeida > Alatinidae > Alatinidae sp. Z8VKAUB7J3. The sequence continues at coordinate 88,590,354 of JAAAKM020721499.1, forward strand.
ACTCAAATATGATTTCGATCAGAAGAAAGTCGCTCGCCATGTCGTCATCCAGGGCGTGCACAAAAACAAGGCCAAAGAAAAGGCCGCTCCAATTATCACTTTTGGTGAAGCGGAATCCGGTGAAGTTTATTTCTCAGACGTGACTGGTCGGATTTACACTTTTACCAAGTAGAAGGCGTTGCACGAGTCTTGCACGTATTCTGCAACGCATCAGGCGAAGACAACCGATGCTTGCCCATATTTGGGCAAGTATTGGGCACAGAGTCAAGTTACGTCACATGACATTGTTCGGTATTCAATTTTCATAGGGGACCAGTAGTGGAAAGCCTCACCCCTTGTGTACGGCCTGAATAACTGAATTGTCCTATTTTTGAACGTGCCAGCAACAGGCAAATTTTTCCAATTCAGCTAGTAAATATGGGTCATGAGAACGAATTTCAAAAATAGCTTACCTCTTTTTTGATCAAAATAAACATGACTATAAATTACCCAGACATCGTAAAAAAACACACACATTAAACTAGTCAGAACCATATAGCATTAAAGTGACATATGATTTGCCCCCAACCACGAATTACACTCCCGGCTGAAGGCATTGAATCAGGAGATCGGTACCAGCCCATTGAAGACAATTGATCAGAACACGAAAAAGATTTTTTTTAAGGTGTTTTTATTTGATCCAGTCGAAAACTTTAAACAACTGAAAAGCTCGATTCCGTACTTGTTAGGGTTAAGCCATTGGCTTCGAACGAAGGGGTGGGGGTACGAGCCGATATTAGGTAAAGGATCGTCCTTCATATTGAGGCACATTTTAATACCAATCGCGAGGTCTGATAAGATTTTGAGATATAGTATCAACTTACTTCCCATGATCCGGGACAGTTTACTGATTCTTACACTCGCGAAATTATTTTCGACTATACGCCTGACAAGATTTATGAATACGCTTGTCATGAAGGCAACTATGGGATGTACAACATCCTGTCCGGTCATCGTGCTCAAGAGCGGATGGCTGCCTCTAGTCAAGACGACGATTAGAGTAAGCTAATAAATTGTTTAATGAGGCCGGTCTTCCGGCCTCTTTTTTGTCCAGCTACTAACTAGAAATTGATTGTTATGAAATTACGCATCTCTTTGTTAGCTACCTTGAGTCTTTGGCATCGTCGCTGCCTGCATCCTGCGGGCTAAAGACGTAGCCGCTTGGCAGCACGAACTCAACCACATAGTCACTAGGAACGAGGTCATCGAACAGGTAGCCACCGCCACCGCTCGTGGTTGTCGTTTCGAGCACGCTGAAGCTGTCGTTGGGATCAAGCAGGCGCACAGTCACGCCGTCGAGACCATTCTCGCCGCTATCTTGGATACCGTTGTTGTTGGTATCAATCCATACGAAGTCGCCTAAGCTGGCAAGCGTAGAGATGATTCCAGCGTCCAACGTTGTGTTGTTTTTGTACATCCCCCCCAAAAAAAACGGAAAAATCATTGATAGGGCCCAGCTCACAAACACAGTTGAAGCACCTCCTTCCGAAGGGCTTCTCTCCTTCTCCCATCTTGTTTTTTCAAGATTGTGCTGTGATCCGCTATATTAAACGCCGTTTGGTGTATTCCTATCTTTATATTCCTATACCATTCCTATTTTACCAAAATTATAGTTGACAGAAAAAACAAGGAAAAAATTTATCATAATTTATCATGATAGAGAAATGCAGCACGAATCTTCCATTTAGAAAAGGATGAATAGCAGTGTCGGGTGCTCGTGGTGTCCGGGGATGACGACCCGTCCATTGGACGTCAGTTGCGGTCGTTGGGTGTGAAGGGATTTGTGCACAAGCAGCAAGATCCCGAGGATCTCATGGCGGCGATCAGTACGGTAGCCAGTGGGGATACCTATTTTGAAGATGACGAGGAGGGCGACGCGGAAGCGGATACTGGGATCATTCGTACCTTGATTGTCGAGGACGAGACTTTGATGCGGGCCCTTTTGGGGGCGACGCTTCGGGCGGACCGCCGTTTTCAAATTGTCGGGGAAGCGGAGGACGGCGTGCCCTCCGTGCCCAGATGCGTGCCAACCGGCTAAGGGGAGAAAGCATCAGAGAGCACCAAACCACTTGATTGGAAGAGAGTGCCAGGGGATGTCAGATATTGATTTCCTCTGTTTGCGACGTTCTTGCCTGATGTTGCTCAGATAGGCGGTCCAGGCAGGGATGAAAAAACCCATGGCGTTGCGAGACGCCATGGGTCAACGGGTCGTCGTGTGTGGTGGGATCAGGTCTGTCGCAATTGAACTCGGCGGATTTTGCCGGAAATCGTCTTGGGCAAGGTCGTTACGAATTCTATTTTTCCGGCGAGGCATTGTTCGTGCCGCGCGAAGGCAGCAAGCGGGAAGGCGACGGCTACCTTCTGTCCTGGGTGTTTGACGCCAATACCGATACCAGCGATTTTCTTGTCGTGGATGCCCAGTCGATGGAAGAGCGCGCCCGGGTACTCCTGCCTGTGCGCGTACCCTACGGCTTCCACGGAAGTTGGATCGCAAGCTGAAAACCGGAAAGGCGCAGACCTGATGGCAAACGTAACCCTGAGCGACGTGCTGGCCGCGTCGTACAACTTCATCGAAGATCCCGCACCTATGACCCGGGCCACTGGCACGGGAATCAATAATACACTCCACAGAGGTGCCTGTATCCAGAAGATCCAATGCAGTTTGGTAAGCAGCATTATTATTGGTTGCCAAAACTAGGCGTTGTCCCGCTGTGACCGCATAGCGATTGAGATACTGTCGAACAGCCGAGGCCATCATGATCCCGGGCCGATCGTTATATGGGAATACCAGTGGCTGCTCGATCGCACCGGTGGCCAGGATCACTTCCTGGGCACGGATCTTCCATAAACATTCCCGAGGTTGATCGGTAAGTTCACAACGACTGTCACATACCTTTGTCCTGCAAAAAAAGGGCCCACTTTCCTACAAACAACTTTCCTAAAAACGACTTGAGTCTTGTATCTATAAGTCCCCAGGCTTGTGAAACACTATCGGAGAAAGCATTTAGATTGGGAACACATGCGCTTAGAAATTAGGCCTCAAAGTTGAAAAAAACAACTTTCTGTCAATTGGCTTGAAATTATATCTGTAAATTTTTGGGCTAAGAGAACCACTATGTACAACGAGGAGCTGAAGAAAAATTTGGTTCGTCCGAAAATGGGACCCAAAAAGGGCGAAATCACATGCTATTCAAGTTAAATATATTATGCCTTCCATAAGGCATAAATGTCTTATGGAAGGGGTGGTTGTATACACTTTGGAGGAGGCAAATTCGATTCGAAATTGAGAGTTCTAGCTCCCCATTTTAACAGTCAAGAGGGATCAGAGGGCATCAGACCCTCCCCCTCCTGGCCCTCTCTTCCCCAAGTGCATTTAATTGAAAGTTTGAGATAGCCATTTTGTTCAAAATGTTCCAAAGACCAATAATCCCTCCCGGTTAAGACATCCTCCCAGAGCCTAGAGACAAGGTCTGTAAGTCGTGCCCCAGGGGCCACCAAAAACCGCCATGTTTAACAATGCCGCTCCGACAATGCCGCTGCCAAATTGATCGATCAAAAATGCGCAAAGCAAACCAATGCCCGCTCCGACAATGAGGGCATAATGCGGCGTGTGGGTTTTGGAACCGGTTACGGAAATCCAGCGAGGAAAATATCCCGCGCGTGAGAGCGCAAAAAGCACTCTTCCATAAGCATAAATAATTGTATGAAAACTGGCAACTAATCCTGTTAGGGCAATCAAGGTTAGCAAGGCTGTAGTAGCACCGCTGCCAAAAACAGCTTCGAAACCGTTTCTTTATACGATGAAATGTCTCTGTTTTATGTGAATCAGCAATCCCATCTTTCAGATCATTGCAAAATAACAACTCATATTCCTAACAGAAAACCTATTGAAAAACCCCAAGAAGTTTATAATTGGAACAATCTGAATAATAACTATATTTGGGATGAAGAATCACCTGTAAAATTCTCACAAGCCCTTAACTGCATTGAAATAAAAACTAGAATTGCTAATATTCTAATACTTTAGCGGATCCTAACTTATTAGTTTCAGAATTATCAAATATATTTCACTCAGCTGCTAAGACTTCTCATATTTGAGTTGTAGATCCATCTTTGAAAGCCTAAATCTTTTCTAAATATTTTGATTTTTGGAGACGTTAGGGTTTTGTTTGGGTAGGGGTTGAGTTAGTAACTCGAAAAATATTCCCAAACCCGAAATTTGGACTATGCTCTCCATTCGTTGAAACTTTGATTTACAAACTGTCTCTCATCTTTTCCCTTTTTTCAATGTCGCGGGCCCCCTTTGTAGAATATCGTCCACTTTGTTTCTGCGTGGATATACTTATAAGTATATCTTACTTATTTTATTAGATCAGTAAATCTTACTTTTCCAAATATCATGGTTGTTTTTCTGACAATACACCCCCCCCCCTGATGGTTCCGGATATGGCCCTAGGAATATATAAACAAAACTTAAAAAGCACAATGAAATTCTTACTTTATAGTACGAAGGATGGATTCATTAATCAAATTATCATCTTTCCTTCCATTGCTATCCGCTTAAAAAAAAAAAAAAAATAATTTCAAACAATATTTTATCCGCATTACATTGTAGTTTATCAAGGTGAAACTAAATTTCATTAAGTTGAGACTGTAGAAACCCCTTTGAACAAAGAATCTATGACGGCCACAGCACGTGAGACAGTCTGAAGCGTTGCGCTTGTGTCTTTCGGATCATCGACCAACGGCTTGGTTCTCCGCGATTGACCACGTGTTCCATTATTTGGAACATCGATACATTAAATGAAATACTGACATAGACCCTCTCGTCGGTCAAACAGGCATCATCGAAAGGAAACAGCAGGCGGCACCTATCCGTCCGCGAACGGCGAACCGGTATCGCAACTTCAAGAAAGGATCGTTCGTGTTCAGGGTCCGAAACGTGCCGGCGACAATCCGGAGATATCGGTTGACAATGGATCTTCTTTTTTTTATTTTTTTTTCGTTTTAATTCAGGAAGATTTTTGTCAGGATACAAAGACCAAACTTCGAGCTTTGCCTTCTTCAAAAACAACATAAGATGTAGCATAGATCTGAAAGCAACAGTTTTCAGATTATTTTTTTGTTTGTCTTCACATTTTTGACAATTCTTTAAACGCGCTTGATAATCGCATTCAAAAAGGGCTAAATTGATAAGTAACGCACAACATTTAAAACGTGAAAAAAAATGCCAAGCACCAGTAACTGTTTTTGCAACAGCTACTAGAAACCAAAACTTAACTATTCTAAATTTTTACATATTGATCTCTTGATTTTTGCAAGTTCGTCTGTATTTCTGTGCACTGGTTATGAATTTTATGGGATTGCTCTGTATTTCCACAGTTTGGTCTTGATTTTTATGAATTTGTCTGGATTTTTAGAGGATGGCCTTGTATTCTACAATTTAGTCGTGATTTTTACGGTTTGGTCCTGATTTCTATTTATTAGTTTTGATTACTACAGTTTGATCTTGATTTCTATGGTTTGATTATATTTTTATGTATTGGTCAAGATTTTTAGAGGTTAGCCTTGATTTCTACGTATTTGTTGTAGTCGTAGTCACCACCTCTTCCACCCAATCAATCATCGTTTGTTGTTGTTGTTGATGACTGTCTTCACCATTGTTACCACCATCACCCATGCTACCCGTGTCGTCGTCGTCTTCCTCCTCCTCTTCCTCGATTCCATCAGAAGAAACATCACCGTCTTCTTCTTCTTCTTCTTCATCATCATCATCATCCGAGTGCTCATTAGAGTTACCCGTGTTGTTGTTGTTGTGGTCCGGCGTGTTGTCATCCTCTTGCTCTGCACGAATGGATAGGTTTCCCATTCTTAACGTCTTTCCCTAGGAGGGGGGATTTTTCATGGGAGAAATTCTCCATAGGGGAGGTTTTCATGGGATAAATAGCCCAGAGGGAATTTTCTTCGGGAGTAACTTTCTACTGGGGGACAGATTATTTGCAGAAAAGCTTTTCCACGGAGAAGGGGGTTCCTGGCATGATTTTCAAATAGCCTTTTCAAATGAAAGTGTGCTAAGAAGAAGTTTTCACTTGGAAACGTCCGATACAAATTTTTTGGGGAAAGTTTCAGCTAGAATGGAATTGTGTGAAAGGAATTATCCTGGAGGAGGGGGGGGTTGTAGAAGAGTATTGGATTTAACAAAGTCATATCTACGAAATTGTTGATTCCAAGAAGACATCCAAGGCCATCTTTCTGAGCCTAACTCCCGGGATGATAATGGAGTGCCCCAGGGATCTATACTTGGACCGTTACTATTTTTGATGTATATAAATGATCTCCCTAATTTCCTATCCTATAAGGATAGCCCAGCACTTATGTTTGCAGAGGATACAGTGGTATCTGTTGAAGCTAAAACCCCTTCAATGGCACTTCATAATAACCATTATCATATGTAAACAACGGTCAATTTTGTAGAGCCCCTGGTGGAATTGTTTGCTAGGGCCTTATTGGACTGGAATCCTAGGGTTCTTGTGGGGTGAAATGCTAGAGGTCCAAAAGAATCGCTTGCTAGGGCTCCCGCTGGAATTATTTGCTAGGGTTTCCACCTTTCTTCAATTCTTGGTTCTTTTTGCTTATAGTTTATCCTGTGTAAGCTTTTTCAAGTTAAATTTTTTTTGTTTGTTTTATTTTAACGGCTTTTTGTGTTTTAATAATGCTTGTAAATTTGTTTTTTATTATTAAAATAATTATGTACGATAAAAGTCTGTATCTGACGTCGGGCACCTCGGACCAGCCGAAGCTGGCACCGCTGACGCACCGGAACCTCGTCGCCCAGGCCGACACGATGGCGCGTCAGCTCGGCTTCGATGGCGACGCGGTCGTGCTCAACTTGTCGCCGTTCAACCACGTCGACGGCATCACCGGGCTGTTCATGGCGCTGTGGTCCGGGATGAGCCTGGTCCGGCCCGGTCCGTTCGCGATCCCGCGGCTGCCGGCGATCCAAGACACCATCTACCGGCACGGCGTCACTCACGCGCTGCTCAACCCCACGCTCCTCCGCCTGTTCTTGTCTTAGAAGTCAAGAAAACTTTAGTTCAAATCTAGATAGACTGCATATTATATACCAAATCCTCATTAGAATTTCACATAGTCATTTGCTGGTACAGGCAATACTGTGACCAGTGAACAAACTGGAACGTGTTGACGTTCACTTGATTTTGTTAATGTATTTTTTCTTCTTCGATTGTAGCGTTTTGACCAGTTTGATCATTAGTGACATAAATAATTTTATTTTATAGAAGTAATGAGCTTACATTTAAAACACCAATCACGTAAACCGGGAGATGGTTCAGAATGGCATTCAGAACATTCTTTTTAAAACAGCGGCTTATTATTAATTTTTCAAGTAAAAAATAGAGTTCGTTCCCGACCTTCGGTCAGTATAGCCTGATCCCCATCCCGCGTCTCAGTGCGCGTGGCATTTTCTCGCGACGATGTCCGGAAAATCGGTAAAAAGCCCGTCAATATTCAGCTCTCCGATGGTGTAATCCAGCAAGGCATCGAAGTCACTGAAGCCTGGCGGCAGGTCATCCTGGCGAAATGTAAATGGGTGTACTGCGAGACCCGCCGCATGCGCTCTTGCGACCAGGCCGGAGTCGCGAATGTAGTAAACGATCTCAGGCAAAAACGAAGGTTGAAAAGGAAATCTGTAAACTTATTACAAATTCAGCGTTCGGTAAAATGTGCAAGGGTGTTTGCAAAAGGAGTTGTTTTGAAGTTGTAATTGACCCAGAATAATGTACCCGAATCATTGCAGATCTGAATTTCACAACGTTCACAATCACAGACTCTAATATGGTCCTTTTGCATAGAAAAAAGAGAAACATTGTATTTAAAAAGATTGCCGCTGGCAATGCTATATTAAAAATTTGAAAAAACTCATGTTGGAATTTTATTACAATGTGTCTGAGGGTTTGTTATTGCATTTTTTGCAAAACGGAGGCGCATCGGAACTCTCCTTCACTCGAGAGTTTCTTTAGGAGTAATTTTTTAGGAGTAGAGAGTATGACACTTTGCCTTCTGTGAAAATTATTCGCAAGGCTCATTTTTGGAAGGTGATAGACACATTAGCTCTATGGATGATGTCTTTAACGTCGATATCCCTATAAACTTGAAGAAATTGCGACGCCAAGAACTTTAAACGGGGTTTCAGGAGGGACAGGATTAAAAAAACGGAGCGAGGATTTGAGGAAAGAAATTGGGGGAAACTTATAGTGTAATCATATTTTGATCTATCTGGTTACTTGGTACTTCAGAAAAGGCTGGGAAGAATTGGGGTTGCGACAAGATGTAGGCTATGGCCAGAACGGTACCTAATGCCTATTTTACAGTAGTCTTGCAAGCTTTTCTACAACACTATTTCACATTAGTTGAGATCCCGAGGGTGGTGATCGACCCAATACCCAAATATCGTTTAGATCATTCTGAAGTAAATTTATTGTAGGGACGCATACAAACTAATTACTGTAATCCTTGATTTAGGTCACACCCGTCACAATTTGTGCCTCCTTGATAATGTGATGTCTATCCTTTTCTCGACTATGAAACACTGGAAACCAAACATATAACTGGAGAGGCGTGTCCTAGCTTTTGAAAACATGTGCCTTAGAAAAGCCTTGAACATATCATAGTAGGAAAAGGTCACCAAATTAGATGTTTGCCAGCGAATCGGTCAGCTATAGTAACTGACATTCTGAAACGCAGGAAATAGGGTTACTTTAGCCGCATCTTTCTTATGCTGTGGGATCTAACTTCAAATACAGTGCATTAGCAGTACCAAGAGGGGTGTGCGTTGTAGGTGCAATCAAAGAGAATAAAATTTTCACACTTCTCGAATTAATGACTCCACAAACAATAGTATCATTAGGCCACAATCAATGTTGTTGTTCTGTTTTGGTGCCTAAAAATGTAATTTCAAAATTAATATAGTACAGGATTCCAACAAAAGTGCTGAAACATGAGTAGTAACAATGCAACATCAATCTGGAAAATACAATTCACTGACGCGTGGATTGCAGTTACGTAGTCGCTGTTCCGAACATGCAATAGCAGTTAGTAAATAGAAGACGACCTTCCAAGAAAACAGGCTTTCTCGTGTAGGTAAATTTTATGAGAAAATCTCGTTTCCTAGCAACAAAGGCAAAACTGACTTTTTCTCCAGTGGTACTTTACTCCAATCCTGTTGTAGTCTTTACTGTGATGTTGAAAAAAAAAATTAGGAGAAAGATTTTTCCCAGGCATATTTTAAAGTTGAAAAAAGATTAATATATAAATAATTTTTATTCAACAATGCTTGTTGATTCTTCTTTACCATTGATTCTTTTGCTTGAGTTGTCATCAGCAGACATAGTCAGCTATCTATTCTTCTTAAATGGTCTATTTATTCAATCTCTGGGATGTTCAAGCTGAGGCTATTCCACTCATACTTGGTGGAGGTGACGTCCTCATGGCGGCAGAAACAGGAAGTGGAAAAACTGGTGCCTTTTGTTTACCAGTACTTCAGATCGTATGGGAAAGTCTAAAAGACATTCTTCAAGGGAAAGGAACCAAATCCGGTGATAAGTCAGATGGTTAGTTGTTATCCACAATTTTTGTTTCTCTGGCTTTTTTTTTAGAGAATTATGGTTTGGTAATTATCTTATCTTTAACTGTAGGTTTTATTTACAGCTAAGGACGCTTTCTGCAAGTTGGGGTCAAAAAATCTTCCAAGCGTGCAACTACCTCAAATCACTTCTAATAAGTAAAAGAAACTCAAAGCGAACAGAAATTACAATAAATAACCAAGTCAAACTCGAAACGATCAAAAATTAACAAGCGTAGGGCCGATAACTCCATGCCCTCTCAAGACCAGAACATAATTTGAGCTTTACTGAAAACAAAATACATTTTAAATATTTCACTTTTTATTTTCATAAATAAAAATTATCAAAACTTTAAGGAATACTATCAATTAATATCAATTACACTGACCATACACGGTCAATATTTGTGGTGTACACGTGAAACAACATACTAGAAGTGATAACATACCAAACAACTTTATGCACAACAATAAATGTTGTGTGTTGTTAGGAATTTCAGAAGGTACGAGAGATTTACTGTCCCATACTTCTGTTAAAAAACTTGAATTAAACCAACCATTAAGTATGGTTTTCTATGAAGAAATTTCCCAAACCAATTTTCCCATGTCATATTTTGAGACAGTTAAAAAGCTCTAAACTTATTTGGCTCTTTGTGTGAAATCAAATAAAAACCAAGTTTTTTCAACTGAAAGTAAGGATAAAAATTTTGGCGGGCAGGGCCTGCTCCTGCTCGGCGACCAGGGCGATCTGCCCGCCGATTTCCTCGATGCCCTTGCCCAGCTTGCGGAATACACCAGCCACGCGGGTGTAGGCGTACAGCAGGTAGGGCGCGGTGTTGCCCTCGAAGCTCAGCATCAGGTCGAAGTTGAAGCTGTAGTCGCTGGCGCGGTGCTTGGACAGGTCGGCGTACTTCACCGAGGCGATGCCGACCACGCGGGCGATCTGGCGCAGCTCGTCGTCGCCCAGCTCCGGGTTCTTGCTCTTGACCAGCTCATAGGCGCGCTGGAACGTCTTCCCAATTGAAACGGCTGCTACCTTCAACTTGATTTTATTTAAGGTTAGGCATAATCATCAGAAACTGTCTGATTACTAATTTTCTTTAATTTGATCACAATTGCTGAAGCATCTTCTCGTCTCTCTCGTTACTGAAGTAAACTATGCCACCCGCTGACTGTTTCAGAAAGATCCGTTTTTATCTCAGAAATAGTGTTATTGTTGCCAACATTATAAATCAAGTTTTTATTTGGATCTTTCGGTTTAAATAAAAAAAACTAGTTTTTTTAAACTGAAAGTTAAAGGAGCTACCGCTCGTCATGAGCTCCATGGTCGTTGGGGTCAGCAGCCTAGGCGATGTCCGCAAATTGGGTCGGTTGGGAGGTCGAACCGTCTTGTTTTTCATGACCACAACAGCCATTGCCGTTTCTATTGGCTTACTATTGGTTCTTGTCATCCATCCGGGTGTTCCTCTGGATAACATGCAGCCTACCGCTGAAACGATGGAGAAGGTATCGGAACGGATGGAAGATAAACCCACCACGTTGGGTGATTTACTAAAAACTATTCTGACAAGCCTGGTTCCCAAAAATCTGTTCTCTGCCATCCGTTACTCTTATTCAGCGAATTTGGTCCTGTATATTTTCTGAAAAAAAGATTTACATATAAGTAGGCCGTCATTTTTTTCATCGGAGAAAGGGTCTGTAATATTTAATCGGGTTGTTAAAGCTTGAAAAAGCTGTCAAAATTCGACAGAAAAGAAAAGTATGTCTTAGTTTACTAGTTAGGTAGTATTTCAAGTTTAGCTTGTGTATGGTAAATTCCAGCTAGTAACTTTAGAATTTATCTTAGAATTATTCCCAAGACATTGATTCTTTTGCAGAAGGGTTAGATAATGAAAATGTGTCCGGGACCGAAGCGCCCTTCCGCCAGTGGTCGACCCGACGCCCGAAGGGGTAGAGCATGTCTTTGTATCGAAAGTTGCGCTCTTCGGGTTTCAGGCCGAACTCTTCGAAGACGGACGCGGGGATACGAACCTTGTTGACGTCCGTCGTGACGATCTCAAAGATCGCTCCCTGAAGAACGATGTCCGGGTCCATCTCATGAATGCGTTTGACGAACGGCTCGCCTTTCTTCACCAAGGCATCGATGCGCGATTCATGACCCCACATCCAGATGACGCGGCCGGCGAACTTGACGCCCAGTTTCACTTCTGAAGACGTTGAAATAACTCAGTCGCCGGTTGTGTATGACGGCTTCTTTAAAGTGTCTAAATACTCGCTGCGCCACAAGTTATTCCGCGGAGGTTGGAGCGAGGTTTTTGAACGAGAAATTTTTAATCGCGGCCATGCAGTGGCTATGCTGCCTTATGACCCAGTTCTGGATGAGTTTGTTTTTATCGAGCAATTTAGGGTAGGGGCCATTGAAACGGCTGAGCAACCTTGGCTTATGGAAATTGTCGCAGGCATGATTGAAGAGGGTGAAGATGTCGAGTCTGTGTGGGCTGGTTTATACCGAGATGACCTGTGTCTCGGCGGAGGGCCGGATCTCGCTGGGCTGTCCGGGGCTTTATGCGCCGGAGCACGAAGCGGCGTGGAAGCGGCTGACCGATTTCGTCCATGCAGAAACCAGCGCAAAGATCTGTTGCCAGATCGGCCATTCAGGCCGCAAGGGCTCCACCCAGCTGGGCTGGGAGGAGATGGACGCGCCCTTGCCTGACGGAAACTGGGAGACGGTTTCGGCCTCACCCATTCCGTGGTCGGACAACAACCCGGCCCCGCGGGAGGTCACGCGCGAAGTAATGCGCGGCCGTTCCATGCACGGCTTAATGCACCACTGCATCATCGGGGCGCGGCCTGCCGCTGGTGCCCAGCCGCTCACCAATGATCAGCCCCTCGCTGCCGGCCGTGACCGGGACAGTATCGCCATCCTTGATCTCGCCGCCCAGCAAGGCCTCGGCCAGCGGATTTTGCAGCGCGCGCTGGATCACCCGCTTCAGCGGCCGGGCGCCGAACACCGGGTCATAGCCCTCGTCCGCCAGCCAGGTCTTGGCCGCCTCGTCCAGCTCCAGCGTGATCTTGCGCCCTGCCAGCCGCTGGTGGTTTTTGCTGTTAGTATGGGTGATATATCAATAAGTAGAGAAAAATATTTAATTTCTTTTCTGGTCGTCATCATGGTTTGTTAAAAATCAAATACGATCTAACTGTAATAATCATAGTCCTTGTTTTGTGTCTTTTCTTGTCTTATCTTTTGTTCTTTTTGTTTTATATTGTAGATGTAGATCATTCTTAAGTGTACTACTGTATTTTATCACGTTCAGTTATAAATTTTCCTTGCTTTGTCTTCTCTCCTACCCCGCTTGGGGGCGTGTCCTGCAATTATTTATATACTAAGGTTTTTGTATATTGGAGCTTATAACTTTTGATGGGTACCACCGAACTTGATGAATATTATATTTTTGAATATATTTAGATGTTTTGGTTATAATTGGAGTTGATTCCTTTGATGTGTCTGTTGAGTTTCGGTTACTATTGAGTCGAGTCCCTCCTTACTTACAGTTCGCTACCACGAACTGTTTGATACGTTACCAAAATTTAAAAGTGCCTATTTACTGTTTGCCTAAATATAAATGTTTAAAAATGTAAGCAAACCGTATAAACCAATTAAAAACAAATTAAATTCTACAAACTTGCACCGAGTAAAATTGTATTAGTTCAGACAACCTGACAGGCACTAACAATTAGAATTCGCTGAGCTTAAAATTTGCCGCGAACCGTGGCGTCAACACCGAGAGGTCCGAATGCCAAATCCAGAACAAAATCACGCGGTTGAGATTATCCAGGCACTTCGTGTGTACGCTCGAGAAATCCGTGAACTGATGGACGCAATTGGTGACCGCTCCTCGATCCCGCGTGACGAAGTGCGGGAGCTACAGGCGAGGTTCAAGGACCTAAAGAACCGACTTAGACATTCTGCAAAAGTTGGAACTGTTCGGGCCACCCATTCGCGAACAGGCGATCGCCAGTGGAAGCTGGTTCAACCTTGAGCAGTCGGGCCATGGTTTCGTAGTGGAAGTGCTGGCGGACGCCCAGGTTCTGGTGTACTGGTTCACCTACGACCTGGAAGGCAATCAAGCCTGGTTCTTTGGCGCCGGCGCACTGAATGAAGCCGGCGAGCTGGTGCTCGGCGATGTACTGTCAACGAGCGGTCCAACCTTTGGTCCCGCCTTTGATCCAGATGATCTGCTATTGAGCCCGTGGGGCGAGTTTACGTTGCGTCTGGGCTGCAGTAAGAAATTTTTCTTTTTAAATAAAGAGCTCTATTAAGCCAAAGATGAGCAGAAATAAAGTCAAATAATATGTTAAGCGTGAAACGACCGTAAATCACTATTGTATCAAATGAAAACCAAAAGTAAAAGAATTGCGTTATATAACCAAGTCAAACTTGCAACGAGTAGAAATTATCACCAAGAGATATACGGCTAACTCCCCCTTTGCTTTCTAAAGACGAGAACGTAATTTGCACTTGGATCTAAACAAGATACGTTTAAACCTTTTTCTCTTGTATAACCTTTGTATATCCAAACTCAACATCATTGACCAATGCGTGGCTCAGGGTGTGCCCTTTGCCCGTGAATACAGCGGTTACCTGGCCAATCGTTCTTTTGGCGGTGCCCAGGTGTCACGAACCTTCTATGCACGAGGACAAACCGGTCAACAATTGTTGCTCGGTGCTTACAGTGCCTTGATGCGCCAGGTTCACCTCGGCAAGGTTCAGCTTTATCCTCGAACCGAAATGCTGGACTTGGTGATCGTTGATGGGCAAGCGCGTGGGATCATTACCCGCAACTTGGTGAATGGAAGGGTAGAGCGCCACTCAGCCCATACCAAATTAAAAGAGGCTTATGCTGCTCCTGAAAACTATGAAAACATTGAAGGGATGAAAACTGCCAAAATTGTTGCATTGGTAGTTTTAATATTGAACATCTTGATGGTGATTAGAGTAATTTATGTTTTCTCGACCATTGGATGGGACGGCTTTATGGAGCAATACAATGAAGTTTTGCAACAAATGGAGCAAAACAGATAATCAACCAATTAATTTAAATCCAACTTAATATCATGGAAATTAAACCACCAAGACCAAATAGCTATTTAGCATTGGCAATTGTAAGCACTATCTTTGCCGTGGGAGTCGCCCTCGCGAATGAGGGCGGCGGTGGTTGGACTCTGAATGCGTGACACCGTTATGAGGATGATGACCCCACGGCGACGCCCCAGGATGTCTACCAGGTTTCGCTGTCGGTGACTGACGATGACGGCGGTAGTGCCAGCCAGGCGGCCGATATCGTGGTGCGTAACACCGCGCCTGTCGTCGAGACGCTGGTTTTGAACACGACAACATTGGCGGAGAATGGCAGCGTCACGCTTTCCGGGAGCTACTCAGACGCCGGTTTGCGAGACTCCCACACCGTTGAGATCGGAATGTACTCATTTGTCAGCTTCGTGAGCTCTTCTGCAATGTGTTTAACGAAGGGACAATGGTTGCACATGAAGATCACCAACAAGGCCTTGGCATCGCCGAATTCGTCCAGACCAACCGTCTCGCCAGAAGTGCTCAACAATGCGAAGGGCGGGGCAGGGGTACCAAGCTCTACCATCGTGCTTGCCGTTTTAACCATGAATCATTCTCCTCAAATAGGGATGCAATTTTTGTATGTTTTGTATTTGCCGAATTACGTTTAATCGGAATGGAATGCGTTTCGAATGAAACGGAAGGTCGTTTGGCATCCACCAAAAGCTTGAGGACCTCTGGGCCATAAAGTTGGGCTTCTTGAACACTCATGCGAACGACGATTCCGTCCTGCTTTAACGAGCGAAACTTGGAGATTCCGTCATGCAATGTCTGCAAGTTGTGCATCAAGATGTTGTACTCATCGAGCTTGTTGGCTTCAGCGACCAGCTTCCACCCCTCTTCGTCATTTCCCAATCGAAGCAGATCCTGAGCAAGTTGAATTTTCGCAGCCACGAAATCAGGGCGAAACGCTAGCGCACGACGTTGATATTCGACGGCTTCGGGGGATATAATACCTCGTTTTATTTTACACCGGATAAATACTACGGAACAGAAACCGCATTAAAAACCTTTATTGATGAATGCCATCGCCGGGGAATTGCGGTGATTATGGATATCGTGCTCAACCATTCCTACGGACAGGCCCCACTCGTGCGGTTGTATTGGAATTCGCAATTAAACCGGCCGGCAGCAAACAACCCCTGGTTTAATGAAGTATCTCCCAATCAAGTTTTCTCATTTGGATTCGATTTTAACCATCAAAGCCAGCACACGAGGGCATTTATGGATCGCGTAAATTTAGGGTTTCATAAGACCCTTAATCAATAAGAAAATAGTGAGTCAGAAAAGCGCAAGCAAAGTTTTTAGTAATAAAAGAGGGAAAACCATAGTGAGGGTTTGATTTGAAACAAGATACAAAAAGTGTTTTTTTCCGAAAAAATGGTGTTTCCAGGCCCTTGAGTCTACCAATGGTATCCAAGCTGATAAATTCTACAGAAAAAACTAAGTATCCATTCGGCAATCCTAACTATATTTCCTCTTTCATTATTTCTCACCTCACACGGAATACAAAGTTGAAGATTAACGCACCGGGAAATTATTGAGAATTTTCTATAAGATACTAGATTTGAGTCTCACCTTCTTTTAATTAATCATGTGTCCTTGTGATAGGAAGCTTCAGCAGAAGATCATGGCATTACTAAACTTTATATATGATCCAAAGAGAAAGAAAAATTAGGGATTCGTACCCTTACGCTAAAAGACCCAAAATTTATAAAATTCACTTGAGTTTCATACATGTTTATTATCCCTTATTTGTACTTTTCCTTTTTTTAATACTTCAAATTGAGAACTTCGACCTGATTCTCAGTATTCTCTAAATTGCAAATGTCTCTTTTATTTTATCAAGCGTTATGTATAGCCAGTGTGACCTTACAAAGTATTTAGTGATTAAAAAAGGAGTAAAAATCACTAAAATTCCGGTTTAAGGTTGAATAACATGGCTGATGTGGCCGTTTATTTGTTTTGGGACGAAGCTCAGTGGTATGATTCTGTAAGCTGAGCGAGAGTTGACCCAGCTCTAAGGTACCTAGAGAAAATCTGGGAAAGGTTATCACCAAGGGTGTGCGAAAGCACAGGATGGCTGGCTAAATACCCCCTATCACACTTCCTATTCGGAGGGAGTAAGGGCCAAGCTTTGTAAGAATCGCAAATGATCAAAAAGTAACAAGTACCCCCTCCCCCTTGTGCCTTTTCCTCTCAAATACATCTTATAAAAAAAAAAATTGAAACAGTCACTTTGTTTAAAATAGTTCTAAATTCAAAATGTTATAGCTTAGGGGTTGAGAAATCCTTCATAACCCCCAGGAAAAAGGATTGTAACTTGTTTAAGTTGCCAATTATTATAATTTAAGTTTTTTATGGAAGTCGTCATCTTATTAAATTTGGAGGGGGCTCATTCGGTCGAAAATTAAAATTTTTAGTTCTTTTCTTTCAGCGAATCGATAACCACCAGAACGTCTTTCCCAAATTCCAATTGGCGGGCAGCCATGTTCATCGTTAGCGATGTAACTCGCAAGTGGCTTTCCACATCCTCATCGGCAGAAGAATGAAAAACGGTTGCCCCTTCCACATCGCGTTTAAAATCAGTCACTTCTTCCGGGCGCTCGTCAACCAATAAAATAATCACATCGATTTCCGGGTGATTTTGCAAAACCGCTTTGGCGATATGTTTCAGAATCGTTGTTTTACCGGCTTTCGGCGGCGAAATAATCATTCCCCGCTGGCCTTTTCTTTCCCTTGATGACTGGGACCGTTTGGGCCGCGATATTCCGACGATTGTGAACCTGCAGCCATCGGGCAAATACCTGCGGGTGGAGTTTTTCTATTCCGGTGGATTGCCCGTCGTGATCAAGGCGCTGGGTGAGGCGGGCAAGCTTCACAATGATGCGCTCACGGTTTCGGGCGAAACCATGTGGGACCAAGTCAAGGATGTGCGGAACTGGAACGAAGACGTCATTCGTCCGTTTGAGAAGGCCCTGACCGAAAGCGGCGGCATTGCTGTTGTGAAGGGCAACCTGGCACCCAATGGTTTCTCCTCGCGCCGTTATATATTTTCTAACGCTCCCCTCAGACGCGTTCTTGAATGAAAGACCAGTGAAGATCCCATTCATCAATTTATCCTTGTAAACACATCCTATTTGAAACTCTGGTAGTGAACTTTAAGACCTGAATTAGGTGATTCTTTAGCAATAATAAAAGATTTTGCCGTGATTGTATGTCATTTTTGACAAATTCAATAAAAAGACATCTAATAGAAAAGTTAATTCGTTTATCGCGATATTGATTGCTATATTGCTCCATGCAATTGTCACTAAAAACGCCTTGGTACTGTTTGATTTGTAACAAAAAATGTCAGTAAAAATATCTAATCAGACCGTTAAGGTATCAAAACCTTATTTTTTAGCCCTATTCAGATCAAGAAACGGTAAGAAAAATAAAAGGATCATTAATATATGCGATCAGAAGCTCAAAACCCATTGCAAAAAAAAAATAAAACTTCGAATATTAGATGATAATCCACGAATTTTCAACTTAACACCAAATTGTTAGCAAGCCTTAACGTTTTATAAATAGAAATAAAAGCCTTACTACCTTATTGATGTTAATATTTGATATTTATACCGATACCTCTCTTTCACATGATGCTTTCTTTACTGAGCCAATGTCTGGAACCTTTTGAAATAAATCATCATTAACATAAATTGAAAAAAATGACACTATTGGCATAAATTTCACATTATTAGCATTATTTGACAAAATTCATTCTATGATGGCAAACTTAAACCTGTCACATTCAAAGTACAACTTCTCCACCAGGCCTCATTTTTCCAGACACACAAATAATCTATTTTACATCATACAGATTGCAAACACTTCTAATACCCAATACTTTCTTCAATGGTCAGCTTTGGGACATTTATGAATTCGAGCATACTAACTGCTCTCCCGCGTGTTTGAAACGCAAACCGAGCCCTAGGTTCAAAGCGTGTTTCATTCCCAGCTCATGGAGTTTTGATGTTCGACATATTGCGTCCCTTTTCCGATGTGCTCCTTGCCGGTTTCTTGGCAGCTGTGGTCACGAGCCTGCTTGCTTGGCTAGTCGTGCGTCGGGTGCGACGACTTGCCTATGAGCGAGGTCTGGCGCAGCACGCCGAGACCAGCGCAGGAGAGCTCGCGTTGGTAAACGAGCGGATGCAGGCGCGGGAGGATGACGCGCTGTCGCCTGGTGGTTTTTGGGCGCGTTAGGCTTGCACATTGTTATTCGCCATCAATAGGCGTTTTCTCCCCGGATCACCTCGCCAAAGGTCATCATAATGACTTTCAAATCAAACCATAATGACCAGTTTTCGATATAATAAAGATCGTAGCGGACGCGCTCACCCAAAGAGGTGTTTTGCTGTCGTAGACCGCTAACTTGTGCCCAACCGGTAATACCGCAGCGTACCCGGTGGCGCTCGGAATACCGCGGAATCGATTTTAGATTCTGCTCGACATAAAACCGTCGTTCCGGGCGAGGCATAATAAACGATTTGGAAATCAAGGATCTGGAAGTACCAGTTACTTGTCTAAAACCATTTGTAATGAGTTTATTCTTTTGATGAGTCCATAAAGACGAGATACAAAAAGCGAAATATTTTCTTTAACCGTCAATTCTACACCAGACATAGCATATGTGGACCATTTTCATGAGATAACGCTTTGAAAACAGGTGAAACATGCGAAAGATTTGTGAGGTTTTTGCCCTCAGTAGACCATAAAGCTGAAGAAGTGTTTTCCTGCATTATTTCAAACTTAACACACTGGACATAAAAATTGAAATCGTCGCATGTCGCTTACTGGATTTGGTTCGAGTCGTTTCATCGAACGTAGATCTTCCCAAATCTCAACGGCGCGTGAAAGGATTCCGCGTCTTCGCCCAATGGCGAAAAGGACGTCGTTTCTACCTCACCAGTGCCGGACCGTTTGCGGAACAGGTTGAAGTACCACGGCAGGCTAGTTCCTTTTCCTGTCGCGAGCGCTTCGGCTTTTGCTTCGAACGGCTGATTGCCAATGATTTGATGCAGGGGGTCTTCGTCCGACGCGGTGACTGGCAAACGGATTTCCACGGACCAGGTCGCTCCTTACTTTCAGTTAAAAAAACTAGTTTTTTTTATGTTAATGATTTTAAGTTTTACAAATGATGATTGTTTGGAACTACCTAAACTATCCAATGTGATTAGACCGTGAGAGCGGCCCAAACAAATTAACATTAATTCACATATGAGGAAATCCGTAACCTGAACAAGAAAATTTACAATTATTTTATATGCAATATTAAATTCTTTTGAATTTCTTTTGTAAAGATCAAACATTTTGAATAAATAAACAAAGGAAAATATTCAAGAGAACCATTTTCAAAGAAATTGGCTAGCATTGTACTTTATCAAGAATATCTATATTTAGTGCTTTAAATCACTCGGACTTCTTTAGCATCCAGGAAGGGACAGCAATTAACTCCTGAAACGGTGAGTTTTCCGAAAAGGGTAATTAGGCGACATAAAAATGATCATGGCTGTCTGCTATAGACTACTGTTTCAGAGGGACTAATCGGCACTAGAAACCCATATTCAAAAGACGCTAAACTAAATGAATTGATATTATTCATTTAGCGCCTATTAGCGTTTTTTGTCAAGGATCTTCCCTAAAGATGAAAAGGAGATGACTATCTTCCGCACAACTTAAGCACGCTATAGAAACTAAGCTTTTTACGCTTGATGATGAAACCAGAGTCATGAGCGGTCACGGAGAAGATACCAGTATAGGGTATGAGAAGCGACACAATCCATTTATGAGTGGTCGCTTCGGATAATAACTACGTGAATAGCGTAATGTTTAACACTAAAATATAAAGATAAATATGTCATTAAATCAAGTTGATCGTCAGATATTAGCGTTGTTACAGCAGGATGCCAGCCTGTCTACAGCAGAAATTGCAGACAAAGTTGGATTGTCACAATCACCCTGTTGTGCTTTGGGATATCAACCCTTTGACCCTTGGCCGATCGAGCCGCGGTTGGTGCCGACGGATCGAGATTGGCATTGTCGGCGCGATGGTGATTTTGAGGGCTCGGCCGACCAGATTCACAATCTGCTTTATCGCAACCAAAACCGAACCGGCGCGATCGTGCCGCCCAGTCGCAACGAGTTGTGGGGATCAAAAAGATTCAACGGCGCTTCGAGCTAGGAAAGGCGCGAAAGTAGTACTGTCCAGCCAAACACCAAGCGGCGGCGAGATGACGGTCGATCAACCTTCGGCGACGGGTTCCGGCGCGCAAGTACGAGCGCAAGCGCCCATCGGCGAGCCTCGTTCGCAATGACCTGATCGACGCAGTAAACGTCTCGACCTGACCGTTCAAGGCGCGAATGCTGGGACCCCGAATTACACCACAACCGGTCTCCCAGCTTCGCGAACGGTTTATGGAAGCGGCCGCGCGCAGCGTGGGGTTTGTGGACTTCGGTCCGCTGGATTTCATCGAGCCGCTGGAGCACATGCTCGACGACCTGATGCATCGCGCCAACCTGAGCCGACTCGGGCACCTGCTGGCCCCCTATTACTTCAAGCGCGGAGATGAACTCGAACGCGGTGTGGCCGTAGTAGTCCAGGCCGCGCACCAGCTTCGGATCGAGCGCGTAGTCGATGCCGTGGGCGTCGAGCCCGTCGCGGACCCGCGCGAAGAAATCGGTGCTCTCCTGGTTCAGATAGTCCTGGTAGGACGGCGCATCGGCGACAAGCGCGCGGTCGCCCTCGTCCTTGCTGTCCAGGATGCGCAGGGGATTGCGCTCCAGCCGGGTCTGGCTGTCGGCGGAAAGCCTGGACGCCAGCGGGCGCAGGAACGCCACCAGCGCATCGCGATAGGCGGTTTTAAATTTTTAATATAAGTTCGCACTTTTCAATTTACGCTAATCACAAGACCCCCACTTTTGATAACTTAGTCGCTCTGGAGAGATGTCCCATCACTCTCATTAGAAATGACACACTGGAATCAGGTAGGGGAGAGAGAAGAGTTTCCACCGGGAACCCTAAAGTTTCTTCACTTCAGAACCATGTAGATAAATATTTGAAAGGTGGCCAAGACATCGGACTCCTTTTATTTTGAACCTTGTAAAAACTATTAGATTTTTTTTTTTTACAATAATAGTAGTAATTTATATAGAAACTGAGTGGACGAATTATTTCGGAATATTAAATATAATAAAGTGTCAAAGGAAGAAAATGATACAATAATGGCTAAATAAAAAAAAGAAGAAAAAAAAGAAAGATATAAGGGAGACAGATAACAATAAAACTCCAGGACTTGACGGAATAACTTACGAATTTTATAAAACACATATCAAAGAAATCGCAGAACATCTGGCAGATATTTCTAATGAATTACTAAATAACGATGATATCTAGAAAAAATGTCTAGGGATGATGAAATTAATATCTAAAAAAAGGTAGCCCTGAAGACCTCAATATGACGTTGTCCTACCATTATCAAGACGTGACACAAAGAAAAAAGGAGTGATGAGAAGGTATGTACTACCACAAGTTTTAGAGGATGAGTTGTGTTGATCGGATAATATCGAAACAAAGCTATCAATGCAGGTATCAATATCAGCAAGGATAGCGCACTTGTATACTCCCAAACGAAAGGCTCCCAAAGTTGAATTTGTGGCATCCCAGCACGAGTATGTTCGGTCCAAACTGACAATGCATTGACCGTATTATTAATCAATAAATATACTGTGGCTGTAATATAACCACACAGTGCTACGTTGTCGTCGGGATCGTGATGCAGCTGTACTGTGCGGCGCGACGAATGGCGGGCAAGATGACCGCGCGCTATGACGCCGACATCGTCAACGTCACGTTGTACTGGCACTTCATCGCTCTGACCAGCTTGATCACGTGGTTGGTGGTCGCCGCGTTTCCGATGGTCGCGAGGTGACGACGATGTCGAAATCAGATTTGCACGACAACCGGATTTCGCCGTTGTGGGCGATCGTCAGCGCCCCGGCGGTTTGGGCGATGCATTTCCTGGCCAGTTACATGACCGCAGCGGTTTTTTGTTTCTTTGCGATTGCGATAACTGGCTTTTCTGGAAGATTCGTCCCATACTTCGGGTCCTTTGATAAAGTTATAATCCTCTTTACTGTTATTGGTCGTATAATAACCGGCTTCTCTCAAATACTGCGGGAACATTTTCAAGCCGGGAGGCAAAGGGGCCAATTCGCTGCGTCGGTGGTATTGAGCGCCGACTCGCGGCGCATAGCAACCCGATATAATCGTACTTCGCGCTACAGAACAGACCGGCGCATTGGAAAAAGCGTGGTTAAAAACGAGGCCTTGCTCCGCTAACCTTTCAATAGAAGTAGATGAAGAAGTACAAGATCCAGAAATTTTAGACATTTCTAATGCACCAAAAAAATCTGGAAATGGTGCAAAGAAGGCCAAAAAGGTGCTTAATTTAGAATAATAAATTTTAAATTTCTATAATTTCAGTGGCTATTAAGCCTGATTTCCAATTTAAAGTAGGCTGGTTAGATTCAAAAAATAAACTTACTTGTCGCATTTTTAGGACATCATTCAGGACCAATGCCTACTGCCTTTGAGACTGACAAAAGAGCTTGGGCTAAAAAATTTTGTGGACGTAAAAGAACACTGCTTGTCGAAGATTGTTCTTCTTGGTCAACCGTCTGGGGCTAAACAGAAAGCAGGTCGCCCTTGTCTGGAGTGGGAGGATGTCATAAATAAAGATTTAAAGGTCTCGGGAGGGTGTAAATAGGGAGGCCTTGAATTGATTGGGTTTGAGGAGGACCGCCCGTAGCTGCGGTGAGTCATTATTAGTAGTATTAGTAGTAGATAAGAGTTTAGGACCAATACATCATTATAGACTGTTGTAGCCTATATTCCATAAAAACCATGTAACACGTACATGGACACACACGGGACATACGTAAGGAGGTCATAGTCGCTGAATGGTGCATGGACCTTAAGGCCAGTTTAAGTCATCAAACAGCGGCAAAAGCGTGATCGATTAACAACACCACACGGTTGCTAATGTTCCACACCGTCAATGGAATGGCCAACCTCTACAAAACACGCTGAAATTTTGCAAATTGTAGCCAACCAAAGCCTGGATTGAAGCAATGGCAATAGCCTGGAAAGTCGCGGTCGCTCTCATCGGCATTTATGTTCTGGTCGTCCTAGCTACGGTCCTGCTGCAACGGCGGCTGATCTATTTTCCCGAGACCCGGCACATCACTTGGTTAATACCAAGTGCCATAAAAATCTTACCTATTAAATTGCTGTCATACTAACAGTACAGCAGAAGAACAAGGTCTGAATCTTTTCCAATTCCTAGTATAGACTGGAGGACGGAGAAAGGTGAGATGAAATACCGAAGGTTCAATACAAAATACAAGATTCAAATTATAAATGAGAAGTAAATTCAATAAGGCGAAACAAAACCCAGTATGTATTTTGCGTACGGTCCTTGTACGAGATTTTTGCTTGTTCCAGATTTTAATCTTGTTTTTTAGTTATAGTACAAAAAAAATCTCAGTAGCATAATGTTAAGTTTCTAGTCCCAAAGGATAAAAAGAAACAGATTTACTTTCTCGACTAAAAAAGTCATACTGGATTTCAAAACATACTAGTAGCACAGTCGTATAAAAGTGTATATGTAAAAAGGCCACAAATCAAGCTCAAAGGTTCTGAATAGTTGCAGTAATATTACTACAACTAGTGACAAATTAGTGCAGTCATAAGTGTCTCGTCTCTATTCCTAAAAAGAAAAATGATATGGTATGAAACAAATGCTAAGAAACATCAAATCTAGATGTCATTGGTGGCTTTATGCACGTTGATGGCCACGCGTCGTGCCAGTCGTTCGGAGTCGGTCTCCGGAGCGGCGCTGGCTAAAATTCCGCGTTCGACATCTTGACGGCCTACAAGGGAAAAACTGGGCAAGCGTCGTGTTATTAATTCCTCGACAAGACGGTCGAATTCTCTTGGAGGTAATCGAAACAAGGGCGTAATGAATACGGCTTCCGTGTCAGAAGGCAATTGAGACAGGGACTTCTCGAGTGATGAATTCATGGTAATGATCGTGATCTTGATATCATTGGCTCTTGCAGCCTTTTCCACTTTGGCTGACTCAACTAAACTTTTAACTGTCACTGAATACAAAGCTCTATACGAATTTTGACAAATATCAAAACTCTCAGCTCTCGCCCAGCTTAACATGCTATAAGGTCTTAACTCACACTCAATAAAAAACTTTCATCATATCTTGGTCAACTTAAAGCTCTTAAAAATCAACTCAAAACACTTTTTTGTTTTATTTCTTCTTCCAAGAAAGGACTAGGACCAAAAATACCAAAAAAGGAACACGTTTATATGAACGTGTTCAGGATCGACTCGTCGAAGCTCGAACATCCTTTTGGTTGCATGCAACAAGTAAATATAAACTGCTTTAAGTCAGACCCATCTATAAAATCAAGCCTAAAGTTTTTACGAAAAACGCCTTGGGCAAGAGAAAAAGTAGAGCAACTTTATCTAGATACATTTCACTCTTTTACTTGGCCTACAGCGCCCAAAAAATAATAAAATCACTCACCCAGACTGCTTAAATGCATGCTTTATTTTTTTGGTAATGTGTGGTGCCATATTTTTATTGCAGGCAAAGTAAAGCTGGGTGTTAAGATTTTCGAGTGTTAACACGGGTTCTAACAAACCGCTTCGCTCGTCTGGCGCACCCTGGTGGAGCGGTATCTCGACCAGTGGGCGGGATGAGCTCGGGCAATCCCCCAACCCCCGCTCCACCGCCCCTGCGCGGCGCACCCCTCGATGCCACGCTGGTCGCCGTCGCCGCGTTCGCGCTCTACGTGCTGCTCGGTCAGCGCACCCTGTACGGCGACGGCTACGAGTCGATCTACATGCTGTACGGCGAGCTGCACGCGCACCGCGTCCACCTCGCCTACGCGCCGCTGCTGCACGGCACGCGCGCCATGACCGAGCCGCTCGGCTTCAGCCTGTTCGAGAGCGCGAGGTGCAATGCCATCATCCAAACCAGGCCGATGCCTAAAACGGCTGCTAAAACCGGGCTGGTTTCCGCTTGCAAAATGCCGAATACAACGTGTAAAATAATCAGGCCGTAGGCCAGGTAAACCATCATGTGCAACGCTTTCCACACCGGTGGGGTAAGATTGGCGAGCCAAAAATCATGGCTGGTAGCGGCCATCAAAAACAGGATGAGCAGCGCAAAAAATCCCAGCGGCTGGAATGGAAAGTTTGCCAGGCTGTTGTAATCCGAATTGGCAGTCAACACACTAACCAGTGGATTGGACCTCGAGAAGGTCTTCGATCGCTTCTACCGCGCAGGGGACGAGCTGACTCGGGGAATATCGGGCGCCGGACTGGGGTTGAGCCTCGTGGATCACATCGTCCGCGCCCACAGCGGGCAGATCCGTGTCGAGAGCGAGCGGGGCCGTGGATCCGTGTTCACGATCCTCCTGCCCGTCGTGGAGGACTACCTGGAGCAATGGCCACCGCCGGGACCCATCGACCCCGACGATCCCCTGGCCAAGACGGTCGACGCGGACGAGGAAACCCACGAGGCCAGCGCTGACTCCCAAACAGCGGTAACAACCTCCCGTTGTGATATCGATCCGATGCGGTTGGTCGCTATAAAGTTCCCTTCGGTTTTGAGATTGACAATCGACCGGCGGCCCAAACGTACTCAAAATCCGGTAAAAATAGCGGTTTTCCTGCTCAACCGCTGGCAAAACGACGTTTTCGCCTTTTTTGATCTGCCGCCCCGGACTGCCCCCAGCGATGAATCACGACGACATTTTGCGGGCCAACCGGCAAGTTTACGATGCCATGGCGGCTTCTGGCGACCCGTTGTGCCGCCCCGCCAAAGACGAGGAACTGGCCGACCCAATCAGCAGTAAGTTTAAAAATTAATAAAAGCCCACAGTTTTGCATCTAAGTTGAGGAGGTATGATTTAGCAAAACTGAAGGCAGATCTTTAAATCTATGAGGCTAAATTTCCTGGAGTCAGGGGTAAAACTAGCAAAAATTACTATCAATAAATAAATAAAACCCTAATTGAAGGGAATTAAACAATAAATTATCAATTCAAACTTAAAACGAAGATAAATTAATGTAAATAGGAGAAGGGCTATCCCCTCCCCCCTTAGGCCATCTAAAGACCAAACCATCAGTTACACTATACTGTGAGTTTATAGTGAAAAATTGTTCAGGTGCATGAAGGACAAGACATTTTTAGCCCTCGCCCTCTTATCCCAAGTCGAAGTTTGAGGTCTACTTTGCCCTATTAGCACTCCTTAAAATTGCAACTTGATCCCCCAAGCGATTTACGACAGTTTGCAGATACCCGCTATTTTGATAATCAGGCAGCACATAATGTGTTTTAATTTACCTCAATACTTAGATGGGAATAGATTCAGTGTCCCGTAGGGGCTTGTAGTGGAAAAAGCTTTAGGTGGATCGGGGAGTTTGCTAGGTTTTATCGGTGATGGAGTTGTAACTTACAGGTCGCTTCTGAGATTTTAGAAGGGAAAGAGAGGGACTTCAGGTGTTCCGCTCGGGGAATGGACTAAATTCATTTTGTCTCCGGTGAACCTGAACCTTTCTGGACAATAAGTTAATAAAGGACCTATTATCTAAGTACGGTTAAGTAACAAGATAAATCAAAAGACAAGTAAGAGCAAGATATTCTGCAATAAAAGCAAGAGCAAAAAAGGCATCGATGCAATGGAAAGACGATACAATGTACCCATGCTAATGAAGGTTTAATTAAAACTCCAAGTTCAAAATAACTCTACAGTTGGTATGAACACATTTTTTTTCATTAAATATTGGCCCTCACTTTCTTGGGAGCCACCCCAAATTGAGATCCCGTAAGAAATAGAGAGCCCATGTAGTACATCTTTAGTTCAAAATAACAAGAAGACTTTGTATTATAACAATTTTGTAAACAAACATTGGTAAAGTTGTTCTAAATAGGTTTGAGGAATAAAACGTTCGATTTATGCTTAAAATAATGGCTGCAGCAGTAACTGCAACCAGTTAAAGATCTACGTATGTTGAAAAATAAAGATATTTGATGATTTGGAGTGATTGGATAGAGAAGGAGCTTACGTACCTCTGTTGGCCTCTGGTGGCTTTCTGCTGCAACGAGTTATTAGTAATAGCAAGCAAAGTTTAGTGATTCATCCTGGTAATTTTGCGGATTCTGAATGCGATGGTCTTCCAAGCTCAAAAGAGCGCGAATCATAGTGCTCAATAATACGAATATAATTATATTATTATATTATATTAAATTATAACTATATTATATTATAATTATATATTATATTATATTATTATTAGAATTATAATAATTATTAGATCCATAGCATACTAGACACCTGCCGGTTCTTCGTTTTCCGGCGTCTGAACCCAGAACTCCGGGTAAGCCTTGCCATAGGCAACCGCCTCTCCCGATTCCAATTCAAAAACGCGACCTATACCGAGTGTTGCCAATACTTCGTCGTAAAACTCCAGCGCAGCCTGCAGATCATTGGTGCCCAATGAAACGTGGGACATGATACTTGGGTTTTCATCAGAACTCATAACGTTGCTCCCTTACGTCTTGCGCCATACAGCCAGTTCATAGCCATCCAGATCAGCAAACTGAAACCGCTCGCCACCGCGAAACTGGGCAGCAAGGTAAGGGGGCTGATATGGGCGCTTCTTTCGGTAGTGGTGCATCGAATACGGTGTTTGGCAGCAGTGGTTCAGGTAACTTCATGACGCGATTAACCGCTATCGCAGCAACCTTGTTTTTTGTGACCAGTTTTTCGCTGGCAATTGTGGCTAAAAAAGCGGCAAACGATATAACTGCATCGGAAAGTGTTCCTGGTTTACTTGATGAAGTGCCCAGTGAAATTCCGGGTGATGTGCCAGGCGATATTCCTCAGTTAGATGGTGCATCGGTAGAAGTACCTTCCGATATTCCGTGCTTCCATTAGGCCTAATGCTGATATCCAAGATGGTTCACTTTCACTTTTGAGTTTAAATTAGCCAGCTGTTTCTGAACAGTTACAATAGTAGCTGTTGTGACATTGGCCTGTGATGAAATTTGAACCAGCAAATCAGAGCAATTGGTTAAATATTACAAAAGGTATGTAAAGGTATTTGAAATATTACAATAAGGTGGATTGATGGATATGGGTCACCAAAAATGCAAGCTATGGGTTCTCCCTTTGTACCTTGTATATCAAACAATTATCTATACCAAACTGTTAATGATGCTACCCAATGGTAAACTCCGGGATCTTTGTCGGGGTCACCATCGTTAAACGGCGTGTCAGCTTTTCCTTCCATCAGTTTTCGCACTGTCGTGTATTGCTGCTGAGCAAGCGACGAGTTTGCCTTTGTATCGAGCACGTAAATTTGCGTCATGCTCAGGAGCGTTTGCGTTAGCGCAATCGATAAATGGTTTGCAGTTGCATTCAGCATCGCTAGAGAGGCATTTCCCATCCAATGGAAGCTCACTTTTTCTGGTTTAAATGGAATAACTTGACTTTGACTCATCTGTGACCTCCTTTGTTTTCGCAACCCGCCACGCTGGTGGCCGCCGGCGCGTCCGATGACCTGGCCGGGGCGGCCGCCGCAGCCGCAAATAATGCCAAGCGCCGAGATCGCCTGGGTGTTGCCCGTGTTGTTGGACCAGTAGAAGCCTTTCTCGATCATGATCGAGGTCTTCGGACGGCTGCCATCCTCGCGCGGTTTGGCCATCCATTCGGCGGCCGTGTAGATCTTCTGGACATCGATCTGGGCGATTTCGGCGGCCTTCTCCGGCTCGGCGTAGTCCTGCGCCAGCAGCCACGTCTTCCAGTCCTCGAAACCGTGGAAAGAACTTAAAGCCTCGTCTTGATTGATATCTTTCACCCTGTTAGCAGCAAAGCCAGCTTTGATCGGACAGCTAATCATGGTATTTGAAATTATTGAAGGATGACCAATCATATTGGGCGCCCTGAAATGATTTACTTCCAAATGATGTGGCTGGCAGGGTGAATGACGCCAATCAAGACGTGGTTGAAGGTATGATTTTCGGAATAAGTTACGTTTCTTATTTTGTGGATATCGGAGTTAGTTCGTATTTCATTTGGTAACGCTGATCGGTCAAATTCTAATTTTAAAAAATCTATCACTTTTTGAAGAATGATTTTCTTACTTGTTAAATAAAGCCACAGTGCAACCAAATGAAAAGCAACTGAAAGAAGAAACCTGTAATTTTCAGATCCTAATCATTTAAACAGAGTACATATAATCCTCAACAACACTTTCCAAGCCTGGAAATTGTAGAATAGTCCGTAGTATGGTCGGGGCCAAATTGATCGTTAGCAAAATGTAGCTACTTGTCTTTCGAAAAAGCAAAATGCTCCACTGAACAAACATGGTGGTATTAAATTAGTATAAAGTACGTGTTACTGATGAAACGATTGTCCATAATATAATCCTGGATTGGTTGGGTTAGTATTATAGGCTGAAGCTTGTTCATATTTAGAAGGGTCGTTTTTATAATTAGCTTCTTCGATATGTTTGGGTAACGGTAGAAAATCAGCTATACCCTCAGCAACATCGCAATATCGTTTGTCGAAGTGAACAGTGAATGTTTTATCATCTTTTTTATCAACACCTAGAATTCTTTCTTGAAATAATTCGGAATTGCGAATAGGAACAGCTTTATTTTGAGCAATTTCATAGGTAAATAAGAAATCATCTGTTGTAACAGGAACACCATCATTCCCACATCTGATATCAGCTTCTTCCGTGAATATTTCAGCTGATATCAGTGGTCTGTCATTATATTACCTGTGGTTAATATGGTAGAAGCAGCAGCAAGCTCTTGGTATATATTATAATTGGGTAGCAGATATTGAACGGTAAGCTCATCATTTCCACATCTAATATCAGCTTCTTCGCATAAAAGACTAAAGCAAGACATGGCAATTAACACCGCTTCTATATCGATACTCCACATGTACATAAAAAGGACCACCTAAAAATTAATGTGCGTTTATTATCTGACGTTAATTTGCGATTCATTGAAAATATCGCTGGAGTCGTCAGCGGTAACCGCTTCAAAATCTGATGTAGCAAATGGTATTTATGAGATGACGTTAACTCTCAAGAACATTTCAGATGAAGACGTTTACGTCTGGCCTTTCGTTGGACTGGATGTCAGTTCGAAGGGGGTTGGAAAGGTCAAGCAGACTCGCAACATTGGTCGCTGGGGAAGACGCCGGGCGCCGTCGAAAATCGAGGAAGTAAGGTATGTCACCCTAAAGCCAGGGGCGGAACATGTGATCAAATTCAACTTGAAGCAATTTAACTTGGTCTGCGGGGTGGGACAAAGGGTGTCTCGCACACTGTCGATCTTTAGGATCGAAACGAGGAAAACTCCAAAGGCAACGAGCGCGACTGTCCACAGAACCATCCATATAAAGAACACGTTCCTCGGTACAATCACGGGCGATCGAATTAGCAGCCCTGAGATCCATGAAGACACGTGCTGCCATGTCGTTCCCTGCATAAGATCGGCCCAATAGAATTCAAAGAAATCCGTCCGTTTGCCGCCCGTATCAGGCCCTGTCGTGATACGCCGCAATTCCTGAAGGCCGGCTTTTGCATCCGTAAACATTGAATTTCTCTGGTCCTGTAAAAGCTATAGCAGTCAGAGTGACTTTTTTGAACTCAGCATTCAATTCTGCATTGAAGCATAGCTACAACAAGTTAATTAAAGATTCTCTCTAAATTTTTCACATCATTGGAATAGATGCTTTTCCATGGTAGTGATTCTCTACCAAATTCCACATCTATTGCAATCTATCGTAAACATTGAATTTCTCAGGTCCTGTAAAAGCAATAGCAGTCAGAGTGACTTTTTTGAACTCAGCATTCAATTCTGCATTGAAGCATAGCTACAACAAGGTAACTTATGTATTTTATACGTAGCATACAAATTAGCTTACGTAACGAACTTTTGTATTCGTATAATTTTATTACACATATGAGGGGGCTCACCCCCTCGTCAGTACCTCACTCTTTAAACTAAAGCTTCAATTTTGTCCCAATTCCTTAATAACGACCCATGAATCACAAAGGCAGGAGAATAAATAGTTGAAATTACTAAAAATACTTTAGCAGCGTAGAGAGCGAGGTATTAGGAGGAGGTGAACCCCTCATATGCGTAACAATTTCAGTTCGTTTTAAGTTTTAATACTGCTCCTGTATCTAATAACCAAATGAATAACTTTAACAAAGTGCAAAAATTTTAAGCATCCCAACCTCTCAACCTCCATATTAAAATTACTCGAAAAAATTTAAACGAACTGCAAACTGCAAACGCGCAATGTTACAATTTGACTTTAACTATTACATAAAAATGCTATAAATTCATTAAATTATTCCACAATTCTAGACGGACCCTATACTCTATTTGCTCCAACCAACGATGCCTTTAACGCCCTACCTGCCGGAACTCTTGATGGTCTTTTGAAAGATAAAGCAGCATTGAGAAACGTACTTTACAATGAAGTACTGGCTAAAAACCTTAATCATTTAATTTATTATCCAGGTGAAACCGAAGAGGATCTGAATAGGGAGGCAGAAAGAATTACAGAAAACATGAAACGTGCTTTCATTTAGTCAATACCATCACAGCAGTTGAAGACAGGTAGCAAAAAATAGTCGTTGTGCTTCAAAATTAAGCCAAAGGAGAAACATGACACGGAGGCTACTGAGAATTGCAATTCGGACAAATTATCCAGGAGATTGAGGCATATATTGGGAACTACTAAACCATATTATAGAAGGAGAGAATAGTATTTTAATATTGACCCTTAGAGGGTTTTATATTAATCTTTCTGAGCCTAAAATAAGGCATATTTTTAAACTTGTTTTGCCTTTTGGGGGGGAAATGGGAAAGTTTTTTAAAGTATTAGCGCTAGTTTTTGTTGGAATGACTCTTGCGTTAGGTGGGGCGGATGACGCTTTCGCAAAGAAGAAGAAGAAAAAACCAAGTCTCAAAAAAATGAAGTACGTTGGGGCGGCTAAATGTAATGGAAGCTGTCATGATCCTTATTACCAGGCTTGGAAAGAATCTCCCCATGGCGGTACCTTTTGAATAGAAACACAGTGGCGTCTTTGTATATCACCGCAATTTTGCGCGCGCTCAGCGTGTTCGCCGTGAGTTTGATATCCGCCAGGTAGCCTTCATAGGGACCGACCTGAATGGCCTCGCCGTTCTCCAGATCATCGCGCCGGAGCGTATTCGTTAGATACTCTTCAGGGCTTTGCACTTCTTTCGGCGGCGCCTGCTGCTTCAAGGTGATATTCGCATTGCCGGGCTGCGGCGGCATGCCGAACACGTCGGCGTTGCTGGCCCGCACATCCCAACCCTCGGGAAACTTCACCGTCACTCGAACCTTTCTGAGTTTAAAACTGAAAAAAAATTCAACTAGAAAATATCGAGTGACATGAAAACTTAAGGTATATTCAATTTTTTCTGAGGGTGCTATTTTCTCTCTCACACTTTACTCTTTAAGCTAATTTTTTGCTGGTGCTTTACTGACAGCACTTTTTGTCTAAAAAGGGTACTACAACTCTAAAGCTTTGGATGAATCATATCATTATTAATGTTACTTAAAAACGAATGTTAATTAAAAACGAATCACTTTATCGAAGCGTTTGCCCCTGAAAAAAAATAAATACGCATGCCGTGCGCCCACAGTTTAAGTCTGCTCGACCTCTCAAAGGCTTACTCAAGCGTTATGCAGGCAACAAACCTGCATCATTAGAGGAGATTGAAAATGGTATTGGGCATGAGGTAGCAGTGCAGCTTGCCGCATCGGGTAGAAATGAGTAGTCAAGCTAAAGGAGAGGCCAAAGAAGGTTCGGTCACACGTCATGGCCTCGATACCAATGTACTGCTGCGATATTTGGTAGCTGACGACCCCGTGCAACATGAGGCGGCTACACATCTCATTGAGCATGAATGTAGTGTGGACCAGCCTGGCCTGCTGATGAAATCGCTTTTCAAGAACACCGGCGCGCTGGCCCGGCTGGGCACACAGGTGCCAGGGCCGGGGCGTTACCGGACGCTGCTCAGGGAATGCCTGGAGGCGCTGCAGACCGGGGCCCCGGCACCGGACGCCTCCGAGGTGCTGTGGGACGCGATCCTGGAGGGCGGCGAGGCCAGCCGCGCCGTGCTCTCCAATCCGCATTTCTTCGGCTCGCAGCGGCGCGGGCTTTCGGGCAGCCAGTTCTACCCGGAGGCCGAGACCCGGCTGCAGGCGCTGCAGTCGCTGTTCCCTCGATTTTTTTCATTAATAGACCTCAAAAGTGATGCATTTACCCATGCTTATTATCATTACTTATTGTTCTTTACCACTGTGAATTTCATACGATCACCCTTTATACCTAATATGTCCCCAGAGCATAGCTTACAACCTTTGCCCTGAGGGCTGTGGGGGAGGGGGGTTGTCATACTCAAATACATCATTCCCGGACCTTTCGACTACTTTGAACAAAATGGTTGTCTCAAAATTTAGATTGGATGTGTTTGAGGAAGTAGTGGGCGTGGGAGGGGGGCTAGTTGCCCTTCGATCACTTGATACATCAGACTGAACGACTGGTCACTCGCCGTGAATGAACCGGACGGTCCTTTGGTGATTTCGGACAAGTCATGTTGTTTCACAAACGCCACCACTTTCTTTGAGTCTTTTGATTTCCCCAGCAGCGGTTCCAATTGCTTCCAATCAACTCGTTCGGAAATTCGCTGAACATCATTTGCACTACCTGCGAATTCATGACGAAAACTTGCGGAGGCAAGTGACAACGACGACAAAACCAGAACATTAAAGAAGAGAAGCATTATCCAACCCTATCCAATCAATTCTCAAAGTTACCTGGTGTCTCGGTGCCCGGTATTGCTGCCGCAAGTAACGGTTATGGAGCCCAAACAGTGGACGTAGACTATCCGGATGGTACTAGTGTTGCGGTTTCCATCCCGGCTGGCGCTACAGCAGCACAGATTGCTTCACAATTTGCTTCGGCAACGGTTCCAAACGTTAATGCCTCTGCAATCACAACGGCCACTATCGGCGCCAGTGGATACAATAACACCAGCGGTACCCTGGCGGTGTCCATCAATGGTGTGCCGGTGGCGGGTTCAACCTTACAGGAGTTGGCAGATTCGCTAAATGTTGGGTTTGATTCTCTTTCTTTCTTTCTTCTCTCATTCTGACATTCAAACTTCAACACGAAGTTCTACAGTCTTGAAAAAGACTGATTGTACTGAAATAGTTCATTACTGATTTTATTTCAGTCAGTCAGTAAAATCATCATAGATACATTTGGCACTAAAACAACTTGATTATTTTTAGGAAGAACAAGATAAATGACCAATAAATAATCAAGGTTTGAACAAGACAGTAACCATATCTATTCTTTAAGAATACCGACGTGTGTTGACGGGCGTAATGACACCTTTCATGTAAGAATTTTGTAATAAAATAAAAAAATCAAAAGCAATATTATTTAATTGAAGAAAACCTTTTTCTGATATTTTTTTCAAGCAAAGACAAAATTCCAAGCACTTATCCAAACTTACCAATTATTATATTTTTTAACGTTGGTTTTTAAGCCTGCTATTGTCATTGAAATCGTGGATTTGTGTTTTTGGAATAGCCGTTACTCTCTAATGGAATAAGACTTGGGATTAAGATAAAACTCAAAACATTTTAAGAAAACTGACACAAATTTAGCAAAATGTCTTACCTAAGTTAAAAGAATTTGGGAGGCCGCGCAGCCCGCGCGCATGCATCTTCCCCTGCGTGACCTTGCCGACACCCCACAAGCGCCCGACCTCGAGCGGCGCCAAGAACCGCTCCTCCGTGCCCGGTGCGACGACCACGAGCCCATCGGGCTTGTCGAGGTCGGAGGCCACCTTCGCGACGAACTTGTTGGCGGCAACCCCGACGGAGACGGTGAGCTGGGTCGCGTCGAGCACATCCGATTTGACCTTGCGCGCGATCTCCTCGCCCGTGCCGAACAACGCGCGGCTCCCCGTCACGTCGAGGAACGCCTCGTCGAGAGAGATCCGACCTCTACCACCGCCCGGTCGAGAGCCTGGCGTCGACCGAATTTTCATTCTCCCGCTTCCTGGTCCCCTATCTCTGTGGCTACCAGGGTTGGGCCATATTCATGGACTGCGACATGCTCTGCCGCACAGACATTGCAGAGCTGTGGGACGCGCGCGATCCAGACTTTGCTGTCCAGGTGGTAAAGCACGACCACAAACCCGCCAACACGGTTAAGTTCAACGACAACGTGCAAACCCGCTATGCCAAGAAGAATTGGTCCAGCGTGATGTTGATGAACTGCAGCGAATGCACAAATTTTATTATGAATGGTTGCGACATGACGTTCACACAGTTACAAGCAACAGCAAGTCTATCTCATTAAAGTGTGGACCCAAACGCAGACGATCTTTGATGTGTTACAATCCTGGTCGAAGCTTTCAGACGCGGTGATGAGCAATACTTTCTGATAATAGTGAGAATCGTCAATGGCGGAGATGTCGATGGCACCACCACGAGATGAAGGCGAGATGGATTTAGTGTCATCGTTTGTTTTGTGATGATGTCGAGATTTTGTGATCGGAGATTCGCGCCACGTACGCCTCATTTTTTGGGAATTCTGGTTGTGCGGCGTCAGCCTGGCCGGCCTCGTATTCACGATGGTGCTCGCGTGGCGCAACGAGCTGGCGTTGGCCGCCCTGCCCGACGTCCTGCACGTGCGCTCGATGGTGTCGGTGCACGGCGCCCTGAACGCGCTCGTGGTTGGACCGGCGTTCCTCGGGGCGGCGGTGATCGAAGCGCGCCGCGTGCCCGAGAGCTGAGCAGCCCGCCGCCTCTCTACGGGCAGGCGCTGGCGCTGTCGATGCAGATGCCCGGCTCGCAGCAGAACCGCGGCGGCGGGCACGACGGCCCGCTCGTCAAACAATACGACAGTTTCGGGCTGAAGGCGGATCTGCCGCTATATGGCTCCGGCTTCCTGACTTCGCCGCTCTATGTCAACGCCGAAGGCCCGGCGGCCGAGGGCGTGATCACCGCGCTGCATTACGTGCCGACGCTGGACAATGCTGCCAATGCCGCCTTTGTCGCCGCCTTCCAGGCCAGGACCGGGCGCCTGCCGTCGGAATTTGCCGTGCATGGCTATGACGCGGCCCGCGCACTGATCGAGGCGGCAAAAACCGGCGCTCGTGACCGCGCGTCGCTGGCCGGCGCCCTGGTTGCCTAATTAAGTTGCCTCATTCTATTATTTACTCAAAGAGTGGCCTTCGTATTAACAACTTCAGAATATCTGGGCTACGGCTGTTAGCTAGTGATTATGGCCAATACCCATTCTCACTTTGCTAGTAGCGTTAGCTGCCTTCTTGATGGTAGCTTATAACTTACTACTTTAGTAGCAGAGCTAGGGAAAGGGGGGAGTAGCCGTAAAACACTGGAATTCAGTTGCCTGGTTCTATTATTTACTCCAAGAGTGGCCCTCGTATCCACAACTTCAAAACATCTGGGCTAGGCTTACCGGCCCGCGCGGGCGCCGTCGCCGCCGAGCATGGCATCGGCCATGTGCTGGCCAGCATGGAGGCGTTGCTCGACCGCGACCTCGACGTGGTCCATGTGTGCACCCCGCCTTGGCTGCACCTGCCCCACACGCTGGCAGCACTTGCCGCCGGCAAGCACGTGGTGGTGGAGAAGCCGACCGCCTGCGCGCTGAGCGAGATCGAGGTGCTGGAGGCCGCCGAGGCGAACGCGGGGCGGCGCATCTGCCCGGTGTTCCAGTACCGCTTCGGCCATGGTTTCCAGAAACTGC
The DNA here is from genome assembly GCA_010016025.2 of Alatinidae sp. Z8VKAUB7J3. Taxonomy (NCBI): domain Eukaryota; kingdom Metazoa; phylum Cnidaria; class Cubozoa; order Carybdeida; family Alatinidae; species Alatinidae sp. Z8VKAUB7J3. Next base: position 88,628,145 of record JAAAKM020721499.1, read on the forward strand.
GCCACCTGATGTTTGCAGTTTGCCTGATTCCAAATCTGGAGCACGAATTCGGACGCGCCGAGCAAAAAGAAACTGCCCAGGAAGATCGGCCAGGCATAATGACGCGTTACCAGCGTAATGATGAAAGCTACCAAGGTGGCAAGTCGCAGAATTCTGAGGGGTGCGAAGTGATAGAATCTGGGGATACGACTGTGGCACGATTGGCAAAAGCCGAGAGGGATCGGGATGACTGTATCGCGCCCTTGAGTTTCTGTGTCTTCCTCACTCCAGGATAGAAAACTGACCGGAAAGAAAAACGTTCCGAGAAACGTTGGAACTTCACCTGAAGCGATTGATGGTCGGCGGCATGGAACGCGTTTACGAACTGGGACGTGTTTATCGCAACGAAGGCATCAGCCCGCGACACAATCCCGAGTTCACCATGTTGGAAGTTTATCAGGCCTACGGCGACTACGGCTCGATGATGGATCTGACCGAACGATTGATTTGCAACGCGATTGATGCCATCGGCGGTGGTTACAAGCGTGAGTTTGACGGAAAGACCATCGATTTTACGCCGCCGTTTCAACGAGCCACCTATGCAGACCTGTTTCAACAAGCCACCGGCCTTTGAGACTTTCTGTGATATTTCTGAAGAGGAGAAGCAGTATTAGCCCCACCCCCAACTATATCCCTTTTTTCCCAGCGACATCTAATCAAAATCTTGCGGTAGTCAATTGATAGGGTTTATGTTCAGGCACTCACATTTTACAATTGACGTTAAATTTCGTAATCTTAAGCTGAGATTCATCACCCTGCTGGAAAAACAACTTCAAAATTTCGCAACATAATTTCGCAACATCCATTGACGATCATGTGTGCACACCAAACTCTTAATGCCTATTGCTTATTACTTGGCTGTTATGGGTAGTGGAGCGATCGCCAGTGTCGCAGGCGTGTCCAGAGGCGCCGGTGGCGTGATCGGCCTTTTGCAAACGCAGCAAAATATTCGGATTCAAGAAGCGAACATCTCGTCGCAGCGAAGCTTGCTCCAACAGTTTGAAGATTTCTATGATTTTCAGCGGATCGAGTTGCTGCAACTAAAACAGTTCAAAAACTCTGTATTTGGATCACAAAGTGGTCTGCTATCTGCCAAGGCCAATTACCAAACCAGCCTCGACAACTTCAAGATCACCTTGGGATTGCCGCCAAATATCGACTTGGATGTTCAGCTTCAAATGGTGGACTGAGCCGCTTGGAACGTGGATGGCCTGGACCCGTGCGACGACCGGTTTCTTCCTGTTCATTTTGCTTTGCATTGGCTCCATGGCGGTTTGGGAGTATTTCGTCCCCGGTGGATCGCCCAGGCGGGGTGTTTTCGCCATTGATACCACGCGCGGCGACCGGCTTTTCATCTCATTGCTTGGCAGCGCTTTCATATTCATCGCCTGGCTGTTTTTCTTCGGTACGCCGCTTTGGTGGCCGTTGGGCATCTGCATGGTGTGGGCAATTTTTGTGTTCTGTGCGTAGCCGCGACCGGTAACCGCCAGATCCCGCAGGGAAACCAAGCACGCTTTACGTTCAACTGGGAGGGCGCGTTCGTCTACGAGGGCTACGTTTACGACCACGTTCGCTACCGCCTACGCGGTGCCAACGGCCGCTATCAAGTGCCGCCGGGCAACGGTGGCGCCGCCGGCAAGCGCCACTGGCGCATCAAGTTCAACCACGGCAACTTGCTTCGCGCTCGCGATCGCTACGGCGAACGCCACGAAACGCGTTGGCGCACGCTGAACACCGGCCGCATGTTCGGCAACCGCATCAGTGAACTAAAGTGCCTAAAGTACTTCTATGAACATCGTAATACTTTCACGCAACGAAAATCTTTACTCAACAAATAGGCTTGTAGTAGAAGGTGAAAAGCGCGGACATGAGGTTGAAGTTATTGATCCTCTTAAATGCGATCTCATTATTGAAAAAGAAAAACCTACTATTTTTTATCAAGACCGTTATCTGGATTATGTTGATGCTATTATTCCAAGGATAGGTGCTTCGGTTACCTTTTTTGGGAGCGCGGTAGTAAGACAATTTGAAATGATGAATGTATTTACAACCGTTACTTCGCCATCATCATCAAAGTCGATCCAACTGGCAACGCCTGTGCTCGGCCCAGATCCCGGCTCCACGAACGCGGGCGTAACCGAGGTCAGGTTGCCGTTGCCATCGTTTTCGAAGAAGAAATCATCGGCGGCATGCAGGTTATCGAGCATGTGTAAATCCAAGTCGCCGTCGTTGTCGTAGTCCACCCAACTGCTGCTCCACGTAAAATTGGTCTCAGTGACCGCAGGCTGATCGGTGACTTTGGTAAAGGTGTAGTTTGGCGGGCCATCGTTGCGGTAGAGAAAGTTGGCTTGTACAGGATAACATAATTTCGGCGCGGTTTATCCGTCGCGTCGGCAATGCACGATCTATTAAATAGAAGGGAAGAGAAGCGAAAAGCTCTCTTTCCTTCATTCTCGCAAATCGCTTGGTTACTCAGTTTTCAAAGCAATTCCGTTTTAAATACCGCCCAAGACGATATACAAAATAACGTGAACGCCTATAACTCGCGTGAAAAACGTTGAGGTTACATCAGCGTTGGAATATGCTTTTTCGCATGAAAAAACGTAGAATTGTATCTTCACGTCACCTTGCTTCTACAGAAGGCTGGCAGCTCTTGATTGGATATTCAAATACAAACGATACACATGTGATTTTTTTATTTTAAAATATGCTTTTTAAATTAGAATTCTTTTTCACACTCCATTTAAGCTCTAAATTTTTTTTTATATTATCCTGTCTCCATTTGTGACATTTGAACTGACCCTGGAATGAGAAAAAATTATGTCCGCCTTGCCCATGGAGATAATCCTGACGTGAGAAATTTCGATAATTTTTTTTTAATATCTTGCTACTAATTAAAAGCATATATTTTAGAATAGTCTAGGAGAAATCTATATAAAAATTCATGTATTTTTTATTTTTGACGAACCCTATAAAACGTTGGCTTCAAAATTAACTTAAAGAAATGTTCGAGTGTCCTAGGGGTTTCTTATATTGGGGTTTTAAACAGCGGGGGTTCACTGTACCTTTAGTTCCTTGCAACAAAACTGAGACTCCAATCGGACGATCAGTTGTCGAGGCAGATGTTTGGCCGCAGATGACGCAATCAAACATTTGGTCTACTCTTGCTGAATTTTGGCCATCTTCTTCTTCACCAATTTCCATACTGATTTCTGCAAGGCAAGAAAAAAACGTAGGCTTGAGGATCTTCCCAACACAGGAAAGGTGGGCGACGGCAAGATCTTCGTCACGGCGCTCGAAGAAGTGGTACGCATCCGCACGGGGGAAACCGGCGCGGAGGCCGTGTAAACGGCGCGCCGATAAAGGAGAAAAACTGTGGAAGATCTGATTCAAACAAACTACGCCCTGGACACCTTTTACTTTCTGGTGATGGGCGTTCTCGTCATGTTCATGGCTCCCGGCTTCGCCATGCTGGAAGCCGGTCTGGTGCGCTCCAAGAACACGGCTGAAATTCTGCTCAAGAACGTCGCCCTGTTTTCCATTGCCTGCGAGGCGGTGCGCTGGCGGCGCGGCACCGCCACCGTCATCGGGTTCATCGGCGTCATCGTCATCATGCGCCCTGGCGTCGGCGAACTGGAATGGGCGGCGTTGGTGGCATTGGGCGGCACCTGCTGCATCGCGGTGGTGACCGTGATCGTGAAGAAGCTGACCGTCACCGACGCGCCGATCACGCTACTGGTCTGGTTCGGCATCATCTCGTCGACGGTGCTGCTGGTGCCGGCCATCCTGGTCTGGCAGATGCCGACCTGGGGCGAGTTCGGCCTGCTGGTGCTGGTCGGCGGCCTGCCTCTGTACCACCAAAAGTTTGTAAATCAGAAATCTCTAGATTCCCCGCATCCAAAGTGAGAGTCATTGTAATTTCAGAAACTGTTTCGGTGTATGAAGTAGCAGTTGCGACATCTCCCCCCGACATATCGAACTGAATGAGCTGACCATTTATAAGCTCTGGAACATCATTAATGGCTGTAATGTTAATGGGAACAGTTAAAGGTCCACTCGTTTCAGTTCCATCAGTGAGCGTCATCGTAAAAATAAACTGTTCATTTGAATTCAAAACTGGAATAACAGCAATTGCATCAGAGTTCATGGATCATTCAGTGGCGGCAACGCGACCCTAGCAAGGTTTTCTTTTAAGTTTGGTGATACATACAATAACGGTTTAAAATAATAAACACTGTTTCGCAAATCAGATACAGATGCCCAAATGGATGCCGCAGGATTAGCGCCTACAGGTACTTTCATGGTTTCCAAGACAGTGTACGCGAGCATCAATGCTTGTTTTTCCGTATGCACAACAGGCAACAGGCGCACTAGCTGTGTTCCTCTGACAAAACGACTAACAGGCGTATAATCACCAGGCAATCCTGCCATGCCGGATCCATGTTGGTCTGGTGGGCCCGAATCTGATCATGCTGGAGCAGCAGGCCGCGCAGGCCGGCAAAACACGCAGCCGCCTGGAGGTGATCTCACGCTGGGCCAATATGGAGGCGTTCTGTAACGAACAGACGAATACGGACAGCCCTCAGCTTTTGATTCTGCAGCTTCCGGTTCTGGCTCAGCAAGACATTGATATTGCAAAAGAATTTTTTCCTGAAGCCAGCATTCTGGTGGTCTATCAGTTCACCACGGAAAAAATCCTTGAACACCTGGAGCGGAGCGGTCTGACGGCGTTGAAATGGCTGGTTTTCTTTTTTTAAGGTTTTTGAATTGTTGTAATCCTATGTCACATACAAAGATTTTAGCAATTGCAAGTTTTTTTTCTTTAAGCAATTTAATGTCTTTCCATACTGTTGTCTTATCAAAGATATTATTTTATTATTCAAGCAAGTCCGATTTCTAACAGCGATTTCTACTAAGCTTCAAACTTTCCGTTTTTAAACTTTTTGAATTGTCGTAATCCCTTGTCAAAATATATACAAATATTTTCAAAATTACCAGTTTTTTGCTCTTTAAGTAATTTAATGTAAACTTCTCCATGTTTTTTGGTGTTGCATGGAGAGCACCTCCACTGATTTTCTCTTTATATCTTAAAATATTTATGTTTGATCCCTTGGGATTCTTTTGATGAGAATTTGTCCTACAAATTCCACGTTAGGGCCGCAAAAGTCCAAATTGCCAGGAATCTAGATTTCGTACGCAAGCTGAAGCTTGCATTATCCGAATCTGTTCTATGCCCTTTTTTCCTTCACCTTGACCCAATCATAAATATTTTATTGCCCTGTAATTTCCAGTCAAATTACAAAGTATGTAGCCTGTTCACCGGATTACAAGGCTACGCCACCGACGAGGGCGACGAAGAGGAAGAGCGCCGCCTGATGTACGTGGCGCTGACCCGCGGTCGAAAGACAGTGCACTTGAGCGGCTGCAACTTGCGCCGCGTGCAGGGCGCCGAGCACGACCAAGTGCCCTCGCGGTTCCTCGGTGAGATCCCGGACGACTGCATGAAGAGCATCGTCCGCTCGCGCGAATCCTGGCAGCACTGGGATCCCGACCCGGGTGACGGCGCGCAGTCCGGGTTCGACGACGACCCGCATGGCGGCATGGAGCCCGAGTGGGTCTCCGGTATCGACTCCGATATAGCTTAATTAAAAAAATCTAATTAATTGAAAAAATCCTAACTTAATTAAATAAAACCAGGCATGTATGCACCATTGTATCTCGGATTTACAGTGAGAGAAGGAGGCAATATAGAAAACCCTGTTTATAGTGATTTTCGTTCGTTTTAAGCTTGATTTGCATATTAAATTTAACTTTCACTCGTTCCTAGATTAATCTATTTATTCACACTATTATATGTTGTATGTTTGTTTGATATGATTGTCTATTTAATTTCTGTTCATTTTGGGTTTTGTACTTCAATAGCAAAATATTTTTTATCAAACAGACATCGCTGATAACGGTAGCGCTGGTCGGTCGCTCATAGTTATCCACGGCAACCGGCTGTTTACTATCAAGAACAAGGCGCATTCGTTTAAGTACCGGCAAGCCGTATCGGTTTACCGCGGCATCCGGTCGCGACTCCGCAACGCAGTAGAAGCCGAAGCGTTCGTAGAATCGAATACCGCCTGCATTGCTGTCAGTCACATCAAGCTCGATGCACCGATAACCATCCTGTTTGGCCGCGTGCGCGACGTGGGTGAGAAATTCCAGACCGAGCCCTGAGCCCCGATCTGAAGTGGCTGCGTCGAATGAAAAAAAATAAATCCCGTGACCTGTTTCTGATCGATGCGGACAACCGGCTTTGTGGAACCGTTGACCTTCAGGACCTGATTTTCGCAGACTACAATAAAACCTTGAAGGAATTTTCTCAACCGATAGCAGGGGTCGTGAATCCCCTGACACCGAGGGAAGAAGTGGTTGAGACGCTGGAAAAATTCAAACTGACAAACTTACATGTGACCGACTTGAACGATCGTATGGTGGGTGTCATACGATATGCCAGCCTGGTGAAAGCCATTGAAGAAGAGGCCTCAAACAAGCCTTCGAGCCAGGACCGCTCCGATTGATTGACCGCCAATTTCGCCTGCCGCACGGCGGTCGGCGGAAACGAAGCGATCCGTTTCGCCAGTTTCTCGACGAAAGGGCCGATCTCGTCCGGCTCGAAAATACGGTTGAGGTAGCCCCAGCGCTCCGCCGTCTCGGCATCCATATCGTCGCCGCCGAGGATCAGTTCCAACGCCCGTCCCCGGCCCATCAGGCGCGGCAGTCGCTGTGTCCCGGTGCCGCCGGGGATGATGCCGAGCGGCACCTCCATCTGATTGACTTTTTTCTGATCTCCTATTTTTTATTTCTGATCTCCTTAATATGTCAAAAGTTTATACAGAAATGGAAGACAAAAGAAAAAAAAAGACAAAAATTAAGTTAACGCCCCAGATTCAGTTCTATTCAGTTGGCAAATTAATTTTTTAAAACTTGATACATAGGGTTTTTCGTACAAAAATTACATTAAAATAAGTTAAAAATCTTTGAAAATAACTATTTTCCTATTTTGAAGCAAGTCTAAGTAGGGGGCAGGTGAATCTTTTTTTGACTGTTTAAACGAAGAAAAACAAAAAAGGCATCTTCCTGCAGAGGACCAAACTGCTATCTGAGATAGCCAATCGATTTAAAAGTATCGAAAACTATGTATTGAGCTTCCGAGTTACTGAGGAAAAACCTGACATTTGTTTTAAAGCTTCATTTAACTAAACTGACTTGCTTCATATTTCATAAAACTTGTATGCATTAATATGTAAACATACATATCTATTGTGAAGAAGAGGCAGTCTGTCATTTTGTAGGTGAAGGTTGGTGTCAGATGCATCAAGGCAAAAGTAGAAATTAATTTCTAATCCTTCTCGATTCCCAGGAATATTTTTGATGTGTTTAAAGAGAGCATAAGCGACAACACCATAAAAATCATGCGATTTTAGGTATAGGGGCCTACATATGCACCTAGTTTAGGCACGTAAACTTCACAATCGCGTAGGATTTGGACAGAAGATTACTACATGATCAAAATCATATATGCACAGAGATATTGCCGTTAGATGAGGGGAAGGGAAGATGGTATTATTCGAGCGAGTATCATTTTATATCCAATAATAATAACAATTTGTACTAAGAAGACTAGAGAGGAGGATCTTAAAAACTATCTTAAAGTGCAGGAATTTCGTTCTATACATAAATTTTTTACGTAATTCTCTGTTTCTCCTTCTCCGTTTTCGATTTAACCTCTATACCACCCTCATTTCTTTCTCTCTCCCTCTTTCTTGATTATCCTATTTACTTCCTTACAGATTCCCTAGTTTATTAGGAAAATAATTTCTTCTCTTTACTTGTTTCTTTCTTTTTTCGTTTTTCTTCTCTGCCCACTATTTTTCAAGTTTTCCTTGTAATTACATGTTTGGTGCCTAGTTTACTTTGTTTATGTACTGTTCACTTGTTTTCGTATTATTTTGTTACTTATCATATTGATTGATCGATGGCTACACGAGCTGGGATACCGCAGCAGAAGCGCAACCTACCGCACGGATTGACGACGAACGCCAGGGCCTGGACATGCTCTATTCGTCCGGCACCACCGGGCAGCCAAAGGGCATCAAATGGCAACGACCAGATGAACCACCCGGCCAGGAAACCATGCTGGTCAGCTTGCTGGGCCGCTTATTCAGCTACGAAGCTGAGACACGGTACTTGTCGCCCGCCCCGCTCTACCATGCAGCGCCTTTGCGCCACTCGATGACGGCAATCAAGCTCGGCGGCACAGTGACCGTCTGGCGGCCATCCAGCAACTCAATGCCTGGGTTACTGGTCGCAAACAAGGTTGGATCGATATCCATCCCTCGATTCTTGGCGCCGTCCCACTCGAAATAGAGGTCTTGGTCCATGAAAAGGGTACGGCCCTGAAATAGCGGAAGTTGGTCTTTTAATTTTCTCAGACTGAGCACGAACTTGGCTTTGGCATCGGCCAACATGAACCCGATTCGATCCCGTGGATAGGCAGGATCAAGCGGCACATAAGTCGCCCCGGCTTTGAGAATGCCCAGGAGCGCAATAATCATCTCTGGCCGTCGTGACCTATTTCATGGGCGGTGATCCGGACTACGATACATCACTGGCGATCATGAAGGCCCTGCCGGATGCCGGAGCCGACATCATCGAACTTGGCATGCCCTTTTCCGATCCGATGGCCGACGGCCCGGCTATTCAGGCGGCCGGTCTGCGGGCGCTGAAGGGTGGCCAGACCTTGGCCAAAACCCTGCAGATGGCCCGCGACTTTCGTGCCGACGACACCGATACGCCGATCGTCATGATGGGCTATTACAATCCCATCTACACCTATGGTGTCGAGCGATTCCTGACCGATGCGGTTCCATTTGAATGCTAATACCAGAAATATGGTGTTACATCAACGGGTAATCTTTAAACACCATCAGTAGGAAGCAGTTGGCCTTCATCATCAGCTAATTGTTTTGTGTTTACATTCTCTTTGAGCACTATCATGTCAAGAAATATTACTCTCGCATATCCACCATCATAACAGTTGACTCTTTTTGGTGCTTCAAAGAAATTTAAAATCTCACTGCCATGAAAATGCACCCATACATTTCCAACATGAACTCAATAATTTTTTGTTTCATAGTTCAAATATTTGTTTTTGTCAGCATTTTTTAGATTTACCTTTAGAAATAGGCTGCTTCAACATGATGAAATCTGTCTTGTAAAAATGTTTTGATCTTGCTTTAAACACACTATAAATGTACTATGATTTTCCTTGGCTTCAGATACTAGAATGCTCTCATTGCTTTACACAAAAAAAATTATCTTTGAACCAAAAATGAAAAAAATATATAAAAACTAATATGTCATATATAAATTCGTATTAAATATATCAGTATATCTATATAAATTCAATGATAGCTTTTTTACATGGTGATTTTTTAGATTTACCTTTAGAAATAGGCTGCACCTGGTCGGCGATGGCCTTCTTTTGGTCGGTGACCTGGCTCCAATCGCTTAGGCGAGCCATCTGCTCCCACGGGAGTCCGTAGCTCGGACTGATGGGTAAACCCCAGACTTGGGCGGCCGTTTCGGCGTTGGGGTATCTTTGCTTGAGGTGCTCGACCCATTTTACCTTTCCGGGCGAAGACTCTCCTAGAGCGAGAATGGCGTTGATCCACGGGTAAACCAAAACGAACTCGTTCTTCGCTTTTTGATCCGCCCGCCCCATTACCCAGCTTGGAACATCGGTGTAGAGGTATCCTGTCTTTCTCGATAATGCTGCGTCGGCGCAGAAACCGCGCCAGGTTATCGATGCGGTCCGCTATGTCTATGAGCACGAATACGCCAATGTGCATCGCGGTGTGCATTACATGTCGGAACGCGCGACGGCGGCCTATGAGGGCGCGCGGACCAAGGTGCAGAATTTCATCAACGCTGAACATGACCATGAGGTCATCTTCACCCGTAATTCGACCGAAGCCATCAACATGGTTGCCGGAACCTATGGGCGGAAATTCCTTGAGCCGGGTGATGAGATCATCATTTCGGTCATGGAACACCTTATTGGTACTGGGGAAGACTCAGCTGAGGTCCTTGCGAAACATTTGCTTATTTTATGTTAATGATGTACAACTGGCTGACACTACCCTCGTTTTCTCTGCTTTTTATTTTATTTTTTTTTATTTATTATATTTTCTCTTCTTTGTTTCTTAGGTTTGCATTATATTGCATAATGTGCAAAGCACTAATTTTTGTTCGTTTTAAGTGTTAACTTAGTTTCTTCGCTCGTATGAAAAACGCCTTTTTAATCAGTACCTTATGACTGTGCGCATATAAGTGTCTGCTAATAGCTTGCAATTGTACTCTAAATTGAAAAAAAAACATGTTTAGGAGGAATATTAAGTAAAGAACTTGTTCTGAAATGATACAATAAAGCCTTTTGAAAATACTGCTTGGTGTTGACTGTTACATAAAGTCGAAAATTAATGTTGGGAGTGAAAAAATATGAGTATTCCAAGGTAAAATAAGGTTTAGGAGTATGTTCAGAAAAGAACTTGTTTTGAAAAGAATGTGTTCAAAAATAAACTTGTTCTGAAATAATAAAACAATCCTTTTGAGAAACATTGTTTGATGTGGGGATACAAACAAAAGTGTGTGTTTTGTCAACCCTGAGGCATACTTCTTTGACCCTTGGGCTATTTAGACTGAAGTGACTACCTCAAAAATTTGAAAATGTGCATTTGGGGAAAAGCACATGGGAAGGGGGCTAGTTGCCCTCTGATGACTTTTGACTCTTCACATTATAGCATTGCATCTGATAAAAAGCAAACAAACTGCAAATGGAATTGACCTGTCTATATTTTGTCCCCTAAATTCTTGCTCTAGTAACATAATCTTTTAAATATTGTACAAATTCATTGTCAAGAATTGAATTTTAGTGTAGTTAGTGCGCACTAATAGGGAAAAAAAACTTAAAACTTAAAGGCAGGGAAAAGAAAATTATATTGTAGAAAATGAAACTTGACCTTTGATTCAAAAGGCCTGAAAGTGTTTACAGCATCTGTGATCCATAATTACAGTAGTATGCTATAGATGGGTACAGACGGAACACCCACATTTGGGCACTAAAGCTTACCTATACTAATCTGAAGCACTGACCTACATACATAGCCAGCTGTCCAGACAGGTACCTGACGCTTTTGGATGAATGACCTACATATTCCTCTCAGGATATGATTAGCAATTATTCGATTGCGGTGTCGCCCCAGGGGTATCTTCTTCCGTTTATTCCTCGCGCAGCTTTTTCCCATTCGGCTTCCGTAGGGAGTCTTTTACCGTTAAATTGGCAAAAAGCATTGGCTCCAAACCAGGTTACGTTATTAATTGGAAAATTCTCATATCCCATTTTAGGCTTAAAGTTTTTTCCTAAATTTAAAACTCCGTATTTATTATCTTTATAATATCTACCAGGATTTGGAGTTTGGTTAAGGAATACTGCGAATTGCTCTGCGCTTGTTTCGAATTGATCAATGAAGTATGAATCCAGAAATGAGGCGTTGAGTCCTCGACTTTTTGCTGAGCTGGGCCTGGTTTTCGTCCCACGAAAACGTAGTAGGGCATTCGAAAGAACGGAATGTAAGGGATTTTACATTTCCGTTCTTCGTAGGTTTCGGTTTCGAAATGACGATGAAGAAACGGAACGTGATCGGCAGACGGAAAAACATTGTCGCCAGCAAACCAGACTGGCCAAAACGAGCGGGTAAACCAGCCATGGCGTTTCAGACCCTCGGCTGGGTATTTTCGCGACACAAAAAAGTCGACAACGCCCAGGATGCCTCCCGGCTTTAGGCCTTTCGCCGCCATCAGTGCCTCGTGACCCCGGAAGCCAGTTTTGCCCTGGTTGACGGTAAAGCCGAGGCCTACCTCCCACGGGGTGTGATCCGTGGTCATGTCATAGTCATAGAACAGCAACCCGGCTTCGATCCGGACCTTGTCCAGCGCGGTAAAGGAGCAGGGCATGACACCCTCTTCGACCAGCCTGTCCCAAATATCAACGACATGGGTCTTGTCGGCGAAGATCTCGTACCCGCGTTCGCCGGAATAGCCGGTGCGGGAAATCCTGACGGGATGTCCGAACAGCTCGGTTCGCTTCTATTTTGTACCAAAGTTGAGAATTAAAATTTCTTTGACCAAAGAAGGCCCATATTTAATAAGTTCCACGAATTTTTCAACTTTTTCATATTTCTCCGATTCCTAAAATAGCGCTGGCGAAAAGCGTCAAAAAACACCAGAAACTTACATGTTTGAAGAAAGCACCAAAATTGGCTGAGATGTACTTTCGAGTATTTTCTTCGATATGGCTCGATTACGCAAGCGAAAGTTTTCCTCAGAATGCATCTAGATAGCTTGAAATCCTAGATTGTGGACAGAAATACAAGTTTGTGCGTAATTTTGGAATTGACAATAGAATGGTTACCGTTGTACACAATTTTGTTAATTTCGAGACTGTAAAGATTTCTCATGATCCGGTTGAGCTCCGGCGTAACCTTGGAATAACGGCAGGTACGTTTGTGATAGAATTCGCCGGGCGATTTGATACCCGTAAACGATTAGATCGATTACTAGAAGGTTTTTATAGATTTTCCAAGGTAGAAAACACAAGAGAGATCAAATTGGTTTTAGTAGGAGACGGCGAACCGATAAAGTCCGAGATCATCGAATTAAGTCGACAATTAGGTATTTTTCATTCTTTAGTTGGAAGCTGGTAAAAGCATAAAAAAAAAAACAATGGAAACCAAATTGATCTAAATCCTATGTGATTTTTAAGGCTAGCTGTTCCATTGTTTGCCTTTGAATTTCCACTATTATAAGTTATCAAGGGTGACATAGTAATACTAAGGAAATATTGTTTTTTATTATTGTGAGGTTAGGTACTATCCAGAGGAATTGTCTACGGATAGTTTGAGTTTCTCGTTTGACTGGCCTTCTATCAAACAACAAGCTCTGCGAATAATGTTATTCTACCTCATTGTCGACGGCTGTGGAAAAGGACCAGAGGCGGTGCCGCAGCCGACTAATACCCCGCGACGGCGCAATGACTTGAGTGAGCCCGCGTAGGTGTCTTTGCCAACGCTGTCGAACACCGTGCTGACACCTGATCCGTCGGTCATGTCCAGCACCCGTTCTGCGACATCTTCAGATCGATAGAAGATAATTTCGTCGCAGCCCATCTCCCGTGCGCGCTGTGCTTTTTCTTCCGTGGACACTGTGCCGATGACGCGCAAACCCAGAAGCTTAGCCAACTGCACCGCAAGCAAGCCGACCCCACCCGCCGCTGCGCTTTGCCTGATTCCAAAGCTGGTCCAGTTGTTCCAGATCCATTTCTTCAAAACTCTGACCGGATTTCTTTAAGTTGTCTTCAATATATTGAAAACGTCGCATGAATTTTTGATTGGTCAAACCCAATGCATATTCAGCATCGATATCCATGTGTCTGGCCAGATTGACGCAAGCAAAAAGTAAATCACCAATTTCTGAACGTATGGCATCGTGGTTTTCCGTCAGCACCACTTCCTCCTTTAACTCCCTAAGTTCTTCTTCGATCTTGGCGATCACCGGCGCCAGTTCCTGCCAGTCTATTTTCAGTAAATAAAAAGACAAACACCCCTCCCCCATACGCAATTTCATGCATTGACACTACTGCTTGTCTTTGGTAAAACTTTCTGTCACCTGACTCTTCATTTAAAAATCGGAATTTTCAAATTACTTACGAGTCCCTTGCAAATGAGCTTAATGAACGAATTTAGCTTAGCTAATTATTGTAACTTTCTCGACAGAAACTTACGTGCAGGCTTCAAGACAATCTCTTTGAGTATATCCGACAAAGAGATGACCCCAATGACTTTTTCCTCATCGTCAACAATAACAAGGCGATTCCGTGGCCCCGGTAACCGATTGGCATTATTACGATACCAAATGGGCAGAATTTGCTATGAAACGCCCCCAGGATAATCCCGAAGGCTACGAAAAAACCTCCTTTGTGAAAACCGCCAAAAACCTCCACGGGCGGCTAATGCTGGTGCACGGCACGTATGATGACAATGTGCACCCCCAAAACGCCTGGCACTTTATCGACGAATTGGTGAAAGCCAACATCATGTTCGATATGATGTTCTACCCCATGCGCAAACATGGCATTGCCGATAAAGCCGCACGGATTCATCTATACAATAGAAGGATCAGGCGCCGGCGGCGGCAATATAGAAACCCTGCAACAGGCCGTGCGCGATATCCATCCGATGCGAACTTACGGCAGACCCGAAGACATCGCCAATCTCGTCACCTGGCTCGCGTCCGACGAGGCACGATACGCAGCGGGACAGCTTTGGGTCATCGATGGCGGCCTGACCGCGCAGGTCCAGCAGATGAGATTCTAGGCCGCTTGACAGTTTGGCGACGGCGCGTTCGGGAGACACAGGCATGCAAACCAATTTGCTGATCAATGGCGAACTTGTCGGCGGTGACGGCGATGATTACCATCATGTATTTTTAAATATGTAAATATCTGAATATATAGAAAAAAAACTATCTTTGAATAGGGAATTTTTAAAAACTTGAAACTTTGGACATAAAAAACAAACAGAAATTAATTTTTAAAAATTTTCAAAAAACAATTTTTCTAAAGAATTGTAAATGTCATATTGAAATTAGTATCAGAAGAAATAAGAACCTACAATATTCGTAATGTAATTCGTTTTCAGGGAAGCGCCAGTGACGCAGTAGGCTTTAGACTTTTACAGGTAGGGAAGGGGGGAGTATCCAAACTCTTGATCGAATATCCTCTAAAAATTCACTGAAAGGTTTATCTTAATACCTCTAGCCTTTTTGGAAAGTCAGGATCAAACATGCCCCTTTTCCAAATAACAAATCCTCAATGTAAGCGATGACCAAATTACATTTCTTACAGCCCTTTCCCTAAGGGATTCAGGGAGTCTTGTCATCTCCAGGAGCATTAGTTATTGGATCTTTCAACTATGCTGCAACAAAATAGCTATGCAAAAACTTTGATTGGGTTCCTTTTGGGAGAGGGCAGCAAAACAAGGCGTGGGAGGTGAGCTGGTTACCCTGGTCCATCGAAAGGGTCAACGTGAACGCAAGCCGGAAGTCGGAGAACGTCACCACCCGGGCGAAAAAGCCATAAACGGCTATGAACAACCAGCCGCCGATCTGAAGTTTCCAAAAGAGATGCTCGGTCTCTGGCTGCAGGCGCTCCTCGTGATGAGACTTACTGACGGCGTGCACGCGGACGTCTTCTTCTGGAGTGGAGACAGTCCTGCGTGTCGTCGCCGGAACGGCTTCATCTAAAAGCATGTTACAAGCAATCTCGTACTGGAAAGGTAACTTTCAATATAGGACCGCTCCGGTTTAACTGAAAAATATCAAACTACTTTGCATGATTGTTATGCTTATTGTCTTTATTGATTTGAACAGAGTAATTTACACAATAGCTGATGGAAATATTGCTGAATATTTCAACACAGATTAACCAACATTGTTTAAACCCTTTATTCACAAAAAGCGTTCTGTTGTGTTCACGTTACATCGAAATACAGTCCTTTTGAAGACAAACATGGCCTGATCTTCTCTGTCGCAAATAAAGCTTGGAATTTGATCGTCATGATATGGCCAACATGCTAGCAAATCTATAGATAGTGCCTTTTAGGTGCGAGCTTCTTCCTTATCCATGCCCTTGAGGCGGGCCAGGTACAACACCTGTTCTCCCACTTTCATCTTCTTATACAAGCCTCGCTCTTCGGGCAAATAGCCTATTTGATTAATTAAGTGAGAAGTAATGGGTTCGTTGTTGAAGTATACCTGTCCTTTATCGGCGGGCTGTATTTGGTTAATGATCCTGATGAGCGAGGTTTTTCCCGCGCCATTGGGGCCTAATAAACCAAACGTGCTGCCTTTGGGTACTTCAAATGAGATGTTCTTAATGGCTACTTTTTCGCCATAAGACTGCTAAATATTTTGTAACAAGTCTGATTCAAGAGACAACGTTTTTGTAGAAGAAATATGTTTTTAAAACATTTCTGTTGGAATTCTAACTTTTATTCCTCGCTTCAGTCTGAACTCGAGCACCATTTAGATACTTTCTAACACTAAGCTTTTTCAAAGGAGTGATAAATAGAGAATCAAGGAGCTCCTTCTCCCTAAGAGATTAGAACTATTAAAAAATGTAAAATTCTGAATTGTTGGGGAAAGTTTTAACGCTTTCCAGCCAACACAAGTTCCTATGGACAATCATTATGGAAAAATGCTCGACGCTCAACTCGGCACCGAAGAGGTCGGTGCGACTGTGCGGATCCGAGAAGATGTGAGCGTCGATCCAAGTGCGATCGCGCCAATTGCACTGGGCGACGTGCGCCGCGGATTTCGCGCGATTCGCCTGGTGCGAAACGCGGAGGGCGCGCGTGTACGAAAGGAGGGATTGCAACTCACGCTCCCCCAGGAGCAAGTCTTGGCGAACCTGCGGCTCCACGTTCCGCCCACGTTCACCAGCGAGGAAGAGGAGCTCGACGATCGCATCGAAAGCCTGCTGGCTCGGACGCTTGGCCTTTCCTTTCTCACCATTCAAAAATCCATTTCCGGCAAGGGATTGGGCAGATGAGGCGATTTCGAACATCGCTTTTTCCGGTGAGAGGCTCGCCCTCAGCTTTCCGCTTACTCCGGCGTTTGCAGCACAGGCGGGATTCGTTAGATGCTCGCCGCCAATCTCCGCGATCACTTTACCGCGAATAGAGCCTTTGATAGCGATCTCGATCTCACAGCGCGCATCATATTTGGGGGGCAATTCCACTTCGTAAAGGGTATGTCCTTTGCCGGATATGCTGCCATCAATCTGGATCAATCTCAGCCAAACTTTGGACAGGCCAATTCTGTAAAACACACTAATTTTGCGAACCAGACATCTACGATGACCATTTTCTTAGGTAGACAGTGTAGATGGCAGCATAGTCTTTACGACCTTGTGATACTTGTTTAAAAAATACCAGCGGATTTTACCTAAAAAGAAAACAATGCACGTCACTTTTTTTCGTAAATCATAGGCCTAGGTAGGTTAAGTCTTTAGGAGAAGGGTCTGGTGCTTTAATGCTCAGATTACAAATGCCTGATTCTCAATAGAAGAGACAGGGATTAAAGGATTTTGCCTTAGCCTAACAGACGATTATTACTTACAAGTCCCCTACATGGCTTACCACTGGAACCAAATTGGTCTTTTCATCAAATACACCGGGCACAAATAATAGGTATACCAACTAGCAAAAGTGGTGAAGCTCTCATTGCCAAAAATGATTATGAGCTAACAGCCAACTATTGCTTAAAACTCCCCTATGTGTCTCACAATTGGTATCGGCCTATTTTTAGTTTCAGTGTGTACCTTACTGCTGAAGTTGTCAACCCCTTTAAACTTCCAAACTGGTATATCTCATCAAGAATTTTTTTTAACACAAAAGACACGATTTTCCCGCCATGGAGCCTGAATCTTTTCAAGCCGTTAATTATCAGGCGCGTTTTAGGGCGGTAAAATGTCGACTTCCGCCAGGATTCTGTGTTTTTCACACCCAAATCCGAAGGGAATCAGGTTGATTCCCGTGTTTCCCCCGCCGTCAGATCAGCAAGTCGCTTTAACGATTCGATTTAGCCTCGGGTGAGCCGATATATATTCATTCTAGTCAAACGCACCGTTGCTCATTGGGCATGGTGGAGAACAACACCGTTTCCATTCCATGCCGTCATAATGGAAACAGTCCCTCTTCGTCGGGAGCGGTGGCGACAGTCCGACTTCGTGGCAGATCGCTCTGCACACCTTGATCGGTCCCCTGGCCGCCTTCTTCACGTTCATCGGCTCGATGGGGAATATCCCGCTCGCGGCGATCCTCTTCGGGTCCGGCGTGAGCTTCGCCGGCGTGATGGCCTTCATCTTCTCGGATCTGGTCGTGTTCCCCGTCCTACGGATCAGCGCTCAGTACTTCGGTTGGCGAATGGCCGTCTATATCCTCGGCGTTTTTCTCGTCTGCCTCGTGTCGACGGCGCTGCTGTTGCCACAACACAGGAAAATCCGTTGCGCTTGTTGCACGGTTTCTTGAATATCTTCTTTTTCCAGTAGTTTTTTGCTCTGGAACAGCGCCCGTTCCGCTTCTGAAATATGATCCGAGATCATTTCATCAATCGCACCGGCACATTCACCCTGACCACGGTCATCCAGGGTGAATTTGGTGTCAGAATGGTAGTCGATGTAGGACTGGGGTGACGATTCGATCTCCGGCAGGGCGTTCAAATCCTTTAAAAGTTCACCAAAATATTTTTTACCCATGCGGTCGTAGTACTCGACGAAGGTCTCAGCACATAGCAGGATGGAGGCTGTTTGTCCTATCAAGCCTAGAAAAATAGCGACCGCGACATTGCTCAGCCACTATTACTGGTTCACTTAACCCGTAGGCTGACACTAGTCTTTTGTATCTAGTCCACAGGGGTATAAACAAGAGAAATTTCACAAAACAAAAATATACGGATCTAATAGTATTTTTATCAGTAGCCGTAAACGCATTTCAAAATAGAGATAATGCGAGTACGTGAGGCATCGCAAAAGCGTTTTAGACACGGGAGAGAATACACCCGCCTTAGTAAGCTTTACTGTGACGGGATAAACAAGGGGAAAAATTACACACACACAAAAAACTGTAGGACAAAAAAGGAACAGGTGGGATCTAAGAAATTGTTTAAATTAAAAAGCCACGTACAACGGGACTAGGGATTCAAAGATACGTCAAAATCCTGGGAAACATCTTCAAAGAACGAAGTTACTCATCTCGTTTTTTTTTGGTTTTTCAGTAGGTTTTGCGTAATCCATTACTGTTTACTCAAAATTTGTTGCTTGTCTGAAAATTATTTTTACAGATAAAACTTTTCAAATACGATTCAGTGTGAAAGTTAAGTGGCTCTAGTGCGTACCTCCTATGAGGAGCCTCTGGAAACTATTTCATGCAATGCTCTAGGCACTGTGACGGTGCTTGAAGCATTGCGTGGAGCAGAACATCAGATCGCTGCAGTGATGATCACAAGCGACAAAGCATACGATAATGTTGAATGGGTTTGGGGGTACAGGGAAAACGACCGTCTTGGCGGAAAGGATCCCTACAGTGCTTCGAAGGCCATGGCTGAACTTGCCATTCGTTCGTATGCCGAGTCCTATTTTAACGGTCCCGCCAGCTCGGTGCGCATTGGAATTGCGCGCTCTTCAAATTAGACATTTTTATTATTATTTTGGACCCGCTCGTTTAGTTTCAGATTTTTTTACCCAACCAAATTCCAATGTCAAATTTTTTTGTACCCAACCATTTTGATGTGCAAAATTTTGCTTACCCAACCCATTTCGCTTCAGTACCAACCTCTGTATAAATAATGAACGGTCCCTTATTTGGGCCTTCGTGGCAGTTCGCAAGGAAGCAAGCATAAAGATGCAACAAACATCCATAATCTAAATAAAGACATCATTCTATATTTGCTTACTAAAGTTAAAACTTGTACATTTAGCCTAGGTTTTGAACCGCTACCGCCAAAGGCCTTGTCGAATGTAGATGTTTGTATACAGAACCATAATTGGATAATTTGTTGAACATAAACTTGAGCCTAAACAAAGAAAACAAAAATTAGAAAAATATGCATATTAATTGAAGCTAATATATATATAAAAGATCAGACTTTTCCCTGGTTGCTCCTCTAGCTTTGGACACTTTTCGTATGGAATATTTAGACTGTGTTTTCAATTAAATAAGCAGGGCTGTCCATGACAGGGTGCGCAAATGATGTTTAGAAGACTTTTAGTACATGGACTACCTAGACGGCCATTTTGCAAAGCATAAGTTGAAAAAGCTTTTTGAAGTCACTCGATTTAGTTTAATTCTTATTTTTAGTTTTATTATTTTTATTTTATTATTAGTTAGATCAATTTAATTTTTATAGCGAAGTTGGTACCTATCTGAATCTCCAAGGACGAAATAAAAGCCATATGCAGTCAGGTATCCGACAGCTGACGCTACAGAACCGCTGGGACCGTTGAACTCTCTTTCATCAAACCAGCGTCTCACGCTCGTGGAGTAGAACGCGCGCTTATCAGGGCGACGCAAACCTTTTTGTGATGGGCACTTCAGATCAGCGAAGACTGGGGAAATAACCTCTAGCTTCCGCTCATTTGGAAATAATTTATTTTGAAAAAGTGATACTAAGAAAGAAACGACTCCCCTGTTATTGCACAGAATTGTTTAACATCAATTGAAGGTTCAATTTTCATGATGCTATTAGGTAGTTGGAGAGACTTCTCAAAAATTAGTAGGGTGCATGTTAATACTGCGGGTATTGTTGACTAGTTTTTAATTATTGAATCTGGTTATATTCATAAGAAGTTCATTTATTTATTATATTTTTTTTACGCCGTTCCGATGGCATCTTTGAGCTGTTGAAAGCCCGTACTGGGTGTTTTGCCGTCCTGAGATCCCGTGTTGAACGCGTTCGCGTATGTCACTTTCGCGCCGGGCGGCGGTCCGTCGTGTGGGATGCTGGCCGGTCCTGACGACACCAGCGCAACGCAGAGTGCAAGCCAGATCAGCTTCATCATAGACTGACCTATTTTGGTTGCCATGATTGTGTGCGAAATGACTCTGATCGGACCTGGCGATTGTTGAGGTGTTTGTTTGACAGACACCGACACTTTCGCATCAACGCTCGACACGTTCTGGGAGATCACGACGTTCTTGACCCACTTGAGGTCCACCGCGTTCTCGCGGTCGCTGTAGAACGTGTTGCCGCCGATGTAGATGAACTCCGAATACACGGCCGGCGGGTTGGGCCCCGTCGTGTGACCGCACTGGAACGAGTCCTCGGCGTTGTGGTGCACCGTGTTGCCGATGATCCAGAAGCGCTGCGCGCCGTGGCCGTTGCTGATGCCGTGGCGGTTGTTCGCTTGGAAATGGTGGATGTGATTGCGGTAGAGCACGGTGTCGGTGCTCGCCGCGCCGTGGAAGCCATAGGTCAAATTTTTCACGTGAAAATCGTCAGAACTGAAAGCGAATTTTGTCAGAGTTCTTTTTGTCAGAATTCTTTTCTGGATATACATTCAGTATTGGTTTAGTGCTTTTAAAATCTTTATCTTGATTTGCAATTTGTAACATAGGGTGAGTCTCTATTTCTTGATATGTGTGCTTTTCGTAGTTGTGGATGTTACGTAATATAATGTGCCTTTTATCTTCTTTTTTGAAGGATTTGCCCCCCCCCCCCAAAAAAAAAACAGATTCCTGTATACGTGCCTGGTTCCATTACAGAAGCGGATTAAGATATTTAAAGGCTTCGTTTTCCAGTTCAGACTTAACCCAACCTATACCCAAACGATGTGCAAGAGGGGCAAATATTTCTAAAGTTTCACGAGCGATCCGCTTTTGAGAAGCCTCCTTCATCGAGTCTAAGGTTTTAATATTATGCACCCGATCCGCCAGCTTGATCAAAATTACCCGGATATCTTTAGACATTGCTAGGATCATTTTGCGAAAGTTTTCAGCTTGCTTTTCTTCTCGGCTGGCAAACTCGATTTGGCTTATTTTTGTTAATCCTTCAGAGAGTCATACACTTTCGGACATCTGACCGACATTTTGAGGTACCCATTTTGTGATTTCTTTGTGGCTGCTCAATTTTGTGTTTGATAAAAATTTCCGTAGGGAGTATTTTTTCGTGTGAAACACTGGGTCCCATGCAAATACGCCTTTTTGACAACCTGACAGCACATACTGTGTTTTGATTTTTCTCAACATGCACTGGGAGTTTTGACATAATACCCTTAGAAACTTCCTAAATATTGCAGACATGCCACCTTTCAAAGAATAGATTCACAATGTGTTTCTTGATTTACTTCATAATTTTCTAAACAGTGACCACTGTCATCACTATAACTTCCAATATTCTAATCTTAGTTGACGAACTTATTCTTTCAAATATTGTTGCTATTTTACTTTTAACATCTTTACTGAATCCACCTTGTTTATTAATAATACTACCTATGCAAGTGAAACCATCCACTTGATCAGTCTTTTCATTACACAATCACCTCTTCACCTTCTGTTATGCCCAGTCTAAATGACTTAGTCTTAACATCAATTTTAAAACCCATTCTTGAGTCCTTAACTCTCTAAACATTGAAGAAATCATTCAGTTTGCCAACATTTTCAAGGGCGGCTTCATCTGGGATTGGGTGGATCAGGGTTTAGCCAAATACGATGAGAAAGGAGAAAAATACTGGGCCTTTGGCGGAGATTACGGGCCGGCAGACGTGCCTAGCGACGGCAATTTTTGTCTCAACGGCTTAATCGCTCCCGATCGGACGATCCATCCTTCTTTAGAGGAGGTCAAAAAAGTATATCAATATATTGATTTTTCCCCCGGCAACCTTGCTCAAGGGCAAATACGCATCAAAAATAAATACGATTTTATCAATCTTGACTAATTTAATATACGGTGGCAAATCAACAAAAGTACAAAAAATCACAATCACACAATTTAAAATCATATAACATAAATTACAAAAAATCACAATCACTTAATTTCGGAAATAGGAATCGAATATAAGTCGCAATTTAATATCATATTGTGAAAATAAAAATCATTAACATTTTAAATTTAGTATTTAAAATAGCGTAAGTATTTAAAATAGTATTTAATAGTATTTAATTTAGTATTTAAAATAGTATTTAAGTATTTAATGATTTTAGTATTTAATGTAACCGTAATTGTGCGAATTGTAATAAATAAAAGAAGTAGGAATTCGTTAGAGGCAAAATTTTGTCTAAAATTTCATTAAGTGAGAGCTGTTACATATTTCGTTCTAAAAATATGTTTGTTCAACTGCTAAGCAGTAATAGCCGAATGGTTAGCGCACTTGACTTGCAATGCTGACTCCTGTGTCCAAAAGGGCCGGGGGTCGACTCCTACTGCCGCTGATTATTTGGTTTGGAAAGGGGGTGAGTAGTGTGACTCTGTAATCTCAGCCAAAGTTGACCCACCTCCAAATTAGTACCGGAGAAATCTGGGGGAAAACACGGGAGGTGTAGGATGATTTGCCCCCAATTCCCACTTCTTACCTCTGGTCACAGAGATTGAAAATCCTTATATGGATCATATTCAGACTAGGCGCCAGATAGTATCCTTCCTGATGAAACATTGGCGTTTTAGAGGCGTTTTACAGGATTTAAGTGATATTTGAAGGGCTATAGGCTTATGTGGCGCTGAAATCCTGTTGGTTTATAATCCTTGCATGATTTCATCTCAAACAAGATGCAAATTGCCTTCCCCTCTGCTAAAAATTTGACTTCGAGAGGGGGATTTGAGGAATGTTGGAGGGGCTACTGTGCAGAATCGTATGTCAAGTTTTTTGTGCCAATAAAAACAGATCTACCCGTCGCTCCATCTCAGCTGTTGGAAATTACCAAACATTCTTGTCGTATTGACGGTTGTGATAGTGAAATTGTACCTGTAAGAAAACTCAAGTACCGTAGCCTGCCGTAACTGCAACAGGGGTTTGTAAAACAATTTCAAGTTTAAAGGCGAACTTAATGAAGAAGGATAAAAGTTCACTGTGATGATGGCAAATTTAGTTCCTACAGATAGAAGAAGTGCAATTTTCAT
Source organism: Alatinidae sp. Z8VKAUB7J3 (assembly GCA_010016025.2). Taxonomy (NCBI): domain Eukaryota; kingdom Metazoa; phylum Cnidaria; class Cubozoa; order Carybdeida; family Alatinidae; species Alatinidae sp. Z8VKAUB7J3. The sequence goes on from JAAAKM020721499.1 coordinate 88,651,959, forward strand.
ACATTTGGTTAATAAGATTTTTTCTCTTAGTTACAATCCCTCCAATTCGTTCCCTTTAAATTTCGCCCCCCCCCCCCCGGGGAGAAACGGAAAAAGGGATATTTTTCTTTCATCTTTTTTCGGTCTTCCTCGCTAGAATTATCGTCGACACAAAACCACTTGACTATTTGGTCGATATCTTCACAACAGTTCAAAAAAGAGTTGATAGTTTTCTCAAACAGTCCATACCGTTTACAAGAGGTAATCGTTACGGTGATAAGTGGTTGAGCTCGAGCCGTTTTTCGGCGACGTCGTCTCCACCGTCCAGGCCTTCGATCTGCAGCTCGACACTCACGCTCCTTATCGCATTCGAACTTAGACTCGGAAAGAATTTTATCAAAGATGGGTGATGTAAAGACGCAAAATGGATATAAGTTGAAGATAGACAAAGTACTGAAGCTGTCCTTTTCATAAAGTCGCTGCTAAGATAAGGCTACACAGTTCCACAAACCACAAACTAAGTATGATGCTATGCTACAAAGGGTAGTCAATCCATCAAGATTAAAGACAGTTTGGAGTACTATTGTGTTATTCTGCATTTAGTCATTATGTTTGCACTTTTTCTTTCATTTGTTTATACGGTGCCCTCACTCCTGGCTGGCCGCGCGATCGCGGTTCTTTCCCGAAGAAGGCGCAGCGTGGCTGACGAAGTTCGTCTTCTTCTTTGCGCTGTCGGCGATGCTTTTCCGGTTTGCCGCAAGCCTTGATCTGGCGGCGCTGTTCGACCTGCGCTTCGTGCTGGTCCAGCAGCGGGTGCAGGTCGCTGAAATTCTCAGCGTATGCGTCCTCAGGCAAGCGCCCGGCGGCAATGTCCGGGCCGGCTTTGGTCTGGGTCATGGAGATCTCCGGAAGGTTGGCGATCGTTTTCAAGGTGGCTTCCTTCGTTTGATGAAAATAAATCAATAGACATGACTTGCATGTAAATTGTCAAGCGAGCATATCCTAGGAATTAATTTTGGTATTAAGTTTGAGCTTTTAGAAAATTCTTAAAGGAGGTGAACATCTGACCAAAAGATGTGTGCACACTGCTACTAATACTACTATCACTGCTATATTTACTGCTGCCACAACTACTACTACTTCTGTTGCAATTGCTTCTAAGGGTAAGAGCAATGAGGTGAATTTTGTTTGAAGCATTATGCAAGTTATAAACAGGACACATAGAAATGTTATAGCAAGGCCTTATTGTACCAGTGGTCCTAAAATATTATGAGAGGGCTCATTTTAACGGAAATGAAAAGTTTTGGTGCCCTTTTTAAGTGACCAGAAAATTGGAGGGCACCTAGGATCCCTCCCACACTAATTTTTAACCAAAAGTAAAAGGATCCAAATTCTGACATAGCATTTTTATTAAGCGTAGTAAAAACCTTACAACTATGTCTTTGAATACGACTTACTCCCCCAAATTCTCCGTGGGAGGGGCTACAAGGTACAAACTTTGACCAGTGCTTACATATAGTAATGGTAATTGCGAAGTATAAAGATGTTCGGTGTTGACCCCTGCATCCTAGCCCCGCTGGCTGACATGTATAAAAATTTGACAGCGGAACTTATGTTCCCTATACTAGCTACTGAGTCTACAACTCTTTAATATGTTTTTGTTGTTTCTCGGCGTGGAAATCCCCCTTCTTCCAGTAAAGAAGGGGGTAAGACAGGGTACTATCTTGTCACCATCAACATTTAATAACAGTATCATAAGGCTACAATCCAAGTCACTTATGACTTATATTCTGCGTGATAATGATTTCTCTTCAATTAATTATACGGATGATGTACTAAACCTGAGGAAAACAATATTCAGCTTGTTTCCATTTTGTACCAGAATTATAACTATAAAATAATAGAAAGCATTTTCCCAAAATACAGAAATTTTTGGAATTAAGAAATTTTGGGACCTTTTATTTTTTAATTTCTATAATTTTTTATTTCGTTTTGGATAAGAAAATATGGCAATTGTTATATGGTTTCAGAACCACTGGGAATGTTGGTAATCCCTTTTCTATTAATGCTGGCGTAGCGCCAGCATTTTTATTGGGGGACATGGCAAGAATTTATTCGAGCGCTACTGAAGAAAAGTTACCATTTTAGAATCCTTTCTGAAGTTCTTAGAATTCAAATCATTTTCGGATTCAAAGTAAACAGAGGTCAGTGCACTCCCTTCCAGGTTTGAGGGGGGGGGTGGCCAGTAAGCAGAAAGTAGTTCTGCAAGTAGGATAAAGTGAATATGATCAATGTATGTATTTTTTTTTTAACTTGGAAATTTTATGCGTACATATAAGCGGTTCCATCACGATAAATATAAATTTAGAGTCCTTTCTAAAGTTCTTAGAATTCATACCATTTTCGGATTCAAAGTAAACAGAGGTCAGTGTACTCCCTTCCGTTTCTATTTTTTTGGCGTGTTTAATTTTTTTTTTATTACCTGATTATGCCTATTATAGCTTGTTTAGCATTGAGGTTAAACAAGCTTTTATTTGAAAATAAAAGCTTGTCGAATTATCAAACTAAGCATTTTTCGACTGTTTTTGTCTTCTGTTATTTCCATATTTTCCTACGTTATTCCAAGACCAAATGCCACGAGACAGGTAATTTATACCTGACTTTTCAGAGTACAGTTTTATATCTCCTTATAAAAGTATTTATTTACAGAAGTTGGGAGGTGAGGATTCATGCTTTTGTGTAAATCAGATCAGTTGGCCTCGCCAACCACAACTTGAGAAAGGCCAGTGTTTGATCATAAAATTTCAAAGACGATAAACCAACTCTTTGGCTCTTCTTAGGCGAGTAATCAGAAAACTCATATCTGGGAAAAATAAGAAAATGGTGAGATATCACTCATCAGCATAGAATTCTACACCGAAAACAACGACGAAAAAACATTAAGCAAAGAAGCAGTTTTGTATGTTACTTGAGTTGGAATACATGCAAAAGGTTATAATCCATGAGCGAGCGCAGCTAAAAGATAATCCAAAGACGATAGAATATACATACCACAGTGATCTGAGATGCCTGCTGGACAGACATACTCTTTTGATGATCAATGACACTTATTTCGGTCCCGAAAACTGTAATGACTAGAACATTGCTTTCATTACTTACTTACATTAATTTTTGTAATTTAAGGGTCCTGAGCACATTGGTTTTCCATTACCAGGCTTGCGCCTGAGTTAAGGTCCCCATATTCGATTTTAGGACCCCGTGTCTCCCTCCAGGGACTCTAAATACCCTCCAAAGGTTTTACCCCCTCCCCTCAAAAAAAGAATTTTTTTAAAAATTCGGCCCAAGGGCACCGTGCACTCCCACGCCGGCTCCCTCGTGCAGATCGCAAAGGAGGTCGGCTTCGCCTTCGACATGCGCGAAGACGACCAGTTCTTCTGGTTCACCGACATCGGCTGGATGATGGGACCCTGGACTCTCATCGGCGGGCTGTTCTGGGGCGCAACTGTGCATCTGTACGAGGGCGCCATCGACTACCCGCGCAGAGACGAGCTCTGGCGGGTTCTGGAGGAGGAGCGGGTCACCGTGTTCGGCATCTCCCCCACCGCCATCCGGATGCTGATGAAGGCAGGCACCGAACAGAGCTCAAAACATTTTGAATCACATATTTGACTCAAAGAAACAAATCTTAATCGAGCTTTGTGCAAAAGAGAGTACAAAACACGTTAAACACACATTTGATTCAAAGAAACGTATCTTCATAGAACTTTGGGCAAAAAAGTGTACAAAACATCTTACCACAATTCAAAGAAACGTAGCTTCATCAAGCTTTGTACAAAATGGAGTACAAAACATTTTGAGCCGCAAATTTGATTAAAAGAAACGTAGCTTCAGTGAGCTGCGGGCGAAACAGACTACAATACATTTTGAATCACCGCCAGCCAGGGGAAGCGGCGCTTGGTGGTTTCGATCACCTTGTCGGCCAGCGAGCATTCCTCGCCGACACCGGCCAGGCGCAGGATGTCTTCCTCGTGCTCCTCGTCCAGCACGATCATCGCGTCGTCGATGGTAATCACCCCGACCAAGCGGCCCTCGTCATCGACCACCGGGGCCGAAATCAAGTGGTACTGGTTGAACGCATAGGCGACGTCTTCCTCGTCCTGATCCGCCGGAATGACCTGGAAGGTCTCTTCCAGCAGATCGGTCAGCGGCACCTCGCGCTTGGAGGCCATGAAACCCTCCTTTTAAATGTCTTCTATGCATTTCTAGCTTTTCGTTCTGTTTTTCTTGTTACACCCCTAAAAGAACTAGTACTTAATGTTTAATACATCTTTTACGAATATACAAGTTGTGTCTTTATCCTCATTTCCCACCCTTTGTTACCATCATAGTTACAAAGCGATGCCACAAAGTTAGGCAAGATACTAAATGGTTTGACCTATACGAATTGGCCCAAAGAGTGAATGGACCCCAAAAGATGGTTCAAGACCATTTTTTTTTTATTATTATTTTTTTTCAATAAAAAGCTTAACTGGTCGAACAAATCGTCGCCAGCCACCCGGCAGTGCATGGCGCCGGCGAACTCACGTTTTTTCCGCAGCATGCACCGGCGCTCGACCGCCGTCTCGGCAGCAGCCAGCCATTTCCGGGTTGCGTTCGGCTTCCATGTTCGGGATGGCATGAACGCCTTTATCAAGTTTGTTCAGCGCACTGGCCAGCCACATCGGATGACCGCAAATCTCGGCCCCGATTTTGTCAGCCTCATATTCGCGGGTACGCGAAATCGCCATTTGCACAATCATTGCTACAATATAAACTGCGCTGTTCAAACGTTGGAGAGAGTGATTGGGGTTTGACTTCGTTATTGTCTTTCGTGACCTGTACGATTCGAGAGTCTGTCTTGCGAATGACACACTCATAATTGAAGCAAATGAGAGTGTCCAGAAAGTAACCGATTACTGGGCTTATAATGCCAGGTTTTATGTGTATTACTTCTTTCAACGGTGGATGCTTTGCATTTTTTTTTTTTTTTTTTTTTTTTTACTAAATCCTCTGAGACGACTCAACTGTGTCTTTCTTTATTTCTTTAAGAACGCTGAACAATAATAAGAACCTGTATTTTTGCTTGCAAACGCTGTGTTGTTTACTAGGCGATAATTTAATCGAGGACGTCAATCCTCAACATCAACCAGCAGTGCCGTTTGCAATTACGGTTCTGATTAGGCAAACTCATGGGAGGTCTACCCTTGAGCCACTATGAGACGACGCAAGCAGGACTTCCCTTTCGAGAAAGGGGACGGAGGAAAGAGCTTATGATGGAAAAGAAACCCTAAACCATTTCACAACACCGGAACAGCTACAACCTTTTTTACCCAGCCTATTCTTGTCAAGGCGCCAGTCATGCCCCCCCCCCCACAAACCACCCGGCAGGATTATCTAGTATTTGGATTGATGTTGGGAGTATCGGCAGTAATCGGCATTTATTATGCAATACCACGCAAGAAGAATACACAGACAAGCTCAACAGATGAATTTCTTATGGGCGGAAGAAATATGGGGACTTTCCCGGTTGCCATGTCTTTAATTGCCAGGCAAGTAGTGATTGATTTCATTTTTATAAACAGCGTGATTCAAGACAGTAACAGAGTTAAAGTAACTCAAACTAATGACAATGGCGTTATTTATTTTGTTAAAATCCTGGGGGGGGGGGCAAAGTTGGGTCCGTAATATTGTCAGTTAGTGCAACACAAAGATCAACTATTACATGTTTTCCGCAAAGGCTACCCTATAATAAGCGGGAGAATTAAACCAGTGAAGTTGCCTCGTGCAATACCAATCTTAATGTTTTTAAAAGTCTTAAATGAAATAATTACAGACATCTGAAGAACTAAGAGAGATATATAAGAAATAAGGATACTTTTTTTTAGACAGTTGAACAAGAAAAAATTGAAATAGTTCAATGTTTCAATTAACAATCATAAACAGTGGAAAAATATTATAACACAAAAAACTTGAATTGGTCCTTCTGGCGGTTGCTGTAGAAGACCCACTCAGCGCCGCTGTTGCGCAGGATGTAGGCGATCTGGTCGTCGGAGAGCGTCGGGTAGATCGGCACCAGGAGGGCGCACAGCAGATGGCAGGCGAAATCGACGACGTGCCACTCGGGCCGGTTCTCCGAGAGGATCGCGATGCGCGTGCCCTTCGGCACGCCGCGGTGATCGAGGGCCAGCGCCAGTGAATGGATCGAGCCGAGGAACTCGCTGGTGGAGATCGGCTGAATGCGCCGGTTCTTGCGGGTCGACAGGAGATCCGGGCGACCAGGCCGCAGACTCCGGCACCAACCACCGCGGTTCCGACCTGGTGAGTGCCGGTCAGACGACGGGCCGGTTTCGGCTCCGGCAGGACGCTCCACCAGCCATTGTTGTCGTTGTGCTTGGGGATCAGCATCGGCCGGTCCCGCGCCCTCAGTAACCGAGCGCCTGGTCGACGATCGGATGCGGCTCGCCACCGTCCAGCATCGTTCGGATGTTCCCGGCGATGAAGACAGCTGCTGATTTCTGATTGGTCGGGGCGGCGGCATGCGGCGAGACATGGACACCCGGATGGGACCAGAACGGTTCAATGCACCCCGAGTGCCAACAAAGCGTCTGCGATTTCTGCTGAAGATAAACCAAACTGACAATGCCGTCGCGACCATCGACGATATCGTCTGGATTGAGTGGCTCACACCCTGGGTGAGCGCCGGGGAAACCCATGCAGTACGCGGCTCGACCTTCATTCAGCGAAGCCCTAAACTGCACTGATAAAAATAACCATACCCCAGGGTTATGACGAGGGGACATGTCGTTATTGGTGTCACCATGCCCACCTTGTTATTTTTCACTGGGGACTACAAATACCATTGGAGAGACGTATATTATAATTTATTATATATTTAATTTTAATATATAATGTATAATTTAATATAATATATAATTATATATACAATATATAATTACCAGAGACCTCTGCTACAAATTCTAATTTTCAGCTCAACGTCAACAAGTCGTCCTGACGATATCTGCAACTGTTTCGTCCGTGGCGTAGGGCATTGGTGCTTTTTGTTGTAAGGTTTTTGGACAAAGCCCTTACAAAAAAGAAAGGGATACTCGTGTAATATACAAAGATAATTTCTTAAACCACGTTGGCCTGCCATAATTTAAAGAAAGGAAACCCTCAACACCTCGTTCCTTACACTAATGTTTGAAGTTTTCCCAACTCTTTAAGAGTTACTTCTGAAACACAAGGGCCATTTTATTAGAACAACAAGGCGCTTTTTTGAAAGTACTAAAACGTTTAACGTAAAGAGTGAGGTGTTGAGAAGGGGGCAACCCCTTTCGAATAAGGAATAATTCCTGTTCGTTTTAAGTTTTAATGTTGCTCCTTACTTGCAGGTACAAAAAACTTGTTTTTTTATTTAATTACTTTATTAAGCTGAATGGCTTTACTAAGCTGAAGATTCACTTTAGGGGAATTAATACATTACTTATATAGAATTGGGATAAATAATAGATTTTAAGGTTGCATACATTGTAATGAAAACTTCATTTTTTTAGAGCTTTGGTCTCTATTGACAAGAAATGACCTGCAGCGAGATAAACAGCAAATCAGCCCCAGTTATGATCTTATTATTAAAAATCGTCACTAATAAATTGAAATAAAACAAAAACTTTTTCCAAAAAAGAGTGAAATGCTGTTAGATACAAAAAAAAAAAATAAAAATTCGCGAGCAGAAACTGGTGTCTAATTCTTTCTTGTGAAAATCCTTCTCTGCCACTGGATAACCTACTCATTGCAAAAAATGGCGGAACTTAAACTGTGCCACAAGCACGTCTGTCCACAATACTGCACAGATTCTCGACAACAGATTTGCATGACATCTTTCATATACAGCACAATAAGAGGTGAAGAAATTCAGGAATACCATCATGCAGTGCTGGCTGCTCAATAAATGAGTAAAGCTTTTGTAGTAAACTAAGGGGGGAATGCTTAGGATCTGACTTAAGCTAGAAGCACGATCTAACCATTTCTTGTACTGGTCGAGAACTGTTCTTCGTGGCAAATCGGGTAAAATCACTTTAGCGACAGAGCGAGGTATTAGGAGGAGGTGAACCACTTATATGCGTAATAATTTCTCTTCGTTTTAAGTTTTGATGCGGTTCCTTACTTTCAGTTGAAAAAACTTCTTCATAATTATTTTTTCAATGTTCTTTAAAAAATACTAAAAAATCCTTAAGCCCCTTAATGGAAATTTTCTTTCCCCTTGAAAAATTCCTCCATGGAAAGTTCCCAGGTACAACACCATCTCCCAGCCAAAAAATCCCCCTGGAAACGTCTGTACATTTCCCAATAACCATTACTATATGTCCCATTTAAAATTCCTCCTGGGAAATTCCTACAGACAATTCTATCCTCGCTAAAAATTACCCATGGGAAGTTTTCCCAGGAAAATTTTTCCTAGCCTACTTTTCCCTGAAAAAAACTCAGAAGTCCTTTCCTCTGTAGAATTTTTTCCGAAAACCACCATTCCCCAATGAAAAGGCTCCCCTGGAGAAAATGCACTCGCTAAAAATTCTTCCCCCACGGAACGTAAACCAGACATTCAAACTATATTATAAATTTCCCCCGCAACATCTTCATCAAAGAGAAACTAAGACAAGTAAAAATCCTAAGTGGGACAGGCAGATTTGAAGGCTTTAACTTTCCCGACAAAATGATAATCAACACTAAAATTTTTGAAATGGATTAAACTGGTAGATTAACTTTGAAATGGCCAAATGTTGACAACATTTTCACTGTGAACAACAGAGAAATCTTTACAGACTATGAAAATTGGGAGGAACTGGGCCATTCCAGATAGGTTTTGGATATGCTGTTTTTGTGTCATAAATGCCATACTCTGAGAAAAAGAAGAGTTTGACCTAGGTCTGACCTTGTAATGACCTAGGTCAGACAATTACACGCCATGCTCGGTGGACTGATTGCAGTAGGCGGATGGGAGTCGTGGCGTCATCGCCGCAACTTAAAATCGATTCCAATTCGCATTCACGTCAACGGCACGCGAGGCAAGTCCAGCGTGACACGTTTAATCGTCGCCGCATTGCAGGAGGCCGGTATTCGCACGGTTGGCAAAACAACAGGCACACTGCCACGTTTGCTACTTCCCGATGGTACGGAACAGTCCGTTGAGCGAGTTTCATCGGCCAACGTCATTGAACAACGTGGCATTGTGAATGCCGCCCGACAACACGGTGCCGAAGTGCGGGCCGTGGAGGCTACTGAGTCGTACGTCCTTCCAGACGCCAGCGCTCCACTGGTACATGCCGAGGCCCCAGGATCCTTCGAGTTCGCGCGCGGCGACTTCGGCTTCGACAGCGAGGGTATCGGCTGCGAAGACACGGACGTGCCCAAGTCGCACTTGGACTCGGAGCCTTACGGGTCCGCCGGACGGGGCCCTCTTCGCCGCGCGTGCCACGGTGCGTGCAAACCTACCGTCGTGTCGTTGAATGCGAAGATCTCCGTTGCGAGACAGCGGCACGCGAAGATGCCGGATACCGGGAAAATTTGCCTTATTTTGGAAAATAGGGGGAAACACCCCAAAAAGGGATAGAATCTTAATCACACCATCGCATTCAGCGTATCAGAGAACCCTAATGTAGAATTTTCAAGCTCCTATCTACAAAAATGTGGAATTTCGTATTTTTTGCCAGAAGACCGATCACGGGTGCGTATTTTTTGTTTGATTTTCCCAGGGGTGATCGTATCGACCCAATGGTCCTAGAATGTTGCGAGAGGGCTCATTCTACCGGAATCAGCAGTTCAAGTGCCCTTTTCAAGTGGCCAAAAATATTGGAGGCGTAATAAAAACGTACGAATATAGACGTTTGTTACGTAAACTAATTCGTAAGTTAAGTATATCTTTTACTAATGAAAACATTCGTAAAAAAACTAAAAGTTCTAGTTGCCTTTTGTGCCAAATAATGCACTGTTCAGTGATACGCAGGAGTCTTTTGTAGGCAAATTTTCTCAGGCTCGTAATTTTTGATAAGTAAGACTAAAATTGATGAAACTTATATATTTTAAATCAACATAACTTTTCAATTCTTTTGATGTATATTTTAGTAGTAAATCCCATTTTTTAAAGTTTCGTTTACGGCACGACTGTAGCATTGTAATGTCATCTGCAAAGTCTAGGTCATCAACTATCACTTCGGCAGAAAGTATGATACCATTAGCCGTGGAGTTATGGAGAATGAAGTCAATTATTCTGAAGAAAAGTAACGGCGACAGTACATACCCTTGTTGGAAGCCAGATAGAATTCAAAAGTGTCGGGTTTGGCCTTCGGGTGTATTGATGCAGGACTCGCTGTCCTCGTAAAGAGCTATGATAATTGTGATTATTTTACTTGGGATCTCTTAAAAAAGAAGGATATTCCACAGACTTGCCCGATCATTCCCAGATGTCATCAGATTAACCAAATCTTGAACCAGAATATATTAAATAAAACATAGGGCTCAAATCTTTAAAAAGGTCGGTGTAAAATTATATTAAGATTTTCTTTGAATTAAATGGCTTGAAAGGAACTTCTGGTACTTTGCCGTAAATCTGCCGTGGAAATTTTTTGATATCTTTATTATGTTCAAAATGGAGGCAATTTAATTATTTTTGAAAAAATTCACGGAAAATTATGAAAAAATCGAAATCATCGTAAATCCTAAACCAATAGAAGAAAAATTATATAACCTTCAAATCATAGTTCGAAATTCATGGTAATATAGGAATTGATGGTACAACCCAAGTTATTTATCCAAATGAAAAAACCAGGAGAGGTATAGTGGTTTCTCAGACTGAAAATAAAGGACACCAAAATACAAACATTCACCCAATGTTGTTTTTTAAACATCGTAAAAATACAATTTACATTGGACTCGCTAAAGAGTCGAGGCTCGTGTCACAGAGGCCTGTTGTCTAAAACATTCCTATATCTATACTGACAGAAATTGCTCCCAAGTTGACGCAAGAAGCGAAAAATCACAATTACTAATACATTTACTCCGAGTCCGAAAGATGCCAACAAAACCAAAACACACCAAACAAAAGAACTGAAGAAAATATTTTCTGAAAAAATCACAAAAAATTTCGACAGCAAATTGACCTTGCTGAAAACTAAATGATAGGTCCGACGCAAAGTGGGAGTATTTACCTCGAATGCATTCTAGTTTTATCAAAACTGTGTGAGAGTAAGTCCGGTCTGAGATGTTCACTGAATGAATGCTATTTGTGAACTGAACATCTTCTAAGATGAAGATGTTAGCAAAATGAATGATTATTGGAGTTTTTTGGAGCGGCGGCAAGACCGAGAAGCTGGAGTTCGACACCGTGATCTCCGCCGTCGGCATCGTCGGCAATACCGAAGGTCTGGGGCTGGAGGATCTGGGCATCAAGGTCGACCGCACCCATGTGATCACCGATGAATACTGCCGCACCGGCGTCGATGGCGTCTATGCCATCGGTGACATCGCCGGCGCGCCTTGGCTTGCTCACAAGGCCAGCCATGAGGGCGTGATGGTGGCCGAACTGATCGCGGGCAAACACGCCCATCCGGTGAAGCCGGAAAGCATCGCGGGCTGCACCTATTGCCAGCGGCAACCGCCTGCGCGCCGCTGTTTGATTCTGCCGCAGATTTGCGTAACGATTCGCGGCGATTCCGGCCTGTTTCCGGGTGCACTTCCGGGTATTGTTCTAAGGTGATTACATTTTTCACGGAAGAATAGGAACCCAACGTATTTGTATTGGGTTGGTGCCGTATTTGTATGGATTCGCTTTTTGGGTGTTTCGACAGCCTGTATGGGGCTTACTATTTACTTATTCTGAATGTCAGCGGGGTTTTATCCTATCCAAAGTGTGTCAAAGCAGATTTACAAACTTGAAATACTCTCCGGCCTTTCCGACGGTGTGGCCACCGCAGGTCAGCGCGGCGGTTTCCTCATCGTCCATTGCCATTCGGGCGAACGTCTCGCGAACGTGTTGGGCGGTCCGCGCGGGGTCAGGCTTTCCGTTGACGCCTTCCGGGTTCACATAGATCAGGCCCATATGGATGGCTGCCAGCGGATTGAACAGCGTGGACGCGTCTTCCAGGTCCTCGTGGCGGTTTTCGCTCGCCGCCAGCCATTCGGTTTCGGCACCCCAGTAGACGTCCTGCTCCGGGCCCCAGATGTCCTCACGGCCGAAACCGAAGCCGTCACCCCGGTCGCGGCGCCTGCATAGCTTGCCGTATCGGTGCCTGTGCCACCGATAAGTTCGTCGCCGTCAATCCCGCCATTAAGGGTATCGTCGCCCGCACCGCCATCGAGTGTGTCTGCAAGAAGAGCGCCCGCATTGTCCGCATCCGCCGTCGTGCTACTGGTCAGCGTTTCGTTGCCATCCCCGCCCGTCGCGATAATCCGGCGACCGGCAAGATCGCCATCCAGCACGTCTGCGCCGGCGCCGCCGGTGAACCGGATCGTGTTGTTCGAGATATCGGTGCCATTCAGGTTCTTTCATTTCTAAAACAACACGGACACCTGACTTATATTCCGAACGCACTCTTGTTATTAAGGTGTGGGCGCCAATATCAATTCCATTTTTCAGTCCCTCGCCGATCTCGATACGTGCGGCCAATGGCGCCGGATTGCGGTCAACAATCAGGTACAGCTGCTTGGCGTCAGCCAAAACACCGGGCTTGAGTTTAATTGTGATGGGTATGAGCCCCGGATCATAAGCAATAACGGGCGCGCTAATTGTGATATCACCGTTGGTGGGCGTAATAACCTTTTCGCCAAAAATGTCGGGTTTAGGCACCATGGTCTTTACCCTAAAGTTAAAAATTTTCCCAATTCTTTAAAAAAGATTCCTAAAGATAAGGGTCGTTGAATTAGAACAATAAGTAACTTTTAAAAGTGCTGAAAGACTTTAACGTGAAGAGCGAGGTGTTGAGGAGAAGGCACCCCCCCCTATAAACTATAAACAATAATTTCTGTTCCGTTTAAGTTTTAATGTTGCTCCTTACTTTGACTTGAAAAAAAGTTGTATTTTGTATTTAATAACCCGTTTAAATAACCATTTGAAATTATTTTAGTCTTCAAATTCAATAACAATCAGTTGATGAACATTGATTGATTGATGCCTATGTTCTGTAGCATTTGCCTCTTGTTTTTTTATTAATGAAAATAGTAATAGAATCTAAATCATAGGCCTATATCTACATATCTCAAAGTCAGATCATAATTTTCTGTCTGTAAGTAAAATTCATCTGAGTCACTACTAGCAAGAACGCCGCTAATTCCGTAGCTCTAGCCATTTCGACCTATGATACCTCCCTCGGTGCAAAAGTAAAATCCCCATATCACTACGGAGTTGTGCGACGACTTCCAGGTGGCTTTTGCTCTGAAGCCGTCATCCAAATAGAATGTGAACCGAGGCTTTATTTTATTTCCCTTGTGGACTATTTGTTAAAAACCTATTTTTGGAATAAGGTGGCTATGAGGGACACGGTGTTTGCCAAACTGGCCCTGAAATCAGTCTAAAAGAAAAATTAGTCGCTCTGGCATCCCAATGTAATGTGAACCGAGTCTTGTATTTTATTCCTCTTGTGAACTGTTTCATAAAAACCTAATTTGTGAATATCAGGGACATGTATTTAATATCAGGGACTTTCTAGACTATATTTTAGAAATTCTTTTACTACTACATTTGCTTCTGGAGAGGCCAACCACTATAGTTTGCCTATGCTGAAGAATTTTTTAATCCTGTACCTCTGCTCAATCTTGATTTCTATGGTTCTATAAATTTTTTATTTTGGGAAAAAACCCTTGATATGACTTAAAGTTGTATTAACTAGAAGGGATTAAATTTTCAAAAACTAGAGTAATAAATGAGAAAGAAGTTGAAAACAGGAAATTACAGTTAACATTCTGTTTTTGTAAATTTTGTTTTGACAAAGGTTCTTATTATTTCAAATTGATGTGATGCCATAGATCAGATTAAGGGCAATGGCTATCAAAATAATTTCAACGGTTTGACGAGGCTCAACCCTTTCCAAAATGAATTCGATCCCCCTCCTAAAAATTCTGGGAATTGTTAGGTGAGATAGGGCTACTAACCAAAGGCAAGATTTTTGAAGAAAAATGCGGTAGAATTAGTTAACATAGGGTAAAATTAGAAATTCACATTCAAACTAGAAAAATTTGCTACTTTTCTCGCTGTGGCTTTACTGAATATGTTTTCTGCAACAGCCGACCAGTCTTGCAAGTGCCAGACGCCTCTGCTATCAGTTCACACCTCTGCCAAGAATAATTTCTCCCCCCCTGGAGAAAAATCACCACAGACAGTGCCTTCCCAGTGGAAAATTTTTCCACGACAATCCCTCGAATTATTACCGTATGTAAGATTGAGTCACCATAGAAAAAGTAAGATAAACAAAAACAATTTCGTACTCATATTTTGGCAGATTTCCCAGGTGTAAAATTTTCCATGGAAGCTTACCTCTGAAACTCTTAACACCATGAAAAGTATCCCCGAGGAAAATTCTTTCAGAATTTATCTTTGCATATCCATTAAGCAATTAGGCCTACTATATGTATACCTCTACAAAGGGCTGACTCGACCCTTTCGGGGTACCTGCAAGACTGGGGACCTCGCACTCAACTCTATTCCCACTTGAGGAATGGTGCCCCTTGAGGACATTATAGCCTAGTAAAGGACACAGCATTCGCACGGGATTCCGATTAATGGATAATTCTTCTGAGCTTGGTCTGTTTTGGTGGGCGTTTTCGGGCTGAAAAACATCTTCCTAGCTAATTTATCTACGATGGGCTGCCTCCCCGTAGTAGTATAATTTTTGTAGGCATGAATATATAATGAGTCGGGGGTATTAGGCTTGGCTCTTTTCCCAAAATACATCCGATCGAAATTTATTAGATAGCAATTTTGTCAAAATAAGGTAAAAAATCAGATAACAAAACTCTGCGTCGACACAACCCCCAGAGCCTGGAAGCAAGTATTGTAAGTTATGCTATGGGGGCACATAAAGTTTCCTTGTGGGGGTTCTTAACATTGTTCAAAGATAAGATAAGCCCGACCTCCACCCCCACTAAAAGAATCTATAAACTATATTTTATTCAGAAACTTATGGAGGCTGAGTCCTGCCCCTCCAGAGCCCGATCCTTCCCCCCTAAAAACAAAGGACTCCTTGACATCTCTGGTCATTAGCCTAGTCCGACTAGGGTAAAATCTAGTCCTAGTCCCTAGTCATCGGCAAATTGAATGGTCAATAAATTTTAATGACTATTGACTAGTGAAGACTAAAATTGACTAAGTCAATTAGTGACTATTTCCAACCTCTGCTTAAAATATTAAATATTTAAAATCTTATATAAAATTTTAACACAATTATTTATAACAGTGATGTCATTTATGGTAAAATTTACTCCACCTGTGGAGTAAATTTGATTTAGGTGGAGTAGAAAATTAGCCAGGTATCGGCCTGCCAGGTTTGAAACAGTCAAATCCTCCGTGGAAAGATTGCTTCTATCGTTGCTGAATGATTTTCCAGTGAGTATTCCTGAAGCCAAAATTGTCGCAGATTGGTACGACGGGCTGTTTGGGAAGCTCATAGACACAGGAGAGTCGATTTCCTTGATATCGGCATGCAGACTCCGACGAGGGAAAGGGAATAATCTCCAGATTTCGGCTCTTAACACAATTAAAGAATGGGATGCCGTACTTACAAGCTCAGCGTCTAAAAGCCGGCTCCTCAAAATTTTGCATGAAACCTGCCTCTTTCTTCAAGGTTCCAGCAAACTTCTCGGAAGAGTGATTGATCTAGGGGGAAAAATCTCTTTGACACTTATTCCCAAGGATAAAGGGGCATACTTTCTCACTTTATTAGTTGTAATCTTATTTTTAATGTATTTACTTTTATATTTACTTATTTCTACTTATTTACTTATATTTTATTATTTACTTATTTTTACTTGTTTTTGCTTTTATATATACTTATTTTTAATCTTAGTTTTAATTATATAGTTTTTTAATCTATTTTTTAATCTTAAATCCGTGGCAGAAAGTACTTTTAGACAAGGTGGACCCCTGTACAGGAAAACATTTGAAACTAGCATTGCTGTTTCTATTTCTATTGCCTGAAAATGGGTCCAAACTTGATTTGTCTTTGATAGGCTTGTCAGTTGTAGCCATGCAGACATTAGCAAGAAGACCTTATTGAAGTCGAAATATCTGAAGATCAACTGTAGCAATCAAGGGAACACCAGGTACTTTTGTTGGGGGGGGGGAACTGGAATTGATAACGCATCAAATATTTGTTTATATATATATTTTTGTTACATTTTCACGAGTCGGACAACAATTTTGAGAGGTCTGTTAATTAGTTCGACTTTCAGTATGCTCATTAAAACATGTATCACCCCATTCTGTATTTGAATAATGGTTACTGCTAATACTACTAACAACTCCGTAGCACCAAGCCGTCTGAAGCCAACACAGCTACGCACACTCCACAATCATAATCTAATTAAAGCTTTCCTCTATACCCTCCCAAGAAGTTCAAGTTACCCTTAAATCCTTCCTTACGACATTCTCCCACACAGTAACGGGGCATGTATAGTGAGACATGTCCTTCATCCAATGAACGTGTCCTAGCCATCTCAACCTTTCTAAGAATATCGAATTGCCAAGATATTAGTTTGTGTTTATTGGTCCTTTAGAAAATTACCAAAAGTATTCGACCAATCTACAGCAAGATTGTCTTTTGAAGTTTGGCCTGGACAGGATGATCTTCAATTGGACAGGATGATCTTTCCAATTGATGATCAAATCAGGATTATCCCGAACAGGATGATCTCAACAAGATAATCTGAACAAGATCAATCCTTATACAGTAGTTGCTTTCCCTCATCTGCTGAATTTCCAATGTGGGACTGATTTACTCAAACTGAAAAACTAAAGTAATTGATACAAAATACACTTTTTCCGCCATGGAAAAAGTGGGGCTGCAAAGTAGCAATGCTGCTCTGCAGTTTTCAATTTTGTTGGCAGATTTTGTCTGAAAATACAATTTTTACATATAAAAATACTTTTTGCTAAAAAAAAGCTGTTAAAACACAAGTTGTGTGGCAAAAATGTCAGCAGCTTTTAAAATTCTGTCGATTTCTACTACTGGCAGTTTTGGAAGTTTTTCCACAGTGGCTCTTGTGTTTCTGGAGGCGTTATTAAGGAATTGTGAAGAAAATCAAACTTCAGAAAAAAACATTACGCTCATCGGCAACGGTTTACGTCCTTGGCAAAGAGGGTTTCGAGGTGAGCCAGCGCGGTGACGGGCCGTTTAGCTGCATCGTCGCCCGAAACCACGCCGACGCGCTGATTCCTCAATGCCCCGATAAGGCCGGGGAAAAAACGGTATTGCCGGGCATCATGAAACGTTCTCTATGGTCGCTGAAAGGCTTGGATCGTGCTGAACAACGCCAGCGGTTCAACAACTTGGTCATCGCCGGCGAATTGACCGCGCCCGCTCGCTCAGGGATCAGCTACATGATGTCGAACTACAACTACATAGTCTCGACGATCATTTGATTTGGGAAATTTTGAATGCAAATGATAATTTGTCCACATAATGAGATTTGTTGCTAGGGGAAACCCTGGAAACCTCTCCAACATAATGAAATCTATTTCAAAACGCTGTATGTTGGAATTGACATTTTGTAATCAAGAACTAAATTTGTCAAGATCATTGTTAGTTTTCTAAGACATTTTAGGCATTGGATCAGTCAAGTAGAACACCTATCTATCAAAGAGGGTTTTGGGAAACCAATACCTCATGCAGGCAGACTCTTTTTAAGCGTTTAGCTGAATATCCGCGTTGTTTTAGTCTTTCAATTCCACTGGCCGTCGTCTCGTTTAAAGTTTTCTTTTTGTAGAGTTTTATCTCTCTTGGTTGTTTATTATTATTATTATAGTTTTGTTTATAATAATTCATATAGCAAAAAAGTATAAAAATGACCTATTAAAATAGTTCCATATCTCTGCTATTGTCTAAAATCTCCTTTGCCTCAATATCATTGGTGCAAAACTGACTTGATTAAAATATCCTGAATAATATATTTTTTCAAGCTACTATTCTTCAAACCAACAGAATCAACATAAAATTCTACCCCCCCCCCATCAACTACCCCAAAGAGAGCGGATCCGTTCCGTTTATGTCAATCATGTATTTAGGACTTGTGCTTATTTTCCCCACCAAGTTTCATCCCTATCCCTCCACTCTAAGTGTTTTCCAAGTTTTAGGTTTCCCCCTCCCAAAACTTCCCCCAATGTCACCAGATCCGGTGAGGATTTATAATAAGAGCTTTGAGACACGATATCCTTCTAAATATCAAATTTCATTGAGGTCCGATTACCCGTTCGTAAGTTAAAAATACCTCATTTTTTCTAATTTTTCAGAATTACTTTGATTTGATTTGGCACGTGAGAAAGCTCATGCAGAGACCTAAGGGACTGTGATTAAAAAGTTCGTGGTTGGATATCACCCTCAGTCCCATAGTGCCACCTTGCGAAAAGTAAAGTAAGTAAGTAAGTATGACGACACCAGACCCTTAAGGTCCAAACCGGTGGGGCTGTTCTCCGTTTCGTGGCCCTTCAGCCATGAAGTGCAGTGGGGTTGGGGGCAAGCCATCCTGTGCTTTTGCACACCTTTCCTGCTTACCTTCCCCAGATTTCTCCAGTACCCATTTAGAGCTGGGTTTAGACAGCAATGATTCAGACAGAAGAAGGAATATTGTGGCAATAAAAGAAGAAAAAAAGATGGTAATGCTTGCGGTTGCAATATCATGCTGCTTTTTCTGCCTAACAGTCCCCTTTATTGCATTTAATTTCCTTTTTATAAATAGAAAGGAAAGTTCATGCAGCAATCTACAAGGAATCTTCTTGGCAACAAGCCTTTGCCTTAAACTTATGAACGGATTTACCGATCCTTTCATCTACATCTATGGAAGTTATAGATTGAGGAACATAAGAAGGGTCGCACCATGTAATTAGAAGATAAGATTTTCTGAAATTTATGTCTGATATATGAACCAACCAAGAGACCCAAGATTTCCTATGGTAAAAGAACGACACGTTACTCGACTGAGCCAACAAGTCACTGATGATATTATGTTTTTAGAAATACATATAGGCAATCAATATATTGTTTCTGGAATGCTAGCCAACTTATGTTAAGCGTCACAACATCGTATTAAGCTAATTGCGCATTTGATTTCTCAATTGTTGTTGGATATAGGGTGAACTGTACCAGTGATTTGTTTCCATGCACTTTTTTTGGCATCATTCCATGCATTTTCATGCTGCCGTAAAAATTGGAAGCTCTTGTCTAAAAGCAGAAAACTCATGACCCTATATTGTCTCTATTAAAAAAAGGAAGTTGGCTACTTTAATTAGAGGTTTCAAATTAACGACGCTGCAAATTTTAGCTTGGTACTGCACGCTTTTACAGCTGAAAGATTAGTTATTTCCCACTTTTCTCACGTTTCAACCGAATGCAAAAACAAATTGGTCAATTTAAATGTCAAGGCTTCACAACTTAATCCATCCCTTTTTTGCTTTGTCCTTCAAACTATTTTAACATTTTTGTTGCATTTCATCCTCGTATTCATCCTGTCGACCGGGCATTACATCACCCCCGAGATCGTGGGCGGCACCAAGGGCGTCTTCATCTCGAACCGGATCGCGTATCACATCTCCAGCTCGCTGAACTGGGGTCTGGCGGCGGCGCTGGGCGCGATCCTGCTGGCGGCGGTGCTTATTCTCTACTGGGCCTATGACCGCATCGTGGGCATCGACAACGTCAAGCTTGGAGGCTGAGCCATGGGTCTTCCTCCCTATGCCACGACCGGACAGAAGATCTGGTATTACGGGTTCCGCGTGATCTGCGGGCTCATAAAGAGCGGGGTCTCGGGGAGGAAAAGCCCCTTTCATATACGCAGTAATTTCTGTTCGTTTTAAGTTTTAAGGTCGCTCCTTACTTTCATTTCAAAAACTTGTTTTTTTTATTTAATAAGAAGCAAAGAAGAATATAGTTTTGAAAATGCCTTTCAAGTTTAATAGGTTAGGTTCCCTAATAAAAGTGCCATCCATGCCAGCCATTAAGAGTGTTTAGCTGTAGGTGTGTGGTAAATTGAAAGACAGGGAGCCACTGAAGAGCGTTTATTCGTCATTGTCTATCAAAGGAGCCGATAAGTAGCGTTCACCTTCAACAAATCCATCGTTGATATAAGCGACATCGCCCAAGGTTACCTTAGCGCCGCCCGCACCGATTTTGATGGGAATTTGCTTAAACTCATCGCCGCTGTAGTACTGGTTTTCAACACGTACCGATACGAAACCTGAGTTAGTACTAAGCTGACCTGCGGAAATGTTGGCAGAGTAACTATTAATTGCCTGTGTGACATCGGCAATAGTTAAGCCGTACTTCCTAAGCGTATCAGGTTTAATTTCAATGGCAATTTCATCGTCCGGCGTATTGGCTTCAACCAATCAAATCTGGAAGCTATTAATAAAAAGAAAAAATTGATGATAAATGCCATAAACAAAATTTCTGTCAATGCTGTTGGATCTGACATCAATCTACTTTTAAAAGGGAATTATTTTTTTTAGATATCTTTGAATTTGGACCACCAATTATTGTGGGAGTCACTTCCAAACGCAGGGTCAAAAACCGAAACAATAAGTAAATTTTAGAATAGTTACTAGCGTTTTTCTAGTATAGCTACTACAGTAGTATAACTACTAGATAAAATAGCTATTATAATAAAATTTAGAATAGATACTAGTGCTAACTAATAATTCACTACAAAAAAAAAGAAAAGACCAAAAGTAGATTGATCATTTTTACCGAAGAAATACATTGTTGAATCCATTAATTAAATTTATTTATTTAATTTTTTGGTCAACGACAAGTACTGGCTACTTAATGCTTTTTTTTTAAAGCCTTATTTCAAAGGCTTTAACACAATTTTTGGTGTGGGTGTTTTAACACCACCGCGGTTTTCCGCCACCCAGGAAATCTTGCATCATCAAGAGGATTAATTGGTTCAGAATAGACAGGTTAGGTTTGGTCAGTCTATGTCTATGTAAACTTCGCTTTCATACCACTCGGACATTTAAACTGAATATATGGTGGAACTGTGTTTGATACCCATGCAACGATACCCATTGATTTAAGACATAACATTCTTGCCTCTCTGACAAAAAATGGGGTATCATCACTCACATAAATGTTTACCTGGTTTGCAATCTTTCTTCCTTTAAGTGTCTTCCCATTTTAAGTATTTCAATCTTGTTTACTCGATTTTTACATTAACCTTAAAATATGTCTCATCTTTCTTACTGTAACGACTGAAAAATGAGGTATCACTGGTAAACTTAGTCAAAGTCACATGGTCAACCCTCAGTTCAGTTATGGTTTTATTAAAACAGCTTTATCTGCTCTTAAGTGTTGTAAACTACAATCCTCTTCGATATCTAATGGCACAACAAAACTACAAAATGTTTTTTCTCACAGTTGAATCCCCTTCCTGTAACGGCTGACTCAACCCCTTCCTCCCGTTCTTCTGTCTTGAATAAAATTTTGATGGTTCCCAACTCCCTCTGTAGTTCGCGCGATCGTGTCATAGTCAATTTTCTTCGTGCCTCTTCTGAATATTTAACGACCAAAAGACCAACGAAGTTGTAAGGAAATACAGAAACATTTTTCTAAGTAGGCTGGGACAATTGATTTCTGCGGAGGGTCTTGACCCTATGTTTCACCTGTGACTCAGCTAAAATTCATACATAAGTGAATTAAAAAAAATAAATCTTGAATTTTAATATTTCTAGAGAAGTGGAGCTTATTGATAGCACACGAATCTGTCAAGAGAAAAAAAAAGGGGGAAGAAAAGTCTTAAAGTGGCAGTAATACTTAAATATTTAGATTGAAGCAGCGAATTGGTGGCTTTTCTTATATTTATCTTTCCGAAAATTTTTAGGAACCAGAGTAATGTGGCGGCCACGCAACCGATCAGGACGACCCAATAATTTTGCATCGATTTAGAGGCGTAGCACAGGTAGACCTCAAAAATCCCAACACAAACCGAGAAGCACGCCGCCAGGGCAAAGCCGACAGCCATCTCTTTGTCGTTCTGATTCCCCAGGATGATGACGATAGCAGAGAAGAAGAAGAAAACGGCTGCCACAAAGTCGACGATTCCCGCCAAGAAGAATCCATTTGCCGGCTTATCCAATTGATGGCTCAGCTCTTCCACGTTGAGCGGTTCCACCATTTGCTTTTTTGCAAGTTTGTCCATTGGAGTAAAAAGCTGATCCAAAAAAGGATAAGCAAAATATTTGTGCCGGTGAATACATTTTTATTAACAAAGGTAAAGCAATAAACTTAAACTCTGGCAACCAAGCAAATCTAAATCAGAGTGAACCGGATATTCGTCCCAGCGTTATATCTTTTTTATTTGATAATGTGAGATGCAATGGCCAAAGCAAAAGTCGGCTCCTGTTAGAAAGTAGCTTGATGTTCAAGTAAAAAAAAAAGGGGGTCAAGTAAAAAAAAACGGCGGTCTTTTTTTCTATACAAAACTTACCTTGAAAGGGCCAACTTGATACTGCAACCCGTGATTGTGACATTGCTTTGCATCCGTATTGACACTTTACTTGATGATAGCTAGTCTTGATTTAATTCAGCATCCACCTAATTATTCCTTGAAAGCTTCACTTTAATACCCTTAGCTTGTATAGTAGCAATAGCTGTTGCAGTAGTAGTAGTACTAGTATCAGCATATACATAGCACCTTTTTTTCAACATCCCCTTCAATACATTATCAAATTTTTAACTTAATACCATGAACTTGTCCTGAAGCATTGTTGATACGGCTGCTATCAGCACAACTTTGATTTTATGGCTGCGCTGGGTCAAGCCAAGTATTTGGTAGCAGTGCCATGAGATTTCACTATTACTTGGGTTTGGTCTGACACAATACTAACATTCTATCTACCCAGACTTTTGCCAAGCTTGAGACCGCGACAATTTAGCTGATTCTGAAGAACATGTGATACCAGAATAGTTTTGAGTAATTTACCATCCTTAGGTCTGAGGCAGCTGATAATTTATCAATAGATTATTAGTTAATCGGTGTTGTGTGCTTCATGGATTTTTCACCAAATGCTTAAATGCTGGAATTTTGCTGTCTGATGCAGAGCCCCATGTTGCAGACCGTCCCACGTAGAGAAGGCTGACGACAGTCTCATGGCCATCTTAGCATGAGGATTAAGTAAGTAAGTAAGTAAATGTCAAGTTATATCAACAGTGATTCAGAAAATATGTCAAATAACAAAGACAATATGTCAAAGCTATAGCGTTGTCTATTGTAAAGGATTAAAAGCTTTTATTGTATCATTGTTTATTTTGATCTTTTTTCCCAAAGGCCTAGTACTCCTAACCGAAGAATCACGTGTATGTTCTTTTGACGTGCCTCCAAAGGGGTCCAGTACGTTGATCGCTGATTTGGTAATGGTCACAACCGCGGCCGCAACTTCGAAACGTGCGGTGGTACGAACCAACAAATTGTTCGTATCGTGCGAGCTGCCCACCACAGCATCACCACCGCCGTCGCCGAGACCCGCGTAGCTTGTACCCGGTACCGGCCAGCCACCGTCATCGGGGTCCGTTATTCCCGTCTGGTTGATGATGGTTTCTGAAATCGCACGCAGAGAAACGTCGCCATCATCCCCTTGAGCACGTCCTGCCGGGATATCGGCAGATACATCGAACAGGGAGCTGGCGATCGAGTTGTCACGGCAGATGGGGTGTTTCAACCCCGCCCACGCGGTGAGGAGGATAAAAATCCAGAGTTCCGTGCTGACATGGGCCTAGCCTGGAGAAATGCCATGCGGGAACTGACGACGCAACAAAAATTGCTTGTGTCACAATGGAAGGTTCCTCCACCAGGAAGGGGATTTCCTGGTGCCACAGATGGTGCTCCTCAGTTCCCTTTTGCTAACCACCTGTATGAATACCAACGCAAGAAGAAACATATTGACTATCTCTTCGGTGGAGGTGGTGGTCTGTAGATGTGTTAGGTTGGCCTTGGTATGGTGGTCTCCTTCTAGCTGCTCCGGGCCTATTGTTCATCATTCCGTCTGCAATTACGTCGGCAATAGGAGGCGTTACGCGAAGATAGCGAGTGGGGGAGCGCAAGTACGTGGGCTTTAAAGAACTTCATCCCCTTATCTGGGTGGTTCCTGCTGGAATACTCACCGTTGCGGTATTTAGTATGCCTTATGGCTACTACACCTTTCTCCGGTTGATCGTGACAGCCGCCGCTATCCTCCTAATTGTGGCAGAGTTCCCAAAACATGGGACTATGCTGTATAGCCTATAGAGAAATCATAGTAATAAAAACCTATTTGCATTTTCTTTTCTGTGATATTTTTGTAGTTGTCAGGTTACAATCCATTTTTTTTATTAGTATCCCACACCTGTATGTCTGAAGTTTTTTGTGTTTAAAACGGAGGGGAGGGGAGGTGTTTAGTAAAATAAGTTAGACATAAGAAAATATTGCTTATGTTCTGAAAACCTTGAAAATCTTCTTTAGAAAAATGGTTACTCCTAGAACGCCAAGTAAATCGACGCACGATAAAAACATTATAAATTATTTTTTAATTTTAAATAACAAAAATGTCTGACCAACAGGAAACAAATCGGGATAATCTACATCGTCTGAAAAATATGGAAAACCAACTTGGGGGCCTTTCTAAGCTCGCGTCAATAGCGAAAGAACAGCAGAAAATATCCTCCCAAATAAAACAAAATGATGCGTCGCAATCTAAAACCACGGAAAACATCTAGAAAAAAAAGATAGACGAATCGAAGGGGCACGCAGAGTAGTTCGAAATAGAAGCAAAACAGTCAAACATGACTTCTTATAACTTCATACCCGTAAGCCAACCTAGAGGATCGGGGCGTTCAGGAGGAAAAGCCCCTTTCATATACGGAGCAATTTTTGTTCGTTTTAAGTTTTAATGTCGCTCCTTACTTTCATTTAAAAAAAAACTTTTTTCAATTATCTTAAAAGATTACTCCGACCTTTGAAGGAGTATTTAGACTCGTACACTTAGTTTTAAGTGTATACTTATACGAACCTTTGTTAAAGTTCAAATATTTCTAAAACCTTTGCCTTTATTTTAATGTTTTAGTATGAACAGAGGAGGCGATATGTCATATAACGGACAGCTTTAATTAGATGGAAATAGGCATTTATAGGTAGAAACACTGGTTTTGAACATTCCAAGACTGAAGCGTTTTCAAAAAATTCTTTCTAAAATTTTCATTAACGATAGTCTTTAATGCGACACATTTAGAGTTTTCTCCTTTGTTTTGACGGATAATCTATCCATGACAGATATCAGCTTAAACTATTTTATTCGATCTTCTTACAATTAATATTTTTTCTGGATTATAGGTAGACACAAAGGACCGCAAAACCAGAACCTCACGGAATCAAGGGCATTTTTCTTCCTAAACTTCAATAGCGTTCAAGAGACTATTCTCAATAGAGGGTCATAATCTCACATATGGGAATTTTTTCATAGCTTGTTCTTTTTAATACAAACCACTATGTAGTTGCTTTAACAACTCTGGCTACTTTTTTGTGAGTAAATATGGCCGCTTTGTTCAAATGAAAACAAAATGTGACACTTAAAGCTTAAAAAAATTTATTCCATATAGGACAAGGGTTGCAACCCCCTGAACCTCCCACTCTATACGGTAGTGCGCAACTAGCGCATAAATTGATATAAACTATTCTGTGTATGAGGGGGGGTTTCTGCCAATGCTTTAACAACGATTGCTCAGTGTTTGTGTTCAGTCATGTGATCACCTTCAAGGTGAACACCTATCCAGGTTACGCAGGTTAGGGAAATGGGAATAGGAAAGGGAAATGGAGAAATAGTGAATAGTGAACAAGGAGATGAAAAAACAGGGAATAGGGAAATGGGTGATCTGATGCCTAAAATAGATGCAGTTTAGCTGAGACTTTTTGTGGAAAACCTTTTGGATCAAGCGTGGTGAGTTGCTCTGTCCCTCTTTCTGTAGTTATTTTGTAGTTTCAGAATAGTCTAAGAATATCAAAGTAATATTGCGTTACAGATACAGGCACATAGCAGTGATGAAGCAGACTATATACAACTTCAAGAAATGCCTCAAGATGAGGTTTTTCTTTATTGTCTTCCTGATGATTATGATTACAGCACGGAAAAAGAAGAAGCTCCTTGCACTAATAGATTAAACCTTTTCGCAGAACAGCAACTGAATTCTGGTATTTCATTAGCTCCTTTGAGCCCGGTGAAGGGACATTTGGTAGCCAAAAGAATGTATGATCAGTATTTCTAAGAATTGCAGCAATGCTTGAAAAATTCTCTTCAGCAAGTACTTCATAATCAGAGGTTTCGCACCGGCGCCGGTCTGGCCGAGGGGGCCTGCGAGGACGGGCTGCTGCTCAGCAGCCGCACCGCCGTGGAGCTTCTGGGATGATCGCCACCTTGGCCGAAGCGCTGTCCCGGATCGCCGATCTGGGCGGGCCGGTGGTGTTGATCCTCGGCGCGCTTTCGGTGCTGGTGCTGACCGTGGTGGTCAGTGTCATGAATGGCTTCGATGCGGAGTTACGCTCGCGGATCCTCGGTACCGTCCCGCACCTGTTGATCGAAGACGCCCGCACTGACGATCCGGATCTGGCGCCCCTGCTGCAAGTCTGTTCCAGGGCTTCCAGTCGTCCACCTACTACGTGGACTGGGGCGGCATCCCGCTGAACGTGTGGTTCGTCGCCTACATCATGCTGCCGTTCCTGCAGATCGAAGCAGCTGGCCCCGACGTCCTGGTCTTCACCATGCCGGGCATCCGGGTGCCGCCGACCGTGCGCATGGGCTACGGCTACGCCGGTCAGTACGAGAGCGCGACTCTGCCACGGCGGCGCTGAGCGCCGCCCGCCGCGGCGCGCGCGGGACCTTTCACCCCGCGGTTGACAAGGTGTGGAGATCGATGCATATTCAACCATGCATCTGAATAATTATAGTATAAATGTTTTGATATGATTTCAGGTAGGTAGGTATGCGTTTATTTCATCAAAGAAAAATTACTAAAATTACACTTCCAATCAATAATATACTGCTTAATTTAAGGGCCTAAGCTACACCTTTTCAGCAGCAAAACTACAACAAATAAATTATAACTATTCATTCAAAATCAAAGAAATACGCAAAGAAAAAAAAACAGACGAAACACTATGCAATCTCTAAACAGCCATCTATCATCATAAAAAAAGGAAAAAAGGGATAAATTTTTAACCAACCATTAAAGATGTTTCAATAATTTTTTTTTTTAATTTGTTTGACATGTTGTAGCATGCATTTTAAGCACAGCAGTATTGGAAGGTCTTTTTAGTTTTATTTATACATCACTTTGTTCTCATAGAAACGGGATAAATTTTTACAAAATTTATAAAAAAATGATGTATGTAAATTTCCTATGTTTAAAATGTGTGCTAGAATATGTTCTTTAAAAAAAAAGGTCATTGGAGATATATTTTATGGTTCCAGAGAAAAATGTACCTCAAGTTAATAAGACATAAATTAAAGAAAATTGAAACCTCTGTTAAGCAATGATGGAAGGTAATGACTGAGAAATATTTCGTTAGATTTAGAGTGCTGTTGCTTCTAAATTTAAAACGGCTTACATTTATTAATGGTGACGTAGTATATATTTGGACATTTTGATTTGGTTGCCGGTTTGACTATACTGTTTTGTCCTGGGTATTGGATAGCTGAGTAAGGTTAAGCCCTTATTGAAAAGTCAATTTATTTCAATTGGTGGACTAGGAAGAAAGTTCTTTTTTCCTTCTCTTTCTTTCTCACTCCTTTTTCTTGGCCAAGTAATTTCCTATAAGTCATTACTTGATCGTCTTCTGAAAGCTGTGCTCCCACTGATTCTAATTGTTCAGCTACGGCTCTCAGTTTATTTATGTGTTGCATCATTGAATCAGATTCAGCCATTGTCATAGCAAAGTATTTCTTACGCAAAAATAATTTATTTGCTAAGGACTTCACCTGGTAATGGCTCTCTAATTTTGTCCAAGCTGCTTTAGTATTTTCTGACGATCGAACCAACGATCACTGCTCATCTCCTAGAGATAGACAGATAGTAGCCAAGGCCTTCCTTGCTCGTTTTGTATAACGCTGTATTAATATACATAATAAATTCTGTTCGTTTTAAGTTTAATTTTTCCTCCTTACTTTCGGTTGAAGAATCACGATTTTTTGCAGATTCAGTTTTTGATCGTTTTTTTAGTTTTCATTTTCTAACTTTCTATAAGTACATCGTTCATTATGATTTTTTTCAAATATTTTAGCTGCACCCCAACATTTTTCACTTAATTTTTTTTTCGGGGTTATATGTTATCCTGAAAAAAAAGAAAAGAAAGACAAAGCTTATTCTTACTTAGAATGTAAACTCAATGTTTAAATACTCTTGAAATTCTAAGTCATAGAGCATAAAAAGTCGAGTATTAATGACATAACATACGTTGTGCCACAAGCTTTGGTTTTTGGTCATTTGCCTTGCTGCATTTGGCTTATGTTGACTCCTTGAAGTTTTATGTAGTAGGGCTTCTGACATCATTGGCAGATGACACTGCCATTTTAGTTACTGGCAAGACAGTACAGGAATTAGTAGATAATGCAAATAATGCCTTCTGAGGTCTACATTCATTCGTGTCCGAGAGCTTACTTGCTGTGAATGCTAAAAAGACTAACTAGATGATATTCAAAAGAACTGGAACACAAAATTAAAACCTGTTTTAATTCATAAAAAAAATTTAAAGTGTGAGTAACACATAAAAAAGTGAATGAACGAGAGCATGTTAAACTATTACTTCATAAAAGACAGATGACTTTGATTAAAAAATAAGAAAATAAAAATAAAGGATGCGATATCGATTAATCCTACAAACAACTATCCGAAATCATCCAAAATTATCGTTCTTGTGTCTTCTTGATAAATTTGAAATCAGTAAAAAAAGCTGCCTTTTGAATACACAATTTATTTATGTCCTCTTCAAATAAAACTAACCGGGCATTTTGATATGCCTTTACAGGTGAAGGCCTAAAATGACAAATGTAGAGCAGCGTGAAAGCAATCTTTTACAAGAATTGCAATCTCCAGGTTGACAGTACTCTCCCAAAAGATCAAGTAAGCTATCCAATGTCGTTTTTATCAATGTACACTAATCAGCCAAAAAGAACTAATTGACCAACATTGCCCTTAATAATGTAACAAATACACAATTTCAGAGCCTATCGATTTTCTTTCCCAGTTCCAAGTCCAAATTAATGTCATGCGTCACTTTTGCGATATCGCTCATGTACACACCCATAAAGACCTGAACGGCGCCCTCCGGAAACGGAAGCACGCCGAGGAGTTCACCCGTTTCCACGTGATAGAGAAAGATCTGACGCGGACCCGAGATCGCAACCAACGGGGCCCACGGACTCGAAGCCAGCGCCGTAACCGCCGTCGTGCGTGCGCTTCGCGTAACGGGCTCGAGCCCGTATCCTCTCGGCATCGCAGCAGGACCGGTCGGCTTCGAACCGCTTCCGGTCGTCGCGAGAACGCCCTGTGGCATCATCTTGACCTGGACACCACTCCGCAAGATCTCCGGGGCGCCGCCGGCGATCCTTATATTCAGATACAACAATCAGTATAAATCTATCAAAAATTTTAAATTGACGTTCTATATACGTTCAGTGTTTAGCACTACATTATAGGCTTAATTTACTTAAAACTAAACAATTTTTGATGTGTTGATCAGTCTGAGGATCGTAACTGTGAATCGGATTGACAGCATACAAGTTCGAAGTCTGGATTTCGTATCCGAATTTCTCGTATTCTGGGTGTAATCTATATTAGATATCAACCAATACTTTTGCTCCACGTGTGGCTTGAAGTTCAATAGATAGCCAGATGTAGCATAATTAAACTTTAAAGGAGGCTCATTTGATTGGAAATGTAAAGTTCTAGTTCCCTTTTAAGAGTCAAAAGTCACGGACCCCCTGCCCAAGCCAATCACTCACCAAAACACATCCAATCAACATTTTAAGAGAGCTGTTTTGTTCAGCACCGTTAAAAGGTTCAGTAATTATTTCTTTGGGGATGTCAGCCTCCCCACAGTCCCCAGGGGAAAGGTAGTAAGTTAGGCAATGCGTTCATTGTTTACATATAGTACTTGTTATTGAGAAAGGCATGCTTATTGAACTTAACTTTCCAAAAAGTCGGTGATTAAAGGCTCTTTTCCTATGTCAAAAGTTTTAGTTTTCGAGGGTAGATTAGCACCTGATGCCTTATTATTTTTAATTATTTTAGTTATCTTTGCAAAATAAATCTTGCTTCATTTCCAATTTGTCAGAATTTTTTCATTGTTTTCGATATCACTTTCTGTCACTTAGTCATGGTTTAGCAAGTTCTCAAAATATTTTGTCCATTTCTATTTAACACTTTCATTATCAATAATTGAGTCCCTATTTCTGTGTTTAACCAGGGGAAGTCCATAATAACTTCTTCCTCTAAATTTCTTCAGCAGCCCTAGCTGGCCGGTGCCTTATTTTGTTTTTTCCACAGCGCCTTTTGGCATTCACGACGCGCCGCTGATTTTTGTAACGATTATGTCTTTCTTACTGATCATTAGCTCGGTAACTATGGTTCGCGCCGTACAGGAAGGCCACCGCGAAAACCAAAAAGGAGTGGTATTTTGGCTCCTGCTCACCGTGCTTGGCGGCGCGGGCTTTCTCGGGTGCCAGGCTTGGGAATGGACCAATCTGATTGCAGTCGAGCATATGTCGGTCACCACAGATCCTTTTGGTAGCCATACGGATCTAACATATCTTCAGTCTTTCCTTTATTTTCTTTCTTTCCTTTAGAGGCTTCCCTTTCTTCTTTCTTTCCTTTCAGGTCCTTATGCTTGTTTTTACTATTGTTTGTTGTGGGTGGTCTTTTAGTTCCTTATCAATAGGGCCCGGATTTATATATGATAAAATTATAAAATATGTACATATATATGTAATTATTTATTGGACAATATGTAAGAAAAAAGGCAGAATATGTTAAAAAAAAACATTAAGAAAAATTCGACGTTTAGTGCGAGAAAGATAATTGAAAAAGAAATTTGGTATACAACCCCAACATGCAGAAGGAGGGGTTGTTTCAAAACACTATTGTCTTTGTACTCGGCGATCATGGTCGTCATGAAGGCATAGGAGGAAGCAACGGAGCAGCACGCGCAAGCCATTTTTTAGTTCCATTGTATATTTGGATATATGATGTTAAAAATCCGCAGATTGCAGAGCAAGACCGCAGAGAACTTGCTCTGCGGTCAAAAATTCATGATGCAGGGCCCCTTTACATCTGGAAATTCGAATGAAGAACATGGTTTTTCAAAAAAATAAAATAAAGATTATTTATATTTATTGTCAGCCAAATCCAAGCCAACCTTGACCAACCCTAATTTAAAACGGGAACCCAACGCCTCATGAGCTTTCACCACCAGTTTGCTCTTTTGGAGCCATTCATTGGCCTGCGCCAATTGGTCAAACTCATCAGCCGAATCTACCACCACATAATGCGGGGTTTTTAACCCCCACTTTTGTAACAAACCCATTCCTGGGCCTTCAAGGACTTTTGCCATAATTTTCCCTACTATTTAGTGAAAAAAACTAAGGTTGCCGATTTTCGAGCACAAGAGTCGGAATTGTACGCAGACCAGGTTTTCACACTTAAAACGAACAGAAACTTACGTGTGTGAGGGGGTTGGTTCCTCCTCAATACATCGCTCTTTAAGCTACAGTTTTTTTTGGAACTTTTAAGAACTTATTATTCTAATTACACGGCCTTTGTGATTCAGGAGTCATTCTTCATAACTGAAAAAAAAAATGGAACTTTAGCGAAAAGGTCGAGGTATTAAGGAGAGGGCAGCCTACCCCTCATGTACGTAATGATTTCTGTTCGTCTTTTTAATGTTGCTTCTTACTTTCAGTTGAAAAAGCTTGTTTTCCACTTTCTTCTGAGTAAGCTTACGACCATTGCACCTTTGCCCTCCGACTACTATTGACTCTTAACAAGGGCTCTAGAACTTTGATTTCCAACTGAAGGTAATTCTTCCTAACATTATACGACCCCGCTTCCATAAAATACTTATAAATTTATAATGAGCAGCTAGCATAACTTATAGCTTTTTCTCAGAGGGCTGTGGGGGGGGTGACATACCAAAAGACATAATTACTGGACCTTCAAACTATGCTGAACAAGATCATTACCTTAAGTTTTGATTGAATAGGTTTGGGGCAATGATGGACGTAGAGGGGGAGGGATATCTCCCATTTTACTTTCAAAAGTATCGTTATTTTTCTTGCACTCTCGGTTGCATTGAGACAGAGCCTCTAACATTTCACCGATTCTATGCGTGTACCCAGCTATCTCTGTGATTTTTCCAGCAAGATCCATTAATGTACTGAAGCAATTTATCAAGTACATTGAAACAAAAGCATTTTGGCTTATCAAGGAACTCAATTGAACAGAGCTTAAATTATCATATGTCCCTGCAAATATTGGAATTGCAATGACAAAATAACTAAGGATAGAGCCAAGATAGTCAAACAGATTAACAGACCAAAAAATTGGAGGGCATCTAGGCCCCCTCCCACGCACATTTTCCCCCAAAGTCACCGGATCAAAATCTTGAGATAGTCATTCTGTTCAAATTAGTTGAAAACATAATAACTATGTCTTTGGGAACGACTTAATATCCCACAGTCCCCGGGGGAGGGGTTGCAAGTTACAAACTTTGACCAATGTTTACATATAGTAATGGTTATTAGGAAGTGTACAGACGTTTTCAGGGGGACTCTTTCGCCCTGGGATGAGGGTGGGTCAGAGGTAGGGGGTTACATGGGAGGATCTTTCCAAAATGTCTGTAATTTATGCAACCCAAAAAATCTCTTTTAACGCTTCTCCATAGAATCGTTCGATTCGATAATAACTGTTCTGAGTGAAACAGTAGAATAAAGTGGAAAGAACCCTCAGAAACTATTACAAAAATGAAAGGCGTCCTTGGTATAACTAATTATTATTTCAGTTTCATAGAGTTCATTTCACTAGTTGAGTTACCATGAACTATTCTTATCATCTGGGAGAGCCCCCCTCCCTTGAAATAAATCGCATACTACGGCTCAGCATTAAAAATCTATGTGAAGAAAGGCACAAATAGCAACTCCTTACCCTTTCGGGAGTCTCAAACATCCACTCTAAGTTAACCACCGCCTCTTGATTAATATTCTGTGAAAAAACAATAATATTAAATCATATTAAAAGGCATAAAATCGACAAAGCTTGAAGGCTGAATGAATAATCCATATTGTTTTATAGCAAAAAGGTAGACGACAAACTGAAATAGTAAATAAACAAGGCGTACTTGAAGAATTAAAACTTCATTTTTCAGAGCTCTTTCCTCTTTCGTTGGAAATCGAAGTTTATCAATAACTTTGACAGCAACATCCCGTCCCTAAACGTGGGACGGGCCTGCCAGCCTACCGTTTCTAAACGGTGAACGACGTAGGTTTCAACTTCCGGCGAACTGAGTGGATTGAGGTGGTAGGTTGCGATGACTCGCTGTCGCAACTGCTCAAAGCCTTCGCCAAGCAGCGTCGCGCGAAATTCTTCCTGGCCCAGAAGAAACACCTGAACCAATGGCCGACCTTCGAGTTGCATGTTGGTCAACATGCGCAGTTCTTGAACGGAACGCGGCGGTAGGTACTGTGCTTCATCGACGATCAGTAGGACTCGGCGACCCTCCTGGAGGCCTCAAAATTTTGATCCGTTGACTGTGGGAAAAAAATGAGCGTGAGAGGGGGCCTAGGTGCCCTCCAATTTATTTAGTCACTTAAAAGGGCACTAGAACTTTTGATTTCAGTTAGAATGAGCCCTCTCGCGACATTCTAGGACCACATGGTCGATACAATCACCCCTGGGGAAAAAAACAAATACACACGCACCCGTGAATTTTCTACAGTAGGGTTCGCTGATGCGTTGAATCTGATGGTGTTATTGTCGTTAGGATTCTATAGCGTTGAGGGTGTGTTTCCTCGTATGGTGAATGAGCCGGTCTTCGATGGAGAGGGGCGGAAGCAACCCTAAGACATTTGGTTCGGAGGAAGATCCTGTAAACACCCTGTGCTCAAATACAAGTGCTTTACGCAGGTCTGCCACCGGCTGATCCAAGGCCAGTCCCAACATCAACCCCGATCCCCGGATTTCACGGATGCCAGAAACAGAAGACAGGGCGTTTTTCAACTGTTCTCCCCGGATAGCGGCATTACTGATCAGATTTTCATCCTCTATCACTTCCAAAACCGCCATCGCGGCAGCGCAAGCCAGATGATTGCCTCCGAATGTACTTAAGCGAATATTTCGAAAGAAAAACCGCCTCTTTTCTTCAGCGCGAACAAGGTAATATGATCAAGGAAGAAGCAAAAACCGAAAAACAAAATAAAACCGATGAAAACCACGCCAAAAAAATTAATAAAGTTCAATAAAAGACCGAAAATCAAAAGAATTAGAATCAAATACCTAAAAACAATAAAGTGAGTTATTCGTCAATATCCGTGACTCGCGCAAAATCCAAACAGGTATGAACTGTCATCGACGGATACTAATGAACAACTGAGAAATAAGAGAAAAAATTCATTCACTCAAACTTGAAAGACCGATTTTAGTAAAAGAATAAGAAACTTTATGAACCATCTGCGATAGTCTGAGTTTAGACCGGGTAATTCGAAGAATATCATCAGCATAAGCAAGGTATGAAATATCAGTTAACCCAACAAAACAAATAGAATAAATATTCTCAAGAATACTAGAAATACAAAATTTAAAAATACTTGGAGATAATACTCAAACCTGCCGTAAACCCCAACGAACAGGGACAATAAAAGAATAAGGGCACCATAAGTTTTAGTTCGATGATAACATTTACTATACCAAAACTTCAGAAAATTCATAATACAGCACTAGATGAGGATTTTCAACTATCTTAGGAGAATAAAACTTTCAGGAATGAACTCAGACCCTAAATTATGTCCTAGAAAGTGGTTTCAAAGCTCTTATTTATGTCCCTTCACTATTTCTAAGACTTTGAAAAAATTGTACAGAAGATGAGTCTACACCTAGGGTAATAGCCCTACCCAGGGATCTTGTTTCAAGGGGATAGTTTCTCATCACCAATAATTTGGAAAACGAATTCTTATAATAATAATAATAATTTATTCTAGAAAAAGCTTGTGAACCATAGGAATGCTTCCTATTCCTGGGATATGAGTTTCTGAAACTCCTAATAAGTCCAGTTTGAATCATCTGAATTGATCAGTCAAAATGTCAATACGATAGTCCTTTTTTAATGTCTTAACATTCCAAGTTCCAATTTTCATTTTCTTTAAATCATTGAAATTATTTTGGGCTCAGTAAAAGCAATGACCCTGGATACCAGTGAAGGACGGAGATCATCTTATCTTCTCAAGTCTACACCGAAGTGCTTGAGGGCTGAAAATAATGTTGTATGTGTTTAATTTGTTCTTTGTTTGTTATTTTTGTAGGGAGAAACCTAAAATCTTGGAAAACACTAAGAGTGGAGGGCTTGAGATGAAACTTGGTGGGGAAAATAAGCACAAGTTCTAGATACGTGATTAACATAACCGGAACGGATCCACTCTCTTTGGGGTACTTGGGGAGGTATTTTAACTTACAAACGGGTGATCGGATCTCAATGAAATTTGATATTTAGAGGGATATCGTGTCTCAAAGCTCTTATTTTAAATCCTGACCGAATCTGGTGGCATTTGGGGGGGATTTTTTTTGGGGAGGGACCTAAAATCATGGAAAACGCTTAGAGTGATGGTGTTTACTAATGTCATCAACCCCCGCAGTGAAATTCCAAGAATGACAGAATTGCTGCCTACCTTGGTGAAACGGGGAGCCACATTGGGAGCCAATTCAACTATTCTTTGTGGAATAACTATCGGTAAGTATGCTTTTATCGCAGCCGGCGCTGTTGTGACCAAGGATGTTCCGGATTTTGCTCTGATGGTGGGCAATCCCGCACGTGTTTCCGGGTGGATGTGTGCTTGTGGGAAAAAAATTGTGATGAATAGGGGAATGGGAAATTGTTTGAGTTGTGGAGCCTCCTATACCTTATTCTAATGTTGAAAACTTAGAAAATTGAAAGGAGGTAGGATTATGCGGCATTAACCAATAAGTTTGATCAAGAAACTCAGGAATATCAACAATATTCTAGTAGAGTTTTAATGTTAAAACTCTAGGTATTAATTAATAAACGCTGGATATTAATTCTATATTAGACCCTCCAAAAAAAGCAATCAACTGAGCATAATTATGCTACTCTTTTAATTTCTCTTCATTGAGCCCTTGATTCTGATTTCTGCCACTATATTTTTACATTTATGAAAAGCTTTAGATTTCTTAGACTATCATTATCGAAAAGCTAAAAAGATGTCCAAGTAAAAAAAAAACCCAGAAAAAGCAAAATTTATAGTAAAATTTGCATTGTAAAAAAAAAAAAAAAAAAAAATCTAAATGTATGGCATTGTACCAGAACTTCTATATTATACCAAAAATCTTATAGCATAGTTTATTCTGGATCTAAATCCACATCGAAAAATGTTACTGACTAGCTCGTACGCATACTTGCAGACAATTTTTTGGGGGGGAGGGGAAGCTAAAAAACGGAATTTAATGCTACAAAAATTATGTAAACATGCGTTAAACTTTTATCCCACTGAAAGGGAAATTTTAGGGTTAACAGTGCAATATGGGTGCTGTGAGGGGTAGTTCTTCTATTGCGAAAACATTGATTTTAATGAAAAATGATAATTTCCAAAATTGATCCATTAAAAGCTGTACTTAATCCTGAAATGGGGGGATAAACGCCCTAATACCAAGGATAATTCTATTTTGCTGTGGAAAGCAAACTCTCTTTGCAAAAAAAATATAATAAATAACAGTACAATATCTAATTACTTGAAAGAGGGTAAAAAGTTAGACAGAAAATGGGTTAATAATTGGGCAGTAAATCTGAAACAACTGACAAGATCGTAAAGACGTTGAAGCGAATTGGCTGTGAAGTCAAACAGGAAAATCACGGCGACCACGTTGACGTGACTTTTCGTTGTCCATTCTGGAAATCAATAAGCGTTCAGAATGACAGGCAATCGAAGGATTGGCAGGAATGGCTTGCCCATTACAAGTTTGAAACAGTTGTTCTTAATCCTGGTAAGGACTCTGTTCTTCCTGAGGTTCACGTTCGAATGCTCAGTTGGAGAACGATACACGCCAGGAGCAACGCACAAGCCGAAAGACTCAAAAACTTGCTATATGTTTACTGAGTACGTATATATATATATATATATATTATATATATCTGTATATATATATATATATATTATATATATCTGTATATATATATATATATATATATATATAAATGTATTTATTATATATAATTAGCCAGCATTACCTATGCAGCAACAGGGAATTCACCAGGTGAACTCTCATTACAGAATTGCTCAATGGTGTAACCCACCCACTAAAAGGTAAAACGTATTTCAAGTTGAGGAACAAGGAATATTGTCTTGTGTCAAACAAAAGCAACAACAATGTAACTGCCTCCCTCTCCGGAACCCGCACTGAGTTTCACGTATTCGCTCATCCGTTGCTTCTTCGAACCTTTTAAGCATAATCATCGCAAATACTTTGGTAGCAATATCCCTCGGTAATTACGGCTGTTATCCACGCCACTTTTTCATCTTTACTTAGACGAAAAAAAACGGGAAAGGTTGAAGAAAAGAAGTACCGAATCCGTTTTATTCATAGAATGGCGAATAAGAAAAAAGATACAGTTTGCTGCAGGTATGTCCCAACGGACAATCTGATAAGGCCTCACAATTTAGAGAAATTATATTTGCTCTTGCAAGTGAAGTTTTTTCTGCACTTCATATTATTTGGGGTTTATTTTTTGCCAACTTAAAATGCCAAAGTTTAGCCAGTACGACTTGGTTTTAGTCCACTTCACGGGATATCCTCATCCTGGCCTTGATGGCCAGGATGGCCATCAAGAGAAATGAAAGTTACAACTGAGAGTGACGGAGATTCCAGACCTTCCAAATACCAGTTAATTACAAAGTGATTATTGGTATGTATAAGACTGACATTCCGATGGTTCAAACAGAAAATGAGGTTTTGTTACTGTTTTCGTATTAAATCTCTGAGATAGCAAGAAGTCAATTAACTAGAATTTTACCATACTTAGGCCTATTTTAACTAGGTAGCCAATTCAGCTCCACCCTTGAACTAGAGGATAAAGTACCTGAAAGTGGAAAAGAGCAATAAAGAAAAAAAAGAATGATAAAGATTTTAATTACACGAGAGAAAGGTTTATTATTCAGTCCAGACTATCCAATTCTGATCATTCAAACCTATTCAGATGAATTTCATTAACTTTTAATTTAAATTTTGGCAGGCTCGGCTAAAACAAATAAATAAATTGATAAAGATGGCGATTAGGGTTTGCACCTGACGCGAAGTCATTCGTGTCTTCTGATACTTCCGGCAACGCCATGCGTGATCGTCAAATCCTCAGAGCCCGCATCTCTCTTGCTATGGAGCGTCCGCTTCAAGCAGAAGCCAGCCTGCTTCATCTTTCTGGCGCGGACGCAGATCTGCTACGCGCAGCCGCCAGAAACCAAGTGGGCGACCACCGTGATGGAGCCGGGCCAGGTGCCGCGCGCCTTCCAGCGTGCCTTCCAGGAAATGCGCAGCGGCCGACCGGGCCCGGTGTTGATCGACCTGCCGTTCGACGCAGCCAAGCCCGTGGTTTCGATGACGACGTGTGACAACCGGCCAATCTTGCCGGTCTGCACCCGATCCGCCAGGCTGGCGAGCGTTTCGGCAAGCTCGCCACGTACGGTACAACATAGGCAGCCGCCCGCAATTTCGATGACGTCCTCGTTTGCGGTTTCAACGAGTAGATGGTCAACGGCAACCTCGCCAAATTCGTTGACGATGACGGCCGTATTGCAAAGGTTTGGGTCGGCCAGCAGCCGGTTGATAAGCGTTGTCTTGCCTGATCCCAGGAAGCCGGTGACAATGGTGACGCCACAGGGCGAAGTCGCGCGAGGCCGCGACGCGGCGGAAATCACGGATCGCCCCCAACTTGAGACCACGGACCTGCGCGCTGGAATAGTCGAGGAAGATCACCTCGTCGGAGGCCGAGCCGCGCTCGACCTCGGCCGAAGGCGCGCCGGTCAGGTAGACGGTGCAGACCTTGTACGGCGTGCCCTTGAACAGCACCGCGTATTGCCGCGCGCAATCCAGAAACGGGCCGTCATAGCCGTGACAGAACTGCAGGACCCAGCGCTGTGCCGGGCCCGGGGCCTGTTCAGATGCCGTCATACCGTTACCTTGCCGTCCTTGCAAATAGCGGTCGCCGTCACCAAGCCTGCCGCCGTGTCGAGCACGACAACGGTCTCCGGCTCCTTCATCTCCATCATGCCAGTTTCCAGAATGGCCGTTACCGCGCACATGGAATTTGAACTCGACATGGCGTGTGCCTGGTCGGCCTGTAATACGATCATGCCGAAGTCAGCCGCTGGATTGCACGCTGGCGGGATCAGCACGAAAGAATGATTGGCCGCGCCCCGTGGCTCCGAACAGAGCCAGCGGCGCAAACTGTCATCTACCTCGTTGATATGGGGTATGACTTTTCCTTCAGTCTTTTCTCTATTTTAATTTTTTCCTCTTGCATATATTTTCAATGCAACTGGAAAAAAAAGATACTGGAAACCGTCACTTAGCATTTGGATAATTATTTCACATGAAGTATTTCCTATTTTTTCTCTTCTTTTTTCTTCTTTTCTTTTCTTTTTTCTCTTCCTTTTTTTTCTCTCTTTTTTCTCATGGTGTATGACTTTTTCTTTACTCCTTTCTCCATTTTTCTTTTTTCTCTTGCATATATTTTTGTCGGGACTGGGAAAAAGATACTGGAAACCACCAACGATATTATGTCAAATTTGCAGATAAAATATTATCCAAGTGTGCGCTTGTCAACCTTGGGTGCATAGTCTTGGCTCAAAGAAACGAGGCATTTTCACTAAAAGCTCTCAAAAATATCTTAATGTGGCTTAAATTTACCTCTAACGAGATTATGTGAAATTTGAAGAGAAAACACGAATTAAGTGTGCGCTTGTCAACCGGGGGTGCATAGTCTTGGCTCAAAGAAACGAGTCGTTTTCATTAAAACCCTCAAAAATATCTTAATGTAGTTCAAATTTACCTCTGAAACAATCTTCCTTGTGTAAAATTTTATTCGCCGCATCCAGGGCTCTGGAAATTTGATTCTCGCTTTTTGCTTCGACAACCTCAACGGGCTTAACGGGATGCTCCACCTCGACGACTTCCGGCTCCGCTTTATCTTCTGAAATTTCTTCGGGTTCTGGTTCGGAAACTATCTCTTCTTCTATTTCCGGTTGGGTTACCTCTGGAGCGCTTTCGACTGGGGATTCTAAATCGTAGGATTCTTCCACTCCAAATTCAAGACGCGCTAAAACCGCCGACAGGTCTATATTCGCCGACTCACCATAAATTGCTTGGTTTTTGCTTGGGTATTCTTATTATTCGCTAGTATTTTCTTGGGGCAATTGTGATAAGAAGTCAACGAACATTGGAAAAGAATTCGTTGAATTTGGATTTGATGCCTTTTTTAAGTAACAAGAAAAATTCTATCAACTTCATATTATGTTGGTTATTTGGTCTCGCAAAACAACCCCTCGGCCAGAGTAAGGCCAAAATACTATCGAGAAAAGAAAAGAAAAATTTAAACAGCTACTCAGTTTCAGATTGTAATGAAATACAAAAAATTCAACTGAAAGTAAGGAGCAACATTAAAAAAAGGAGGACCACTGAAATAGCCCAGGGCAAATCTAAGCAGTCCTTCCTCTCGATGTGACCACACCATGAGTATAAGCCTCAGTCAAAACC
This sequence comes from Alatinidae sp. Z8VKAUB7J3, assembly GCA_010016025.2. NCBI lineage: Eukaryota > Metazoa > Cnidaria > Cubozoa > Carybdeida > Alatinidae > Alatinidae sp. Z8VKAUB7J3. The sequence continues at coordinate 88,693,211 of JAAAKM020721499.1, forward strand.
TGTTGTAGAAGAGTGAGGAGAGAAAATGCCAGCTCTCTGTAATTCCAGGCAAAGGCATATAGGAATCACGTGGTGTGGTCACATCAAGAGTTAGAACTAGGGTCGCACTGCTTAGATTAGCCCTAGGCTATTCAGTGGTTCCTCTGCGTCTAACGCATAAACCATACATTGCCAAGAGAGCAAATGTATGTACCAATCAACAACGTAGGTGGGATCAATGAATAGTGGGGGGGAATTCTGGGCTGTGGTTATGGGAACTTGGCAACAGAATGCAATAGAAAGTTTTGTCCCCATAACTAAGACCTTACCATATACAATGGCTAGCATAAGATAGCAAAGAAACTTAAGGAAACACCATTGGAGAAAAAAGGATAAGACAGGTCATTATGAAAAATATGGCAAAGCCCAAAATAAATGACCTCTCTCTTTTAACATATCAAAATGTGTCACCATTCACGTTGGTCACAATAATCCTCCGCACCAATACACTGTGAATGATAAACAAATAAATTCAGGCAATTGTCTAATTAGTACCTCCCAACAATTGGGTAATCTTGTCATTCGACAATTAGTTGCATCGACACTTTCAAATTTTAAACCATTGAACAGTTGGATTATTATCATATTTTTCTTATTTATAAATAAATTCGAAATTTCAACATTCATGTCTCTTTTAGCACTTTTTTTTACCACTTAAATCTCTAATTAGTTTTTGATTATCATTAATTACTTTTTTATTAATGTTAACTCGTTTATCGAAATAGCCTTTATACTTTTTTCTTCACTTCGTTATAACTTCCAGCATAGTAACATCTAATTGTATGAAATTGAAACTTCTGGGACTTGATGAGAGGAATGTTCAACTGCTCATATAAGCTAGATAAGATTTTATTTTAAAAAAAACGGCTATCAAAAGCCCAAAAGGGCCAAATTCGTACTTTAGTGTCAGTACAAAATTACAGAATTGCAATCAATAAAAACTCGTAAAGTTAAAACAGGGAAAAACAAAATTAAACAAAAGTCTATCTAGTAAGCATTACAAAGTACGAAATTGAAAAATAAGCACTAAAAAACTCTAAGATAAAAGTAGAGTGAGAAGGGCTCCCAGACAGATTTGGAGATTCCCGTCATGAAGACGATCAAATTAATCGCGCTGCTGGCTTGCCTGTTGGTCACAGCCCCCAGCCTCGCGCAACAACACGACGAGCAGGAAGCCGAAGCGGAGCACGCCAGCGAAACGGCGCGCCACGATGACCACGATGAGGAAGGTCACGATGAAGACGAGGATCACGATGAGGAAGACGATCATGCTGACGAAGATGGGCATGGCGATCATGGCGATGAAGAAGGTCATGACGATCACGACGAAGAGGGCGCTGCGCTTGAACTAACATCTGCCGTAAGTGCGTCATGGGCTTCGATGGTGACAAGCGTTTTCTCGATGGGCGACCAGAGAACATCAAGAGGCAATGCGAAGCCAGTCTTAAGCGTCTGAACACTGACCTCATCGACCTATACTACATGCACCGGCTGGATCGTAATGTGCCGATCGAAGAGTCCATGGGCGCGCTCGCTCAGTTAGTGGATGAAGGTAAGATACGCCATGTAGGTATATCTGAAATGTCTGCGGCCACACTTCGTCGCGCCCACCGCACGCATCGGATTGCGGCGATCCAATCTGAATATTCACTGTGGACCACCCATACTTGCGCATCGGCTGCGCAAGGCGGCTGTCAATGGCGCGGCGGTCAGCTTTGCCAATAGCAGTGCTTACGAGTACTTTTTTGATGTTGCCGAGTACAAGTCCGGTCATGGCCTGGTCGAATTGTTGACGGGAATTGCGGTTGCAGCAGCAAGAGGCAGCCGCTTGCCGGACTCAATCTCCGAACCAGAGAGTAGTAGGAAAGGAAGATAGCAAGCGAACTGAGACTCTGAATGGTCACAATCATCGCCACCTGAGCAAAAGTGGAGGAGAGATTAGGTTGAATGAGAGGACGGACAAAGCGGTTGTAATCGTCGTCCGGCAGCGTCGGCGACGGCGAGAGCCTGACGGTGGTGCCGGAGCGAGTCGTCGAGTGTCGCCACGTGCCGTACGACTCGTGGATGTCATCGAGCGTGCCGAGGTGGAGGCCATAACTCTTGTCGCTGGACAGTTCCAGCATGACGTTATGGACGCCGCCGGCGAGTTGATCGATACGCGCACCGGCGATCTCGTCGGCCTCTTCGGGGTACCGCTCGGCGAGCAGACCGATCGTCGCCTCGGCGTCTGTCTGCCAGATGTGGCTGGTGTGACCATGGGCGTAGAGAAAAGAATCCCGGCTGTGAATTCCCGTCTCCATTGTCAGCAGATCACGGATCGAAATTGCGCGCTTGTGATCGTCTAGATTGCGGATCTCGCGCTGCGCAAAGATATCGACCAGTTTCTGGTCGACACTGTCGATTAGTCCCCGTTCAATGGCTATGCCGATCAATATCGAAACGATACTCTTGGTCGCAGAGTGAATGACATGCAGATGGTCGCGGGGGTAGTTGGGGTTCGGGTAGATCTCAGCAACGATGTGTCCGTTACGGATAACCGTCATGGAATCGATTTATTGCCACCGGCGGCCGGCCGGTCGTTCCCGATATACCGGGGGCCGAGCACGGAATTACCTCGGATGGCTTTTTTGAGCTTGATGAGCGGCCAGAGCGAGTGCTGGTAGTGGGCAGCGGCTACGTCGCTGTGGAACTGGCTGGCGTATTCAACGGGCTTGGCAGCAAGACGCAGCTCGTCGTTCGCAAGGACAGTGTGCTGCGCAGTTTCGACCCGATGTTGAGCGGCGAGTTGATGAAGGAAATGAGCCGAAGCGGTATCGGCCTGGACACACAGGTGATTCCGGCAGCCGTCAGCTTCCTTCCTCTTCAGATGAAGAGGAAGTGAAGGAAATCTGCCAGGTCGCTCCCAACAAGGTGACCTGGAAAGACCGCCACCCCAGTAACAACGTTGTGTCCTCCAACTCCAAACCAACCACCAACCAACCCAACCAATTCAACAAAACCAAACACCCCAAACAACAACAACAACAACAACAACAACAACAACCCCAGCAACATCAACAACAACAACAACAACAACCACAACAATATCAACAACCCTTTTTCCCCATTTTCCCCCAATATGGGTACCCATTCCCACAACCCCAACAACATCTCAGATATACTGTAGTGTAACAGTTTGCCTCTATTATGGCAGTGGTCAAAGTTGTGTCCAGGGAGTTGAGTTACGGGTGTAGAATTCCCCTCCCTTCCCGAAATATTGCATATAAACAGATTTTTCATGTTTTTTTACCCCCAAACAAAATCCTGGATATACTCTTCTTGCAGACCCAGGATTGTGGGGTGCTAAAATTGGGCAATTTTTACTTTCCCCATTTTGTAAATAATAAAATTATTGCATATTTGCCAGGCGGCAGCCAAAGACTGACAATATTGATGGGCATTCTAATCTGAAAACTGCTTGAAACAGTAGTAAATACTTACTTTTTTCATTCCCAAAGATGTACTGCTTCACTCTACCCCCTCCTCCCACCCCCTAATGAATAAATATACAGTTCAGTATATATATTCCAAAAAAATAATTCATTGTTGCAACCCGTTTCTTCTTTATCATTTTAAAGTGAACGCTAATTAAATGGCAAAAAGAAAAGAGTCCCGGTATTCTAAAACATAATGTGAACATTATGGTGGACTCTATATTTATCCATTAAGGGGGGAGGGGTTACTACGCGCTCTTTCGGGTTTGAATTCACGCGCCCTGTTTTCCTCAAATGCATCTGATCAAAATTTTGGGATGGCCATTTTATTCAAAATAGTCCTAAGATCATATAACAATGCCTCTAGGGTTGACAAAACCCTCCAGAGCCTGAGGGGATGAATTGTAAGTTATATCTTGGGGGCATATAAGGTTTTTATGGAATGCGTGGTCGTATAGACTTCAGATGAGGCTCATGTGATTTGAAATTGGAAGTCATAGCGGTCTTTTTAACAGCCAAAAGTGATTTGAGAGCAACAAGCCCCCCACACCCATCACTTCCCCAACCATCCAACATGCAGAGGACCTCTTGGTTAGTTTCTTGTTTTTATGTATTGAGTGATACTAATTACAAATGTTATAAAAGGGGTCATCAGAGGTCAGTATCCTTTAGAGGAAAAAGAGGTGGAGCTAGGTACATAAAATATCTTCCCAGAGGATCATTGAGGGTCTGGATTCATTTAAAACAAATTAATTATTGTTCATTACAAAAACAGCAAAAAAATATCTGGTATATAGATTAACCAGTAGAGAAAAGAAAAGTCAAAGGTACACAAATATTTGACCTTTATACAGGGTTGGATTGTTGAAGAACCGTAATGTGTCTGTAACCAGACCCAACCATATAACCGTTGAATGTTGTGAATGAGACGCTAAAACAAATAAAGACTATTTTAAAGGACACGTTCATCGTATTCACAACGATCTGGAAGAAGCACTGAAATAGTTGATTTTGCCATTTCTGAAAGACCCGTTTACGGCGTCCAAGAAGCAAAAGCGATATGATAATATTAGGGTCAATACAGCCTTTGTCAGGGAGAGTATTTCTATGGTGATAACTGACTCGTCAATTCCTAAGACCCTGCCACTACCTGATAAGTCCATAGGTGCTTCTGGACGGTGATAAAGTCGTTTCTCCCGATTCTACCATCTGGGGGGCTGAAGGGAGAAAAAAATTACAAAAATTGAGGCATTTTCAACTTACGAGTGGGTGTTCGGATCTTAATGAATTTTAATATTTGGAAGGACCTCGTGACTCAGAGCTCTTATTTTAAATCCCGACCGCCATTAAGCCTCTGATTTTCCTTTTAAAGCAATCTATTGTTTCTTAGAATTTTGCTAGAGCTCATACCATATGATCTATTGGCTCTTGGCTCTTTCGAACTCGTCACAAGTGCCATATGAATAAAGAAATTTCGTGCAGAAATTTTGACAAATTCCTCCCAGTAGAAATTTCGTCCTCCTTCCCCTCCTCAACCGAAAAATGTATGCGTACTTCCCAATAACAAATAAAACAATGGGCAAATTTTATAACTTAAAACCCTTTCCCCAGTGGCTATACAAGGTCATTTTATCTTCAAAGACATAGTTGTTGGGCCTTTCATCTATGCTGAACCAAAAAACTATCTAGAAATTTTGATCAGAAGATTTTGGGAAAGAAGTGGCGTGGCAGGGGGCCTAGTTGCCCTCCAATTTTTTGATCTTTGTATAGATGATTTTAATTTGGACTTCAGAGGCCATCCCATGTGTCTACCGTTCTCAGTTACAACCAGGGACTCCCTACCTGACGTGTGGGTCCTGACCTCTAACTTGTCATACGAGATTACGCCATTCTCAGTTACAAGAGGTGGGGGTCCCACTGGCCCTGAGCTATAACATATCACGCGATATTCCATCATTCTCAGTTACACGTGGGGGTTCCCCATTTGACTAGCAACCCCTCTGTTGGAATTGGTTGCTATGGTCCACCAAAATCGGTTGTCAGGGCTCTCGGTGGAATTAATATTGGCACTAGAATATTTAGTAAATCTGCCTGTCATGAGTTTTAGCCAATGTTTAGTCATGGCGATATGCGTATTAACGTGCTGAGAATATTAAGAAATAGAAAAAAAGAAGTAATTCATGAATTGGGGTCTTCCAAATAAATGCTCTAATGGGGATGTGATGATGTTTTTATTATGAACCACCTGTGCTCAAGTAATGGCCACGATTTAATTGTTTTTGGGAAATGATGAGTAAATTGAACGGGGAATTTTTTTTGATGTAAAAGAAGGTTCATTAACTGAAGTACGTTGAGCTGCCGTGCGCGGTGGCTACGAGCGCGTGATCCTGAGCGACAAGGGAGGCTCCGCCGGGCGCGCGCCCATTCCCATGATCCTGGCAACCGGCGCGGCCCATGCCCACCTGGTGGCGCAAAAGCTGCGCACCTTCGTCTCGCTCAACGTCCCCGGTTCGCATTCAAACGTGACCTCTTCGGCACCGTCCCAGGTGATGTGTTTGCGCAGACGTTCGGCCAGTTTGGTCAGCTGTTTCGGGGACAAAAAGCTGGGCGTCCCGCCGCCGAAGTAGACGAAGCGGAACGGTCGATCTTTCATGAGACATTCAGCTGGTTTATATCGAAGGCCAGTAGGATCGACCTGGATTGCTGACACCGCGACCATGAATGGAATACTCGATTGGTTGGAAACCGCTGCGACGTCGGGAGCGTCCGATTTACACGTCGTTTGCGGACACAAGCCCACCATCCGCTTGCACGGCCAACTGCAAACGCTCGATGCGCCCCAGCTGGATGCCGAATCGGTGGAATCCGCGCTCGCTTCAGTTTGCCCCGACGACGTGCTGCAGCGGTTTAAAAGCCACAACAACGTCGACTACGCGCTCCAGCTGACGTTGGATGCAAACATGAGTGTTAAGTAATTACGGCACACATGTTAGGGCTATTTAACGATGGTACACGTGAGTTTTGTGCAATGACGGCACACAACTGGATGTTACGTCATATTTTGGGAGATGTTTTTCTTCTCCTCAATGCATTTTTTTCTCCAAGGATTTTTTTTCTTCAAGATTTCATTTTCTTCAAGATTTATTTTTTCGACATTTTATTTTTTTTTCTGCTGAGGCTTTTTTTTTCAATATTTTTTTTGTTTTAAGATTTTTTTTCTTGACATTTTCTTTTAAATTTATTCTTCAGAGGTTTCATTAATATTAACTCCCTGTATGTCATTAGAAAATTTTATTTCTTAGCATTATGGTTAAACTGGTAAGATGGGTTTGCAATGTTGAAACCTCACATCTTCTACCATAGAGCAAATTTACTAAAGTACGGGGTTTTTGACACCAAAGCCGAGTATACTATCATAGGCGCTACCTGTAAGAGTAATGGACAATTACCTACAGTTGATCTGCAGACTGTCTACTGTAGAACAATGTCTCAAAAGTATTTTTTATCGTTATTATTCGAGTATTTCCATACAATAAAGATGATTCTTCGGGAAAGGAAAAGTTTTTCTCTTTTTTTTTTAAGAAAGACAAACAAATAAAAGTCTCTTTAAAATATTGCGGGGGAAGCATTTTATGTTCTTTCGATCTTTTGAAGAAAATACATAGTAATCCAATTAAAAACTTAGGAAACGATCCCAAAAAACCCCTCCTATTGCCTCCCTTTATTTTCACCCTTGGAAATTTTTTTTGGAAAATCAAGGTAAGGTAAAAAGGGGCTAATTAATGCTAAGGGCACTAAGTTAAAATAGTTCTTCATTAACTCTAAGATACACCCAACAACCTAAGATCGCAACCCGAGGTTCTACCCGTACTCAAAGAGGTTCTTTCCTAAACCTGACTGGCAGTTCCGTGCCAATTCTACACTGCGGAATAGCCGAAGGCGGGATGGGTTTTCAGCCTTTATCTGGTAGTCTTGGGTCAGCCTCAAAGGGCTGATCTTTCAATTTAAATTCAGGGTGATGTAAATGAGTGAGAGTGTATTCAAATTAGCAGTTGCAAAATTCGGTTGTATTGGTGCAGCCCCGCTTCTGGACTTAATTCTTGACGAACGGGCAGACCGCGAAGACCTGGAGGTCCGCGGGTTTAGCTATTACAAATCACCAATGCAGCAAAATATCCGGACCTGCAGATCACAAATACATTAGATGTAATGGCGAAACTGGTTAAAAATGGTTTTCTACAACAAGCTCATGCACAACAATTGCAGGAAAGTTATCTATTCTTAAGAAGACTTGAGAACCATTTGCAAATGGTGGATGAAAAACAAACTCACCACTTGCCTGAAGATATAGACAAACGAGTGAAAATCGCCCGCTCCATGGGTTTCATTGAAGGCGATCAAAAACAAATTATCGAAACATTTGATCAGACACTTGATAACCATACATAGCCTCTCTAACTATGTGGATAACACTTTATCATATCACTTCTGATATTTATCCAACTAGAACATTATTATCTACCTAGTTGGATAATATAAGACAGTCTAGGATAAAGTATTATCCACCTAGCTAGATGTTCATGCTATGCCTAAGTGAAATAGTTATTTATACAGTTAGGTACCATAACTAATTTGCTTAGAGAATTTATTCGTATGCGTAGTTAGGTGTATTTCAGAAGGGCTAAGATAAAGTATTATCCACCTAGTTGGATATATATCAAAATAGCTAAAAAAAAAGCATGATTAGCCATCAGTTGGGGGGGGGTATACATTGTCTCCCTTCTATTAAGTGCATCTTTATACTTTCTCTACAGCCGTCAACGAAGCGCAATTTAAGCCGTAATAAAACTATCCCATTAGGAACTGATGGTAAAAAATGTGAACTGGCTCTTCAAAGAAAATTAGAAGATAATACTGACCAAATGGACTACAAAACACTGGATTTAGAAACTATTATGCGTCTCGTCCGTCTTTGCAATAGTTCCTCCTCATATTTCCGATATAATAACCAATTTTTCACCCAAATTACGGTTCTACCCCACTACTGCTACTACTATTACTACTATTACTAATAATTCTACCACTACTACGACTACTACTACTACTAGTAGTAGTAGTAGTAGTATGTCTTCTTTGGTTCCTAGCTACTGAATTTCTAGACTATAGAGTATCCACGAGGTAAAAGCTTCATTGAATTGTCCAAAGATAGAGAAACTCTTTTAAATTACATCATCAAGCATTCTAGAATATTTTCCCTTGAATCGATAACTCTTGAAAATCATCATTTAGAATCAAACATTTTTTCAAAATTACAAGGCTCCTTATGATTTCATGTTTAGATCAACGGTCTGACGATTATGATACTTAAGTATCGTACCCAATAATTTGGGACAATAGGGACATTCCTTAGAGAATATGAATTACCCTAGATGGCAAAGCCATCAAAGATAAGTAACAAGGTTAAGAGGACAATATAAATACACAAGGGAAAAGATGGCATATTAGTCATATCCCATCAAGATGACACATGAATCGAGATGTGTAGAGACTGTAGGAAGCGAGATTGTAATAAAAATAACAAGCCTCGAAGAAGACTCTAGATATGTGGAAAAATGTCACATGGACAAACTTCCTAGATCCGCAAGCGACCGCACGAGTTGCGTCACGACCCAGCCGGCATTCGCGTTCCGGGTTACCACCCCGACCTCCCCGAGGTGCGGCGCGACTGGGCGCAGTACCACGACAAGGTCACGGAGATGGACAAGAAGGTCGGCGCGCGACTGGAAGAGCTCGACCGGGCGGGCCTGCGCGACGACACGATCGTGATCTACTTCGGCGACCACGGCCCCGGGCTGCCGCGCTGCAAGCGCTGGCCGTATCACTCCGGCCTGCGCGTGCCGCTGATCGTGTCGGTCCCCGACAAGTTCCAGCACCCTGTTCCGAGGAACTTATAGCTGTAAGTTCCAAACTGACCTGAGATGACAAAATTATATGCCTATTCTTGGGGTCCCCTAACACCCTTTTCCCTCCCCGAAAATTGTTTGGTCCCCTTGGCCAAGGAGCTTGAGGCTGTAGGACAAATTTTTTGTCTTATTATCAGGCCCCCAAATACCCTTCTCCTTTCCTAAAAAAAATTCGTCCCCTTATCCCAGGTAGCGTCACTTAGAAGATTCAACCCAATAGGGAAAAACGAATTTTTGTTCGACCAGTTACGGGTCTCATATTATGGAATGCTTGCATTAAAGAAGACCAAACGGTTTTGACACAGTTGTATATACGGGTTTGGAAAAACAGGAATTCTGAATCAATAATTCCAGAACAGGAATTAAAATAGGGAAATACAGATTGGACCAGCCAATAGTAGCTGCTGATTTTGAGAGTATATGCCCCTATGAGATATATGTCACATAATTATTTTGAATTACTGCGGCCAATGCTATGCTGCTTAAGTTGGTGTATTTTAGGAGCAATTTTATTAATCAGAGTTTTTGATTATCATCACCTATGGGTGTTCGACAAAATAGAAAGTGCAGAATACCCAGCAGGCCGAACCAGACACCGAGTTCAAACGGAATCTGCAGAGCCCGCGCCGCGATCGTGCCCGTGGCGTTAATTTGCGCCGTCACATAGGTGAAGGACGCCACCACGAGAATGACCACCGCGAGGAAGCGCGCAAGATTCCCGCCATACCGGGTACCGATGAAGTCAGGACCCGTGTAACAGCCGAACTTGCGCAGATAAGGCGCCATCAGCGAGTTCACCAGCACGTAACCGCCGGTCCAGCCGATGATGAAGGCCAGATACCCGTAACCGCCGAAGTAGATGCCAAAATTGCATTTTGGCTCATTTATTTTAAAAAGTTTTGAAATGATGTCTAAAAAATATAATATAGGACGTCAACAATTTATGCAGCCAAATTTGCTTCCGGTTGAAATTTTTTCAGGTCTGTAAGTTTAAGTTAGATGTCTTAATGGCCTGGTATTTTTAGCAGATAAAAATTAAAACAAATGAAAATTTATTTCTTTAAACATCTATTATTATGTTTTAGCTTCCCTTCAACAATCCTCGAAAGTTTCAAATTGATACCCTCTTGAGCTTCTCATATATCATAGATGCACCCTTTTGTGTCATGTTATTCCGAGTTTTTTGAAAATATGTCACTTTATCTGTATTTTGGATTTTTGAATGGCAGTACCCTATCCTCCCTTAATGTCACTATTATACCTTAAGGAGACGCTTATTGGAGTGAAATACTTACAAAAAAGTGCCATTTTGAAACCTAAAGTACAATACTGTATGTGAGCTCTCATCAAAACAAAGTAGACGAAAGCTCAAAATTTAATTCTTGATTTTTTTTTTCATGAAGGTGTCATGTTATTCAAAATTTTTTGAAAATATGTCACTTTATCTGTATTTTGGATTTGCCGGATTGCCTTTCGGTTCAGTTGCGTAGAGAAAGAAGAGGACAGGATAACGGCCGGGTTTATACGGTGACCTTGGCGGTTGAGGACGCCGGAGGAAACATTGGTTTTGCCGATTTTAAAGTTAACGTCCCAAAATGGGGCTGGGGCTGGCAAAGCGAAGCGGTGGACGACGGGCCGGTTTATACGGAAAGTAGTTCTTGCGCAGGGAGCTTTTAGTTGTCAGTCAAACAGTCGTCAGTCGACCAGTCAAACAGTGCGGCGAGGCCTCATGAAATAGCTTGACAGCCTGTCTGGTCGATTGACTGTTAAATAAATATTAGTCAGTCGATTATTGCTGCCTTCATTGTTTTTTTTTTCTAAGTTTTCAGTATTTTATTTTAAGGGGGTACAGAAAATAAATGCTCTTAATTGGCGCAAGTTAACCACGGAATTAATTGACTCGTGTGTAAGAAAGTCAAACAGAGAAAACAGAAGTTTTTCAGGGAGACATAGGCAACAAACAACGGAGTTAGTCGGGGAATATTCCCAAGTGTAAGGATAAGATCAGATCTATCTTTAAGAACTCTTTTACAGCTCCAGATAGTCCGCAGCTTAGCTCGACATAGGCGGCGGTCTCTTCGGCATCCATCCAGACGGCGCCCATGCCGGTCTCCGCGGCGACCTTCTGGAACTCGGGGTTGTCGAAGCCCTTCGCGAAGGCGGCCTCGAGTGTGGCGCGCTGGTCGGCGTACACCTCGGCTTGGGTGGCAAGCAGGCGGAAGCCACCCCAGACGACGTCATAGCCGCTTTCCTTGAAGGTCGGCACATCCGGGAAATCTTCCGAGCGCTCATCGGCCATCACCGCCAGAACGCAGGCCTGACCGGACTGGATCGCCGAGTAGGCGGCCGAGATGGCATTCCATTCGTCCGGAATCGCACTGAACTGATAAGTGTTGGACGAACAAATTTGGAAAATCAATTCCTTCAAGTTGAAATCATTTTTGACAAACTCATTTGCCAAAGCATCGAGCAATTCGGGATTGGACGATGGGTTGGTGACTCGCATGTCGTCCTCTGGATCGACCAGGCCACGGCTGAAGAAATGCTTCCAATATCGATTGACCAGAGCCCGCGCGAAGAATGGGTTCTTGGAATCGGCCATCCAATCGACCAAGGCGTGCCGAGGATCTTCATCCGCGGAGAGACGGATCGATTATAAGTTTTTATTGTTAGTTTATTTTTAAAGTTTTTTTTGATGCACTGCTTTGTTTAAATATCATACCTGTTTTTCTTTCTATTTTTTGATTGATTAAATTTAAGATGTTATGGTTATATTCTTGCATAATTTTAGTCATTCAATCACTGTTTTTTTTTTCGCCCAGTTTACTCTCAATTAATAGCAATGTTCATATTTTAAAACAGCAATCAGAAAAGTTACACTTTCTGGAGCTCCATGATATGGTTGCCTTTTGACATAAGAAAAGAGCCTTTAATCACATTCTTTACCATGACCCAGCCGCCTGGAAGATATTGGGCCGAAAGCGATCATGATACTAACCTTAAAAATTTTAAAGAGTTAACGTAATTTAAAATAAATTTAAACCATTTGCGAACTTGCAAACTTTATAGAATGAGATTTCTGCACCCGGATGCCCATGTTTTCCATGTCATCCAGCAGTTCCTTTGGCTCAACGATATGCGCCATTAACCACAGGCCGGGTTTTCTGATAGTACCATTTAGATATTGTCGCAAGCAAGCTGTTACCGGAATCGCTGTAAACTTATAAGCGTCCTGGTGGTACAGCTGCGATGACATTTTAATATATCATTCTAGGTTATTATAAAGTAGTATCCTATGAGTAAAGTCTTACAGATGACTTTCTTGTTTTCTCTTTTAATGTATATGATGCACTAGAATATCATACAGAAGATATTATACTACTCCACCTATATATAGAAAAAAACAGCAAAAAGTGAAACAGATTGCTTTTTAAACATCATGTCATTATGGAGCAGCCTAAATAAAGTCATTTAGATGATTTTTTTAATATACCAGTAGCAATCATGGCAAACATGAATGAAGTCATACAGATGACTTTCTAATATTCGGACATTGACACCTTTTAATGGTAGAAATTAATGAAGTAAGAAATTGATTAAAAATTTTGAAGAAAATCGTCAATAGCAAGGAAAATTGTGATTCCAGTAGGTCATTTCAAACTCGTTTTTAGCGCCAAAGTAGAAACAATGAAGACAGAGAAGCGAAAAATATGAGGAAATTTTCGAAGAAATTGTTTTTTTAAAAACAACTACTTAATGACCTACTGACACTATTAGCCTCATCATGATATTTGTTGGGGAGGGGGGATATGTTCTACCATGTACTTTATTTTCAGCAATCTAAGTGTAAATACACCAAAATCCTTCAGGCAAGCTTTTTTTCAGTGGCAGTCTCTGCGTCTCATAATTTTTATAATGCACGAATGTATGCCTAACATCCTATTCAACTTTACAGACGTCACATAATGTATAATTATTGACTTCCATTTAAATGAAATACTCTTAATTCGAGCATGGCCTGTTCTAAGACTTAATATACTGATAGCCAGGTGCCTGACTAGAAGGCCTAGATCCGAAGGTTGGGAACCATAATTATACAATTTAATGATCTTGTTCTGAGACCTCTGAAAAACTCCTCTCTCAGGAGGCACGGACCAAGGGGCGAACTTGTCCCTGGGGGGGGGGGGGTCCAAAATAGAAACAGGAGCACCCTCGCCCGGGGCCATAAATACAGGTGGAGGAAGAAGAAAGCCCCCCAATGTAAACTCAATAGGGTCCACCGGCGTGTCCACACTTTCCATGAGTTACAAACATTCTCCCAGTAATGGGTTAAATTGCATGGTGATGCCTAACACCATCTTGGTAGGATCGTCTAAAGGAGGACAACTGCAGCAGGGCGTAAGATCCGGATCTATGGGCAAAGGCCTCTACAAAGGGCTGCTCTGGAACTATTATTGAAATTTGTTGCCAATTTTGTCAAAAAAGAAATGAATAGCCAGCCAAACTGTTAATTCTTAAGCTGAAACCGAAGAAAAAATTTACAAATATTTCTTGTATTAGCTAATAAAAAAAAAATACGAATTAAGTTAATGTCAAATATAGTAAAAAAGAATTCCAAAAAAGGAAGTTTGTCAAATAAAGCTTTTTGAAACAAATGCAGGAAACTTCATACAAAGTTAGAGCTATATAAACAAAAGACGAGCAAAAATAAAGTCAAATATTAGTTCAATTTAAAATGGGTTAGTAGTATAGGACCCGGATACAAATACGAAATTCTGAACAATGCAACGAAGGTGTAGGGTTACGATAGGTTATTAGCCTCCCCTAGAGTGCTGTTGACCATTTGCATGAAGTTGTTCGAGTTTTAGCTGTTGAGCCCAAATTAGATTTTCTTTAGCTTTGCTTGAGCAATTGTGTTTCTGCATTTGATGTAATTGTGGACTGTCACGGAGTGTTTTTTCATTAGCATAATAGTAAGTCAATCTATCCATACATTTGCTAACTTATTGAAACAAACTGGAATAGTTGACAAAGAACAGCCACTTGTGCGGGTCGACGATCACCGAGTCGGCGCGCTCCACACCGCGGAAGCGGGAGCGCGCGGCAGGTGCGAGCATCGCGGTGAGCCCGTAGGCACCGTCCACGTGCAGCCAGAAGTCGTACTCATCCTTGAGCGCGGCTATCGCCTCGATGTCGTCGACGATGCCGAAGTTCGTCGAACCCGCGGTCACGACGACGGCGCAGATCTCGTCACCGTGGGTGTCGAGCGCCTCGCGCACCGCGTCGGCACGCAGCATGCCGTCGTCACCCGCGGGCACGAGCACCACGTCGGCAGGAAACATGAAATTAGGTTTATTTACTCAGACAGGAAGGATGGAGTGCAAAGGTTGGCAGTAAGACTCAAGATAAATAAAAAGCTTCTAAGACTTGTTTTAGTTGGCAATGCATTAGTAATACAATGCTAGTTGTTTATTTTACGACTAAGAAGTGCAAGGTATCGATCTTAGCAGTATATACTTCTATAGAACTAATTTATGGGAATACAAGTAACTGGTATGACTTTTCCTCGCAATTGCAGAAACAGTATCCCATGTATTAATATAACGCTTTTATTAACAAAATTAAAGCCCAGCTTTTCTAGGCAACTAGGTAATTTTTCTGCACAAGCAACAGTTATGTCAATAAATGGTTTTATTTTTTTTTTATTAACAACATCAGTAGACTTGGAACAAAGAATATTTTGTGAACATAATGACAATTACTATAAAAAAATGGCAACTGCTACAATATTACTTATAGCAGTAGTTTTTTCTGCGCGAACGTTTTGCAAACTGATTAATTTCTCCTTTATGTTAGGGTTGACTAGAACCCCTGAAAATTTTGCATTATACAGGTATGTAAATACATCGAGTCATTATTTCAGCATTCTCAAGACTTGATCTACTTGGGAACTTGATCTATTACTACTTGATCTATTAACTACTTGATCTATTTGGGAAGACTTGAGTAACATCAGCCTCCGCCTCCTTATAGGACTTTAATTCCGTTGCTTTTAATACCATTAGACCTCCGTCTGCTCCTTAGAATCAAACATCGTAAGTTTGGAGATGACTATTTTCTTTTGGAATAATCAGGGCACCATTAAGGTTTTCGCATGGGGTTTATTCCTCTTTTTTCTCTTTTTTTTTGAAGCAATATCACGAAATGTTCTATGAAAAATTGTAAAAGGATAGCTTTTATTCACAAATGAAACCTATAGGTTGTATAAAAAAAGAAGAAAAAAAACCGTTATGCTTCCGCGGAAATGTCTGCAGTGACACGACAAATGCCCTGTCAATATTAATTTTACATTTCTAACACATCAAGGAGGGGGGCGTCCAGATGTCTTCCAAAATCTTTCAAAAACGTGGTACGACAGCATCGAACGTGTACTCCATTGCGGTACGGGGCCATTGTACTCTTCAGAATGTTGCACAGATTAAGTATAACTAGATCTACGTTGCATGGGCAACGTGAGGTGTTGCGGAAACTATTTTACACATCATTTAGAGGTATGCTTTTCAGACAGTGACAAAGAACTAACGGAAATACCAAATTTGTTTTTCACAAATGCCAAGCAAATTGTGTTCGTAGAAAATAGGCCTATTTTTAGCCTTAATCTTAAGGAGAAAATAACTTTGCTATCAAAAGCTCCAAATTCCAACGATTTTTAATTTTGAGAAAAGCAGATACACTTTTGTAAAAACAAACTGAAGCAATCGACTGAACAAACTACTTTTAGCTTGTTTAGTTGCAAATATGACTTGAAAAAATCTCATCTTTTTAGAGAAAAATTATAATTAACTCGTTTATCTTATGCCACTTTAATTACTGTCCACTTATTTGGATGTTATGCACCAAAGGGAGCCAAGACAAACTAGAAAAGATAAATGAGAGAGCACTACGACTTGCATATTCTGACTATACTTCTACGTATGAAAAACTACTATCTGATTCAATGGAGACCACCATTCATATACAGTCGATAAGGCTCCTTGCTTTAGAGGTATTCAAAACTTTGAATAACCTAAATCCTGTTTTTATGAAGGACTATTTTTTACCTAAAAAACTAGACCACAATCTATCGTCGCCCTGCTGCGGTTGGTCAAACGGCGCGCCCAGAAGGCGGCGTGAGTAAAGTTGATGTCCCGACAAACCGGTCAATTGGATGCCGCCGGGTTTGCGCAAATCACAAATGTTTCACGTGAAACGCTGGCCAGGCTCGAGACACTCGCCACGCTGCTTGAGAAGTGGAACAAGCGCATCAATCTGGTGGCCCGCGGGTCCATTCCCGATCTCTGCACGCGTCACATCTTGGATTCAGCGCAATCTGCCCCCCATATCTCCAAAAGCGCCAGGACCTGTCTTGATATAGGCAGCGACGGCTTAGTTTATTGAAACTATCAGAGAATGTTGAGGGGTTGTTGAACCAAATAAAAAACACGATGGCGGTCCACTCCCCCCAGTGACACTGGATCCGGTCGGGATTTAAAAGAAGAGATCTGAGTTACGAGGTCCTTCTGAATATGAAATTTCATTAAGATATGATCACTCTTTCGTAAGTTAAAAATGCCTCTTTTTTCTAATTTTTTAGAATTAACCTCCCCCCCCCCAACAGGAGTGAATCCGTTCCGGGTATGGGTATCCCGTATCCAGGGCGTTCTTTTGTTTTCCCCCCCATACTAGTAGTAGTAGTAGTAGTAGTAGTAGTAGTAGTAGCCGTAGTTGTAGTAGTAGCAATAGTAGTAGTGGTAGTAGCAGCAGTAGTAGTAGTAGCAGCAGAAGTAGTAGGAATACTAGTAGTTGTAGTAGTAGTAGTAGTAGTAGTAGTAGTATCAGCAAAAGACGTAGTAGCAGTAGTTGCAGTAGTAGTAATAGTAGTGGTCGTAGTAGCAGCAGTAGTAGTAGTAGCAGCAGAAGTAGTAAGCGGTAGGAATACTAGTAATAGTAGGAGTAGCAGCAGTTGTAATAGCAGTACGCCGCTTGCCGCAAGGCGTCGACCGCTCGATCGCTCCAGGAAAACATGATAAGCATATATATCAAGTACTTGCTGTATTGTTTTCTGCTGTATTGTATTATTTTTCAGTTAAAGCGTAAAACTAGTTATTAACGAGTTCAGTTTTACATCAGTTTCTGGCATTTGTACAAACTATCTTTTTTTTTGTCTCAAATTGCCTATCCGTGTCTTCACAAATCTGTATTTGGAAAGTTTTCGGTCCTTTTTGGGCCCCAAAGTGGCCTTTTTGGGTCCTTTGAATCGGTTCAAAAGACTGAGTTACAATGGGCCCGTGCCAAACTTACCGACGTTTTGGCGGGTTTGTAGGTTGTTTTTTTTACCTTTTTTATCTTTTTTTTTTGTTTTGTTTTTTTGTTGGGGGGGGGGGGGAAAGGGGGGGGGGGGGGGGGGGGGGGGGGCTAGTTGTCCTCCGATCTCTTTTGACTCTTAAAAAGTGAACTACAACTTTCAATTTTCAATCAAATGAGCCCCCTCTGAAGTTTATACAAGCATCCTTTCTATAAGAACCAAATATGCCTCCAGGGTATAGCTTATAACGCCTGCCCTCGGGCTCTGGTGACAAAATTGACAAATTTATTCTAAAAAAGTAAAAAAAGGGATAAAGGGCACCAGAAAAATTTTGGGGTTGTCCGGGGCCCCCTGGATCCGCCAATGGTAACTTTCGTTGGGTATGTTTCCCCCTTTTTTCGAAAATCAGACAAATTTTCTCAGGCTCGCAGCTTTTGGTTATTGACATTAAACTTAATGTTTTTAAATATCTGGAAACAAAAGAAAATGCGAATTCTTTTGACGTTTCAATTGTTGTGAAGATTCCTTTCTTTGGCTCCTATTGGGCAAAGTCCCTCTCTATTTACACACAATTACCGGAATTTTTCATGGAGAGAGACGGATTTCCTGGTATTATTTAAAAACGATCAGAAACTAAATTTAAAAATAATAAGTTTTTTTCAACTGAAAGTAAGGAGCAACATCAAAACATGGATATGAACAGAAATTATCATGCATATGAAAGGAGTT
Source organism: Alatinidae sp. Z8VKAUB7J3 (assembly GCA_010016025.2). NCBI lineage: Eukaryota > Metazoa > Cnidaria > Cubozoa > Carybdeida > Alatinidae > Alatinidae sp. Z8VKAUB7J3. Next base: position 88,711,759 of record JAAAKM020721499.1, read on the forward strand.
GATCCCTCCACAAGACCTTGCTCTTTGCGCTAAAGTCTAAACTTTTTGTCCTAAATCTTTGAGAACTATTGTTGGAACACAATGGCCGTGTAATTAGAATAATAAGCTTTATTTAAAATTCTATAAAAAAAGCTTAAGCATCCCCCTGAACATGCCCTGACAGTTTCTGTTTAATACCACAAGCCATACCGGAGATGTTGCTGATTGCTTTTGACAACCAGTATGGAAATAATAGATATTGACTTTGTTTAATATCCCCTCCAGGGATTCCTGAACATAACCACGAGTAAGTATAATCTCAGTCACAACCAGTTCCAATCACGGTAACTAGTAGTTGCAGTCCCAGTTGTAATTGCAGTAGTAGTTGCCCTGAAAATTTCAAGTTAATACCCTTACCCGTTCCTAATATATTGCAGATAAAACTTTTTGACAAAAACGTCCTCGTGATACTGGCATGGTATTTCTTCCAATTCGATTTCCTTCATGTTTCACAGCCAAGGCACTATCATCTGATAAATTCGAATTCCCCTTTTCTTTTCGTTTTTGATCCTCTAGCATCAAGCTTTACTTTAGTGACTGTAGTGTTAAATTTGAAGACAACTCCAAGGCGTTAACTAAATGGCTGTAGGACTTGGGCAAACTCAAAAGCAATTCCCAGACTTTTTCTTCCTCACTAACTTCGGCTCCGACAGCAGCGAGCTGATCAACGATCTCCTGGTGCTTGTTTATATGGTCCAAGAATTTTGCAATAGGACTCGTTCAGATGTCAATTAAAAGTTTTTGTGCCCTTTTTAAGTGACCAAAACATTGGAGAGAAACGAGACCCTTTCTTCCGCTCATTTTTTCTCAAAGTCACCGGATCAAAATTTTGAGATTGCCATTTTGTTCAGCATATTCAAAATATCTAATAGCTATGTCTTGGAGAATGAATTAATCCCCCAAAGTCCCTTGGGGAAAGGCTGCAAGTTATGACCTTTGCTCATTGTTTACATATAGCCTAGTATTTGTTATTAGGAAGTATATAGACGTAAGCTACTTTATCTAACTTTAATTTATTGTATTTTTTGAAATCACAAATATAAAAAAAAGATGTCTATGCCATTTTTTGTTTTCAGGAAAACGCAAGTGACACAATAGGCCTTAGGTCTTTTACTGGTTTGGGAGGGGGCAGCTGCCAACTCCCGTTTGTAGCAGTTTTTGTTCATTTTAAGTTCGAATTAAGTATTAAATTTATTTTTCACTCTTTTTAAGATTTGTATTCATTCATATATTTCTGTATCTGTTATTTTTACGTATGACGTGATTATTTATTTTAATTTCTTTTCGCAAACAAAAAGTTTTGCCATATTGGATTGTGAAAAATAGCTGGGGAACAAGATGGGGTGAGCAGGTAAATAAGTTCGTATATTCTTCTTCGTTTTATATTTTTCCGTTTAATACAAATTTTCTAGAAAGAGTTAACAATTGTGCGTAAGAATAATTCTTCCACAAAGTTTAATATGTAAGTAGAGTAGAAATTATGCTAAGAGAATCTTTCTTTTTAAAAAAACGGCGAAAATCCTCTTATCTTTGGATTTTTTTAATATTTGATTTGGACATTGCTCTCTTCAGTGAAACGCCGGCTAGGATTGTTTGTGGCGGGAAGAGCGCCGGGAACGATCACTAACGGGACCTTTTCGGGAAATGTGGCGCGGCAAGGCCTGGGCGCAGCGGTGGCGCTCACCGACAGTGCGCCGATTAGCATCGTCAACAGCACCATCGCGAACAACGTGTCCACGGCGGCGTTCGCAGCGGGAATTGCCATCGGCGCACGCAATCAGCTCACCTTGACGAATGTGGTGTTTGCCAACAACAGTGGCGGCAACCGTTTCGTAAATTGGTCGATGAACAATCCTGCGAGTGCTAGCGGCGGCGGCAACATTCAATTTGTTGTTCCTTGGACTTGCTGAGAATAGAAACGAGGAGAAGGAATAATTATAAAACACTTTTTTCAGTGTTTTACATAGTGCTGTAAAATACTATGTTGTAAAACACTTTTATTTTACATCATTATTTTTGTAAATCACTATTGTTGCATACACTGCATTTGAACTTGCTGAAAATAGAAACTTGATGATTGAATTGTTGTAAAACACTATTTTCAGTGATTTACATAGTGTTGTGAAACATATGTTGTTATACACAGTTTTTTAGCAACACAGTTATTGTAAAACACTATTGTGGTAGAGTTAAGGGGGGGAAGGTAATTTTAAGAGGGATAGCCAAAATGTATTCATACATTAGAAAACCAAAATATGCTTTTATTCAAAATATGTTTTGGTGTGAATTTATGGCCATTTCCCTGCACAAGAAGACATATTAAGAAAATAATTATTCCTTCATAATATACAAAATCCTAGTTAACATATTCTCCAGCAGTGCTTTTTTCCTTCTTTCTCCATTTTTATAAAAAAAATTACAAAAAATCATGTTTTTGATAAACATTTTGTCCATTTTAAAACTTGTGCTGAAAGATATGCGCTGGTTGGACTCCAGTCCCTTTTTAAACTTAAAAAGGGCACTAGAATATTCAATCTCCGATCGCATAGGATCTTTTCACGGTTTCTACATCAACTTCTTCTATACTAAGTGCCTGGGGAAAAAATAAATAAATAATACAATTTGCCCCCATCACTCTTTACATAGGCAGTGCTATTGCGCTGCCTCTGATTTTGTATCTGTAATAGTTGTTTAATAATAATTAAATATCAAAATTATTTGTGTAAAAACTACTTTTGGCACACTATTTCTATTTTTACTATGGAACTAGGCACGGCCCTCACCATCAAATTCAGCGTATCAGAGAACCCTCTTGTAGAAGTTTCAAGCTGCTAACTACAAAAATGTGGAATTTTGCATTTTCGCCAGAAGGCAGATAACAGATGCGTGTTTATTTATTTGTTTGTTTTTTGTTTTGTTTCTTTTCCCAGGGGTGATCGTATCGACCCAGTGGTCCTAGAATGTTGCGAGAGGGCTCATTCTAACGCAAATCAAAAGTTCTAGTGTCCTTTTTAAGCAACCAAAAGCATTGGAGGGCAACTAGGCCCCCTCCCACGCTAATTATTTTCCCAAAATAGTCGTTGAAGATCTTGGAGAGGGGGGAGGGGAAGAGAAGGGTGGAGTTGATGCGGAGATGGCAGGTTGATGTACCCTACCCTGATAGATGATGCCCAAGTTGTTCCATGCTTGTGAAAAGTTCGGATCGTGCTTGAGACACGTCTAACCGAGACGGTGAGGAGGGAGAGGAAGAGGAAGAGAAGGAAGAGAAGGAGCAACCTTGAACGCTTCGATGGCTTCCTCCCTGCGCTTCAGATCGTGTGGAGTGCGGCCGAGATTGTACTGGGACAGCGTGAGAGTATCAGACGACGACGGCAAATATGAACTAAGGAGGTGTGAAGTGGAGGCCATGGATAAAATTTCCGAGGATCTGGAAGATGCAGCTAGACGGCATACTAGTAATAAATTGTACTGGCATTTAAATAAATTGGAAGGGAATAGTCAATCTGACCTTGTCCTAGTTAAATATTAAATAAAAGACAAGTTTTTTAACTGAAAGTAAAGAGCGACATTAAAACTTAATACGAACAGAAATTACTTCGTCTATGAAAGGGGCTGCTTCCTCATCAACGCCCCGCTCTTTACACTAAAGTTTTTTACTGTTTTAAAAAGAAGGTCTTTTCGAAACAACTTGATTTTGATAGCACAGTAATTAACATATTTGAAATGCTGTATTTTTTCGCGTGCATTGCTAAGCATTTTTTTAAGCCCAAGAGGTTGGTGTTAATACCACATTACTCAGGGTGTCCTATCCAATGTACATCAATTTCACCCTGACACTGTCATGCCCATTAATCTTGGTTAATCATGGAGCTAATTAGTTAAACGCAAATTGTTGGGTTACTCACGATAAAAGGTGCACATTCTTGCTGTTCTGACTATAATGATTATTGTAGGGATGCAAGTTTTTGTTGCCTGAACGTGACGCTGGCGACGGCGATCACCGCGAGGTTGGTAGCCAGAAACAGCAGAACGCGCATGCTCAATCCTGTGAAAAAGTTACTCGGATTGTGGGGCCTGACAGGTCGTTTTCAAGTGAAAACAATCCCTGTTCTGAAGTGACGCCAGGGCTAAAACAGATTAACCGGGGGCCAGTAGCGTAAGGCCTTTTTGATCTGCCACATCAGGCGGTCCAGCTCTCCGCGCCGGTCAGTCTCTGCAGGCCGCGAGTTCGCTAACCCAGCCCAGCCATAACCATTGCCGGTTCTGACTCTTCGAAGTTATCCATGCAAATTGTAACACAACCATACTGAAAACGACGAGGGTAAACCAGCTACTAAGAAGGGTAAAGGCTCAGATTTTGATAGACTAATACGCTAGTTTTGAAAGAGTGATACAGCTTCCGGTTCTAATTGGGTAGAGGGGTCGGTGGTCATGTGGCCCAAAGCCCGTCTTAATCCATGTAGCGGCTTGCCTAGAGTGGGAAGTAATGATAGTAAGCGTCTTATATTTAGAGCCATTAATTAAATATCTGCCAAATAGTTATTCCAGAAAGCAAATACTCTTATTTGTGCGAGCCAGGACAATCCAGCAGAATGAAATCGCATGATGCATCAAGCTCGGTCAGCGCCGCGGTCAGGGGATCGTTGCCCTGACCCAACTGCCCGATCACCGGCATCGGCAGGTCCAACCCTTCTCGTTTGACGAAAGCGGCGCGGTTCTCAAGGTAACGGCCGAAACTGCGCTGACGCACATCGAGGTCCAGCCCGCCCACGCGGTGGCCCATCCGTGCCAGCGCCGTGGCGACATGCATCGAGGTCGTGGACTTGCCCGAACCACCCTTTTCGTTGCCCACAACGATGATATGATGCTTTACCTATGCTTTACCTATGCTGCTTTTACTCCTCGAAACTTGTGGCAGCTTTAAACCATCTAAAGACAATTGATCAATTTTCCCCCACCCCACTTTTTTAAAGCTTTTGATTTGGTCACCTTGAAAATTTAGACAGATTTTTTGTCATTTTTGTTTTAAATTTCATCTCTATTTATTCTTGGGTATCTGGAGCCTTCGCTCCTTTTGCTGGCCATCCACTTAAACTAAAAATATGAGCTTGTTATCCAGGTTATTTGTTTATAATACACAGAGCTTCGCAAGAGGGATGATTGTAGAATAAATAGTTGAAATTACTACAAATACTTTAGCGCAAAGAGCAAGGTGTTTTGGAGGAGACGAACCTTTTTTGTTTGTTTTTAAGTTGTAAGGCTGCTCATTACTTTCAGCTGAAAAAAAATATTTATTTCCTTATTGCTTTTTTTAAATAATGTTAGAAAATCTTGCGCCCCCTTAATGGAAATTCTCTTCCCTCATGATAAATTCTTTCATGGAAAGATCCTCCCACATAGCCCCCTCCCCCTGAACCATCCCCACCCCAACTCGAGAAACTCCCCCGAAAACGTCTGTACGATGAGCTACGAGGCGGCGATCTGCGGGCTGCCCACGGTCTTTGTCGGGCTGGCGCCGAACCAGGAGCGGCCCTGCCGCGGCTGGCAGGATCTCACCGGGGCGCCCTTCCTGGGGCTGGTGGGCACCGTCGGGGATGACCGCCTGCGGGCGGCGGTCTCGGAACTGGTCGAGGATGACGCCCGCCGCCGCGCCATGGCCGCCAAGGGCCGGGCGCTGGTCGGTGGACAAGGCACGCAGCGGGTGACCGACGCGCTGCTCGAACGGGAAAGCGGGACAACAAGAGCACGCAAAAAACCACACCAAAAATTAGACATGCGCAATGCAAGAGATTTTGAAAATACTTTAGAAGTTTTTTTTTAAGAATTACGTGCCGAAGCTGTGACAATAAAGAATATTAATCAAATTTAAAACTTTTAAGCAGCCTATATGGAAATTCTTTGAGAACATGTTAAATATAAATTTTGCCCTAAAGTTTATAGATTACTTCAGGTAAAATAGGCGCGCCCAGTTGCCTCTGCCAGTTGTGAAAGGACTTCGTCTTCAATGTAACGACAAAATCAAACAGTTCGTGGTAACAAACTGTAGTAAGGAGCGACCTCGTCGGGGGGGCAGCGCAGCGCCTCCATCGAGACGTCGATCTGGCTGTCGAGATCCCAGAGGTTTTCGGCGTCGATCTCATCCTGCAGCTGGGCCATTTCATCGGCGGTTTCGTCCGAATAGTTCATGGCGAGTTCATTGAACCGGTCCAGCTTGGCCTTTTTCGCGGCACCGCCCAGCATCACGTTGTCGCGCACGTTCAGGCTTTCATCCAGTTGCGGCTCCTGCGGGAGGTAGCCGACCTTGGCGCCTTCGGCGGCCCAGGCCTCGCCGGTGAAATAAGTATCCAGACCGGCTTGTTTGAAAGAAACTAATAGAGCTAGGTATACGAGACTTCCAGGAATCAAGTCAATTATCAATTCCTGAAAAACTTCGAGGTTTTCATTTACTTAACTCAACTAATTTCTTCAAAATATTGAAGAAAGCAATTGCTCACCTTAAAATGGTTTACAGAACTCCGAGAAACAATCGTGACTTCTTTTAAAAGGAGACGCAAAAGCTATGTTTGCCTCAGGCGGCTTAGTGGAGTAATGATATGCTAGTAGTAGTAGTTTGACTACACAACTCTGTTAACATTTGCTTGTCTTTTGAAAGATTGCCATTTATTACTTTCAGTGCACGTTTCTGAATGTTGTCGAAAAGGGCTTTCTTTGATGGTGCCATGTGAAGGAACACATTGTTACAATAAAGCAGAATTGGTAAAATTTTTACCTTGTAAATTGTTTCTGCTGTGTAAGGACTGATATTGTGCCGTATACGCGACAATAACTTTATTGGGTGGCTTTTTTATTTTGACGATCTGCGGGAATTGAATCCGCGGGACGCGGGGAAGAGTGCGAACGGATGAAAGCACCTGCGTGCTTTCATCTGCCTCACGAATCTGAGCAGCTTGAATTGAAATTTCCAAAGGGAACAAAAAGGATAGCTTCAAAGGGACATATACAGGTCTGAAAAAACTTATTTAAGACATTAGTTTTAAACATGATAGAACAGAAAAGTAGGAATAAAAATCTAATTGAGGAATGGCAAAATCACGCCAATATTTTTAAAAAATCTTTTATTATTTTACGAAAAAAGTAAATAAAATTAGTTCAAAAAACTACATAAATTAAGAAAAATAATAATGCAAAAAATATATGTTAATTTTTTACAAGAGATTATTTACAAGAAATAGAAATTATTTTAAAACAATCGCTTCGCGCTGAGCCACTTCGGCGCTCAGGAAATCACCAGTCGCCGCGTAAGCCGCGGCCAGGTTGTCCATCTGGTTGGCCGACTTCATGCCCCGACGGTAAACCTGATCGAAGGCCAGGCGCAGTGCCCGCGAACCATCGCGCTGACTTTGCGTGGGACAGGTGGCGAGCCCCCAGACCAGGTTACTCTCGGCCGAGTCATCGCCTGCGTCGGTTGCCTGCTCCAGCCATTCTACGGCGAGCTTGCAGTTCGGCTCGGGCGCACCAATGCCCTCAAAAAAAAACATACCTAAGGCATGAACATCGCCCGTGCCGGTGATAATTTTGTCTGCTCGACCGACATCTATGGTGGCACCTGGAATTTGTTCAAGAACACCATGGCCGACATGGGGGTCGAGGTTCGTTTCGCAGACCCGGCCGACCCGGAATCGTTCCGCGCGGCGACCGACGACAAGACACGCGCCTACTACGCCGAGACTCTGCCGAACCCGAAGCTTGAAGTGTTCCCCATCGCCGAAGTGGCGGCGATCGGACGCGAACTGGGTGTGCCTCTGATCATGGATAACACGGCGGCACCGTTGCTTTGTCGCCCGCTTTTACTTAAGCTTTTGTGTAAGTCCAACATATTTTTCACAAATTATATCCTAAGATTGTTCACAATATGACGATATTAACGAAATTTGTAGCTTATTTGAAAAAAAAACAGGTTTATTTCCATATTTGACCAAGGTTTTGTGTAACCAATCAAGACTACGTCACTTTAATTTATTTTTCACCCTTAGCTTTTGTTACATAGCTAGTGAAAACTCAAATGATGCTCCAAGCAGATGAATCTTTATTTCATTAAAAAAAAAAAAAAAAAAAAAAAAAAACCCCCGCCCCTTTAAAACCATTTGCCATATTATCAGTTTTCTTTTTGGAAAACTGGACTAAAATACCAATATTTATGAAATAAATAATAAATTCTATTGCTCTGTTTCGGATGAAATGAACTAATTCATCCCTTTCATAACGCAAAAGAAAGCCCATTGAATCTTTTTTAATAGATTATTAAAAGGGATGATAAAATATGCTTATAATAGAAACGACCGTTTTGTTTAGTTTTTCTTTTTGTCCTAATTGTTACTTTGTCCTTTTGTTCCCTCACTTTTAATGGTTTTCCTTTATCGTATGTCATATACAGCAGTGGCGGGTCACTCCGTTTCCCTTTTCCTTTGAAAATAGGTGTTACATGGGATAGCTTCCAGGATATAGGAAACTTGCATTGCTCGAATAAGATTTGGAAAAGTATTGCCAGAGGTTCGCATAGCTCGTCTCACACTTCTTTCAGGATAAAGGGTACCATCAGGATTGGGTGCTTTTGACGATTTCACGCCCTTCATGGTTCTTAGAGCATTAGCTGGCGTGAAGCCAATGCTATGGAGCTCGTTTCCTGGGTCTGAGTCTTGGAGTTGAGGTAAATAGCCATCGTCAACAGTGAACGTGCTGGCTGTCCTATTTTATCGGTCGAAAGCAATAGTAAAGTTCTTAGTGGAAAACTGTTGGAGATCCTATTCAACTTGGAAGTCACTAAATCTGTCATGTTCAAGCAATTGTAAAACGGTGATTCATTCTGATTCTCATGGACCTTCCTCGAGGGATGATCTTAAGGTACCTCCTTTCAATCTTCACGATTCGAAACTTGTACCATTGCTCTGACTGCAGCCTAGTAAAGAACGAACCATGACCCATAGCGACAGAAAATTGAAAAGACCATTTGGTAAAAAAGCCTGTCAGGTAAAAAAGCATCTAAATTTTAAGAGCAGTTAAAAGTCTGTGACAATTTTGTTGCTTTGTGCATTGGTATATTCACCACTTGCGGCAAAAGTATATCCCCATTGCTGCTCAAGATTTTTCATGCATCATCTTTTCGATATGATATAATTTTCTCTTACTTACAAAGGTTGCTGTTGAGATGATTCGAACAAGTTGTAAGCTGCAGACTGTGCTGCCATATTTGGTTACTTTCTTGGCAAGCCAGGTAGGCCCTTATTTTAATACAACCAATGCTTAAAAAGAAATCAGCTGTTTCAAAGTCTGAATTTGCATGGCCTATGGAGTCCATTGAAAAAAACTATAACGAGGAAGTTTGCCCAGTACAATCTATATAACTCTATATAATATATATAATTAAATTCGTATATAAACTATATATGGGTGTGTAGCCAATGGAGTCCACTAAAAATAACCATAACGAGGAAGTTTGCCCAGTACAATCTATTTAACTCAATGTAATCTATATACCTAAATCTTTATATAACATATATATGGGTGCGTAACCAGTGGAGTCCACTAAAAATAATTATAACTAGGAAGTTTGCCCAGTACAATATATATGCCTAATCGACGGTCTACCGGTCGATTTCATTGGTAACGGAGCGAGCAATATCCCGCCAGTGGGTACTATAAGCAGCAGCCCCTCCGTAAGTATTTTAAATCTCTTAATTTCAATGGGAGAACTTTGTAACATACGAAGTGTAAAGGGAAGCACTCTACCTCATATTTTAGGGTAATTTCTGTTTGTTGAAAATTTAGTTGGTAATATATGGTCAAACGGCCGCTTTTTCCTATTTATGGAATTATTTATGGCTCTTCAACATTTAGGTGGTAGAATACCCTCAACATGCCTGAACGACTACTGATGCATCTAGGATTTTTGCCGGGGGGGGGGGGTATACAAAAAACTTACAACATAAAATATTGTTTAACGCCTTTTGTTAGGGTTTCATGAGTCGAAAAAATTACAGAAGGGAAGGGGAGGTCCAACCATGTAAGCCCATCCTCCTGGATACGGACTTGGTAATGGATCAAGCAGCATTGTTCTCCGATTTCCGGCTCACATATGGGATTTTGTTTGGAACGTATCCCTAATGAAAGTTTCATACCGGATTTTAAAAAAAGCTAGGTCGTCAAATAATTTCTATCTAATCATAAAATCTTATGACTTTGGAAAAATGACATTTTTGCTGCTTTTGAAATTTGCTCATAAATATGAGATTACTCACATGATTTTTTTTCCGAAATGAAGGCTCTTAGCATGTTTGCTCAAACTTGTGACCTGTCTAGATCGTATTTTTATGCCAAAAAATCTCAAGCTGCCAATTCCCCACCCACCGACAAAAAAAAATATGGAGCTGTTTTTGAGAAATAATTTAAACATACATACATGCATAAATAAATAAAAATTATTTTTATTCCTGATAAAATACGAAACATTCATTGAATATAATTTTACCTTCACCGCCATTTTTGCCGTATCTTATATGCCCCAACTTGATGAAATACCGACCACATGTATAAACTGCGGACTAAAACTACAAACTATTAAGATTATATATGCGGCCACATCTTGCAACGTGCGGCCGCATGTTACAATGTGGGGCCGCGTTTTATAACATGCGGCCGCACATTTCACCGCAAATTTTGCCGCGTTTTTCGAAAATGGCGGCATATTTTCCAAATCAGCCACGTTAGAAAATGGATCTTTCTCATTTACATTAAGCTCTATCACGTACCGGGTGAGCCAGAAAAAAGTTTGTGTTTAATGTTTAATTTTTTATCCACAAACAGCTCAATTTGAGACAAACGTTGGAAGAAGAATAATGAATGATTAATAAATTTCCAATCATTGTTATATTTAGCTCTGGTCTATACAAAGAGCGCATTAAAGTTATTTCTAGGACAAGTTGAGCACTGAGTTTATGAGGCTTTCACTAGACCTGGCTGATTGGTGTATGAAAACCTATAATTAGAAGAACAGAAAAATAAGAACTAGTTAAGCAAAAGTCTGTTAATGAGAAAAAGAAAAATCATTGTGAACAAAGTTGATAGGAGTTTTAAAGAGTAACGCTTTGAATATATTAGGGTGGAGGGGCAGCGTGCACAGTTATGTTGTCCTTAAGTGGTTTGGGGCTGTCGCGAGTTGTTTGTAATTGTAGTATTTGTGGTTTCTGTAGTAAGGGCTATATGAGGCACCCTTACCTAGATATAAACATACAAACTGTTTGTTTCCGTGGCCGTTTCTTACAAACCATGACGAAAATTGTCGTATGGTCTTTTTTCCTTAGTTCTTTCTTCTTACCACACACTTTTAGAAAAGTAAACCCATTTTTCTTATAATTTAGAATTGTGTCAGAGGGCGGAGCTTTTTAAAACCTGATTAGTTGGCCTTTGTTCCTGAGTGAAATTTTAGGCTAGTAAAAGATCAGAAAGATTTAGTGCCATATGATTTGTTACAAGAAGTGTCTCTTTTTCTCCGTATTTTAGCAAAAGATTTTATCTCCTCCATAAAATGTTTATAGCATGAAAGTATTTTTTTTTTGTCAAGAAATTACTCCATTTTCCATTATTTGACATGAAATGAAATGAACTAAGGATTTTGAAATAAGGGTTTAACAAGGTAAATTCAAAAGTTAAATTTGAAAAAGCCATCTTCCAGATCTATGTGTGACGGTTACAAGCCATCGAGACGACTCAAATTGCTCATTTTATGTTGTTGTTTTTTTTTGTATTTTCTTTTGGGTACCTGCCTGACTGACCGTATTTCAAACAATAAGCTTTTTAGTGCAACAATTAAAGATATGCTAATTATTAGAGGTTGATATGTCAACAATTAGAGGTTGATATGGCTAGGCCACGTTCTGCGGATGAAAGATGAGATCCAGTTCACGCCCGGCCCGCTGTCGCCGAGGCGGTTCCGAGCCGGTAGCTAAGGCATCCGTCCCGAGGATGGTCTTAGGATGCAAGATCCCTATTTAGTAAAACTTATGATTCCTTAAAAAAAATTCATGTTTGCATTACCTCTAGTGCTCGTGAAAAAAAAAATATTGTCTGAAAAGACGAAAAATCAAATCGATCGAGGTTGACGAAAGGATGAATGTTGAGAAAGGAATCTGTTGGTATGCTATATTTGTGAGGAGGAGTTTATATCAGTTTAAGATATTCTAAGCCATTTTAACTCTTCTCGTAAGCATTCTAGGTAGGAATTAACTGGGGTACTGTTTTGAAAAATCTAACAAAAACATTTCTGTCAAGAAGCGTGTGCGATCGTCGGCGCTCAAGCGTTATAGTGGTGCAGATCCGTCCCCCTCGGGGCTTGTCCGAAAGGTCCTACATGACGCAGCGCGGCGCCCTCGATGCTCCCCTGAGATTCGGGGCGAACTACACGCCGTCGAAGAACTGGATGCACTCCTGGCTCGACTTCACCCCGGACGATGTGCGTCGCGACTTCGCGGCTCTCGCGGAGCTGGGGCTCGATCACGTCCGGGTCTTCCCGCTGTGGACCGTGCTGCAGCCGAATCGCACCCTCATCCGCGAGAAGGCCTTTGCTTCCAATGCTCAGAATCATTACTATGTCTAGTCATAATAATCTAAGTACATTTATCTAATTCTTTCAGAAAGAGACCACTAGACATTTTCTGACTGGATGTCAGACTTTGTTGGTGTGTTTTGTATCAATTTGGTATACATCCACGTGTTGTTCATGACATACACAATACACTTCTGAAAATCTAAATGTTTGTATCTTATTCCATACACCATGGTCTTGTTTTGTTTGAAGATAGAAGTTAATATATGAAGGACCATTTCTGAATCCCGAGCCGGGCTATATTGGTGCTCACCGCTGCTGCCCTCGTTCCTCTACATTCCCGCCGAGCACGAATCCGAGGCCGCGACCGAGCTGCCCTTCGAGACCGAGGAGGGCACGGTGCTCGGCACCTACGCCCGCGACCAGGGCTCCAAGGCCCCGCACCGGCTCGTGTCGTCGTCCAAGTCCTGGCTGTGCCACGGCGGCGTCAACCGCCGCGGCGCGATCCTCCCCTGGGAGAGCGACCCCCAGGAGATGACCAAGCTCTCGCCCCTCGACGCGCAGACGCGGATCCTCTCCTACCTGCGCGCGGCCTGGGACCACGAGATGGCCCCTTCCTAGTGCCCGGATATATCTCTGTGTCAAAAAATAAATTTACAAATTCTATTGTTTTGCCTTTCGTTTTGTAATTATTTCGGTATCACCATTTACGAGTATAAAACGATAATAGTACAATTCTTCACTGCATTCATAAAATTTATATTTGTTTAATCTGAAAAGGTGCTTCGACCCCAATCCCTCCCCTTTAATCACAAATATAGCCCTGTTACATACAGAAAGCTTTTCAATTTGGTTAGTTTTCATAACATTTAGACTTATTCCTCATCAATGGTTGGTTTATAATCCAAAAGGAGTGAGGTGTTGAGGAGGGGACAATCCCTTCATATAAGTAACAAATTCTGTTTATTTTAAGTTATAATGTTGCTCTTACTTCAGTTAAAACAAATGTTTTGGCTTGACTTCTTTTAAACATAATGAAAAGATAAGTAATTGTAGCAATCATGCTCCTGGTACTGACAATTCGTGTTTTTTCTGATAGAACAATTGAAAAAGTCAAGTATTGAACAATGTAAGGGTCAACATCTTTTGGACATTTCATACATTTCTATGGTCTTGATTCACATTTTATTTTTCTCTTAGTGAAGCCCTGTTTTTTTGTTTGATCCTAGATTTAGGCCGAAAAGGACAATCTTCGGCAATTTATAATCCTTTGCTCACAAACTGTATCCTAGCCATATTAACCTTTCTCTCATTATAGCCCCAGAAAGTAGGACAGTATGTTATTTACATTACGAGATAAAACTAATTACGTATTAGCATAATTACCGTGTTATTTTAAGTCTTGAGGTGGCGAATCGTGAATCTAATTCTTCCTTCCTGTTTATTTTTTCCGCAAAAATAACATGTTTGTCCATTTTATTGTAATTTTAATTTGTCTTCTAACGCAGACCATCCAGGAGACCGCGGCGGAGCATGGATTGATGTTGCCTCTCGACCTGGGTGGGCGAGGCAGCTGCCCGATAGGGGGCAACATATCAACCAACGCCGGGGGTAACCGGGTCATTCGCTACGGCATGACGAGAGATATGGTTTTGGGTCTGGAAGCGGTATTGGCAGACGGCACCATAGTCAGTTCCATGAACCAGATGATTAAAAACAATGCTGGTTATGATCTTAAGCAGCTTTTTATCGGTACCGAAGGCACGCTCGGCATCGTGACGCGAGCGGTGTTGCGGTGTCGCCGAATTTCGAGACAAATAGATACATCAAAAGAATCGGATTTTTATTCTGATTTTATTTGTATTCCAGCTCATCAGCATTCCAACTCATCAAAACTCACAAGCTCAAAAAATAATCAATTTTATTCCAACCCATCAAAAGTTACGAGCCTGAGAAAATTCGCTTTATTTTTGAAAAAAAGGGAGAAACACCCCCTAAAAGTCATAGAATCACATTACCCAATTCAGCGTATCAGAGAACCCTACTGTAGAGGTTCCTAGCTCCTATCAGCAAAAACGTGGAATTTTGTATTTTTGCCAGGGTTTTAGCCCTGAATTTTGAGCCTTAAGGTAGGCCTAAAATTTATAAATAACAATGTAGTGTAGTACTAATGTCAATAGTGGCTGCGAGCATGCAAAGATAATTTGAAAAATTCAACAGAATCTACAAAAAGCCAAAAAAAAATAAAAACAAAATTAAAACTATGGCTAAAAGATCCACCCCAAAAATGTGAAAAGCGTGAGAAGAATTTGTATTTACGTTTTAAATTTAATTGATTTATTTAGTTAAATTTAGATTTTATGTATTTAGAATTTAATTATATTTTAATTCAATCTTTCTCCTGGTCGTCGAGATCACCGAGAGCACAGCGATGGCGGATTCCCGTAAATCCATCGATATCCTGACGAGGTTGAGGCTCAAGAACATCAACGTGTCGCTTGATGACTTCGGCGCCGGCTTCTCTTCGCTGGTGGAGCTCTATCGGATGCCGCTTAGCGAATTGAAGCTCGACCGCTCTCTCATCGTCGATATCGATCAGGATGAAGGCGCGCTTACCGTCGTTCGCGGCATTCTGGCGCTGGCGCGGGAGCTTCGGATCCCGGTCTGCGCCGAGGGGGTCGAAACCAAGAAAAGCGCTGGCCCTGGGCGAGCGGTCCCCGATGCTCGACGTGGCGAACGCGGCGATCGTCGGCGTGCGCGACCTCGACTCCCGCGAGCGCCACGAGGTGCGTGAGTCGGGGGTCAAGGTGTTCACGATGCGGGACGTCGACATGCTCGGCATGACCGAGGTGATGCGGCAGGCGCTGGAGATCGTCAACGGCTCGGTGAACAACGTGCAGCTGAACACCGCGGTCGACAGCATCCACTCCAGCATTCGCGAGGGTGCCGGCATCGCGGTGCCGATGGGGGAGAGCGGCATCTTCGACGACGTGGATTCAGTCAGACAGAGACACTACTACAAGCTCACAAGTAGTATACTAGAGTCTGAAATTTGGTAAATTGAATATATTCTAAATTCTTAGCGAGATGAACCGGATTGTGCTTAGAGTTAGAAACATATGAAGCGGGAATTTATCGAGATTCAGTCAAACATAGACGCTAATACTGACTCACAAGTGGTATACTAGAGTCTTTTAGAGTCATAAGTGAATTAAGTTTTAACCAAAGTCTCAGAGATGAATCGGATATTTTTAGAATTAGAGATAAATGAAGCCGGAATGTATCAATATTCAAATATCATAAATTTCTTTTCACATTAAGCTTTTACTTTTAAGATGAATCGAAATATTAGTTATTGTTAATTATTTAGTGTCAGATGGCAATTCTTTTTACTAAGCACTTTTTTTTAAACAAAGCATTTAACTTGTGTTTACTTTTGGCTGTTGTTCGCTCTTTACTAGGTCGCTGCTACCACTTTAACCACGACTGCTTAAGGAACCAAAAGTTTGGCCATCTCACGGTGTTGAACCTTTGAACAAGCTTATTCTTAATTGATAATTTTCTTGATCAAACAGTTCGTGGTAACGAACATGTTAGGGGTCTGTCATCCCCAAAGTCATCATTTCTGGATCTTTCAACTACGTTGAAACAAAATGGATACCTCAAAATTTTGATTGGATTCATTTGGGAAAAAGAGGGGATGGAGCAGGGAATATATGCCCGCCGATCCCTTTTGATGACTCTTAAAAAGGTAAATATAAATTTCAATTTCCAATCAAATGAACCACCTCTAATGTTTATCCAACAGTCCCTTACACAAAACCTTATCTGCCCCGGGACTTAACTTACGACATTTCCCCCAGGGTCTGGGGGGGTTATGTTGACCCCGGTTCTTCCATTTTTTTTTTTGCGTTCTTGATTTTATGCGATTTGTTTCGCTAACATTTTCGTTCAGAAATGAGAACGTCTTTCTCTTTTAGCGTTGAACAAAAGAGGCGGTTGTCCCCCCGAAATGTCCATTCTATTTCGTCCAGCATCTTCGTTGGCTTTAAACCCTATTCTCAGTCTTCATTTCTTTAATTTATTTTTTTATAAGGAGACATACTATTGTGCCAGTTGCGGTTCTGGCTTCTCTTGGACCCGTGCCAAAATCTTGATTAGCCCCTCTCCCTGTCTCCCAACAATTCTTAATTACAAGCAAACAGTAAATACATATGAACTTACAGGTAGAAGACATCCCAATCAGTAGTTCTTTATAACAAAACATGAACAATATCAGTAAATCGCTGTAATGGACCGTTTTTTATGCATGTGTGTAATTTATCTTCCAATATTACAAGCGCCACAGTAAATACACATGAAATAGAAGTAACAGTAATCCATGCCTATATTTTATTCATCTAACTTAATAACAAGAGCTGCAGTAAATGCATATGAACTTACAGGTAAAAATAACACAATCAGTAGTTAATCATATCAAAACAGGGTTTACAATATATTCGGTTTTCAGTAGAGTGTATATAGTTTGGTGGTCTTTGGAATGTTTAGGGGGGGGGGGGGAATTATCCATTCTTTTGTTTGTAGTAACTTCCGTTTTTTTAGTTTGACTTTATCATTCATTGAATTTTTGCTCGTTTTAACATTTCTTTATTCAACTACATCAGTATCTGTTATCTTTAGGTTTGACTTGATTATTTATTTTCTTTTCTGGGTATTTCATGTTCGAATTATTATAATATTTTTTCTAATCGCCTTGGGTCTGGGTAGAAAAAATAAATAAGAATCGGCGCGCATGGCGTTCAGCGTCATCGCCGTGTCCATCAAGGTCTCGCCCTTCTTGATGGAGGACCAGGCCACCGACATGTTGATCACGTCCGCGCCGAGGCGCTTGCCCGCCAGCTCGAAGGAGGTCCGCGTCCGGGTCGAGTTCTCGAAGAACAGGTTGATCACCGTCCGCCCGCGCAGGAAGCCGCGCTTCTTGTCGTCCTGGCGGTTGAGATCGACGTAGCTGCTCGAGAGGTCGAGGAGTAATGTGATCTCTTGCGCCGGCAGCTGCTCGCTTCCCAGCAGGTGACGCTGCTTCGAATTGTTTCAATGTTAATTTTCCATCGGGACAATCTTTATAGAAATTTCTATATCAATAAGAAACGATCGATTTCATTGTAAGGCTAACGATCAAATTACTTACGCATGCCAGTCGAGTAGTTCTTCCACGGTAAAACCTGTATCGGCACATAATTCATTGATCGTTGCTTGACTTAATTGA
Source organism: Alatinidae sp. Z8VKAUB7J3 (assembly GCA_010016025.2). Taxonomy (NCBI): domain Eukaryota; kingdom Metazoa; phylum Cnidaria; class Cubozoa; order Carybdeida; family Alatinidae; species Alatinidae sp. Z8VKAUB7J3. The sequence goes on from JAAAKM020721499.1 coordinate 88,729,662, forward strand.
TCAGTAGTCGTGAGATGATGTTTTGATGCTTTCGAACCCATATTGGCCTTCGAAAAATGAATTTAATTTGCACTCATCGTCGTTTCGTTTTTCTTTCTCTTCTACTGGCCTTGGTGGCAACAGCGCCCGTCATGATTGCCGCAATTCCAGCGGCGCTGAATCGAGTGAAAAAACCTGTGATCAATCCCAGACTTCCCAAAAACTCTCCTGCTATAACGAATAAAGCTATTAACATGGGCAAGCCCATAGTCTGGGTGAAAAACCCAAGAGTTCCTTCAAGGCCGTGTCCCCCGTACCAACCTAAAACTTTTTGGGCTCCATGAGGAAAAATAACCAATGCCAAGGTGATACGCAGTACGAGAGGGGTAATGGAATCTTCGGTTTTAAAAAATTGTTTTAAATAATCCATGGTGTCGATCTCCTAAATCGATGCCTTCGACCGGGAGTGTAATCCATGATAGGGGGCAAATCATCCGACACTTCGCATATTTGCCCCAGATTTCTCCAGGAACCCATTTAGAGCCGGGTCCGCTCCGGCTGTGATTACATAGTCACACTATTGATCCCCTGCCAAACCGAATAACCAGCGACACCGGGACTCGGTATTGACGGTAAAGAGCAAGGTATTGACGAGGGGGGGGGACCCCTTCATATACGTAATAATTTCTTTTCGTATTAAGTTTAATTTTTCTCCTTACTTTAAGTTGACATTGGTTAACCAGTTCTTTCCAGCTGTAAAGAACAGTTTTCAAAACCATCCAGCTAAGCGAAGAAAGGTTTCAGAATCTCCTGGCATGGAAGATACTCTAACAAAACAGAAAGGAAACAGAGTGAAGTCCATCACAAGGACGTCTCAGCGAACGAGCCGTGCAAAGAAAGAAGCGGAGATTTCTTTGTCGCAACTTTTCACTGCAATGCCCGTGAATCTTTCAAGCGAAGCAACTTCAATCAAGGACCAGCATTCTGAGCTGAAACGCAAAATCCCTGAAAAAAGATCCAGGAAGGCGCTAACGACCTCGGTGACCCAGGGCATCGTCAGTGCTACCGGCCGCGGCTTGCTCAATCTCGTCACCTTCGAAAACTTCATCCAGACGGATGCCGCCATTAATGCCGGCAATTCCGGCGGAGCGCTGATCAACAGTCGCGGCGAACTGGTCGGCATCAATACCGCGGTACTGGCACAGGATCCCGGCACGGAGGGCATCGGTTTCGCGATTCCGGTTGACCTGGTTCGTGGCGTCGTTGACCAGATCAAGCGGAATGGCCGCGTGGTACGCGGCTACATGGGACTGCTGCCCGACGATGATTTGCAAAAAAAGTTTTTAATATAACAAAAACGCAATGTAGAGAACAAAAAAGTCAGAGCCATCGCTATTGCGTTGCCTATTGCAAAGACCGAACGGCTCCAATGTTTTATTTCTTTCCAGAGGACCTTCAAATGGAGGGAATCGTCCATAGGGGCCTCATTCGATTGGAAATCGCAAGTTCTAGTGCCCTTTTTAAGAGTCAAAAGTGATCGGAGAGCAACTAGCCCCCCCCCCCCCCCTTTCTTCCTGTTATCCCCAATTTTGAATTTTTTCAAGGTGTTTCTGATTCCGTGTGAAACCTATAAATACCGCCTTTGTACTGAAAGTTCAGTCATTATTTTAAAATCAGCTATTTGTACAAATGCAGCCTTTGCCCCGAGAAATGTATATGTCATACAGTCCTTAGGTAAGTTTGTTTTACCTTTCAGCCTTTCCAAATGCAATGACTGAACTGGAATGTTTTTCTGACCCCAAGTTTGGCTGCGGGGTAATGAAAGGGAGTTAAAAGAATGGTTGAGAGCCTCTGGACTGATTTTGTTACTTAAAAAGTTTAGTCTAAAATCTCCGACATAATAAGCCCTCAACCCCTCTTTGACATTGATTGCCAGAGGTTGTCTTTTGTCAGCCATTGCTTGTCACAGGTTTGGAATCGCCATGGAAAATCGCAATTTAACAATGAAACAGTGAGTTTCAGCTGTTCAAACAAAGGAGTGGTCGTTTTTAGTTTATACAGTTATTTTTGTCGGAAATAAGTATTGAAAAACCCTTAGTTATGATAATTGCGCCAGAGTCTTTCATCATGCTGGTATATTGTGTCACGCTTGCGACAAGTGCCCGGAGTCATCAGAAGGAACGTTAAGGTTTTTTTCATTAAGTTTAAACGATTTGCTGAAGAGCCTTTAAGAAAAGAAAAAACAGATTAATAACTGTGTTTACCCATTCATTCTTAATCCTGTACATCCAGGTCTCAGATATGTATCCAGGATCTTTTAGTTGTTTGTTAAAGATTAGTGAAAGATTTTCAAAGGTTGTTTCATATGCTATTTGATATTGTAGTTCCTCATTAAGCCGACGGTTCTGGTATATATTTCCCAAGTGCTCATCGCTGCATTCTGCAAAAAAAAAAAAAAAACAGGGAGAACTGTGGTTAAATGTAATCTAATAGTTTTGTATCTCTTAAAAAATATCCCTCCAGCTGAAAAAACTTGTTTATATTTTTTTCTCATTGTTTTGTTCTTAAATAATGCTATAAGATCCCGCGGCCCCTTCAAGAAAATTTTCTTCCCTCATGATAAATTCCTCCATGGAAAGATCCTACTACGTAACCCCCTTCCCCCTTAAGGTGAAAAGTTTGTAACTTGCAGACCCTCCCCCGGGGACTGTGGGGATTACATCGTCCCATAGGACATAATTATTACGTTTTACGACTATGCTAAACAAAATGGTTATCTCAGAATTTTGATACGAGGACTTTGGGAAAAAATGAGTTAATTTTGTTTTCCCTGTTTTTAACTTTACGAGTTTTATCGTTTGACTTTTTATTGATTGCAATTTAATAATTTTGTACTGACACTAAAGTGCGGATTCGGCCCTTTTGGGCTTGCGATAGCCGCTTTTTTGAAATATATCTTATTTTTATACTGATGGAACAGTAGTCTCGCCATGATAGAGATGGATTTGCCCGAAAAGAGCAGCAGCTTGACTTACTGAACCAAAAATTTTCATGACATTAACATTAGTGAGCTCGAACTTCGCAACAATGAGCTATCCATCTTTGAAGCTGTCCTCGACTTTGCAAAAAAAATTGTCTAAAATTATTCCAACATTTATTATTAAATTTTTAAAAAAAATTTATTTTTTAAATTCCGCAAAAAGACACTTTTTGGCCAAAAAAGCACCACTCGGCCAAAAGCACTTTGCATTCATGCATTCAACAAAGCAAAACAATATCTGCTCTCATTGCAATTGCATCCCAGCCGTCTCCTCATAATTCCTAACTACCTACACAATTTTTTAGTATTATCTTCGATTATATTTTTTTACCTATTATGTTCTCTATTTATTCTGTAAAATTAAATCCACCAAATAAGTTCCTGTTTTTTATCAATTTATGTCGTAAATAACTTTTTTTTTCAGTTTCTGTCCGTTTTTAAAACTTGTTTTTCTATTTAATACATTTAAGCTCTAATTTTTTCACAGTGCTTCGAGGTTTAATAGCCAAAATATAATGTTCAAAAATATCGTTTCAACAATAATACGGGACCTATCACTCCTCGCAGTATACATATTGTCAAATTAGCTCGAACATAACCCTCCAAGTAAAAGGACGTCAGGGATTAAATACGCTGTCCTTCATATATACCTGAAGGACCTCCAATAGAAAAAGTCATTAGAGACCGGAGGGTAACCCGCCACCTCCATACCCTTTTTTGAGCCTGTTCCTTCCTCGGCCCTAAAACATCTGATAAAAGTTCTCAAATACCCGTTTTACTCCGTCAAAAGTTCAATAAAAATACCTCCGGGTAAGTCCTTGGGGTAAGGCTGGTGTATAATGTTGTTTACGTGTAGGTTATATTATTAGGAAGGGCTTGTGTGATCCTGGCTACCTGTAGAGGCAAAAGACGCTATGGTGAGACTTTGAGGGAATGTTCAACCGAATCTTAATGCACAATGTACACCTTTACGTTGGATGAAATTTCCACGGAGAAGTTTGCTGTGAGAGGGCGGGGTATATTCCATAGAGGGCGAGCAAGATTTACCGGCATTATTTGGAAAACGAACAGAGATTGTTCAGTATATGAAGGGTTACCTCCTCTTCAACACCTTGCTCTTTACGCTAAAGTCTTACTGTTTGTCCCAACTTTTTAAGAGTGGCTACTGAAGTTAGAATAGGAAACATTTTTAAAAGTGCTTACTGCTTTAGCGTAAAGAAGAAGGTTTTGAGGAGGGTGCAGCCCTTCCTATCCGGAGTAAATCTGAGGCCCTCGACGACCTTGCCGAATACGGCGTAGCCCCATCCCTGGGCATCCTTGCTCTTGTGGTCGAGAAAATCGTTATTGGACGTGTTGATAAAAAACTGCGCCGTGGCCGAATGAGGATCGCTGGTCCGCGCCATGGCGATGGTGCCGATTTCGGACAGGCCGGGGGTGGCGCTCGACGGGGTCTGCACCCGATAGATCAGCGAGATCTGGTCGCCCCGTTTCAGGTGCCGCGCCAATTGATCCAACGCCTCACCGGCCGACTCCCATTTTCGCCCCCAACGCATGCTGTTCGACCTTCACAAGTGCCATATGAGCTCTCAGCTCTTGTTCGAACACAGAGATCGTATCCAAGGTGATGCTGAATCAAAAATACATAATTCGAATTATATTGGTAGGAGGAGGTAAAGACTCGAAATGCGCTTGGGACCCCTCAGGGTGTATTGATAACTATCGGCCATCCTTCCCCAGGTATGTTGGTGAGTTACACAATTAAACGAATAGTTCAAAGTAGATTTATAAGATTAAAAAGACCCCTTGTATTTCTGCTCGTTCCAAGTTTTAATGTTGCACTTTTATTTTCGCTGAAAAAATTGTATAAAAGAAAAAAAACAGATTATATAAAGTGAAGATGCAGTATCCAAATGAAATTAGTATGGAAAACTTTAAAAGTATGAAAATCGGTTAACTTTTGTTCTCAGAGAGGCAGAAGCAGGATATTATAAAAAAAATTTGTGAATGCGATTCACCGCGGAAAACATGGAAAATAATAAATGAAAGAATTAATAATGTCAAAACAAGAAATAGTCCATATTTCTGAGACACATTACAACTAATGAAAGAGGTAAAATAACGGATGAGATATTACTGGCAGAAGCATTTGCTAGCCATTTAGTCACTTTGTTCAAAATAGTCTAAAAGAACAATTAACAATAGAAGTATCCCCTCGACGAATTCCATGAGGCGTAATGGACAATGTATTTTCTTTGATTGCTTAAAATAAAATAAAAAATAGCTTAAGATTTCTAAAATAATATCTTTGGATGTTACATAATAAGCTTTGGGTGTTACGTAATAGATTGTTTTTTGTGTTTTTTTTTTTTTAAACCCGCCAGGAAAAAACTTTCAGGGGGCTGCTACTGGGAGACCATTAAGAAATTGGGTCTAACGTCCTCTTTTCTCCAAGTACATGAAGGCGCAGGAGAAGAAGACGGCGCAGATGATGCCGACGCCTCCGAAGCTTCAGAAGACGCCGAAGAAGACGACAACGCCTAACATTCGTGTTCGCTGCGCGGTGGCCGTGCCACCGTGCAGCTTACTTCCGGCGGTTACGGCATATCGTCCGCATATGACCGCGCCGCGACTGCAAATCCCTCACATATTGATCAAATTTCCTCTTGGCGCTACCCTATAGAGGCGTCGTGGGCTTGATCCTTGCTGATCGTCCATGACCGGCTTGGCTGCATTAGGACCGGCGATGCAATTTGGCCTACTTAAAAAGTAGACGTAGAAATACGTACCTACCGGTACTTATGATTTTAGCACGTCTTACGCCGTGTTAAAAAAGTCGACGTAGAAATACGTACTTACCGGTACTTATCGATTTAGCACGTCTTACGCCGTGTTAAAAAGTCGACGTAGAAATACGTACCTACCGTATTTATCGATTTAGCACGTCTTACGCAGTGTTAAAACGTCGACGTAGAAATACGTACCTAGTAGGTACGTATTGATTTTAGCACGTCTTACGCCGCGATTAAATAGTAAAAACGTAGAAATACAGAAATTTCTATTTCTTGTTGATTTTTAGAAAGTTTTTCTAACCTTTCTTAGCCAATTTCCAAGCAACTTTAACCTTTGATGCCTCATCCCCTGTGATTGATTAATTTTTTAGCCAACTTAGCAAACTCACTTTTTTTTAGCCAATTCCCAAGCAACTTTAAACTTTGATGCCTCATCCCCTGTGATGTTTGAGTTTTTATTTAGTAAAAAGATAAATTCCTATTCGTATGTAACTATTAACCTCCCCTTTATATGGGAGGGTATGTATCCCATACTCAGAACAAGACAGCATGCAAGAAGGGGAGGGTCCCGGTGGAATTGGATGTTAGGGCCCCAATGGAATTGGACGTTAGGGCCCCAGTTAGAATTGGAGTGGCCCAGAAGGTTTTTACTACCTTCCCCTTGTAGATTTTATAAAAATTAGAGAAACTATTATAATAACCACGGTAATCCTGGAGTAAGGAAGTCCTGGCCCTTGTAGGTTTTTAAAAAGAAACTATTACGTCATGGGCACATGCATCACTTAGAGAACATTCCCTATGGGCTCACTGACATCTGCGTCTTGAATAAGTTTAATACATGTATCGGGTAGGGGAGGGCTAAATACAAATCAAATAGAAATTAAATACATAGTCGTTGCAAAGAAACATACAACAGGTACTAATATAACTCAACAAAGAAATCTTAAAACGAGTAAGACTTCAATTGAATCATCATATCAAACTTAAGACGAGCAAATATCGCTTCAAACAAGAGTTTAGCTACTGCCCTCTTCCCTAACTTTAAAAGTCTAAAGCCTACTGCGTCATTGGTTCATCACTTAAAATGAATTATATTACAAATATTTTCTTTTCCAGTTGTTACAACATTGAAAATGAAAATAAAATTACAGTGAAATAGATAAAAAAGAAGAAAGCGAAGAGGTTTGTCAGGCATCAACAAAAATTTTTTAGTGGGACAATGTGATTTTTCTTGACACTTTTTCTTTAATAAGCAACCAATCAATAAGCAACTAGGGCCGGACAGCAAAATTGTTAAGCAACCTTTGGGACTGTGCTAACCTATGCAACCACAAAAATTCAAACACCCATTACCCACCAGGCAAAAGACGTCCAAAAGACATCCAAAAGCGAAAATGGTTTTTGATGTGATTGTTGAAAAATATTTTTAATCATCTTATCGACCCCCGCAAAAAAATCTATTGATAAATTCTTGTTTATAATCTACGAAATCATTATAGTATTGTCTTGACTTCATAATTTATCATACGGGATTCGAAAATCTCGTCCGAATAATATATAAAATGGGTTATCACGTATAACTGGGGAGAAAGCTGTATTAATTACATTTGTTAAATATGGTAAAGTTTATTGCCAATCTCTTCTATTATCTTTTGTGTAAATACCTAAAATATTAGACAATAGCTTATGCCTGTTTTCAATTTTGCCATTGACTTGGGGATGGTATGGGGTTGTTGCCAATTTATGTATTTGAACAGCGCAGACCTCTGTGTTCACCGCATTGCGCTGTGCAGGCCGGTTCAGGGTGAGGCTGGCTATGCCGTCGGTAATCTCCGTCAGAACGGTGTCATTGGTCATCTGCTGCTGCCTCGGCTTCCGCCAGTTTGCGCAATTCGGCGCGGATGATTTTTCCAGTTGTTGTCATGGGCATCTGCGCAATGAAACGCACAACCCGTGGCGCTTCATAGGCGGCAAGCCGGGATTTTACGTGGGTGGCAATCTCGTCAGCCAGTTCAGCATCGTCGGCCTGACCTTCCACAAGCTGCACATAGGGCAAAACGGAGACACAACAAAATCTTCCTTCGCTAAAGGGTTTCCAAAATTAGCTTTTTTCAGGAGCATAGAGTATGGCACCTTGCCTTCTTTGAAATTTGTTTGCAAGGCTCTTTCTTAGATTAATCAATTTTTTTCCGATTCTTCGCGAGGGATACCGGGGTGCCAAACCGGGAAGGAATATTCGAAATGCGGTTGGAGAAAAGACGTGTAAATCCCTAAGTAGTGGTAAGGGAGAACGTTAAATTTATTTAGGAGATTCAGGAGGGCGATAGACACAATAACTCTATGGAAAATGCTCAGAAATGTTTCGATTCAAACAAACCGATGCCAATCAATGAAGAAGAAGAGCTGGAAAGGCTAGGAGCAATGTTGCAGAGAGATAATTTAATAAGAAGTCTAGGAGTTGTCGAGCTCGTTTATCGACTTTTACATGGATCGGGGTCGCTGTCAAAATCAAGTGAAAAGACTATCAAGGTAATTACGTTTTGTAGTTATTTGGCTGTAACAGTTAGGAGGTTGAATCATCATTGCCGTAGCCTCTGTCCTTAGGTTTAGATTTCTACCGAGTGCAGTGCAAGTGGTGTGGTTTCTGTAAAGGAGGAACAGGAGGTGGCGGCGGAAGTGTAAACGATAACGTTTGAATCGTTAAAAGAACCCTCGATCCTTTCAAACGGACGAAATTCCTCAAACGATTCAAACTGTTCGAACTCATTTTAGTAAGCCTTCGCAAACAAAACCCGGCGTTTCGAGGGCTTACCCGTCCGAATGCAAAGACCGTCTTCCTCCTCGACGTCGTTTGGAATACAGCGAATGGTCGCTTTCGTCATTTCTTTGATACGCAGTTCCGATTCCGCGGTTCCGTCCCAATGAGCGGAACTGAAGCCTGGAATAGACAAAATTACTAAGCACTAACGTCATCACCATAGCAACTTGAAAGTTGATTAGTATGTTAACAAGAGCATGGGATTGGCAAAGTGGCAGGTTGAAGTTCACAAAGTGAAAATTGTTCAGCTTTCACTTTGGTTGAATACCTTCTTAAATTCTTAAAAATACGGTGTGTATTTTTGTTTGAGATTTAGGCAAAAACGGAGAACTACGTATTGAAATGATAACAAGAAATATTATGTGAATAGAACACGATCTATAAAGCTCGCAAGGTTTTTCTTTTTCAATCAAACTTCCAACCAATGGATGAAACTGGACGGGAAGAATAAAAACCTGTCTAAGATACGTGACTGACATAACCGGAACCAATTTGCTCTCTTTGGTGGAGTTGGGGGGGGGGGGGAATTCGGAAAAATGAGGTTTTTGTAACTTACGAACGGGTGACCAGATCTTAATGAAATTTGATATTTAGAAGGATCTTGTGCTTTAAAGCTCTAATTTTAAAGTCCGACCAGATCCTGTGACATTGGGGGGAGTTGGAGGGGGAAACCGAAAGTCTTGGAAAACGTGAAAATGGGGGTATTTTTATCTTACGAAAAGGTAGCCGAGGTGGCCCCGCTTGAGCACGATGGGCGCAGTGCAAAGTTCACGAATTTTCCTGAGCGACGTGATCGTGTCGGTACTGCCGCCCGCTATGTTGATCTCTTCCTCGGTGCCGACCAGCAAGTCGAGATCACCCAACAGGCTCTGGTACTTTTCAGTGACCGCTGCAGATTCGATGAAACGATTCTCTCCGCTTCCAGCCGCAGTTAACTTCCACAGTACAGGTCGGTAGTCGATATCCAGTATGACCTTGGTACTTTCATTCCGCGCAAAACGTATCGCAGTGCGCACGGATTCCGAACTCGTACGCAGCAATGGCGATCTGCCGCCGGTTCCGGGCTGCATCCGCGGGCATGTCGTGCAATTGGCCGCGTCCGACCCTTCGACCTTGCCGAGCGACCAACTGGATGTCGACGCACTGTGGCGGCATCCCGACCTGCTGCTGGCGCAAACCTGCTGGGGGCCGCTGCAAAGCGGACTGGAGCCGGATGTTCGCGTGATCGCGCAACCGTCATATGACGGGTTCGAAGGCGGTGCAGGGGTTCGCTATTCAAGCGCGATCGTGATGCGACGCAGCGAAGCTATTCCGGCCGTTGTCCTAGGTATTTTTTTTAGATTGTTTCAGTATTGGCTATACTTATATTTTGATGTATTAAGATACCTCAGTATGCGGAAGGGAACTTCCCAAAAAAGGCTAACTTGAACTTATGGGGGGGGGGCTTTTTTACGCATGCCAAGCTTTGTATAGATGAAAAGCTGAATTGTTAGCTAAAGCAATTTATATAATATTTTGTTCTTACGCTGCTATAAGGACAAATTTAAGTCATAATTAACCAATTTATGAAATTTTAGAAAATAGATTGAAAAACTAAAATCTGTTGATGATAAAATTCTTATGTAGTAGAATTTTGTATCGTTGAACGCATATAAGTTTAACAGAACAATTCTTGAAACTGTATTAACTAAATGTGTGTTTATGATTTTATATAAACATGTGTATGTATGACTGAACTTATTTGTAATTTTTTTTTAGGTGGGAGCTTTGAAAATTGCCCTCCGTAAGAAAAAATTAGAGAAGTCTTGGAAGGACACTTAAAGATGAACAAAATGAATGCCAAGATGCACCACGAGAGCGAAAGCTAAAGGATGTTCCTCCAGAAAGAGGATTCAGTACGTTCGGCAAACAATGTCAGTCAAAAACCATCCCTCTGAAAGTCAATAATTTCAACAGTAGTTTATGAACTTTCTTTTGAGCTGTTTTTGCAAATTTGCCCTGTCCCCAGAATACAAGCCCTCTTTCTCTAAGTGTAAGCGCATTTCACTTTAATTTAGTATTTTACTAAGATAAAAGGATTAATTATAAGAAAAACTTACAAGAAACATATCCACGAGGATAATTTATTTTTCTCATTTTTCCCAGAGTGATTCCGGTTTTACTGAACAGCGAAGGGGTCCAGCGAGACTAGTGTTCCCATGACTGCGGAAAATTTATCTCGGCGGTACGGAGCGTCAGCTCGGTTGGATCACTGGGCTCGGCATGGTCGGAGCGATTGCTGCACGGAGCCTGCAAGGCTTGGCGATCGACCGCTTGGGTACGGCGCGCGTTTGGATTGCGTCGTTGGTGTTGCTGGTGGGATGTTGACTCGCGCATCTACTGCTGAGTTCGCTTGCTTCACCATGGATTTATCTGCTCCGTTTGGCGTACACCATTAGCCACGCGGGTGCATTCGGTGCATCGATCACCTACGTGAGCCTGCGCGCTCCGAACGATCGCATGGGAGAGATGAAAACCAAGGTCTGGGAAGGACAGTTTTCCCCCTGCCCCATAGGAAATTACGCCTCTAAGTAAAAATTGACAATGACCCAAGAAGTCATAAAATGAATCGCTTTACTCACTGTCGCCAACTTTACAAAATTAATAAAAGCGGAAAAAAACTCAAAATGTTATCTCCTATTGGATTTTTGTTTGAAAAAAAGTTCTATTTTTTTTCTTTTAGAATACTTGTAAACCTAACCTATTCAGCATTTAAAACTTAAAACACACATTTAAAGATTAATATATGAAAAGCAAAACGGTATAAATGTGTGATATTCAACTTGATTTCAACTCATATTTTGGGAAAAATGCTTGAGAATTCTGGGTCTCTTCAGCCCTCTCTCTTAAATGTATCCCAACAGTCATTTTGGGCAGAGATTTGAAAAGTATCCTTAACTGGCAATAGTTTTTTTTTATCCTGCTTTTAAGTTAAAAAGGAAAAATGAAGGTGCAACTTAAACCGTAAACGGGGTGTTGCAGCCTGATGAGTGAACTGTTCATGGATGATCAAGCATTCAATCATCATAGATTGTCCACTTTCCTTTTAAACTTAGGTTGGATACTTTTAGGCACCCCCATATCAAGCAACTTGGTGATGTGATCATACAATTCAAGGAGATTGGTGTCAACAGATCTTCCTTAAAAAAAAGCCATGTTGTGAACTGTGCAAAACATTATTTGGTTTAATATGTTTTAAACTGTAGAAGCAATTATTCTTCCAAGGACCTTATAATTGTGTAATTATTATATACTTATATGTTATTATATGTTAATTATGTGTTATAAATGGTAACCAAATTCCTTATACTCTTCCCAAATACTTAGGTTGCTTTTCTGAAAGCAAACCTCAACCCCTCTGAAGGTCACATACAACTTTAAATGTTTGAAAAATTTCTACAATTTCTAAGTAACTGCAGAAGAAACAGTAACAGAAGTCAGTAGCAGTGTACAGAGGGTACCTTCAATTTGGTTATATACCCCTCTCAATACGCCCTGAAATCTTTTTCACTTAATACTCTAAGCTGTTCCTAATAAATTGCTCATAGATCCATTTGACAACTGGAATGCGCACAATTTCTTTTGATTCAAATCACTCCCCCCCCCCCAATGTTCCCTGGAAGTTTCACTTTAATACCCTTAGCCCCAATCAAAGTTGTAGTCTTCATTTGTTCAAAGATAGTCCAATTATCGTATAATAAGGCCTTTGGGGTGGACAGAATATCCCAGAGTCTGGGGGTAAGAGTTGTAAGTTATGCCTCAGGGACATATTAGGTTTTATGGAAGGGATGGTCGTATGAGCTTTAAAGAAGCTCAAAAGATTTGAAACATACAGTTCTAGTTTTCTTTCAAGAGTCAAACATGATTGAGATCAACTGCCTCCCCTTCCTGACATCCTCTTTTCCCAAATCGCATTCAATTGAAATTGCGAAAAAAACCGTTTTGTTACCAAAAGAACACAACTCTTTATCCTTTTTTTAAAAACACATCCAAATATCAAGACACAATCAATATTAGCTATACTGACAAACTTTCTGTCAATAATTCCTGTCAATTGACATTTTCTTTCAAACTAGAACTATCAGAATTGATAAGCCATTTCATAAGAATAGGGGTATGGCATTGTCCTATGGCTTCCATTAATCCAGAAGGCAACGGTTATTTTGGGGGGTTGGTATTGGCCTATGGCTTTCCCGTAATTAAGAAAGCATCAGGTATTTGGGGGGATGACATTGTCCTGTTGCCACTTCAGTATTCACATTCTGTTTCCAAAGAGAAAGTGTTTTTATGCTGTGATTGTATTTTGAGAGTTAGATAGGTTTCTGAAATTATTTTAATCCAGAAAAATAGAAAATGCGATCATTTGTCAAACTTCTGCAGCGTAGGGAAAGTTTTTAGTGAGTCTTACTTAGGTGAATGGGACTTTGGGTTTGTAGTTGTACCGGAGTGACTTAAAGAAGTTACATCATAAAAGTGCTTGTAAAGGCTTCTATACAAATGTCGGAAAAGCTATTTTAGTACTCAGAATTTTCGTTCCGGTCCAGAATATGAACTCCCCTTTCCTGAATTCAAGTTACTGCAAATCAGGGTGAGGCTACCGTCCGGCTTATTTTCAAACCGTCTAAAAACTTTAAGTGTCATTGGCGCTTTACTGAACACGATGTGTATATTAAACAGTGTGAATTTTATTTGCATGGATTTTATTGAAGACCAACATCATGCAGAAAGAAAATTGCGGTAATAATCGACATAACAGAAAAGAGCAAAAAATAGTCCTTTTAACAGCAAACTTAAGAGCTTTCAATTTGATTTTGTGGTGTTTAGAAGGAGACTTCTTTTCAAAACTTTTCAGTTTGATAACTCACAAATTGATTTTGAAATACTTACATTATAGTAATCATACCAAACATCACGAGGAACATATCCAGTTCTTCTAATGACTTCACTCTAGAACAAGAAAAGTAAGAGATAAACTATTTCAAATGCATTAATTGAATGGACATCGTAAAATAAGCTAATTTTTCTGAAAATAGAACAATTTGGTTCTAGGCGTGGGCAGGGGGCAGCTGCCCCCCTCAGCTTTTCTGACATTTGACATTAATGTCCTTAATTGCATGTTTTAAAATACTCTGGTATACCTTGACTCCCCCTCCCCCAGCGAGAGCATTCCACTTCACCCCGACTTAGCCGACTGCCTTGAAACCGATCGCGGCATTCGAATTATCCGCCACCCGCTCGTCGTCCAGCTCTACCACTCGGGCATGAATGAGTGGATAAACGAGCACTACGCCTACAAGCGAAGAGCGCTCGCTGCTGCCCTCGCTGAGCAAAATTGGTTCTCAATTCTTCTCGTGCACGATCGCGTGTTCCGGCTTCCTGCGTTCTTGGAACTCGCCTCGAAAATGAGCGACACCGACTACTGGCGCGGCGCCTCATTCGTCTGGAGCGATTCATAAATTTCATTTTGGGGTATTATTACAACATTAAACCGCAGTTTATTTCTAACTATTAAACCCACATCATCTGAAAATATGCTACCGGCCAAGTGTTTTTTTTACATATTATTGTGGGATAATGGTAAATAGCTTAATGGATGAAGCATTATCGTATTGAGTGGCCAATAATTTCCTTTAAAATCAATAAGTAATAGGCTAAAAAAGGTTTTGTATGACGAATGCAGCAATTATTAATGTAAGAAAAGAGAAGCCCCATTAGCATGAAAAAATTTTAGGAGATAACCGTAATTTACATCCTGAATTGAAAATTTTCATGGAAGATTGGATGATTCAAGCAATTGATCTAATTGATTTCCAATACTATAGGATTTAAATTAACTCCTTATAAACAGCATGGTTTATTTTTTAGTAGGTTAATGTATATGCACCAAAATAGGCCTTAATAGCTTGTAAAAGTCGCGGCAGGTTAAGTAGATTAGTTAACTTAAAGATTAAGTCCTCCTGACGATAGATTTCTGCATTCCTTACCCTCTGCATTTTAAAGTACCTGAAAAACAAACTATGTAGTAATTTTGAGTAGGGTAGTAGTGCGTGGCAGGACAATAACCAAGGTCGTCCTTGACTGTGGAGCGAATGGACCTTCAGCCTCCCGTCCCCAATGTGGACGGTCTGTTGGAAGGCGGTGCGTCGGGGCGCGTGTTGCTCCGCGCTGAAGACCGTGCTGTCTTGTTTGAAGTCCAATCTCGCCGAGTGCTGGGTGAAATTACCGCCCCCAAGATCAAGAGCGTGGTGTGGTCTCCAGATGGCTCCAAGGTAGCTGTCCTGTGCAAGTATGGCGTGGTCATTTGTGATCGACAACTTGAACAGCTCTGCAGCATTTCGGACAATGTCTGATTAAGCCTACTTACCCTCTTTTTTGTGGTAATTAGACTCCTATTAGATTTCATTCATATCAATTCTTAAATTAGGCTTAAATTAGTGCTAGTTAAAACCCCAGTTTTAGTAAAATCTCATTGTGAATTGCAATATAATTTCCCCTCAGCAGAGTCCTAAAATGATAACTACAGTGTTTTACATACGCATTGGGCCTACCATACATGAATACGACCCCAAGCCTTTGTAATTTGGGGTGCAGCGGACCGAATTCGATTGAGACTGAGGCCTCAAAGGTTTATTGCCTTCACATTCCGTCGGATACGGAATCCGAAACGTGCGAGTAGGGCGATTACAGAGAGAAGCAATCTCGGCAAGCGGTCCGCTGCCGGAGAACACGACGGCAGCGTCGAACGCTCGCAGCCACTGCTTGAGCACTGACTTCGAGGCTTCAGTAGCAGCCACCCAAGCCTCCGCCTCCACGAAGTGACTCGGAGCCTCGAAAACCTGAGCCGCATGCCCAAGGCGATCTAACGTTCGGCGAGTTGACTCGGAGCCGTCCGTCAACGCGGCGCTTTCGACACGAAGAACCAGCGACCGCCCAAAATGAGAAGGGTCTGGGCAGATGCGCCTTCCGCTTTCTTTTTGGATTTTGGATACTTGATGCCAAGCCAGATGATGCCCGTCATTATGATAAAGAAGGTCCACACAATGAAGGTGACAAACTCTCCAGACTCAGCAAGCGTGGGTGCGTATTTTTCAGGGGTCACATCTTTAAATATTTTATAGATGTGCCAGTTCATGCGTGACAGCTCCCGGATGACGCCCATCCAGCTCATTAGCCAGATGTCCGTGAATCCCATAAAGATCAGGATGTATGGGCCCATTGGGTTCAATTTGCCCCAGTGAATTGGAGTGTTTTTATTAGAGGTAAATTTTACAAACATTAAGAGATATTTTTGGGAGATTTTAATAGAAAATATCCCGTTTCTTAAATTTTAGTCACCCTTCGTTAAAAAAAATCCTGTTTAAACCGATTCTAGTTCCCACTATAGCCGCTCCAATCCCAGTTCCAAATCCGACTCCAGTTGCGTCAGATCCGGATACATAACTTCTTCCCCCCCCCCCCCCCTGATTCCACAGATCAGATTCCATCAATTCCACTCCAGAGGAGAAAGCAATTAAAACTCAACATATGGAAAAACGAAAGACATGGTGCCGGCCAATGAAGGGTTCTCCTTAAGTCTGCGGACGGAATAGCCATACCAATCTTTGCCGAATGGGACGTAAATGCGGACATTGTGGCCGTTGGCCAAGATTTGGTCGCGTAGACTCTCCCGGACCCCCAACAGCATTTGGAATTCATAGCGGTCGGGGCCCAGATTCCGTTCCTTGATAATTTTTTCTGCAGCCTCTACCAGGTATTCGTCATGGGTGGCAATACCGACAAATGCACATTTGTCGAACATGGACTCCAAGGCGTCGATATAATTTTGGCGAACTTCTCCTATTACCCTCGAAAACTAAAACTTTTGCCATAGGAAAAGAGCCTTTTCTGAATTTTCGAGAAAATAAAACCCTAGATAATGAGAAGATCGGAAACTTTAGTGTTTTGCATTGTAAAATGAAAGCAACTAAGTTGAGTACCTTTCGAAGATAATGGGATATGGAACTAAATATGGAAAAAAATCCCTCTGGGACCATCTTAGGTCTAATCCATACCTGAAACGCAAGGATTTTTATAAGGTCAGTACTATATTTTCGTCATTGTTGCTACATTGAAACTGCAAAAATATATAAGAAAAAGGTGTCATTCTTGTAGAATTGGGACAAAATTTTAACGTTAGTGTAAAGAGTGAGGTATGGACGAGGGCGCAAACGCCCTCAGATATGTGCTGTATTCTCTTAATTATAAGCTTTAATGCTGCTCCTTACTTTCAGTTGAAAAAACTTGTTTTTTTAATTTAATATAAGTAAAGATCGACATCTAGTAATATCTAGCATTAATTTAAAGCTGAAATTTAAGAAGGGTCACTGTCTCCTATGAAGTTATGATGTTGGTAGACTCCAGTATGAGAATTTAAGCAAAACTTTCCAGGAACAGAGAAGCTTGAAACTTTTCCTAGTTGATGTTTTTTTTTTTTTTTTTTTTGAGATCCTTTGTTTTTGACACATTTGAGGGTCAGAAAATTTGTCTTTTTGAAGTTATAAAGAAATATAAATAGAAATACATTACCATACTGGATTTTACAATTATTATAGTAAATAGTAGCTACAGCAATATGATTTTTAAAAGTTTGGGATAGATATATAGTACTAATTAGGCATTATAAGAAGATATTCAAATTTCTAACCTCTAATAATGTCAGTGAGTAAAGTCCTGTGGTGGCGCAGTGGGTTTTTTCGAGACCCGAAATATGATCTAAAACAAATGGTTTTGGATAGGCGGAGTGATGAAATGAGTTCATTCCAATCTCGTGACATTGAGAATACGGAACAGACTTCCGCGTACACACACAAATTTCACACAACACGGGGTACTATAAAGAATTGTTTTCACTGCGGTGGTGATTACCATAACAAAGAAAAGTGTCCTGCGAACGGTCAAAAAGGGCATACGTGTGGCAAGAATAATCGTTTTGCATCGGTGTGCAAGAGTAAAGATAAGACGACCCTTGCTCGTACATCTGCCCCTAAGCCAGACGAGCTTGCGGCGCTCCTCATCGGACATCACTTAGCCGTCTTTCGCTTTCTTCGCGTTGGCCTTCTGAACGGCGCCGTCCAGTTCGGATTGTTTGCACAAACCCAGTGCCACCGGATCAATCGGCTGAATGTTCTGGATGTTCCAATGGGTGCGCTCGCGGATCGCGTTGATTGTGGGCTTCGTGGTGACAACAAGCTTGGAAAACTGGCCATCGGAGAGTTCGGGGTGAAATATCACCAGCCACAGGCTCGAGGCCGGACGGTCCTGACGCTTTGTCAGCGGCATGTAGCGCGGTTGCCCGGTGTCAGATTTGAAAAATGTTTGAACAAAACGCTTCGCCTTGGCGAGTTCTATCGTCTGAGCTATTTGAAAAAGCTGTATCTTAGTTATTGAATTAGATAGAGAGAAAAGCGTTTTTACCCACTTTCCCGGTGTCGGATTTGAAAAATTGTTTAACAAAACGCTTCCCTATATGAACTTCACCTATGATCACAAACCGATAATCAAAGCTCTGTTGATGGAAACTTGCAAAATCCCGGTGGACATATACTTACTTCTGCACCAAAACCTCAGCAAAAATCAATCAAACCAACAAATAAAGGAATTCCTCTGTCAATTCTGGAAAATTCCTATCGTGTAAAATTTCCCACTGAAAGCTCCCCCGTAAACTTTCTCCCGCAGAAAATTCTCTCCTATAAAAATTTCTCCCTTACCCAGAAAATTTCCCCTTGAAAAATTTCCTTACATTAAAAAAAAATACTATGTGTAAACAACGGGCCAATTAGATAACTTACAGCTGCTCCCTTGGTAATGGGGGGGGGGGGGGCTCTTTTCATCATGGGGGGCATAATTTTGGGGTTTTCAAAGGTTGTGAATAAAGGGGAGAGATCAAACAAAATTTATTGACACTGAATTGTTTTCTTCTAAAGATAAAGCCTAAATGATGAAATAATAATTATCTCACAATGTGCCTTTTGTAATATCACTTCATTAATCAAAATTTTAGCAATATTCAAAATTCAATAAAATGCTAACAGGAAACTAAGAAGTTATTAATTTATTTTTGGTTAATTTTATAAGTTTATATTTTATTAAAATGAGTCAATTTCCTCAAAATATTTTGTGTACAGTCCCCTATTGGTCAAATTATTTTAAGTTTTCAAAAATAAATAATTCAAAAATATAAGGAAAAACATGGATAATACAAAGAGCAAAATCTTGGACAATGGGTCTGCATCACAAAAAAAACGCGCGCGCAAAAAAGCAAGAAAATGGCAAGAAAGTTGGATTATTTAAATTGAGAGGGCAATTTTGCAGCCACTCTACATAAAATTCAGCTTCAACAAATTACTTATCCGCAAAGCTGTATCAGGGGGGAGGGTTAGGGGGTTTGAACCGCTCTCGAAACGATCATATGACTCGTAAAAACATAACAAAAATGGATATAAACAAATTTCTTATGCGTTTTTGAGTTTTTTTTTTACAAGTAAATTAAGCTTGTTTTTTTGCATCTTTTGATCTTACAAATATTATTTTGACTAACTTTTTTTACTGTTATCTTCATACAAAAAATGCAGGAAAAAGGTCAAAGAACTATTCCTTTGGAGATAACAAGACCCCATACAGCCCTTGGGGGTAGGTCTTTAAGCTATAAAATTTGTGAGTTCGTAAGGGGAAGAAAGCAAAATTAGGTAAGATATACTCCTCGCCAATCAGTCACTAACAAACTACTGCAATAATAAAGTACCTTTCGGTTATTGAATGTACATTAAGCTTGTTTTTTTATCTAGCTGTGTATATGCTTTTGTTGACGTCAGGATTTTGCTGTAGCTGTCTTCTTGGGGCTGATAGATCGGTTTATGATACACGACCGGTGCTTCCATATTTTTAAACCCCGTTCTCTGATTGGCTTCATGAGCCTCTTGATAATTGTGTGAATTATATGGAATTTTGCTTACATAACTTTCATGAGTTATCTTTGGCTCGTAGAGACTTGATTTGTCGTCTCTAGTTGCTGAATATTCCTTTGAGTTGGCATTTGAATTCTTCGTTGTATCAGGATATATTTCGGTCAAATCTCCCTAAATAATATTGCCATTTCCTATCGTCTGCAGGGTAAGTATGAAAAAGCGCTTGAGATATACCGGAAATCGCTGGCTATCAAGAAAGAGCTATCTAATCAGTCGGGCATTGCCGCTACCTTAATGAACATGGGAACGGCTTATCGACATTTACAACAAAAAGAACGTTCTCTGAATTCTTTCCGAGAAGCCATTCAGATTTTTGAGACGCTTAACGAGGAAGAAGATATCGCGCAGGCTAATTTGAGTTATGGCGAGAGCGCTTTGAATTTTAACGAGCAGGAGGAAGCGCAACAGGCAACCCTCCCTTGAAAAATGTCTAAACAATATGTTTGTGTTCATTTTTGTTACGCTTTTACGAGTCGGGTAAACATTTTTTGGGGAAAGGGAAGGATTCAAACCCCTCCCCCCTCTTGATATGGCCTTGTGATGGGGTTATGTCGTTCCCAGATAGTTAATAATATAGTTAATTAATGGACCTTTCAGCTATGGTGAAAATAGCCAGCTATGACGGGCTATCTCAAAATTTGATCGAGTGTATTCTGAGCACAATGGGGCGAGGGAGGCGGCTGCTTCCCTTTCAATCACTTTGACTCATACTTTAGCATAAAGAGCGAGGTATCTAGGAAGAGATGAACCACCCCATATGCGTAATAATCTCTGTTCGCTTTAAGTTTTAATGCTGGTCCTAACTTACAGTGGAAAAAACTTTTTCATATTATTTTTTCATTGTTTTTTAAAGATAGTGCTAGAAAATCCTGCACCCCCTTAATAGATTTTCTCTTCTCCCATGACAAATTCCTCCAAGGGAAGATCCTCCTACGTAGCCCCCTCCCCTCAGCCCCCCCCCCCAACAAAAAAATCCCCCTGAACATGTCCGCACCCCTCCCCATAGACATAAAAAAATTGCGAATAAAACTACTTCTTGAACTTTTGCAAAATCTTATAAACTCTTTCAAACTCATGGTAGATTTCTTGTCTACTTTTGGCATCTGAAAAAAAAAAGAGAAACAAAGTTATTAGTAAAAAGAAGTTGTACCCGACAAAATATGTGGAAAGATATGTGTTTATATTTCAAAATTTGCTTGCTGATATTTGCAAACAACTTTAGTTGATTATAACATTAGAACAGTATGCTTATTTAACAGTGTTTCCGCTTTAATTACTTCTTTTTTAGAAATGAGTTAAAACCAGACCGGGTCGCAAAACCGAAGAAACGGCCAAAACGGCCACAAATCGACCAGATTCGCTACAGGAACCTTGTAGAACTCGTCAAATGAGTATGAAAAGCTCGTGGATCAGCCGATTTCATTGGAAGAATGGTGGTTTTAGGCACTTTTCGGGGGGACCGGCTTGGGACCGGGACCGGGGTGACCGGGACTGTGGCAGGTCTGCTAGGGACCAACAGACGGCCTTTGCAGGGCCGCGTCCGCCGGGGGCCTCCATGGCCACCTTCCACGAGCTGTTGGCACCGGTGAAGTCGAGGTCCTCGGAAAATTTTCCAGTAGATATTAAACTCAATAACCAATGCAAATTTTAGTTAGTATGGTGTATAAACCTCCTAGCTCACTTGGATGAGGTTACTGATGAGTTTAATGAGCTTCTTGATAAAGTGCCGAATGGTGTCAGTCATATAGTGATAGGGCATTTAATTTTAATTCATTGAATCTATCTAGTCAAAATGATGATTTCTAAAAATTTTTGATAGCAAGTGATTTATTTCCACTCGTCAATATTGCAACGAGAACCACGAGTTGATCTGCAACGATTATTGACAATGTATTTGTTCGGTGTATAATATTTTTATAGAAAGTGTGGTCATTCAACAGGGCTTACTGGAAATGGTAATCAGAGGTTCTAGTTCCCTTTTCAAGAGTCAAAGCGGCAGCTACCCAAAGTGGAGGGAATCTACCTCCCCCCCAGACACACACCACAGTTTGTCCCAAAATGCATCTAATATAAATTTTGATACTGCCATATTATTTAAAATAGTCCAAATATTGTATAGCAAGGCTTTTGGGGTTGAAACAAACCCCCAGAACCTAGGGCAAGGGTTGTAAGTTATGCCCCAGGGGCATTTAAGGTTTTAAATGGGCAGTCATCTTGTCCTTTTGTCTCTTCTTAGGACTTCCGATTGATTTCTCGAGGTATCCATTTTGTACTTTCTCTGTGGATGTTCCATTTTGCATGTTGAGGGGGACATTTGTAAGGGGAAGGGGGGGCTCCGGAGGGAATACATATTACCAACTGGTGTAGTTACATGCTGTGTCAGATAAAAATGTCCCTCCTGGTTTAGCCATATGTTACAGCAATGAAAAGCCTCGTTTCTATACAAAATTAAATTAAAAAAAAAACTAATTTTTTTAGCTGAAAGTAAGGAGCGACACCACTGTGCATCCATCATGTGCCAGAGCTTTCACGAAGTCACCTTGTTGCACTTTCTCTGCAAATGATGGTTGATAGTGAACTGCATCTTTGGAAGCAAAGATAACGTGCTTCTTTGTTAACACAATCTCGTGGCCAGGGTTCGAGCCCCCAGGCTTGATAGGGTTGAAAATAGATTTTGGTAAGTATGCAGGTAAAAATAGTTACGGACCCCTTTGCAGTCAGGGCCCTGAGGTTCTGACCCCTTCTAACCCCCTCGGGATCCTAGTTCATCTCGCCAGAGGCCAACGCAGAGAACAACTGGTCAAGTCCATACAATAAATAGTGGTGATAATTCAAATCTTTGATTGCCGCATTAGAATTCAATTTTTTTTTTTATGTCAAAGTTATAAAGTTTTGAAGAAAAAATAACTTTTTCATACGTCCGAATCCGTTTCAAGCAAAATTTGTCATAAAGAAGTCAAAGTTTAAATTAGATAAGTAGATGAGACAAACAGTGATGAAATTTCAAAAACGTTCATTGCTTGTTTTCAATATAATTCGCTGACAGATAACATTTACGATAAAAATTTTCATATAAAGGTCATAGTATAGCCATAGCCGGGAAAAAATATTTGTAATATAAATCGTTTTCAGTGAAGCACCAATGGTGCAGTAGGCTTTAGACCTTTATATTTTTGGGATGGGTACATTATCCAAACTCTTGTTTGTAATGAAGCTATATTTGTCTTGAACAGTCTTGAAAAGAACTAATTACTAAAGTAATATTAATTACTGAAAGCTCATCAGTTCAAAATTTTATTTTACTGTAATTTTTATGTTTATTTTAATGTTGTGATGAGCATTTCATTTTCAATTTGGTATTTATATATTCATCATACTAAATAAGTTATAACCGCCAGCGACAGCAGGACGCCCGCCCAAATCTGAATGCGAATCAACGCTGCCTCTCTTTTCAATCTTGTGAAGTTTCCATGGCAAGTCTTCGGTACAACCAGATCCTGCCGTGCCGCTGCAACGTGGATTGCACACGCTCCGGTCCCGAGAAATGCGTTTGCGTGATCTTTCGCCAATCAATGACGGCCGAACGAAAAGCGTCTTTCACGTCCGGATTCGACTGATCCTCGGCGGTTTGCATCATCTTTCGATAATCGCTCCAAAACCGGCTTCGTTCTCTGGTCGCTTGGATGTAGGGAAAAATGTGTGTTGTCCCATTGTTGGCTGCCTGCCAATAGATTTTCACCATTAATAAGGAAAATTAAAGTTGTAATAGGTGACCGAGTGACCCCTTTCGAGTTTTCCCCAAACATGTTTCTATACGATTTGGTTGGAGAAACAAAAAATTCAAATTCGTTATAGTAATAAATGATAAGAAAATAACGATCCTTGTCACTAATGAAATCAAAGAGTCTAACTATTGATAATGTTCAATCTAAGAATCAGCTTTTTATGGTGATCCTAAATATGTATTTGTCTATTAGTTGTCTATCTTCCCCAAACACACCCAATCAAAATTTTGAGATAGCCATTTTGCTTGTCGTAGTTGAAAGATCTGTAAATTATGCCTGTGAGCATGGCAACCCTCCAAAGCCCTCAGGGCAAGGTTTGTAAGTTATGCCCTGGGGGCTTATAAGGTTTTTATAGAAAGGGTGGTCATTTAAACCTCGGAGAAACTTGAAACTCTAGTGCCCTTTTTAAATGTCGAAAGTGATAGGAGGGCAACCAGCCCCCTCACCACACACACACCGATCATTTGCCCAAACACATCCTATCAAAATTTGATATAGCGCCAAGCTCGACGGGGTGGAGAACGCGACCGTCGCAGTAAAGGAGTGGCAGGGAGAGGTGATCTTCCTGCACGAGGTCCGGCGCGGCGCGGCGGATCGCTCTTACGGGGTGCAGGTGGCGCGGCTTGCGGGCCTGCCCGAAGCCGTGGTCGAGCGCGCCAAGACTGTGCTGGATGCTCTGGAGAAGGGTGAGCGGGAGGGCGGTGAACGCCGCCAGCTATCATTACTGATTCAACGTTGTCCGCCACGTTTGTGCCACCGCGATCCCTGAGCTGGTTAGAAGCTATGCCAACCACTAAACAATTATTTTCTTTTATATTTATAACATTAAAAAACAATAGTTATAATTACAGTGAAATAAAATCTTGAATTGCTGAGCTTTCAAAATGACGCAATAGGCTTTAGACTTTTACGGTTAGGGAATGGGGATGGGGGCTGTAGCTAAACTCAAGTTTGTGTTCATTTTGTTTTGTTTTAATTTTGAAATAAATATTCAATTTAATCCCTATTTGTTTTAAGATTTATTTATTCATTAATGTTAGTATGTGTCATATCTATGTTATCTATGACTCTTGATTTAGTTTCTGCTCGTTTTGGGAAATCGGTTACAATGGAATGAACAAGTTAGAAAATAGAATTTTTAGGAGTTGATCATGAAACGGCACACCATTTTCTTGCCAATCTTAGCCTCATTGTTTTTCTTTTTAACCTCCGCACAAGCCCATGTAAATTCAGCCGGAATCGTCAATTTTAGCACGTGTATCACTGAGTCTAAATACGGTAAGCAAGAGCAACAAGCTTTTGATGACGTGAGAGGCAAAATCACTGCGATTATGCAAGACCTCGATGGTCAGTTTCGAGAGATCGTCACAAAGTTGAATGACCCCGATTTCGTTATCAAAAATCTGGTTTCATGCTACTTTCTACAAATAAAATGAGAAATAGGTTACCATGACTAGGACACATCTTACGGACCAAGGATGATAGACTTCCAACAACTGTTTTTCTTACTATCTATATGAAGCCAAACGAAAAGCGGGTGGTCCCCAAATAACGTGGGAAGAAATAATAAGGAAGGAAATTTGTTTTGGATAAAAAAAGCAAGTAAAACACACAACCTTCAAGATTTCCGGTCCCCCCAACTGCCCCCCCCACCCAATTACGCTTGATCCGGTCGAGATTTAAAATAAGAGAGCCTGAGCCGCCGAAGGCGAGCATCTCTTTCTTGGCCAGAGCAATCGTCGATTTGAGCACCGAGGTGCCCGAATTGATGATTTGTTCCTCAAAGGCCCTGGCCTGCGCTTCAAGCTGAGCCTGCGCGGCGGCGGGAAGGGCGGATGCGGTGCTTTGAAATCCGTCGACCTTTTCGGTCAGCATCGCCACGCGCTGTACGGAGGCCTGTACCGTCGCTTCAAGGGCAGAGACCGTCTGTTTCAACTCGGGCACTTGAAGGTAGGTCCAGGCTCCGACGGCCGCTATGCCAACGGCCGCTCTTTGGTTTTGGTGCCACCGGCATCTCCGCCATGGACGCCCAGCAGAAATTCCCTTTGTTCGGACAGCCCTGCGGCGCCGTGGTCGACGGGCACCAAATGGTGATCACGGCGGCAATGCTGCGCGCGGGCGATGTCGTGGTGGCTATTTCAAACACCGGCACGACGCGCGAAGTGTTGCAGGCCTCCAAGGTCGCACAGGAACACGGCGCAAAGGTGATCGGGCTGACCAGAAGTCTCGACACGCCGCTGGCGCAACGCTGTGAAATTCCGATTGTGGTTGAGACCCTCGAGAATACAACAGAACTCATGTGACTCTTCTCCTCTCTTTTTCATGCATTCATACAAGAAAAATTCTTGCCCCATCTTCTTTTACTCTCTTTCAATCTTTCTATCTTTGTTCTGAAAGGCTGAAGATGTTTGTTGATAAAAATTGGCCAATTTAAGAGTAGTTTCATGGTTAAAAATTCTGGCTTGAAAAGAATCTGATGAAAACGTTAAATCTGAGTTCTCTCTTTTAGACATGCGGAAATATCAGGAGTAAAAATGAAAATGTGGGTTTTAAAATAAATATACTCTAGTTTTTCCTTTTCTGTCATAGCATTATTTATCTTTTTAGCTTCAAGAAATTTGGCCTGCTGTAAGTTCAGCGGAAGAAGCCGTCCGATTAAACAGAAATGAATGGTGATAATGCCAGTAGCTTTAGGAGCCAAAAGTTGCTTATAGCATCATTTATCTTTTTAGCTTCAAGTAATATGACCTGCTGTTAGTTCAGAACAGAGATGAGTAGTGATAATGCCTGTAGCTTTAAGACCCAAGAGGTGTTTATTGCATCATTTATCTTTTTAGCTTCAAGAAATTTGGCCTGCTGTAAGTTCAGCGGAAGAAGCCGTCCGACCCTGGCCCTCCTCGGCGAGGTCAAGACCGCCCTGGCGTTCGTCGGCCAGCTCATCCACTCGGTGTGGGGCTCCATCAAGCAGCCCAACACGGTCCGCTGGCGAGACGTCGCGCCCATCATGGAGCGCGCCGGCGCCGACGGCCTGATGATCGTCGTGCTCATCAACTTCCTCGTCGGCTTCATCATGGCCTTCCAGGGGGCGACGGTCCTCAAGCTCTTCGGGGCGAACGTCCTCGTCGCCGCCCTGGTGGGCTTGTCCATCACCCGCGAGCTCGGCCCCCTGATGACCGCGATCTTGAGAGTGAGCCGCGAGCCGAGTCGACAGATGCGCTGCATGGGTGGCCGACAAACGCGTCGTGTCGCCCAGCCCAGCGTCCGCGTCGTCTTTGTCTGTGCAATCACACACGCACACCTCCTGTAAGCGTAAGCCACGCCTCACATCACTCACACCAATGCACGTTGGATGCGGGCCAATCTGACCTGTTTCCGACTGCTCGTTGCTGTTGCTTCCGAGAACAATGCACTTCGACCTCTCGCGAACCACACACGTCTCGCTCTCCGTCTCCGCCTCCACAGCAGCCGCCAGATCCTCCCCAGAAGTTCGAGATCTCCGACGGCTTCATCTCGCGGCCGGTGCGCTCGAGCGCCTCCTTCGCGAAGTCGGCTTCCTCGAATACCGGATTCGGGCGAAGGAAGGGCGGCGCGACGTAGGCCCCCGTCTCGTTGCCCTCGAAGTGGCCGATGTAGAAGTTCTGGCCGGCCTGGCTGTTCAGCAGCACGAGGTCGTCGCCGACGACCAGCTCATGACCCGGGTGATGGAAGTCGCGCACCAGCTCGCCAACGGCCCGACCCTGGCCTACGGCGAATCCAAGCGCCTCGTCACCGACAGTCAAATATTTCATTGCCTTATATCAATTCCTCATTGTTTTACCTACTGTTGTTTGTATGATGGAAAGGTAGTCTGGTCTTTGTTGTTGTTTCAGCTAAGTTATCATAGTTATTTGTATTCATTCAAGTCAAAATGTGTTTTAGGTATGTCATAGACACTGGAAAAGTGAAAGCCAAAGTTTACGATAAAGTGACAGGAATCTCTGCCTTTCATGTAACTTGGACTTCAAAAGCCTCAGCCAATCAGAGGGCGGGTAGAGCTGGCCGTATCGCCCCAGGACATTGTTATAGGTATGTTTTCTTTATGTATGTGTACGTTTTTCTCTTTTTTGGTACTCTCTTTCTTACTGTTTACTCTTAGATGTCGATTTTAATAATATAGTGGTAAATTAATACTTACTTTAAGCTTCTCTTGAGTTTTTCCAGCTTATCTTGATAACGTTGTAGTGTCAGTATCGCTATTAGTTTTTAATATTGGTTTTTAATTAGTTTTAAGCTTCATTTATACCCTTGTTGAAGTGCCTAGGGCCACACGAAATGCAAGTCCTCCTCAATTGGGGTGTGAAGAGATCGTGAGGAAGAATTTGAAGGAAATTGAACGTCGAAGGTCTCCCGCTCGATGATCGGCGGAACCGGCACGATGACGATTTCATCGGCTTCCTTGTCCGTCTTGTTCTTCCGGTTCTTGCCCCATTGATGCTCGCCCATATAGGTGCGCCGGGTCAGGATGCGGTGAACCTGGCCGACGCCCCAACGGCCTCCGTCACGGGTAAAGATGCCCTTGCCGTTCAGATGCTTGACGATGGCCTTGACGCCCATCTGGCCGGCCTTGCCGTCGCCTTCCAGCGCCAGGCGATAGATCAGGCGGATGGTGTCGGCGTGCAGCGGGTCGATTTCCATTTCCCTTTAACTATTCCCTTTAACTTTAACTTTTCCCTTTAACTATTTCCTTTTAACTATTCCCTTTAACATAAAATGATTGGATATTTGGATCTTAGAAATATAGATTTTCTTTGAGGCAACTAAATTCAATTATATAATTCAATTTTTTATATTTGTTTTTGGCAATCACCTGTTACACAGATAGTCAATTTTTGCCTCGCCATTGGTGTCAGGTACTGGCAGAAACGTATGTATGTCAGACTGAAAAACAATTTTTAACTTATCAATGTAATCTAAGAACGGTCTAGCTTTCACCTGGCTTTTCTTTTTTTTCTTGTCATAATATTCCATTTGGGTCAGAAAGAGGTGGAGCGGTTCTGGTTGCAGACTGGCTTTGAGTATCTGCTCCGGAGCCAGAATATTGACGCCTTTTACTCCGCCAAAGGCTAATCTGCCATCCGGAAATTTGACATAGGAGGTGCGATTAAACTCATTGTGGGTCAGGCCGTTCGATTCGGTTATATTAAATAAAACTTCCGCTTGAGGAGAAAGGACGCTTATACCGTTAAAAGTGGCCGCCCAGATATTGTTTTGTTCGTCGGCGAGCATTCTAAACGTATAAAGTGCTAACGCGCCAAAGATTCTCTACTGCAAAGTTACTATATTCTGTGGACTGGACTTTTACGTGAGTCAGTTAGTTTATTTATAACCCGCAACAATACAAAAATGAAAGCCGAGTAAAGAACAAAAAAAAACTATATAGACGCAAGAAGCAAAAATTTTTATAACCTGCAAGGAAATACATACAAAACAGAAACAACACAACTATGTCCCCTGATTACAAGCCTGGGAAAAAATAACTGAGAGAATCAAATAACAGCTAGATTTTTCAATCTGAACAGGGGCGGATGTGCATACGGGTTATCAAAATATCTTATTACAAAATCATAGGAATGGAAACTTGTCATCGAAATGGGAAATTAAAAGTTCTAATACCCTTTTTAAGAGTCGAAAGGGATTTGAAAGCAACTGGACTCCTTTCGTGCCATTTTCTACCGTCTCCCTTCCCTCCAAGACTCTGATCTAAATTTTGAGCTAGCCATTTTATTCAGCATAGTTGAAAGGTTCAAGAAATAAGCCTCCAGTAATGATAAGGCTCCCATATCCCCTGGAAATATCGTAAGAGAGTCGTGTAGGGAGGGAGTGTTGATCAGGCTTTATGTAACAGCCCAACCACAAATAGTAATATCGGATGATTGTGTTAAGCGGTTGAAGATAGTAGCACCTGACCACAGATTCTTGAGGATCATCGTAGAGGGAGGAGGATGCTCAGGATTTCAGTATAAATTTGAAATTGATGAAAGCTTGAATTCAGATGATAAGTAAGTCATTCTTTTTACAGTAATTCATATACAGTAACTATAGCCTAAACATTCTTAACGCAATGTATGTTTATCTTTTCTGTGTTCAGTTTTCTGTTGAATTACTGGAGCTTATAAAAAAAACAAGTTAAATTGTGCTCTGGTCTTGAGAAGGCATAGAGGGTAATCAGCCCTGCTCATGATAATTTTTGCTCGTTTTGAGTTTGACTCGGCTATTTACTGTAATTTCTGTTCGTTTTGAGTTTCATCTATTTATTGATAGTGATTTGTGGTAGTTTTACGCTTGGAACATCATTTTTCTTTATTTTTGCTCATTCTTGGCTTAATGGAGCTCTTTACATTTCTTTGAAAAACTTGTCTTGTGGGAAAAGTTTTTTAAATTAGCCCCCTAAAATATCAAGCAATTTCTCAAGGCACTCTTAAGAGGATTTCGGCTAGTGGTCCCGCAAAGCAGGAACCGTTTTCAACCAAAGCAATCAGCGAGCGCGAAGTCATGTCGATGCGCTTCAGAACGCGCTTCCAGTAGAGCAAAATCTCCCGTGACAACCAATCCTCATCTAGGTTTTCTGACAAAAACGCATCATGGCTTATGACTTTTGCCGGATCTCCCGCAGATTTGAAAACGACAACACCAAGCTCAAGTTCATTGAGGCGCAGGTGCAGGATTGCGTCGTCGAGCTCCCGAGCAAGCCGCAATGCCCAGTATTGATCGCCTTCCGGTGCGGCCTGCGTTCCGTCGACCGACGCGTCGAGAAGCGCGAGGGCCCACGCCCCGAACTTCTTCAGCGACTCCATCTCCTCAGCACTCTGCTCGCCGTCGCCCCCGAGAACCGAAGGATCGAGTAGCTCCGAGAAGACCGCGTAGAGCCGGTCGAGCCCGTCGACCGACGCGAAGTTCCCGATCAGCTTCGAGTTCTTCGTCAGCGTGGAGACGACGCGATCCAGGGATTCGGGATCCAAGAACGGCACGCCGTAACGAACCGCCGAGGGGGGCAAGCGGTGAAACGTCCCTTCGATGGAATTTCGATTTTTTGCCAGAAGACAGATCACGGGTGCGTGTTTATTTGTTGTTGTTTTTTTTCCTCAGGGGTCATCGTATCGACCAAATGGTCCTAGAATGTCGCAAGAGGGCTCATTCTAACAAAATTAAAAAGTTCTAAAGCCTTTTTTAAGTGACTAAAAATTGGAGGGCACCTAGGCCCCCTCCTACGCTCATTTTCCCCAAAGTCAACGGATCAAAATTTTGAGATAGCCATTTTGTTCCGCACAGTCGAAAACCTTAACAATTATATCTTTGGGGATGACTTACTCCCCCAAACGGGGACCGGAAAGAGTACCAAAAGCGTCGGAATCGGGTGCAGGTCCGGGCGGTTCGGGACGCTCTGATTGACCGAAATCCGGCGTTTCGATACAGTCTGTGGTCCGCGGCGGTCGCGTCGCGTGCTTGGTTGGTGGCCATAGCTCAGTTGGTTAGAGCACCTGGTTGTGGTCCAGGAGGTCGCGGGTTCTAATCCCGTTGGTCACCCTTCGAAGAATTGCCCGCCGTTTGGCGGGTTGTTTCGTTTTTGGGGTATCGGGGCGGATCTTGTGAACCGTCGGGCGGGCTTGCGCCCAGCCCGAGGATCCATCGACTTGGACAAGGCAGCTCCCAGATGAGTGATGCGGATCCGGGAGGCGGGTGGCAGCAAGCGAGCCGCGAGGGCGGCGCGGAAGGGATCCTTCACCGGACGCAGGTGGCCGGACACGCAAAACTCAAAGTGGCGCCGGAGCGGCACTCTTTTGTGTTTTGAAGGCGCAGCTGACTGGTAGATGATGGTGGTTCGACGTTGGTCCCTGGCGGAGAGCTGCCGGAACGCATCGTCCTGGAGCACGACCAGTTTCGTTGCGGCGGCCATTGTGTGGCGCGAGACAGGAAAACAAAGGACATTGAATGTTTTAAACATAAAAGAAAGCATTTAGAAAAAATCAGCAGCCAACTGAATCTAAGATGCTTGAAAATCGTTGCTTGATATTCAAAGATCTGACCAGAATTGCTTATGGATTGCATTGCATGTGGGAAATCAAAGGACATTGAGTCTTCTAAACATAAAAGCAAGCATTTAGAAAAGATCGGCATCGAACTGAATCTAAGAAGCTTGAAAATCGTTGCTTGATATTCAAAGATCTGACCAGAATCGCTTATGGATTGCATTGCATGTGGGAAATCAAAGGCCTCAAAGTTATATGAGACTTCAGGCTAAGAAGACCCAAGTACAAAAGGAAGACTATTAAAAATATTGCTTCCCCTCAAAATAAAGCCCCAAAAAGGGCCCGAGAAGTACCAAAACGTCTTCCCGCCCACTTCAAATAGAAAGGGCTACCCTAGGAACCTGGGAAGAGGCTAATTTGATTTGGAATTGACAGCTCTAATGTCGTTTCTAAAGGCTGAAAGTTATTAGAGGATACTCAGCTTGCATCTGGTTCATTTTCTGCTACCCGGGCCTCCTTTAATCCCTATGATATCAAATATACAAAACCCGGGAGCCCCTTTCTTCTCTAATAGCTCTGAAATTATGTCTATTATTGTTTGAAGGTGTGCTTCATGTGGGAGTCCAGTTGAAGAATTCAGTGATGAAGAGTTGTCACTTTGTGTTGTCATTATATGTACCTTTGTCCATCGGGATCCTATTCTTGCTGCTCCGCTTCTGCGTACGTGGGTTGTTTCGATTTCCAGCATTGATCGACACCCGCCAGGCACCAACGGATTCTGTCGATGGGGCCGCGAATCGGCTTGCCGTCACAGACCACGTAAATCGGGTTGGTGTGGTCTGCGCAGACATCGCCTTTTTGGTATATAAGGTTTTCTAATCTGATAATTCCTCCTTCAGCCAAATGGTCTAAAAGAGGAGCCGCCAATGTTCCTTCTGCTGCTACAGCCTTGACTTGTAGGGGGAACCACTCTTCATACAATTGCTCTGCTCGCTTTCGAATTTCTTCTACATCAGGATCGAGTGGCTCCCAGGTCATTCCCTTAGAAGAATGTCCGTAAAATAAGGTAGAGAAGAACTCTTCACCAAATGACATGTCTTTGATTTTTACACGGTCAAGAAGTCGCTCAATTACTCTTTTCCTTGAAATTTTCTTCTTATTGAAATTAATTTCTGTCCATTTGTGATTACCAAAGTTTCGTAATTGGTTAATATAATGAATATTTCTCCTGGTTTTCAAGCCTCCAGATTAAAATATTCCATTCCAATTTGTTAGATCTAATTAGTGTCTTTTTATTTATATCAACATCCTCCAAAAGTTTCAATAAATCCCATTAGCCATTTCAGATTTGTTGCAGATTCGCCTCTCTGACATCCGAAAAGCACATAGTACCTTTTGATTGAGCTCAACTTTCTTGGAAATTTTCAGGTTATGCACACTACTAATCCTCCCCTCCATCGTCGTGCAGACCAACCTAATTCCGCTGAAAAACCGCTTGGACTATATTATCAGCAGCGTTGGCAAAAACAAACATTTTTAGTCTCCGCTACGCTTGATCAACAGACCGGTTTGACCTTAATTATATGTCCACCAACTACTTTTAGCCGGCAGCTAAAAACAGAACTGGAGGCTTCGGGGCATTCCGTGACGTCAAGCCAAAATATAACAACTGTCTCAGAGACTGTTTCCAAAGAAATAAGCTCTGTTTATCTGCTGCAGGGATTACAAGAATTCAGTGACATGAAGGCATCGGGATTGGACCAGCGCGTTGTCGTCATGGCGTTTAGCGAGTTTGGTCGCCGCGTGGCAGAAAACGGCAGCTTTGGAACTGACCATGGCACGGCCGGCCCCGTTTCTCTGGCCGGAGCCAACGTTGCCGGAGGCCTTTACGGCCAGACTCCCAGTTTGACCGATCTGGTCGATGGCGACCTGAAAACCTCGATCGATATACTTCCCAACTATGCAACGGTGTTGGAAAAATGGTTGATGGTTCCGCCGACCGAAGCGCTCGGCCAGTCATTTGATCCATTAGGTAGTGTTGCTAGATGTAGTAAAATATGTGGAACATAGCATAATTAGGAACAAAAATTATTTAAACATAACTCTCGTTTAGAGAGTAAATTTAAGACGATATAGAACAGCTTATAACATCAAATCAATAAAACGAACACAAAAAATGGTTTTATTGATTTTTTCGACCCAACTAGAGTAAAATTTTTGGCACAGCGAGAGACAACGAACTATCTGGTATATTTTTTTGTCTGATCCTATAGGCTATATCAAAGGAAAGTGCACGCAAGATATTTAAAGACATGTGGTGATTGGTTGAATCGGGCCTACTTTTTGACTTCATAGATACGGAAATAGCCGCAAACACCACCCTTGCCTCACGTGCCGCTCTCCGGATCTCTAGGTTACAAAGAAATGATAATTTTTCAATGCCTTATAACCAGCTAAGAAGTCCATGAAGAGTGGATATAAGAATAAAAAATTATTTTGTGCGTACTTTGGAAAAAGTTATTGACCAGAATCGGGCCTACTTTTTCAGTTGATTGCGCTACACAAGGCCTAAGTCTTCAAATAAATTTTTCTAAATAAACAGCGGACTAGTATTTATGAAATTAGGTAGCCCTCCCAGAAACCGGAAAAGAACGAACCGAACTGGCCGACGATCATCTTGCCTTCCTGGTTGGCGATCATCGGAAAGGCGTAGTGCTGCTCGCGGATGCCGGGCGACATGGCGGTGCGAAAGAGCACAGCGTCCATCTCGGCGCGGGCGTTCTTCAGCGCGTTCTCGACGATGTCGAGGGTGATCGGGTCGACCTGCACGTTTTGGAAGGGGCGGGCATTGGTCTCGATGATCGTTGCGGGCATGTCTGTTGATCCCCTCAGTCCGCCGGGCGGATCAGGATGTTGCCGAGATCAGCTGGTATCATCACATCATTTCAGTCACTTAAAAATGTACAAATTGAGCAAGGTAGGGTTTCGACTATGTTGAACAAAATGGCTATCTCAGAATTTTGGCCCGTTGACTTTGGGAAAAAAAAGGGTGGGAGAGGGTCTAGATGCCCTCCAATATTTTTGGTAACTTAAAAAGGGAACTAGAACTTTTAATTTCAGTTAGAATGAGCCCTCTCCCAACATTCTATGGCCACTGGGTCGATACGATCACCCCTGGGGAAAAGAAAAGAAAAAAAATACAAACGAATAAACACGCACCCGCCAAGCTAACGAGATTGGCAAAAAGCTTGAAGCTTACTCACATTTTTTCTCTCCTTTGGCAAATATATATCCCAGATGGCCGTTTCATTTTACTGAGAAGACAACAGCTTGGATTCGTACGTGGACCTGGCTACAAACCTGGCGGGCGGGAGTTCGAAACTCTCCGGGCGCGCCACTAAAGTCACATGAGCAAATCACTTAGCGGCCGTTGGCTCTTTTGCTTTCTGCTGCGACGGCTAATAAGCCGGGGTGTGGGTAATGTTTGTTAACACTGGGGGATTCGACTGGTGAATCCTCATACACGAAGTTGTCAATAAAAGGCACAACAACAATACTTCCTCTTTTTTCTTTTAAGTTTTGTTATTAATTCCTTCTCTATTAAACTAGCCTTCTCTTTTTCTAAAAAACAGCAAAAAACAGTTTCTATTTTTTCTTATATTTAATTGTTGATTTTTATTTTTTTCAATAATGTTTTTTTTTCCTATATTTTATTATTGATTTTTATTTTTTCAAATAATTTTTTTTTTTTAAGTTTTGTTCAATTTTTTTTCTTTTTTTTCTTATATTTTATTATTGCTTTTTATTTTTTTTCGTTAGGCATGTTGTCATGCTTTATATTTAAATTATTTATATTTAGGCAAGTTGGCTAAGGCGTCTTTCCTAAAATGGATGGTCGCCAAAATAAAAGTTTTAGGAATTCGACAAAGAAGCGTGGTCCTACGACGAATTTCTCATAGGAGACTGGGCTGACGGACTTAATTCCTGTTTTGACACCGTTTTCTAGTTTATCTTTCTCTTTTGGTTGTTTTTTCGTTTCAAGCAAGGCTAACGTTCTTTTTTCCAACAATCGAAACGTAATTATGAATTTATGGCCAAACAGTTTTAAGTTCATCTGCAATGATGAAATGTCATGCCCACAACTAACAAGGCTTAACCAATCAGCAAAAAGTATGTCATAAACATCAACTAACAATTCAACCCACTTCCCACAGGGCTCAGGGACTAATATGCTTTGCTCTATAGGTAATGTTACCTGTAATCAGAATCAGACATTTGTTTTGTTTGAAAGTGAACTATCTTGGATATTGGCATTAATGAATGCATGGGTGTTTTAATTATCTTTCAACTTCCTACTATAGGCCTACAGAAATTACCAGTGATGACTAGAATTAGTATCTAAAATATAATTTCCCCATACCCCAGGTTCAACGCCAAGCCGCAGACAAAAAACAGTCCCTGGGTATTTGCATTTTCGGCAAACCCGCCCATTCGGGGGCCGACGCTAAGCAAGCCCTCCGTGCTTTGCAGCAAAGTGACGGTGTAAAGGCCAACAATGACACCTTGAAAGCATACGACAGACGCCGCCATGTAACGCTGCGCATGAACCCTGTCGACTGATGAAAAAGCATATCCCCCAAACAAATAAGCAAGCAAAACAAAAACACCAACATATTTCACCAAACTCTGTCCGGAAATCTCACCTACGAACAAAAGTAGCGCGAATTAGAAAAAGGGAAAAAAACCATACAGAAGGGTAATTACACAATAAGATACGTTTTTGAAACTTCTGATTTTTTTTTAAATTTTTCATAAACCAGACGAATTTCATAACTTTTACGAACTCAAGCTCATAATCATTTTGAATTTTTTGTAAGCGCCGCCATCTAATTAGCGCCGCAATTTGTTTGTGACTTTTTAAATAAGCGCCCAGGGCCCTAACAAGAGGAAGTACGGTACTTCTTTTCCATACAATGAATTGTATGGAACGAACGAACCACACTTTTACTAGGGATCAGGATGAAAATTGGTGGGAAAAATAATCACAAGTCCTAGATACGTGATTGACATAACTGAAACGGATCCGCTCTCTTTGGGAAGTTTGGAGAGGGTTAATTCTGAAAAATTAGAAAAAAAATGAGGTATTTTTGACTTATCAAGGATTAATCAGATCTTAGTGAAATTTGATGTTTGGAAGGAAATCTTGTCTCAGAGCGGGGGGGGGACCTGAAATTTTGGAAAACGCTTAGAGTAAAAGGATCGGGATGACACTTGGTGGGAAAAATAATCACAAGTCCCAAATACTACTTAAAACAGAAAGTCCGTACTTGAACAGTCTTTAAAGTTTTTTTTTGTTAACGTGTTTACGATAAGAAGATGATTCTCTCCTGCCGCTCTGTTTTGTTTAATAAATTAAATCATGATGCTTCTTGTTTCTGTTCTTATTGTGTACTGCATATCTTTAAAGCTAGGAGACAATTGTAAACCTTTGTTCAAGTATGTTGGGCTCTTCAGCTTGTTCAAACCCTGAATTTTTGTGTATGTTCTTTTAGTCTACTTAAAGTAATGCGGAATTTTTCGTATACTAGATATCTTAGAGTGTCTTCTAAATGATATGTTCCTTTGTCTAATGACCCAAGAAAACGTTCTTTTAATAAAATCCATAGGCACATTTTCTAACCACTCTTTTAGAATCAGAGATAAAACGAATACAAATTTATTATCCTTCAACTCATAATTTTTTCATAATTATGTTGTAATTTCGTTCTGCAAGTTATTAACATTAATTCTTTTCATTAGTTTCTGTGAATATTCTTTAATTTTGCTTCGTATTTTAGCTATAATTAATTTCTTAGTTTAATTGTATTAATCCTGTTATTTTTTAGTCAGTAATTATATTGTAATTTAAATACTGTCTGATACTATATCTTTTTGCTCAAACGCATAAGAATGTGATGTCATTCACATGATTTTTTTTGATAAGGCTCTAAAGTATAATCAGCAGAAGGGTGTAGGTCCTGCCCTTGACCCACCAAAATATCTATGCCCCATTGGTGAGGCCTTCGCCCCACGTTGGGAATCACAGAGTTATAGGCTATACTTCATGTACAGGCTAACTGCATGTGCTTTAGTTTTGTCCCTGATGTGTACCTGTACAAAGTTAAAAATTAAGTCCACGAAGCCTAGCAAGTTTTTTGAGATTTTTGAAGATGAAATGCCTACAATGAGTTCCATTAGTCAGCTTGCATTGGATATGAAAAATGAAACTAAAAGAGCACCTCAGAAGATTCTACTTAAAGATCTAAGATCCTGGCTAAGTGAATATAGAAGACTTGGGCTTTCTGAATCAATAGAGTTGCCAGGGCAATATGGAAGTGGAATGAAACCCATGCCAGAATACCATATTGATATAGAATCCTTCGAACATGAAGTAAGCTATATTTTACTACTACCTATTTTTATTTTTCAACAATATATTTTAATATCATATGAATTCACTAATTTTATATTCGCTCTTTACTGTTTATTCAAAAAAGCATCTCTTTTGTTTTCTATGTTATTTAATTGATTGAGGGTGACCAGTCTGACGTACCTAATGAACAGTAACAGCCTTGCAAAACTAAGACATGTTATTTACACACAGCCCCTTTTTAGCTATATACACAAGATGTGGGTGTCGTCCCTGCTCTATCATCCCTACGTCCCTGCTATAATGTCTGCAAAATCACTCGACCCCACAATAACACATATAACTAACGCTTGTTCAACACGCAACATTCAGCATAATATTCTACACAGAGGCCCGCAACCGACTCGAGGCGCTGCGCTGATGGACCAGGCAGAGGTTCGGTGTGAACACCTCGTTGGGGACTTCATAGACGAGCACGGAGTCGGACACCGTACCCGTCACCTGGTCCGTCCGCCGACGGAACCCGTCCTCGACCCTCAGGACGTCGAAGCGTCCTCCGAGCGTGATGCTGGTTCGGTCGGTGGGGTTGAAGACGTCCTGCACGAAGAGGCCGGCGAACCGCTGGTCGCGCCTGATCGAGCCGGTGTCCTCGAACAACAAACCGTTGAAGTTCTGCAGCACATCGGAAACGACCCTAGGTCCTTGCTGTATAAAGTCTATTTTTCAAGTGTATTATATGTATTTTTAATGCATCTTAGAAAACCAAAAAAAAACAAAGAAAACATCAAGTAAATTCCATATAATCCCTTAAAAATAAAAATAAAAACTTGGAGCGGGGCGGCTGCATACACCTAACTATTACAGAAATTGATAACCCCCCTTCTCAAACAAAAGTCATATAAAGGCATCCTTAAAAATACCCAAGGCCAGTTCTATAATAATAATAATATAGAAACATTTAAATCCTTACCTAACAAATGTCTCTTTCGTCGAAATGGATTCGGAGGGTTTCGTTATTCGCCTTCAAAAGTTGATATATAGCAGTTTGTAAAAAAACTAACTGATGTCAAGATTTGGAATGCGTCTACTGATTTCTTAATATTCACATCTTACTTCAAACTCTGGTGACGAAAGAATTCAATTCAATCCATCTGCGGTCTAAAAATGCTCGTTTTTAAGAGCCCCCAACTTTTGACGGTATATAAATCCAAAAATAAGTGGCAGATCGAAAAAAAATTTCCGCCATATGATTTGTCTCACCAAATTATACTAAAAACCACTTCTGTGCTTGAATTATTTAATAATTGCCTATATTTATTATCTAATTGTTTTTATTTTTTAATATTTCTATTTTTACTTCATTTCTGCCAGCTCATATCTTACATAGAAACAACACAAAATAGCACAACAGTTTAAAAGGAAAATTTGTTGGGCATATTTTGCTGACTTGTGCTTAGAAAGTAATGTGATTGGCTAAAAAATATAACGATTAACGTCACAAAAA
The DNA here is from genome assembly GCA_010016025.2 of Alatinidae sp. Z8VKAUB7J3. NCBI lineage: Eukaryota > Metazoa > Cnidaria > Cubozoa > Carybdeida > Alatinidae > Alatinidae sp. Z8VKAUB7J3. The sequence goes on from JAAAKM020721499.1 coordinate 88,769,034, forward strand.
TAAACCAATGGAATTGAAGCACGCTTTTTAAGAGGGAAGTATTTCTTAGTTTTTTCTCTTTGGCACAGGCATGCTTAACGAAAAAAACTACATCTTTTTGTCAAATTAACTATTACTTAAACTCTCCGAGAATGATCAAATTTGTGTGCATCAGAATGGCTAAACTGCTAAACTACATTATTACAAAACATATCTGATTAAATTATGAGAGAACGATCACTTTTCCTTGAAAATACTCGTTTTTGTTATCGGTTTCTTTTATTTATTAGTATTACTTGTGAAAATTCAGTCACAAAAGTGACTGTTAGTACTGACATATTGTTATACCAGAAAAAACATATTGTTAATTTGAACTGGATTTTTATAAATTATTTCGCACGCAGCGCGAGGGAAAATGCCCGGGCGTCGGGGTAGCGCTGGCTGGCTTCGAAGCGCAACGCGCGCAGGCACACGGCGTCGAGCGCCCGCGTGGCCTCGTCGCTGAGGGCGCTGGGTCGTTGGGGACGTTGCGTTTGAGCGGCGAGCCGCATGGCCGGGTTCGGCGCGTCGAACGGCCTCTCCCCGGTGAGGGCCTCGTAGAGGTGGACCCCCAGGGCCCACACGTCGGTCGCGGGGGCGATCTCCACGCCCTTGATCTGCTCGGGCGCCATGTAGGCCGGCGTGCCGACCATGAGCTAATGAAAAGTCCATTGCTAAACTGTCTGAAGTAATAAAAACCAAAAAACGTGTTAAAAATGAAGAGCAGAGACTCGTGTGGTTCGAAGATTTGTGAAAACGACAATTAGGTCGTGTCAAAATTAAAATGAAGAGCAAAGACATACGCGGTTAGAAGACATGCAAAACCGAGCATGTGAGCGATTCAAAAATAAAAATGAAGAGCAAATGCGGACGCAGTTAGAAGAACAGTGGTGGCGTGTCAAAAATGAAAATGAAAAGCAAAGATACACGCGGTTAGAAGTCATGTGACATCTTCTAGACTTCAGTTTTGTTGTCGTACGCCTATACATGGAAACACGAAATTCAGTGGCGTAATTTCGTCAAATCCCGGGGGGGGGGGGGCAAAGTTGGAGCCAATTTTTCCAAATCAAGTGAAAATGACGGTGAAAGCTGAAAAATGATGCACATATTACTATGAAGAAAAAGATATGCTAAAGAAAACTGTCTCGTTTCTCTGGATATTTGAATTATGCAGGCTTGTCTTGGTTTTGAAGAGGTTTTTTGCCAAACTAAATTTTAGCTGGGGGCAAACTGAGGTCTGGGGGAGGCAAATTAGGATAGTTTTTTTTTCTCACACTGGAAAGTATCAGCAATATTATACTTATGACAAAGTAAATATAACCGCCATGATAAACACTAGTAATATAGTCGCTACATATAGTCGTAATAGCTTATGGTGAATATAGTAATCGCAGTATGGCAGGTCAAAATATAGTAAGAATTGCAATATCGTAATTATAATATCGTAGGGAATAACTCACTGCAGCACCAAGCCGCCTGAAGCCAACACAGCTACGCACGCTGCTCCTCCAACCTAATCTATTCAAGGCCTCCCTCCTTACATCCTCCAGGCCCAGAATATTCACGGCACAACAATCGGTGCGGGTTGAACGGCGGGACTGGTTTGCAAGCCGTCCCGAAGCGGTAATGCGTTAGTGCGGCTTATCGACCCGCTTGGCCTCGGTCGAGGCATAGACAGGGCCCAAATCCTTCAGCGGATTGTAAACCGACACGCCCGGATTGGGATAGTAGTCGATAAACAGATTGACGCGATCACGCTTGCCCTTATTGCGCACCGAATGCTGCCAGCGATTGTTGAAATCGTAGGCCCGGCCCATTTTCATCGTGAATTTTTTACCGCCGATTTAATGTCGCTCCTTACTTTCAGCTAAAAAAATTAGTTTTTTTTTTATTTAATCTTTCTGAAGATGACACTACGATTCACTGAAGTTTTTTCCCGATCACATGACGTCATAGGTGCAACATTCTAGGTTTTTTCGGAAGGGGGAAACCTATTTTAATATCCTTAAAGTGAAGACATGCAGATCCTGTAGATTCCCACCGGACCTCTTATGTGGGTGCTCAGTCCCTCAAGGAGTATTTCTGAAGTGGCTCAGGGCCTGGATCCATCACCCTTTAGAATCTGCGCCTATGCTTGAGATAGACTTTTCTCGTTATCGATTTCCGCCTCGTTTTAAGAGGAAAAATACGTCATTGTGGAATAGGCTGATCAGAAAAATTAGTAGTTTTATCGGGTGGAGACACATCTGTACCAACCTTACGCAATCTTTGCAGTATTGTTGGGCCAAGGATTTAATTCCACATCACCACAAAGTAGAAGTTAAACGAAAGGATAAATAGCCATTTCCGCAGTCGAACCACCACACGGCGTCATGCTTGCCAAACAACGAATATGCCTCCGATTTTGCTTCGAGAAAAGTAGTTTCAGATACATTTTTCTTTAGTGTATGTATGGCAATGATTACCGGCTGCGCTTCGGAAGAAGCCCCAGAAACGCCGCCGTTACCTCAGGTAGAAATCATCACCGTCACCGAGCAAACTGTTCCGGATGAACCGGAATTTATCGGGCGAACTGAAGCCTTTCGTCCAGTAGAAATTCGGTCCCAGGTCTCTGGAATTATCAAAAAGATTTATTTTACAGAAGGCCGTAATGTCAACAAAGATGACAAACTCTATCTAATTGACCCCACTCCGTTTAACGCCGCATATCAGGCCACAAAAGCCAATGTTGCACAACAACTACTACTACTACTACTATTACTACTATTAATTCTATGAAAGAACCCTGCTTAAACTAGTGTGATAAGCGTATGTAGCCACTTTGAAACCATTGTAATTCTCGTTTTGTTCGGGAGGAAGAACCAAATTTCTTTTTCCCCTTTGTAACAGCCTGAATATAGTTTAGTCATTAAGTACAAAACACTCCTCAGCTACTATGAAGGAGGCAGGATGGATCATTTGATAGGCAGGTGGGGGGGGGGCAGATCACTCAAAGAGTGTACTTTAATGCCAAAATAATCCAACTCTAATCGATGATTAAAAAGGAGGATGCAGAACTGTGTACAGGGTGAGAAAGGTCGATTTCTCGTCTTTCACTCTTCTCGTCTTCGTTTAGTTGGGCCATCGTCCCCACTTCTCGTTGTTTCAGTGACGTTATCAGCACCGGCAAGTCCTTCCCCGGAAATAATCGACTGAAGGATAGCATTTGACAGTAACGAGTTGGGGAGTGCTGTTGATAACCCAGATTGTTGTAATAGAGAAACAAGCTCCTCCCTCATTGACATATTAGATTTGGCCAATTCAATGTTCTCTTCTGTTAGTTTGTCGACAGATTCTTTCCTTCTTCTCGGCTTCGTCCTTCCGTCCCTCGGACTCGCGCGGGATGTCCCGCTTGATTTCGAGGATCTGGTCTTTCTCGTAGACCGTGCGGACCGCGGGCATGGAGCCGATCCGGACGTTCATGATGATCGTCGCGTCGGTCTCCTCAAGGATGTCACCGCGCACGACCCGCCCATTGGTGAAGATCACCATGTCTTCGGTGGCGTCCTCATCTCCGGCGTCCTGGATCACGACGGCAGCGCTCGCGACCCGGGTCGTCATGCTCGGGCCGACGGCCTGGCCGGTCGGCGGATGCTTAAAACACTCCTTTAAGATCCAGTCTGTCAGATTTTTTTTTTTTAATGGATTCTTCAGGTACTCTTGTTGCCTCCTCCTTTTACTTGTCATGGTTAACCATTTGGCTTGTATAATTTGATTGGGATGGGAATATATTGAGGATTTGACCAATAGTAGGTTCTCATAAAACATATTAGGTTCACTGCTATTGATAAATAAAAAAAAATCAAATGATGCTGTGTCAGCCTACCTGAAGGACAGTTTTGAACAACAATCTTCTAGTCAATAATCAGCCGTCTAGATAGTAACCACTTATTCTTTTTCCCTTTTTTAATTTCTCTTTTATTTTTCATTCATTTTCTTTTTTCAGTTCTCTTTTATTTTTCTTCTTCTCCCTTTTTTATTTCTCTTCTTTTTCCCTTTTTTATTTCTCGTTTATTTCTTTTTTTTTTCCCCTTTTCATTTCTCTTTTATTTCTCTTCTTTTCTTCTTGCTTGTCATTTCTCTTTTCGTTTCCCTTTTTGTTAATAAGAAAAAACTCAAGATTTACCAAATAATCAGCAATTTGGTATCGTCAATAGCAGCAAAATTTTTTAGATATTTCAGGTCGATATCTGCTTCGTCATATGTCATGTATAGACATTGTGATCTTAGAATGTATTTACCCTAATTGCCATTTAAGATACTAAAATGATAATTTGAAGTGAGTGTATCTTTAGGATAGACCACCTCCTATTCTGGTGATGTAGCCAGGCAGAGGGTTTTTAAAACTTACATTTTCTTTGTAGTTAATCATTACTGTTTAATCACAATAGCACACGTGATCTTAGCTACGGCCGTGTATCAGCAATACAATACGGCTTAATTTAATGTATCTTCTAATATGTATCACAGTCACGGATATCTCCACAGGCGGCCGACCTGCCTCTAGTGGATGCGGATGAAAACAGGCTACAGCAGATTATGTATAATTTGATCGGTAATGCCATTAAATTCACGGAAACGGGGTATGTGAGGATTGGTTCCAATGTTCCGGGTTCCAGTGTTTCAGGTTCCAGTGAAGTCGTTGTATTTGTCGAAGATACCGGTATTGGCGTCCCGGAGAATAAGCGAGAAGCCATTTTCCAGGCTTTTGAGCAGGACGACGGCAGCGCCGTTCGCGAATTTGCCGGCACTGGTCTGGGACTTTCCAATTCGCAGCGGCTGGTAGAGAATATTACATTTATAAATAGTTTAAAAATAGCTATAATAAGAATAATAACTATAATAACTATGGTTTAAAAATAAATAATACTTATCAATAGTATAGGCCAAAAATAACTACATAATAACATATATAATAAATGCTACATTTATAAATAATTTAAAAGCAACTTTAATATTAGTAATAACTATAATAACTATTGTTTAAAATAACTAATGATATTTGATAATATAGGCCTAAAAATAACCATAATAACTATGGCTTTAAAATAAAAAAAAAAAATACTAATAGTATAGGCCTAAATTCATAGATTTCCATACCGATATTTACGTCAGTGCTAGTCATTTGAAAAATGTGATCTGTCTTATTTTTCAAAATGAGAGACAATTAACTCTAGTTTCGGATTTTTGACGAGAGTAATTTCAATTATATGCTTTTATTTTGATTTGACATGACGATTAAGGGTTTTCTAAAATAAATTCATAATTACAAGTTATTTAATTTTTTCAATTAAATAATCTCAATAATATACTTTTATTTTGACTTGACAGTACGACTAAGGGTTTTCTAAAATCAAATCATGATTACAAGTTATTTACTTTTGACCAGATCTTAATGAAATTGATTTTAATGCTCTTTTTGGTATCAACTCCTGGGAAGTCGGAGGGACATTTAAATGGTTTTTTTAACTCGTACATTTGTATCATATCATCCTGAGTGAAAACTGGGTTAACTGTATCAGGCAGGTTAATATTTTCAGTTGTTTCAATTGGTCTTGTATTATTATTAATTTGCCAAGATACTTGAACCAATATCTGAAAAATATGTACAAAATCCATTAGCAATATCCGCATCCTCCTTTAACAAAATCCCATCTGGAAAGGTAATAACATTTGGAATTCCCCAGTGTTGTCTACTAAATACTATGTTTTTGTGTATTTCATCAGATTCAAAATGCAGAAAAGAAAGGTCCTCTGCCAAGATTTCATTTTTTTAAATGTGCCTCTTCACTATAATCGGTCAATAATAAAAAATACGCTTGAAAGTTGAACATTGCCCAAACCGACGAACGGGACACATTATTGCCACCGAAATCGCTCTTAATTAATAAAAAAAAACAAGTTTATTCAACTGCAAGTAAGGAGCAACATTAAAACTTAAAACGAACAGAAATAATTACGTATATGAGGGGGTTCAACGATCGGGCCGTATCCGCCCATCTGCCACATGAGCCATTCCATGGTCCGCCAGTAAGCGTTGCGGTACGAAGTGTTGAGGAACTGGCCTGTCTTCTCTGCCAGGTAGAGCAGGATCGCGCCGGTCTCGAACAGCGGGTAATCGTTATTGTCGCGGTCGACGATCGCCGGAATCTTGTTGTTCGGGCTGATCTTCAGAAACTCAGGGTCGAACTGCTCATCTTTGCCGATGTGGACCGTGTGGGTGTTGTAATCGATTCCGGTCTCTTCGAGCATGATCGCGACCTTGCGGCCGTTCGGCGGTTTACAGTGTGTCGGCGCCGACAGCGTGTCGGCGTTCGTCGCCTCACCACGGTTTGATCCGTCTATTTTTATTAATTTTATTATTTAATGTTATAGTTGATTTTCGTTTTTGTATCAAATTTTTTTTGTCTATTTTCTTTAGTGTTTACTCCACTCTTTATATTTTTATGTATATGGGTTATAAACAAATATTATTATAATAAATGCAAGAGCATGGAAAATATAAGTGAATGAATAGAAGAACTGATGAATATTTCAATGAAGGACAACCGATTTAAAACCTAACAACTTTTACCAGCCATATTTGACCACTGTCATCATTATACCTTCCTATATTCTAATATTGGTTTGCAGACCTATTTACCTATTCTTCCAATTTTTTTTTTAACTGTAAAAAAACACCCTGAGCCGTGGCTATTCTACTTTTAACATTTTTACTGCTTTCACCGTCTTTACTAATAATACTGCCAAGGTAAGTGAACATGCCCTGGTCAATCTTTTCGTTACCCAACGTCGACTTTTCATCTTCATTTATTCTTAGCCTTATTGACTTAGTCTTGTTAACATTAATTTTCAAGCCTATTCTTGCGCCCTTAAACTAGGTGTTGGGTTAATTTACAAACGGATAATTATCTTAATGAAATTTGATATTTAGACGGATATCATGTCTCAGAGCTTTTATTTTGAATCCCGACCGTATCCGATGACATTGGGGGGGAGGTCAAGGGGGAAGAGCTAAGACCTCTTCCCCTATGGCGGCGTGCTATCTATAATTTTCTGTTGTATTTTCCATAATTTTGTAACTAAAGTATTACATTTTCATAATATTTTTGTATATTTAGTTAGATTACCTTAACGTTAAGTTATTAGACATGGGGTAAAATTTTTGAAGGACAGTCCAGAATTTCACGAACTCACCAAATGTCCTATCTTTTTCAGTTTTGGCTCGCCTGTGTTCCATACCGACAACTTGTGCGGGTGCAAATCTCCGGATCTCAGCATCTTCGGTATCAGGCAATAACGCCTTGGGTAGGTCGTAATGACAATCCGGACACTTGGCAATAAGCTCATCCATTTCAGGACAAATTACAACTTGTTTGCTTGATGTTAGGCCCGTGTTTTTCATTTCAGAAAACATTCCAGTGATATTCGATGCTAACCCTAGTCCCGTTTTCTGGTTCTCCACGATTCGGCCAATTTTCGGCCACTTCCCTACAGTTAAATTTCATTTTTACTGTCACTGTTACTTTAGCTAAAAGCCCGTTTTTTATCAGAATAGCAGTTCTGTATTGAAAGGAAATGTCTGTTTTTTTTGTGTTTCTTGGCCCATCAGGTCACATCTCGGCCACAGTTTTGGCTACTTTCCCAAAGGCAAATTTCGCTTTCACTACCATACTTTAACTAAAAGTCCATTGTTTTTTAGTATAGTAAATTCTGTGTTGAAAGAAAATGCTTTTGATTAATTCTTTTGCGTTTCTTGGCCCATCAGTACTAATCTATATCTTACCACCCGAGCTCTACTAATCTATATCATACCATCCCATCTCTACTTTTCTAGATAACTTAAATCGCTTCGTTAATCTAAATACCACTACTACTAGTAGTAGCAGGGAGTATTTTACCCATACCTCCTTATTTTTTTCGAACCCGGTTCTCTGTTTGACATATTTGTTGGTTAGTGTGTAAGTCTCGTTTCTGTAGATCTGGTTTGTATCGTGGAATGAGAAGAGTTGTAGCTGGGTTATTCTTCTTTCTTTATCCAATTCAAGGTTCAAAAGATCGAACACGCTTGTCCGAATGGGATTCACCGACTAAGCCCCACGATTCCCGATCTCGTGCAGACATCGAACAATTTGGCTCGTGACTTGGTCGGTCGTGGGCAAGGCGAAATGCTGTGCTTGACCCGGAGTTCGGTAGACAGCGAACGCGATGATCTTGCACGTTCCATCCGTGCTAGCCTTGAGCTCGCCGGCGCAAACGTCGAAACGTCCGGCGCCTATCCCGGCTGGCAGCCGGCTCCGGATGCGCCCATCGTTTCGCTAATGGCGGGATTGTACGAAGAACTGTTCGCATCCCATCCGAATAGGACAATACGGGCGTCGAATACTATTGCACCGTTTTTGCCGCCTGCGAATCGCCCTTCGAAGAAGGGTTGATCTGGGCGGGTTCCGACGACGGCCTGATTCATATTTCTAAAGACGGCGGCGAAAATTGGGATAACGTAACGCCGAAAAATATGCCGGAATGGATGATGATCAACGACCTCGTCGCCAATCCCTTCGAGCCGGGCGGGGCGTATTTCGCTGGGACCAAGTACAAGCTCGACGACTTCAGCCCGTACATCTATAAGACGTCCGACTACGGCCAGACGTGGACCAAGATCTGGTGGCTCGTGGGTGGGCGGTCGGGAGACGTATCTCGTAATTCGTCGCTCGTATTTCGTGAACATAAAGATATCGATGGTCCTCCGGAAAGAGTATTTCGTATCTCGTATTTCGTGAAAAGGAAAAAATTAATGAATTGAAGTTATCCTTGATTTCATGACTAACAAGATACGCTTCACGAGATACGAACGACGGTTTTTGTTAGTCGATGTGCCAACCACCCACACCCTGCCCCAAACACACAGGCACCAGCGGCGAGGTACCAAATGACGGCATACTCCGCCACGGTCCATGTGACAAAAGTGAAATCAAATATATAGATCCAAGCTTAAACAAGACACAACAAAAGCCTTGTTTGTTGTAGTCAATGCTGCCTTGTAGCTCAATTCTGATTTATAAGATTTTAGAGACTGTTATAATGAATACAAATTCCTTATATTCATTTTATTCTTGTACTACAAATAGAATCTTTTAAAGACTTGAATAGGCTCACTTTCTTTGGGCCTTCTTTCTTCTGTTAGCTGGGGCTGTTGCTAAAAGTTCAACTTCTATTTCTACTACTTTCCAAGATAACAAAAAGCCTTCATCTTTAACTAATACAAAACCAGTTGCTAACCTTACTTCCTACCTTAACCGCAGCGGTATTACTCTCGTACATAGCACTAGTCACTTTAATGTATTTGTCTGGTATACCAATTAAGTTTAAGATCTTTGCTAAAGTTCTTCTATCACTAACTAATACACTATCAATTATTAACCTAAGAGCAAAAATTTGGTCGACACATACTCTATCTTTTCTAAAACCGCACTTTTCTTCTCTTAAAACTTTGTCTATAACATCTCTCAGTCTAAAAAGAACCATATTACTAAGGTATTTGCTACCTACGGAGACCCGACTTGCTGTGGTAATGTGTTAGTAGTAGTAGCAGTAGAATATTATGAAATAACCATTTATTTTATCATAGCTGCCAGTCGCAAACATTTTATTGCAGGTGCCATACGCATGGGCTTTAAATTTTATAGACAAAATATGTAACATATCATATATTTATAATTTTTTATTTTTCTCTACGAAGCGATCTAAATTAACATCTTTTACATTAAAAATAAAGGTATAGCTAAAGATGCGAAAATCTCAGGCGAAAGAAGCTATATTAGTGCTCTTACTAGAACTTACTACAACTACCAGATCCTTTCCTTCATTTTTATTTTCCTTTAGTTTATACAGAATTTAGCCCTACTTATCTTACTAATCAGAATCTGAAAAGAAAGTTCCTTTTAAATATGGAACATAGGGTTTCTCAGCTCAGGTAATGCTAGTTTGCGTAATTCTTAAGGAACCGCAAACCAGGAGATAGTCTTACAGAAATATCAAATAATCAGTCGTGATTATTTGCAACAAAGCCAAAACAACATCTTTTGGTCAGACTATAAGTTTCCTAAGATGTTTTCATAGACAATTCAAGATTATTGGCTGGTGTACGAAATACCCTGGTGTTTTTTCAGTCATTTTGCCTTAAAGTAAAAAACGAAAAGTTTCAATACCCTGTGATTGGAAGACAGATTGTCTATAGGGCCTTAAATTTTCAAGTTCTATTGAAGAAACTTTGTTTTTCTAAAAAGTAAAAGGGATTCCCTTTTGTGATTGATTTCAAATAAATACAAATCGTGAAATTTTAGCCATTTATTTAAAAAAAATACAAATAATGGAGATTTCACAAGAAATTCCCCTGTTTTAAGTGTTATCAAAGGCGAGTTTCCGCGACTTGAAAAGTTTCGATTATATAATATCACCTCTCTTTTTAATATTTACTCACTCATAAATTGTTTTTCCCTTGTTTACAATTGGTTCTATTTCTTCGTTTGACCACCTCTTCCCTTCCTTAGCTTGGGTTCACTTTAATTTGGTCAGTCTCTACTTACATTTATTAGTGTTAAAGAAAATTTTCAAAATTACAAGTCCAGTGGGCAAAACAAAATTACAAAATCGAGGTTCTAGCCTGTAAATTTGCCGAGCAAAAGAAAAAGAGAAGAAAAATAGGTAAAAAAAAAGCTAATCGAAATCCTAGCCAACGACGGCCACCTGAAAGAGGAAAAGAGCCTTTAATCTTGGCAGAGGTAGCATTTCAACATCTCTATGATAAAAACAAGGGGGGGATAAAATTTCTAGATACATACAGAATGTACCTCTATTGTAAGATTTAAGTTAAAAACAAGGGTATGCTAAATGCCTTTAAAAGATTAAACAAATCCAATTTTTTTTTACCTAAAAATATTTAAATTGGGAATCTGGTATTTCAACAATTATTTTTTCCATATGGTTCGCTTATGCGAAATTACTGTCAATTTCGAAAAGTCAAACTAATATACTGAATTTTTAATGAAAAATAAACACAAGGCATACATACATGATTTGATTTCGGAAACAGATAATGGACGCAGGAGATAACATGGGCAGTCCCCTTCCTCTAAAATATTAAGATTTTTACGATTTCTCCAAATTTCTTCTGATGGTGTTCATAAAGTGCTGGTTCTGCTCTTTTGATGAAAATTGTCGCTGCAAACACGAAACTAGATTTGTTTTATCTTCGTCAAATAAATTTTGTAAACATACCTGGCTAAGATTAACGACTTGGTCCATAGCAGACTCTAGCATTATTTTAAACTAAAACACAACTGAAGCGTCAGCGGTGTCAGCACGGTTTTCAGGTAACAATGGATTGGGGATGCCGTTTGGAAATGTACCATCAGCATTGTGATGTACTTTAACAAACTCTATCGGAACACCCTGCACTTTCATTTCTTTTTCAATAGCGTCTAGCGCGGGGCCTGCTGCACCATTACCAGCGTTAACCACCACTTTTAACGGTGTAAAACTACTTAAATTAACGTAAGAAAGCATGTGAGAAACATAGTCAGACATACACGATTTAACCGCATATTTATCGGTCTCAGAAAGCTTGTCTTCTTTTACATGGTTAAGTTGTAATTTGGTTTTCGTCCAACTATTAGGGAATATTTATGGATTAAACAATGCCCCAAGGATCACCAATGGGGAGAGATCTGTTTTTTTTTTTGGGGGGGGGGGATTTTCATTAAAAATCTAGAGGAAAAAACGACCTCCCTCCTAGAATTTGAACTTACTATTTCTGTATCTTCATTAAAAATTCCAGGACCCCCCCGCAGCATTTTCAAAAGTTGACACCCATGTTGTTTTTGATGTCTGCAAGAAAGCTGCAGACAACTACTTCATGAACTGAGCAGTTAAACTCCTCGAAATGCAGCAGAAAGAGATTTGCTCGTCCAATCCAATGGGTTTAGGCTTAACCAGGTAATCTGCTTTCATTTCTTTCGCTAATTGTAGATTGACGACAGATAGGTGAAGATACATAGTTGTCTAGGAAATTCATGGCACAGATGCAAGCTACAAAAAACTCTCAAGCACCCAAACTTCCCAATCTTTCTTTCCCCTCCTATTTGGGCAAGCAATACAGCTACAGACTTTCCTTCGATTCGCGCCGCGCGCGATTCGAAGAAGATTGATTCATAATATTTTTCTACAAAGAGAGGATAGGGACGGCTTCACCCGCGTCATCACCCGCGTCTGGGAACCCGACATCGAGGTCTGGACGGTCCTGCGCTGGTGGTTGATTCGATCCGAGGACGACCAGTGGCGCCTCTACGACTGGATGGACCTCGACATGGGGCTGCGCGCGTCGACCCTGATGGCTGCCGCGGCGGAGAACCCCTTCGGGGGAATCCCGCAGTTCGTCGAGGTCATGGAGCGCCTCGACGCGGCCCTGCTCGACGAGGACTACGCCCTGATGGACTCCTTCGCCGGAGCGGAGGGGTACCTGACGGTGGCTGGCAGAATGGTTCGCCACGGCGCGCCCCACGCTCCCGGGGACGACCGGGGACCGCTACTTCGCGGTCAACCACGAGGGCGTGACGTTCTACACGACGTCGAAGGCCTTCAAGCTCAACAGCATCGAGTGCACGATCCCGGCGTCCGTCAACCCGGTCGGTCGCTGAGCTAGCTGCAGAGGGCGCAGCGCTCGGCCTGCGGCGGATGGCAGGTGCCGCAGAACTTGCGCCCGCAGGTCGCGCACTTGGTCAGGCTGTCCTTGGCCGTCGCCGTCTGGCAGCCGGGGCAAGCGACGGCGCAGCGCGGTTAACCGAGTTGGTGTGGTGTAAGCGGGTCATTCCGGGGATGAACAGTTTCAGTAACTGATTAACCAGTCTTCTTTTCATCCTTGGTGGGCCGTACTATTTTAGAAGTGGTATTAATTTGTAATTGTTGTAGAACTTTGTGACATGTTTGTTTTGTTTTTCCTTTTGTTTATTATACTCCGTCGTTTTATTTGGATTTTTGTTATAGATGTGTAATCAAGAAAATTCATTTATTAATTTTCAAACCTACTCTAGCATCCTGAACTCGCAAAACCTCTAGAAGTTTGTTCATTTTGCTCTTTGGAACTTAGACCAATCACAATCACATTAATACCAGATTCTTTCAGTTTCTTTCCCATTTGTTGTAAAGCGAGGCTATCATCATTGACCTTATCATCGATGAAAACAATGAGGCTTTTCTTAAATCCTGGTCTTGCCCCATTTTCACGTGTAAACAGCTTTTCATTTGCTACATCCAAAGCACTCAGCAATCCTTCACTGCCTGTTTTCTTAATTCTATCAATTTCATCGTATAATTTCAATCGATCTTTTATCTGTCCTAATTTAATAATAACTTGTGATTGCTTCTCATTTCTCAATCAAGTACCATGGGCTGGCGACACAGAAGAGCATAATGGGCAGCCTGAACAGGATGGGCAGCTACCGTTTTCGAAAGATATTCTTCTTCATCGCATACTCCATAAGGATGTTTCGTGGGAAGGCACTCCGTCTACAGGGCTCTTCATCGGACCAACAACGTTTTTTGGATTTATGCATTGTTTTCAATACGTTTTCAAAGTGAAGGCTTCTAAAGTCATGGAAAAGGTCAGGAAAAGAAGGTAAGAATTCTGTGATTCGGCAGTGCTCTTGTCGCTTCCTTGCTATGATCAGTTGAACGTTTTTGGATTAATGCAGGTTTTGATTTTGGCTCACTGTATATGAATAATTAAAACAAAATTTGCATATTAATTTTTCTTTTTTTTTGGCTAAATGGCTTTGTAAAAGTTTTATCGGACGATTTTGGGAAAAAGGGGCGAGCAAGGGGGCCTAGTTGCCCTCCAATTTTTTAGGTTATTTAAAAAGCCCACAAGAACTTTAATTTGTATTTCTGAACTTTTTTATTAGGAATAAATATACGTAAGTTACGAATTAACTTAAGTAACGAACTTCTATATTCGTATATTTTTATTACGTCTTATCCAGTGCCTGCTTAGGTGCCCAAATATTATAAAATCAGTTTTTGATAAATTCAGAGCTAAACAGTTACAAGCAAACCATGCAACCAGGGATAGCATTGTCATCATCAGACTTTAAACCAGAAAAGACAGAGTTTTACCTTTTATAGGGCTGCAGTATCATCTCAAAAACTATCCCTAAGTCTTATTGTTCGGTATCAAAGTCTTGGAAGCATTTCCTATGCCCTCCGTGCTTGAAATCGGAGGTTACGTTAGTTGAATTGGAGGTTACGGAGCAGGAATATTTTTTGTCTTGTTAGGCACTCATTGAGAGGAGCCAAGAGAAGAGCAAGGAAATTTGTAACGATGGTAGGACGGCTAGCAGCCACAAACTTGTCGATACAAGAGACAGGGGTGGCCTATAGGCACTGAAAACGGAGGCTTGTTGTGAATTAGTTAACTGCTAATGACATGCATTTTATTATGTACCCGTTTTAAAGAAAGCTGACAACAGTGATGTAATTTGCACAGGATCGCAATTTCTGCAATGCTTGATCTGTAGATTTCTGAATACACACACTCACACTTTACAACTTCCACAACAAGCTGTTGGTGGCCTATGCCGGGTTAGGTTTCATCGATGAGATGGATACCGTGCGTTATCTAACTACCGAAGATGGACTTATACACGATGATGTTTGGGAAGTGGCTCTTGGGCCTGATCAGGCCCTCTGGATATCTACCGTAGGCGGGTTGAATCGGTACAAGGCGGGGGCCTTTGCATCGTTTGGGTTGGCATCGGGGTTGCCAATGCCTGGCATCTGGCCCCTGCTGGCGCTTGAGGATCGCATCGTCATCGGCACGCTTGGCGAGGGCGCCTTTGAACTCAGCCTGGATGAGGCTGCGCATCCCCAACGGTCCCTAGGACTGGAATCTGATTAAAGCTACGGTAATCCTAGATACTTATTCCCGGGTTGAGCGTCATTTACCAAAACGAAATTATGGCTCTTAACGAATTTTCTCAGACTTTTGACCTATCAAGATGGTTTTGGACTTGCTTTAGAAATCAAATATCTTTGAATAGATTTAGTATAAAAAGACATTAATTTGCGTATAGAGCAAAAACTGGTAATTGCACATCAATTTAAAAACCTTAAAAAAGAAAACCAAATATCGGAAGCATAGTCGAAATCGTTGTCAGAAAAACAGCTAGAACCGAATCTTGGGAAACCCCGCATTTTATTTTTCTTTCTAATAATGTTGATGTTCTGACAACTAAAGTTTGCTTTCTATCTTCCAAATACGATTTTATCCATTTTACCATCCAAACCGGAAAATGTATTTTATTCATTTTTGATATTAATGCCTCGTGATTAACAGTATCGAAAGATTGCGAAAGATCCACAAAAATTGCTGACGTTATGAATCCAAAATCCAAAAATTCCTTAATCTTGATGATAAAATGTTATACAGCATGTGTAGTGGAATGACCTTTACGAAAACCATAAGTTATCGCAACAACAACGACAACAATGACAAAACAACAACAACATATTTTTTGCTCAAACTGGGACTTGTGGACTTGCACATAAAACATTGGGACGAAAAAAACAAAGAGGGCACCGATTTTTCCATTCACATTGAAACGAGGTTGATTCGTAGTCATGGCAACCTTCGGCAGTTGGAAATTCTCCTTGCTTTGGTAAAGCTCATGGAAGTTAATTGGCCTTAAAATGAGGAACTCCTGGTTGAAAGTGAATAGTTTACTGATTCTTGGATGGAGGAAACATTCATCTGGATACTTAACCCGGTACGGAATTACCTTTACATTAAATATACTTTTGCCACCTTACCCTATAAAGGATATAAAAATATACAAAAACTGCATCTAGTTAACAACAAAATGGCGTGGAGCCGAAATAAGGTCCCTTCTTGTCCAGCTATGTATAAAACGCAGATATTATTGATGGGTTGGAAGGAGAGAGCTAGTCTAATACTGAGGTTCAAACTCCACCCTCTATGTAAAACAGCCTAAATAAGCTACGACTTGGGCGTGCCTACGGAATCATCTCTAGAAGGAGAAGACGTCTCTTGGAAATCTTCGTTCGTGAACGAGTGCACCGTCTCGACGTGCCCCTTGACGACGCCGTAGGCCTCGTCGATCGCCGCGAGCACCGGCGTGATGGCGTTCGTCGTGCACGAGGCCGCGGAGACGATGCGGTCGGAGTCGGTGATGGTGTCGTCGTTGATCCCGTGCACGATGTTCTTGAGCGGGCTCTTGCCCGGAGCGGTGAGCAAGACCCGGGCGCCCCCCTTCGACCGCAGATGCTGCGAGAGCCCCGCCTCGTCACGCCAGCGGCCCGTGTTGTCGACCACGATCGCGTCGTCGATCCCGTGGGCGCGCAACGGGGTTCCGATTGATCTGCCGGGCCAGGGGACGATCGAGGGGCTCACCGTCGACGCGCCGCGTCAGCGCGTTCTCATCGGCTTCTCCGCCACCTTCAGCGAGGAAGAACGCTACACCGGTATCGGCGAGGCGCCCGGCAACACGGCGGTGAAGCTGGCCGACAGCCTGAACGTGTTCGAAACCGGATCGCTGGCGCCGGACGTTACGGTTAGCCGGGTCGACTACGAAGGCTTCGCCATGGATGCCGCGGTCAGGTATCGCGGCTGCTTTCTCCACGCCGAGGCCTATAAACTGCTGATATTGTTGCTTGAACCCCGCCCCTCCATTGCGCTTGGCATGATGCTGGTGGCCGCATGCCCAGGTGGCAACATTTCAAACTTTATCACCCACCGTGCCGGGGGCAATGCAGCCCTTTCTGTTTCACTGACAGCCTTTGCAACGGTTGCCGCCATCTTCATGACTCCATTCAACACTGCCTTTTGGGCAAGCATGTATGAACCAACCGCCGCCATTCTTCAGGCAACGCGCATCGATCCGGTTCAGGTTGCAATCACCGTATTGTTCATGCTGGTCCTCCCACTGTGCCTCGGCAAAAGGGGGGCCATAGAACGGAAAATAAAAAGTGGTGGGATTTTTTTGGAGTTTGGGGGGTTTGGGGGGGGGTGGGGGGGGGGGCAGGGAGCAAGGCTCCTGGACCCTGAAGTTATATTTGCCAAAATAGGTGCACGATCTCACCAAGGTAATTTTGTTAAAGCTATTCAAGTTCTATTCAAATCTTTTGTATATATTTTAGCTTATTTATCTCCTGATTGAAAAACCTAGTCAGTTTAAGACAAATTCGATTAACTTAAATTCTGGTCATGGACTACATGGACAAACTGATTTTAGACCGGTATTGACCTGAATAAACAACATTGGTGATCTATTCTGCACCTTCATTTCCTTGGCGATGGCTTTGGCCAGCTTTGGCCGGTCAATTGTCTGGATCACATTAAAAAGGGCGACGGCATCCTTCACCTTATTGGTCTGTAAAGGCCCAATCAGATGGAGTTCCAGGTCTGGATATTGCGATTTATGCCCTGACCAACGCTCTAACGCTTCCTGAACGCGGTTTTCGCCGAAGACGCGCTGGCCCGCCTGAAGCGCGGCCCGAATGGCCGTTTCCGAAGTTTTTTTCGTAACCGCCCCGTCGCTCGCACGGGACACAACGGCGCGTCGGCGGTCGGCGCGTGGACTCCGGTGGTGACGACGTCGATGGCACCCGCGTCGGTCACGCCGGCGTCGTGCATCCCCTGCGCGAGAGCGGTGAGTGCCCACAGGGACCGCTCCAGGTGGAGCTCGGCGGGGCCGGTGTCGAGGCGTTCGAAGATGGGCGCCGCGGCCCACAGGTGGACGACGCGGTTCGGGGTGCTGCCGCTGTCTGCCAGTGCCGTCCAAACGCGGTGGTGGTGCTCGCGCGAGCTCGGGTCGATGACGAAGTGACCTCCCCCCAAACTCCCCCCAATGTCAACGAATCTGGTCGGGATTCGAATTAAAAGCTCTGCGACATGACATCCTTCTAATTATCAAATTTCATTGAGATCTGATCACTCCTTCGTAAGTTAAATACACCTCGTTATTTTTTTATTTTTCAGAACTAACCCTCCTCCCCCATCTGCCCCAAAGAGAGCGGATCCATTCTGGTTATGTCAATAACGTATCTAGGACTTACGATTATTTTACTACCAAGTTTCATCCCGATGCTTCCGCTATAAGTGTATTTGAAGATTTTAGGTTCTCCCCGATGAACAATTTGGCGAGTCAAAAAAAGTATTTGACAGCACACAAGATAGCAAAAGAATTGCAAATTCATGCCTCCATATTCAAGCCAAAAATTTGGAAATGCATCGCAGTATTGTCAATTTTTTCCCGAAAATGCTGTCACAGGAGCTGATAAATGGACAGGAATTGTCTGACAGGAACTTTTAGACATTGCAAATAATAAAAAAACATTGTTCTTTGTTATTTTTAACTTGTTGTGTTCTCCAATAGTTGAAATGGACATTGAATATGGGTTTTAGGGGTGGGGAGCCAATTCATGTGCACCAAATAGCGAAAACATTATGTACGTAAATGCTTTTTTCGTCTGACACTCCTCAGAGTACTAACGTCAGAGTGACAGAAATGAAGTTTGTGAAAGAGTGTACCCAACTGTGTGTTTGAAAGTGCCAATCAGAATTTGTACTGCATGAGTGGTTCAAAAACCGTGTCCGGAGAATCCCCCCCCCGCAGAAGTCCCGCCCCGCGCCGCCACGCCCCGCGCCTATCCCCCCCTCCTATCTCCCCCCCCCCCCCTCCCCCCCCCGCCCCCCCCCCCCCGCTCCCCCCCCCCCCCCACCAAAGCCAACCACAAAATTCCCGGCAGTTTCCGCCGCGCACAGCGCGGCCGCCTTGGCTTTTTCAGGGCCAAAATGGCGCACGCAGGTCACAACCCCACGCAGCGTAATGCCAAGCTCCGCCTCCGCGGTATTGGCCGCTTCTTCGATGGCTGCCAGATACTCGCGCCAGGCACCAACGTCACCGCCGCCACAGAAATCAGGCGAAATGAAGCTTTCGGTGTAAACCACGCCATTGGCTGCACTTTCTTCCAGAATGGCCCGGGTCAGACGGGCGTAATCTTCGGGTGTTTTCAAAACCAGATTTTACCAATCGATGTTTTCTCCGGGTCCAACCAACACCAGATAGGCTATCATGGAAACTTTTGACACTTGCTCTAAACGGTGAAAACGCAGATCTAGATCACTTGTCAGCTAGTCAGCATCATCGTATGGAGAAGACATTTCCTTCTAGGTGGTATGTCTGCGATTTGTCTCATGGACATTTTGGACAGATGAATTTGGGGTGAGTGATTTGTTAAAATTTAAAATTTCTCAAATAAAAACAATATCGTTGATTTAAGTAAATACATTTTTCCTAAGGCCCGTTAATGTCCATACCTCATCCTGGACGACACTGACGGCGACCAGATTGGTGATGCGCAGGAGCTGCTCGAGGGGTTCAGCAATCCCCGCGTCGCAGACCTCCCCGGCGTGCGCTTCGACATCGGCCGTGTCGACCTCACTCTCGACGTGCGCTACTCGACCACCGACGTGCGCGGCGTCGAACGCACCGAGGAGGTGGCTCACTCCACGTCCCTGGAGAACAGCCAGGAGACCAGTGTCGCCAACGCGTCGAGCTCGGCGCAGAGCCTCTACGGCGAGGTCGGCGGCACCATCGGCCAGGAGTTTGGGCTCAGTAAACTAAACTCAATAAAGTAAACCATTTACTGTAAAGTGAACTCTTATTTGTGTTTTTTTCTATGATATTTTTTCTTTGACATTTTAAAAAATGGCTCGAAGGATGGAATGAATTATCACGTTTTAGCTTTGGAAGTTGCAATTAATTAGTTCCAGAAGCATATGTTTGGGGCAAAAAATGAATATTTTATTCCGGAAAATTTGTTTGTGGTGCAAAGGGGTAAATGGAAAAAAGAAGTAAAGCACGTGAATTATTAAAAAGTTGTTGAAAGTTGATTTAGACAGGCCCTACTATGAAACATTTAATAACAATGTTGACGTCAATTGCATTGAATTGCAACTTTGTGCCTTAATAAAGAAAAATAATTTAATCTAAGACTGCGAATTTACAATGCCAACGTCAAGTGCAATGAATTGCAACCTTGTAGCAATGAAATTGGCATAATTCATTGAAACTTATGTACATTTCCCGACGCCTTTGTTTCAATCATGATTATGCCCTAACAAAGAACAATAGTTTAATCTAAGACTGCGAATTTAAAATGCCAACGTCATCTGCATTGTATTGCAACTTTGTAGCAATGAAATTGGCAGCGGGGGGCTTGGGGGTGTTCGCAAATCGCCTTCACGAACTAGGTCTTGGTATGGTCTGAAGCACCACACCAACACCTGTGTACAGCAACAGCTGTGTACAGCAACAAAGCTGTACTTTTATAACTTTTACTACTACAAAGGCTTATGTCATGAGGAGGAAAACTTCAGGGAGGGGAAAGCTACGTTCCCAAACGTAGAACATGTGAACTAGTGTTAGAGGCAGCTGTGGAGGTGGGCTTTGATTTGCCAACTTTCTCAAAGTAAACTTTAAGCTAAGTAAACTAAGCTAAGTTGCCCTGGGGCGCCGGTTCTTCTGTGACACGATCCAGCAGTCCGGCGCTGTTGAGTGACGCCCAGGTCAGAAACATCAGCAGGCCGAGTGCCACGCCGTTGGGCAGAGATTCCTTACCCAGGAACTTCAGCGCGCTGCCGGCGGATCTCTTCAGGCGGATGCGGACCCCATTCCACTGCCCACTGTACATTTCATCCAGCACCAGGTGGGACAGAAATCCGATGCCCACGCCCACGGCCATCAGCAGGCGGACTCGCAGGTGTTCGCTGTAGTAGCCCAGGAATGTCAGTTCGGCGGCAATCACTTGGTCATCTTGTAGTAGCGCTGCTTCGGTGATTTCTAACACTAACATCTGAGGTGAGACTGAGGCTTGTTCTAGGGCATTTTGTACTATGCTGGACAAATCCTTGCCGCATAGTCGGCTAGCAGATACATTTACAGACAATCTAAATTTTTAGTGTTCATCGCATAACATGTCTTTAAATTGGTCAAGCGCGTGTTCAAGCACCCATTGGCCAATTGATTGGATCAATCCGGCTTCCTCCGCAATGGGAATAAACTCATCGGGAAGTTGTGTCGTATTCGCTAAAGGCCAGCGTATCGGAAAATGATGAAATATCCCTGAAAATGCATAAAAGGGAAAGGAAAAGGGACTTTTAATTAAAATAACACAACAGTAAATAACTTACCCGTATAAGTGACTAAAGACAAAAATAAGAGGGTAATAAGAGAAGGAACGGGAACTGGCTCTAATAAAAGCTCGTTTTGAAGCGCCATCAGTCCAGACTGTCAAAAGGAGGTTTGGATGAAAGATAGCTAGATGCAGTTTTCCACTTCGCAAATAGTTTTACTACTGGTGAAATAGACGAAAATCATCCAGCAATATGTGGATAGGCATTCGACCTCGCCCAATATCGACAAGCTGATTCAGCGGGGCACGTTCTTTCGGCGTGCCTATTCGCAGGCGTCCTGGACTCGTCCGTCGGTCGCGTCGACGTTCACCTCGGTCTACCCCTCGACCCACCACGCCGCGAACGATCGCGACTACGGCGCCAAGGTTGCCACCGCCGACAAAGCTGGAGATGCCTTCAACCGACACGGCTGCAACGACAACGCCGAGGCGTTTTCCATGGGCCAGAACAGGTACGGCGACGCTGACATATGACCGTTTTGTGGTGTCGCGCCAGATTGGCTCGTAGCTTTGTTTTCTAGTTGCAGTACATCCAACAAGAACATTTAGAAATTAGACTAATAATAATATTGTATTTGTGTTTGATTAAATCAACAAATGTACATTCACGAATCTTACTTCTTTTCTTCTTTTTATTATATAAAGAATGAAGTGAGATTCTATCAAATTAGAATTCTCTTTAATGTGAAATAATTAAATCTTTTTTTTAAACAAAAATGGAATAACGGGGAAGTAGGGAGTGTACGGATAGAAAATAAGGAGCATTGGGACAAAAAACGATTATCTTGAAATCGAAAGGGTGAAGTGACTTATCTTGATTATTTCTTATTCAGTGGGGCTATCCTATACATCTTTTGTTCGGACGAAATCCTTTTGTATCATCCTTTGCCTCGATTATTTGTTATTAAGTTGGGCTATCCAGCTGGACTTTCTTGCACATCTTCTCTTACAAATGAGCAAACGTACAACTGTCATCTTCTTCCAAAGTTGTTCAGCATAGTAGCTGAACATCCAGCATCCAGAAGAAATTCCAGAGGTGACAAACCCTGAAAACGTCAAGAAGTCAGCACTTATAGGCATCCAGCATCAAGAGGAAAATCATTCAATCAAAATTTAAGACAGCCATTTTGTTTAGCATAGCTGAACAGTCTTGTAACTGTATCTCAATGGCTATTGCGTAGGTCAAATCCCCACAATTACGCGATTCGCCCATTATGTTTAAAAGTAAATCTTGCTTTAAAATCAAATCAAAAAGCACTGTGTTTATGCTGGTTGCCAGTTCCAACTTTCGGAGCTGCTTCTATTACTACTTTTGTTCTTAAAATTTAACTATGCTCTGTCAAAGAGCATAGAAAGATTTTTTTGGGGGAATGATATCAAGTTTTATTTTTCAGGCCAACGGAGGAAGGACTTGAGAAAATTAGTAGAAGTTAAGAAGATGAACCATGTTATGCTTGAATCGGAAAGGGGCCGTATGAACAGGAAGGATGAGCTGTATAAAAAAGGGTACATATATGTAATACATCAGTTGAAGATAAAGATCCACAACGCTGGTGTCAAGATAAGACATTATGACCAAAAGAAACTTAAATACACTAAAAATACCCTCTTTAAATCAAACCAATCTAGATTATATAAAGAACTAAATGGCAATTTGAAAGTGAACAATGATAGCCCAAATCCAACTGAAGCAACCAATAGCACTTTGGCTGGAATAGATGGTATTTCTGATTTTAAAATTTTATGGTCAAACTTCTTTTGACCAGTTCATTTTAATCAATTTTATAGCATTTATCAGCCAGAATTCCTGGAGGAAAGTCTAATTCTAACTGAACCATTAAAGTATTTATATGAAACAAGTTCGGAGTCGTAAATAAATTAAATAAAAAAACAAGTTATTTTAACTGATAGTAAGGAGTGATATGAAGGCTTAAAAAGAAAAGAAATTATTCCTCATATAAAAGGGACTCTCCTCTCCTCAACATCCCGCATTTTGGAACATCGCTGGTCTTGATCATGAGAAATGTCCTTGGGTTTGGGGGTCTGCGAAGGCCGCCCGCCCCTCAGCCGAACTCCGCCATCCAATCCTCTAGGATGCGGCGGGCGATGCTGTCGGGGCGGGGGAGGCTGTTGCCGAGGCGTTCGAAGTTTCGGAGCTCGTCCAGGGTGAACCACTGGGCGTCCTCGACCTCCTCGTCATTGCGGTTGATGTCGGTGGTCCGGGCCGTGGCGTGGAAACCGAGCATTACCGAGGCCGGAAAAGGCCAAGGTTGGGAGGAGTGGTCGCGGACATCTGGCGCCATTCATGTAAAATCAAATTTTGAAAGATTTTATTCCTTTTTATTACATGAAATAATCAAGAAAAGAAGCAGAAATTTATGGAGAATGTTATCATAAAACATTATGGATTTATGTTACAATGAGTGAGGATATTGGACATTTAATATTGGGAATTAAATGGCAGCTGAAGCTGAATTGTTTGGGAGTTGAATTCAGTTGAAAATGGATTTGAACATAGAGGATTCTTTTACATTCAATGTTCCTGGAAATTCATTGCATTTATTTCAAGTTAATATATTGTGGATATCAATCTGCCAATTATTAGTTTTTCGTTGCTAAAATCGTTTCTTAAGTTATATTTATTAGATAAAGCATACCTTTAATGATAAATTTTAAGATTTTCACTGCTAATAAAACATTAATTCAGAGTCTTACTACAAAAAGAAATAATACTGTAAAAGAACTACTCATTTTTAGATGGATACAGACTCTCAAGTCACTATCTAAGGAGGAGGGGTGGGAATACTATACACAGACACTGATTACTCTTTTGTAAATATGTCTATTATTAATCTACTTAATGGGAATGAATTTTTATCTGCTCCATCAGCTTTCCCCCAAACACGTCCAATTGAATTTTTATATAACAAAACGGTTAAAAATAGACCAAAGATCATATAACAAAAACTCCAGGGATAAAACAGCCCCCCCCCAGAATCTTAGGGCAAGTGGTGTTTTTTTAAGAGCCAAAATGATGGGAGAGCAACTAGCCTCCTTGTCATTTTCCCGAAATGCATCCGATACAAATTTTGAGATAGCCCGGGGGCAGGCGTTGTAAGTTATACCCTGGGGGCAAATATGGTTCTTATGGAAGAGATGCTTGTACAAACTTCAGAGAGGGCTCATTTGCCCTGCGCGCGCACCGAGAGCCATGCCGCCAGCGCCGTCCGCGCCCTCCCCACATGCAGCCGCCCCGTCGGCGACGGCGCATACCGCCCACGTACAATGTTGGAGGGTGAGGGGAAGGATAGCATGGGGAGGAGTCAGGAGTTAGAATGCAGAAGGTAGAAGATACACGAAGGGAACCAGTCTTCTGTCTCCTAACTTCTAACTCCTGACTCTTCGATCATTTGCAAAACCTCAGCGCGTGGCCCTACCTTCTGGACCTTCTCAATGGATAAACCCTTCCATGGCTGCCAAATCCAAGGATGCACTGAAACGTTCCTCGGCTCAGTGATTCAGCGTCGAAGGAAACTGTCAACATGCGAGTGATATCCCGACGGGCGGCCACCCAGCTGAACGCCGCGCTCTGCAGCACGTCGGCGCTGGCGGAAACGCCCCGATTCACCCTGGCCTGGTCGATCTATGTCGGCTGGATGCCGTGGGGCTATGCCGCCGACGAGGGCATCGTCGACAAGTGGGCCGAGAAGTACGGCATCGGGATCGAGGCCGTGCAGGTCGACGGCGACGTCGACTCGATCACCCTGCACACGGCGGGCGCGTTCATCAAACGTTCGCAACTCGATAAAGGTTAGGAGTTGGGGGTTGAGGGGGTAATAACACCCTTTGGGATAATATTTGTTTATTTGAAGTTTATTGTCGGTCTTTAACTCTTTTTGAGAAAAAAAAGACTTAATGTTATTGTAAAAAGTGTTTATTTAGAATGCAACATGTTAAAAAAAATTATAAGGCTTGAGAACTTACCACATGATTTTTCTTCACAACTTCATTGTTAGGATACTTGCTATTGTAAATTTTAAATACTTGGTCACAATATACAAATTCAGGGCCCATGCCTATCACACCAATCTTCTTTTCTCTAAAAATTCTTAAACTAAAAGACATGATACATCATGATATACTCAAATTTGTCTAAAAGTCTCACAATGGACTTTCTCCTTCTCATTTTCTCAACTACTTTACGCTCAGTAACACTGTTCACAGTCATGAAACTCGTCAGGCAGCTAGGGGTATTTTGGTACAAAACTATGGAATGACATACCTATTTTCATTAAAATGTCAGTTTCGTTTAATATTTTCAAATCAAAATTGAAAGAATTCTTTGTCAATGGTTATGGTCTTTGATTTTACACCAACATTATTGAAAGACGAAGGCACGTGGAGGTTTAGTATTTCTAGTTAAGGAGCATATTGTGGCTAATGTGAGGGAGGATTATTCCATTTGGATAGAAGGTAAGGTTGAAACTCTTACTCTTTGGCTGGAAATTAGCGGGAAAAAGGATTTGATAAGCGAGGCTTATAAGCAATCGAGTACTCAATGGGACGAGTTTGCACTTGGTTTTGGACCAGATCCAATCGAGTACTTCCGAGTTTATTTGCATGTGAGATTTTATTTTTGATCTTTTATGTTTGAATAATGATACTTCAGAGTTTTTTTAGGCTTATTAGATTTAGGCTTATCGTTGATGGTGTTAGACTAAAATCATAAGCCACGACAAAATAACAAGAGTGTCCGGAATTATAAACTTCAAATATGTATCAACAATTTATAATAACCTCAATGAGTGAAAGCCCGTATTTCGCATAGTGCTTTCAGTTAGTTGCGCACTATTGGCGCTTGTATTGCTTTGAAATCCTATTCACATAAATTGATTTTCTTACAAGATGACTAGAGAATTTCCTGGATCGAGATGGTGATCCTCAAACTGCCCCTCTCCGTTTAATTAAAATTATATATGTAATCGTATCATCATATACGCACCAGAGAGCCCTACTGCAAAAGTTTCAAGCTCCTAAATAGAAAAATGGGGAATTTACATTTTTTGCCAGAAGAAAAATCTTGGATGTGAGTTTATTTATTTTGATCTTATCACAATAGTGGTACTAGAAGATCAGGAAAGGGTTCTGTCGAGCGAAAATTAAAAGGTCTAGTGCCTTTTATATTTGACTAAAAAGATCGGATTTCAATTAGCATCCCTCGCGCAGCGTTTTTTTCCTAAAGTTGTCTTATCATAATTTTTAAATAGTCATTTTAGAGCTTCCTGGGAGGGTGTACAGAGGGAGGCTTTGAATAGATTGGGATGGAGGAAGGACGTGCGTAGCCGTGTTAGCCTCAGATGGTTTGGTGCTGCGGTGAGTTAAAACTAGTATTAGTAGCGTTGAATATTATAGATATTTAGTAACAAATATTAAATTGTTGAAAACATCAGTGCTGGCCTGGAAGTAATACGGTTTTTCCCAATTTTTCATTTGGAGATATTCCGGTGGAATTATCTGGGGGCTATTTTCCGCGTGTTTTGATTTCTGGGAAATAACTTCTACGGAAGGTGGCTCAACCAGCTGGTCGACCTCGAGGGTGCCTGGGTCGCCAGTCAAGGCGCCGAGGGCGCGCCCTTCGCGAAGGCCCTCAAGATCGTCGCCTACCGGGACGGTCAGGAGGTCGCCGAGACCGCCTGTCACCAGGACGTCGGCGTGGAGTACTCCTGGCTGGCCGCGAACCTCGACGGCATCGACCGCATCGAGTTCGTCGCCGAGTCTGGAGCCGTCACCGTCCTCAAGGAAGGCATCCCGCTCCAAGCCGGTGAGGTCATTGACGGCACCAAGATGAGTCGCGCCGCCCTCGTGACCTTCCTGCGCAAGGCAGGAAACTGATGCTTTTGGACAGTCCTGGAAGGGCCCGTTGGACGATTTCCGCCGGACCATTATGTCTGCTCGAACGATACGGGGCGCCATTTTCCGGCAGATCCTGCCATGGCGCCCCGCGTTCGGTCTTGTGATTTACTTCTGGGCGTCGGTCAATTCGATGCCGGCTTCCTGATAGTAGCGTGCGGCACCCGGGTGGATCTTGCCGGTGATATTGGCCATCAGGCCCTGATCCACGCCGTTCCACCACGCCGCGTCCTTGCCCATCTTCGCCTTCTGCTCCCATTAATTGCCCTCTCTAGCATTTCTTTTTTGTCATAGTGGACCATTGTGAGGGCTTTATCTGTCCTAATAGAATGTTTAAGCAACCTGCCTCCTTATTCATTGAAAATCCAGCTACTATTCTAATCAGGTAACAAAGTCATTTTACTTTCGAATTTTGTCGTTTTCATTAGGCACCAGCCATTTACCGGTTTCAGTTTTTTTTTTTTTCAGATAAATAGCTCGCTAAGCTTTTTTGTTTGTTCTTCATATATTTTACAGGACTTCAGATACCACTACTATGAAGCTTTTTTCCTTTACAAAAAGAAATCTTGAAAAACATGGTATAATCAGCATGTAATCTTCTTTTTTAAGTAAAATCACCGTTTCTTTCATCGATAAACGAAAAAAAGCCGTTCCATCACGGCCACTTATACAAAAAATTGTTTCCCTTGTTTTTCAAGATTTGGGGGATCAAAATTTACAAAATGGAAACCTCGACCATGTTCTCATCAAGTCTTTGCGAAAAAAAGGCTCATATAGGTTTATCTAACGCATAGATAAACCTGCATAACAGTTATCATTCTTGAATCAGCTTGAAATAAAAATATTTTTTCACCGAAAGAATTTGATTTTGAACTTGTTGAAACTTTTCTTGCCCTATATTTTAAATAAACAGGACCTGAAACACAGGGCTTCAAATTTTAGAGGAGGCACTTAATAAGCTTTTTAGATTGGGTGGTTATTTGAGGGGGCATTGAAAAGAACAGGGAATTTTATTTTCTGCATTATGGTAATTATCAAAGTTTTAGATTTAAGCTAAAATAAATAATCAGCAATAAAGAATAGTCATCTAAAACATCTAAAAAATAAAGAAAAAGAAATCAATCTTCTTACACATTTGATTCCAATGCTATGAAAGCTGTATATCCAAACTTAAAGAAAAGAGAGTTCATCGGCTAGTCTTGTTAAGTAATCACTAGTATTATCTTAGCTGTACAAGGCCAAAACACATTCCTTGTGTGTGTTTTTTTAGCTAAACGTGTTACCTGTAGGGACTAGCCTTGTAGAATCGATTGTCACAACCAGTTTTTAATTTATAGTCCCATTTCGGTTGGCAAACCCCAATTCAAAGACGAGGTATAAATACTGACAGTATTTCTAAGCTGGTTTTGAATATAATTTGTATAATGAGCAGGATTTTACCGGCATTTCCCTTCTGTTTTTCTTCTCCTAAATAGAGTTTAGACACATCAAAATTGAAAGCTAAGCGAACTTTCAAAAAGCTTATGAATTTAGCTATCTTTAAAAAAAAAGTAACCCGTGCAAATATAGTAACCGAAATACTATAAAAAGAAATTTTTGTAACAATGTATAAATAAAAGCAATTGGTTTGGTGGTGGTCGAAAATGTGTTTTGTTTGTTTCAGTTTGAATTCATACTATTAGCCAAAGGTTAGGCCCTGAGGATATGTGCATAGTTTTAAAAGAGGGGGTAACGAAAAAGAACTTGCCAAAATTGGGCCTTTTTGAAAACCATCGATTTTGGGCATTTTTGACCATCTACTTTGGGCCTTTTTGATCCCTTTTACCTTACCTTTTTGGTCAAACTTTTGCCTTTCAGGAACACTTCGATTTCCTCGAGAGATCTGGAGGGAAGGGAAGTGGGGTCCCGTGGGTGTCCAGGAGGGGTGGCATGTCGGACGAGTGGACGGACGAAGAGTATGCGGAGTTCCTGGAGGAACTCGAGAAGGAGCGCTCTCGAGGGACGGTCCTGATCTTCTCGTCCGTCGGCTGCAGCGTTCTGGGAGGCATTAGGATTCGAGTTTGAACTAATCTTGGCAGGCAAAGTCCAGGGCTTTATTTTCTACAAGATAAGGTAGGTTTATTGTTATTAGATCTTCTTTTAAAAAAATACTATTTTGATTTATATTATATACTTCACGTGTTTCAATTTCCTTATTTGAACCAATGTCAGACACGATATTCTCATATGAGAATTCACTTTATGCAACAGCCAAATAAAAATCAGCAGATTTATAATCCTGGTATATATTTTCTTCAAAGCGATGTCGTAAAAGCCAGTTTCGCTTATTATTGCAGCAATTGAAGCGACCGATTGAGCGACGCCGAGCGGGCGCGGCTGGAGCTCGATCCGGACACCACGCGGATCCCGCTCCAGCGGGAGCTGACGCACTTCTGGCAGGGCTACGCCCGCTGTCGCCTCACCCACCACCTCGCCTCGCGCCTCGAGGACCGGCTCGACGGCGAGCGCACCGCCGCCCGCTGGGAGGTGATCCTCGACCTGCACCGCGGCATGCAAGCACACCAGGACTGGTACCTGGAGGAGGGGAGCTACGTCGGCATCGACCACTGGGTCGTGAGCTCGGTGGAGATGGGCCACGTCAGAACAACATCGTCGGCAACATGAACGTCGACTACCGCGAGGGCGGCATGGCGATCTCGTGGGAGGACGTCGAAGACGAGGCCAACCTCATCCACGAGGACTCGGGCGACAACGTGCAGGAGGCGATCAAGGTCCCGGTCAGCGAGGCCTGGTCCAAGCTCTACGCGGCGCGGATCGTCGTCGACCGCAACAAGCTCGAGGCCAAGGTCAAGGCGGAGCAGGAGCTCGCGGCCATGCACGAGGGGCAGCCCCTGACCGACGAGCTGCGGGAGCAGATCAAGGCCAAGGTCCGCGAGCAGGAACCAAAAACAAGTTACGTAAGATTGTATCATCTTCACCGGTAAATTTTGAACCGCGATCAATTTTTTTTACAGCCGGAACCTCCTGCTTGATTAGTGTAAAACACCCGATTAAGTAACATCCAAGGATATGCTGAAGTAAACAGTCTTTATTACGCAACAATCAGGTGTACCATACCGTTACAGGTGCGCTATAGTATTGTGTAAGACCCAGTGTATTGTTGTAAATGAACCCTAATCCAATTTTATAGTACTACTGATTTGATGAAATTACCAGTGGAAAAAAATCGCATCTGTGTCACTCACCGGCGAAAAGACGCTGCAAAACCCGTCCCTGCGAGATCGCCGCACTTGTCGACCGCACGACGTTTCGCATCATCAAGGCACAATCGATTGGAGTCGTATCGCGGATGCCAACGTGAGCTTCGCTTACATCAAAGCAACCGAGGGCGGCGATTTCGTCGACAAACGTTTTCAGTCGAACTGGCAGGAAGCCCGCAAGGCAGGAATTGCCCGCGGCGCGTACCACTTCTTCACCCAGTGCCGTTCGGGACGAGAACAGGCAGCCAACTTCATCCGTGTTGTCCCGAAGGATCCGACCTCGACCGGGAGGTAGGGGCCGTCGTCTCCGGTGCTCGCGAAGACCTCGACGCCGTCGGGCGCGGCCAGCCCTCCCCTTCGGACCGAGACGGTCCGCGTGGGCCCGTCGATCGTCAGGGTCCAGCCGCGGAAGGTCGCGTAGCCCAGGATGCCGTCGACCAGAGCCGACGCGAACTCCTCGCGAAAAGTCTGTGACTGGATCAGAGCCAGATCCTCCTTGTTGGCCAGGTTGCACACCTCCACCAGGACCTTGGCGGGGACCTTGCCGTACTTGAGCACGGCGGGCACCCAGGGACGCCTGAATATCGGTCATGCGGTAATTGAAACCGAGATCCACCTGCTCGTAGTACCATCCACCCTGGGACGGGCCCTGCATGCGCGCCGGCTCGCGAGTGATGCCGTGGGAACGGAGCAGCGTCATCTTTTCGGCCAGGTCCGCACGGTTGGTCAGCGCCATACCGCCTTCGCCGGTTGTGACGATCTTGACCGGATGGAAGCTGAAAACGGCGATATCGCTGAACCGACAGTTGCCGACAGGCTCACCCTTGTAGGTGCCGCCGATGGCATGCGACGCATCCTCCACGACGGCAAATCGAGTTGTGCCGCGATCTCTCGCGCTTGTGCGAGCAAGCCGGGTTCGACGGGCTGCGCGTAGCGGAGTAGCTGCGCAAAGCGACGACCGCGTCGCAGCACCAGAACCACGACGACTGAGGACCCCGCAACCGAGACGAAGAGCAGGCAAGACCACGGATCGCGCCACAACGTCGCCGCGTGCCGGTCAGCGCTCCCAGCGCCCTCTTCGGCAGCGATCGACCTCCCCGCACTCTCCACCATCGCCGACGAACCCGCGTCATCGCATTCGGCATCCCCAGCCGCGAACTCCCCCTGCCAAACTAAAGGCTTGATTAGCCGCGA
The DNA here is from genome assembly GCA_010016025.2 of Alatinidae sp. Z8VKAUB7J3. Taxonomy (NCBI): domain Eukaryota; kingdom Metazoa; phylum Cnidaria; class Cubozoa; order Carybdeida; family Alatinidae; species Alatinidae sp. Z8VKAUB7J3. The sequence continues at coordinate 88,800,722 of JAAAKM020721499.1, forward strand.
TGTATTGGAGGCGCTTGGCCCAGAGGGACATTTTGTCAATATTGCGCGGGGCGCAATGGTTGATCAAGAAGCGATGATTGAGTTGCTTTCGTCCGGTGGGTTAGGTGGGGCGGCAGAGTTGTGTAATTGGCTCTGTTATGGTGGATATGTGGCCCTGAAAAACTTGCCTGAAGATAAAACTATAAATCCAGTCTGTGTTGGTGTTACATATTTAAGCATTTTTTCATATGGTCTCCTCTCACTCTATTTGTGGCTGATCCAGTTTTGTTTGGCCCAAATGCCATTTTAGCATAACGCTTTGAATCTAAATTACTTAATCTTCTAAAAAATTTAATCATATCTATATGTCGTAATGTAAGTTAAGTGATTATAGAGCATAATCCACAATACTAATTCCATTTGGCGTGAAACATGTGAAACCGACAGAGCAGGATTGATTAATCCTGCCATTCAATAGTGTAAAACCAGAACATTTGCAGAAGTCGAGGAGTGAAAGACCACTAGCATTTACTATACTGTCTTTAGACGTTCTTGCAGTAATATTGGAATCTAGAGTATAATTAATGTCAAGGCGCCAAGAACCTGGTCGTGGCACTGCGCGAAGGCTCCGCCTCCGCCAAGAAGGCCGAAGCCGAAGGGCTGCAGGTCATGGGCATCGCGGAAGCCGCGGCCTGGTGTGACGTGATCATGTTCACCATGCCCGACGAACTGCAGGCAGAGACCTACAAGAAATACGTCCACGACAACCTGAAAGAAGGCGCGGCGATTGCCTTTGCCCACGGTCTGAACGTGCATTTCGGCCTGATCGAGCCCCAGCCCGGCGTCGACGTCATCATGATGGCCCCCAAGGGCCCCGGCCACACCGTGCGCGGATTTTTTTTCGAAGTGAGTAATACAGAATAATTTTCTTTTGGGGGGAGGGGTTACACAAGAAATACTCAAAACACATAAGAAATGTATCTATATTCACTTTGTTACGTCTTTAGGAGTCAGGATAACATGTCGGGGGGGGGGAGGGTTTCAAAACCCCTAACCTCAGGCTGGATACAGCCTTGATTATGGGTAATAATACGACCTCTGGACTTCATATTAAAGTTGATTAATTCTTGATTTCGAATATTACTTAATTATGTTTCTACCATAAAAAATCAATAAAAATATTTAGGCTCTATTTGAGATTTCAAATTTCAAAACTCGGGCCAAATTTACGTCAGGCCCTTATTTTGTTTTATTTTTTGTTCTGTGACTTTAGACAAGTCGCTACTATGACGTCATAAATTGCTTCCTTCAAACGGCTACAACTCAAAAACGACAAAACAAGCTGATGTTTTGTGACATCATCCTCCATCCCAACTGCCATTAGACAAGCCATCCCAGGAACACAGCTTCCTCCATCCCATAAGGCAAAACATTCTCCGTTCTACAGTCGACATCATCCTCCTTTCCAACTGCCATCAGACAAGTCACTCTTTCAGCCATTCTGGGTTTGTTTTTGCTTGAAATTAGATGGATCATTTGTATCACTTCTTCAAGTCCGAGGGGCCTGACTTCATTTTGCATAAGCTCTCTTTGCAATTGCTAGATTACTAACAGCTTCACGCATACGCTTCGGGTGGTAACCTGGATGAATAGCTTCTATTGTTTTCGTTAGCTGCATCAAAGTACCAAGGACAGTGAAAACGAAATCTTACTGTTTGGATTGGTTAAGTGGAAACTTAAAAAACCGTACATATCTTAAAAAATTAACAACAATAAGAAAGTTGAGAAGTTCGTCCGGGGCGACGACGCTGCGCACGAGTCCGCCGTCGAGTGCTTCTGCTGCATCGAACACCTCGCCGGTGTAGCACCACTCGGCGGCTCGACTGATGCCGACGATCCGCGGCAGGAACCACGAGGAACACGCCTCGGGCACGATGCCGCGGCGGGCGAACACGAAGCCGAACTTGGCGTTGTCCGAGGCCAGACGGATGTCCATGGGCAGGGTCATGGTCACGCCAATGCCCACCGCCGGGCCGTTGATGGCGGCGATGATGGGTTTCTTCAGTTCGAAGATGCGCAGGGTCCCGCGCCGAGCCGACGACGTGTAGCACACCGCCGCCGACCTCGATTTGGCTGAGATGCTCGCCGCGGCCGATGCCGTGCTCGAACGTCCACACCGTCGCGCCGGCTGGGCGCGTCGCGACCGAGTGCTGCTCGTCGCTCGCCAACACTGCGTAGAGATTGCCGGCCGGGTCACTGGTGATGTCGGGGCCGTTGACGAAGCCCGTGCCGGGCATGATCGAGTGCAGCACGTCGAGGCTCCACGTCCCGCCACGCGGCAAGCTCGCGTGGGTAACCGTCCAGCCCACGATGTAGACGACCAGTACTGTTAAAATGAGGCTTTATCGGAAATGGGCATTCTTGGGGTGTTTTGTAGCGTCTGCCGTTTTAACTCCTCCAGATGTCATCACACAGGTGTTATTGGCGGTTCCGTTATATGGACTTTATGAGTTTGGAATTTTTGTTTCCTATTTCTTTGAAGATCCCAAAAACCGTGAAGAAGCCGTAAGACATATAATGGCTCAAAGTGAAGCAAAAAAAGCGGCTAAAGATAAAAAAATGAAAACGGGCACAAAAAAACGAGCAAAAAAGACTGCAACCAGTTAATCAAAAAATATTAGATGGTGCACAATTCAGACTAGAGTGGTGCGTTGTTCAAAACTGAAAACTGAAAACCACACCTGCATACAGTACATGTCGCTGCCCCGCTACTGTACCGGTACGTACCCCACAGCCAAACAGAGAATGAGAGAATTCCAGGATCCGTCGTCTATGGAGTTCGAATTCGGCGATCCGCGGTAAGGAAGTTTTACTTTGGAGCAAATGCCGGAAGCTCATATTCCGTTGAGTACAGCTCAAAATTGAGGCTGTAGTTTGACGACGCGCCACTGCAAATGTCAGATTGCATGTAGGGCGTAAAGATTCGAGGCTGGTTTACCACGACTGAAACGCAATATCCGGACAACCAGACCATTTCGTCCCTCTCCTTACGTGCTTGAAATTTAAAAAAAAAGAAAAATAAAATCCGGAGTTCTATCGCAACTCAGTGCGCTCTTTTTAAATAAAAATTTGCAAAAATTATGTTGACATGATCAAGAACTTTAAATTGTAGCCTGCTAGCTCTATGAGTCAGCAGATAATTGATAAAACTTAATAAGGGGTCTTGGAGGGGGAATAAAAGGGGGGGGGGGGTTGTAACGATGGAAATTATGATGATCTATAAAGTGCTTGAAGAGATGAGTTTAAAACGCCTGGGGGCGACTCTGGTGGTGAGCCCGGATGGAGAGCTTAAAGGCGTCATCACCGATGGCGATCTTGGTAGGCTCATCGAAAATAAAAAAGATATTTCGGAAACGGTGGCCGGGGATTTTATGGCGACCCGACCCAAATGTATCGATAAAGATCAACTGGCGGAAAAAGCGGTGCAGATTATGGAAGAATATTCCATCACGTCCCTTGTGGTGTCAGACGATGCAAAACGGATTGACGGTATCATCCATTTGCAGGATTTGCTTGATTAAAAAAAAAATTACGTGCTCAATTATTCATAATTGCTCTATGTATTAAGTGGATTAGAAATACCAGAAATACCATTTGGAGGGACTACACTATAAGGCAGTTTATAGCAGCAGGGACCCATTTAGGTGGGCTTTCGATTGAGGAAGGTATATTCTGTGAAGCAAAAATGGCGAGTGAGGTTGCTAAAGGCCCATTCATAATATGGCTTTACTAACGCTGAGAATTAGCTAGTGCTAATTTGGCCCAATCAGAGTTTTTTCATTGTATTTTCCAGCCAATCAGGAAGTTCTATGATTACGTGACTGAAAAAGTATATAATATACTTCAGTATGAAGTCATACCTGTTGTATAAGGTTTAGCTGATTATAAAAGACCTTTACTATCAAACTCATACATTAATGCTCTAAACTATAGCCCATCTGAATTGGCAAACCTTCTTAGAGATATTGGAGATGATTTAATTAAATATCAAATATATTTCAAGTGGAGAGTTGACATGTCTGGCCACCACCGTTTTGATTCCCTTGGATTTTCTCCGACCCGGTATCACTCGAATAATAGCCGATTTCTTGCGTGAAAGTATCCCGGAGGTGTCATCGCGCTGATATATTCATCCAGGCCGATCAGCCCCCTGGCATGATCATGCTCGGCCAGAACGTGGTCAAGTCCGGCGATTGTCGACCAGCGAGCGCAGGCGCTGCGGGTTGCCGGGTGCTCCATCGTCGTACCGAGAACCCTGGCGCCGCCGCGCCCGATCTGCGCAACACAGGCTGCCGTGATGAGCCGAAACAGCAATTCGGTTCCGCTCTCCCCCATGAAGAACTGACCGGTCGTGGCGTTCATCATGCAGCGCATGTCCTGCTTGGCCTTGTCGATCACTCGCACCAGGACGTTTTTTTAACAGTGGTTGCGTCCTACTGGATGGATAGGTTCCATAAGTCTTGGAATAAAATATCGTGAATAGTAATTGTTTTGTTTTTCAGGGGATGGGGGTGGCCCATGTAAGGCCAGGTGTCACCTCTTCTCTGTTTTGGAACAATATATCATTAAAAAGTGTTTATTTAGGGGGCTTGCAGGACCAAGGGTCCAAGAATTCTTAGCATAATATTACCTTTAGTAAGTTTTTTTTAGAGGGAATGGGACCACGAGGGTCAATGATCAGCTTCCATAATCTTAGGAATAAAATTGCACGTCATGGATCGTAGCTCTAACGATGGCCACGTCTTTAAACACGGTCAAAAATTGGTTGAATTCAGGTAAATAAAACAACACAACATATATTTCGTTAAGACGGGGGGAAACAGGAGACGTAGCTTGATTTTATGTTACTTTCAGTTTATTGTCAATGATTCGCATTTTCCTTCAATATAGGCTGTTGCTCACAGCCATTATTCCGTTCGTTCTCCGTTTCATACAGACATTGATTGCTTTTTGATTAGACATGAAGTTCTCTTGAAATTCCCTCTGTCGCGTGCGTTGTAGTAGTTTGAGATAAAGTTTGATCATGATTGGGCCTTCTGCAGTTTTCTTTGAGCTTCCTGGCCGTAATCATTTTAGAGTATCAAATGGAATGGTCTTTTGTACAATCTTTGGCCCAAATCTTTGGGGGGGGAAGGTGGTTACCCTCTGATTACTTTTGCCTCGTAAAAAAACACGAGAGATTTCAATTTCCAATCGAATTGGCCTCTTCCAAAGTTTATACGACCAAGCCTCTCATCAAAAAGTAATAAGGTACTGGTAGTTAACTAGCATAAGGTATAACCCTTTCCCCGAGAGCTTGAGGGGGTGGCGCGAAGCGCCACCCCAACAGCTAGTATATATATATATATACCTTTTTTTTCAGTATTTTATGTATTGCTTGACCACCTTTTTCTCGACTCAGGATAGTGCCAGGTTCTATTTATGAATGTTGTAAATTCTAGTGGGTATGGGGCCAATTAAAATACAATTCAGACTCGGTGAACAGGAAACTCGTTTAGAAACTCATATAAGGAGAAAGGGAAAATCATTTTGCCTTTCTTACTGTTTTCATTCATACATTTCCACACTGATTCATTCCTACTATTGAGACCCCACCCCCCTCATAAATTCTCCGCTCGGGGGGTGGTGCTCCCCTTCCACCCTCTGGTCTATTAGGGGTTAAAAACATCAACTCAGGGGTAAAAGTCGCCCATATTTTACAAAAAATCCAGTTTTTCCTACCAAAATCATTGGAAACGTATCAAACTTATCTATACAATATCTGTTAGAATTAATCTGACAGAAGTCAAGTTAAAATTCTGGCTGTAATTTCATTATTCCAGGGGGTTAAAAACACCAATCCGGGGTGAAACTCACCCATTCTTGAAGAAAATCGCGTTATCACGAAGGAGGCCAAGCCGTCGCGGTGCTGTTGACCGCCGCGATATTCGGGTTCTTTTATGCGTGGGTTTGCTCGACCATGTGGGGACTTGGGAACGCTGACCCTCGCGTCGCGATCGCGGCGATGCTGACGGTACGGCGCGCTCCTCCGGCGGTGAGGTCCGAGGAATCGATCACGACCAACATGATCGAGGGATTCCGATATCTGCAGGTCGACCGGATGGTCGCGATCCTGCTGATCTTCGGCCTCGTGCCGCAGTTCCTGGCGATGCCGTTCCAACAGGTGCTGCCCGTCTTCGCGCGGGACGTGTGGGTATTTCCAAAGCTGCGAGACTGAGAAACTCTACTGGGCTTTCAAAACAGGGGAGAAACACCCTCAAAAAGTCAAGGAATCGTAATGAATATTACACTCTTAGATTCTTCATATCCGAAAACCCTGTTATAGACATTTAAAGCTTCTTTCTGTAAAAATGTGAAATTTTTCATTTTTTTTCAGACAGAAGAAAGATTGTTTATGTGTATTTATTTTCTTTTTGTTTTCTTTTTTCGGAAGAGGGTTTATTTAAACAGAAGTTAAAATTTTTAGTGCCCTTTTAAAGTGACCAATAAGATTATGCAAAAATGGCTGCAGAACGTTTAGATTCAATGAATAAACGATTAGCAAGTATTAAAAAGAATCGCCATGAAAGAAAATATGCTAAACGTGTGCAAAAATATATTGAAGGCGAATTTTCAGAAGAATTAAAGAAATTAACACGTACCGAAGGACAAATACTGGTTAAGTTAATACATCGGCAAACTGGTAAAACAGCTTTTAATTTGGTAAAAGAATTGCTAGCATGAAACAATACTTCGATAATAGTTTAAAATCGCTGGAGACTAAATATGGATTTAACCGCAATCGCCATTGTGGAGGTTGAAATAAGTGGGGGCTTCGAACAGCATTCAGGAGAAACCAAAATAAACAGGGGGTCAGAGTTTGTTTTACAGACATTAACAGCAGCAAACTGCTGAATTGCAGGGCGAAGAAGTTTTCACTCACAAACTAACACCCAGCCTCAGTTACTCTGAGGAAACAGCTACTAGGTTGTTAGAGGCTGTTGTTGCTGTTTTCGAAAGAGTGGGACGATTTGTAATAGAAAAGAAGTATTATCCATTGACCTATTCCATCTCTAGAAAAGACTGGGAGATGTTTGGTAAAACAAGGTCGGAATTTTCCAGCCCGCTTAGGAGGGCTGGCAGAGTACACTCCCTCGCAGCATGTGGCAAGGCGGAGGAAATTTTGGCACAAGAGTTCACGCACATGCGTATAACGATGTTTTCTAGGAGGGCTAGCCCTCTTGATTGCGTTTACATGGGAAATTTCCAGCCCTCCTAGTCGAGAGCTCGGGTATGCAATAGTGAGATCTCGCCTAGGCGGGCTAGCCCTCCTCTCATGTAAACGAAAATAATTTTATAAAGGATTAGACCTGCAAGGTGAGATCTCGGCAAAGAGGGCTAGCCCTCCGGTCGAGGCGCTGGGGTTGCAGGACGCCTCGCCCGAGATTATCGCGGCACTGGCAACGGCGCTGGCGCCGGCGTGGTGCAGCGGGTTCGAGAACAGGTTGGTCATCTGCACGCCCGGTAACCCACCACCTGAAGGGGCACTGCCGCCTCCGCCCCCTCCACTCCCGTCTTGCTTCGTCCGTCGTGCCCGCAGGTTCATGGACCCCACCCCGACGCCCTTGGCGGACATAGTGAGCGAGGCTGCGAGGCGCTGCTTCACCCGCCGCCTGCGCCACACAGCGCCCGCCAGCACACCCAGCTTTAAGAGGCCAACCGAACCCTCTGCATGCCACTGGTACTTTGTTTCCAAGTCGAAACCGGTGCACCCCCATTTAGTGATTATACCATAAATGGGACATTTTTTACAAACACCTTAAAATCAGTGATTTGATCTTTATGTGGTTCAATTTTAGCAGGTTAGTGTTTTTCGTGCAAGGAGATTGATTATTAAAGCGTAGGGAAGTAGAATTTTAGTGGCCAGTCTACAAAGAACTTTTGGGGCCTAGTGTCTAGTCCCATAAGTTTTTTGAGAAATTAACCCATCTTTGCACCCTCTTTGAAATGTAGTTCTACCTCTATATATTTTTCTTAGCAATTTTTTACTTCGTCATGGAATCCTATAGCAGATTTAGGACTATCTCCTTTTACTACTAGTTGTCAAACTGCTACCTGAAGGAGCTACTGCTTTCTGTTTTGTAGGTACTTCTTCTTGTTCCGTTATTAGAACCAAACAAGAGGGGTTAAGGGGGAAGGGGCAGTTTCCCGCCACATTAATTGTGAGAAAAATTGTGATATAACTCATGCCCCTTGACTTTCCCAATGTGGATCCCTACTCAGGTTTCGTAGGCACTCTCTACGTAAAGCGTAAAGCGCGAAGTAATTAGGAGGAAATGAACCCCACATAGGCGTAATAGTTTGTGTTCGTTTTAAGTTTCAATACTGCTCCTTACTTTTAGTTGAAAAAACTTTTCCATATTTATTTATTTTTTAAATATTGCTAGAATACCCTGCGCTCCATTCATGGAAATTATCTTCTCCCATGACAAATTTCTCCATGGAAAAATCCTCCCACGTAACCCCCTCCCCTCAACCCCCCTCCCAACCAAAAGAATCCCTCTGAAAACGTCTTTACACTTCCCAATAACCATTACTATGTCGTCGCTCCGAGCAGGCACCCGAGGACGCCCACGATCGCGCCCGTGACGACGAAGATCGCGGCGATACCGAACGGCGTCGCGCCGATCGACGTCAGGATGCCGATGTCCTTGATCTTCTGCATGACCATCATGTGGAGCGTCGCGTAGATCAAGAACGCGGAGACGAGCATGGGGTTGGCGGGACAAGTATTCAAGGAGAGGGTACAGTAACTCCCTAGTGGTCGTGTGTGAACGCTGATGCATTGCTCGGACGTAGGGAGGGTCTGTGGGCGTATATAACAAGTACGGCGGGTCCGAACAGCGGAATTGTACCTCAGCCCGCCTTCAGTATTTGCTGCCGCGATACGACAGACGCTCGGTCTTCTGAGCGGCGCGACGGGTCTCGACGGGAAGGCCTTCGTTGTCCGCCTGCACTATCCGCCGGCCGACGGCGACGACGATCGGCGGATGTACGACATTCAGATCGATCCGATCCACGAGACCACCCCCACGTCCATTGCCGTCGACGTGCCGCAGGGGCGCGAGCTGAGCAACTGGCTGCTCGCGATGCGCAAGATCGATCCGTGGATGGATCCGGACGGCGCAATCGGCCTTGAGATTGAGGTTGCGGCCAGGAACAAACCGGCGGAACTCGTCAAGCAGGTTGTGCACCCCGTAGACAAAGTACGGAAACGCGCGCTGCTTTCACACCGCATCAGTTCTGACAACTGGAAGCAGGTTCTCGTATTTACGCGTACTAAACATGGTGCGAATCGGCTTGCAAAGCAATTGACCGAGGATGGCCTGACTGCGGCCGCGATTCACGGCAACAAGTCGCAAGGCGCGCGAACCCGTGCCCTGGAGGGCTTCCGCGATGGCAACGTCCGCATCCTCGTCGCCCCCGACATCGCCCTACTGCTCTGTGCTTGCGAAATCTAAGGATTTAGTAAGTCTAAGACGACAGAGATATGAGCAATGGCGGATGATCTGCTCGAAGCAGAGTAAGCTCTATGATTTCCAGGTATAATACCATATTTTTTCCTGCAAAGTCAAGGTATTTTTAAGCGTAATGAATGTTCCATTCCATATTTCGTTATATGGGGCGAGGACACGTTACGGTATCTAGATACGGTAGGCATGCGTGCAAGGCCAACATAAAAATAGTAGGCTAACAAAAAGATGGGCCTATAAGCAAGATAACAAAAGATTGGTCGACGAGCTCACGCTCGACGTCCCGAAGGGATCGATCTTCGGCTTCATCGGCCCGAACGGCGCAGGTAAGACGACGACCATTCGAATTCTCGCGACGCTGAACAAGCCGTCGGCGGGGTCCGCGAAAATCTGCGGCTGCGACGTGGTCTACGATCCCGTCGCGGCGAAGCGGTGTATCGGCTACATGCCGGATGAGTTCGGTGTCTACGAGGAGATGAGTCTCCACGAGTACCTCGAGTTCTTCGCCGCCGCGTATCGCATCAACGGCGAGGAGCGCCGCAAGAAGTGTGATGAGGGGGGTATTGGCGCCGCAATATCAAGGGCGCTGGCAATGGCCGGTGCCACGGTCATGATCAGCGACGTGAATGCTGACGGCGCCCAGGAGCTCGCGAAGGAGATCGGCGGCGCCGCGATGTGCTTAGACGTTACGAATGTCGACGATGTGGAACGCGCCATGGGCGATACCGCGAGCGAGCTCGGCGGCCCCGACATACTGGTCAATAACGCCGGTGTCTACCACGAAGACGGTGGCCCTGTGGATACAATAATTAATGACATGTGGCGCACCCTCTGGTCGGTAAACGTTGATGGAGTTGCAGTCCAGATTTAATTGAATTGTGTCTATGCTAGCAGCTGCCTCTGATAGTTCTGACAATGAGGTAGCGTGTGAAGCAAAACGATTTCAGGAAATGATCATCTCGGCCTCTTTTGTCGCACCTTTGCATATAATTCAAAGAGTGTTAGTGTAACCACTGAGTTTTGGTACTAATGACTGCTATGGTGACCAAATCGACACAGTAACTTGTCCTTCAGCTTATCATTATATTTAGATATTTCTTCCAGCAGTTAAAAAAATTACCCCGGTTCACGGATGCTTCTAATTCATCATAACGCACGCTCCGCTTGGAGTCAGACCGCGTCGTCGTGGGACCCTCTCGCTACCGGGCATTCCCGACAACCGTTCGCCCTGGGAGGTAGAGCATGGCGGTCCTGGACGTGTGCTTCTCTCGTGGCTCGCTGGCCCTCGGGCGGAGCTCGAGCTTCGACGCCGACGAAGACCTCCTGCTGAACACGCTCCGCGCTTTCTCCAGGAGCCTCTGTGAAGAAGCCGGTGAGCCGACGGCGCCACTCGCGGGTACGGTCCGCAAGCCGCGCCCTCGGGCCTACCTCGAGCGGCTGTCGCGAGAGGCCAAGTATTTCTGAATTCACTTTGTAGTAACAGGTTTTAGTTTCTAAGGATGCATATAACTGATTAAAATAATGATGCGTAATTATTTTTCAGGTAAAACTAAGAGGAATGTAAACTTATGAATGTCTGAAAAAGCTTCAACAATGCCAGGAAGTCGATTCATATTAGGCCCCAATAAAGATCTAAATGACCCAGAGAAACTGCCAGACGTGATGAGTTCCTGTCAGGTCCTCAATGGAAGGACTGTTACAAGTGGTAGTCGCTTTGTTCCAGAGCCAGATGCCTGCGCCGTTTGTGTTCCGTTTCAATCGCTGTAAAATATCAAAATCAAATGCTGGCTGGCGTTGTTTTTAATCCACCCTTAAATGAATTATTTACAGCTATTAAATGACAAGGCGCTTTTTTAAATAATAAGCCCATAAACATCAGCCAGCAAAACGATTTTAGCCGGGCTTTTTTAGCCACTGGCTTCCCTCACCAATTCAAATACCATCCGCCACAGTATATGAGTGCATTTTCGGAGATTTTCTTCAATATCGCCGGGGTGCGCCGGCTTGGTTCCGCTGCGTTGGACCTTTGTTACACCGCCTGTGCTCGGATTTTTAGTTTTCACTGTCATTTTCACTTGATTTGAGAAAATTGGCTCCACGGTTTTCGCCACCCCCAGGATTTTGACAAAATCCCACAATTAGTTTCAACTGATGCATATATTTTGTGTCACAATAGCATTTGCGCCTTATTTTGTTGTATAATACCTCCTCCTCCTCCCAGGATTGGCCTAAAGTACCGTATTTGGGAAAATTACCAATTAGACATAAAAAGGGCAAGAATCTTACTGAGCCATCACTTGCACATAGGTCGTCGAATAGATGTTCCAGATTTTTTTTTTTTTTTTTGGGGCGTAACTATGAAGCGATCATCCGCATCAATTCGCAATCCGGTAAAGGTGGTATCGCCTATATCATGGCGCAGGATTACGGCATTCAGTTGCCGCGCAATCTGCAGATTGAGATGCGCGAGGAGGTGCAACGTATTACGGATGAAGAGGGTAAAGAACTTCCGTCTGCCCGTATTCATGAAGTGTTCCAGGAGCTTTATGTCAAACAGCCGAAAGCCATACTGCGATATGTAGATCATCATACATTTCCCGCAACCGTTGATGGTGGAGCGACCCGCAGCCTCGAGGCAAAAATGGGCGACCGCGGCCTCGAGATCCATGATGATCACATCCGCCGCCAGGCCTCTAGCCTTGTCGAGCGCGCGGGCGTTGGACGCGGGCATGAACAGCGCGGAGCGGCGCGGACGGGGACTGGTGGACATTTCGAGTTCCTTGGGTCAATGGCTGTCGGATTCCCGGACCATAGCGGTTTCGGAGAGCGCGGAAAATCTCCTGGACCCGGCCTTGGTGCTTGGCCAAGCTTGCGCGTCCCGATTGATGATCACGCGAGTCCCGGAATGGCCATCCTCAGCACTCAATCCGCCGTCGCGCTTTAGCCCTTCGCGAAGACCGCGACGCGGACCGACTTTCCGGTGCCGTGCGGCAATTGCACGACGCTCCGAACCTGCTGATCGGAATGGCGCGGATCGATGCCGAGATTCATGGAAATCTCGACCGTCTCGTCGAACTTGGCGCTGGCGCATTCCTTGATCGTCTTGACGGCCTCTTCGACGGAGTCCTGCGCCGAACTATCGAACTTATCCGCCATGCGCTTACGGCGTTTCGTATTCTTTGCAACCAAATCCCTTACCCCGACACTTCCAGGCCCATCGAACGGGCCGAACCTGCGATGTGGATATTACAATTTTGTTTTTTCACTAATTGGCTAAATTATTCTCTAAAAAGCTTCCACTGGTTGCAGAATTTTGTTAAAATACAGGGTATTAAAATACAGGGATCTTTTTTCACTTAACAAGTGTCCTTTTGCACACAAAGCTGTTGAGTATACAAAAGTCAATTTGCATTCAAGATTTCTTCAATTATCGCGATGTAGAACGAGCGATTGTTGTAAGTTTACGAATAGCTCATTCGACGACAAATTATGTTTTCTAGTATTTTTTTTTTGTTTTTTTCATGAGGTGAAACTGTTCCTTGGCTTTATCAAACTCTATCCTTCGTTAAGCAACGAAACAATCTTCCATTGAGTATGGCCTGGCGGCTTGCCTACTGCAGAACGTCGATCGATTTTAAATGTGGTGACTGTGTTTAGTGTTTGCATCAGTTCCACGCACAATGGTTGATGTTTTGGTTGATGTTCAGCGTAGCCTCGATTTGGTCCAGCAAGACTACGAGCCATTGACGTCACTCGCGTTAATGTTCCTAGGTGTGGAAAGCCGCAAGGTAGTAGGTCATTAGTTTACTCATTTATCTATATTATAGCATTCTTTTAGAAATTTATTTTAGATTCACAACGCTTTAGCCTCGAAGAAAGTTAGATGAATACAAAGCTGATCGATAAGGATGTCAAGATTCATCGCGCTGATTTAGCAAATGCCAGACACCCTCATAGTTAGAGGCAAAAATTTTAAAAAATTTAAAATTTTAAAATTTTAAAAAGTTTAAGCAAAAATGTTTTTGTACTTGTTAATTATACGAAACATACTCCAGAATTACGCTTAGGTTAGACCTCAGAAAACCGGTTTCATGGTCACAAAGACAATTGGTGGGTAATAGAATGCATTGGACGATCTCCTTTCCGATGCAATCGGCGCCGAGACTTTCCACCGCGCCGTCGACATAGAGATCCCCCTTGTAGATAGAATCGCCGAGAAACGCCCCGGCGCCGCCGCGCACGACAAGGGTTCCGGCCTGGGCCATGAAAGCCGACATATGCCCGACCGAGCCACCGACGACGATGTCGATGCCCTTCATCGATATGCCACAGCGCGCGCTGGCATCGCCCTCGATCACCAACAGGCCACCATGACCGGTCGCGCCCGCTGACTGGCTCGCGTCGCCGGTGACCCGGACTTCTCCCGACATCACCAACAGATCGCAACCCAGACACTTCATCACTCGGCCAAACCACAGCAGTTAGTTAAACCTCCACAAACGGACACATCTCAAAAACGTGTACCTCCAAGAATCGGACACCAAGACAAGGATAACTATTGGTACAAATGGTATCATTAATAACGGACAGATCTCAACAAAACGGACGGTAACTGTCGGTGATGTCCGTTAAATGGAGATTCCACTGTAGCATGATCTCACCTTTGTAAAACCGAGAACTTTCACAATAACGTTATAGGCAACCAATGATAGGAATTCATTTTCGCTTTGATCAAACTTTTTTATTTTAGACTGATCAGCGTAAAAAAATGCTAAAAATGAACCTTACTATAGAAAATAAATCCTTGGTCAGAAGGTGGTATAAGATACGCCTAACTTAAGTCTGTATCGTTGTTTTTCGCTTTAAAATGACTGTTTCTACTCATTCCTATTACTTTACCGTTGGTCATAACACAATGCATGAATACAAATCAGCTAGTAACGTAAATTGAGTCTTTATTTGCCTTATTAACTAAATAAACTTTGAGGCCTTTTTTTGTTTTAGGATAGAGAGAAAACTATCGTTCCCGCTGTATCGCTCTACGCGCGCATTCTTGCCGGCGCAAAGGACGGAAACTGGAAAATCTGCGGTATCGATGCCGCCGACGGTTACTTCGGCCTTGGCATAACCTTCGGTCCCTGCCGGTGTGATTTGCCACCGGTTGAGTGCGTCCCCAAACTGCCCAAGTGATTTGTCAGTAATATCGGCCAAGCGTCCGCTCATCCCAAAACTGTTGCAAAGTCCCTGCGCCAACCGGCTTGGCAGTATTTCGGATAATGTATTGTGAACCTCCTGCTTCGGGTGAGTCCGTTTCTGTTCAAGCAGGATGAAGACGAAATTGCATTTGAAAAAGGAGAGATTATTCATGTTGTTCCTTTTGAAGATCCAGAAGAACAGGTTTGTAATTGTTAAAGGCATTTTACAGCATCTTGTTACCGTTCATTTCTCATTTACTTGGTGATATTCTCCTTAAGCATGCTTTTGCGTGAGAAAGAAGCAGGTAAAACAGTTAACTTGCACTAAACACAGCATCTATCCCCCAAAACAGGACGAAGGTTGGCTGATGGGTGTAATGGATTCGAGTGGTCTAAAAGGTGTCTTTCCGGAAAATTTTACAGCGAAGTGCCGGACGACCTTTCCCGTGTCGTTCAAGCCGAAGCACAAGCGGGTCAAGCTGCGTTGCCTGTGCGGCCACGAGGCTCCCCTGAAGGAGCTCGACGTCTTCCGCACGCAAGAGGCGGTCGACGAGCACGCGGCCTTCTCCGGAGGCGACGTTCCACGCGCGGATCTCGCCGCTCCAGCTGCCGGAGAGCAGCGTCTGCCCGTCGGGTGAGAACACGACCGCGAACACTTGATCGGCGTGTCCGCGCAGCACGCGCGCCGCGCGCGTCTCGGTGTCGAAGAGGCGCACGGTCCGGTCCTAGAAGAAGAGGCGCTGCAATCGGTTCCCAGTATTATTACGCAGATTAGCTCTTATCGAATGGTCGAACGATCACAGGCCCAATATGCTTCCGCCGATCTGATCATCAGCCCAAATACGAAAGGCTTCTCCGTTACCAGTTTTGGAGAAGTAGATACGTTGATTAATAACGGCGAATTAGCCGCTCGGGAAAATTGGCGGGCCTTACGGGATATCGCCCTAAAACAACAAGATTAATCAATTCTGGTAATCGCTGTCTTTCAGGGTACTGAACTTAAGTCTCAATTTCGTAACAATTTGTGTATACGTGGCCAACTGCCACGTCAGATAAACTTTGCCACGTCATGGGCCGCTGGCCATGTCATCCACGTCGCATGCGACGCGACGTCGGCAAAAGACACTTAGCGACGTGGGTTTGGCAACGTGGTCGCAGACGTCGGCCACGCGTCGCCTCCACGTCGCGTCCCATCCCAGGCGACGTCGATGGGCGTCGCTTGCGACGTCTCTGCAACGCCGCGTTGCTGGTCGCGACGTTCGGGCGACGCGGCGTTGCAATTTGCAACGCGACGTCGCACAGACGTGGCGACTGGACGTCGCGTAACTATGAAATTCGCAGCAGAAAGGACCAGTCTCTCATTGCTGTTGTTCTAAGGAAGAAGAAGCGGACATATTTAAAAAATACCTGATTTGGAAGAAGTCATCTGTACAGCCATGACATCAATTTCACTGTCCCAGGTACCTTAAAGTACCAAAAATATGTGCCAGAGCAGAATTCTAGATAAAAGCTGGTAATAGTAAGTAACTATGAAATTCGCAGCAGAAAGGACCAGTCTCTCATTGCTGTTGTTCTAAGGAAGAAGAAGTGGACATATTTAGGACAGGAAATTCGCATGAATGGGAGAGTCCGTCGCCGCTGACCGCGCCGGCGAGTTGGTTGGCGGCGTCATCCTCGAGGATATCGCCATCCTCGATCCGCGCCGCGACCCAGTCTGGGTCCAACAGGGTGCGGTAGGGGTAACTGCTACCGAAGCAGCCGCTTACAAGTCTGGCGATGCCCGCGGCATCGCCCAGGTGTGCCGTGCGAACGGTGATCCCTTCCACCGATCCCTCCTCCGTGAGGGGGGAGAGGGTGCACGGCGCATGGAGCAACAGCTATCATCATGTGTGATGGTGGGGAACCATCTTCAGGCGCCCCTTGCTTTGCGTGAAAAGCCGACCAGTTGCGACACCAGTTTGGCCGCCCGATGCGAAGCTTTGGAAGCCGCTTCGACATGATCAATCACCGCCTCGACTCGGCGGTTTCTGTCGACAGAAACAACGGCCAGGCTGCCGATGATTCCGGTCAACAAGTTATTAAAATCGTGGGCCAGTCCGCCAGCCAATTGTCCGATTGCTTCTTGTTTTTGAACAGTTTGACCACATACTATATCTCAGCTGCCCAAACCTCCCAAAGACCACGTTAGTCTCCGTTACTCTTCACCAAGTTGACTTGGGGGCATATTTGGAGTGATGGAGAGACCTAATAGAGATTAAAGTTTTTTTCAAATGAAAGAATGCTAAGGAGAATTCATCAGGTGAAATCATCTGCCAAAAATTTTCTTGGGAGAATTTTTAACGAGGGTGGAATTATCTGGGGGAAGGAGGGGCGTTTTACTTGGGTGGTTCTTTACTTAGAGGAATTTTCCGTGAAGGAAAACAATTTCAATGGAGGGGAGCCGGGCTTTTTGGCATTTTATGAAGAACGATCAGAAATTAAATTAAAAAGAAACAAGCTTTTTTAAACTAAAAGAGTTACCAGGAATTGAAGGCGCCACCAAAGAAGGACAAGACCGACCGACCATTCAGTGCGAATAGAGAATGCATGGATAGGTCTATGCAGAATACAAGAGTGCAGAAAATAATTCTTGATAAAAGATGTCCTCGTGTGTGACTATCTCGTGTATGGTAACCTGCTGGGTGCATTTAGAGATATTGCAGCACATGAAATGATAACGTCTCTCGTAATTGCAGCATGCATAAGATACGTTGTTCTGGAAAAAATGTCATAGATGAGCAAAATGTCACAGATGGAATGCGTGGCATTGGCTAACCGTTTAGATAGATGGGGCAATATGGATTTCCATTCACGGACGGTCAGTTGAAGCCAACTCAAAAGGAATATGCGAACAAGTATAGGCAATCGCGGTCTGCGTTCGTCCTGAATTAATGCATGATCCCTCTGGTCAACGCCATTTCTCCCGAGGTTGTCTAGTCCCAGAACGGAGCTCCGTCGATCAACTCTTCACGGCGGAATATCAGCTCGCCGTCAAGCCGCCGTGTTGCGATGCGTTTAGATCGGATCAACCTTGAGGCGATCAAACCTGAGACAAGGAATCCCAGGAAAACACCGGTTAGAGTTGGCGAACACTTAAAATCAGGAACATGTGGCCCTTAAGTTGTGATCGAAATGCAAGGAAATCCTAACATACTAAGTTACTTTATATTAGAAGACAATAGATACGAATACCACTGCTATGTTGTGCTTAATCGTAGTGAGAGATCAAATTACTTTTAATAGCCTTTCATCACATATAGCATTTTCTGATGACATCCCTATTTTAAGTAGAGTATAAAAAAGTTCTCATGCAATTTGATATCAATGATGTCAATCTGTTGAAAGCATTCCTTGACTTGCATCCAAGTGTTCGAGGTAAGGGTCTTGCTCTGTAACCGGTTCAGTAAGACCCATCACGAGGAAGAGGAGCAGCTCGTTGACAGTCCGAGTGGAAAGAAGAACAGTGCTCCTAGGTCTTGCCATGATTCTAAAGAAAGGAGAAGAAGAGGTGGCGTTAGGGCAAGCGGTTAAACAAGAGAAGGCGCTAGGTTATGGTGATGAAGAACTCGAAGGTTCGGCTATGGCGATGGCGGTGCGAGCAAATCCATCTATGGCGATGGAGGCGCACAGTAAAGTTAGGTCAGAGGGGAAAATTTCAACTCAAATGTGCCTGAAATTAAGAAGGTTTATCATCTACGAATAAAAAAGTCTAAAAACTCGAAAATTTAACTTACTTTTTGACAGCAACAGCCCCTTTGTCTTCTTCTTGATGACCTTGAAAGTAAAGTAGATATGTAATTCTCAACATAAAATCAACATAAATCACTGGGATGAACTTTTAGCAATTATGTTGCATTGATACCAGTTCAGCAGAAATTGGCAGTAATGCAATCACTAGATCAGCTTGTATCCGTGCAATCCGTGTAAACTAAACAGAGGATATACAGTTCAAATACAGAATTGTATGTGGCAATTGAGTTTTCAAAAAATGCTGTTGGAAGATATTAATCCTGATAATGTGGCAATTGAGTTCTTTTAGTGGCTCTGTGGCAATTGAGTTTTCAAAAAATGCTGTTGGAAGATATTAATCCTGATAATGTCATGTATCTCAATGTTCTTAATGCATGCAACAATTTTCCAGGAAAATTGGCACATTCTCTTATTCTGACCACACATTTAGAATATAACTCTTGGTACTGGAATTGGCAATATGTATAGGAGACTAGGTTGTTTGGGCTGTTTGGTTAGGTGCAGAAAGAGCATGCCCATTGCGCGACGGCGCGGAAGGGGCGGCGCGTCGAAATCATCTTCCGCGTCCGGATCGAGATCGCCGCCGCCAAACATCGAAAAATCAGCGTTCTCGTCGTCACCACCCGCATCAAGATCACCGGCGCCACCCACCACAACCTAAAAAACTTGAGCGTTTCCATCCCCTTGCAAGGGCTTGTGGCAGTGACTGGCATTTCTGGCTCAGGTAAATCCTCGCTCATCACTGATATTCTCTACCCAGCCCTTTCTAACAAGCTCATGCGATCACGTTTGAAAGTCGGATCCCACAAATCGAGGAGATTCACTCGGTTGGGCTTGCGCGCGACATCACCGGCGCCGAGCTGGTTTGGGTCAAAAACCTTGGCCACAAACCGGATTGGATTGCCGCCGATCTCGTGGTCGCTGCGTTCGAGAAACTTGCCGGCCAGCACCGCGAGGGCGCCCACGATCATCCCCAAGACGCCCGCACGGAGTGGAGAGAGGACATCCGCTCCCGCCGACACCGCCGCATAGGCGGCCAGGGGCGCGGTCCAAAGCGTACCAAAGCAGACCGACCTCCACGCACAGAGTTGCACGAGAAGAGAGGCCAGCGTTTTAAGTTTTAATGTTGCCCCTTACTTTAAGTGGAAAAAACTTATTTTTTGTTCGATTTTCAGTTAAAGCAGAGCTACTTCAATTAATGAATGATATCCTATAAAGTTTGATTAATGGCTTGTATACGTGGGAATCCGATTCCGTCATCAATCGTCACATTACTCTCACCATTAGTCTTACTGTAGCCCTCATTTTCCTCTTATCCTAAATCATACTGTGACCCACATCTTACCCTCACCCTCAAGATGGTCTCAAAAATCTACCTGAAAAGTAAACCCTTTACGGCCGGATGTTATTAACGACATTTTTTACTGCATTCATTTCCAGTCAGAGAAGGGGCATTTTGTGTTGGTTTTGATGAAAATTGTAAAATATGATGTTGGTTCACCATATTGTGACCATAACATAGGCAACAGAAAGAAGAAAAAATTGGCATATTTTGAGCAGATTCACGGACTACAACAAAATTTGTGAAGTAAAATTATCATTGGTATCGAAGCCATGGCTACTAGGCTAGGATCAAGCTTGCCGAGTGGGATCAATGTTTTTGAAGGTGAGGCAGGTTTTCAAGATTGGAAAGGAAGAATGAAGGAGCCGCTACTTTGGGCTTTTGCAGTTGAGATGTATAATTCAAAGTGAATCAATGACAACGGATCAAAAAATCTTGAAGCTTAAAAAAATGAAGGATATATTTTTGAGAGAAGTTGATGTCAGATGGAGGAGTCAAGAAGAGTCAATAAATGTAAATAGAGTAAAAAATGTAAATACATTAGGTTAGTGGCCTAAATCGGTGTGAATTTTCGGAGCTGCAACTGCCAAGAGAGCAAAGACTTAGCAGAGGAGCAGAAGAATTCTATGCAGTTAGGTGAGCTGGAAGAAAACAGAGGTCTGAAATTGATTTCGACAGCCTGGAAGTGGAAGCCGACAACGAGAAAGTCATCCCCAAAAAAGTTCATAAAATTGACGAGCCCAAGTTTCCCCCCCATCATTGCTGTGCAGAATGACAGCGTCGTGACCCACAATCCAGCAATGAACATTCTCAACCACCGTGACGGCCGTTAAAAGGTTTTGCGAGGGAACTAGGATTTGTTCCCAAGAATTTCCACCAATGGTAGAGGCAAGTACATGGCCTCGGTCCCCAACGATAATCAGCTGGTCACCAGCCCTGGCTATGTCGAGCAGAAGAGACTTGTTCACATTGCTCAACCCTAGCGAAAGTGTCTGGACCACGATACCGACGAGTCGAATCTAACGAATATAGACCACTCCGATCTTTGCGTATCGTGGCATGAGCACCGGTACATACAAGATCAAACCATTCTACATCAGACAAGAATGTTTTGAACGCGCTACCGACATTAACCTCGATGATAGTCTTTATGGTGCCAACCCATTCCAAATTTGCCTCGACTCGATTTCGGTCTGCACTACCAGTCTGGCAAACTGTATTAAACTTCGCTAGTATGCCACAATCATAAGTGCGTTTCCGTTCGGCTTTTCATCATTCTATGAATTATCGCTCGGCCGTCGTATTCGGCAAAGCTCGTCTGGTATCGGACGATCAAAAGGAACATGCGCTGGAAGTGGTTTCCGAGCAAATCCTGAAAGTCCGTTGGGAGGAAAGTCGCAAGCCTATCGCAAAAGAACTAAACGGTACCGCCGTATTGGCCGTTCAGATTGAAGAGGCGTCCGCTAAAATTCGCACCGGCCCTCCGGGAGATGAAAAAGAGGATTATGAATTGCCTATCTGGGCTGGCGTCGTACCTATACGCCAGGTATATGGACGGCCGTTGCAAGAACTCCTTTCGCAATATGGTGCTCACTGCAGTGCTCAGCACTTGCAGCTATGATTAGGATCTGTTCAACAGCCTTCTTGCTTTATGTGGAGAAAACTTTGAATGGGTAAACGGCTCCACCATCTGAATCGACTGTGGCAAAAGAATCGACAGAATCGTCGTCCTTGTCGAAACTACTTTGGTTGTTGTCTACACTCTTATCTTCTTGAGAGAATCTGTTGGAAAGAAGACGCGAAGCTAGGACCGTACGTGCATCAACTGTTAAAGGACCTGTTTTGTCAAAGACAGATAAAAAGTAATAAATCACATTATTCTTGAATCCTTTTTTCAGGTAATTCAGCGTTGCCCAACTATTTATAGCCTCTTCACTTCCTTTCATTGTTTCAGCTTTTCCGAAATTGAAGCGTGATTTTGACAAAGTATTTCTCGCTACGGAAAATATCTTGTTGTAAGCACTTTCGTTCATTAACCTAAGGAGAAAACTATCGCAACTCTCCAGTTTTCTCTTCGGACTAGCACATTTTTTAGGGCTTTTCAATTTTGAGTCAGTTCTCCAATGTTTTTGGCAAATGGGGATATTAGCGTAAGACTCCCGCAACAATGAACACGACCGGGTTGATGTCGATGCGATAGGCAAAGTCTTGCAGCCAGCGGTTCATGCCATAATAGGCCAGCGGTATCCCTACCAGCAGAGCGATCACCACCAGTTGGGCAAACTCTTTCGACAGAAGAAGGATGAGGCTCGACATCGAAGCCCCCCATACTTTGCGCACCCCGATCTCTTTGGTCCGTTGCGCTGTCATGAAGGCCGCGAGGCCGAAGAGACCCAAGCACGCAATGAAAATGGCGAGGAAGGCGAAGGTACCGAAGATGCGCGTCAGCGTATCATTATAATCTTTGTACATTCTTTTATCTCTCATAGCATCCAGTCTTTCTTGTTTATATTTTTGTACTGGCTTCTCTAGAGAGAGATATGCCAAAAAGGGTTGTATTTTTCAGAATCATTGTTCACACATTAAATGTTAGTTTCTCTACGGTGAAACATTTAACAGCTTTCTAAGAACCATGGCTATTAAAGACAGAACACTCTTAGACTCTGAACACATCTCAGACTTTTCGTGTGATTAATTCCAGGGAAATCCTAAAATTGAAGAGATCCAAATCTCTGACATCTTCAAAACAGTATGGAAAAGACACAAGCGGTAACAACTCAAGTCTCGTTGTAACACTAAGAAGGACAGAAACTGGCAAGCGAATGTTCGCTTGTGCGTTATAAGCACAAACTAAGGTTTTATAATGGATTTTAATGATACAGCTGTGAAAACAAGTTTAACGTAATGTAATTTTTGATCTCTTATTTCATCCTTTTTCGTTGAACTGGTCCTTGACTGTTAAAAGGATTTCTATCCTGAACAAGTAACCCTGTATGAATATTTCTTATTATGATGTCGACGGCCAGTTAACTGCTGGATAGCAGGATGGCGAACCACATGGCGAAGACCAGGCCTAGATCGGCGAGGCTCCAGACCCCGGTGGCGTAAATGTCCTGCGAAGGGGTGCAGATCGCGCGCAACAGTTCGCGGGCAAAACTGCCGAGCGACGTCCAGTCGGAGAAGACGTTGAAGATGCCCATGCCGGGGCCCGTATCGGCCATGTTGGTGCGCGGCTGAGCTTCCACGACCATGAGCAGCAGATAGGTCCAGCCCAGCGCGATGAGCAGGCCGGCCAGGATCCTGCCGTCCTGTGTGTCCATCATCTGCCTGGAAACAGCGCCCGGGAGCGACTCTGTTCATGGGTCTCACTGCTTTGCTGAATATATTATGCTGTCGTTATACAGGGCAGACAGTCGTGCTGATCGGTACGCCAGTCGCAGGCTGAAATCAGCCAGATCTGCATAACCAGATTGGTAATTACGTCAATAACATCGTTATAAGAAGTCGATTCGAAGCGCAGGATAGCTTCATCGATTTTCTGGAGAAAGTAAGTTGCAGCGCGCTCGAAGTTATGGAACAGCAATCTGCAAGTATTGCAAAAGGTGGTATTGTAGCTACACTAAATGCAAGAACATCTATTTTTCGGCGCTATGTTCTGGTCCATCATCCACCACCGTCGTGCCGCCGGTCATGAAGCTGCGCAGGTCCACGAGAACACCAAGCTGGGAATTGCGTGGACCATTGTACCGACGCTCATCCTGATCGGTATGGCGATCCCGGCTACGCAAGTGTTGATCGATATGTACGACACGGGTGGCGAAGATATGACCGTTGAGGTGCGGGGCTATCAGTGGAAGTGGCAGTACAAATATCTGGACGATGATTACAACCGCACCTTCGGTTTCTTTTCGACACTCGCTACTTCCCAGGATGAAATCTAACATTCAGACTAACATTATACCCTGTATAAATATAATTTTAAGGAAAATCAACCATTTTTGGAGCCAGAAAGACATTTTATACCCACACCCAATCGCTGTTGAGCTCCTACGCAGGCCCCTCCGCATTCCCCACACATCTTCAAATTCATAAGATAATTTCTTTGCAGATGGTTTGAGATAAAGCCTCGAGACTATTTTAATACAAGCCTTGTTCTTATTTATTAACAATTGGCAGTTCTAGAAAAGCAGAAAATTACCTCCCACCCACTTGTCGAATCGACGCATTTTCCATACATGGCGTCCGTTGATCCAACTCTCGGTCGTGTGGATCGAGGGGCCCTGCAGCGCCCCGATCGTGAGGCCGTCGACCTGCGGCATCTGCGTGACACTGGCATCGCGCGCGTTCTCCACCGCGATCACGAGCCGCACGTTGCCGCCGAGCTTGACCACGCCGACGATGGGAATCAACACTAAAGCGGAGACCATCAGAATCGCCTGCACAATATCGGTCCAGCAAACCGCGAGGAATCCGCCAACGGCGGTGTAGCCGAGAATCACGACGGCGCCGATGATCAGACCCTGATGATAATACGTCGTGACGAGGGCGACACAGAAGTGTGCATTCGGCGCGCCCACGAAGCAGAGCGTCTGTCCGGCCTCGACACCCCGATGAAGCCAATCGCGTTCAGCCTGACTCGAGCGCGCGTGAAGTCCGGCGTAGCTGATCTTGACACTCGGGCAAAAAATTGTGCCGCACAACTGGAAAAGATACAGCATCAACGAGAGATGCTGCGTCGTGAAGTACCCGAGGATATTCTACGTACCTACGAACGGTTAATAAAGGCTTCTTCACGGCAAAATTTCTTTCGCAAAGGTCTCGATCCCGTCCAGAGTGGGCTCGATCTGGAAGCGCGACGCGAGCGAGGGATAGCGGCTCTCGAGGCCGCGCAAGACGTAGACCAGCTCGTTGGCGGCCTCGTTGGTGTCGTGGGCGAGGAAGTTCTCGTCCTTCTTCGACTTCCACTTGCCCCAGGTGACCTTCGCCATGCCGTCGACGCTCAGGTAGTCGCCTCGGTAGGGCAGCCTGATGGTCCGAATGTCGCTGTTGGGGTCTACTTCACCCTTTCGTACAACGAGTACATTTCCATTTTTGTTGTTGCTGTTACTATGAAATACATTCGTTGCCAAGTAGCGGGATGAGGGCCAGGACGCCGCCGGCGGAAATGACCGAGGCGATGGTTCGCGAGATGTAGGGCGAGGTCTGCATGGGCTCGGCGTCTTCGTCGCGGGATTAGAGCCGCGCGAAGAAGGCGAGGCGGAGGTAGTAGTACGCGGCGATGGCGGAGTTGATCTCCATGTCAACGACCAGCGCGATCTCGCCGGCGGAGATGCCGGAGAATAATTGGCCTTCGTCGGTGAGTACCATTTCCATGCGGTAGGCGTCTTGAATAATTGCGCTGGGGGTGAGGATATTGCCCAGGAGGTAATGTTCCCTGGTCCAACGGGGACCAATGCCGTTGAAGCCGCACTCAAACTGGCTCGCAAGGCCACCGGACGTCACAACGTTGTTTCATTCACCAACGGCTTCCACGGCGTCACCATGGGCGCGCTTGCGGCGACCGGCAACGGATATCACCGCGGCGGTGCCGGCATGGATACGCAAGGCGTGACCCGCATGCCCTATGACGGCTATCTGGGCGCCACCGACACCACGATCATGCGCGAGCGCATGCTTGACGACCCGGCCAGCGGCGTCGACGCGCCGACCGCGAGCATCGTCGAAACCCGCGCCGATCGAAGGCGCCGCGCACGGCAGCCAGGTTTTCACCGAAACGCGCGACGAGATCCAGAAGCTGCTCGACAAGCACCGGGTCATGATCAAGGACGACCTGCTGCCCGTGCTCAAGAAGGAGCTCGGACCGAGCGCCAAGAAGAAGGCCGAGCCGATCCTCACCGAGATCGGGCGTGAGCTCTGGAAGGAGCTCCCCATGTGGTCGGTCAGCTGGCGCGCCCTCGTCGACCGCATTCCCGGAACCACCCAGAATCGCTCCGAGAAGTGGTGGAAGGAGTTCCTCGAGACCAAGAGGTGGACTTATCATTAATAAATAATAAAGCTATGGAAGAACTGACTTCAATTGTCGATAAGTTACAAGACATCTGTACATCCCTGGACCTGCCAAAAATAAAAAAACACATCATCTGACATGGATATATCTCCATGTGTTTCTCCATTGTGGATTTAATAAAAAGAAGAAATAAAGTATATTTGTCTATTTTGGCAACCGAGGATCTGTCCTGGTATACAAGTGGCAATGGAGATGACCTGGAACAAAAACATACTATACCCCTAGAAGGGATTAAGCTGAAAAAGCGTCAGTCTGGGTTTTGCTATGGTTGGGTTTGCTTTTGACAAGAAGGACAACATGATGTTGATGGGATATCCTGAAGGACAGAAGACAGAAGGTTTCTTTGCCGACTTGAATGCAGGAGAACGTTTGGCTACCATTTTTGAAATTCCCAATGGTAGCAAGAAGGCTGTGGTGGTTGCTAAGGATATGCCTATTTGGCATGGCCGCAATGGAGACCTTGTCTGTTAAGCAGTGATTGATTTGGTTGGTTGGTTGTTGCAGGTATTGTGCAGCTGTTTGTGGGCAATTCGCGAACCTACGAAATTGTAAACAACTTCTCGTATAAATGCTTCTCTAGTTTTATGTCAATCGTGATCGCTTCTATCCTGCAACACTGCTATGGATCCTAGTGTCGTTTTCACTGTTGTGCAGCCAAAGCTTTCACAACACTGCTAGAAAAGACGATGGCCCTCTTGCTTCAGCCTCTTTGCTAGATTGCATCATAGATCCAAGTTTAGAAATGGCAAGTTTTTCCTGTGGTGATCGTCGGGCGTGGTGGCGCGCGCCTGTAACTCAGCTACTTGAGGACTTGGATCGGAGAACGGCTTGAGTTCGGGATCACTGGTGTTCTCCGGGCCTTGATTACACTTCGGATGTCTTCAAGGAAATCTTCCACACGGTTGTGGAAACCATCGGTTTTCTCACCCGAGAACTTCTTCACCTTCCTCTCTCTGGGTATTACGAGGTACGGTCTCTCCGCTGCTGGTAGCGTCTTTCTCCCGCTAGCTTTGCCACCATCCGTCTGCATCGCTCCTAGACGTTGGCTCAGTTCGTCAACTTGTTTCTTTAGGGCTTCGATCATCTCTTCGTTCGACATGTTGTCTTGGCCTGTTGCTCTACTTCTTTCTTGAGGTGATTTAACTTTCTCACCACATACGTGGTTATGTCAGCAAAAAGGAACCGATTTGTCAGTGTACTAATGCAAGATCAATTCCTCCAAAGATTTTATGATCCAATTTGATGAAAATGATCAAAATTCTCAATGATGATGTGCTTTTTGAGCCTCATCAAAATTACCCCACCGCTCAATCTTTGTAAAGTTTCTCAAAAACTATGTCAGATATCATATTGAAGCTTTTTCATTTTCACTTTATTTCTATTTTACATATTTCTGTGAATTTTCAGCTCACAAAGATGGTTATTTTTGCTGTTATGAACTTTTTAGCTTGCTGGACTGAGCACGATGACGGCCTGAGATCTCGTTGATGAGTTTCCACGCCACTCCGTGTTGCGAGCTTGCATGAGCTTGCTCAGCCTCAGTCACCATATTAGTCAGCTCCTCCTCGTCTACAATGGCGTAGACATCGTACAGCTCCTCCTTTTTCTTCTTGTACTGCTCACGAGAAGCTTCGCTCTTTCTGTCAGCCATATACGCTGCATAGGCTTCTTCTCTCAGGGCTTTCACTCTGGGGTCCAGACTTTTCACCTTCTTTCTGCTTCTTGGGACAGGCCTCAGACACGCTCACGTGTTATGTCGACAGAGGAAGCTCTAAACTTGTTTTTTACTGATCAAATCGCTGTTTCTAGTGAAAGTGAGCATAATAGTGATTCAGAGAATAGTTTGGAAGATGATTCTGCGAATATAGAAAACAAAATCGTGTCCTCAATTGGAAATCAAGACTGGGGAAGTTCGGACATCGAGGTAGTGGACGCTTGCTTCAGGGACTCCGTTCTCCTCAGCGACAGAGATATCATAAATGAGGTAAGAATTGCTTAGATTTCCACTAATATTATTACTCTTTGATTAAATTTAAGTTGAGTTCTGCCTTAACATTATTTGTCACTCGCTCTAACAATCTTTGAAAGAAATTATGTCATCTTATATAGAAACACTAGATTCATCTGCTCGTCGCAGATATATGGATAAAATTGTAGTTATCGGCGGTCAAGATCCTTATAACATCGGAGGAGATAAATGGAGCACTGACCCGAACGAGTTTCCACCACTATCATATATCGACATGGTGAATTACCTTGTTCTTGGGAATAGCCCATTCTACTCGTTGAGGGAATTCAAAAACTATAAGAGCCTCAAGTCGTACGATCGTTTTGTTTTGCAAATGCTCAAGATTTAAATGCTTTGAGTCAAGTTCAGAAGAAGACAGACAGCAGCTACGAGCTTCATTTTATACCCTGGACACGAAGGATGCTCAAGATGCGTTTCTTTCAACATTAATCAAGGTTGGAAATGTTTCGAGGAGAAGGCCAAGGCCCAATGTAACCAGCGGAAAGCCACATGACAAAACATATGGTTACAAGGTAAAGCTGCAACGTGATGGTACTGTTAAAGAAATAGACGTCTGCCTAAAAGCATTTCTTGCCATCTTCGGTATCAGCCACAAACGTGTCCGTTTACACTGATCTTACTTATACTTATACTTTACACTTATATAATCTATTCTTGGTTATATTTTATACTTATATTTTACACTGATCTTACTTATACTTATACTTTACACTTATATAATCTATTCTTGGTTATATTTTTTACTTATATTTTACACAGATGTTACTTATACTTATACTTATACTTTACACTTATATAATCTATTCTTGGTTATATTTTATACTTATATTTTACACTGATCTTACTTATACTTATACTTTACACTTATATAATCTATTCTTGGTTATATTTTATACTTATACAGGTATATTATGAAAACTCTCTTAAAATATCAACAGCGTCACGAGCAATCAAATTTAAGGAAAAGTCGTACTGTCAAATCAAAAATAACAAAATCACTTGGACGCTTTAATTTCTTTGTTGATTTTAACAGTTATGGAACACGATGTCTGGCAATGAAGTTGTTTGTTTGCAGCTATTGCTACATAATGTATTGTAGAACTTCTTCAAATATAAACATTCTATAAGTGTGTTTCTTTACTCTACATTTTGGATTTGACAACTGAATCAGCTTTATCAACTAATGTGAAATGACTTATATCTAAGTAGATTTCCAGATAATACCCCAGTAGAAAATGAAAATGAAGAAGTCAACACAATAAAAGCAAAGTATGTTCCAAGAAAGAAGGGTTTAAAAATGAAATCGGTTGAGAATAATTCGGTTGAGAAGGAACAGAAAAACAGCCCACTTTCCTTGAATTCTATAAAAATATATCAAAAGAAAGATAATACTTGTGCTGCTCTAATAGAATATTTCTTATATGATAAAGAGTTACCTGATGAAATGAAATCTTTTAAAAAAGAAATTGATAACTATTATTATGATTTCGACGAAGCATCTGCAATAAACTTCCTGAGGCATTTAAAACTACCAACATTTAGAGACAGTGACCAAACGGCCAAGTTTATTGAGATAATGAACAACTTGTTTGATATCTTAAACTCAAAGTCAAAGTTCGGAAAACTATTTAAAGCTCCTATTCGTCCAGAGAATATCGAAGACTTAAGGAATTACATAGCTGAAGCAAAAGACTATCTTATGCAATTGAAAGATGGAACTGGACATCCACTCAACATAGGGCCAAGAAAAATGTTTATTGTTGGGTTCTTTACTTCAGCAAAGTCAGTGCTTGACCCACCATATAGAAGAACGTAAAATCCCAGAACAGTGTTAGCTGGATTATCAGCCTTATTCACAGTCTTTTCGAATACAGTCCAACCATGGTATGTCAGTACATGCTTTACATACACTTCGTCAATCATCAGAATCCATGTTCCAGAGTTGTTTCAGAGATGTTTAGAACGCCATGATCCTGACCCATCATGCATCAAGAGTTTTACCCATGAAAACAGTCAACACTTGTCAAAAAGCCTGCTTTGTCCAGTGACAGATCCAGAAGGGAAGGAGGCAACTTCAAAAGCGTCAATTGGGATGTATTGTTTCCAGTTTTTGTCTTATTTTTTGTCTCTTTATACCATTGGGCTAGAGTTTGGTCGTACAGTTTGATTGAAGTTGCAACCGACTCTACTTTGACCTTTGACGTCAATGAAATAGCATACGAAAAGCGTACGATAAACAGTTACAACAAAATAGCATGCAAAGAAAAATACATGCATTTAACATATTTTTGTGCCAGCTAGAGAGTGACTACTCAACTGCCCCTTCTTTTACAAGCACATCATTACTGTAATAGTATGCCATACTCTCCTTGACGCTATACTCTCTGAGCTGTCGATTCACCAGTAACAGAAACGCATAGGCATGTAAGTGGCAATGGAAGGAACAGAGGTGAAGAGAGACAAAATGAAAGCACTGCGATCATCAAACCGAATTGTAAATTAGCCAGTACTTGTAGAACGTAAACCCTGACATGGTTGATACATAGTTTGAAACAACATCCCTAACCTTGTTTTTAAACTGAGAAATGACATTTCATCTACAATATCGATGAATTCTGATAACTTACCGTTACAGATCTTGCAAGACTCATAAAATTATTTTGGCTCTGACAAAATTTCGAGGTTTCTATCCACACAATATTTTGTCAGCATTTCTGAAGCCAATATTTCAAAAGCACGGATAGTGACCATGGCTGTCAATGGTAAAATCGGAAAATTACCTCTCTCTGCAAGAACTGTAGCTAGTGCAATTTCTTGCGTTCAGTCTTGCATGTCGGACGATGCTTGCAATGTTTCTGTCTTCAAATCAACTGTTATAAAGGAAGTGGGAAACAACTGTTTGCTGTTCGATTCGTTAACCGAAGAAGATATCCAAGAACATCAAAAAGGGAGTACACCGACAGAAACGCACGCTTACACCTATGTAAATTCGTGACCATGAAAAAAAGACAACCCTCGTCTCAATACGTCTTCCTCATATTCAAGATTGGAAACCTTTGGCTAAAAATGATCATCAATGGTGCAAGGCCAAAAAGTTGGATCTTGACATGTAGTCACTACAACAGTTTTTCCACTGCTATGTCAAATGATGCCTCCCTTATCTCTTCATGGAATGACGCAATTACAATGTAACTGATACATTTACGAACGATGCATTTCATATACAGAGTTGGGAGGATAAGACCCTGTTTACACGGGTACGGATCTAAACAGGTACATCAGCAGATATCCTCTCGTTTTAACACCTATTTGGAATGCTGTCGATTGTCTGGTGTCTGGTGAAAAATCAAGCTTGCATCTCTAATCACATCGATCATGATGTTGCAAGGTACTCCAAGACACTGCAAAATATCATAGCCCTCGTGAAATGTAAACCATAGAATTCGCTTAGCACTGCATCCTTCAGTGCTGACAGTGTTAATGGTTTTGTATAGTTACCACGATTGCTCCGTTGAACGTCTTATTTCATGACTTTCTCAAAGATTTCATAAACTGTCACGATAAACGTGTAACAATATGTGTTTTTATTATTATTATAAGGTAGTCAAGTCAAAAAATGTTTGCGAATGAAAGTCTGATCGGAATGGAATTTAAATTGCTACGCTTTTTTTCGTGAATTAAAAGCAGCAAGAGTTACCTGAAAAGCTGTTTGGAGCAATAGAATAATTTTCGATCCTAAATACTTGAGAAACACAAGTATTCATGACAAATATCGGAACCAATAGTGAAGTGAGAAGCCTCAACGATCGTAGTTACACGACTTTTGAGGGAGTATGTTTATTGTGTGTCATGATATGCATGCTTTTGAACATTCCAATTACCTATAAGGGTAAAGCAATCCAAACAACTTTTCTTGTTGTCCCAAATAAAAGCTCTGGTTCTCTGATTGGGTTCCACACTGCATCTTAGCTTGGGTGTCTCCATTCCCCAATGGTTAATCATGTTTCTGCTCAGTCTTGATCATGTGCTGCTGTCACAGCTGCCTTCCCGCAAGTTTTCAATTGAGTCTGCAAGTAGCACAACTTTCAGTCGGCCTTGAATGTTGACTCAACTGTACCTCCTGTTGCTCAACCAGTTCGACGCCTACCGTATCATATCCGTAAACAAGCCTTGTGACACTTCAAGACCTATACACTGTGTAAGACCTCTCTAGTTCTACCAGGCAAGCCAGTATGCCCCTGTAATTCCTAGCCCTTTGTATTGTGCAGGAACACTCTGCCTTTGGACTGGAAGTAACAAGTTTCCTCATTTATTCCTTGTGACTCTCGTGTCCTTTATGCTGTGTATGACCTCTCTAGTTAAAGACTCGGCAAGCCAGTATGCCTAGCCCTTTGTATTGTGCAGGAACACTCTGCCTTTGGACTGGAAGTAACAAGTTTCCTCATTTATTCCTTGTGACTCTCGTATTGTGAAGTTATAAGTTAGAGAGTTTATAAGGCACATCGACGATTTTCCAAAGTCTGTTTTTTGGACTTTGGTAGGACAGCTTCTGGAGGGAATGTCAAAATCATAAGCCAAGGGGCCCCTTCAGCGGCGCTATTTTCAACACACAATTCCTTTTTGAAAACCACTAAGCCCCAATACGGCAATTGCTCCTACTCAATGTACAAACCTTTGAGATGTATTCCACTGCCATAGAGTCATGTGGAAACGATGGAACCTTTAAAGCGAAATCTTTGGAGTAGGATATTGGATGTATGATATATAATAGTACAACTACTGCTAAATAATAGAATTACCAAAATTACGTCATTATAAAGTCTCTATGCCAACTAGGCACTCTATGATGTCGTTGGGAGCGACGAGTCCCAAGATTACTAGGATGTTGGTTACTTTCATCATTCACATACTCACATTCTCTATCGCTCAATGGTAAATCATCATACATGGAGAAATTATCTGATTCCTGAAGTTGTTCCTTTGACTTCTTAAGGTGGCGTCGATTTCTCCTGTAATACCTACCTTGATTATCGACAACTTCGTAGGAATTTGGAGCAGTTTCGTAAATTTATTTGTAGGTGTTACATGAGTAAGGTTTAATCTTATTTAAACTAATGAAATTTCACCATTTCGGTTCAGTAGGTACGTTAGGATAAGCAGGATTTTCAAGGTGAGAAGGATTTAATTTTTATTTTTCTATAGTTAATTAGTTAGTTTGATAAGTATTTAGTTGTAGTTATTACAGCAGTAACATTTAAGCTTATTTAAACTAATGAAATTTCACTATTTCCTTACAGTAGGCATGTTAGGATAAGAAAGACTTTCAAGGTGAGAAGGATTTAATTTGTATTTTTATAACACTTTAAAGTACACATTCGAATTGCAGCAATAATGTTAGACATTTCCAATGCAAATTAATGTCGCAGTTTCAATGCTAGACGCTGAGTGCGTGCTGAATTTGCCTCTTTCAAATTTTTTTTCCGACATGGTGACCATATCTGCAAATCTATGGTGAGACGCGTCCACAAATATTCACTGTTAATGGAACATATTCAAATTTGCTGCAATAATGTTATACATTTCCAATGCAAATTAATGTCGCAGTTTCAATCCTAGACGCTGAGTGCTTGATGTATCTGTTAACTACTGTTCCAACAATGTCACCTTGGGCCTGTGTTGTAAAATTAGCCTTGGCCAATTTAGGGGTATGAGTAGGATTTAGTTGTCGATTTCAATGTGAGAAGAATCTCTTATAACGCGACCAGGATATAGAATTAGGCCATTGAAGTAAGACTTTAGAGTATCATCAACAGTAGCGGCATATTTGAAACACTTTCAAAAACATCCCAGAAGCTGGAAAATTTGGTTACGTCTCAGTTGAATTTTGGCAGACTTATCTTAGGCAATCTTGCTTTCGTTATAAATCTGACTCTCAATGAATCCCCATTTTTGTGCAAATTGAAAACAATGCTAATGAAAGTGGGAATGAGTCTGAAGTGCTGCATTCCATTTGGAGGTGGGAATACAATTTTTTATCTGTTTCCTGGAGGAAACACATTTTTATGACATCAACACTTCATTTTTGTAAGTGATGAATAAAATCTCATTGTGACAGCAGAGAAAAAATTACCACATGCACATGTCAGCTGTTATTTTTTGTTTTAGGAAGTTGTTTTAACTTTAAAGTGCTAATTTCTATGGCTGACATTGACAGTTACCTCACATAGCAATTTAAGTTTAATTGGAACCAAGGCAATTTTGGCAAAGTAGCATAAAAGATCAAAGTTTTCTGATGTGCTCAAATGGGTAATTTGAGACCGACATGGTCTCTAGGGACGCCTAAGCATTGCTGAGTGTTAATTTCAGCTCATTCTGAGCACTTTTAATTTCCAAGGCAATTTTGGCAAAGTAGCATAAAAGATCAAAGTTTTCTGATGTGCTCAAATGGGTAATTTGAGACCGACATGGTCTCTAGGGACGCCTAAGCATTGCTGAGTGTTAATTTCAGCTCATTCTGAGCACTTTTAATTCCCAAGGCAATTTTGTCTCTAATTTTATATTTGCCAACCATAACCATTATTGGAACGCCAAGATGGAGTTGGGACAGAACGATCAGGCATGGATCTGGGTCAACGGAAGGTGCAAACGGAACTGCTGAAGGTAGCAAAGTGTTTCTTGCTGCCGTACGAGAAGCCACGCTCTGAAAGGTTTGCTACAAATGAAACCCATTGTTTCGTGCAGGTACTAGAAATTCTTCTATTGCCTTAGAATCTTCTCGTCGTTCTCACATTTTTATTTTCCGACTCCAAATTGGTAACAATGTTGCCATTTACGTTTCCTCAGCTGCTGCAAACACCTGATGTGCATGCAGCAAAGGGCCACATGCCAGTGTCTTTCAGGATGTTCAGGCCTTTACCACTACACATGATCTTCATTTTGTCCATGTACACTCTTTTGCTTTGCATGTGGGTTTTCCAGATGCTCAGTCTGGTTTTGAGCTCCTCAATGGTATCAGCAATGACAACCAAATCATCAGTGTATAGGAGCTCCCATGGACATCTCATTCCAAACTCTCTAGAGAGAGCCTCTAGCACATTGATAAAGAGTAGCGTGCTGAAGAGAGATCCTTGGTGCGCACTAAGAAGCTGCTTGTTACTGTTCCTATGTAGCTCAGCGGTTAGAGCACTGGTCTTGTAAACCAGGGGTCGTGAGTTCAACTCTCTTTAGAGGCTTACTACCGTTACAAAGTATTGTTCTTCGATAAGCTATGTCCTTGGTAACACCTTTAACTTTTACTTCTTCATATCCATTTTATAATCTATTCAGGTGCAAACAGTAACTTCTTTGTACTGTTCCTCTGTGGCCCAGTGGTTAGAGCACTGGTCTTGTAAACCAAGGGTCGTGAGTTCAATTCTCTCCAGTGGCTTACTACCATACCTACTCTATCTACCTACACTACCCTATCTACCTGGATAATCTACCTCCTACCTATTCTACCCTAATCTACATACCAATATTACCTACACTACTCTATCTACTTGGCTACTCTACATCCCTACCTATTCTACCCTGGTCCATCTACCTAACTTACTCTATCTACCTATGCTAACTAGACTACTCTATCCACCCGGCTACTCTACATCCCTACCTATTCCACCCTGGTCTATCTACCTAACTTACTCTATCTACCTATGCTAACTAGACTACTCTATCTACCCGGCTACTCTACCTCAGTGTCAGACGAAAAGAGTTGTTTAGGACACAATGTTTTCGCTATTTCGTGAAATATTCCTATTTTGTACTTCAAACAAACTGTTTGAGTTCAGATATGTAGATGAGGAAATGGGGAAGTACATTTAACTTGGCTAAAAAGAATTCGTCTTCTCATTGGGCCTATTCTGTTATTGTAATTGTAGTTCATTTTAACTACTTCTGACGAGTGCACTCTAGAAAGTGTCAGACGAAAAGAGTTGTTTAGGACACAATGTTTTCGCTATTTCGTGAAATATTCCTATTTTGTACTTCAAACCATCAGTGTTTGCCACGTTTATATTTAGAAGAGGAGGAGCAATGTTTTCTTCTCCTGCCCCTCTATCTACCATTGCTTTGTCTTAGGGTGAATCATTCCATTCCGAATTTTGGTGCCAAATATAAACGGCAGCTGGACATCCAAACTAACCAATTATTTATCTTTAATGTTTGTCTTTAAAACTACATACCAACATGGCAGAGGAACAATAGCAGGGGTCGAAATAAGGAAATTTAATCGAACCGGCTGTTTTGATGCGAGCAAAGCGAGCAATACGAGAGGAGGGCGCGGAGGGCCTGGCCAGAGTTTCTCACCTTGCATCATCTTCTTGGACGATTTTATAGCTTGGATCGTTGGCTACCTCTGATAAATTTTGTCATTTCTTTTGATGCGAATGCGTTCGCTTACTCTTGCCTAACACAGAGTAGAAAAACTGAGATCACAGGCATTAGCCAAACGAGCTGACCTTCATTCTGGCTTCTCTCCTTGTTCTTATTTTCATATTTTACGGGAGACTTGGCCAGAGTTTCTCACCTTGCATCATCTTCTTGGACGATTTTATAGCTTGGATCGTTGGCTACCTCTGATAAATTTAAGACAAATGAAAAGGAGAACAGTAGTGGAGAGCAGAGCAAGATGACGTTGTGTAGAGTGTAGTGAAAGAGAGTAGGGTGGAGTTGAGTGGGGAGAGGTAGAGTTGAAAAGAGTACAGTAGAGTAAATAAGAGAAGAGAAAAGAAAAAATAAAGACAAATGAAAAGGAGAACAGTAGTGGAGAGCAGAGCAAGATGACGTTGTGTAGAGTGTAGTGAAAGAGAGAGTAGGGTGGAGTTGAGTGGGGAGAGGTAGAGTTGAAAAGAGTACAGTAGAGTAAATAAGAGAAGAGAAAAGAAGTACATCTTTTTCACCCCCCGCAAAGAACTCGTTCTCGTACTCGTACTCGTCGTGGATCTAAACCTCCCTATTATTGACAGGATATCCACAACTTGCCACAGGCTTTGCAACCATAAATACCAATGGACGTGCCGAGAAGTTTTGAGAACATACTGTGCAGTAATTATATCGCTATGTTGTGAAAGAGTGGTAACTAATTGCAGGGGTTTCACAGTTACCTTATGTACATAATCCTTATAAACTGCAAACTTTTACGTACCCTAAAAATTTTATGCTCGTTATACGAAGATTTGTTATTCAGCAGAACTCTGACAGTTGCCCTATCTTCATGTCAAGTTAGAGACCTGTGAATGTAACACAAACTAGAAAAAATTGGGTGGAACTCAGAAATATCATTTGGGGTAAGATAGGCATCTTGGTTTGGGGTAAGATGGGCATGTGACCATCCTACCCCTAACCACCATAAGAACAAGCAGTGTCAATTTCTTTTAGAAATTAACACCATAAATAAAAGATAAGTGAATTGCCATTCACTTATCTATTACTTGTGGTGTTTAATTATAGAAGAAATTGATAATGCTTTTTCTTATTGTTCAGCCGTCTTTACGTTGGAGAAGATTTTTTGACACAAAGCAACTAAAGAGCAATGATAAAATATGTGGGCGACGAGTCAGATTCAGATGTTGCTCTATAAACTTACATACATTGGAGCCAACATCACTGATGGGTGTCGCCCTTGAATGCCTCAGCTACACCGGTATTTAGCACGTTAGTCCTTGGGATGTTTTACTATTTATCAAGATTACTTTTATAACTACCTTATTCCTTTCTAGCTTCGCCTCCCTATAATTTTCACTCCCGTTTATTTTCGTCTCTTTTATTTTCAACCGGACAGGACAACGTGGGTAACGAAGCTTGTCCCTGTGTTAAGTGGAAAGGCATTGGAGACCTTTGCCAGAATAGGCCAGGAACAAAGCAATGATTATCGAGCTGTAAAAAAGGCTATTTTAGCACGTTATGAGATTACTCCTGAAGCCTACGGGAAGCGGTTTCGCTCCCCAAGAAAAAAGGACGACGAAACATACAAGGAGCTTTCTGTGAAACAAACAGAATGGTTTACCCGTTGGGCAGAAGGGGAAGAGGTGAAGACGTTAGAGGAATTAAGGCAACTAGTGCTTTTAGAACATCCCGGACACTTCCCATCCCGGACGTTTCCCATCAGAACTACTACCATCAAAACATTTCCCATCAAAACATTTCCCAAAAAGTTACAGCGCTTTTACTAAAGCGATTTTTTCTTACCAATTTCTACTTTCTACATATTCGAATGTTCGAAATTCTTCAAAATTTATGCTTTGAATGTCTTTAAATTTGGGTAAATACAACAGAAATTTCATTCTCTCAATTAATAAAAGAAAATAATCTTTGTCAATTATATTGATTCTCTAAATAAGCAACTTACAGAAAGATTATAGGTTACGTGAATATCAGAAACACTGAAGGAAATAACTTTAGTGCAAGATATATAGACTTCCTTACAATAAAGAGTTCAGAAAGTAACTACCTGATGACACAATTGCGCAACTGATATTATGGGTGTTAGATGTTTTAATGTATAAATAAACTTTACATTTAGTTATCGATATTTGATAAAATATCAGAAACACTGAAGGAAATAACTTTAGTGCAAGATATATAGACCCCCTTATAATAAAGAGTTCAGAAAGTAACTACCTGATGACACAATTGCGCAATTGATATTATGGGTGTTAGATGTTTTGTGGGTATGACCACCCTCAAATTTACTATCGTCTAATGGTACCACGTTACCCCGTTTTACTACCTGTGGGTATGACCTCTCTCATATTTGCTACCTGTGGGTTTGACCACCCTCACATTTACTATTGTAGGTGTGACCTTCCTCGCGTTTTCTGTCTGATGGTACCACGTTACCAGTTTTACTACCTGTGGGTATGACCACCTTCACATTTACTATTGTCTGATGGTACCACGTTACCCAGTTTTACTACCTGTGGGTATGACCACCTTCACATTTACTATTGTCTGATGGTACCACAGACCATCAGGGATGCCATAAGATGTTTATATTTGCATAATCTCATTAGTTTAGTGACTGGTCCACTCGAAGACAGGCAATCGTGATCGTGTTGCTTTTGTTTGCCGCGTCGAGAGTGTGGCGTTTAACTGAACTTGGTAGAACAGAGCGATGAATGAACAACTCTGGTAAACGCAAGTGAACTGTTATCGGGTATATAGGGAATCTCATTATGGATTCTGTCTACGTGCATTTCCAGTATTATCCTATGATCATTTCTACGTGTGTACCGATTGTAAACTATTTTGATGGAAGTCGAAGTAAGGAAAGCTTGCAGAAAATGTACAATTAAATTCGTATTTTACTAGAAATCATATGTTTTCTGATTGTGTTGCGGTTTAAAAGCAGTTTAACGTCATCCAAGTTTTCGTCCAAGTGAATCAATACTTTCTTTTCCTGGCTTAAGTTACCGTTCATCAATTGACACGTGACGTTTTCCGTAAAGAGAGAGAATTTGGAAGGAGCTACTGAAGATCGTTGTGTCTTTCAATGATACACTGACATGTTACGTGTGAAAATGTCAGTGTGTTTTTCTTGCTTTTGATGAAAATCCTATACCTAAACTACTCTACCTATCTAAACTACTCTATCTGCCTAAACGACTCTATCTACCTAAGCTACTCTACCTACCTTCTTACACTACTCTACCTAAGCTATGCTACCTATCTACCTAAACTAGTACCTATACTACTCTACCTATCTACCTAAACTACTCTACCTACCTACTAACACTACTTTAACTCAGCTACTTTACCTATCTAAACTACTCTACCTACCTACTTACACTACTCTACCTAAGCTACTCTACCTATCTATCTAAACTACTACCTAAGCTACTCTACCTATCTACTTCCCTGATCCGAAGTCAGATGCCTTATCCATTAGGCCACAAGGCCGTTGGATAGGACCAATTCAAAGTCCCCGCCTATAAGTGGAGAGTCAAGATGGGCTGGTGTCTACTGCACTCTGATGGATTTTGTCAAATTTAAATCTAGCGAAGTTACCTTCAGCCATACTGTTGTAGGGCTGAGAGTGCCCTTTGGCAAAACATATGTTTCCTACTGAGCACTAGGAAAAGCTTTGATTGGAAAGGCCTACTGGACACAAAGCGACCCTACTAGGACTCGAACCTAGAATCTCCTGATCCGTGGCTTTACCTGACCTTCACATAGAAAGCCGTACCTGAGTAGACATGCCTACCTTAGGCTTTACCTGACCTTCACATACAAAGCCGCACCTCTGTAGACATGCCTATCTTAGGCTTTACCTGACCTTCACATACAAAGCCGTACCTGAGTAGACATGCCTATCTTAGGCTTTACCTGACCTTCACATACAAAGCCGCACCTGTGTAGACATGCCTATCTTAGGCTTTACCTGACCTTCACATACAAAGCCGTACCTGAGTAGACATGCCTATCTTAGGCTTTACCTGACCTTCACATATGTGGAGTTTTTGATTTTCTTCCTGACTGAGGCTGCAATTATGGAT
Organism: Alatinidae sp. Z8VKAUB7J3; assembly: GCA_010016025.2. Taxonomy (NCBI): domain Eukaryota; kingdom Metazoa; phylum Cnidaria; class Cubozoa; order Carybdeida; family Alatinidae; species Alatinidae sp. Z8VKAUB7J3. Next base: position 88,841,225 of record JAAAKM020721499.1, read on the forward strand.
CCTCATTCTGGTCACGCGTTTTACAAGGGGGGCTGATAGGGAGTTGCTCCTCTGGGAAACTAATTACTCTATGGTTATAACTCTAATAGTAACAGACAAAAGTCGAACAGAGTCGTGTTATAGCCACAAACTATAGTGACACAGTTCTTGTTAGGTATGTTCTCATGTTTTAAACTTATTGCAAAAAATTGCCTTCATTTACTTATATTGATAGCAATATGAGTAAAAGGAAGTCTGTTACTGAGGATGGGTTGAAGTCGACTTCTCACCAAAACACTGTGCTTGTGGAAATTATCAACTCTTTGTGTCAGGTCCCCCCAGAATTGGGTGCAGTATTTAGGTCCCTCCAGAAGTTCAGGTCCCCCCACTTTTTTCTCGAAATTGTAGATCCCCCCATAAAATAAGAAATTTCAAAAGTTAGGTCCCCCATTGGCAAATAAATTGTTTGTGGTACAGTGATCGTATCAGTGTCGAAAAAAGCTTTTCAACCTAATAACGATGAGTCGTCTTTTCAGAGCAATCTTTGGATTTTGTACCACAAACAATTTTAATGTGTTTTATTTTAAAACTACTTCTTCTACATGTAATTGACTGCTTCGTTGAATGATGTAGCAGTGATTTTTATCGGAAATATGCTATCAGCTGTAGTAACTTTGCACGTCTAGGGTATTGGCCGTGACCATTTTCATGTACCATTGAAATCTACATTCAATAACATTGCCCTTGCCTTGTAATCGTAAGAATAGGTATAGAAAAAAGCAAGGGTACACGTCAGATAGAACTCATCCATCTATTGTATTGAGATGAAGGCTGAGTATCTTACTGATGCTATTGTTATAAGAGGAGTCACTTACGATAGCAAACAGTCATTGGCAGTAGCAGAAGCTCATTTATGGTAGCGAACAGTCGTTTGTGGTAGCAAACAGTTACTTACGGTCACAAACGATCATTTACAGTAGTAAAAGGTCGTTTATGGTAGCGAACAGTAGTTTATGGTAGCAAACAGTTACTTACGGTCACAAACGATCATTTACAGTAGTAAAAGGTCGTTTATGGTAGCGAACAGTCGTTTATGGTAGCGAACAGTCGTTTATGGTAGCAAACAGTTACTTACGGTCACAAACGATCATTTACAGTAGCAATGATTTGGAATTGTGTCCCGGAAAGACTTTAAGAGACGGATGTGATAAATAACATCTGTGTTATTACAATGTGCTTATTAAGTAAACAATGCTATGTGGGCCAAAACTTTTTGAGTTGCCTACCGTATCTTATCTGGTCTTTTGTTTGTTAGGGAGGCTATAAAGGACTGAGCAAGGCAGCGTCAAGTAGTATTAAAAAGTCGACACAAGGTAACAGTAATCTTCAACACTCTACGTTTCTTTTGCGGGGTGGTGATGCTGCTAGCCGCAGTATCACCCTGCAGCATCCATTGATCCTTCCAGCTTCGTACTACTTATCAGCGTACATCAAAGAGTGAACTAAGTGTGATTACTCCGAAAAGGACTTAACTGAAGGCGTAAACATTAAAGGTTGTGTGGGACGCGAGGTCAGGGTCGAGTTGAACCAAATGTGTCAAGCAGCTTATGCAGCTTGTAAGAATAGTGTAAGCGAACCCAACTCATATCCCTTTTTTGTCTCCTAGATGCTCTAAAATGTAATTTAGTAAGATCGAAATGTACTTTTATTTTACAACTATCTTCGATGTTCTACTTTCAGTTTTTCGGTTTATGAAAAACCTATATCTTCCAAAGGGTGTATTGAAGGTACACAGTAAACTTAATTCATAATCCAACTCCACATGCCAGTATCCTTTCTTGGTGTCTACTACAGAGAAATTCTTCTTTCCATGGAGCCGTGGTAATATTTCGTCAATTGTTCTGGTATAGTAGTGTTCTCTACTGATATTCTTATTGAAGTCTCTTGGATCTAGGCAGAGTCTTACTTTCTTCTTTCCATCTGGAGTTTCCTTGATGTTGCACACAATTGAGTTGACCCAGTCTGTAGGTTCTGTAACTGGTTCAATAATATCAGAAATGAAAGGACAAAATGCAGACAAAACAAGCTTTTCTGCTTTTGGTTTGTATTGGATGCTTAAAGCTTGGAGTCCGAGTAGTAACTCCTCCAATCCTTTGACAACCATGTCTTAAGTTGCTAAACTTGGACATATTCGAAAGGTAGCGGATGAAACAGCTCACCTGAACTGCTGTCTAGCGTCAATGAAAATATTCCATTACATTCTCTGCTTGAAATGTTTAATAGTAATTAGATAAAGCCGCCAAAACAACCAAACCCAAATAATTGTCACTGGAAAAGCCATGAAGCCTTATAAATAGGCTAATAAGGCATATCTGACATAGTTTGCATACACTAGATGCGTACATTCCATGGTGCACAAAGCGTTAAATATAGGCTAATAGGGCATATTTGACATAGTTTGCATACACTACATTCGTACATTCTATGGTGCACAAAGCGTTCAAAATAGGCAACTTACGCATATTTGACATAGTTTGCATACACTAGATGCGTACGTTCCATGGTGCACAAAGCGTTTAAAAATAGGCTAATAAGGCATATTTGACATAGTTTGCATACACTAGATGCGTACATTCCATGGTGCACAACCAGCTTACTTTTGTTGCAGCAGGCATTACACTTCTTGAATAAGTAAATAGTTCTTTTTCTTGAAATGCAGCAACAGTACACATTGACTGATTCTGAGCTTAATATTGCAGCTGTTTTAGATTAATTTTAGAGATTTGTGTCATATAGAGACAATAGTCTGTACATTTCTAGTTTTATGTTAATTATATACCCACAAATTTTCCCAAAACCTGCAGCTGACAGACCAGACAGCACTCCATAATCTATTGTGATTGCTCAACATGAGGTAGACTAAGACATTCAATAGTATAATGAAGCGATAAGACAACGCATTAAATACAACCGGATCAAAGTCAAACAGTTTGCTCCCTACCTTGGGGAGAAAGGGATAGGCGAGCAATTCTCGCTTGTTGACAGGATATGATGCATGTGGTGTAGTGAGAGGTACTGTTGACTGTGCATTAGAAGAAAGCTGGATGTCTATGTCCACCAGTGGATAATTGGGAGCTAATGCGGCGATTAAAGAAATAGGATATGTTAACAATGAAGGTCACCTAGCTCAGCTGGTAGAGCGCACGTCGCGAATTCCTGGATCACGGCCGGTGGTGGTTTCAGAACTTTCAGTGGAGCTTAGAGTACTTTAAGACTGATGCCTTGCCTCATGCCACCAATGGTCCTTCTTGGAATTGAACTTATAACCTCTGACATTGAGGGCAAATAAATTATCAAATAGAATAAGGCAGTTTGATGTAAACTATCCACTGGACTGTAGCAGCTCCATGGCAGTTGCCTCATCAATATATTCCAGGAAAGTTCACCCAGTCAACAAAGAGATTTAAGATGTGGAAATTAACTTTGTTGTCTGAACATATATCATTGATTTGCAGTTTGAGGTTGCAACTAACATCTCTGCGCACAAAGCGTTAAAAATAGGCTAATAAGGCATATTTGACATAGTTTGCATACACTAGATGCGTACATTCCATGGTCACAAAGCATTTACAATAGGCCAATGAGGCATAATTGACATAGTTTGCATACACTAGATCCGTACATTCCATGGTGCACAATGCGTTCAAAATAGGCTAATGAGGTATATTTTATATAGTTTGCAAACACTAGATGCGAACTTTCGATGGTGCACAAAGCGTTTAAAATAGTCTAATAAGGCATATTTGACATAGTTTGCATACACAAGAAGCGTACATGGATATTTTCCCAAAATCTTAAGAGACAGTGCCTGCTAAAGTTTGGTGGGGAATAGATAGCAAAGCAATTGCATTTGGGTACAGACACGCAGCCATGGGGAGGGCGGTGCCCGCCTAACACCTGAGAGGCCCACCTTTATGGCAATAATGATATTCAAAGGACACTGCACTACCTACAAAACGGTTGATATTTGTGTAGATGTACTCTTACTTTACTTTTACGACGTTTTGCGCCAGGTTTAATCTCCTCAAGGAAACGTTCTTGGCAGCATTTTCACAGAACGGTATCATTTCCAGTTTTGAAAAGATCTGGAAAATTAAATTCAAAATGTAAGTAGTTTAGGTAATAACTGCCTTATATACTTACGGCAAAACTACCGAAAACGACATGTAACTATTGATCGTTGACAATTCCGTGAATGAACCGTATTTGCCAATGTGTTGATCTCACAAAAATTGTACCTGTGCATGTTCGTCACAAATTGTAAAGGAGAGCGTTCATTTTCTAAGTTCAAGCTAATATTGAAGTACTTGAGAAACTCAATGGGGCAGACGAGGCTGACATCCTTGGCAGTTCTTTCAATTGAAAGTCAGCTGTCCGCTCTTTGCTCGGTAGCTCCGAAGTATGTGAACGAAGAAACTTGTTAAATGACTTTGATGTTCGAGGTGAGGGCAAATCTAGGCTCCGGTGAGCTCTTTGGGACACACATGACTTTTTTCTTTTTACAGTCAATGCTCAAACCTTTTACTTTCGCCTGTGTTTTTGCTACTTCGGAAAGTCGTGGAGCACCTTCTTGTAACTTAGCTATAACAGCCGTGTCATCTGTCTATCGGATATTGTTTGTCTTTGTTCCATTGACAAAAATACCCTGCAGAGCATCCTCAAGATCTACTATAAAAATCGGTTGAAAATCGATGATTTTTATACAATACTTAACAGCAATGTTTACCTTGACCTAGAGAGGTATGGTGTCGTTGATGGTACGAAAATCGTTCTCTTCAACGGCAACGTAAAATTGGCTATGAAAATCGCTTCAAATTCCATAATTTTTCTTACAATACTGCACAAGAATGTATACTCTTACCTACTGAGCAATGATGTCGAAAAAAGACTATAAAAATCGGTTGAAAATCGATGATTTTTATACAATACTTAACAGCAATGTTTACCTTGACCTAGAGAGGTATCTATGAAACTTTCAGGAATTGTCCAAACATGAACTTTGTATCTTTATTCAATCAGGTTATGAGTAGATGAATATTAGGAAAGGTAAGGTTACCAAACTTTGCAAAGTTTGTTACAGATACAGCATACACTGGTCAAATTATCAATAATTCGGACCTCCCTAAATGCCGTTATTAGACTGCCCATATTTCCCCTTTTATCACCCATTAAAATCAAAATATTGAAAGAACTAAACAGACAATCAAACAAATAAATGAGCATTAATAGCTTTATAGACAAACCAAACCTAAATCGTAGCACTTCAAGAGGTCCTCTCTATTCGTTCCCAGAAGACTGTCTTGAAATCTTTCAGTGCAAAACTTTTAGTAAGCTTCGAAACCATTCTCAATGTAGTCCAATTTCCTAAAGCCTAAAAGAAATCGGAGATCCACAATTCAATTAAAATGACGGAGGTCCACACACCTCAAGATACTACATAACTGCTATTTTCCATGTTAATATCTCTGCTTAAGTAGGGAGTTTGATATACGTTGTAGTACAAAATTTAAGTCCGTTCATCCACCGGTGTTTCATACCAGTCTCCCTGAGAAGCAGCGTGAGAACAGATACTACATCCATTCCTTGCCAAAAGGCCGAGAATTATTGGCACCACTCTCTTTACGTCTGGTTCTGGGATTTTATAACGTTTGATATTCATCTATTAACATTCTCTGAGAACCCAAATTTATTTCATCTACAGGGATCAGGTAGGTAAAAATTTGTAGCTCGTGGTTTGTTTATCTTTCCCGACCCCCACAACAGGGTTGAAAAGAGCCTCCTAGGAATGGGGTTTAAGTGCAAATATGATTCTGGTCTTTCGGAAGACGTTTAGATTGTAAGTAATTGCAAACTATAGAATGGTTCTCCATCGATTTGCCGTGAAGTGAAAAACTGATATCGAAGAAACGTTGTATTCTTCCGAGGATTGCAGCAATCTTCGAACTTTTGGAAGATACTGTCGGTTTTAAGCGCATCTTCCTCTGTGCCGAAGGTGAATGTTGAGTAGATGTCTCGGCCTTTCTTTCCGATGCAAGTGAGGAGAATGGAAGATTTGACTTTGTCCGGCTTTGATTCCTTTTCGATTGCCGTTAAGTAGAGCTCCAATTCCTGACGCCATCGTCGCCAGTTTTCTTTGACATTTCCTTCAAAACTTGTCCATTTTGGCAAGATAATCGGCCTTATTTAAGATAACCACCCCTGACCCTTTGTCAGGTTCGGTAATGACAATGTCAACGTTGTTACGAAGTGATTTTATAGCCTGAAAATGCTCTCTGTACATATAGAAATCAGTAAGATCGTTAGATGTACCACAATAAGCATGTGCCAAATCACTCAGCCTGGCTTTTACCGAGCTGAGGGCCTCGTCCGATATCGCTCTCGTGACCGTTATTTTCTAGGATCTTCTCGTTTCCTATAAATTCATCGTAACAGCTTTCTAAATTCACTCCTCCAAATTACCGGTACGTTTTTAATATCTGATCGAAGACAAGATACATTTTAAGCCCTAGATATTTACCTTTACGTTCAAATATTATAATAACATTTTGAAAATGAATTTGGGACAGGAAACTTTTCAATGCTACACTAAGGATGGCGACTGAAATTCATCCCTGACTGAACTTGTTTCACTTTTGGTACAAATGGTAACTGGGCGCTAATACAGATCTGCACCCCCCTTGGATTTTCATTTCTTCACATGTCTTCGGTAAGTACGACATAAAATAACAGTAATTCAGTACTTTCATTACATCCAAGAATATAGACCTCTCAGTTTAATAAGAAACTAGTTGAACATGGCCATCACATATTGACAGTAGACGGGGCAGTGGACAAAAAGTTTAAAAAATGAGGTCAAGAATCCATGTTTAGAATCAACTGCAACTTAATATATGTAGGGTAATACAATACAAACAATAGTCACTTATTTGAAGCCATGGCAGTCTCCTATATGCCTTCCAAGCTTATAAAAATGTTACCCTCATTCTCCTGCTCAATGCTCAATGTTATTGCTAACATCTGTATTGCCCTTCTTTACACTTCTTAGATCCTAAACCACTTGAGTATATCATAATGCCTCGGAAGACAAACACGTCCGACCGATGGGATGACTATGGCCCGTATGTTCATACGTATGTTCGTTAAATTATTCCTCAAAAATGCCTTCCGTGAGAGATAACTTTATGACTGCGAACAAATTGTGTCTTTTGGCTTTAGTGAGCAAACTTCTCATACGACTTTAAACCAATGGCTTAACGGCAATTTACTTGTTCCGGCTAGAATTTAGACTATACAATGCCACTTTCAGTTGAATTAAGCCAACTATAACATTTTTGTATCGATTTGATATTATAGTCAAGATTGTTAGGCATATCGATTTTAGGCATCATTCTACATCTGTTAACTTGTTTGTGTACAGAACAGATTCGCTTCCATTGTAGTAAATTCCCTAGGAGTGCAAGTAACTTGTTTACTGGCGATTTCGTGACCCATCTTGACGTATTATTTACAACTTTGGCCTCTACTTGCACATAACTATCCTATCCTAACCCAATATTGTATTTATGGTGACTTGGTATATATAATCGTGATTTTCCAAGTTTCAGTTAGTTGAATATGCTGATTATCATCAGATACATGTAACGTTAAGCACAGTCGACAGAGAAAATGTACATTCCAGAAGACACAAAATACGACACTTAAGCACAATGAAAAAACACACGTCTGTAATGAATGGACGGTGAGGGAGATTTTTGGCAACCTTTCATAAATAAGTGCTTTGCAGTTCATCCAAAGGAGGAAGTTTCCTGTCTTAAAGTTTGCTCCGTTTCGACGTCTTGATCAATTTTAGTATTGTAATGAAGGCTTGCTACTCTACTGAAAAATCAAAATTATGTCCACAATTACCATCTCATGCTTGCTACTCTTTGAATATAATTCGACACAAAATTGCTAGAATATGTTGAGAAAGCAAACACGTTTTATAGCTCCAGCACCATGGAAGATAGTTTACTTGTATGTCCAAACACATCGACTCACGGAGAAAATGGACGCGAAACGTTGAGTCACGTAGCCCCAATCGGATCATCAGGCGGACGAGCACGCTTAACCGAAATCACTGGCACTTTCGGCACAAGGAAAGAGGAGGAAACACACGTAAATCGAGAAGAAACACGAAGTAGTAATACCGGCACTACGAGAGCCTTCTCAAATATCAATTCGAAACAAGATGTAACTCGCTTATCTAGGTACATATAAATAACATTTTTCTAAAGCCTGATACATTTATATATTATTCAAGCATCACACAGTGACAATACTCTCTTTCATTACTGATAGGCCTACAATTAAAATTTGACGTTGATATATAAAATGTTCTTGGAACAATTCTGTCATATGAACTGAGCAAACAAGAAGTCTATTCTTCAAGACTCCGTACCTTCTCTGATAAACTCTTCGGAGTCGTCTCCTAAAATATACTCTGACAGTTTAACCATCTTTTAATTTAACGACTTTCTTTTCCTTTTATGGTATCACTGTAGCGATTAGTCTGCGTTATAAACTTCTTTGTTAGGGTCTGCGAATCAGACAGCGAAAAGCAGTCCAGGCTTTCACAGTCACGATGCTTACAAACTTTGCTTCGATAATGCCACTGTGAAGAAGGGGTTGCATTGGAGACTAAAACAAGCTTTTTTGTTGTGGTCTGCAAATCAGACAGTGAAAAGCAGTCCAGGCTTTCACAGTCACAATGCTTACAAACTTTGTTTTGATAATACCCTTATCAAGGAGGGGCTGCATTGGAGACTCAAACAAGCTTTTTTGTTGGGAGAGTTGGTGGAGTTGGTTTTGCAATTAAAACCTCTTTGGTTGATACTGTTGAATTTCCTTCCAGTATCTGTGACCGTATCATGAAACTTCGTGTTCCTCTCTCACGCAACAGATTCATCACTATTGTTTCAGTGTATACATCAACCCTTCAAGCTAATGAAGATGACATCTTGCATTTCTATGAGTCTCTGCGCTCCGTTATTGCATCTATTCCAATTGATGAGAAAATTGTTCTTCTTGGTGATTTCAATGCCCGTGTTGGGAACGACTATGAGACTTGGAGTGCTCTTGGTCGCTATGCGTCATTAGCCTATTTTGAACGCTTTGTACACCATGGAATGTACGCATCTAGTGTATCCAAACTATGTCAACTATGTGTAATTAGCCTATTTTGAACGCTTTGTGCACTATGGAATGTACTCATCTAGTGTATCCAAACTATGTCAAATGTGCATAATTAGCCTATTTTAAACACTTTGTGCACCATGGAATGTACGCATCTAGTGGAACCAAACTATGTTAAATATGCGTCATTAGCCTATTTTAAACGCTTTGTGCACCATGGAATGTGCGCATCTAGTGTATCCAAACTAAGGAGGAGCAAGTCTGGGAGTTGTTACTCAGCTTAGCAGACTCATACTCACATTTAGTAAATGCTCTAGAAATGAATAAACACCTGTCATTACAATCTCTGCGACATTCCATCTCCCTGCTCCCGCTTCGGAGGAGCAGGCAACATGAGATAACGAGCATGCGTGAGAAGTCACTTTTGCACGTTGCGTTGAGAAGACAGCTGGATATAGCAGGAGGAGGCAGAGAAGTATCTTTATTATCTCATTTTCTTTTTATATTTTTATATATAATATCTTTATATCTCTTTGTACATACATGCCTTCATCAGTGCCAGACATATACATATTCTCAGCAGACACATTGCAATTATATATATAATTCTCAAAGAGTGGAGCGTTAAGGCGTTGGTTTAGTAATCATGAGGTCCCGGGTTCGAATCTTGTCAGCGCCGTTAACTTACAAGCTACTGTGGTAACGCTCCACTCTTTGAGAATTATATATATAATTGCAATGTGTCTGCTGAGAATATATATATACATATATATATATATATATATATAAAATGCTAAAAACTGCGATTATTGGGCACTAAAACTATATAAAAACTAAAAAATGTATGCAAACTATGTCAAATATGCCTTATTAGCCTATTTTGAACGCTTTGTGCACTATGGAATATACGCATCTAGTGAATGCAAACTATATCAAGTATCCCTTATGAGCGTATTTTGAACCCTTCGTGCACCAAGGAATGTACGGAACTAGTCTATGGAAACTATGTCAAATATGCCTTATCAGACTATTTTGAACGCTTTGTGCGCCATGGACTGTACCCATCTAGTGTATGCAAACTATGTCAAATATGCCTTATTAGCCTATTTTGAACGCTTTGTGCACCATGGACTGTACGCGATATCGACTATTTAGATATAATAGTGTTGTTATTCACGTTTAAGTAAAATATATCAGAACAAAAAAGACTCCACGGTTTCTCCAAAGTGAAAGCTTTAACTACACAGAATTCGTCTAATACGTGCTAATTAAAAATACACCAAATAAAGAATTCAAAACTAATTTTCTGTCAGACACTGATCACAGGGTTTAAGACCATAATTTCAGAGGAATAAAAACGTCTTACGTCGTCTGATAAAATCCCCCACGTGAGGAAACAACCACTAAATACAAATGTCAAATTAAAAGGAATGGTTAAGGGCTTTCTGACAAACATTAAGCGGCAACTCAGTTTTCCCGCTAACCAATAGTACACAATCTACACAATGCACTGCCTGTCAGTGTAAACACCATTCATTTGTTGGTCGGTTTGGTTGTGGAAGAACAGACACTGCATTTCAGTACGATGCATCCATACGAGGCTAGACAGAAACTACATAAAAATGCCTGTAAATAACATATAATGCAAGATTGGCCATATAAGCGTCTAGCTACTCTGAGTTGCTATTATAAAAATGCGAATATGAAAAGATCAGTATGCATGCAAGAGTTGCCTCCTCTTTCCTTAGCTTCTACCACTACAGTGGTAGGGGTGAGCGCCACTCCTATCCCAAGTCAAGTTTTTGACCACCATTAGAGGGGGTCTATAATTAGTGAGGGTCTTTAATTTCCAGAACAAAGTTTTTTTTAAAAAAAAGAGCATATAGTTTCAAGAGAAACTACGAAAGTACATTTATACTTTTTATCATTGCATTTATAGTTTACACCAATACCTTTTCATCACTGAATTGCAGCCTTAACGAAAAACCGTTTGCATACATTTAGTGGAAATTCAACAGACCTCGATATCTCGAGGTGGTTGTTTCCTTTTAGGAGTAGATGCTTGGCGAATATACGATGGTACATGCTGCTTAATTTTGTCAACCAACCACAAAGTCGTGCGGCCAACGTAGCCAGACTCACACTGGTACGAAAATTGGTAATCTACAGAGCTTGAATTTGTGGAAGGCACACGATCTTTGTGGTTGGTTGATAGTGTTTTTGTGGTTGTATAAACAACACGTGTATAAACAACGATGTCTTCGGGATAGCCATTAGAAAGAAAAGTTTGCTTTAGAAAATTGAGTTCCGATTCTAATTTTATATCGAATGTCACCGTCAACGTTATATTAAGGCACTTCGCACCCTCACGATCATATTTTAAACTCAAATAAACACATGCAATGGACTCAGTGGATCGATATCAGCAACTGTAACAACTTTCAATGATAAGGCATGAAGTACCAGGCTAAAAGCTTACTTAACATTTAGATTTTAACGAAAAAATGTCAATGCTAACGTTATATTAAGGCACTTCCCACCCACACAATCATATTTTAAACTCAAATAAACACATGCAAAAGACTTAGTGGATCCATATCTGTAACTGTGGGTACTGACAATGACATTTGCAAACGTCATATAATCGTCTCCTCCTCGGCTCACCATGTTTTTCTTTACTAAACCCTACTATCTTTTCCATGGTCTGTCAAGGGGCCTCGTTCCTAGTACATACAGGTCAAGTGTTCTTTGAGAGCTCTACCTCCTTTCGCCTCTTCACATGTCTACACTCCGAAAACCCATCTCTTGTTCCTTCACCTTCCTTCCTGCCACTCCGGAGATTGAAGGTGTCCGTCACCTGTTGGGGACACCCAGGCTCTTCTCGCTTTTGCCACTCCTTCCACTGCAGAGGGTTTACGAACTCCTAGATGTTTGAAAGAGGTGGGAGAATCAGATCATACATTAGTTCTTAGAGTGTATGTGTATGAGTGGCCTTTCTATAATTGAAAATAATGGACCACGTTGATATGGTGATTCCCTTTTTGTAATGGTTGCCAAACTTCCTGTTAATGAACAGGCAATCACAACTGCTACGTAGTCAGTTGTTGTATTGAGCTAAGCCAGGAAAGAGCTTACTCTTTTTACTCGCAAGTATGAAATAGTGTTTTATCTTGTTTCTTTCATCATTGATATTCTGACATTGTCACTGATCCATAATCTCCACTATTTGTTTCCGTTTTACTAACCTATGCTCCTCTATTATTTGATTGATTGCCTTGTGGGCTTAGAGATTTTTCAGGCTTTTAGGAAGGCGCCATTTCCTGGGATGGGCTTATACGAAAGTTAGTTCTTTGGGGGATGCGCTTAGTACTTACGACTTTTACCACAATCTAAATTTAATATTTTATTACCCGTTTTCAGCAAAGCAAAATGGATTATCTTGTCATAACCAAAATTGCCATCTTTGGCATAAAATAACAGATCACTGCACTGTCTTAACAACCACGTTCAAATAATATCTTTCTTTTCATTTTATTCTATTCCATTTCTATTCCGTATCATTTTATTCTATTTCATTTTATTTCTTTTCATTTTATTCTATTCCACTTCTATTCCGTATCATTTTATTCCGTTTCATTATCTTTCTTTTCATTTTATTCTATTCCATTTCTATTCCGTATCATTTTATTCTATTTCATTTTATTTCTTTTCATTTTATTCTATTCCATTTCTATTCCGTATCATTTTATTCTATTTCATTTTATTTCTTTTCATTTTATTCTATTCCATTTCTATTCCGTATCATTTTATTCCAAAAATCTACATTTATGTGTCAGAGCTATCCTAGAACAGTGTTCTGTTCCTATTCATACAATCGGGCTCACTCAAACTTGACGTATTTAAATATGGATGCAATTACTTTTGTACTTAACAATCATAAAGAACGGAAACTTTGGCAAAGAGCCTCTGTCTGCATCTATCGTTTGTAAACGCTGCATTTGAATAAAGTTTAGGTCTGCCTCTCGCGTATCTCTCATCCTACTCCGATAAGCTATTTTCAGCCGGCGAATACCAGATGCAGCTCTTTCTGCCTCGCAAGAGCTGATTGGAGGAGAGGTAAGAACATATGCTGTGTATTCTTGTAAAATTTACTAGCTTTTCTATTGTTTGGAAAGGTAACAAAATACTTTATGATGGATCCTGAAAGGATGCATGGGTATCTACGATATTTCAAAGGCTCGATCTCTTACACCAATCCTGACTCCACGGTCCTACAATGAACACATCAGAGTCGAGTGAACCGAGCATCATCATTGCCTCTCTTTCCCTGAGTGAACTTCCGTCTTGGGTTCCGAAAAATACGTATGGTACACGTACTGTGTGTAATTATCTCCAAAGAACAGCATCAAAAATAGTACTAATTGACTAATTAGCAACTGTTTCAGGGTCAAATGATGCACGGGAACTTATTCAAATGTTTTCAAATATCATTTACATTTTGAGTACTGGGAAAATTCCTTGAAATTAATAAACGGGGGTATTCTAATAAGGAGCGGGGAGGTTTATAAATTTCAAAAAATTAATAACCGGGGTGGGTGGGAGGTGCGATTATTTGGCACTCAAGGCACGATATTCGGAACCAAAATCGGAAGTTTCAGGACCTATGTGACGCTACACTGACTTGAACGGGGTGCGACATGTTTCATACCATATGATCTCTTGGCTCTTAGCTCTTCTCGCCTCGTCACAAGTGCCATATGAGCTCTTAGCTCTTGTTTTAATAATGGCTTTAGCGCAATCAGGCTTCCCAAACATAGGGATTGACTTGCCCCTTGTGAAGTGTTTGTTTACCTAGTGCAACAGTGATACTAGTCTATAGCTAGTAAGAATGGTGGATACTCAGAAGAATACCCATTGACACTCTGTTAGATCTCTAGAAGCCCTATTATTAATCCTTTGGAGGAGTATAAACATCTTTCTATGAGCTCTGCAGAAAACGGGTCAAGCCCCCCTGTAATGTTAATTTCCTTTTTTTTGGTTTTGAGCACCCATAATCCTGGTGGGAATGATGCCATACCTGCCACGCTAGGCACTGTAGGTTGGCAAGGGTTTGTATTCGGAGTGCCTAGGCAGGCTGCCTTTCAAGGCTAACGAGCCCTGTCTGCCTGCTTGTCAGTTATACCGCTGGCATCTCGGTCCCTCATACAAACTTTGCCTATAGTTAGCAGTAGCTGCTCACCATAGTTACCGCTCTTTGGGTGGACTTCCCAGGGGGAAAGCCTCGGACCCACTGCATATATTACCCTCGAAAACTAAAACTTTTGAAATAGGAAAAGAGCCTTTAATCACATTCTTTACCATGTGCAATCACAAATAGTCTAATATCTTCATTTTTTCAACTTACGTAGCTGTTACCCTCGAAAACTAAAACTTTTGGCATAGGAAAAGACCCTTTAAGCACATTCTTTACCATGTGCTATCATAAATTAGTCTAATATCTTCATTTTTCCAACATAATTAGCTATTACCCTCGAAAACTAAAACTTTTGAAATAGGAAAAGAGCTTTTAATCACATTCTTTACCATTTGCAATCGCTGCGTAAAGAAAAGTAAGGATTTAATGTCTTTGTATTGTTCTTTTCTTCTCTATTCAGTTCTTTTTATGTCTGTGCAGTTCAGTCCTGCGCCGTTTGGTTTTGTTCTACCACTTACCTAATAAGCAGTGGCGGCTGCTGATCAAAATTTATGTGTGTGCAAGCATGGGCGTAACCAAAGTGTGAGCTAAATTGGGCGTGGCCGCCCCCACTGCTTACCGGGGGGCTGCACCGAGAGATTGCTAAATTGGGCGTGACCGGTAGGTTGTGATACAGTGAAAAATTATACGTAAAGTTTTACGATGCAAATACGCTACCGTTGCAAGACGGTTCTACATGATCGGGAGGGAAAAATTGGCGTGTCACAGTATTCAACGACGCAATAACACTCCCTTCGTCGAAAGAAATCATGGATTGGTTGTGTTTTTCTTTAAGAGGTGGGGCGTCAGATCACAGAAGTCAAATGTTTCTGGCTAAAAGTTTTTGAATGAAGGTTGTACTGACTGCGCGTAGACTCAAAAAGGACACCGTATTGTTTATGCATAAGTATAATGAGTATAGGTATAATTCCAGCGACTCCAGTGACTTCCATAAAAAACTAAAAGTTTCTTGTATGATCAGACAGATCTTTTGAAATTTATTCAACTTCGTAATTTTTTATACCATAGAGTTGGAAAAATTTACTTTTATACATGCCCTTTGTTTGACGACTGCAATTAAACTTTTGTTTTTGTTTGGAGTTATTGTTATTTCCTATGGTAAGGTCTACAAAAGCGCTCTTGAATTAGCCTACTTACAAATATCAGCAAATAAAGTTTCATTAACGACAGTATCAAACCTTTTACACCGAAGCAGTAGCACGCCACTTGGCAAATTCAACGTGCCACTTCTTGAGCATTTCAATAGTGCCATTGAGCGTAGTTACACTATTTGAACATATTGGGAATGCGTTTTGCACGCTGGAATGTCAGCATTTCAATACTGCCATTGAGCGTAGTTTCACTATTTGAACATATTGTGAGTGTGTTCTGCACGCTGGAATGTCAGCATTTCAATAGTGCCATTGAGCGTAGTTACACTATTTGAAGATATTAGGTATGCGTTCTACACACTGGAATGTGAGCATTTCAATAGTGCCATTGAGCGTAGTTACACTATTTGAAGATATTACGAATGCGTTCTGCACGCTACTCCAACGTATGGGCTTTGGTCCCAACTTTCGCCACTGGGTACGTCTCACCCACCACGCCCCACGCATCAAAATTCGTAATAATGGACAGCTTTCGGCCCCTTTCACTCCCACACATGGTCTCAGGCAGGGATGTCCCATTTCACCTTTGCTGTATCTACTCGTGGCAGAAACTTTAGCCTCAGCTATTCGTAAGTGTCCCCTTGCTATAGGGATCCCCATTCCAGGATGCCATGAGGAAGCCAGGGTTATACAATACGCCGACGATACAACAGTTATTTGTAAGTCAGGGAATGAACCCCTTTCGCTCTGCGCATGGGCAAATCTTACCCCTACACTATGTGACCTGTTACGGCCTCTAACTCTAGTTTTGCCATACACAGGAAGGAGAATGAGGAGTTTCGTTTAATACATTCACAGCAGCTTCATTGTTACTGACTAGTATAGGCTAACATTGATCTTTCAAATCGCAGACTTCATAGAAGTTCTTGTTCTGTATGTCTTTTAAATTACTGCCTAATTCACAAAAAGGAAAGTCCACGGGAACCCAGAACTTATGATTCATCCACACCACATGCTGAAATATAGAGGAATGTGAAGGTCGATTGTTATATCAAATGGCGAATGTTCTTGTTTGAATTTCGAAAGGATTCAATTTCGGACAAATTACTTCGGCGGCCGCCATGTTGAAGTCGTCGTTACCAACGAACATTGCCGCCAACTGCCAATTTGTTTAGAGTAGAAAGTGATCGATTTGGTAAAAGCAGTGAGAATGCAAAGGCGAAGATCAAGTGCCTACATCAAACATTTCGTATCACGTTGGCATGCTGTATTCAGTCAAAGAGGATGGAATCTTCTATTTCGACGATGACAAGGGAAATATTCGTGAACGAAAGTGAATTTCCAAGCCAAAATTCCTTCATGTAAATTTTCGGAGACACGCAAATCTTCGGACACTTCTGCAAGATAACGCGCAGAAATTATCGGACACAAAATTTAAAATTTTCTGCAATGGGTGTTATCGCGAATAGCACATAAGACCTATATTACAGACATACTCTAAATATTTGTTTTTGTAGACTTATTCAATTACGGAATCCATGGGGGAGATACTCGTGGACAGGAGACTGGTCAGACAGTTCACCATTATGGACTGCAGAGTTGCGACACCAGCTGATGGCCCATGGGTATTTCAATGTCTGAAGTCTAATAAATATTGATATTAAAATGAAATAAGTGGTAAGTAAAAGCAGCATAAGAATCAGAATAAAATAACGAAGTATGGTTTATATTTATTGAAGCAATCTAAGGCAGACCAAAGAGGCAGGTTCCATGTATCGATTTTGAAGTGTGTATTGACTGTTTTCCTTCTTATTTTACATATTTTCAGTAACAATGTTAATGCTGAAGAGGGAAATACCAAATTTTACCCGTATAATCATTTACAAAAGGAGGCTGTCTCACTGATATCAAACACTAATGACCAAAGAAGCCTATTGTCTACTCAATCACTTCTTATGTAAGCTGCTAAGTAGAACGAAATATAACTATTATGAATTATATTCAGCAAATTCATGACGCAGCCCATTTATTTTAACCCCCTTTATCAATTTTAAAAACTGTTTCCACCCCACCCCGTTTATGAGGCATCCAAGAGTAATGGATTTAGCAAATAGCACGACACGCTTGTAGAGAGTCACGACGTTTTATCTCATATTGTATCATGCAGCAATCAATCACCCTAACGTACACAATTGATACATAGAATTCAAGAGACGGGACCCCCCTCCCCCCAGACCAATGAAGCTGGCCCCGTGCTTGTTTGGATGGCATTTGTTTAAATATTGAGGAGTTGATAAAGGCTAGACATTTCTTGCCGTCAATAAGGTGAACTTAACAAGCCAATACAAGCAACTGTAAAGTGATCAGCATAAATTGGATAAGCAATTACTTGGGTATCAAACGCCAGGGTTGTCCAGTGAGGCTTTTCTATTCCTTGAATGCTGGCCCCTGGGCTGTTGTGCGCTACGCGTTCTTTTTGAGATCAGGAGACGTAGACGTTGCTAAAAGAAAATCTCATTCTGTGTTAAAGATCAAGCGAAAGTTTATAATATAGCTGTGGCATGTTTCATGTATTCTTTCTTAAGTTGTAGGCGAGCGGCTGTGAAAATTTTTTAATCAGATTTGAATGCTTGGATCTAAGTTGCTGAAACATTCTGACTTTTCCTAAATTTTATCTAGCAGACGTTTGGTAAGAAAAAATTGTCCGTCACGATTTGTGGTCTGGTCACGGGACCCTGATAAAAAAGTTGACCATATTGGGTGAAAAGCTTCAAAGGGCTATGACTCGAGATATTTTTCATGAATTTTACAAAAATGCATTCTGCACGCTGGAATGTGAGCATTTCAATATTGCCATTGAGCGTAGTTTCACTATTTGAACAAATTTGGAATGCGTTCTGCACGCTGCAATGTCAGAATTTCGATAGTGCCATTGAGCGTAGTTACACTCTTTGTAGATATTAGGAATGCGATCTGCACGCTGGAATGAGAGCATTTCAATAGTGCCCTTGAGCGTAGTTACACTATCTGAACATATTGGGAATGCATTCTGCACGCTGGAATGTGAGCATTTCAATATTGCCATTGAGCGTAGTTTCACTATTTGAACACGAATGCTTTGGGGTCTTTTAACCCTGGTAATGAGTGTGGTAGATGATGACAAAGATCATTAGCATCAAGGCCATACTCCGATGGTGACTGAACAAGTTCAGCAATGACATTATACCCAATAATGGGTTGAGCTAATGTTCCAGGAATAACAATAAAAGGAACCTTCAGGCAATTAGAATTATTGTTATCATGAAGTTGAAAATCAAGCTCCACAAAACGTAAATAGGGTATCTCAGTCTGGTTGGCTGCCAAAATTTTCAACTTGTTTTCAAGTAAGCCACTGAGAGGCTGTACTTATTTAATTACATGTATAGACTATCACAGTAAATGGGTAGAAGTAATGTCATGTAGCCAGGTTGTGACTAACACAGTTATTGAGTTCTTGATGTTACTATTTTGTCGCTATGGTTACCCAAGTAGTGTCTTAACAGACAATGGTCCCCAGTTTACAAGTTTGGAGTTTACGGAGTTTCTAAGTTTACTATTAAGCATAACAGGACAGCACTTTACAATCCAGCAGCTAACGGTGCTATAGAGAGGGTTCATAGGGACATTAAAGCTGCTCTTAAAGTGTCCTCATATGGACGAGTGCTCACATTTACGCCCAGGTCTCTAGCCTACTCTCGTCCCTACTCTCATACTCGAATTTCATTACCAGTGGTGAACATTATCTTTGTACCTTGCAACCATCACAGGCGCTTCTAAAACCTTCATAGTTTTTAGGGACGGGTACGTACTGGGGGCACTTAACGACAGTAAGAACACTTTTGCAAGAAAACGGTGCATTCACCTACTCCGGAGAAAACATGCCACGGTGTCAACTTTAAAATACGTTTAACTTACTTTTCGTCGTCTACCAAATCCAAAACGCATCCAGGCACTAAAATAGGGCCCAAAGTCGATACACTTAGGCATTCAGTATGTTAATCTACATAAAATTGCGATTCTAACGGTACTAAACATGCTACCATCAGAATTAATTCCCAGTTCACCCCAAAATCAGGCTAATTCTCCCTGACTAACTTAGCTTAATCTATGTTGCGAAGCCGGAATTGGTGTTTTCACCTAGACTGATCGGTATTAGTCATGGCGTTCTTTACTACAGGCCTCTTCAACATGCAGATGGGGGCAGGAACTGGGGGCGAATGCAAAAATGTGAGAATCGCATGATAAGAGCCTGTTGCAATCCATTTTGCTACTCATGGTCTGCAGTGCGTATTTCGGGTACCGTGTTTTTTAAAGGCCTGTATCCCATTTTGCTACTAATGGTCTGCAGTGCGTATTTCGGGTACCGTGTTTTTTAAAGGCCTGTATCCCATTTTGCTACTCGTGGTCTGCAGTGTGTATTTCGGGTACCGTGTTTTTTAAAGGCCTGTATCCCATTTTGCTACTCATGGTCTGCAGTGCGTATTTCGGGTACCGTGTTTTTTAAAGGCCTGTATCCCATTTTGCTACTCATGGTCTGCAGTGCGTATTTCGGGTACGTTTGTTCTGTAAGGTCCTAAGGACTACGAATGAAAACCATCTTGTTACTATATGGTAAATCTTTATATTCGTTTGCTTACACAATGTTTCGGCACTCCCTGTTGCCATTTTCAAGTAAGGTACAATAGCTCCTATTTTTGTTTAAATACAAAGATATAAATACGTGTGTGAAGTTATGTTTAATGCTTTAAATACTTTTTACTCATATTTGTGGTCTTTTTAACCCTATCTTACATGGGGGGGCCTAGTAGGCCCGCGGCTACACATTTCAGCTCATAACTTTTAAAAGGCTGGCATGTGCTATAATTTACTGTCTGACCAAGCAGGAAGAAGTATAAAGAGGGACTGTTGGTTTCATGTGGAGTGTTGCCCGGATTTAAGAACCCAGTCTTCTTTAACGATACTCATCCGATGATAAAGGAAGAGATGGTGTATATGAGCCGGTATGAAGTGATTCTTCATATTCATAATATATCGACTTGTCTCAGAGTCTCGTTATCGTGAACAGAGGTGTACAGTTAAGAAGAGACGTGGACTCTTAGTTTCATAGCTGAAAGAGTTTCTATTTCTTCAACTTGTCTGTCGATTGATCATTTACATATCCGATTATCTTCGGGTGTCACTATGATCCGCATCTGAGTAATAAGTTCAACATCAGTGATACCTGGGGGTTTTAGAAATGGTCGAATCTGAACTCGAATATTATCAGCTTCAGGGGACAATCCAGTTTCTATGCTATGCATCGTCAAACCGTTAACTAGAGACTCGTCATATTTTAAGGATCCTTCTTCTTTGGATGCTAGGCAGACTGCAGACCTTAATTCGAATGCGCGAAGAAGAAAGGAAAGGGCGTCTTCTGTAGGACGCTGAACCATGTTGGTAAGTTCTTGAAAACACTGAAAACCAAGGAGATCAAATTAACAAGTGGCATCTGACACAAAGAAAACACTGAAAGCCAAGGAGATGATATAAACAGTTGCCATCTGACACAAAGAAAACACTGAAAACGTAGGAGATCAAATAAACAAGTGGCATCTGACGCAAAGAGAACACTGAAAACGTAGGGGATCAAATAAGCAATTGGCATCTGACACAAAAAAACACTGAAAGGGAATGAGATCAAATAAACAATTGGCATTTGACACAAAGAAAACACTGAAAACGAAGAAGATCGAATAAACAATTGGATGCTGATCGATAAGAGACACTTTTGATAAAGATTTATTGATTTTAGCGCTATTGAATAACACCTTTATTTTGTTACTTTGATTATGATTTCCATTTTTTAAATTGCAGATGCCAAAATAACGGAACCTGCAGTCTGGCATCCACAGGTGACAAACAGTGCAACTGTACGCGGCAATTTGCTGGTAAGCTCTGTGAGAGATGCACAACTCGGCGCCGCCAATGCTGATCGATAAGAGACACTTTTGATAAAGATTTATTGATTTTAGCGCTATTGAATAACACCTTTATTTTGTTACGCTATTCTTTTGTTGCATCAGTGGTGCTATTCTTTTGTTGCATTAGTGGTGCTATTCTTTTGTTGCATCAGTGGTGCCATTCTTTTGTTGCATCAGTGTTGCTATTCTTTTGTTGCATCAGTGGTGCTATTCTTTTGTTGCATCAGTGGTGCTACTCGTTTGTTGCATTAGTGGTGCTATTCTTTTGCTTCATCAGTGTTGCTATTCTTTTGTTGCATCAGTGGTGCTACTCGTTTGTTGCATCGGTGTTGCTACTCGTTTGTTGCATCGGTGTTGCTACTCGTTTGTTGCATCAGTGTACCCACAGCATTTAATTGATAGGGCCATAAAGCATTTTATTGATGGCAAAGTAGTTACTGAAAGAGAGAAGCCCTTCCCATCTCAACAGAATAACACTATTTGTATTGTGTTGCCATTTAAGAATCAAGTCTCGGTGAACGTCGCCAAGAGACAATTAGGAAATCTCAGTGTTAGAGTTGGGGCTGCTATCTTACCCATATTTGTTAACCGCAAAGTAGGAGATGTTTTGAAGAATAAGGAACCCAAGCCCTCTTTTATCAACCAACAATGCGTTGTGTATAAATTCAAATGTGATAAACATTTCTTCTTGAAGAAACACATCAACATGAAAGTATAAACCAATCTATCTCTATTTCTCCCCAGCTTACAGCGGCCTCCCAGCCTTTCTTGTAAACGACGGTGGATTTAATTCCGGTATGAGTGTTTAATAGTCCTGTGAATCAGTGATACAAAAAGTGTTTCCTATAGTTTCATTTTGGCCAGGCTTTCTTACGGTTTGGTGTGATTAATTATGTGCTGTTTGCTATTACCAAGTATTGGATCACGTCTTACGCAATACCGGCTTGTCAAATTAGTATCCAGATCTCCATGGGTGGAATACAAAATTCTAATCCATGTTTTAGGACAAATTCTTCGGCGTCGGAAAGTGAGTAATCAGAGAAATTTTGTCACAAACATTCATCTTCCATCAACATTCATCCATGACCACACCAATAATCACTCCTCCATCATTCAACATCACAGAGCCTCGCCATAATTCTCTCGCCAATGTCATACTCCAACGGATTCAACTTCCCCACATACGCATGTTTCATCCACTATCCAAGAACTTGAACAACAAGTTTCAGCCCTCGCAAGCCAAATCGAGTCACTTACTACACAACTTCATTAATTTTTAATGATAGAGAGCCTTTATGTTTCGAAATATAGTATCTAGGTCAAAATTGAAACAGTATATCATAAAACATAGCACAAGGATAAAACGGCAACACGCCATTTCAATCCACGTACTGTAGTATTTTTACAACTACAAGCTATCAATAGAATATTCTTAGTATTAGTTTAACTTGAGCCTCCCCATTCCCAAGATTTTTCTTTTCCTGTAATGTGGTGTTAGTGATATAAGCCACCGTTTCACAACCACGTTATTTACATGGCTCCTTCTGTTTCATCCTGTAGTTTGTTGTGTTGTTTGAATGGTAGCGTTTCATCTGATACGATCCAAAGCACTTTATTCTAGAAGAAGAACAAATATTAGGGGGAGGATGGTTATAAGAACAGGGTGTTTATTAGAAGGGGTGTGCTTATTAGAGAAAATAAGGTATGTGCTTTGTAATCCTATGTTAACGATTTTCCCAATCCTTCTTAAAAGTATTTACGAACTGGATTATATCATACATGTGCTACAAAGGAAATTGCCAATGAAAAGACCGTACGTCGTAGGCTTGAACGACGTTGGCGTAAGTCGCAACAAACTATAGAATAATGTACAAT